>OY728156.1:2055797062-2058297062 GCA_963277665.1 Viscum album | reverse complement strand
TCAACCTAAATAAAGAGGGAAACAACCCCCCCCCCCCATATATATATGATCAGAAAATACTCCCATATGATAGAGAAATGGGATCTGTATATCATATCCCTATCCCAATTTGAGGATTTAGCCAACATATACAAAAGATAATGTCTAAATTCCCAGTATCATGTGCAAACTCACTTTAATTTTGGTGGAGGGTCTACTGCAGAGTGATCCATGCTTCGTGTAGGACCTACACCTCGTCAGATCTCGAAGACATGGGAGTAAGCCTCCATAGATATAGGATCCACTCCCTAAATAGGATATTACCATCTCTACCTCACTAAAGAGTATAGGAGATTCTCTCCCTAATACGATATGTGAGTATTATCCCCATAGATAGAGAAAATGTGTCATGAATAAGGGTGTACCATCTCTACCTGACTAAAGATTATAGGAAGCATGTCCCCTGGTATGATAGGGTAGAACCATTCCCACAAATATAGGTATTGTGCCCTAAATAGGGGACTACCGTCTCTACCTGAATAGATATTATGGGGTACCCACACCCTGGTGCGACAAGGGAGTAATCTCCCCCATATATAGAGGATGCACACAATGAAAATAGGATTATCATATCTACCTAACTAAATAGTATGGGGGAACCATGTCCTAGTGCGATAGAGGAGTACCATCCCCATAGATAAAGGATCCACACCCAGAATATGGGAGTACCTTCTCTACCTAGAATGATTCTAATGATCATGCCCGATCAATACCAACATTGAGCATTTAAGTATGACATTTCATGATCATAACTTCTTGCATCATACCGCAAAAGCCAATATGAAGTCCACCATCATGTTCTATACTGGAAAAAACCCAGGGTGGGAAGCTCATGGGACAAAATAAAAGGTATGAACACGGAGACATCAAAGGTATAAGATTCACATTGCAGTACATACTATGTATTGGGACTATAAGGCATGTAGTCTTTCTCTACTACCTGGCCATGTTCTACTGAGACATGGCTTCAAAATCGATGTATTTACACACATGTGATGTCCCGAGCCAATTTCACTCCTACATAACAGAACTGAGATTCTCACATGGCCTCAAGCATCCCTCCCTATACGCTAGAGTCTACTGACTAGTAGCGAGGTCCTAGGGTGCATCCATGGGGAGATTATTCCCTCATGTTAGAGGGGAGAACAATGGGGAAATAGAAGGATAAATAGTGGATGAAGTATAATAATGTTGGATAAATAAGGCATTTAAAGTAACTGTAATCATCCATGTGATAATAATTAAATCAATAATTTTAAACTGTATCATATATAAAATGATGATGGCATGTCTCTACAAAAAGCAAACTAATAATACAAGGAAAAAAAGAAGATAGTATAGTACAAGATATACAAATGAATCAAAAGGAAGAAAAAATTATTCATATATCTTGATCTCTGGTTTAGTCATCTGCTACCCAGCTCCCATCCTAATGTACGAAAGTCAGGTGTCCAAAGTGGTAATTTTATTATTGACCACACTATTGATCATATAAAATACATGGGTACTAATGGATGCCTGAATAGGATGTGAGATATTCCTTAGTAGGCCACTACCAATGATGTCTATACAAAACGTTCTATGAATATAAATTATATAGTGTGTAGGAATATATAAAAGTAAAGTAGTATATAATATATAACTCATTCCCACTTCATCATTAGATGATATCCAGAAATTTAATAATTTAATTAATTATGATTCAATTTTTAATATGGTGACCATTTATAAAAGGTATTACATGTATGGTAATATGTATTAATAATAAAAATGATCCAACATATAAATAAGGAATCCTTAGCCTATGGGCCAACTCATAGTGGTAACACATGAAGTCTAGATATAAGGGGTCAGGGTGTAATCCAAGGGGCATGGAAAAGGCATTCCACTATATATGATTCTAACTGAGAACATGGAGCTCATCCATAGTCATCCCATTCTAAGCATGAATGGGCCCCATAGGGTGAATCCAAGGCATCGCATGTCCAAGGAAATCAAGATAAATCCAAGGAATGGATCAAAGTCAATATAATATCTGAAAAAAAAGAGTCAGGTGAATCATTTGTACTACACCATGGTATTCACATAATAATACAGAGACTATATTTTTGTGGTGGGTATCTCTCATTGTAATCAGCTCAATGAATCAGATGAGTTTCCTCTGAGTGATCAAGGAATTCCCTCAGGAATCCAAGGTGATCACATGTCTGACCGCTCCTATAAATTTGAAAATGTTCTAAGGAAATATTCACATTATACTCATTTCATTTAAATCATATGTAATCATAGGCCATGTAATACACATTCCATTTAATTAAATAATAATTTCATTCCATTACCTTTCTTTAAGAATGAAAATGTGATATGATGACATGAAACATTTATCAAATCAATTAATAATCATTTTATAGGTTCATTCCATTTCCTTTTATTAAGAATGAAAATTTGATTTTGGGACATGAAACAAATATCAACTCAATTTATAACTAATTAGGCCAAGTGATATCTATAAATATATATTTCCATAAAATTATTTTAATGATTAATTATTTATGAAGGAACACTTACCGTAGAAAAGGTCAAGTTGGAAACACATGAACGGTGTCCCAAATAATCAAAATATATCTCACCAAGGCATAAATAAAGACCACACCATAAACAAGTAGTTAGTGTTGAGGTATCAACCTCTCATGGTGTCAAGTGATATTATTAGGTCCATCGAATACATTGTAGACAATTTAAATCAAGTAATATGAATTTTAGGTGAAATGCCTGATGAAACCAGTATGCACACTATGGGAAAAATTTATATACGGTGAGACTTTAATGGATGAGTGATAGGCCACTTACATTAGGCATGTAGTGGATTCCTCATCCAGTATCAACCCTTAGTTTGTCATGGATCAGAAGAAAATGAAATGATGGATGAAAACCATGAAAATAAGGCATATGAACCTACATCCATATATTTTCATCGATATTAATAAAACCATGACCCTAGATTAGGAGTATTTAGGACCTATTCATGGGATTAGAATAGGGTATCCTTTCTGCTGGAGAAGGAAATTAGGAGGGTTAAAACTATAAATCCTTAAGTTAAAAATAGTAATTTTACCCCTTTATAACATGGTCACTTGGTTTAGTCACACAATTGGTCAAATAATGGGCCAGAAGTTCATGAGCTATATTTTGAAGAGTTTTCTTGCATGGTTCATGTGAACGGTTTGAGAAAACCTATGAAAATTGTGTTTTTTTCTCTGTTAAAAGTTGTAATGTATTCGGGTGGGCATATAACTTGGGTGGAATGGTTAAGAAAAACCTAGAAACATCTTCAACTCACTGAAAATAAAACTATGTTAGTAGAAACTATTTAGACTAGGCCACATAGTTTCTACTAACCATTTCGCCAAATTGTTTCTCCCCCAATATGCGTTTTGAGACTCAAATAGGATCTGGACACCCTTGTTTCCTCTATAGAGCACATACATCATCATCCTATTCTTGAGTCTTCTCCTACACTCAACCATTAATCCATAGTACCCATATAAAAGGGATATAACAACCTCATAGATCCTCCATTCTCCAATCAATGATTAGTATGTGATACTACACAAAAGAATCATCGACATCCAATTCACGATCGTCATGATCAAAGGTATGAGACGGGTCTACAAGGTAATGTCATAGTTGTGAAATGTGGAAGAAGTTGTTCATGGAATAATACCTATGAGGAAATATCCAATGATAGACTACCGGTCCAACTCTATACAACATCTTAAAAGGCCTGAAAAATTGGGGTGACAACTTCCATTACCTCTGTATCCATCTATGCCCAAGTCTTAGTGATAACCTTAAGAAAACTTAATCCCCAACCTCAATATTTATTGGTCACTGAAGGCGACCAAACATAGTACAAATAAAATTTCTGAACAACTAAACATGCTCTGAAGTCTCATATATGAGATAAGGACCCATTAAAACTACCTATCCCACCTCTAACCAGCATCAGGGTGAACAATAAAACCTACCACACAAGGGCTTATACAGAACCAGATGAATCATTTTGTAAAATATTTTACTGCAGTATAAATCAATGATTGGGATATGTTTCTCCAAAGAACCACTAAAATTAAGGATACATGGTAATAGCATGTCCTCCAACACATGTATAAATCATTTTGACTTTCAATCGATTTATGGGTGAAATGATATACTCAGAAGAACCTATATACCCAAATCTCTCTATAACCCTTTCCAAAACCTCGATGTGAAACAAGTGTTACTATTTGAAATGATAGTATAGGGGACCCGTTGTAGGCATATAACATAATGAACATATAGTCATAGTAACTCAATAACTAATAAATTATCTTTGATAGGAAGGATGTGATCCACTTTCATTAGTGGATCGACGAATACCCAAACAAAATAACTAAATTGAGGTGACCTCAGTAATCCAACCAAAAATTCCATCGTGAATTCATACCATTTCTAATATCGAACATGAAATGGATGTAACAATCCATCATGACACTATTACGCTCCCTTCACCTACTAACCTGTGGAACACCTAGAGAAAAAACCAAATATTTGACATTTCATCCCTAATCACCAGTACTGGCAATGTATGTCATGATATTTCTTGGAAATACATCAATTAACTGACCCCTAAGAAGCATGTGATTATTTCATAAGCTCCTAGATCATTTCCATAAGAACCCAGATACACCCATATGAATTTAGGATTTTTTTATCAATATAATAGTCTAGAGGTAGGTCCTCACCCAAAATTCTCTCCATAGGACAAAACCTTTAGGGTTTGAGAAATTTCTCTCTTCACTCTATCAAGGAGTTAAGATGTAACTACTAAGGATACAAGAAATATATTCTCATGAATCTCTCAAAAATATATATATAAAACCCAGAAAAGAGGGAAATAAATTTCCATTCATCACCAGCTTCCTGAATGGCTTGGGCTTGAGTTTTCTAACTCAGCAGATCTGATACTGCATTTTTAATTTCTAGGTGTGTATGCAATCTCAAATTCAAAATATTGAAAGTATTCAACACATATTAACTATTCAAGATTCTATTAAGGTAGTATAAAGATATATTTGAGGCTCTTGTGGCCTGTATACACCAAAATGATCTCTCCCAAAAGTCAATGTCTCTAGAAATGAATGGAATGAAAAATTGTTCCATGCTTGATGTCGCACATCTAGTAATTACTCTCATGATGTATCAACTGGTGAGACCCATACACCACAACTATAGCCTCCTACATTAGTAATGCACCCAAACTAATGCCAGATGCATGAAAAATCAATATATATCCACTGGAAAGATCTGGTAGAATCAGAATCGATGATGAAGTTATCCATTCTTTTACCTCATGAAAGGCGTTCTTGCTTGGTTCAGACCACAAAAGCTTCACAACCTTCTTCATCATACCAGTAATAGGAGGTACAAGGTGTGAGAGTTCATGTTTAAAATCCATGTAATATTCAGTCATCCACAAGAAACTCTATATATCAAACACATTATTGGGATTCCCCCTAGAAACCACAATACTCACCTTTTTTGGGTCAACTAACACTCCTGATTCTAAGATAATATGAAATAATACATGAACCTTGTCAATATAGATGTAGAACTTTGTGACATTATCATATAACTGATGATCTATTATTATATTCAAAATAATATTAATAGCTTTTCTCATGGTCTCTATTATTATGATAATACACCAACATGTTTTCCAAAAATCCTTGATAATGAAATCTATAAAAGGGTGGAAACACCTATTCATCAAGATAATGAAAACTATGGGAATTTTTATAAGAACTAACAACATAACTGGGTACTCATATAAACTATATTAACTTCAGAAAACCATATGATGTATATATAATGTCTTAAATCACACCTAATGAATTCCAGATCTCATATCAATCTTTGAGAACACTATATCTCCTTGTAGTTGGTTGAAAATATCATCTATTTGTGGAAGAAGATACTGGTTCTTAACCGTAATCTGGTTCAATCATTGGTAACTTATGTATATAATATGGGTCACATCCTAATTCTTGGAGAGAAACATGGGGGATCCCCAAGATGAAGTGTTGGGTTAGATAAAACCATTAGATTCTAAATCCCCCAACTGAATCTTGATCTCTTAAAGATCAGTGGTTTATATCCTGTATAGAGGAATGGATTTTGGAGATGCTCTGGGAATGATCTTGATATTAAACTATGTCCATAACTTATGAGGTATTCTATATAACTCATCTATGAATGAATCACTAAAATATTCCACCACCAGAGGAAAATCACCTATATGTATTCGTAGATCCAACCAATAAAGGCTATAAATTTTTACTACCACTCCACCTAGCCTCTGATTCTCTGGTCCATCTCTACTTTCCAGGATATCCCACTCAAAAATGTAAAGATAAATATCAACCTCTAGTGTTGTAGATAATACCATATAGTGATAGCAGTCCACATAAGAGTGATAGGGTACCAACTAGTCTGTCCTTAAAATGAAATTGATTCTTCTCATCTTGAAGAAGAAGAGTTACCATAAGAAATGAAAACTACCTACCTCAAGGGGAAAACCTTTTCATTATAATATACACCCTAAGCACACACCCAATGGAGTTTATATGGTCATCCACTGACAAAAGTACTGAATATCAAGCCAGAGGTTTCACACTATCAATAAAGAGATAATGCAGTGTGAAAAAATTCTATTTAATAAAGAAGATACAATAAATAGTGGATACTAGAATCATACATCATAAAGTATATGTTCATGCAATATAATCCTCTAGTATTGGTTCTGATTTATGAAGCTATCCTGATCTATGGCCATGATCTAGATCTATAATTCCTTGAGCATGTCTGCTCTGCTGGTGTAGATAATCATAAGTTTTTCTTCCTCATCCATGACCTCCTCCTTGGTCTCTTTAGCAACTACTACTCCAGATTCCTTCCTATTGTGGAGACATTAATATTTCTACCAAAGGTGGATCTAGTATGGTCCCTCATCTACTTTAAATATGTGGAAAATTCCTACAAAACCTCTAATGATGACCCATTCATCTCCAAGAATGGCACTCAAGATGGTTTCTATTACACTGGGGATTCACATTCCCTTTCCATTCACACTGATGGAATAGAATGGAGATGACAATTCAGGTAATCCAGTTTCCACTACATTGATGAAAAACCTCATGGATACACTTCTAACTACCCAAATAACAACTACATTATCTCATAACTAGCCTTCTATTCATAGAATAATTAGTTTTCCTCATGTTATACTAAGTGATAAGAGCTCGTTTGATAATAACAAAAAAATAGGTGAATGATATTCACCAATGAGAAGATGACATAAAGGATCCAATCCTTGAAGCATCTCATTCATGATAGTTGATCACTGGTAAGAGTTTGTGAAAATAGTTGATGCTCAGTGAAACATAGTAAATATTCCCTGAAAAACATAACAATGTACTCTACGCCAACAAACTCCCTAGCTAAGTAAGTTCTCTAAATCTTAGGGAAATGTAATTCATGAAGGAATTATAGAAGTTTACCTAGACCATTCCCAGATTATGACCATCCTGGGTAATCACATTCTACCCACACTTAGTGCAATCACACCATATAAAGGCGGTGAGATTGACCCTCCTATCTAAAGGCACATACAAATGATTAAATATCAAAATATTTGACTCCATCCAGGAATCAACAACATAATGACCCAAATCCCATGATAATATTAAAGGATGTTGTTTTTGGAACCCACCAGTAAATATAGATGGCGTAGGTTCATGTCATTTAGCACCCTACATATATTTCATCAAGGGTAGGAAACCCTATCAAATCCAAGCATCAATTAACAGTACAAAAATAACATTTTCTTCCTCATGTGGGACTACTGGAGATATCACTGGTAGCTCATAGACCACCACGTCTGAATCATGATCATCATCAACCTCCTAGTGCATGACTAGAGTATGTTGTAGTGTAATAACACTAATAATTATAAAAACATGCCTCATAATTAGATTCCGAAGAATATATAATATCTATGAAAGAAGAACTTAAGATAAGGGATCACTACCTAGAATTACAAACCCAAATACCTTATTAGATGTCCTAGGTATTGGTAAGTGTTAAAATTTGATTTTCTGGGGTTATAGTTTATGGATGATTAATTTTAATTCAAGGAGGTAAACACTCTTAAGATTTCACATGGTCTCTTAATTTAATGGAAACCATTTAATTTATAATTTGGAATTCACATTTTATGTTCATAAGAGATTTTATACATAGTAGAGGGTTTGATTAAATGGATTATCATTCCCATTTTGAAAAGGCCCAAGCACATTATAAATTGAAATCAACACCCATATAATTACAACCACCCCCCCCCCACACACATTTGGTCTTAGAATTTAATTGTTAAAATATGGTTAATGGATTTTGAAAAATTACCCATTCCAATTTAAAAGGGACCATAAACCATATAAATTTAAATTTGTAATCTTGATGTTGTATTCAAATTCTAGCTCATATAACATGGGTTACATTCTGTATATGGGTTGAAATTGACTATTTAAGATGCCAACATCAATCTTTAAAGAGAAACACAATTTAGGTTAATGTTGAAATCTAAAAAAACACATTTCAATTCACTATAGGAGACATTAGTCGCATGGACATATATCACAACAAAGGAACACTCAATTATAATAGACAACATAGGAAATGAAAGCAATAAAATGCACCTATATGGAATTTTGTATACATGGAATGTGAATCTTAGGTGTCTATGATGATGAATGTAACAATTCATTTTTCCATACCAGGATGAGGTAAAATATCTACAAATAATATCAATGACCAAAACTCATGTGTATCATCTAATGATGAAAGTCTATCAACGTTAATAAGAGAAATATAGAACAATAATTTCCCACTCATAGGAAACATGGTGTTTACCTCGAAAATGGTTTAGATACTCTCATGAATGGCATATAACCAAGTTCCATCAAGTTCTTAATCTTCATTCTACCGTTCTAGAATAGCACTACAAGAAAACAATTCTATAATACCAGTTTATGACGTCCTAGACCCCATTCACTCTTGAGTAAATGAACCCAATTTTCCAAAAGGCCCCAAGAGTGCCTTCTTGTACACTAGAGGCTTATGACTAGTAGCGAGGGCCAAGGGTGTGTCTATGGGAAGACTTTGTTCGTAGTCTAGAGTAAATAACAAAAGTGAAATAGAAGTATAAATAGAGGACGTAGTATAATAATGATGGATAAAAAATGTAGTGGAAATAAGAGTAATAATCAATGTGATAATAATCAACTAAAAATCTTTAAACTATATCATATACAAAATGATGATGGCATGTCTCAACAAAACAAAAAGAAGGAATACATGGAAAAAGTAAATAGTGCAATAAATGATATAAAAAATAATTAGAAATAAAAAAATTGAAGAATTGGTCATCTACTACCAAACTTCCATCCTAAATCAAGAATGTTAGGCGTCCAAAGTGGGACACTTCCCCTTGTCCACACTTGTGATCATATTATCAGCTCAGGTACCAATGGTGGCCCATATAGTGTTCAAGATTAATATTAGAAGGTCACCACCAATGATGTCGATAAATATACAATATGTGAATATAAAGTTTATAGTGTGCAAGATTATATAAAAGTATTCTAATAAAAAATAGAAAACTAATTCTTACTTTAGCCTCAACTAGAATCTGGAAACGTAATCATTTAATTAATTTTAATTAAAGTTATAACAAGGTAATCATGTATAAAAGGTATCATGAGTACTTTAATAAGAAGTAATATTAACAAAGGATCCATGTTGTAACCAAGGCATCCTTAACCTCAGGGGTCAAGACAACTCAGAGTGGTAACTCATGCAGTCTGGAAATTAGGGGTCTGAGTGTAATCGAATGGGAATTACCAAGGTATTCTACTATAAATTATTATAACATAGAATATGGATCTCATCCATTGTAATCTATGGATAAGTATGATAGGACCCAATGGGGTGAATCTATGGTACCACATTTCCAAATACATCATGGTAAATCCAAGGAGTGTATCCAAGTCATTCTAATATCTAGGAAAGAGTTTGTTGAATTGATGGTACAAAATTGAAGAATTCACATAAAAAGGAAAGGTACATATTCTCTCGTGGGTATCTTCCATTGAAATTGGATCAATGAATTAGAATGGGTTCCCCAAAGATCTCAAGGAATTCCTTCAGGAATCCAAGGTGATCTCTTGTTAGACCACTCTTATGAAGATGAAAAGTTCCAAAGTAATAGACACCTTATTCACATTCAATTTATATTATATAAAATCATAGTCCATGTGATACTAATTCCATTTAATCATTTAATATGTTCCTTCCAATACTTTTGTTTCATCATGAAAAGTTAATACAAGGACGTGAAACCATTATCAATTCAATTTATAATTTCTTAATAGGTTCATTCCATTACCTTTAATTATGCATG
Source organism: Viscum album (assembly GCA_963277665.1). NCBI lineage: Eukaryota > Viridiplantae > Streptophyta > Magnoliopsida > Santalales > Viscaceae > Viscum > Viscum album. The sequence continues at coordinate 2,058,286,465 of OY728156.1, read as the reverse complement.
ACAAATTGAATTTGGGATAGGAAACCAATATAAAATAAATTTATAATTTTCTATAAGTAGAGATATCTATACATACAAAAATTTCGTAACATGATTTTAATGATTTATTAGTTATGAAGGGACACATACCTTATCAAATGTCAAGTAAAGCGCACCCGAATGGTGTTCCAAATAATCACAATGTTGTTCCCCAAGGAAGAAATGAAGATAACGACCAAAATGTGTGGTTTTAATTGTGGTATAAACCTAAAAAGGTGTGACGTGATGTTATTAGGTTAATATTAGAAAATATACATAGTTTAAATCGATTAAGAATAATTTTAGGTGAAATTCCCGGTGAAATTAGTGTATTTACAACAAAAACAATTTATAGACAATGAGACTTAAATCGATGAGTCATGGACCATATACATTATGCCAATAGTATTTACATCATCTATTATCATCCCTTAGTTCGGCCTTGATTAAAATAAAATATAATAATGTATTAATTCTTTGAAAACAAGGCATATGAGCTTGTATCAAAATTGCATCTTTTATAGGAAGAAGAACAATGAAAGGGGCCTAAGGAGTGAATCACTTACTAATAGGAATCCAATGAGACAAATAGATCTCAATTTTTGGTTTGAACTGTGAATAAATACAATTATCTATATTAAGTGGCTAGAATATCACTTCATGAAAAAATAAGAAAGTCTCATGTCTGATAGAGGAGTAAATAATTAGGAGGGTTAAAATTATAAAGACTTAAGGGAAAAGAAGTATTTTTACCCCTTTAAAACTGGTTTTAAAAATTAAGCAACACATATTTCCAACCCATGAACCAATCATGCATGGATTACTATTCAAATTGGTATTTTTCAAGGTTCATCCACACGGTTTGAGAAACCATGAACCAAAAACATGTTTTGCCTCTTTCAATAATTGTATAATTTTCACACGGTCATGTGGCCATGATCACATAGTTAGGGAAAACCATGTGGAAAATTCATCTCTCTAAAACACCCAACATGTTTAGTATAAACAATATATACTTAGATACATGGTTTCTACTAACTATGCATCCTTGATATTTCTCCCACCAGCTATGGTTTCATGCTCCAAACAAGCCCCATACACCCTCATTTCCTCTATAGTCTCACTATTTATTCATATTAGTTCAAAACCAAGGAGTTAAAACATAAATTAAAGTATTCAAACATCATAGAAAAACTAGATTCTTAAAACACATATTGGTCTCTAGGATGCACGACTTGTGTGATTACCTTGGGTTCTGGACATGCATCTCAACTCACACTTGTGTATTCCAACCCATGCTAGTGTACTCTTGTGCATGGTGTGTCAATCTACATGGAGTCTTGGGCATATGAGGATGGAACATGGCAAGACAACATGGGTAGGGTTACATGGATTCAAAGTCATCCTATATAGAGTCTGAAATTTTACTTCACATTAATCCCTAACACCATTGCTTGATATCTACACAACATGTGTTATTCTAGACTACATGTAGTGTTGTTGTCTTTACAAAGGCCAAACAACCAGGTTTTCAAGAATATAAAAATATATGAACTCTGTTTCAATTTCCATTAGTTGAAAATGTGGGATCAATGGAAGACACCTTCTTCCATTACTTCCAAGCCTCTAATGATCAGAAATAAGAATCTAGAGATCTTCTTGAAGTATGCATTGCCTCCTATTGTCTGTAGCACCATGAATCTCCCCATGTCACCACTATAGGTCCAATATCTAAAAATAATTCCCTATAATCATCCCAATCTATCCATAAATCAATGATCTCATCATGTTTAACATATCCACTCTGAATTCAGGTGTCAAATCATACCCGGACTCATCATGAAAAATTTGAATCGTGACCTCATAGGTCAATGATGAAGAACAAAAAGAAAAAATGGATGATATGCATAAGAACTAGGGTGAATCCATATTTCTTCAATAGTTCTTGAAAAGAATCACATGAACATAGATAATTAGGGTTAAAGAATGGCATAGCATGAATAAATCAAATAAAAAATTTAATTAGTTTAAATGGATCTTGAAAATTTCGAGAAAACAGTGATCAAGAATAGAATATACAAATCTATGATTAACAATTAAATCAAGGGGTTGAAAATGAAATTTGATCATCCCCACATTGATTATGGGTCAATATTTGGTGAAGAATGTGTCCACTGGCGATAAGGAAGACTCACTACATTCTATACTCGTCAATCCACCCCGATCTGATCACCATTCATTGTTCGATGTCGATCCACCAGTAAAGAACACCATCCTCATCCTCTTAGATCTAGAAAGAGTTAAACAGATGGCCCTTGGAAAATTTCCATAATGACATATTTATAGAGGTAGGGTTAGGTTGGGGTTATTTAATAGATGTATAAATTTAACTACTTAATTCACTTAATTCACCTTCCATCAAATACCTTAAGAGGGTGTCTGATTACAACATAACTTAGGACTTCTCTAGGGTAAACACCACATATCATATTCATCGATTGTATCTAATTTCCATTACATGGATTTTTTTAGTATTTAGTCCATTTTTTCTAAAAAAAATTACACGTACATGATATTAATATATTTAATATTTTTATGATATCAAATACGGGATCAACGGGTCTCATAATCCCAAATCGTCTCAGTGTCAGGCTCCAAAAATATTCTACAATACATTTCAAAGTTGTATAATGTAATAAAAGGGACACTACATAATTCCCCCCTTCAAAGATTTTCATCTTTTAAAAGAAATAATATAAGAAAAGAGGTGGGGATATTGAGAATGAATCTTGGTATCCTACACCAAGAAGTCCACTTACACACCCTTATGCTACCACAACACAAAAACCATGGGAATGGACTATCCTCGTAGGATCCCCTCCTACCAATACTCAATTTCCATTGGGTACTCTATGAAGGTGTAACTATAATCAATGCCTAGCTCCCCCATTCAATGGCATGTGTTAGATCATTCATATATTTCTTCAGCTTTGAAACATGGAAGACATCAATAGCACACTCAAACTATGGGGTTATGTCTAGGTGGTAAGAATACTCTCCAAACCACCCTAATATATCGAATGGCTTGATGAACCTCAGGGATAGCTTGCCTCTCATAACAAACATCCATATTCCTCACTATGGAGAGACTCTCAGGAAGACATGGTCTCTCATATAAAACTCCAAGGGCCTATGATGTCAATAAACATAACATTTTCCCTAGATTAGAGATATCTTATTCCACTAAGGGATCACTTGGACCTTCTACGTCATCATTTTCACCACCTCTATCCTAATAAAGAGATGTATTTCTAATACTAATCCAACATGGGGCTGACCTGTAGGGTATCTCATAGATTGCCTCAAAAGTTTTCATGCTGAAAGTAGATAGATATCTATTATTACAAGAAAACTCTATAAATGGAAAGTGATCCTCCAAGATCAGACCAAATTATAACACATAGTTTCTCAATATATCCTTTAACACCTGGATAGTGCTCTGGGTTTTCCCTTCTATCTGGGGGGTGGAACACCATAACCATATATAGCTATTTCTTGAATGCCTCCGGCATGCCTCTCCATAACCGAGAAATAAACCATAAATCATGTTCATAGAAAATCATTGATGGTAAAACATAGATTCAAATGATATCCTGCACGAAAAACTTTCCAAGACTCTCCACCAAACTCTTCTACCTAATAGAAAACAAGTGTTCTAACATCATAAGTTATTCAACTTTCACCCAAATGCCATCATGAAATATTGATATATATAGAATCCATATCATAACTTCTATGGATATTTTGTCCCATGTCCACTTGGGGATGTCAATGTTCTTTGTCAAACCATCATAAACTAGTATCTAAACCTTCACTTGTTGACATCTGAGACACTGAGAGATGAAAAAAGTGATGATTTTCCTTATGAAGGCCCACTAAAACTACCATTGAAAGTACCTATACATATTTTCTTTTGTAAGATCTATAGCCAAAGGAGAACTGTGAAACTCCCTCATCACATCCACTCACATCATAACCATTACCACTATCTATCCCTTGAAAATTATGAGGTGTTACTCTCCTTTGAAAAATCAATATGGTGAATCTCTTGAAGATATCTGATCATGAAGAACCTCATAGATGATGTCTCCCAACTAAGCCTCCTTCAGATGATTAATAAGCACAAGAGAAACTACCATAAAATGAAGAAACATTTCACCCTTATCCTCCACCAGGGTCATCTTTAAAGAATCCAACTACTCAGATGCATCATCCACCAGGCATGAGTTCGACTTCCTGATAAGGGAGTCTACCACCACATTTCTTATTACATGATTATATACTATCTTGAAGTCATAGTCCTATAGGAACTCTAACTAGTGCCTCTGTCTCATGTTCGGTTCTATCTATGGGAATACATACCTAAGACACTATTAGTATGAGTAAAAAACAAAGTGATTTCCCTAATGATAGTTCCTCTATATCATCAAGGTGAAGAATAACACTTCCAATTCTAGGAAATTAGTGGCATAGTTATAATCATGGTGTATCGACATCGTCAACACATATGTGATTACTTCCTTCCTCTATATCAAATTAGAGAAGATTCCATCTTTATAGGCATCATAGAACACTATGTACTCCACACCCTCCACTGAAAGTCCAAATGTAGGACCACTAGTTAAACTTATCATCATTTGTTCAAAGGATCGTGTACACTACTCGATCCAAGAAAACAACATCCCTTTACATGTTAGGGTAGTCAAGTGGGCTATAATCCAAGACAAGTCTTCTAATAACCTATAATAGTTCCCCTTCATGCCAACAAAACTCTTCAACTATGACACACTCTTGGGTGGATCACAAGAATGAATTGTTTCAATCTTTATCGGGTCCATAGATAATCCATGTTCAGATATGAATTACCAATGAAAGTGAACCTATCAGATCTAGAAATGGAAATTAAAGAGAATAAAAAAAGTTTGTTCTCTAGGAGTACGTCTAAGATCATTCTCAAGTTCTCCACATGATCCTCCTCTAATACAGAGTAGATGAATATGTCATCAGAAAAGAAAATTGAAAAACACATCAATTATGGTTGAAAGATTTAGTTCATCAAATATAGTAACACAATTGTTGAATTTTCAACACTGAAAGGCATCAATAAGAACTCATAGTGTTTTTAGTGACATTATAATGCTATCTTTGGAATATCATCATCATGAACTTCAAATACTTGTAGCCAAACCTGAGACCGATCTTCAAGAACAAAGTCAAACCTCGTAAATTATCAAAGAGTTCTAAAATCCTTGGTAATTGGTAATAATTCTTTATCATTACCAAGTTTAGGAAATTATAATCCATACATAGCTACAATCCCCTTTCTACGTTTTTCAAAAACAAAACTATTGATGGCTGGGGGACACAATGGGTCTAATAAAAACCTTCTCTTGAAATTCCTACAACTACACCCTCAGCTCCCATATCTTGTTCAGGTCTATTTGAATTTCCATAGAAGATATCAGTGTGGTAATGTGGTGTAGGTCGATGAAAAAAATCTATTTCCAACTTTGGAGGTAGTCCCAAAACATTCTTAGGGAATATGTCTATAAATTACTCCACTACAGAAGGAAATAAATATACCTGACGACACTGTAGTTCCCAAGAATAAATCCACCAAATTATGGGTGATGAGATGAATCCTCCTACTCACTATTCCCACTTACTTATCCATGAGATATCTCTCACTCGTAAATAAGATTCACATACCATCTATCCAAATGCATTTAACCCTCCTATGAGATAGTCAATCTGAGCTCAAATCGTGGACAACCGGTCCATGCCCAAGATGAAGTCATAAGGTTTCATCATGATGACCATGAGGTCCCATGTGATACTATCTCCACAAAATGATTGCTCACACATCTGATATATAAGCGGTATTGTAAAATCACACCAAATCAAAAATTATTTTAAAAGATAATGTGCTAAGTTCTCAATGGGGATCTCTAGATCTCATATAAGGGATATGAAAATGAAGTAGTGACTCATACCTATGTCTGAAATCACTAAATAATTATTGGAATAAACATATATCATTCCTTGTATTATCTTATGAGCTTCCAGTCTATAAGCCTCTCTGTCCTGCAGATGCCCACAACTATGACTGCTACCTCCCTGAGCATGGCGCATGTCACTTAGAGATAGTGGTGTAAGTATATCATAGCATCACCCTCTACTAGAATCTCCTCCTTCTAGATCCACACCTTCAAGCTCTGCCTCCCTAAAGGTTTATCAAGCCATAACTAGGACAACCCTGATCACGGTGTTGTCTCTGTTGTGGTTTTCCATCCACTACCAACCTTCCCTATTCTTCCTGATAGGTTGGGTAATAAAATTCCATGAGACCTCACCCATAACATACATAATATAACCCATCTCTAGGATTTCATGGTCCCTTGTGTAGTCCGCGAACCACATTACAATTTACCTAAGTTAGAGCATGGGTATGACTTCTATAAAGAGACCATAACATCTATTGCCTGCTAGGAATTACAGATTACTCAGCCCTATGATTCCCACTATCAGCACCAACCATGTGACATCCCATTTATAGAAAGATCTATGTAACTCAAGACCACTCCAGAACTCCCATATAGGAAATGATATATATAGAGACCATACTCGCCAGTGTGTCTCGATGGAAACCCTACCCAAACTTCCTCACTTGGAAGAAGAAACCTCTCAATATGTTAAGGGAGTACCGTGTAAGGTAATTAAACCTCACAAAATACTCTAGAACTAAAATATCACACTGTTGTAGCTCATGTATCTTCTATATCCATACTGAGCACAATCATGAAGGGTAATACTCCACAAAAAATTGATTTTGTAAATTTGTACATGATAGTGTACTCTCATCATGAGTATTCCTAACTAGACTTCACCATCACCATAATACTCCATGGAAAATACTGGTTTCCAATAGAACTATCTGATTTTTTGGGATTTGAATGAGCCTGATGACTCAAATCATTTACTCAAGGAAATCCTTCGATTCTTGAGGATCTGGCTCAGCACAGAACCTCAACAGCTTCTAGTACTGGAACTTATGAAGTGCAATAATATTATAAAAATCCTCAACCTGACTTGCTTGAACAATATGATGATCAATAGGTGGGTGTTTTGTTACCTATTCTCCTAGAGGATTGACCTAATTATATAACCATTGAACTAAGACAACATTGCTCACAAGATCATTTTCATTATCTTGAATTAATAACCTGGCCAGTTTTTATCATGGATGAATCCTAAAATTAATAAATACATAACATGTTCATATGTTCATAAATATAAGGGGATTTGACTCCTGAAGGAACGTCAAAATACTCAATCCTATATGATGCTTGTACCATTGTTCCCTAAAATTGATGTCTCGATATTATGAGTTGAAAAGTAGGTATTCTGAGTCTTGATGAATGGATATGTCAACAACCACACCAACACTAGGTTACCTATCCTGAAAGACTCACTTGAGACACTCTGAAATAATTTCCCTAAGTTTCAAATAATCCCCATAATAAGATAACTCTAAACACCAAACCAATAAATTAACTCCTCTGATACCACTCTATAATGAACCGACCAATCGGTTCCTACCTGGCCGATAGAAGGATAAGAAGTCACAACCCCAAGCTCCAATCCAAAGGCCATAGACCAATGACAAACATCAAGAAGGAATAATATAAAACTTTTTTCATTTTACTAATGTACTTATACACATGCATCCAACAATCTCCATTAAAAAGTATATACAAGTAAAAAAAATAGAAACGTCTAGAGTAAACTAAGAATGTAATAACCACTATTGGAAAAATTATTGTATAAAAAATTACAACCATGTTTTAAAGAGAAAAAAATACATTCCCAACTCAAAAAGATGTCCCAACCAGATAATAATTAGAATAAAGTAAAGATGAGAGAGTCATTGGATCGAAATCTCAAAGCCCAACCACCATATGTTCTCAATGAAACAACCTATCACTATGATCCACCATAAATACTATTGATCTACCCATCATCTACAAAATACACAACATGTGTGGGAAAATACCATACAGGTGTAATTATATACATACATAGTAGAAAACCCCAAAAACCAAAAGGGAGTAATAGAGAGACAGAATATTAATCAGTTAAATCAAAAGATTGATGGAAATGAGACCTAATAAATATATATTCTCATAAAAGAAACCCAAATGAGAGAGAAAGAGGATCTTCATCTCACATACCCATCACAGGTAGATGAGTCTTCCAACATCTCGAAAATGCCATCTCTGAATTCCCACCATCACACACAACCTCTGCAGAATTTGTGTGGAGGGGGTTGCTTCTCACCACTGTGCTCCACACCTAAGAGATCCATGTTCCATTGTGTTCCAACACCACACTGGAGCTTGAATACATGGGATTTCCCCACCTTGAATAGAGGATCCATTACCTAAATAGGTGAGTACCACCTCTACCTAAATAAAGAGTACGGGGGATCCACGCCCTGGTGCGCCATGGGAGTAACTTCCCCACAGATAGAGGACATGCGCCCTGAAGAGGGGAGTACATTTTATACCAAAATAAAGAGTATGGGGGACCTGTGATCAAGTGTGATAGGGTAGTACCATCTTCATTTATATAGGACCTATTCCCTATATAGGGGAATTCCATATCTATCTGACTAAGGAGTATAGGGACCTACAACTTCATGTGACAGGGGAGTACTATCCCCATTGATAAAGAGGACATGTAACCTTAATATTGGTGTACCATCTCTACCTGAATAAAGAGTATGGGGGACCCCCACCCTGGTGTGACAGTGGAATACTATCCATATTGACAGAAGGCCCACACCCTAAATAAGGGAGTATTATCTCAACCTAGATTCACTCTGATGATACAACCTGATCACTACCGCTATAAAAAATCTCCTATGGAAAAATCCTATATAAAAAACCTCACATCATATATCAAAATCTAGTATAAAGGCCATAGTCACATTATTTAATGAATAAAGATCAAGATAGGCTACTCACAAGCCATAATTTGAGTTTTAAATAAGGAGATATGAAAGGTTTAACTTTCAAATAGGTGTAAATTTCATGTCTGGGGACCACAAAAAATGTGTCCCCAATCCACTATCTGGTCATGTACACCCTAAAAATGGATAATGAATCCATTTATTTATACACGAAGTGATGTATGGGATACACTGAATGTATGACCACATGAGGTCTTGGCCATGCAGCTCATCCCACACCCATGTATTCATGCTCATTCCCATGTTCTCTGGTATACAACATGTCTGTCTACATGGGTCCCTAGGTATTTGCGAGTGGAAAACATCTTTTCCACCTAGGTAGGGTTATGTGGAGTGTTAGTAAACCTTTAAGTCATGTGATATTTAGATTCACCTGAAACCCTAGAATTGTAGACGGGGGGATACATGGTGTGTGTTCTTTAAGACTACACATTGTGTAGCCATATTTATATAGAACGAACAACCTAATTTTCACACATCTCTAGATCTAATGATTCCTCCATGATTTCTATAGTTTCATCACCCAAGATCAATGAAAGACACATTTTAACATTAATTTTTATCCTCAGATGACTGAAAATCATATTCTATTGATCCGTTCAAAGTCTGCATCACCTTGCATATCCCATAACACCATATGTCGTAATCCATCGCCACTTCAGGTCCAAGATCAAAGAATTTTTACCAAAAAATCATACCAATCAACATGAAAATCACTGATCTAATCATCATACACACATCCACCATGAATCTAGGGATTTTATAACTCTCTTAATTTCCTAAAAAAACTCAAACCATGATATTATTGGTCAATGATGGAGAACACAAAGAAATAATGGGTAAATTCATAAGAATAAGGGTCAATCCATTGTAAGATAAGTGTTATTGGCTAAAAATCCCATGAATTTTGATAATCTAGTTAAAATAATGGAATATCAAGAATAAATCAAATAAATAATTTTATTCATTTAATAGGCTCTTGCGAAGGGGGAAAAGATCAAGAATAACAGTTAAAAATCCACAATTAATATTTTAATAAAAGGTGTGAAAACCAGAAATGATGAGCCCTACATTGATTATAGATTGATCTTTGTGGAATAATTCATTATACAATGATAATGATGACCTTATATGTTATCTACCAAATGGTCCACATCGATCTAATCATAATTTTTCATTTAATGTTGATCCAAAAATTAAGAACACCCTCATCCTCCCCTTAGATCAAGAAAGGGTTATGCAGATAACCCTTAAAAATCCTCATAATGGTATATTTATAAATGGAGTTTTAGGTTGGGTTTATTAAAAAAATTAATTAATTCGCTTAAGGAACACACCAACGGTTGCCTCAATTTGAAGTTTGATGTTGTCAAAACATAGGTCACACCTAGGGTAAACCCCATGTTTGGACTTCAATTTTGGTCAGTGATTTTTTTTCTAAGGCTCTATTCATGAATTATTAGATTGTTCCGAGAAAACTTCACCCCTGTGATTTTAATACATTTTAATATTTTTATAATATCAAATCTTGACTCACTGGTGATCAAAATATTATTTCATCTCAGCACCTCACTCTAAAAATATTCTTTAATACATTTCAAAGTCTTACATGGAAAAAATAGGGTGACTACTAAACCAATGGTGTATAGATTGTTTTCTTCTATTTTTAATTCCATGAAAAAAGTTTGATATTTTGCACCATTATTTCTATTATATGGTGTATTCACTACAATATTACCTTCAAGTATAATGAATAACATTCATTTGATGATAATTTAATATCTATTTCATGGTAACCCTCTTATGTTATTTTTATTATTGTGTTATGTTTTCTGTAAGTGCTTTTTTAACTAAATTTTACTTCAATAAGACATGATGTGTATTCACCAGTTGTTTCCTTTTAATGGTGTATAAATTGGCCCATTATTTATTTTATCATATTTTTCCATGAAATATATGGTATTTACAAATCCATCTCATATTCTATACTTCATTGATTTTCAATTTAGAAAATAACAAATTTCTATGGGTTTTTTAAATCAATTCTCATTCATTGAATTATGATTATCCTTCTTGATCATATTTCATATAGTTTGGGAACAATATACTATTTTATTTTTTTTATATTGTATTTTATATTTTTTTATTAACATTTCTACCACATAATCCCCTTTCCAAATTTCTATTATTTAATTAAATATTATATCCCAATGGGATTTAGTAAAAATAAATTTTCTTTTATTTGATTTAAAATGTTATTCCTAGAGAATCATTCTAATAAATATTATTAATTATTCAAATTAATATTTCATAAGATATTCCCTCTTTTCTATCATGGAAAAATTATTATTTTTTAACTCTTATATATTTTCTTGATGAATTTTTGTCACAAAAAACTGAATTTTTTTTAAGACAAAAATAAAATATACTTAAAAGATAGCTTTCCATATATTTTAATGATCATTATTCACAAATAATGTTTCCCTTTATTTTTTTTAAATCCAAATATGTGTTTACTCATGTGGGAATTCTATTTATCATTAGCACTTTTCAAATGTTAATTTTATTACCACTTTTTATGTTGTTAGATTTCAACAATGGTATTTCGAAATATTAAAGTGGATTTTAATATTTTCAAAATAAAATGTTTTATCATCCAATCCAAATTATTTTTTGGAAAACATTATATCCTTTTCAAGGAATCATTATTGAATATTATTTTAAAAATTTAAATTTTTTCATGAAGTTATTACTTTACATTTTTGAAATCATTATATCATCTTTAAGGCTCTTCTATGAAACGTTCTATTTAAAATAAGTGATCTCAAATGTTCTCTCTTCACCTTTTCAAAGATGGCTTATCAAATTAATCATAATTTTTTATTTTACACCAAATATTAAATAGGTTTTGAAAAAAAAATATTTTATGGTTTTACGTCTATTTTTCCTTTCATTTGTGAAGAATTTATATCTATAGAAGGTTTCTTTCAAAAATAACCCTCTAAATATTCTTAGGAAATGCTCTTTTTTTATTTAATTTTGTGTATCAACAATTTATATTCATCAAGTCCATTTTAGTGATACCATATGGAAATGATACAAAGTCCATTTTTCATTCCATGGGTTATTTATGATGTGGTGAATGATTTTTTTTAAAACACATATGTATGCATTATTAATGGGTGGGGTCCTATATCGGTCTCCAATACATTGGTTTTGTTTTTATATATCATGATATAATAAGGTAGAAGGTTGTTATGATTGGGTTACAATTTGTTTCACAATACAATTCAGGGACATGATCGAATAAAGATTTCTTTTGTTATAATGGTGTGTGTAAATGGTTACATATAGATTTTTTCACATGATGCTACATGGACCTAATTTAATTTAGCTTTTTTCACATGATGTTTTGTGTAAATTATCGCACATATATTTGTTCACATGATTGTGTGTGGGCATGGTCATTTTCTATGTGTTCACACGATTATTCCAAAACATGATTTATCTTAACCTTATTCACAATATTATTTTTTATAATGAATATACTTATGTTATATTTTAATATATGCTTCGCAGCTCAAATTTATTATAAAAAAATCTTATGTCATTGTACATGATTATTCAATTGACATTAACCATCTTTCTATCATGTATTATGGACAACCCGTATTGTTCAATGTTATTTTAGTTATATATTTCGCCTATTAAAATGTATTATACAAAGATAATGATTTAAAACTTGATGACATGCTGATGAATTTTTCCCTTACTGAGAATTTTAACTCACCCATTTCTTATGTTCCCATTCCAAAGGTTATGAATACTAGTATATATTATGATAATTTTAAAAGGGTTTCTAGTGAAGCTCCATTATAGAGAAATAATCAAAAATATCATAGAATAACATTGTTATGTATATAATACTAAATGAAACTAAATATTATATTCTTGGTATTGTGATATTATTGTGATATTGAATGTTTAAATTAAGAAAATGATGAAATATAAACATATGTCTAGATTGGATCATCTAACTGTGTATCAAATCCATTATTTAAAGAATGTTTTTAGTGATAGATCTAGGAGTTTGTATCTTGGGATTTATAGTTGGTTTCAAATCATATTTTAGTTATTTATAAGTGTTAGTGTAGTTATTTTAGGGATTAATATAAGGAAAATTTTGTCAAAATCTAATGGAATAGTCTATGTTTAGGATAACATAGTAAAGTGTTGGTAAAGTTTAGATTATGTGGTTTACATGAAATTACAACCCTACTGCGATACCGGAAGGTGGATGTAGATATGGAATTGATTCACCAAGTGGTAATCACCCTGAAAATTTTTGTATGACTATCAACTCGATCTTTACTTGATGCATGATGAGTGGGCCTTAAACTGTAAACCGGGTTATAAAATCTTGAGATATATTCTTTGGTTGATCATATGATCTTCATGAACCCTTATTAAGTATTTGAGCACATCTTTATAATATTTCATATAACCTAGTAGTAATATAAACATCGGAAACATATGTTACACTAAAGGCGCTATAGATTGATCTAATTATATCATAGTTGAACTGAAATTCCCATATGTTGAAATTAATGTGTCATTGGGGAAGAAATTTTAGGACTGATATTTCATATTCATATGATCATTTATTATGATTTTATTTTATATAATCATAATAATTTTGGTTTTAATATTTGGTTGGAAAGAGGATCCTAGAAATGTTGTGGAAGATATGTCTCTAGAAACTCCTATGGACAAGCTATAGAATCATATTTTGAATAAATGATTTAGAATCTTAATATATATATATATATATATATATATATATATATTCGGAGGGAAATAATATGTTAACATGTCTCCCCTAAGATATAAAGGTTTGAATCTCATTAGAATTTGTATCTTGAGTCGCTATTCTCTTATATACATCTATATGTATTATTATTAATAATTTATAATTAAAATTATGGGGTTGTAATTTATGTAAGGGGGATAATATAACACATTGAGATTTTGGAATATATATATATATATATATATTATAATTTAATACCATGTTAAATAGTTTTCTCCACACAATACAACGAACGAAAATTAGATGCATCATATTAAATAAATTATTTAAGAAAATTTACAGATAATCAATTCTCTAATAGATAAAATGTTGATCAAAAATAATTAATTATTTAAAAATAGGATTAATAATGGTTTTATTTTTTATATTTAATTTTTTATTAAAATTTGATTTTCTTTTTATATTGTATTTTCATTTAAAAGAAAAAAATAAAAAATTACAGATTTTTGAATTTAGTAAAATAAATTTATTTTTAGAATTTATTTGGATAAAATTAGTTTTTGGTGAATTTTAGGAATTTTTCTAAAATAATATAATTTTAGGTAAATATTTTAATGTATAGTTTTCACTAAATTTGTATTTTTTATTACTATATCAAGAGGAATATATAAACTAAAAACTTATTAAAATTATTCATCCAAAATTTATATAAGGATTAAAATGATTAATTTAAAAACACTAAGTTGATTTTATAAAAACATTGATTAACATTTCAGGGACTTAAGTAATATTTTCCAAAATAAGTTGTTTTAGTATTCTCCTTAAATTAAATATTATTTTGGTAAAATTAGGTTTTGGATTAATTTGGAATCAAGATAAAATTTATTTTATCAAAAATAAAATCTATTTCATGAAAAGTAATAACATCTATAATTTTATCCAACACATAAATAATAATCCTTAAAAAACATTATTAAAAAACAATTTTATATGATATCAACATTAATAAAAAATTATACATTATAAAACATAAAAATTTTATTTTAAAAAATAATTTAATTATATTTAATTATATTTTTTTAATTATGAAATCATTCTAGTATTAAGTTTTTCGTTTAAATCAATTACTATGGGTAAAAATTAGTTATCATAGTAATGTTGGAAATTTAAAAAAATAAGGGTAAAGGCATTATATAACCAATGTTATCTCTAAAATATATATCTGATAGAATTATTGACAATAAATTTTAACTCCATTATTTCCCACGTTTTGATATTTTTACCTTATAATTCTATCAGACCATTGTTGAAAACTAAGAAGTATTTAGAAAAATTCATTTTTTTCATCACTTATAAAAGGGGATCACTTATATAACTTCATGATACATCAATACCGTTTTTCATCCTTCAAAAAATATGAAATTTTTATCCTAATAGTATAAAATATTAATTTTATAATCCTATGCTCTTGATTAGTTAGCTTAAGGACCCTATTTAAAAGAGATTTCCAAGAGAAATATCACGTTCTAAGCATATGCACTAAAATTTCCCAAATACTGTTTCTTTTATATATCTCCCATTGAAATATATTTTTCCAAATATTAGATGTTTAGTTCAGTATTTATAGAATAATGAATTATTTATATAGTGTGAATAAATATTATCCACCTAGCCCATTTTCCCACAAGGAAAAAGAAATGGACA
Source organism: Viscum album (assembly GCA_963277665.1). NCBI lineage: Eukaryota > Viridiplantae > Streptophyta > Magnoliopsida > Santalales > Viscaceae > Viscum > Viscum album. The sequence goes on along the minus strand of OY728156.1, from coordinate 2,058,270,842 downwards.
TCCGTGCATGCATGCGGACACCACCTCCACGAAGTGTCATGTTTTTTTAAAACACCTTATATAGATGGTTATAATTTGTAATTTAATGGATAAATGTTATTTTTATGATATTATTAGTCTTATATTAATACAAATTCTGAAATAAATTAATAATATGAGCTATAAACGATTATTGTAAATTCAACCTTATGAAATGAATGTACTCAGAGGATATTAAATTTATTTATACTATGAAATATTTTCATTTCAATTGCCTATTATTATAATAATATTTGATTATTATTAATAACTTTAATAAAACCTATAAAATATCATTATTCCTCAATAAAAATGATATTAAAAATAAATCACTTCCTAAACATTTTTTAATTATTATATGTTCTTGTTTGGATTATTCTAAACACATACATCAGTAATTAAATAAAATATTATCATGTATGTATATGAGAACATAATTATAGATAATATATTATCTAAATAAGTAAATAGTTTTTTTGGGTTCTGAAATGCTAACATTAATATTAAACTCACTGATTATGATATAAATGATTATTCATTAAAAATCACTAAAATATGCCCATTATTGATTTCATCTTTAATGATCATAACCAAGAATCTCATAGAATGAAAATATAAAATTATTATAAATCATATATTAATGTAACTTTTATAATCTTGGAATAATGAAATTTTGGATAATAGGTCAAAAAACAAAGAGAACTCACACCTGATATTTATGATAGATAATAAATAACTTATATAAATGTAGAAAATAATTATAAATAAATATTATAAGAGTTTATAGTGATTAAAAATGTTATGAAATGGGTTATTTAGATAGTTATTTTTATTATTCATGAGATTCATATTCTTTTCTAATGTTTGGAATTAATATAAGGATATTTCCCTAAGATTTAATTTCATGATATGTATTTCATATTATGTTCCATGATATCTTTGATATAGTTTTATTACTGCCTAATGGATTTATTTAACCATATTGATGTAATTCATGGAGTTTTAATATCCAAATAGTTCTCTTTTTTTAAATTTATTTTGATTCAATGGCTACCATGTTTGAAAGGGTTCTTTGTCTTCATTTTCAATTCCAAGAGACATGTTTGATATTATGAATCCTAATTTATCTTATATGGTGGATTAAAAACCACAATTCATTCCATTATAATTAATATATTTCATTTAATGATAGTTTAATATCTAATTTATTGTAAACCAGAGATGTTATTTTTATTCTTACATTACCTTAATGATAAAAAAAATTGCACCAATTTTTTAATTAAGATATGATACGTAATCACCATTTTTTTACTTTATTTGGTGTATAAATTATCCATGGATTTATTTATTCAAAATTTTACTTGAACTATATGGGATTTTAAAAAGCATATAATTTTATACCTTTCATGGATTTATTATTTTAATGATAATGATGTTTTCAGGATTGTTTAACTTAATTTTCATTCATTTATTTATGATTGTTCTTATAAAAAATATTTCATATTAGTCGGGAAGATTATACTCCTTGATTTAGTTATATGTTATTTCTTTCTATTTTTAAAGGGATTTACATTTTTTTCTATTTAATACCCTTTACAAATGTTTCTTTAATTATATATTTAAAGGATTCAGTTAACATAAATTTCCTTTATTTGAGTAAAAATGCAATTCCTTGAGAATAATTATTCTATGTTGGATAAATTCTTATAATTAAAATTTCATAAGATATTACCTATTTTATGTCAAGTGAAAATTATGTGTTAAACTCAAATATTTTTTCTTATTGAATTTATTTCTCATAAAAGTGCAATTTTTGTAAGAAAAAAATGTCAACTCCATTGAATATAGTTTTCCCTCAATTTCTATGTTAATTATTAACAAAATATATTTTCCATTAATATTTTTAAATCGAAAATGTCTCTACTCATGTGACCATACTATTTTTATTTACCACATTTGTAACGTGAAATATTAGTACTACTTTTTATGATGGTGAATTTCAAAAAAAATATTTATTTCTAAATATTGAAAACATTTTCCAACCATTCACTATAAAATGTTTTATCCTTCACTCTAAATTACTTTTTTGAAACCATTAAGTATTTGTAAATGATGATTATAGAAGAATATTTTAAAATTATAAAAAATTTACCTATTTTTTCACTTCACCATTTTCAAATAGTTATACCATTTTAAAGGCTCAACTTTGGAAATTCATTTTTTTTAAAAAGATCTCAAAAGTTTTCACACTACCATTTTGAAAATCAATTTTCATAGTATCTATAACCTCATTATTTACACTGAACAAAAAATTGTTTTTAGAAAACACTTTTGTGGGTTCTCTTCCATTTTTATTTTCATATCTAAAGTATTTATATCTTTAGAATGATTTTATCATGAATGACCCTCTAAATTTTCCCCTAAATAACTATTTTTAGGTGATTTAATTTTGGGTATAAACCATTTAAATTCTTGAGTTCAATTTTTATTAAATCATGTTGAATTGTTTCAAATCACATTTTCCTTTCCATAAATTCATTATGATGTGATGAATAATTATTTTCAAGTGTCACACATATTTATGGATGACTGGTGGGTGAGGAATGATATCACCTTAAAATGAATTGGTCATTTTTTTGTACTTCATAAGATAATAAGGTTGTTCATGGACATGATCATGTTATGATTTTTTCACATAATGATCTATGGACATGGTTTCATATAAATTTTTTCACATGATGGTTCATATACATCATCGTATATTGATTTTTTCATATGATGGTGTGTTGAAATGATCACATATATCATTCTTCACATGAAGGTGCATGGTAATTATCATAAATATCTTTTTTAACATGATTATGTATAGACATGATCATGTTTTATTTGGTCACATTTTTTTCCCTAAATATTATTAATCATTAACTTTTTCACAATATTACAATTTCATATGCATATTTTTAATCATTATTTCTATATATTCTCAAAAGATCATGTTTATTATTTCACATTCTTATTCCATGTTAAATGCTTTTTAAATTGAGATCACATTTATTTCTATCTGGAATTCTATAAAAATATTATTTTTTCTTATTCCTTTAATGATATATTTCTCCCCTTATCATTTTTACTCTTATTCATATGATCTGACCCATTATGACTTGATAATGAGATTTTACCTCACCAATAGTTTGATATCACCCATTTATTATGTTTCCTTTCCCTAGGTTATCATGATTGGTATATCTTATGTGATATATATAAGGGTATCTAGTATGGATAAGTTATGGAGACATGTTCACAAGTATCATAGAATTATTTCCTTATGTAAATGATCCTTAAATATTATAAGACTTCAATTCTTCTTATTGTGATATTTTTTTGAGCTTTAATATTTGAAGTATAAAAATGATGTAAAATAAATATATATTTATCTTGATGATATGTCTATATATTAAATAATTTTTTTAAGTAATGTGTTTTTATAATATGATTCAAGAGTGTGGTTCTTGGAATTTGTACCCATGGCCACCAATTTGTATTTAGTTATTCAATGTTTTGTATAGAATATGTGTCTTGATAGTATTTAAACATGTAAATGAGTATCTTTCCTACATTAAGGTCAAACCTCATAAAAATATTGCATGCTAATCTATTGTTTTTTACATTTCACATGGTTTTGTATTATTAGGTAAAGTGTGAAATATCCATGTATATACTAATAGATATGGTATTTAAACTCCATATGGGAGTAGCTTAAAAAATATTTTAAATTTGTTAAAAATTTTACTACACCACATTCGCCCCCTCCCCCACCCCCACTCGGTTTTGTCTACACAGTCCACTAGGCACTACAGGTAGAGTAATCCAATATTATTTTAAGAATTTTGATGCTAGAGGTTTCAAAGATGTCAAAAGAGAATGATCATGGAATAACCATTATTGTAAAAGCTTGATAAGAAGAAACTAAGTACAGAACCACCATCTATTAATACTAATTATCATTAGTGTTGAGTCATTTATATATTAAGGAGATTTTTAATTTGAAAAGAATACCATAAGTCAATGATTTTAGATGATAGCAAATTGATTCTATTAATGATATTTAATTTAGTAGAAAATTGTGATTGAGTAGAAGACAATAATTCTTCAAGAATATATGGTAGTTTAAAACCTTATTATGATGAGGGGGGATAACGGTCTTATTGATACTAAAGAATCCTAGGTATATGTATAAATAAATTTCATAAATATTTGTAAATAATAAAAATTTTGTATAAATAGGGGTAGTTGTGAAACCTATGGGACTCGGGTTAAACAAGGACAACATAGTTCAAAGCTATGATTTTTCTGTGAAGATGAATTTATGGAAGTCTTATAAGATACAGTCAATTGTATGCATAGTGAGACTCTTTGAATTTATGATAATCACCAACCATTTTATTCAATGAGTGATTATAATGGAGAAAAAATTATTGGGGTGAATAACAAATCATCGAATGGAGGAGGTCATTCACTGAAAAAATTTAAAAATTTCATGATCTGAAATTATTTTTACTACTTTCATTTAATGTAGTATAATTTATCAGCTAAACAAAAATTTATCCAATTAATAAAAATACAAATAGTGGTTCATAAAAAAAATAATTAGAAATTTTAAATTATATTTTTAATTTTTCTAAAAGAAATTTAGGAAACACTTGATTCAACATCATCTTATGAATCTACAACAATCCTAAATAGAATTTCAATTGGTATATTAGCATGGTATCCATCTGGTTTGTTCTAAATTTCACTGGACCTAGTATTTTTATTATATGTTAATGAATTATAGATTTTATTTTTCTAAGAATAATATCATCTCAAGAATTATGTCACTACACCTAATTAATTATAAATGTATGTTTCAAATAAAAAATTAAAAAATAGGAAAAATAAAGAGTGGAAAAAGCTAAAAAAGTCTCAAAGAGGAAGGATTAATAATCCCTATATGAAGGTAATAATAGTGGTACATGTTTAAATAATTATATTAGTTATTATTTCTCTAATGAAGAATGTTCAAGATATGAAGAAGAAGAGTTTAGTGATAAATCACTATATGATTTTTATTCTTATTTAAAATTTTATCTAAACAAAGTTCCTATTGATGTTTTTTCATATACATTATCTCATATCAACAAACTACTAAATGATAAATCATATTTAGAGAGGTAATTTTATTCCATATAAGAGGCATTTGGTAAACAAGCTAGAAGATGTGACACTCTCTCAAAAACTACTAAAAGATACTAGAGAAACTGTTTCACTTTACACAAATAATATATCTCTGATTGATAATAAAATTAAGGGATAGTTTTTGAGAAGAAATTATTTACTATTTTTTTTATTGATGTTTTCCATGAATTGTAGAATCTTCACAAATTCATCGTGAATATGTAGGATAAACAACTAGATGTGAAAGGAAAAAAGTGAAAGATATTGATAGTTCACTATATAATATTACCAATATGCATGAATAACAAGTACAAAACATGAAGAATTTTTGGGAGAGTGGGATTGAATCAGTTTAGGATGAAAACTATTATCTCAACATGAAGTTCATAGATCTTAGAGCCAAGTTGAGAAATTTGGAAACTAATCAACATGTATCATGGAAATAATGCTGGTTGTGATGTTTTTAAAATCATGAAAGAAACCCATCGTGGATATTAAATTGGTATTTATTTTGAATTATTTCACTTTACACTAATAATAATTATTTTATTGATAAAAAATTACAAAGAATAGTTTTTGATAAATAATTATTTATTGTTTTATTTATTGATGTTTTCCATGATTTATGGAATATTCAAAAATTCATTGAAAATATAAAGGATGAAAAAATAGATGTGAAAGAAGAAAACTGAAAGAGATCGATAGTTCACTATATGATATTACCAAGATGCATGAATAAAAAGTTCAAAACATTAAGAAATATTGGGAGAGTGGGATTAAATCAATTTAGGATAAAAATATTCTCTTAAAATGAAGTTATTAGATTATAGAGACAAGTAGAGAAATTTTAAAATATTTTCACTTTATACTAATAATATTTCATTGATTGATAAAAAATTAAAAAGAGTAGTTTTTGAGAAGGAATTATTAATTGTTTTATTTATTCGTTTTTTCCATGAATTATAGAATCTTTACAAAATCATTGTGAATATAGAGGATAACAAACTAGATGTGAAAGAAAAAAAGTGAAAGAGATTGATAGTTCACAATATGACATTACCAAGTTGCATGAATAACAAGTTCAGAAAATGTATAAATATTGGGAGAGTGGGATTAAATTAGTTTAGTATGAAAAATATTCTCTCAAAATGATGTTCTTAGATCTTAGAACCATGTAGAGAAATTTGGAAACTAATAAACCTGTATCCTCACAATATATATGAAAAAAGGTATGTCTCCATTCATGTTTAAGATATGGTTTACCCATTAAAAGATACTAATGATATAAGTAAAAGTTTCATAACATTTGTAGAATCATCCACCTCTTCCAGAAAGAGAAATGTACTCCACTCCACTGAAAAAGATGTGACTGCTAAATCAGTTTCATCAATAGCTTTAATATATAACTAAAATTATATACAAATATTAAAAAACTAAAAATTATAAGAAGACCACTAAAAAATAAAGGGTAGATGTGATAAAGTATAATAAGAAAAACCATAAAAAAATGAATCCCAAAAGAGTGGAGTTTCAAGCCAAAAATAGCAAAGCACTCAAAAAGATAAATCTGTATAGCCTATACATAAAATGATGAGAAGAATATTTATAGGTCATGATTGGTGTTTCTAGAGGTTTGGGAATATGACCATTTATTTTTTTCATAACATGTAAACTCTCAAATTTTTTATAAGTATAAAATAATGGGGTGGAATGGAAAAGATGATAAAAACCAGTTGTTCATAAATATTTATCATAGATAAAGAGAAATAAGTTTCTCAAAAATGGATTTGAAATCCTTCATTTTTTGAATATTTTAATGTATAAAGACACTATTATGAGGAATTTTTTTATATACCTTCCCAATATTAATCATCTGTTGATTAGAAAAGAATCAAATAATTGAAGAAGTATGTAAATAATATAAACAAGTTTTCTTTGATGAATAATTCTATGAATAATTTTTCTAAATAAATGAAACCCAAAAATACAATGTTTAAGGATAAGGAATATGTCACACCAGATAATAAAATAAGATTATATTATGATATAAAAGACTATTTCATGGAGGATTATAAAATAACTATGAATTTAAGGGTTAAAGGTTCAGGATATAAAGATGACAGTCATTCATAGTAAATAACAAGAATATTAGCATAGTGGAAGACATCACAAATGATGACATTAAGAGGTTTCCCAAAAAGGGTAACTTGTGAGCTAATGAATAGGTTTTTAGAAGATACAATCTAGTTATAAACACTCCTAATAAGTTCATTACTTGGATATCTTTTCCGAAGGAGTTGTCAATAGATAAAATTAAAGCACTATTATCTACCAACCTTAAAAAGTATATCTTGAAGAGGAATTCCACGCTAATGGAGAAGTTTTAGCATTTAATTAACGAGATATTAGTCTTAAATATATATCTTCTGGAAGAAACTAAAAAGTTAGATTGACAATATAAGAGTGTAAGTTCATTTATATCCTAAGAAAATAATGTTATCCCAACTAAGCAACAAGCTTAAAATAAAGGGAAAATTATGCTTTCCCAAACTCGTTAGATTTGGAAAATTATGTGGGAAACAATAACGAATATGATAAAATAGATTTATTTATTTCCATTGAATTTAGAAATATAACTATCCCACTAAAAAAATTGATCCCTGTGATGAGTGTAGGTTTATAAACATTATTTAATATTTTTATAACAAATATTTCTAGCATTGATGCTTTGGTAAAATCACTCTATGTTTCTAAATTCGGTTATCCCACATAGATGTAAAGTTAGAAAACATAAGGATAATTACTAATTAACCTATGGATACACACTTTTATGAATTTATTATTGGAGTATAATGGATGTGGAAGAATAACTGTATAGAATAAATTTTTTATATTTAAAAGAGTAAGGGAGAAAAAAATTTCTCTTAGAAGGCCTTCCCAAGGATTTATAGTATGAAAAAGGTGTAATGAATTTTTTTTCCTCATTTTTAATTAATATAATTTAGGAGGAGAGAAAATGTGAAATTAAAATGGAATATTTAAGTGCTATTATTAATTGATTTAAAAGCTAAATGAATGTGGAGTTTGAAGACCTAATGTGATTGGGGATCCATCCCTCTATTTATATGCATAAAAATATCAATATAAATTAAATAACTCACATAGGTGAAGATTTTTGAAGAGTATTAAGTGAATTATAAATTAATATGTTGTGGTGTTTAAAAGATAGTCTAAAATACGTAAATTATGTGCTTCATGGGTTAAGAATAGAATATAAGTTCATTGGAATTAATATTAGAATTTTCAAAGTCATTAAATTCAATATTATTTGATTTTGAAGATATTTCAATGTTTCTGGGTTTATTTTTAAAAAATCTAATCCAGATTGATGATATAGTGATTTTTGAGTCTAATGTAGAAATTAGGCTAATTCATGAATTATAATTAAGGAGCATCATAGAAACCAAGGATTTGATTATGGATGATATAGGGTGGTATATAAATAATATAAGATGTCATGATATGAAAATAATCATTATTTAGAAATTTCATACACAAAATCCTACATTAGGAAATCATCATGCTGATCTGTGTAAGCATGAATTCTACTATGTAATTAAAATACACTAAGGTTCATAAGGATGAAGTGTTACATAACCATAAATTCCCTCAATTAATTAATTAATCATGTATGTTTAAAATAATTTGTAAATGTATTTAATAATTACTTATGTGATCATTGCACTACATAACCATAAATATTTATAGAATTTTGAGAATGCTGCAGAGTAAAATATGATGTTTCCTTCTTAAATTTATGAAGAATAAAATTATTTTTATGTTGTTTAGACTAATTTTCATTGAAAAAAATATCAAAAAATATATGTGATAGAATCACTAAATGATGGTGTATCTTCAATTTGAATTATGAAGAGAGAATATTGAAGTAGGACATATTTTGAGATACTTTTTGAGTATAATGTTTTTTTTAAAGATGATTGAAATTTTTATGAAAATCAATTATGATGATTTTGAATTGTTTTAAAAATTGAAAAACCATAGGATATACTATGTTTTTCATATAAATAATGATGATGTGGGAAGTAATACTTTATGAGAAATATAATCTTCCTGAAATTGAGATAAATGATTCATCAATTCTAATAACAATACATTTGATGATTCATGAGTTTAGATTCATTATTCAAAATATAATAAAGAGAATTGTGATTCATGTTAGGAGTAATTTAAATGATATATAGTTGTGTTCTTGAGTAATTTAAGTTGTTAATATGGATTATAGTTGTGAGATGCTATATTTTATATCCAGTATATTGAAGAAGATTAGTCAAGTTAAAAGATTCTGTGTTGTTTGTTTTTATACATATATATTGATTGTTTACTACAAATATCATTGCATATTTTTTAATATGAGGATGATAATTGTAACACCCAGAGATTTTATAAAAAATATTCTTTTAATTTCATTGATGTCTTCTATTATACAGAACACCAAGTTTATCTTGTACTATACGTAACAACGTATTAGCTTGCAGTATACGCAATGCTATTCTTGGATCATGTTACACACAATTTCATGTTCGTTTTATAATATTCATTCTATGAAACATTGAGTGTGTGTGTAAATATATATATATATATTCAATGTATAAATTAAATATGGTTGGATTCTGTTATACAAAACAACGAAGGATTCTTACACAACATGCAACCCTGACTTGGCATGCATTACACGCAATCGCGACCTTCCTTGATAGCGTGTATTGTACGCAATACCGGGTTTTACTAAACAATGATATATTATTATAATATTATTATTAACTAGCCGTTATTAATATTATTAACTAAATTTTGAATTTTGTAACATTATTATTCATCATACACATTTTCTATCACATGGTATAAGAACAAAATAAATTTTTCGGGTAAAATAAGTATTTTTAAAAAAATGAAGTTTTGCCCCCTTTTGATGGGGCACCCACTTTAAATCAAGTTTTTTACATGTTTATAAGTTCAATTTTAAAAAATAAAATTATTATTTGGAATCAGGATATAAAATTTTACCTTGGATAAATTTTTCAAATTATTATGATAACTTTCATATTTTAATGAATAGTAAAAACACGCTATATTTTAATTAAAACCCACTTTTTTTCATCGTAATAAATTATGTGGTTGAATAATAATTTTTAATTGTTTTAAAGCATAAATATAATATATTTTTACCATTTAATATAATGTATTCCATTAGCCTTGATTTTACATTGTATTCGTAGGCTAAATAAATTCAATCTTTTGCAATGTTTTAAACAAAAACCCATTTTCTTTCGACAACGGGATTAATTTAAATTTATTTTCTTCAAATTATTTGTATTGAATTTGTAAAAATGGATTCCATATTTGGAATCAGTGGATCCAAATTATTTTAATAGACTACTTTTTATTTTTGGGCTTTATGAATAGTAACAACGATAAATTTTATTTACCATAGTAAAAGGTAAATTGGGTAATTAAGGGTAAATATAATATTATAAAGTTATCCTAATACTTGTATTAATACAATTGGATGATTATAAGGTGTCTTAAGTCATATTTGGGTCTAAAAGAAATCCATTAGAACCCACTTGGAGGTGATTAAGACCTTTAGTTTATTTTATTTAAAGGAAAGTGAAATATGTCTCACTCAACTTTAATAATTAATGTATTTTTAATATAAGTTTATAAAGAATATATTTTAGGTTATAAATACTCATTTGAAAGATAAAATGTTTTTATTTGTCATGGTAATTTATTTGTAATTTTAAGAGTTATTTAATTACCTTATTATCTTATGCATTAATGATGCAGAAATTATTTATTTAGTGAAAAATCAATAATAATGTTTTTATTGAAATATTAATACATATCAAAAGGCCCAAAAATCTTCCCAAAACTTATTATTAGTGTATATATATACCATAATCATCCACTGGACTAATTGTTGACCATTTGGATCCTTATTAAGGTGATTATGACACTTATATTATTTTATTTTAAATGATTCCAAAGTTGTCACGTTCATAATTTAATAAATATAACAATTTAACTGTTGTGATTTTAAGATGATAAATTCGAGTAAAAGTAGTATTGATAAATCTATTAGATTTATCTTAATAATAGGATTTTATTTTTAATTTGTATGCAAAAAATAAGTATATTAAATAATTATACAAAAATATTGTAGTAATTATTTTATTAAGAGATAAACCAAATTAATGGTTTTAAAAATAATTAAATAAATATTATATGAATTATTTAATGTTCTAAAATAATTTTCTAGATACATATGACCTTTTATGAATCTATTTAAGATTTTATTTTGAACATATCTTCTGTATATATTTTATTTAAATTCAAATAAATGAATAGTGTCAAAATTGACACTATTATTATGTTATAAAAATATCATATTATAAAATTGTTTAAAAATCAAAAAAAAAACATTTAAAAATTATAAATTTAAATTTATATGGTCAAAAATATTTTAAATTATCCAATTATGGACAATTCACAACAAATAAGTAATTATTTGTTATAGTTTAAAATTTAGAATTTTATTACAATAAATAAAATTAAATATATTTAACAAGGATAAATCAAAATGATAAGGTTCAAAATAAAATCAAAACATGTCTAAATTTGATTGGTTGATGAGATTACAACCCTATATCATCTAATATGAGAATATGAGTCATTTGTTGAGGTTTTTAAGTGGGGTTAGATTTATTATAAATTAATATTTTTAAGATTTCCAAAGGTGCCCCTCTCCTCCCTTATAAAAGGGCACCTCCTCCCTCCCTTCCTCACACCAATTTGAGACTTAAAGCTCGGAAAACCCCTGACAAATTTTCTTCTAAACTTCCCTAGAAACATCTTAGAGGTCCTGGTCTTCTTCAAAGACCAATTTTAGTGCCCTAAGAGGAGGTCTCAAAGAGGCGCTTCAAAGAAGTGGTAATGTCTGTTACCGATTCTTTCAACTTTATTTCTTCCTCTAATTCTTCTTCTTTAGTTGTTTCATTATGAAGTAATGACATCAGTATCACTCATATATGGATATGTTATTATATTTATGAAACAACCCTATTTCACCATCTCTCCATCCTATGGAAAACAAAATCACTGAGCGTGCGTACGTACGGAATACCGTCTCCACGCCGTGGTGTAATCTATTTTTCCAACACCACCTTACATGGATCGGTATAATGGTGTAAATAATAACTATACATAGTTATTATAACATCATACTGATTATGATATATTGTATCATCCTATCCAATTAAATTCAATAATTTTGGGAACGATATCATCGCTCGTGCGTACGTACGGACTACCGTCTCCACAACGCGATGAGATTCATTCTCCATGTTAACCATTTAAGAATGATTATAAAGTATATATAAGAAATAATAATGAAATATATGACATTATAAAGCTACTGTATTTATTTATTTATATATATATGTATGTCATTTATTTATTCCATTCAACTCAATAAGGAAACGAAAACAGCGTTCATGTGTACGTACGGCCTACCGTCTCCATGAACGGTGTATTTCTTTCCATTTATCGATCTATTTTATATATATGAATATTCTGAATATATATTATATATAAAAAATATTTTATATTCTGGAATTATGTAATCATGATCTAATTAATCTCATGAATAATAAAAAATCAAAACATGAATGACAAATGAAACGATTTTACCCAAAACACTCTTTAACATGGAATTTAAAAAATAACGGGTAATATAAAGTCATAAGTGAACCATATATGATATCATCACAATGAATATGATTCTTTAATAAGTCAATGACATTATTGAAATCCTTATACAGGAGGTTCTGATATATACAAATCATATCGGACATAAGGTAAGGGATAATTTTGCAAATCTCATTTTTATCCGAGATTGCTTATTCGTAAGTATTTACTGGGGTTATTTCTATCATCCATGTCCATGTTTTATAAAAGTGTTTTAATGGATGTTTAAAGTCCTTTTTACCCATTTTTTACTTTTACTACATTGTATGTATGGAATCTTTCTATTACGAGGTACTTTCAGACTTTTCTGGAAAAAGTACCAGAAGAATGTTTTTTTAACTTATATGGCACGAACAGATTTTTACAGTTTTATAAAGCCTTATTTTAATGAAGAATCCTTCAAAATATTTCATGACTATTTTCAACAAAATCTCTTCCTTTTAAAATAGCATGATGTTTTGTGAAAAAAATGATTTTTAAGAAGAAAGGATATTTTCCTCAAGATTTCATTTCAAGTGTTTTTCCAAAATCATTTTTCATCTAAGATGAAGTTATTTCATATGTGTATGTTTCATGATTAATGTCTCTATGGTTTACATGGTTTCACTTTTCTTATGATGAAATTTCCATTTTTTTATATGGATTATGAGATGATGGGATGATGTTTATGAAACCCATTTTATTCTTTGGGTTATGATGAATGTTTCAAGTTTATTTTGTGGCACAAGTAAGAATGATTTCATTATGAGATGGTTGGGACCTATATCTCCCTCCAATGCATTGGATAAAGATTTATATCTCATGAGATAGACATGGCTTGAACGGGAAGTTAAACCGGTTCAGTAATAGAGGACTGGAACGAGGAGTGAACTCGATTCAGAAAGGGACTTTGTCCACTAAGATGGTCTTGGCAGTAATGCCTTGGCTAATATGGAAATCATATCATGTGCTTAATGGATGCCAAAATTACATGTTTTATTCCCATTCTATTTTATCATTATTAATGTTTCTTTATGATCTATGCCTTACGTACTTCCATGTTTTATGTCATTGCTCAAGCTTTTGATGTTTAAACATTATGTTCATGTTTTTAAGTTCAAATGTATATGGTATGTTTTATTTTATCAATGCTTACCCTTACTGAGCATTTAAAATCACCCTTTTTATGTTTTATTTTCCCAAGGATATAAAGAAAGGTTTTAGGTAAGAAAAAAATGGGGAAGATATTTATGGGAGATGTTGAAGATCTTTCACCATGATTCGAAGATTACATTCCAAGTTTCCAAAGACACTAAACTATTACGATCCTTGTGTGTTTGTTTTTGTTATGTATTAAGTATCCCGCAAAAGTAATGTAATGTTCATGTACGTCAAGCTTCGGGTCTCTACAATAATTATATTATTCTCACCAATATAAAGATATATAATATCTGTTATGTTGAGATAAATGAATAATATAATAAAATTTATGGATGCTCTTATAATTTTATAACTGATAATTATTTAAGAGGAAAATGGAATATTGATATCTTAGAAGAACCTAGATGTATAAAAAAGGAGAAAAAATGTATATGAGGATTTGGGGTAACAATTTAATAATATTTTCTATACTAGAAATATTGAGAATAAGATTATTTGTTAGCCTAAATATAAAAAGAAAAAGAAGAAATATAGAATGTGTCACTCAGTTTACTGAGAACATTATCTATAGTGGAGAAGAAACACTTTGAACTATGAAATAAGAAGAAGAAGAGTAAGTTGAGCTGAAGATAATAAGTTTAATCATATTTTTATCGAATCTAATTCTATTTAATATCCTATGAAAACCATTATTTCCAAATCATTATAATAATATATGGATGATAGATTGATTTTTTGTGCATATTAAAAATATTTGTTGTTGATTATTTCATATATATAGGATCTTATATACTCAAGAATATCATAAGAGCTCAATCAGTTAAGATGAAAGAAAACCAATTCAGTTAAATATATGTAGTTGAGTAGAAAATAGTGATTTATTTGTATGAAAGTATTCTTAATGAACATGTGTTATTCAAATAACTTATTTTTGTGGGGAAAGAGACCCTTATCATTGATGTTGATGTTTCTTGAGTATATTTCTTGACTTAATTTCATGTGTATCTTGAAAGACAACACTTCTATATACATAGTGGGAAGTAATGGAACCTATGGGACTTAGGGTATACAAGGACATTATTGTGTAATTTGGTTATTTATGTGTGATGTTGAATTTATGGAAGTTCTATGAGAAGTACAAAATTTTATGTGAAGTTATTCTAGGATTATAAAGGTATTATGTTTATTTTCAACACCATTTGATATATATTTTTGGAGTTTTTTTTAAAATGTTTTTAAATCCAAAAGATGAATATGTTGATTGTTGTAAGTTTACTAGAATCTCTTGGATGTATGAAGTATTGGTGGTGTACCAGAGGTGGATTTAGAAAATTATTCATATTATGAAATGCAATTTTTTCAATATAATAATTTCACTTTGTATGATCAACAATAATGATTCATGTAGTAATGATAAAATTCTTCGATGATCAAAATATAGAAGAGGTAAGTATAATATTACCCACTCCTGAACAAAAGAAGGAAATAAAAGTTGTTATTTTACTGGAAGATGGAGAAACTTATATCTAAAGAATGAGTTGATCAGAAAAATAACTTTCATTTCAAAGATTAAACAATTCATGGATCATCGATATATATTCACCAAAAGATTAGAATTCATATCAAATCTCTTCAAAGTACTAAAATATTTAGTAGGATTAGTTGATTGGTTATAGAAGAAAAACCAAAAAGTATAATTATTAGAAGTGTCTAAGTGATTTTACCTAAAAATTATGAAGTCACAACGAATGTGACAATACTATTATGGATGTTCAATATTAAATATACACAAATAAGGGATCATGATTTGTGTTGAGATCTAAAAAGGAGTTGAATACAATTTATGATTAGTCTGTCAGAGTCTTAATGAATTAAAAACATTGTTATCCTCATAAATGATTCAATGATATTTCCTAAAGACTTATAGTGAGAGGAAGTTTCAAATTAGAGTCCCCAATTGCCCCACATTTATCAATTAAATTTTTGTTATATTAAAAGGGAATAATGTTTGATAAAATGGTTTTTCTGGTGTTATTTTTTACTCATTATATTTATCCTTTTTAGTAAATATGAGCACATAGTTTTTGACCTATATTCATTGAAAGATTCTCTAATTATAACACGATTTTATAGGAGTTGAATTTTATATATTCTGAAGTACTGAATGAAATAATTTTCATAAAAATTATTCTTGAGGATGAAATTTGTGAGAAGAAGTTTATTTACTATTTAGGAGGCTTGGAGGATTATCAAAACATTGTAACTCGTGGGAACCATTATATTAATTTTTTTAGAAAGTTTTTTGTGTGATGCACATTTGGGTAAAGGATGATCCCCTCCCTTACCAATTTAATTTTTTTTATCATAATGGAAAATTCACGAGTCAAAAATTCTAAGTGCACTAAGGAGTACCTTCCCACACTATGGAAAAACCAAGTAAAATCAGTGTGTATTACTTCTTGGTCTAAATTACTACATTCAGATGGGGTGAGCCTTGTTTCCTAAGAGAATCAAAATTTTAACATGTTTCATAGGTTTACTTAGGCTAAATAAATGTTTAAAATGGAACCAGTGATTCAACCCCCCAGTAGTTCCATCCATTCTTGGGTATCACAACTCGTGTCAGACCAAGTTATTTCTTTTGGATCCATTTAATATATATAGAAAACATAAATAATATGTAAAGGTGGGGAATCCTTACCATTTGTGGAAAAAAATTCCTAATTTTAAAAATATTATGATACTCTATCTCCTCTATCTTTGCTGGAAGTAGTGGGTACTGCTAAAGTAGGCTTTCCACCTTGGTAAAGTGATGCTCCCCTAAATGTTGTGGAAAAAAGAAACATGGAAACTGAAATTTAGGTTATTTATGTTATTACTATATCTTTAGCAGACAAGGTTTACACAAAAATAATGTGTCTTCAATTAGAGATATAAACATGGTAAAAGTTGGAATATATCATTGAAGTTAATTTCAATGTAAACAAAGAAAAGATTTAAATCTAAATTTGTTTTGAGGACGTAAATATTTACATTAATGAAACTATAGGTGATTATTTTTCCAGATTGGAAAAATGTTCAATAATATCATTGGATATGGAGACACTATTTAAGAATCAATTATTATAAAAAAATTAATGTGAAATTTTTAAGCTATATTTGATCCTAAAATATAATATTTTGAGGATATAGATTATTTATCTCTTTATGAACTTCAAAATATTCTCATCTAAAAATAAAAAAGGAAGGATACATTATTTAATAAGTTGGTTAAGGAAGAAATGGATTTAAAGATGTGAGGAAATTCATATTTAATGTAATGGGAGTTGAAACATTCAATGAAATGAAATATGAAGCTAATATGACAAGCATCAGAAGAGGATAACGTTTCATATCTCCCATAATTTCAAAAAGGGTAAAGGGAAGTAAAAAAATTAATGTTTCTGCTGAAATGATTCATGTAGAGTGGATCTGGGTACTTTCCTACCAACCAACCCATATGAAAGGTAATTCAAGTGAAGAATATAATATTAATCAAAATTCTCAGATTAAGAAGTGGAATAAGGATAAAATGGATTTTATAAAATTTTCTAAAGGAAAAAAAATTTCTGAAAAACAAATAAATTTTCTTATCGAGGAAGAAGAGGTGGAATAACCAGAATCATTATCATCCAATTATGAATTTTTAGTGAAATTTAGAAACATCATCGATCATATAAAAAAAGTGGAAATGTCAAGTGAATGATAATAAGAAGTTAAAGTAATCTATTTATAACAAATTATGAAACAAAAAAATATAAATCTTGTCTTGAGAATAATACTAAACACAAGGAGGAACTTCACATATTCAAAAAGAAATGAGGGAAGAATATTGAAAGTGAAAAAGTGTCTCTTAAAAAGAAATAATTCATATAGTCAAGAAATCATTAAATTAAAGGTGAAATTTGTTGAACATTAAAGAATACTAAAGGACAAAAATGAGAAGAGTCCTATAATAGAAAATTAATTGGGAAGTACACAATCCAGTTGTCTTAAAAATAAAAGAACATTAAAGAGGTTGAAAGATAATTTCAACAACTCAATTTAAGTTACAAATAAATATTCATAAGATACTGAAAATATTTTTCCATAAAAATAGGTAAAATATATTCCTTCTAAATATGAATATATATATATATATATTTACGAACAATTAAGGTTTCATAAAAAATGAGAATTTATTGATCAGAAGAAAAGTGATGGTACTTATATTAAACAAATAAATGTTTCAAAAAAAATATAACAACATTTCCTTCATATTATAAGTGAAAATAAGTAATATATACTAATATAATGATAATAATGTTATAAAAATAGAAGTTCTATCAATATTCAAGATAGAGGTTCAAAGATATTTTTGGTGTAGTAAAAAATATGGGAGTAAATAGTAAAAATATTGGGAAAACCTATTGTTTCTAGGAAGATGGTATAATTTGAAATATATAAAGTCTTTTAGAATAGAAAATTCTAATTGGAATATAAGATGTGATATATCTTGGGAGGATGATCTAAAAATTCATAACTCATAAATAAAAAATTATTTTGATTTACTAAAATAATCTTTTATAATATGTAATTGGACTGGTTAGTGTATGGAATATTTCCTAATAACTCTACCTTGACAAGCTCAATATATTGAAAGAGAAAAGAATAAGGGAAAAGAATAGTTATTAAAATTCTTTGATAGTTTCTGTCTCCATTAAAGATAATTGGATATGTAAATCTTATATTATTGATAGTGGATGTTCCTCTCATATAACTGGTGTGGTTAAAATATTACGAATATTTAAAAAAATACAATAAACGAGTTATTACATTTGGATATAGTAGTAATTTAAAAGATAAATGAATTTTAACATCCACTATAGATGATAAAAAATTAAAATCTAAGGAATGATTTTTTATGGGAATAAACATAACATAATGAGTGTAAGTTAGTTATGTAATGATGGAAAGAAGGTGGCATTTTAAGGAGATTATTGCATCAATTGATGCTTGAAGGATGAATTAATTATTATTGAATGAGTAAGAATCAATGTAAATCTATTTTAGAGTATTGATCAAGCAAAATTATTATACCTAAGTTCAAGATATGGAAATTATATCTTCTATAGAAGAGATATCCATTTCGTCCAACAAAACATGAGAATAATTTTAATGGAATAAGTGGTGAGATATTTACCTCAACTAAAAATCAAAATTACTATTGTTTATAAAGCTTATAAGAAAGTTAAAATGACATAATGGAGACGTAACATTGGAAAAATTCATTTCAAAGGCCTACTGAACATGTAAATTATGATTTATGTCGACCAACGATAAATAAACCCTTTATAAGATTATTTTATAATTAAACATTTTTATTCATTACTTCACACAGATAATGATTGTTATGTTTAGGAAACCTTGATTTGATACTGTATAAATGATTAAGTTTTATAAGAGGGAAGTTAAAAATGGATAATGGAGAGGAGTTAACATATTACACTATCAAAGCCTATAATTCAATTGATGGATTAAAACATTAGTATTGTTCCCTATATACCCCTCAGAAAAATGGGGTTGTAGAAAAGAAAAATATCTGTTTTTTTAATTTTTAAGGACTATGGTTGTGGAGTATATAATCCATAATATATTTTAGAGGAAATATATATGTATGAGTGTACATGTTAAAAATAGATTCATAGTAATAATGGATGCAGGTATTCCTCCCTTTGTGTTGTGTTATAATAAGAAACCAACTATGAAATATTTTAATGTGTTCAGAAGTCTATTCCTATTGAGAATAAAAAATATAAAGTTAGGAAACTTTGAATGAAAGGATGAATAATGAATATGGTTGGGTTACTAAACCAATTTAAGGAGATATAGGTGTAGGAACAAATGAATGTACAAGGTTGTTGAATCTTATGATGTTATAGTTATTGAAAATAAGTTTAAAAAAATGTAGTAAGATAATGGTAAAATTGATCTAACAATAAAATATTTCAGATACTCTTCAACATCCATGTTTTAAGTTGAAGTAATTAATGGGTGAAATTTAAAAAAAACATGTTTTTATGAGTCTAGTAATGAAAATGGTTCTATAAGAATCAATAAAACATATAATCAGATAGTGCAAAAGTAGGATGAACCATGTAATATCATTAAAATGAATTAATATCTAGTTTATAAATGGAGATTGTTGAGAGTGTTGAATCAAAAAAGAACTTATTTCACATGTTTTAAATTAGTTAGTGTCAAAAGAATTTGAGCATAATAAATGGTTAAAAGCTATGAATGATGAGTTAGATAAAATTAAGAGTAATGACGCCTAGGAACGTGTTTTAAGCCGTAAAGGAAATAATATTATAGTATCTAAATGGGTGTTAAGGAAGAAACTAAATAATAATGTATAAGTTTATTTCAATAAATAAAATGTGGTTTATAATGTATATTCATAGGATGAAGGTGATTATTTTGAATAAAATCTTCTCCTTTTTTGAAGGCTTAATACTATCTCAATGTTTTTGGTTCTTTCTGCCCCTCAAAAGTACAAGGATTGTCATATGGATGTAAATTCATCATTCCAAATTGGTGAGTTTAAATATGAAGATTATATTTAACAAATATATGGATTAATTCTATTTGATGATGTAAATATTATTTTGAACCTCAATAATTATTTATATGGGTTGAAGTAGGCATGTCATACAAGGAACTCTACACAAGATAATATCTTTAATACGTTGAACAAAATAAAAGGAAAAAATTGATATAAACATCTACATAAATGAGGAAAGTTAAGAAAAATGCGAGTTATTATTTATATTGGTAATAAAATATTCTTTTATAAAAATAATCGTGCATGTAAAGAGTTCTCATATAAAATTAAAGATTACTTTGAAATTTCAACACTTGAGAAGATTAATTTCATTCTCTCACAACAAGTTTTAAAAAATAGAAGTTTCATATTCTTTTCATAGTACAAGTAAGTGAATGAGTAATTAATAATGTTTTGCATGGTATATTAAAAGGAAGCTATTACTCTTATCTCTGTGGGAGTAAACTAAATAAAATATAAATTTAGTAAAAGTATTAATCAAATAGGCTTTCATAATGGCTTCGAATAAAGACATAAGAATAATATTATGAGCCTCTTCTTTAACTTTTATATTCCATTTTTGCTCTAAATTCATTGTACCTTCCTTTTCACATGATGGATAACCTATTTTATAAGTATACCTCACTTTATATCCAAGATATAGGATGTAACACCCTAAGTTGTTATGATATATTTCCAATCAAATAAATTTAATTTATTTGATTACTTTTGATATACACTACCTCGAGTATAAAAGAACATGAATATAGTATATTATTGTAAACTAGATATTCAATTCATAAATTAAATATGAATAAACATGTTTTGAAAATTATGTATAATGGTTTTATATAAAAAAATATGTTGACAAATAAGTACTCTGTTTTTAGTAAAATATTTATATGCCTCAAAAATACTATTTTCCTAAAATATTTTTTTCCTTTTTGTTATAAAATAAAATAATTAATATTTTTACCAATTATAGAAAATTTATTTTTCAAAATTAAACTCATTTTTAATATCAGTATGACATAATTTTCTTAGAGTAAAATTTTGATCATTTAATTAAAATATTGATTTTCAATGATTAATCGAAAAATATTGATTTTTATAAAAAAATATATTTTTGTTTCAAGAATTAAAAAATTATAATTTTCATTAAAAATAGTTTAAAAGTTTCATTAGTTATTTTATATTATTAATAATCTAATTTAGGATAATGGAATTAATTTTCTTTTGTATTTTGGAATAAAACTTTTTATTCTAAGGAAACAAAATATAGAAAACTACTTTTCATCTCATTCTGTGGGTATAATTTAAAATTTAATTCTTCCAATTGTGATAATTAAATATGATAAAATGGATTAAAAACTTAATTAGTATAATAAATATTTTTAAATAATATCAATTTAATTTTCTACATAATGAATAGTAAAAACTATAAAAATCAGTTATCTTTGTTAAGGTGAAAACCGGTTTACCAGGGGTTAAAATAACATATAATGGTATTTTTTCCAATTAATCCTTTATAAATTATACTGTATGGACATATTTTATCCTTATAAAATCCTAAATTTGAATAGTTATCCATTTTGGAGCAATTTTCATGTGTATATAGGTAATATATTTTAATCTTTTAAGAAATTCCATGTGTTTCCTCCCACCAACTAATAAAAGAAAACCCTTACATTATCTTATATACTCCAATTTAATCCATATATATAGAAAAAACCTTACCAAATTACATTATTAAGTTTTATATACATTAATTATAGGTTCCTACCTTATTAAAATATCATTCCAAGGGTCCTTAAGAAGGGGTCTAAAGGAGGTCAAATACAGGAAAATGTATTTATCCTACCCAACCTCTTTCAAATTATTTATTCTTATACATCCTATAAATTTTTATTATACATCAAAAATAAATAACTTCATTATCATAGATACTATTAAATTTTATTATGATTATGAAACCATCATTATTCACCCTATTTTCCATCAAATGGGAAGTGAAACTATCATTCATGCATATGTGTGGACTACTACCTCTATATAGTGATGCAATTAAATTCCCCAAATAGTATTTCATGGAAGGTTATTATAAAGGGACTAATGTTTTTATATGATATTTATGATATAAAAATTCTTCTTTAAATACATTATCATAACTTCATTCATACCTTTTCATCCGTTGTAAAATTAAAATGTCACTCATGCGTATGGGTGGAGTACCACCTCCAGGAAGCGATGTGTTTAATTATTCATTTCTACTTTACATGGATGGAAATAAGGTTATATTTAATAAATTTATATAATATATATAATATAATTATTATTTTTTAAGTATTAATTATTATTTATGTCACGAACCAGGTCGGTCACCATCCGACCCGACGCCCGACCCGGTCCGCGACATGGCCCGAAGGGCATTCTCGATCCCCACGGGCTGGCACAATTGCCCAAGTATCAAACATAAAACATGGGAATGATTTACCCAAATAAATAATATAAAAAAAATGACAAGCTGGAAAAAAATTAAAACTAAAAACAGAAAACCAAACATGACCTTAATCTATAGTAAAAAAAATTACAACTCCAACCAAAATCCCAAAAAAGGGACGGTAATAAAGGGAAAACTAAAAACACTAACTCAAACTTCCAAGAACCATGAGGTGCAACAACCTCAATCTACAATCACTAAACCAAGACGAGGACACCGCTGACAATACAAACCACCAATTCTATGCTTGATGCCTCAACCTAGAAAGAAAAAGAAACAGAATCTACATGCACCCAAAGGTGTATATATAGTGTGAGCTAAAAGCCCTGTAAGATGCCACCGAGAAAAGGTTCCACGCATAATTATTAAATGACAAATACATTTTCAATTTAACAGAATAAAAATAATTAAGTGATTAAAGAACTTTAACGAAAACAGTTTTTAAGGGAAAACTACTCTAAATGGAAAACAACATAAATTAACACACAAACACACACACACACACATTCTATGTAACCCTAATGTCACACTGTGTGCCGATGGTGAGTGTAAAGAAAAAGAGGAGCACAATTCCTAGGAGAGGCCCTACAGATACTAGCAAGAAGTGGGACCCTAGAACATCACGTCTCGGTGAACAGTAGTACAATATCACAACAATATATGTTCTCGTGCAGAAGCCACTAGTAGGGAAACACATCTATAACCTAGTGGTCTCCATACATCATCAAAAAGTTTAGTTAGTGTTGTATTTGTCAATCCATCTTAGTGAAATCAAACCGATGCCACTTCTGAATCACTAGCACACTAGTCCTAGTCTTCCCACCTAGTACATAGGCTTCTAGTTTGTTCTCAAGTAGTTAAGAGTTCAAGTCTTATGTCATAATCACACACACATAAAAAAAAGACACTACGCACACCAAAACCACCATTTTCACAAATAAAGTCCATTTGAAATAAGATTCACACTAAGAATATCTCAAAACTAAATCTGCATCACTCACACAACCAAATTAAAGACTACATAGTCAAAGAAAAAACTTTCATCATCAAAAACACCATTAAATGAATTTTTAAAAATTTTCCACACACGTTGCATGACGTTATGCACCGAAAGCATTTACAAAATTCAACCAAAACAATCTATCACCCTTAATAATTATTTAATGAAATGATCCAAATTTTCATAAATAAAATTTAAAGAGAAAAACACTGCTTTACAGACTAGACTGACCCAAACCCTCCTGTATGACCATACGCACACCTCTCCATCATAGGAACAAAATCTTCCTTACAAATGCAATTAATGAAAACAACCCGCACAGTTAAAAATATCATTTCTATAATTAAATGAACTACTATAAACAATTTTCAAACAATTTCGAAATACACCGCCCGACATTAAACACCAAAAACTCATTAAATGTTCATTTATAACAAGATGAAAATAGAAACTATGCCCAAAACACCATTCTCACACTTTTCACATTCCAAAAAAAATAAACTCCACAACTTATGCAACCCTACCAAGTAGTTTGACAGGGATTTTCACAGAAACATACTCATTTCATATTAACATGCTAATAAACACATTAAAACATGTTGAAAATCAAGTAAAAAATCCAATGCACAGCAAAAAAACAAATTTGAAAACATGATAAATTAATTAATTAAGCAAATGAACATAGCAATTAATAATCATAAGCGAAACCGCCAACCTCGGTGTAGCAGACTTCACAAATATGGTGCGTAAGGATCATCGCACACCAACCACAACTCAAAAAAAACCAAATTGACACTAAATAAATCAATTGAACCAAAACATCAATATTTAATCCATAAATTTGATGCAAAACCCCCATTACATGCCAAACACACCACAAGAAAACCAAACACAAACCCAAAATAGATTGTGTGAAAAACAAGAGAAATTTCTTGAGGTTTACCAACAAGGGGGAAGGGTCGTTGGAGATGATTCTCATCGGAAAAGTGTTGTGGTGCATGTAAGGAGGCCATTGTAATGGGGATGGCTGGGAGAGAGGCAGCGGTGCAAACGGCTAGTGGTAGGGATTTAGACGGGGTTCCAGAGTGCTGGGATTTGCTGGACCAGGCAGGGGGATGCTCATGTGGGAGGCACCAGAGGTTGTGGAAAGGGCAGCAAGGGGTGGAACAGCTTGTATCCAAGGGAGTAGGGTGGTGCGACGGTGGTGTTGGCTAGAGAAGAAAGGGGGCGTGGTTCACAACACCGAAAGAGGGAGGCGGCGACGAGAGGACGAGATAGGGGGAATAGCGTGATGCTGCAAGGGAGGGTTGCGCTGGCAAGGTCTGTGCAGTGGTGCGAGGGGGGAGCAGGGGTGTAGTGGCTCATGGGAAAGAGAAGAACGGGGGTCGGTTGCCGGCTGGAGGCTTCTACGCAAGGATGTGCACGAGGGAAGAGGGGTTGGGCACCTGATGGGAGGTCACACAACAGGTAGGGTTTGGGGGGAATTAGGGGGCGATGGGATGGAGAGGATGTGAGGGAGAGAAAAATAATAATAATAAAGGATAAGAAAAAAATAATGGGAGGAAAATGAAAATAAAAAAAATAAAAAAATAAGTGTATCTCATAATAAACATAAAAATAATAATCTAAATTGATCCAAATAAAAATATAACTATATTAATGTGTTGATTGTAATAACGATATTAATGATCATAACACTAATAAGAACTAAAATATTAATAATATTTGGTAAATTTCATATCCTTAATACCATTAATAATAATAACAACAATAATAAAAATAATAATAATAATAAAACTAATAATAATTATTAGTATTATTAATATTATTATTCTTAAACTAAAAACATAACAATAATAATAAAAATAAGAATGATAATAACAATAATAGCGTAATAACTGTTACAAACTCAAGAAGATAACATTAATTAAGATGTTAACACTTTTATTGAGAAAGAATTTATGATGATAATAAAAAAATTGATACTAATAAACTTTACAATTAAAACGTATTATTATTATTATTATTTTCAAAATAAAAAGGTTATTCTTGTTAATATTTTTAAATCCTTAAATTATTAAATTATTTTACTTTATTTTTATCATACGAGTCAATACATTTTTATTTATTCCTTATTAAATCATTTCATTTAATTAATTAAACATTGACAGTGCATGCAGTGACCAGGCGGGGTCGCGCAAAGACCCAAGCGAGGCCGCACAGCTTCAAACATGGTGTTTGGAGAGTTTTTTTCTCGATGTTTGGTCTACTAGAAGGTGAAGGCTGAACACCATATCCCTGATGGTCTTCTCCAGCCGTTACATGTTCTTATGTGGAAGCGGGAGGACATCTCAATGGACTTTATTGCTGATTTACCTCATCCTCAAGGAGGCCATGATTCTATTTGGGTGGTAGTTTATTGTTTAACAAAATCATCACACTTCATAGAGATCAAAGAGTCGATGCCAATGGAAGTTTTGTTGAAGAAGTATCTGGAGGAGGTGGTGAGAATCCATGGAGTCCCAGGGATGATCATTTCTGATCAAGATCCTCATATTACCTCTAGGCTGTGGAGAGGTCTCCAACATGCTTTTGGTTCTCCGCTATTCCATAGCACTGCTTTTCATCTACAGATGAACGGTCAGATAGAGTAGACCATCCATGCTCTTGAAGACATGTTGTTCTCTTGTGTTCTGGATTTTGGAGGTTTTTGGATGAGGCACTTACCCTTGGTGGAGTTCTCTTACAACAATAGTTTTCACTCTACCATTGTTATGGAACCGTTTTAATCATGTTATGACCGACCATTCATTTCTCCATTATGCTAGACTGGGGTTGGAGAGTCAGCAATTCTCAGATCATAACTAGTGTAGAATATGATAGAGATGGTTCAAGTAATTCGTTAGAGGATGAAGATAGTGCAAGATCATTAGAATTCATATGCTGACAAAAGGAGGGGACCTTTAAAGTTTGATATCGGGGATCACATGTTTTTCAAGTTGAATCATCATTATGGGTTGTGAAGGTTTGGTTGTGGTAGTACATTGTCTCCCTAGTTTGTTAGGCCTTTCGAGGTGTTGGCCCGTGTTGGAGCTCTGGAATATCATGTAGCACTTCCCCCATAGATGATCAGGATACATGATGTTTTTCACATGTCACAGATCCATTATTACCTTTATGATGACTCTCACATCATCATTTAGGGAGAGATCGACATTGATGATGATTCGACCATTGAGGAGTGGCTTGTGAAGATCCAATACCGCAATGAGAAGGTATTGTGTGGGTATTGTGTCCCCTTGGTTCATATCTTGTGGCGACCCATTGGTGTGGAGGAGAGTACCTAAGAACATGAGTCGTAAATATGTTCTTAGTACCCATAGTTGTTTGATGTTTTTCTATTTCCCTGTAATAATATTTGTTTTTGATGGGAGACATTTAATGTTTATGAGATGGTTTTCTTTATTGCTTGTTGTGTATTGCTCTCTTTGAGAGGTATCTCCCACATGAGAGCACTAAAGATCTAGTTGTGGTTGTTTCAAGACATTTCAGTGTTCTTTTTATGTTGTTGAGCATCTGTGGTGGTGAAATCCTTGAGAGGTATCTCTTGGGGTGGTTGTTCAGATAACCCCAATCTGTTTCCTCTCTTGGTTTTTTTTGGATTCTCGAGGATGAGAATGTTTTCAGAGGTATCTAATGTAAGGGATCTAATCCACATGGATCAACCCTTTGCGTGTTTTCAAAGACTGGGGTGCTCGAAGAAGGCTTAGAAAAAGTATATAGGATTTTGTTCATAGAAATATGGAAGCAGCGGGGGTACACGACATGACAATGGGGTATATGACGTGACATGTACAAGTTCCATAAAAATAAAAAAAATCACTGAGGTGATGTGTTTTTTTAGTAGAACTAAACCTCGAGGTAGTACACGACATGAATTGGAAGTACACGTTGTGTATTAACCTTCCGCTATATGTTTTAAAGACATACCATCCACTTGGGTTTTTCCAACCCTATTTCTAAGGCTCCCCTCCTTCTCATCCCAGGTGACCCAGTAGACCCCTTCATGGTTATTTAGTGATCTATTCAACTAGAATCAATCTCAGACTTCATTCTTCGATCCTTCTTCAATCCGAGGTAAGATCTACCTCTGTTCTTTGGTTTTCATCAATCTTTATTCTCCCATTTCTCCTTTCCATGTTATGGAATTTTATCTCCATGGTTCTAATGGATTTTCTTTTTGGTGTTGTTGATGAGGTTGTGTTGTGAAATCCTTAGGTGGATGCAGTTGTTGTATAGAAGGTGGTCATGATCCACTTCTTCGATCTGTTCTCGAGTGAAGAATGTTGGAAACCTGTTATGGTAAGGGATTTGTTACTTATCTATTCTTTTATGTGAAATAGTATAGTTAGCATGATCTATACCTTTGGACCGCAAAGGAATTGACCTAATTAAATACTTGATCTGACATTAAATAATTTGTTTAATCACATGTTGTTTCTTTGCACCGTGATAACAATTTGCCTCTTGATTTGATAGATTGGGTGATATCTATGTTTCATTTGTGAACATGATTCTCTTGATGAAATTGTAAAAGAATGTAAATCTGGAATTAATTGAGAATTAAATATCTAAAGATAAAGATGCATGAAAATGAATTTTGATATTGCTGTTGTAATCTGATGTTAATTAAATTGATGAAAATGTGCAGGCCTATTCCCATGGGTTGTTAAACCCGAAGCATTTTGGTGCTTGTTATTTAAAGGCCTCTCAAATTAATTGTTTAATTAATTTGTGGTAGATTTGATAGCTAGTAGTTAGGTTTCCCATAGTTGGAACCTAATAATAATGAATCGGTAAATTCATGATGGATTAAATAACTACTTGTTGATAAAAGACAATGTCTGGTAGGGTTTTGAGATACCCACTTGCTTGTAAAGGTCGAATAGCCTCATGCTTGTAGTTGTGAGATCTCATTACTTGTGAAGGAAGAATGCCTTGCTTTGGGCCAAGATCCCAGTTTCTTGTTGATTGTTTCATGTTTCTTGTGTTGTGGTGTGATCCTGATATGGATGAGCTTGGAGGGATATTGTGGTATGTGGGGTAGGGAGGCCCATTGGTTTTGGCAGCAGTTGATGCCTAGAGTGGCGAGATGCATTGGTTTATGATTGTGGGTGTCAGGGAGGACACCAGAGATGATGAAACAGGTTGGATGTGAATGTTTGATGCTTGATTAATATTTATGGTTGTTATCTTCTATAATTCCCCCACTGCTCAAGGTAGCTGGTTTTACTTACACCTCCTTCAAAAAGAGGCAAATATGTGTGGGGTATGCCACGTGCTTTCTATGTTTAGATTCTTGAGTATTTTGGGTCTATTCTCTTAATATAAGTGGTAAAGACTGAACGGGTAGTACATCTACTCACAGGATTGAGTCCCATGTGTTTGGTATATTAGTTTTTCTTTTCTAGAATTCCTGGAATTATGGGAAGTAATAATATTGTTAATAAATGATTGAATAAATGACGTTGAACCCTTGGGGTTGGATCTGGCTGGGATGCAATGTTGAGGTAACAAATCAGAGGAATTGTGGATATTTGATGGAATGCTAATGAAATGTAATGTGGAATTGTTAATAGTTAATTTATGTTTAAATAATTAAATAATGTAATGTGTAACTCATAAAAAGGGATAAAGTAATCAAATGTAGCTCTTTAAATGGTTGTGTACTTATAGGATACTTAGTCTTAGCAATGGTATCCAGGAGTCTAAGGTACGTTAGCTTCAGTTGAGTCTAATACTAGGTTTTTCCCCATAGTGTGGTTGTGAGCTATAGTATATTCTATACTTTGTATGTTTTTATATGCTACTCCACCCCATCAGTTATGGAAACTAACACTCTTGGGATTCTGAGCCCTGGGGTGGTTTCCCCCAACATTCTGGTGGGAGGATGGATGGATGACTACCCCCTTTGGCCCCTCTCTCTTATCTTGGCAGTTACTTGTACCAGTAGGCACAATGGTTAGTTTTCCCAATATATGTGTGTAGAGGGCCGTAATGGATTGTGGTTATTCACACACATATATTCTGGATATAGTTTTCTATGGACTATTATAGGTGTAATGTGTATAGGTTGTCATGGCTTGAAGATCCCTACTCAGTGTATGGGATATAATGGATTGAGGTTTAATTCTTGATGTACGATACACATTATTCGAGATGTGATGGATCCCAGAAACTACCTAGTCACTTTGGTTTCATGGACATGGTGATTGTACTGCATGAGGTTCATGTTGTGGTGCTTCGCCCAGTTGTCTGTGGGGAAGCCTTTTTGGAGATAGATTCTTGGGACGTGCGACATTGGGGAAAAGTGGAAAACCAGTGGGGTACCCTTGATATTCTATATTATATTATATACTCTTATATGAGATACTTTCTGAGAGTATCCATGGTGAGGTTGTGAACATAATATACCTGTTTATGTGATGAGTTAGTTTCACTAGTTGTTCATTTTGTTATAGCATCCTTTATTTAATTTTGCACGAGAGGCTCTGGGGAGGATCCTATTAATTATACTTTTATACTCACCCTATGTATATATAAACTGTTTTTCAGGTCAGTTGGAGCATGTTGGAGATCATGCTAGTTACTACTATCTTAGGGTGCAGGAGTAATTCGGGCATTGTGTTAGCTATTGTTTTTACCTTCCTTTGGTACATACAGTTCTTCCTCTCAGTTATATTATCTTTGCATGAAATTACATAAGTGTACTTGGGTTTTCTTTTATATTTCTATCTGAGTTGGAGTTGGTTGGTTTCTGTCTTATATCTCTCTTTTCCATGAGTTCTCTTAGAGGTTAATACCTCTCATTTGTGTTTTTACTATACCCTTAGTGTTGTCTCTATGTCGGGGCCAACTGGAGGCAGGACTCGGGGATCACTATCTCCCTTCTCATATTATCGGCCCAGGAGGGGTACACCTTGTATGGATGGGGTCATGAAAACCCTAATAGTTATTGCTGCTTGTATTTCTTCCCTACACATGGTAATATCTATTGATTTTGTGTTTTAATTATATTCTTCTTGAATTATAAATCGTTGAATTCCAAATCATTCATATCTTCTATCAACCATCAATTTCAATTTTTTCTAGGTCTAAAACACCATCATAGATACTTTTTTTCACATTTACTTTATTTTGCTATGTTTAAATCTTTTTATGTTCTATTGGAAAATTGTTTTTCCACACTTTAATTGAAGGAAAATTTATTTATTTTATGCTTGTACACAATATTTATTTATCTTGTTTTATATATGGACTACTACTATTTATTTAATTTTAGTTTTGAAGTGCATTATTTTATTAGCATAATCCCTCTAGAGGACTTCTTTAATGATGGGTTTCACACTCCTATTATCAGCCTTGTGTTTTTGATATATAGAACCTAATTTGACTCCCTTGGGAAGTTTTTTCAAACGTCATTTTTTATTTTTTGTTTTTCACTAACACGTCTAGTGTCAGAAAATCACTCTTTCAAACAATCCAAATTTTTTCTTATTGAGTAATAAATAGAAAAGTTTACCAACAAAGAACTAGTGAGAAAAATAGAATAATTTCATGTGAAAATATAGAATTATGTTGGTCTTTTCAAATCAATTAAATTCTTATTACTAGTTGTTATTTTTTTAAAAAAATATTAAATTGTTAGTGAATGGTTGAAAAATGTTGATGAAGATCCCAAATACTTTAGATGAGGCATGGCTATCCTATAATTAAAACTTATGTTCAAAAAAACATTTCAAGAAACCCCAGTCAAATGTATCCCCCTTAGAATAATTTCATTGATTTCAATCATGTTTTCATTACTACTTTCAATTGTTCAGTATTTTATATAATACACACATTGCTAAAAAATTCCATTACTTCCCACACTTTTTTCCTCACACATTTTGAATATATTTTTTTTCTATTGTTTTGTAGTTTTCATCAATTTTAACACCTATTTCACACTTTAAATCAATATTTCACACCTCCACTAATATTTTTATTACCATACTTATCCTAAATCCCATTTTCACATGATAATTTTCAATGTATATTATACAAAATCTTGTGATACTACATGGTAAAACATAATAGTTAAATATAATTATCTTAAATCTAAAAATTACAAGCCCTACTGATTTGATAATATAATGACGAAATCATATTGAATCTTTATATTCAAACAACATATTAGTTTTTTTTAATCTATAAGATAATACTATCTCTCACAATTCATTTTTTCAATAAATTTATAGTTAAAAATAACATAAAACTACTCTAAATAATGAAAAATGCAACTGAATTCAATATAAATGGATTCTATACAAAATTATAGATGGCCAAATCTGTATTCTTGTGGGGTGATTAATAAATCCTGGAAGGAATCACTTTAACATCCCTTAATATGAGAAACCACTAATTATGGATTTAGCCAACCTAAAATTAAAATTTATGTGTGTTGTAGAAGATGATTACCTAGAAATAGTAATATTTTCTACATTAATTTATAGAATAAGAATAATGTATGTTCAAATTTTAATAAAGTAACATAAAAAATAACGAATAATTATAGAAACATATTTTTGTATAATTGGGTATAGTTATTACTCAGGGATATAATGGAATTAAATGTCATTGTTTTATATATGTATAATTTTGCTATATATAGAGATTTTTTTTGTATTTTATATTATTATTATCATATATACTAATTTTTCAGTTATGTATTTATATAAAGTGAAAATATTATTTACTTAAATATATTTTATATTTTACTTATTTATTATTTAATTGCATTTATGACAAGACATATAACATTTTTTATAGAATGGATAGATGTTGGATGTATGAAACTGATCATATCACAAGTCCTTTTCAAAACATGTTGGGTATATTTTTTGATTTTATGTTTAACAATGATTCATATAAAAGTTTTACACACTTCCCATGTTATTATTTTTTTTTGGAATACCTTGGTTAATTTGTGAAGACGTATGTTATGGTATAACCAAATATGGTTTTCAAGAAAATATTATTTCTGGTATAAAAATGGGGAGTGAATAAAATATCATAATGTTCGGGATCTGAATGAGAGGAATATATTAGAGAATATATTAAATGACTGGTTTCTATTTTTTATTTATCATGATAAAGAAGGGTTTCCAATCCAAGAATTAAATTATACAAGTACATGTGATGTGTGTAATTAAAATGATAATGTTGATAGTGTGAAAATATTAATTATGTTTCTCATACTCTATTATATCATCAATGAGGTATAATAAAAATAATGTAATTTTCTTTGTGGTTGTTTTATGGGAAAACCCTTTATTGGATTTCGAATACATCCTTTTATTGTATTCTTAGTTTTTTTAAGGTATAGATTCTAGAGAATATAAATATTCCCTCAAAACTTTATATGTCATAGAAGTAAGTTGAAAAGCACAGTTCTTATAAAAACAAAATCCATGCCTTCCTAAAATATTTCACCTTATTCTGAGAGGTAATCAATGGCTGAAATGAATTTATAAAATGTGGCATGTCTCGATCGAATCAAAATAGCGATGGAACACAATCTCATATTCCACATAAAGTAATATAGAACTTTACATTGATTCAAAGAATCCAAAATCTATTGATTCTTAATTAAATATCAATAAATATGTGATATAATGGTATTAATATAAATAATGATAATGATGTATTTTTTCATCCTATAGACGGATTAGCATGGTAGACATTTTATGCTCGATATCTAGATTTTGTGGTTGATGTGTCAAACATATT
Organism: Viscum album; assembly: GCA_963277665.1. Classification (NCBI taxonomy): domain Eukaryota; kingdom Viridiplantae; phylum Streptophyta; class Magnoliopsida; order Santalales; family Viscaceae; genus Viscum; species Viscum album. The sequence continues at coordinate 2,058,236,690 of OY728156.1, read as the reverse complement.
TTTGGGTCTATCATTTTATTATTTTAATCTATTTTTTAATAATATTAATTTTCAAAACACATGGATGGTTTTCATACACATTTATAACCTTCCTCTAGGAATGCGTATGGAAAAACCTTTCACATTCATTAGTATACTCATATCTGGGCCTTCTAATCTTTGAAATGATATAGATGTATACCTAAAACCTTTAATAAAAGAGTTTTTGAATATTTTTAATGTGGGTGTGCATACATACAATCCACACTTCCATGAAATATATCATATGTATGATGTAATTATATGGATGACAATGATTTTCAAATTTATGAAATGATTTTTGGTTGGAGAATGAAAGGAAAATATTCATATCCTGTTTGTATGAATAATAAACAACCTATAAAACTTAAATATCATCAAATTTTTAGTTTTAATAGAAATCAATGGTTCTTGTCGATAGATTATCCATATATAAATTATCTTTAAAGGATTGGAAATACCATAGAGACTGAAATTACACCTCATCATATGTCTACAACTAATGTGCTTAATGAATTAAAAGATGTCGGTTTTTCATATGGGAATGGTTAGATGGAATATTGGAAGAGGAATAATGTTTCAACTAAATCCAATTACAATTAGAAAAACAAAATTATCTTCCATGATTTTTTTTATTTTATAACCAATTTGTTATGTCATTGTTTAGACATAATTCAATTTGAAAAAAAATATGTGAAATGATTATTTAAAATATTCTAATTTCAACGTGATGAAAAAAATGATTTACAATCATAGCATGAGTTGGTGGATTTGAGAATCATACCAAAATTAAATTCTTTGTGTATGGGGGAATATAAATAGAAATTTTTGTGTTCTTATTATGTGATGACACATGGAAAAAAATTATTAAATTACTAGATAATATAAAATTTTTTAGTGGATAATGAATCCACATATAAAAATGAATAAAAGATATTTAAAGCATAAATCATTGAAGACTAATGAATATCACAACCTTTTTCAGGATTTGATTTAGATAGAAAGTCATCTATTATCCAATAATGTAAGGGTGGAACTTATTTTATTGAATAATTTTTATGGAGATCTTTGTGCTAAAAAGTTTTTAAAGTCTTTCTTACCAAAAAAATTGGAATATAAACCATTAATTTTGTGTGAGTCAGATAAATTTTTTCCTCCATCAATTTCCACAAACATTCAGCCTCAAACTGTCCATTTTCCAATTCAAATACTTCTTGGAGTATGTGTGGTTTTTCATTGGATGTATCCAACTAAAATAAATATATACACATTAAAGTCTTATGTTTCGAATAGTAATCATCCTAAATGATCAATTGTGAAATGTTAGATGTCTCTAGAATGTATGGGTTTCTCTTCAATGTATTTTTCTAAAGTTACTATGTGATTGAATATAACTATGATAAATGAAGAAGAAAAGTATGAGAAAATTGAACCCTATTTTTCATCACTTCCCAAAATAGGGGGGATTCATGGATTATATAAATTGACTACATTATTTCTTGAAGGGTGTGAGATGGAACATAATACTGTTTTGTTAAAATTTGATTTATTTTATGATAATATCATGTAAGTAAATAGAACATGTACATGTTATCTCATCCAATGTAATTATATATATGTGATAAAATTATTCTATCATTCTGTGTAGGGTACATAAACAATTTATAAATAGAAATCATCTCTCTTCATCTTTGAGAATGAGAGAGTCTTTTAAGCGAAAATAGTTTTTTTATTTGTTGAAATTTAAGGTATAAGTATAAATATAATTAAATAAAAAATTAGTATTAATTTAATTTTAATATTCATTTATATTTCAGGTATTGAGTTTACCTATTGATTTTGTTTATGAGGAAACAAGAGAATAAGATTTTGGTCAAAATTTGGGGGATCATGATTGAAATTCAATTTTGATCAACATGTAAAAATGTATTATCAGTAAAGGAGAAATGAACATGAGAAAAATACATGATAATGTTATGGTAACTCCCAAAAACTATTTTTATTCCAGTTCATCAAATAGTAGACCTCAATTTGTAAATTCATCTTATTATGGAGTTGTTTTGAAAATAGTAATATTGTATTATTACTATCATGGATGATTCACTATGATGAAATGTAAGGTCTTTGTTTTGATGATGAGACATGGAAAATTTATTGCAGGTTGATGATTTATTGTTATTAACATGACTCACATTCTTCCAACTAATGAACTATATACATGGGAATCCATGATATGAAAATCTTTTTTTATGAAAGAATATTTGAGACTTGAAAGGTGTTTTTTACGGGTTTCTTTTTTTAAGGGATATGGTTATAAGTATTTAAAAAAAGGGTATGGGGAAACATGAATGGGGTTCATGCTACTATTTCTCCCACTGAGAAATTGTGTATCACATTCATGATTCTTCGACATGGATGAGGAAGCATGAACAATGTTCATGCTTCCTTTAATTTTTTTACAAAGGAGGCACAAAGAGGGTTCACCCATCCTAATGCTAAAAAACAATAAATGAAGTGCCTCCACCTCCATTTGTAACGGTTCTTATATATATTTTTCTATAAATCTATGATGGATTAATTTTTCAACATGTATTTTGGTCTTTTATTAATGTAAATTTTCAATTTCAAATTTTATTTTTCTTTATTTATTTACTTTTTTGTAAGGTTTATTTATATAATATTTATGGATATATGGATGTATGGATGTATGGATATAAGGATGTATAGATGTATAAATTAATATCCTTTTGTGATTTAATTTCTAAATGAGTTATTTTTTTGTATGATTTAATTTAAATTGAATAATTTAGGAAAATTAAAAATTGTGTTTATATAATTTAAATTTTATATATCAAAAATAATTTCTATTTAGGAAAATAAAATTGTTATTAAAAAATATATGTTTTTAATTCAAATGGTGAGTAATTATATTTAGATAAATTTATATGTTTATAAAATATATTATATTTAAAATAACATAAATTTAAATTATAATTTTTATATATAAAGATAAATAAAGTGATTCTAGCTAAATGTTATTTAAAAATTATATATTAATAAAATACTAGTTTTATTGAGTATCATATTTAAATTTATTTAAATGTATATATATATATATTATTAAGTTTGTTAATGGTATATTTTTTAGTATTATAAATAATAGTTTTAAATTACATAAGTATAAATAATTATTTTTCCAATTAATATGTATAAAATATAATTAATTAAATATTTATAATTTTAAATTTGACAAATATATATATATATAATTTTAGAAATTTTAATATAAGATAAGTTTACAATATTTTAATGGTAATTATTGAAGTGTAAATTATAATAATTTTATTAATTAAATTATTAAAATTTAATATTAATAATATTTTCAGTATTTATGCATGAATTTGTGATAATTATATTTTAAAAAACACTATTTTTTTATAAAAGTATATGTAATTATATTTTAAAATATTTATAAATAAAGTGGAATGTATTTGAATTTGAATATATTTATATTATGTTTTTCAAATATATTTATATGTATATATTATTGTATACTATATCTGAAGTAAATTAAATTTAAATTATAATATTAAATACACATAGGTAAATAAAGTGAATCAATATATATATATACACCCAAACACATTTAAAAGTTTAAATTTTAGAAAATAGTTAATATAAATATATATATACATATGTCGATATTTAATATATATTAGATAAAATTATAGGTAAAGTTATGTAATATGTAGAATATAATAAGTATCCCCAAAAATAGGTTAAGAGTATTGTATGATGAATTATCTTGAGATGACTGACCAATACATAATTGAAATTACATGTTTTTTTGTCTATGTGTTTATATAATATATAATAATTGTATTTTGTTTTCCTCATTGATGGCCTATAATTAATCCCTTTATCTAAGTATGCAAGGACCTGCGTGTCCTCATAAAAAATGTTATGTACCTCAAACCCCAAGACCCCATCAATTACAGGTGAGTGACATTGTAATAAAAAAGTTTTCGACAAGTGGTGTTGTTGTTTGAATGGAGGGTAATGGTTGTTGAAATCTATGATAATAGAAGTTCTAGGATTTCACCCCTAGGCCTTTGTTGGTTTTTTAAATAATGATAAATGAATCCTTATGAAAATTCTCAATATCTAGTCATAAAATTTATTTATAAGTGATTAAAATATGTTAAACATTTGATGATTTGATATAAATATATATAATTTTTATTAAATTTTTTTTGAAAATCATATTACCATCAATATACTTCAACAACAATGTTATTTATATCATTCAATGATTTAGTTATATTTTTACCAACAAGAGTAAAAAATATTCATGAAATTATGAATATAAATTGATGTGTGTGTGTATAAATATATATATTATCTATTCAATATTGTTATAGGGTAAGTTATATGATGTAGAACATAATGACTATCTCAAATAAACATGTTATAAATATCATATAATGATTGATCTAGAGATTCCCGTCTAATGTATGATTGAAATTACGTGTTGCAATTTTTTTTACTTGACTATTTAATTTGTAATAATTAAATGATCTTGTGATGACTAACCAATTTATTATTGAAATTGCATTTCATGTTTTCTTCTATTATATATGTTCTAATAATAGTATTTTATTTTCATTGTTGATGACCTCCATGTCACCACTCTCTCTAAGTATGTAAGGTCTTATGTGTCCACATAAGAAATGTTATGTATTGAAAACCCCTAGACCCCCTCACATGTATGTGAGTAACATTGTATTAAAAGGGTGTTCGACAAGAATTGTTTCAGTTTGAAATTGTATTTTTACATCATTCCTAAAAGGATACTAATGGTTATTGAAATCTATAAAAATTGAGGCACTAGGATCCCCCCTTGGTTTTTTTGGTTTAACAAATAATTTTAAACCAAACTATAGAAAAATTCTCAAGATCAAGTCATAATTATTTAATCATAAACAATTTAATAAATTTAAACATTTCATGTTGTAGTATATATCACTTTATTTCTTTATTTATTATAGGTAATCATGTATGTGAAAATATAATTCAATGATGAGGTAATTCATATTAATCAGGGGTTTATCTATAGTTTTCCACCCACAAGAGTGGAAAATATTCATGATTGTGTGGAATTGGAAGAAGTTCACAAGAAGATTCATAGTCAGTTTAAACTGATGGTTGGTCAATCAATTAATTCAATTAAATTTCTACATATTCAATGTCATGAACATATATGGCACACTGAGTATCCTATGATCAATTATGAGGATCGGATGGATGAATCATTGTTGTTCAGGAAATATTATAGTAATGGTCTAGTAAAATTATATGTGGTGATTTTTTATATTGATGAGGTTCAACCTACTACTAGGGAACCACGCTATGTGATCATTGTAGAAGTTGTTCCTTAACATCACTCTCATTAATTTCATTCTCATATGACTCTAGTAATTTAAATAAATTATGAATAAGATGTTAAGGATTTAGAAGAAACTATAGGTGAAATCCTTATATGTACTCTTGATTTAATGAATTACCCTTTATCTAATGAGGAGGTATCAATTGATATATTAGGAGATGATGTTGATGAGGGTGATATAGTTAATAAACCTACTATTGTTCTTTTGATAGAATGGAATCCAATTATTAGTGAAAATCATCCTACATTATTGACTTCTTTAGTTGAAGGAATGTCGAGTGCATGGAATTTTTATTGGGATGTCATTACACTGACTACTGAATTCCCTGGGATTATATAAATTAGTATTCATTTATTGATAAGACCCTCTATTTTGGGAAGGAGTGTGAAAATAAAACTACCTATAAAGATGTGATACCACATAGAGATAAATTTTTTATTTCTGGTTAATGAGTCAAAGAAGTAAAAATATCTCACATGATGTGAAAAATGCGATCCAAAATATAAATTATGAATGAAGGTAGTATATGATAATTTTTTATATTTGTAGTTGAACTAATTAGAATACCCATAGTTGTGTACATCCCAGATTGGTATAGGATCACTATTCACATATATCAATTGTAATCATAGAGATGATACGAACATGTCATAACATTCCTCTGCCCCATGTTCGGGATGGAGTACAATAGTGGTTTAAATATAAGATATCCAAAGGAAAATCGTATAATTCAAAAAAATGAAACTATGAATTTTTATGGTTATTGATATGATTCATTTGAAATGTTTTCATATATTATGGTAATTTTTTTCCTCAATAATCATATTCTTTATCATTTAGACAATGTTGAGTATATATCCCTAGATCGCTGAGTTGGTCAAAAGAAGTTTATGTTCCATAGGTTGTTTTGGGAATTCATTCAATGTATCACTACTTTCTAATACTATAAAAAATTCATTCAACCTGAGGGAACTTTTTTTATGGAATGTATAGAGGTTTTATACTTACAACTTCCACAAATTATGGTAATCATGCTCCTCTAAAAATTTCATTTCCCAAATTTGAAAATGATAATTTTTAATAATGGAATTGGTTTTTGGCATGTATACACATTCATGTCACCCAAATCTGGGAAGTGTATCTGATATATGATTTCCATCAGGATATTATGGAAGTTGTTAATAGTGATGGAGTTTCATGGTGATAACTGAATGAATATCATTGATTTTACATTATACATATTTCCAATAATGTGTATAAAAATTTCAGAGGTAACACAATAAGGAAGGTGATAATCAACTTGGGTATGATGTTTTGAACTAACTTTTTTTATATAAAAAATTTATTATCATTAAAAATACATTATTTTCTTATGGTTTCATCATACTATCCCCAATAAGAAAATTTAGATTAGATTGTTGAATAAGTTTTAAGGTCTAATCATGATGTTTTTTATTATATGATGCATGTTCCAAAGGGTAAAATGGTTATTATCATATAATGGTGGTAAGAGATATGGTCATATGACCACTAATATAGTGGAGTTCATAAATGGATTCTTAAGGGTGTTTGAGATATGTCGAACATAGTGTTAGTAAATGGGACAATTTATAGATGTGTGATGTACTTTTTTGAATGGTCTTAGTATTCATATTAAATGGTGAAAAATGTAATGCATTTTGGTCAGTATTTCTATCCATTGATCAGATATTGTATGGTGCATCATCATTATGTCTTATATACTTTGAATTCTATAGAAATTCTTTAAGTTAAGATATTTTTCCATGACCTGCTCAAAGGAAATAGTGGTCGACTGCTAGTGGTCATGTTGGAATGTTGGTATTGTGATGGTGGTGACTTATAGGAATTGATATATCCCTATGCGCATGTTTTTTCATATTTTTGATTATTTAACATATCATGGGAGCCCTATGTTGACCTAGTGTATCTTGTGATCACTCTGGTTGACCATTATAGTGAACCTTGTATGGCTTTTAGTGACATTAGTTCTATTACATTTCTTACCGATCATCCAACTACCATCCTTGAAATTTCCAAGTTTTATATTATGTATTTTTTATTCGTGAATTTTTTTTCATTTCAAGATTCTTTTCATTGATATCTTGTAACCTTTCTAGTTTGAATTGGAAAAAGTTTGTGATATTTCATAATTTTACCTTTCCCACTAATCAGCTGACTGTGGTGCCTCATATTACAAATTTTCACTCTTAGGGATGACCAAAGTCTACTCGTATCAGAAATGGGATACACTATCTAGTAAATGAGAAGGGGACTACAATGCAGTAAATGTCACATACAATGAAATAATCAAAATAGATGTCCATAGTTTTTATGAAAGAGTTATACATCCCATCATACTTGATTGAGTCTATGTATTTTACCATGGTTGTGAACATTTTTTTCATATTCATACTTTTAATTAAAGGATCCTTTTATTTTTTGACTTGTTTCATTTGTACCCTATTTTATCTCTAGTTTTTTTTCATTTATATATTAAATATTAAATAATCCTATGATACTTCGACTAATAAAAAATATAAACTTAATATAAATTAAAAAAAATAGGTTCATCCACTAAATAAATTATCTTCAAATATTTATTTCAAATCACATGGTCTATTGAATATATCTTGCAACCACATGTTATATGCGGGATTTTCATCATGAGTGATATATATAGAAATATTTAGAAACAAATTAAAAATGGTTGGAGATAATTAAAATAATAAATTTATATAAAAATTAAATAACATCAGTTATATATATTTATTTACATAATTTTTTATCATAATTATTAACTATGAATTGTAATCATCTACCTCATTTAGATTCTTGGAGTTTTTTAAATAATAGATTATAAATTTTATTTAACTAACTATAAAAAAAGTATCGATGATATTAAATGTAAATATGGTGGATCCCCCATTTCTCACATTCCTAGGTAGTCATGTTTCAAGGATATTCTTAGAGGGATGTCATGTTCCTTCTTTGAGTGTACAGAGATCTCACTATTTCCATCATGTTGGACCACCTCATGCCATAATCACTCATCTTCGCCATGCTGGGATCTATGGTGTAGTGATGTGCGACTTCATATTTTTTAATCTTCTTCTCATTGCTGTGCTCATAGAGAGATGGAGGATAGAGACAAATACATTCCATTTTTCATATGGATAGATAAATATTACACTTGATGATTTTTCCATTAAATTGGACCTACCCATCGATGATGTAGTTTTTATTGGCTGAGTGGGTAAATATTGGTTTTTTCTAGTTCACATATTAATGGGTATTGATCTCTATAATAGTGGAAGGTCCATTGCCAAAGGTATATTACACATTACATGGATCTACAAGAACTTATCTCATCTTGATGATGATGCTGATGAGATCACCATTCTGAAATTTACATGTGAATACATTATGAGGATTATCGGTGGCATGATCTACAATGATCATTCGACTACATTTGTAAATTTGATGTATTTACCATTATTAGAGGACTTGGACTAGAAGGTAAATACAGATAGGGGTTCTTCATGCCTTTCATATACATACATGGTTCACTACATTTCCTTCCATGTTTATAAGATATAGATCATGGGTTGTGTTATTTGGTTACAACTATTGATATGGGATAACATCAATTTCTTAGCTTCACTTGCACATGCACTTTTTCTTATGGATAATTTAGTAGATTATATTTATGAAATATGGTATGTTTCTCCTTCCTTATAATTTAAACATCAAATTAATAACTTTATACTATGAAATATAAGTATAAAAATGTTATTTATTGGTGTCAGAAAGAACATTAATATTCAAATGCTGCTAGACATGATGTCCATATTAATATGATAATGTTGGATAGTCTTTGACTGGATGAAATATGTGTTTATTAATTATATAGTTAAATTATTATTTTCTAAGATAAATTTCTTAATTTACTAGATGATAAGTTGATTTTTTTATTTTTATTTTCATGGATTCTATATAGTGATTCCATCATCCAGAGTTTCTCGCTATACTATACAACGATTCTTGATGTCGTCTCATGAATTGTTCCTATGATTCATTTTTATATTTTGGAGTGTCATAATACTAATGGATTAATTAGACAGTTCATCTTATATTATCCCATTCCTGCATCACCTAATTAGTTACCTTCAATTAATTCACTGAATATGTCAACGAAGAGAGACTTTGGCTGGATGATATGTGATGAAAGATATATTGAGATTTGGGACAACCGACCCGAGCCTCAATTATAAAGAAACATAATAGTATGTATTAATTGATATAAGTAAATTTATTATGGTCCCTAGTACTAAATGTCCCCAGTGAGACATCATAAACGACAAATATGGGGCTACCATGACTTGGTAATAATTCTTCCTTCCACTATTGAATAGTTTTTCTATTCACATTTGTTAACTCTATAATTTTTTTTTAAACGGATGGAAATATCCTCCATCTCATTCACATTTATGATCCCATGTAGGGAGGGACATTTGACCAGACTTAATTTCCTATAGCAGTGATAGAGCTACTTCTTCCTATGGATGTGATTTACCATGAGATTTTCTTTGTTATTTATATTAATAATTCATAGTATTATTATACATAGTATATATAATAATTATTCATCATAAATTTATTATTAAATATTAATAATATTATTATGTTTAATTCTATAAATATTATTAATTTTAATTATAAATGTTGTCTTTTTATTTTACAAGTAATTAGTTAATAATACAACATTATATATTAAGAATATTTATATTATTATCTGGTAAATATTTTTCTAAATAATTTTTTTTTATTTATATTATTGTATAATAAATATTAGCTATAATGGTATTAGTTATATTAATAACATAAAAATATATTATTTATTAGTAATAAATTATACAAATAACAATTAATACAAATTTTATGTGTAAATAAATTACTAATAATTATATCCAGAATAAATTTAACAAATATTAATAATTAAAATATTTTAAATATTAGTTGTTATAATATATATTAATTAATTAATAATAATATAGTATTAATTAATAATAAATAATACAGTTGATTATTAATAAATATATTACTTATTAACAAATTGGTAATATTTTATATCAATAAAAAATTCAAAATTATTTATAAATAATAATCCTCTAAAAAATAATAATATTAATAATATGTATTTTATTATTTATTATATTAATAAATAATTAATAATACACACACACAAATATATATATATATATAAGGATCCATGAATGGGGTTCACGCCTCTTTGGTCATGGACAAGAAGCGTGAACTCAATTCACTCTTCTATGCCAAATGAAAAAGTGTGAATGGGGTTCATGCCACCCTAGAAACATTTTTTAAAATAATGATAAAACTATCCATTATTTTGATGTTTTAAATTTTTTAACTAGTTAAAAAAACACCTTGAATTTTTTTCCATTATTGAAGTAAATCCCAAGACATATTTTTATTCATAGTGGGGTTGAAATTGACACCAGTAGTTCCATCATTTTCCATGATCAATTTATTACATAGGATGCTTCCAATTGATTAATTTTTACAGTTTATTGTGAACCTGAAGTTATGGTGGATAATATATAGAATCATCCATATGTGATATCATTTCTTCTGGTTTATCTTGACTTGGGTTCTTCAGATTGGTACTATCCAAATTTCTTTAACCTTGATTACAAATATTTTTTATTTAACCTGACCTTTTTGTGCATTTTCAATATATTCTGGTTTTAGTTTTATTTGAGTTTCATTTTCTAATATTTAATTGAATAGTATCCTAAAAAACCAAATAAAATTTAAATATTTCAATTAGACCAAAAAAGAATATGAAATAATCTGAATCATATTAAACTAATTAAGATGAAAATTGAAAGCAATGAAAATAATGACGTAACAAAAAATGTAAAATTACCCTAACCTAGATTATAAACCAAATGACCTGAACCATAAAAATAGATAGATTACATAGTAAATTAACCGAAATAAACCAAATTACCTACACAAAACTAAATTTTATTGAATTGAAACTAAAAGAAAAAAACTACATCAAAACCATGCTAAACATGTTGATTTGAATGTGTTGATTTTTCTATGACATGTATTTTATGTTTTTACATACTTCCTAATAAATATAATATGATTTTTATGTCACTGTGTATCCCTTAAACTGATTTAAAATTTTTATTCCTTAATTAAGTCATGTCACATCTTCTTTCTTGTTTGTATTACACATTAGTCAAGAAATTCTGATTAAACGCATATTCTTTTCAAATCCATGAAATGAAAAAAATTGAAGTGGAATGGAGGGAGAGGATATTAGAAAATATTTATTTCATGAGAGAGATGGGAATTCCTCCAATAGTGCATGTTGTGAGTATTTTATTTCAAATATATATACCCATAACATATAATGTTGGGAATGTTTTTAAATTTTTAATCTCATGTTCTCATAATCATTTTCTCATGTTATGATTAAGTGATCATTGATATATCCCTGGTTCACCCTTACTGGACATCATTGAACAACCTTTCTTATGTTTCCGTTCCAAAATTTATGAAGAATGGTTTTAAGAATGTTTTTTCTAAGAAGGATTATATATATGATGAAATTAGTGGGATATGATTTAGATCTCTTTTGAAAAAGTTGTTCAAGTATCACAGTTTCCAAGTACACTAAACTTATATGATTTTGGAATGGATTGTAATATCATGTTTTGAATATTCATTTAATAAGACATAATATTTATGTATGAAAAATATGGATCACTATAGATGGTATTAGAGAAAATATTAATTAACTTGGGAAACTACAATGAGAAAACATTAGTTAGAACCCTTAGGATAATCCTATGTAAAAGAGAAAATCCTAATTTATGGTAAAAAATTGAGTCTATTTTCCAAAAAAAATGCCTATCTAAATTCAATAAGTGTATATGGTTTTGTTATAGATAAATATATAGGTAATAACCCTAAAAATAGTTATTTGAGAATATCTCATCCATCATTCTGGTGCATAATGGGAGTGGCCTTACTATGCACCTAGTTTGACATTATCGTGTTTTATACTTTGGTTAATTAAAATATTCATTATAAACCATTTTTAAGGATTTAAATAGATTATTACTATAAATGAACAAGGTTAAACCTAATGTGTCATATATTGAAAATAAAATTTCATAATTTGGACATCTTATGAATGATATTTAATAATTATATGGTTTATTGATTGGATTATTTTTTTTACACTAGGTTTTTTGGTTTCAGTAAATGGATGAAACCTAAAAGAACCATTTTGACAAAGAATTTTATGGAAAATTTAATTATTTTACTCTTAATAAATAAAATTTTTTTGTAGATGGAATGAAAAATCCTATTTCCAATCTTATGTAACTTTCCTCATCCATGAATCTTGCTAGCTTCTAAACAGGAAAAAGATGGAAAAATGTTCTACTGATTCCATCATGAGGAAACATAAAACATTTTTAGTGGGTCTATACATCCACTAGTAATTGAGAAATGGATTGGTACCACTAATAATATGTTTTATATTCTTGAATTTTCAGAACATGAAATATTCATTTTAGTTGTTTATCATTTGGAAGGTGGAGCATAGCAATGGTTGACTTTAGTCAATAGCACAAATCAATTAGAAGAAAGTGTTTCCATGGATTGGGATGGGTTTTGGAGATTATTTTACAAAAAAGTAATCTCCATTCATTCTCCAAATTAAAATTGATAAGTAATTCCTTTAGATAATGTTAAAGGATGATTATTAAATTTGTAACTATGAGGAATATTTTACAAGTCTCGCAATGTATTCATATAATTTTAACATCCAAAAAGAATGTAAGATTCATTGATTTTTTAGTGGATTAAAAATATTTCTGTAAATAGAGATATCCCTTAGTTATTTTTTTAGTTATGAAAAAAACATTCTATGTGATATCAAGGTGGAAATAGAGAGTGAACATACCCTTCAATCTCAAGGTTTTGATAAAGAAAGGTAGATGGAATGAAAAGTAAATTATAATAATAAAAATCATGGAGTGAAGAAGAAAATCATTCATTTATTTTCAATGGGTGGAGGAAAACATGATGAAAAATTACTTAAGGGGACTGGAAAATGTTTTATGTGTTTAATGGAAGGTCATTAGATAATTGAATAATGATTTGATGTGATGAAGAATTCATATAATAATAGATAAAAATCACCACAAAATGAACCACCCACACTCTAGTATTTCAAATGAAATTATAATGGGAATTATGTGAAAAAATTATCAAATATGATGTTCAATTATAATGATTGATATTTGAAACCACTTAAGAAAATAGAAAAATAGAAATATCATGTGAGAATTATTACTGATGCGGTGTAAAAAAAAGTAGTGAAAGGTGAAATTACTATCCACTATATAACTACTAATGTATTATTTGATTATAGACTTACCCACTATTTTATATTTGAATAAATTTCTAAGTGTATCATAATAAAACCTCGACAATTAGATGTTTAATTTGTTGTGAAATTCCATAATGGAATGATGATCACATCTCAAGTTAGTGATTCTTATCTGATTGAATTTGGTCTGAATGGGATTCTTGAAATCCCTATTATATATCCTATAATTTTATTTTATTTTATCTTAGGAACTTATTGGATTTATTTATTTATATCCCATATCAATTTTTTGGGAAGGGAAGTCACATTTCATATTATGAACCAAACTATGATCATTTAAAAGATTGATGATAAATATTCACTTCTAATGGAAATAACATTCATTATAATGGTTTTAATTGTAATTAAAAAGTGGTATATATCTCATATGGTTGGGTAGAAACTGAAAATATAAGATATGCCTTATTTATGGTATCTTGTTAATGTTTTTCGATTAATGTATTAAATTCTTACACTGAATTGGGATTCTCTATTTTTGTTAGACCTCATACATGTTACTACCCCTATTTTAATGATCCCATATAGAATGGATCTGATTGAGTTATTAGTATTAAATAAAAAAGTCCATGATAATATTGATAGTGGATTCATTAGGAAAAGTGTTTCTCCATGGGGTGCGCCTCTTCTTTTTTGTTATGAAACAAGATGGATAAAAATGATTCTTTATTGACTATAGGTAATTGAACAAGATAACAATCAAGAATAAGTATCATCTACCCTCTATTGATGATTTTTATGATCAATTATGATGAGATTGATATTTTTAAAATATTGATCTTATATATAAACACTATTAGTTGAGGGTATAAAGTGAATACATACCCAATAAAACCTTCTACATGAGGTATGAACAATATAATTCATAGTGATTACATTTGGTCTTTCTAATTCCCACACCATATTTATAGATGTAATGGATAAATTACTTAGATATTACCTTTATTAGTTTTTGGTAGTATTTATAGATGATATTCTTATATATTCCTAATGTAACGAAGAGTGTGAAGACCACTTGAGGATTATACTAATGATCCTAAGGATGGATAAGTTATATGAAAAAATTATAAAGTATAAGTTTTGGATATAAAAAGGTTCATTTTTTTGTTATATATTCTCAATTTAGGGTATATCTATGGATCCATCATAGAAAGAAGTATTTAAATGATATCCCAGTCCAACCACTATGACTATGATCCATGGTTTTCTTGGTTCTGTTGGATACTATCAGCAATTTTTATAGAATGTTTCATGGTTTTTTAATAAAATCCCCTAGTTAAATCAAAAGGGATCCAAGATTCTTTGGATATGTGAATGTGAAGAAAATTTCAAGGAACAAAAGATAAGGGTAGTCATCAACCCTATACTTACACTACCTATTAATAGATAAGGGTTTTTGATCTATAGTGATACATTAAATAACATATTGGGATTGGTGATCCTGAAGAATGACATGGTGAAAACTTATGCCTCATGAATGCTAATGGTTCATAAGAAAAATTATCCAAAACATGATTTAGAGTTAGCAGTGGTAATTTTTTTATTAATGTTAAAGATGAATTATCATTACAAAGAAATGTGTGAGATATATAATGATCATAAATTTTTAAATTATATATTCACCCAAAAAGATCTAAATATGTTATAGATAAGATGGTTGAATTTGATTAAAGATTTTGACTACTCAATATATTACCACCTTCAAAATGAAAAAAAGGTGGAATATGCTATAAGGATCAAGCTAGATTGTCTATGATGAGGATAAAAAATATAAATATTTCTAGATTTGTAAGGATGGATATGGAAATTGTAAAGGAAGGGGGGAAATATTATATTTTTTAAATGACTATTCAATCATCCATCGAAGTAAAGATTAAGGATGCACGAAATGAATATGTATAACAATAAAAAAGGTGCAAAATGATCCTATTTTTAACATTGAATTTGATGTAATAATGACGTTCTAGAATTGTGATTGTGTCCCATCTATTGTATATTTGAAGAATGAGCTATTGGATGAACCTTGTAGTTCATCATTATATATTCATCTTATAATTACAAAGATGTATAGAGATCTGAAATATTATTTCAGGTCGGAGAACATGAAGAGAGATATTGCTGAGTATGTATCTTGATGCTTTTTATGTCAGTAAGTTAAGGTTTAGATACAAAAGTTTAATGGGATGTTACAACACTTACCTATAATATAATGGAAATAGAAAAACACCTCTCGAGTTTTATGGACTCCCAAAAACATCTAAAGTAAAAAATTCAATTTAGGTTGTACATGATCCCCTTAAAAATTCAACCCAATTTATTATTATCAAAGAAATTTACCTATTGATTATCTTTCCATAATTTATATTATTGAAGTTATAAGGTTTTATAAAGTACCTCATAATATTATATCTAATAATTATATTATATTTACCTCCATATTCTGGAGAATTATTCCATAGGATCTAGATAAAGTGTTGATTTACAAAACTACTTATCATCCTCATATAGATAGTCAATATAAGAGGACTATTAAAACAATGGAAGAAATGTTGAGATCTATTTATGTGGGTTTAAAATGTGGTTTGGATCATTACTTTACTCTAATAGAGTTTTCTTACAAAAATAGATTTCCCTCAAAAAAATCTGATGGATCCTTTTGAATCCCTCTATGGAAATAAGTGAAAAAAAAATCCAATGTTCTAGGATATAGTTTGAGAAAGATATCAATTGGTACTTGAGTTAGCAGGGTAAATAAAAGAGAAGGTCAAATATATTCAGCAGAATTTTTAGATAGCTCAAGGATGATAGAAAATTTATACTGATATTCAATGGGGAAATATGCAATTGGAAATTGGTGAGATAGCATCCCTATGAATTTATAAATGGAATAAGGTTATGATATTTGTATAGAAATGCAAGTTGAGGCCAAGGTATATTTTCCCCTTCAATATTCTTAAACGAGTAGGGACTGAACCGTATCTCCTAACACTCCCACCATGTAACATCCCATCTTTTCATGAATGTATGACTCATTTAATTTTTGTTTAAATTAATTTAAATGGCCCTTATAATGTTACCTAAAGGATTCACGGGAGTTAAAAGGGTCTTTGAGGGTTGTTCAGATCCCATAACCTTGAGTTTTTAGAAAAATAAATTAGGTTTCATGGTTAGTAGAAACCAAGTAGCTCATCCCACATGGTCTCTACTAAAATTTTTGGGAAAACATTAGAGCGGTAGGAGACGCACGGTATGTCTGCAACCGTGTGACTCTAGGAGCACTCCCATGAAAAAAATATGGTCTTTTCATAGTGGGATTTCACACAGTTTTTGCTTGGTTTTGGAAAACATGTGCCTTAACTATTCACCCAATATTTTCATAGTGGAATGTCAAAAATGCCCTTAATTAATCTTATAAACCTATTCTTATTTTTCCCTCTCCTATTTCCAGCATCTGGGTGTGTTTCCACCTCTCATGATCTCCTACTTCATTCAATCTTGGATTCTTGATAACTCACACATTCAGACACCAAATCAAGCATCATTAGAAGCATTAGATTCATCTCATTAATATCTATAATCATCTTTATTTCTATTTTGTGTTACCCATGGATTTGCAGTTCTATTTAGGCGCAATCTATTTTTCGCTATTTTTATGGCGTTGGTCCATTTTTGCTATTTCTCCCAACCTACGTCAAATTTGAGGCCTCCGTCATACATAGAGTCATCAATGAACCTATGGTATGTGGTCTCATTATTTTCCCCAAAATCTTTGGTGTTTTCAAATCTTGGTCATTGTGCCACACACCATCCTTTTCTGCACATCACCATTTAATTTATTTCTTCATATTAAATTGATCTACACACCTTCATATACGCATGTTGATTATTGTTTATTATATTATAGGTTTTTGACCTTAGATATGAACACCCCATGATAATTACACCATGAATTTAAATTTACAGTTATTTGTATAAATTTCCTAGAAGACCATCTAAGAATTCAAATTATGTTATACATGTTTTCCCTTGGTTATATAATTGATTAATGAACTGAATGCATCTCTTAAGTTATTGGACCAATTTATAATTGTATTTGACTATATATGTTATTTCCCTATTTCCAATGACACACTCTTACTGTCTCTTTGGACCTTATAAATTGAATTTTCATTCATTTTTTAATTGAATAGAATGTGTTAAATTGAAGGGATTGGTGATGATGGTTTTACCTACCTTACATAAATTAAATGGAAAATGGAATGACTTGTACAGGGTATTAAGGTGACAATGTTTTTTCATGAATTATTAAATGGTCATTGTGGGTTTTAATTCCATATTTATAATTGTACATGCCTATTGAGATACATGAGAGGTATTTCCACAAGTATTTTATTAAAAATATTAATATTCCTTTTATATAGGTTGTGGAATTATGGTAATGTTTTTTTTGGGTGTGATAGTGTCAAACTCCCTTAAATTAGGTGTTTAACATGACGTCTCACACCATTGAAACTATTTGGATGGTGGGAATGATGCACTACGCCCCTTGTTTTAGGTGTTGAAATGATGTAACTCTCCCCATATTGAGTGAAGAGCATGATTTCTTCCACTCATTATGGAATATAGGCAATGTACCATATTTTGTGAGCTTATATGTTCATGTAGACTTGTCATGGATGTCTGAGTTACACCATGATGAAGCCATCACCAACTATTATAGTTATATGTCCACATACATACGAATAAACTTGGTCCATATAGGAGGATGAAATATATAACAATACTATATATATGTATATATATTATTACTATATATATAGTGATTGATCTTATATTCATTCCTTCCATGGGAAGGAGCAGATAGATCCTCCAGGTGTTCTTTAGGAACCTTAGTGGGTTGTTATTTATTTATTCGGAATTGTCTCTCATTTCATTTATACCTACCCACTATTTAGTAATCATCACTACTTGGATTAATTCTATAGACTATTGGTCATGAATTACTGAAATTTTATCTTTCACACAACTCTAGAATCCTTTGGTACACAAGTAGATTATTTGTATATAGGAATGGATAAGGGCAAGCACCCAGATAAAAAGTCTTGATATACTTTACTTATAGTTAGATCATAGGAATAGATGACCGAGCATATGTTGAGATGAAAGTGGATATTTTTTTTCCATTTTTTAATTTTTGTACGGAATTATTTTATATGTATTTCCCTTGTTCCCTTTTTGTATATCAGCATTCCATGTATCCATTTATATGACCCTGCCTAGTGGATTTTTATTCGTGTAATTAGTTGTTCAGTTATTTATTCTTACACTACATATTTTTTCTATTTTTCATATATTATTCTATTTTAGTGAGTTTCTGGTTATATGAATTGTGAAACTTTGATAAGAGGTTATTGTCTCCCCACCATTCCATATTTTCACCTTCTCTATTAGTCATCAACATCTAGCATTCGAGGAGGCATGCTTGAGGCCATGTGACCCACCAGCTCAGCCCATGAGTTTTGTGGACCCTGGGTTAGGATGTAAAAAAGTTGTATCAGACTTTTGTTTTTTTATTTTTATTACTATTTGGACATTAGATAGGATAAAAGGAGTTAAAGGAATATGAAAATGACCATGTGATTGGATGTAGCTCTCACATGTATAGGGGAAACCCAAAGTAATTGGGATGGGAAACTGTTATTATTTATTATGCATGTTATGGTTTATAAAAAATTTCCAATCGGTGACACACTTTTTTAGGGTGTTTTTATTATTGGTTTTACTGGAATTATATTTATTTCACCTTGTCATAATAAAACGAGTGTATTTGATTACGTGCATCACTATAGGCACAATAGGGCTGATATGCCATGAATATTGACATGTCACATCTATTTTCATCATGAATTTTCTTGTTACATATTGATAGTTCCATGAATATGATTTAAAATGTTATTACTCTTATTAAAATGAATATAAAACATAAGTGAGACTTAAAGTGGAGGCCTTACCCAAACTATGTTTTCCGGCATAGGTTAAAGCAGACACTTACACAATTAATTATGGCACATAGATCCATGGACAATTGGTTTCCTGGGATAAAACATGATATGGTATGGGTTAAGTGGATGCCATATTTCAGTTATTAAGGAGTATGGTCCCTTATGGATTGGAAATGGTGATCTATATAATTCACATATTTAAGGGGACATAATTTTTTGAACAAGTATAATTTAAAATGAATATGATATTTAATGTGAAAATGGATTTTTTTATACATAAAATAGAGACCAATCCCCAAACATGAACTTAGTATTGGGTATTTGGTGAATATATTATGTTATTATGCCTTATTATGGTCTCTTCTACAACTTAGAACTTTATTTTTGAGAAGAAATATAGGTGTGATCATTTATATATGAAGGATATGCACCTATCCTAGTATTCTATCTGTATTATTTTTAATTATTAAGATCTCTTCTGAGGTGTTTTTTTGATACTGTAGTATGATTCCACCATTATTTTATCTAGTCGCACACCCTGAAGGTGGTGGTGACCATGATCCTGAGGCGGTGGGCCTTGATCCTCTAGTGATTAATCCTATAGTTCCACATATGGAACCTCTTTCTGTTCATAATATGGGAAATAATGCATAGTTCCGAGAGGGATTTCTGTGTATGCTACAAAATATGAAAGGTGTTGTTTGACATGCCCCAAGTATAGAAGAGTTTACTCCGGAATTACAGTTGAATAATCCTCCCACTTTTTGTGGGGATGGAGGACCACACACTGCTAAGTCGTGGATTGAAGATATTCTTCCAATACATGAGCATCTAGAGATGCCTCCAGAGAAGAGAGTCAATATTGAAGATTATATGCAATTTGATTCTACCAAACAATGTTAGGATATTATTAACCATGAATATAAACATATATATATGGTTTGGGAATACTTTTACAACATTTTATATGACTATTTCATTCCCTAGACTCTAATGGATGTCAAAGCTAAAGAATTCACGAACCTGTAGTATAGATGCATGTTTGTGATGAAATATAATGTTTGTTTTACTGAAATTTAGGGATTATATCATACTCTTGTGGTTGAAAACATTATTAACACAAAGATATTTGGGGATGTGATGGTTTATTCCATCTATTCATAGGTCAATGTATTCAGGTTGACCACTATTTCTAAAATCATTAATCAAGCTCTTATTAAATAGTGAAATTTGAGGGAAGCTGATGGTGAAAGTATTTGAGGTTCAGCACAATGATCTATCAATGGTTCTTATTCTAATAAAAAGGGATGTTTTGAGGCTACTCATGGAGGTAGTAGTAGTCTGGATCCTCATGATGATAGATTTATGATATGTCACCAGTTTGAGAATATGGGACACCTGAAACCTCATGTGCTTACGTGATCCAGTAGAATGCAAAGGTTATTAAAGGATATGGTATATACATCATTTCTATATGACATTTTCATAAGTTTCAAGAGAGAAGGGATCTACTCCTACAACATTTTCTAGAGTGGGGATAATAGGATAATGCTAGGCAAACATTTGGCATACCACCAGCCTGTCAGGATAAGGTTTCGGTTATGGAAGAGGATGCAAGGCTCGTGATTCTCAGTGACAGTATAACAGGCTTGCTCATGGAAATTTTTAAGTGACTCGGGGTCATAGTACATAATAGTTACATGTAGTCCAACTTATTCAAGAGGGGTGAAGTGTTGGGCCTTTTACATTTTCAGGTACAACTCATGTCACTACCACTATAGTGTGTGCTCTATTTGACATAGGTGTGTCTCACTCATTTATATCTAAGGTGATCGCTAAGAGTCTAGGACTCATGATTGATAAATTCTATGGTGTTATGATTCGTTATAACCCATTAAGTATCTCATCAGATGGAATTATCCATTTTAAGGATTATCCGCTTAAGATAGGAAGATTCCTCTTTATATGGGTCTTTTCATCTTCAACATGATAGGCTTTGATGTAATCTTTGGGATGAACTAGTTAGTTACCTATTCAGAAAATATTAAATAATTTCATCATAGGGTGATGTTCATATCACCTGAGGGAAGTAAGAACATACATGAGGGATAATGGGATGTGAGAACTACACAATCTGGACCTGAGCAGTAGAGGCTTGGAAATGTGTTAATGCATATTACCAATATTTTCATGGATTATCAGGGGTTACGACTCATAGTTTTTCCTCCTATAGTAGATTGTGTTAGGGGCGTATTTCCTAATGACTTCTCTAGTCTACCTCTAGTGCGAGAGGAAGAATTCACAATTCATTTTGTTCAAGGAGCTGTACTAGTAATTGTTCCTCCTTATAGGAAGGAACTTATGTAGCTTATAGAGCTCAAGAAATAGTATGAGTGTAACACCCGAGATTCTTATGAGTAATATTTTGTTTTTATATCATCAAAGGAATCTTTCACTACACACTTGCTTGGCTTACATTACACGCAATCACAACCTTCCTCGATATCTTGCGTCGTACGCAATACCGAGTTTCACTAAACAACGATATGCTATTAAAATATTATTAAAACTAGTCGTTATGAATAGTAATAACCACTTTTTGAAATTTTATAAATTTTATTTTTTAAAATGGACTTCATTTTTTGGATTCGGAATACCGAAATTAGCCTAGGGTGAAATTTTGGTATGTTTCTGAAAACTTTCAATTTTTGATGAATAGTGAAACCACTAAGTGGTAGGTTAAAAAACTGAATTTTGCATAAAACTTAATTTTACCGCTTCTGTGAATGGAATTTCGAAAATCCGACACACACAGTTGATATCAGTAAGTAAAATGTGGTTCAATGAGATAAAAATAATTTTTTTGGTGAATAGTAACTTTTTACTATTTTTACCGCGGTTAATAGTAAATAGGGTAACTAAGGGTAAATATGATATTAATATTACCCTAACACATTTCCTAATTCTATTGGACAAGTGTAATTCGACCAAAAACAAACTTAGGAATAAAATATGACCATTTAGGCCCACTTGGATTAGATTAGGACATTTATTATTAATTTATTTAAAGAAGGGTTAAAATAGTTAAAATCAAAGTTTAATAAGTAAATCATTTTTAATATGGGGTAATACATAAGATAAATTCGACTATAAATATTCATTAGAAATATAAAAAGATTTCCTACATAATGGGAGTTTATTTGTAATTTTTAGACATTAAATAATTTAATTTATTTATGACACAATGATGATGCAGTAATTATCTTATTAATGAAATATTGACATAATTGATGTTATAAACACCAAAATAAATGTAATTTGAGACTTTTTATGAATTAAACTAATTTTCTAGGTTACTATGATATATTAGTGTTGATTTAATCAACTTGGTTCGAACATATAATTCTGTTATGACTTTCACAAAAAATCATATATCAAATAGTGTCAAAATTGACACAAAATAGTTTTTAAATCAAATATTATATTATTAATTGTTATTTTATTCCTAAAAATCTAAGGTTCCGCAAAATGACTTAGATAAGGATATATATATTAATAATAAACAATTTGGGGTTCGTTTGGCATGTTATAGTATGTGTATTAACCATATAGTGAAAAAAAACAAAAAGACACGGTAAAAGTTAAATTATTTAACTTAGAGTTAAATCTAATTGATAAGGTTAAAATAATACCCTAATCTTGTCTAAATCCTATTGGTTGATAGGATTTCGACCCATACCCACTTTAGCTTCTAAATAAGACCCTTTGGAACCATTATAAACCGATTTTGACTTTAATATAAAATAATATTTTGAGATATTCCTAAGGTGCCCCTCTCCTCCCTTATAAAAGGGCACCTCCTCACCCTCCTCCTCACACCAATTTGAGCACTCAAGCTCGGCCAACCCCCGCCATTTTCTCCTCTCCACTTCCCTAGAATAATCCTAGAGGTCCTGGCCTTCTTCAAAGACCAATTTTAGTTCCGTAAGTGGAGGATTCAAAGAGGCGTTCCAAAGAAGAGGTAATATCCATTACCGATCTTTTCAATTTCTTTCTTCTTAAACTTCTTCTTCTTTAGTTGTTTCATGATAAAGTAATAACAAAAGTATTACTTACATACTGATATGTTATTATAAATATTAAACAACCCTAATTAACCTTCTATCCATCCTACGGAAAAATTAAATCACCGCGCGTGCGTACGTACGGAATACCGTCTCCACGCCGTGGTGTAATCTATTTTCCACCATCACTTTACAAGGATGGGTAAAATGGTGTAATCAGTAACTATTTATGATTATTATAAAGTAATATTGATACTGAAATAACATATATATACTCCAATACAGTTCCACGATCATAGGAACTATATCATCACTCGTGCGTACGTACGGAATACCGTCTCCACGATGTGATGTGACTCGTTCTACATGATCATCATTACATAGTAATTATATAAATGAGTTGAATGAATAAATATGATATATGTTACACTAATACCATTCTAGATATAAGGTATCTATAACCTTAAAAGAATAATAAGAATTTATTCGGCAAAACATGCATAAGAACAAAAGGCAATAAAGACCCGAGTAACAAGTAACAATGAAATATTACTATCAAGAAGCTAAGAATATGACCATATATGATATCATATCAATATGTATGATTCTGGAATAAGTCAATAACATTATTTAAACCATTATACAGGAGTTTCGGACAGGTACAAAGCAAATTGGACCTAAGGTAAGGGAAATATCACAATCTCATTTTTATCCGAGATTGTTTATTCGTAAGTATTTACTGGGGTGTATTTTATCATCCACATACATGTTTCATCAAAATGTAATATTATTTCCATCCACCTACAATTTTTTAAATCCATTTTTACCCTTCGGTGAGTTTTTAGTAATATGTATGAAAGGAATCTTTTGTCGTACGAGGTACTTTTTGACTTTTCCGACAAAAGTATGAAGAATGTTTTTTTAACTTATACGGCATGAATGGATTTTTAAACATTATTTCCAAGAATATTCCTTTAAAAGTTTTCAAGTTTATTTTTAATCAACTTCTTTTATTTTAAAGTTTTATGACATGTTATGAAAGGAAAAATGTTTTTGAAGAAGAAAGGATATTTTCCTCAAGAATGGAGTTCAAGTGTTTTATCAAAATTATTTTCCATCTAAGATAATAAAGGTTTCTATTTTTATCCCTATTATTACATTGATTTGATCATGTTGTGATGCAATTATTTTTATGAATTCCTTTATCTTATATGAATTGATTTATGATGTCATGATGTTTCAAGAATCCCATTTTTGTTACATGTGTTATGCGATGATGTATGTTTTATGATTATGTGTAACACATAAGAAAGGATTAATTATAAGATGGTTGGGACCTATATGTCCCTCCAATGCATTGGGTAAAGGTTTTATATCTCATGAGATAGACATGGCTGGAATGGTAGGTTATACCGGTTCAGTAAAACAGGACTGGAATGAGGGTGACTCGGTTCAGAAAGGGACTTTGTCCACTAAGATAGTCTTGGCAATGAGTCATGACTAACAAGAAATGATTTTCCATGATTATGTGTGCATGCCACAAAGTTTCAAGTTTTATGTTATGATTATGGGGATCTCATTTTCACTTTTATTATTTATTCCATGTTAAGATATTATGATCTCTTTTGCAGGTTTTGATTTTCAAAGAGATATGATATGATTTTTATTTCCTTTATTTTCCCTTGCTGAGCATTAGAGCTCACCCTTTTATGTTTTCTTTTCCCCAGGTCAGGAAGATGGATATTAAGTAGAATATGCTAAAAGGGACCCTAGATATGATGAAATAAATGGGAGACACTGTAGAAGATTTATGAACCAGTTGTTTATGTTTCCCAGTTTCTAAAGACACTATACCTATACGGTCCTTTGTGGTTTTGTCATATGTTGTAATAAGTGTGCTTCAATTTTGAAGTATTAACAATGTATGTAAAGTATGGGTCGTTATATTTGGTATCAGAGGAAAGGTATAGTGAACCTTTGGAAACTAGGATGTGAAAGCCTTAGTTAGAAGCCTAAGGATAAGTCTAAGAATAGAACACAATCTTAGTGTTTTAGAAATGGACATGAATACCCTAGGATAAGACCTTAAGCATGAAAATTTTATTCTTGAATTATGTGGTTTTCCTATTATAATTAGTGTTGCTCACACTATTCTTCTTGGTTTTAGTCAATGGCTGGAACCCGAAAAACCGTGTTAATGCGGAATGTGATGGGCAATGCAATGATTGTCCCCCTGAGCAACCAAATGATATGGGAGCTGGAATGCAAAATCTTGTAGCCATGCTCACACAACATTCTCAAGCTATGAATCATGCAGGACTTCCAAACGAGCAAAGGAAGGAGCAACATTCTGTTGAATCCTTCATGAGGCAGCGTCCACCTTCTTTCAGTGGGTCTACTGATCCATTAGTTGCTGAACAATGGATTAGTACTACTAAAAAGATATTTTCAGTTCTTCAATGTTCTGAGCATGATAAAGTCATCCAAGCAGTGTATCGTTTGGAAGGAGATGCTGATCAATGGTGGAATCTTATTAAGAATACGAGGCAAAGGCATGAAATTGAGTCTATGGAATGGGACGAGTTCAAGAACTTATTTTTCAATAAGTACTTCCCTCGTATTCTCCTAACAAAGATGGAGAAAGAGTTTCTTGAACTGAAGCAAAGGGATGATGAATCTGTTGGTACCTATGAAGCAAATTTTACAAGACTTGCAAGGTACGCTTCTGGTATTATTATCCAACCTGAGAGTAAGATCGATCGATTCTTTAGTGGCTTAAAACCAAGTCTTCGAAGGGCGTTAGCCATAAGGGACTTCAATATCTACGAGGAAATCGTTCGATGTGCTCTCAAAGTCGAGATGGAGATTGGAGTAACCCATCAGTCACGTGGGTTTGATAAGAAGAGGAAGATGGAATTCAAAGGAAAATCTAAAGAGCACACTGAAAAGAAGATGAGCTTTCCCTTATTCTCAAAGTGTGGAAACAAACATGGAGGGAGTTGTCTTAAAGGGACAAGTAAATGTTTTAAATGTGGAAAGGAAGGTCATCGGGAATTTGAATGCCGTGATAATGGTAAGAAGATGTCTAATGATGCAAACAAAGGAAGGGATACACAGAATGAACCTACTACACTTCAATGTTTCAAGTGCAAGGAGATGGGGCATTATGCCAATCAATGCCCAAATCCAAGGGTTGATGATGATGGTCGACGTCAACAAAATCTTAAGGCTAAAGAAAAAGGAAAGTAACATGCCATTTCTGTCAGCGATGTGGAGTATGATAACGAAGTGGTGAAAGGTACACTTACCATCCACTCTAAAGTAGCAAATGTTTTATTTGATTCTGGATCCACCCACTCTTTTATTTCTAAAGAATTTTCTAAGGGTATCACCGTATTACCTCAACAATTAGATGTTGAGTTAGCTATGACAACACCTAATGGCACAACAGTCGCATCAAAAGTTTATAATTCTTCTCCGATCAAAGTTTGTGGGAAAGTGCTTCCTATAAATCTTGTGATCCTTCCTTTAGTAGAATTTGATGTGATTCTTGGCATGGATTGGCTTTATCTACATGGAGCTCATATCAATTGCCAAAGAAGGGAAGTCATATTTCATATTCCAGATCAATCTACGATCGTATATCAATGCAAGGATGAACATAACCTTCCAGTGGAAATTTCTTCCATCTTATGGGTATTGATTCCACTAAATGAAGGTTATTTATCTCAAATGGTTGGTGAGAAACTCACGATTAAGAATATGCCCATTGTACGAGAGTTTGATGATGTCTTTCCGGAGGAATTACCGGGTCTTCCACCAAATCATGAAGTTGAGTTTTCAATAGAACTTGTACCGGGTGCTTTGCCTATTTCAAAGACACCATATAGAATGGCCCCAACTGAGTTGCTGGAATTGAAGAAGAAATTCCAAGAGAATCTTGATAAGGGATTCATATGCCCTAGTGCGTCACCTTGGGGAGCACCTGTTCTATTTGTTAAGAAGAAAGATGGATCAATGAGACTCTGCATTGATTATCGAGAACATAACAAGATCACTATCAAGAACAAATATCCTCTCCCACGCATTGATGACTTATTTGAACAACTACGCGGAGCTCAATACTTTTCCAAGATTGATCTTCGTTCAGGGTATCATCAATTAAGGGTCAAAAGGGAGGATATACCAAATATGGCATTCCGTACAAGGTATGGACACTATGAATTTATAGTGATGCCATTTGGTCTTACTAATGCCCCTGCTATCTTCATGGATATAATGAATAGAGTCTTTAGAGACTATCTTGATCAATTTTTGGTAGTCTATATAGACGATATTCTTGTCTATTCAAAGAGAAAGGAAGAGCATGAATATCACTTGAAAATTATATTGAAGACCCTGAGAAAGGAGAAGCTTTATGCCAAATTTACCAAGTGTGAATTTTGGCTTCAAAAAGTTGCATTTTTGGGTCACATAATCTCAAAAGAGGGGATATCTGTAGATCCAGCAAAAACAGAGGTTATCGAAAGATGGTTGAGACCAACAACAGTAACTGAGATTAGAAGTTTTCTTGGTTTGGCTGGATATTATCTACGTTTTGTAAAAGATTTTTCACGATTATCTAATCCACTCACCAAGTTGACTCAGAAAGGAGTTATGTTTGTCTGGACAGAGGAATGTAAAGAGAATTTCAAGGAGTTGAAAAGAAGGTTATCCAGTGCACCTGTGCTCACACTGCCTTGTAGTGGAGAAAGGTTTGTGATCTACAGTGATGCATCCAAGAAGGGATTGGGGTGTGTTCTTATGAAAAATTATATGGTGATAGCTTATGCCTCACGACATTTGAAAATCCATGAGCAAAATTACCCAACACATGATTTGGAGTTGGCTGCGGTAATCTTTGCATTAAAGATTTGGAGGCATTACCTTTATGGTGAAAGGTGTGATATTTATACTGATCATAAAAGTTTAAAGTATATTTTCACCCAAAAGGAGTTGAATATGCGTCAAAGAATATGGTTGGAGCTGATTAAGGATTATGACTGCTCAATCCATTACCACCCTGGGAAAGAAAACAAGGTGGCAGATGCATTAATTCGACAAGACCATGCTAGTTTATCCATGATGAGGATCACAAAAGATCCAATATTTATGGATTTACAAAGGATGGATCTTGGAATTATAATGGAAGGGGAAAAATCTTATCTTTCTCAAATGAATGTTCAACCATCTATACATGTGCAGATTAAAGAGGCACAGAAAGAAGATGTCGAGTTACAAAAGAAGGTGATAAATGTTCCGGAATTCAACCTTGATTGTGATGGGATAATAAAGTTCAGGAATCGGGTTTGTGTTCCTTCCATCCCCGAATTAAAGAAGGAGCTGCTGGATGAGGCTCATAGTTCTTCATTCTCTATTCATCCTGGAAGCACGAAGATGTATAGGGACCTGAAAGAGTACTTCTGGTGGGATGGAATGAAAAGAGATGTTGCTGAATATGTCTCTCGATGCTTGGTTTGTCAACAAGTTAATGCTGAGAGACATAAGTCTAAGGGGATGTTACAACCATTACCCATACCCGAATGGAAATGGGAAAACATCACTATGGACTTTGTCACAGGACTTCCTAAAACATCCAAAGGCAATAACGCTATCTGGGTCATAGTTGATCGTCTTACAAAGTCTGCACACTTCATTCCTATTAGAGAGGATTTCCCTCTAGATCATCTTTCCAGGATATATGTAAAGGAAGTGGTAAGATTGCATGGAGTACCACTTTCTATTATATCTGATCGGGATCCGAGATTTACCTCGAAGTTCTGGCGAAGTCTTCAGCATACTCTGGATACAGAGTTGAGTTTCAGCACTGCTTATCATCCCCAGACAGACGGTCAGTCTGAGAGAACAATTCAAACCCTAGAAGATATGTTGAGAGCTTTCTCTATGGATTTCAAAGTAGGTTGGGATCAACACCTACCTTTTGTGGAATTTTCTTATAATAATAGCTTTCACTCCAGTATTCAGATGGCTCCTTATGAAGCTCACTATGGAAAGAAATGCAGGACTCCAACTTTTTGGGATGAAGTTGGGGAAAGAAAGCTATTAGGACCTGATCTCGTTGATGAAATGGTAGAAAAGGTCAGATCTATTCAACAACACATAAGAGCATCTCATAGTCGACAAAAAAGTTATGCCGACAACCGAAGAAAAGACCTAGAGTTTGAAGTGGGTGATAAAGTGTTCTTACGAATATCTCCCTGGAAGAGGGTTATGAGATTTGGAAAGAAGGGGAAGTTGAGCCCTAGATATATCGGTCCTTTCGAAATACTGGATCGTGTTGGGAAGGTAGCTTACCGATTGGCGCTTCCACCGAATCTCTCTAAAGTTCAAGATGTGTTCCATGTATCTCTCCTGAGAAAGTACATACCAGATCCTTCACATGTACTCAGCTCAGAAGTTGTACCGATGGAGCAAGATCTTTCTTATGAAGAACAGCCGATAGAGATTCTGGATCGTAGCGAAAAAGTCCTACGAAACAAGACCACTCGATTGGTGAAAGTTTTATGGAGGAACCACCAACTTGAAGAAGCTACATGGGAGCTTGAGGATATAATGAGGGAGAAGTATCCTCATCTGTTTGTTACAAAGTGACGAATTTCGAGGGAGAAATTCTTTTTAAGGGGGGTAGAATGTAACACCCGAGATTCTTATGAGTAATATTTTGTTTTTATATCATCAAAGGAATCTTTCACTACACACTTTCTTGGCATACTTTACACGCAATCACAACCTTCCTCGATAGCTTGCGTCGTACGCAATACCGAGTTTCACTAAACAATGATATGCTATTAAAATATTATTAAAACTAGCCGTTATGAATAGTAATAAGCACTTTTTGAAATTTTATAAATTTTATTTTTTAAAATGGACTTCATTTTTTGGATTCGGAATACCGAAATTAGCCTAGGGTGAAATTTTGGTATGTTTCTGAAAACTTTCAATTTTTGATGAATAGTGAAACCACTAAGTGGTAGGTTAAAAAACTGAATTTTGCATAAAACTTAATTTTACCGCTTCTGTGAATGAAATTTCGAAAATCCAACAGACACGGTTGATATCAGTAAGTAAAATGTGGTTCAATGAGATAAAAATAATTTTTTGGTGAATAGTAACTTTTTACTATTTTTACCTCGGTTAATAGTTAATAAGGTAACTAAGGGAAAATATGATATTAATATTACCCTAACACATGTCCTAATTCTATTGGACAAGTGTAATTCGACCAAAAACAAACTTAGGAATAAAATATGACCATTTAGGCCCACTTGGATTAGATTAGGACATTTATTATTAATTTATTTAAAGAAGGGTTAAAATAGTTAAAATCAAAGTTTAATAAGTAAATCATTTTTAATATGGGGTTATTCAAAAGATAAATTCGACTATAAATATTCATTAGAAATATAAAAATATTTCCTACATAATGGTATTTTATTTGTAATTTTTAGACATTAAATAATTTAATTTATTTATGACACAATGATGATGCAGTAATTATATTATTAACGAAATATTGACATAATTGATGTTATAAACACCAAAATAAATGTAATTTGAGACTTTTTATGAATTAAACTAATTTTATAGGTTACTATGATATATTAGTGTTGATTTAATCAACTTGGTTCGAACATATAATTCTGTTATGACTTTCACAAAAAATCATATATCAAATAGTGTCAAAATTGACACAAAATAGTTTTTAAATCAAATATTATATTATTAATTGTTATTTTATTCCTAAAAATCTAAGGTTCGGCAAAATGACTTATATAAGGATATATATATTAATAATAAACAATTTGGGGTTCGTTTGGCATGTTATAGTAAGTGTATTAACCATATAGTGAAAGAAAACAAAAAGACACGGTAAAAGTTAAATTATTTAACTTAGAGTTAAATCTAATTGATAAGGTTAAAATAATACCCTAATCTTGTCTAAATCCTATTGGATGATAGGATTTCGACCCATACCCACTTTAGATTCGAAATAAGACCCTTTGGAACCATTATAAACCGATTTTGACTTTAATATAAAATAATATTTTGAGATATTCCTATGGTGCCCCTCTCCTCCCTTATAAAAGGGCACCTCCTCCCCCTCCTCCTCACACCAATTTGAGCACTCAAGCTCGGCCAACCCCTGCCATTTTCTCCTCTCCACTTCCCTAGAATAATCCTAGAGTTCCTGGTCTTCTTCAAAGTCCAATCTTAGTTCCCTAAGTGGAGGATTCAAAGAGGCGTTCCAAAGAAGAGGTAATATCCATTACCGATCTTTTCAATTTCTTTCTTCTTCAACTTCTTCTTCTTTAGTTGTTTCATGATAAAGTAATAACATCAGTATTAATTACATACTGATATGTTATTATAAATATTAAACAAACCTAATTCACCTTCTATCCATCCTATGGAAAAATGAAATCACCGGGCGTGCGTACGTACGAAATACCGTCTCCACGCCGTGGTGTAATCTATTTTCCACCATCACTTTACAAGGATGGGTATAATGGTGTAATGAGTAACTATTTATGATTATTATAAAGTAATATTGATACTGAAATAAGATATATATACTCCAATACAGTTCCACGATCATAGGAACGATATCACCACTCGTGCGTACGTACGGAATACCGTCTCCACGATGTGATGCGACTCGTTCTACATGATCATCATTACATAGTAATTATATAAATGAGTTGAATGAATAAATATGATATATGTTACACTAATACCATTCTGTACATAAGGTATCTATAACCTTAAAAGAATAATAAGAATGTATTCGGCAAAACATTCATAAGAACAAAAGGCAATAAAGACCCGAGTAACAAGTAACAATGAAATATTACTATCAAGAAGCTAAGAATATGACCATATATGATATCATATCAATATGTATGATTCTGGAATAAGTCAATAACATTATTTAAACCATTATACAGGAGCTTCGGACACGTACAAAGCAAATTGGACCTAAGGTAAGGGAAATATCACAATCTCATTTTTATCCGAGATTGTTTATTCGTAAATATTTACTAGGGTGTATTTTATCATCCACATCCATGTTTCATCAAAATGTAATATTATTTCCATCCACCTACAATTGTTTAAATCCGTTTTTACCCTTCGGTGAGTTTTTAGTAATATGTATGAAATTAATCTTTTGTCGTACGAGGTACTTTTTGACTTTTCCGACCAAAGTACGAAGAATGTTTTTTTTTAACTTATACGGCATGAATGGATTTTTAAACATTATTTCCAAGAAGCTTCCTTTACAAGTTTTCAAGTTTATTTTTAATCAACATATTTTATTTTAATGTTTTATGACATGTTATGAAAGGAAAAAAGTTTTTGAAGAAGAAAGGATATTTTCCTCAAGAATGGAGTTCAAGTGTTTTATCAAAATTATTTTCCATCTAAGATAATAAAGGGCTCTGTTTTTATCCCTATTATTAAATTGATTTGATCATGTTGTGATGGAATTATTTTTATGAATTCCTTTATCTTATATGAATTGATTTATGATGTCATGATGTTTCAAGAATCCCATTTTTGTTACATGTGTTATGTGATGATGTATGTTTTATGATTATGTGGCACACATAAGAAAGGATTCATTATAAGAAGGGTGGGACCTATATCTCCCTCCAATGTATTGGGTAAAGGTTTTATATCTCATGAGATAGACATGGCTGGAATGGTAGGTTATACCGGTTCAGTAAAACAGGACTGGAACGAGGGTGACTCGGTTCAGAAAGGGACTTTGTCCACTAAGATAGTCTTGGCAATGAGTCATGACTAACAAGAAATGAGTTTCCATGATTATGTGTGCATGCCACAAAGTTTCAAGTTTTATGTTATGATTATGGGGATCTCATTTTCACTTCTATGATTTATTCCATGTTAAGATATTATGATCTCTTTTGCAGGTTTTGATTTTCAAAGAGATATGATATGATTTTTATTTCCTTTATTTTCCCTTGCTGAGCATTTGAGCTCACCCTTTTATGTTTTCTTTTCCCCAGGTCAGGAAGATGGATATTAAGTAGAATATGCTAAAAGGGACCCTAGATATGATGAAATAAATGGGAGACACTATAGATGATTAATGAACCAATTGTTTATGTTTCCCAGTTTCTAAAGACACTATACCTATACGGTCCTTTGTGGTTTTGTCATATGTTGTAATAAGTGTGCTTCAATTTTGAAGTATTAACAATGTATGTAAAGTATGGGTCGTTATAATGAGGATTTTAGGATAAAGGCTTTATATTCCCCATAACCTCTCCTTGGGGTTACAATGTCCTTTTTTCAAAAAAAGGTGGATGATACACTAATACTTTGCATGGGTTACCATCAATTGAACCAAATCAAGGTAAAGAGTCTGTATCCACAGCCTTGAAGAGATGACCTCTCATATTATCTATGAGGATTAAGAGTGTTCTCAATGATTGATTTGAGGTAGGGATATCATCAGGTGCATTTCCGGTCATCTCACATACCTCAAAAATATTTATGGTGTATGTATGGTCTATATGAGTACATGGTCATGTCATTTAGATTCATGAATGCACCTTCAATCTTCATGGATCTTATGAATCAGGTATTCCACCCATATCTAGATTCGTTCATGGTTGTATTTATTAATGTTATCTTACTATATTCATGCTCTTTGAATGATCATTCAACCTATCTTGATATCATCTAAATACACTAAGAGAGAGCATAAAATTTATGATAAGCTCAGTAAACTCCACTTTTGGATCGAAAAATTTCACTTCTCAGGTCTCATTATCTTATTGTCATAAATTTCAGTAGACCCAGAGAAAGTGAGAGCTATATTTTTTTGGTAGAATCCCAAGAATATTGATGAAAATAAGAGTTCATTATGACTAGCTGGATATTATAGATTCTTCATCCATAATTTATCACTCCTTGCAATGCATCTTATAGTCCTGAAAAAGAAGGGTGTGAAATTCAAATGGATAGAAGTTTGCGATGCAACCTTTCAAGATTTTAGGGCCATTTGGCTTCAGTGCTAATAATGAATCTCCAAAAACATTAAAGACAGTTATATTCTACTCTTTCTAATCATGTATCATGATTTTTCTTTTTCTGAATCTTGATGAATGAGTCATCATGTATCAGCCATGACAGTTGAGGTCTCATGAGTGGGATTACTTGATGCATAACCTCAAATGAGATGATGTTGTTCTCACTCTACTCTTTTTGAGACACACTATCAACATGGATAGTGTTTTGTGGTATTAATTGATTAAAAAATAGTCAATTATATCTTTACATAGTGGGATATAAATATCAGGAAACACAAGTGGGTGGAGTATCTACAGTCATTTGATTCCATGCATCCCTTAGAATCCTGGGAATGGAAATGTAGTAGTTGATTCTCTGATATGAATGAATTAGAAATTGGTTGTTACATATTCCAGTTGAAAATGGAAACTCATGTAATTATTCTTAGAGATGCATATTGAGGTTCAGTAGTACCATGGTTAGAATATCATCTAGTCATTAGCAATGACTTCTACACTTCTAGACCGAGTAAGAATGAGGCAACTATCTTATCCTGAGAGATTATCCTATGGGTAATCATATCATATGATGATACATCTTTAATTTGGACTATGTATGGGGATGATACTTTACCATTCAATGGGAATTTATGGGTCCCAAAAGACATCAGATAGAATTTTATGTGGGAATTTCATGCCTCAACATGTGCAGTTCATTGTAGACTCACCTTCATTTATCAAGATCTGTGGTGTTAGTATTGTGTCCTGTTATGAAATGGGATATTGTTGGATTCATCACTCTATGTTCAACCTATAATTATTTAAAGTAGTTACATCAATGAATATTAGTGATTTTAAATCCATTTTCTATTCTTGAGTGGAAATGGGATAATGTTTCAATGGATTTAGTGAATGGTCTACCAAGATCACCTCATGGAAAAGATATACCTTCGGTTTTCAATTTTCATTTGACAAAGGCCACAATCTTTTTACATGTATGTGAGACCATCTTGGTAGATGATCTAGGGATTCTATATGTCAAGGTGGTCTTATGTCTTCATAGATCTCCACATTCTATCGTTTTTATAGAGACACTTTCTTTATGTCTTAGTTTTGGTAGGGTTTGTACAAGTACATGGGTACATAGGTGCTTGTGATAATGGATTTTCACCTTCAAACCAATGGACTTATGGAACATAGGATTCAAGTTCAAGAGGACATGCTCCATGCATGTGTCCATGACTTCAGCAGTTATTAAGAGAAACATATTCCCCTCATTGATTTCTCTTATAATAAAATTTTTTAGGCTACCATCAAGATGGATCTTTCTGAAGACTTATATGGGAGGACTTTATGAACACCTATATGCCGGATAGAGGCATGTGAGGATACTATGCTTGGACTGTGTCTTATGAAGGAGACTATTGAGTCGGTCCAATTGATCCAAAAGTGAATCATGACATGTCCTTCCAGACAACAGTTGTATGCCAATAAATTCTAGTAACCTCTCATGTTCGAGGTCGGAGACTGAGTTTTCGTGGGAGTGTCTCATATTTTGGGCAATATATTTATTCATAGGAAGGGTAAAATATCACCTAGGTTCATTGGATCATTCAAGGATGTGAAATGTATTAGACTGGTGTCTTACCAGATAACACTTACTCAAAGATATTGTTCTATTCATGATTTCCTTCACATATCTTAGCTTCACTGGTATTTCCTAGAACATTCAAATTTATTTTAGGCTGATGAGGTTAAATTGGATGTAGATTCATCCTTCAAGGGGTATCAAGTGTGAGTTGTTGATTAGAGCT
Source organism: Viscum album (assembly GCA_963277665.1). Taxonomy (NCBI): domain Eukaryota; kingdom Viridiplantae; phylum Streptophyta; class Magnoliopsida; order Santalales; family Viscaceae; genus Viscum; species Viscum album. The sequence continues at coordinate 2,058,199,731 of OY728156.1, read as the reverse complement.
TGAAGACACTCTAATGGAGGTCAATTCCTTTAGTGTGGGTGTTATAGTAGCAAAGCTAAGTACAAGATTAGAACTGGGAATGGGATGTTGATATATAATCTTAGTGGTCTAACTCCTTCCTGATGATACCTCATTCCCTCAGAAGCCTAACTTCAGGATGAGTTTCTTTAGGCAGGGGGAAGGTTGTGACAACCCATCATTTCACCAAGGTATGTATCATTTATTGTGGTCTAAATTTATTTAAAAATCCCTTATAATGTTCATAAATGATTCATGTGGGTCCTAAGGGTGTTTGAGGCTTGTTTGAATCCTAAAACCCTAAGTTTCTGTCAAATGAACTAGACTACACACTTACTAGAAAACATGAAGCTCAGCCCACATGATCTCTACTAACTGTGTATGGAAATACATAGGAGCATCAGAATCCACATAGTTTTTCTACAACTATGTGAATCCAGGTGCATGCCCGTGTGAAAAACAATAGGGTTTTGATAGTGGGAACTCACATGGTTAGTGCATGGTTTTTGAAACCATGTAGAATCTCTCTTGGAATAGTGGCTTGAGCACGGTTTGTGAGTGGTTTGAACAAACTATGTGGTCAAACCATGTGGACACTATTATGAGGGTGAAATGTAAAAAATAACCTTAATTAATCTTATATCCCTATTCTTGTTTTCCCCTCATGTATTTATATTTTTTGGGTGTGTTTTATCCTCCCATGAGCTCCCACCTCCAACAATCTAGCATTCTTGATAGATCACACATTCAGACACCAAATCAAGCACCGATAGAAGAATATGATCCATATTTCTATGATCAATGATCATCTTTCTTCCTATTTGAGTTTATCTATGGATCTGTTATTCTATTTAGGTACCATCTATTTTTCCCTATTTTGGATTCATTAGGTCATTTCTTTGATTTATCCCAACCTACTTAAAATATGATGCTTCCATAGGATGAGGAGTCATCAAAGGCCCTAAGGAAGGTGGTCTCATCATTTTATGTAAAAGATTTGGGGTTTTCATAGAAATTTCATTGCGTAGCATGCCAAAATTTTCCATGTTTCATTTTTTAATTAATTTATTCATATTAAATTGATTTTTGAACCATGATATACAACCATTAATTATTATTTAGCAGATTACTGGATGTTGAACTCAATTATGGACACCTTATGGGTGTGCTGACTTGAATTTGTTTTTATAATTAGTTGTTTAAATTGCCCAGGGCACCTTCTATGAATATGGAAATGATTATAAATGGGTTTTCATTGGTTATATAATTGTTTAATGAGACTATGGCACTACCTAAGTTCTTGTCCTAACTTATAATTGGAATTTCCTATATAGGTGATTTCCCTATTTCCAATGACACCCTCTAAGTGTCTCTTTTATCCTTATAAATTGAATTTACATGCATTGTTTAATTGAATGGAATATATTAAATTGAAGGGATTTTTCATGATATTTTTTCATTCATTAACTATATTAAATACATTAAATGAAATGAATTATAAAGGGTTGTAAGGACACACCATTTTTTTATGCTTTATTAAATGATAATTGTGGGTTGTAATGCCTTTTTTGTAATTGGACATGACTATTGAGATACATGAGAGGAATTGACGCTTGTTTTTTATTATAAATTTGATTAAACCTTTGATATAGTTTTTGGGATGATGGTAAGGGTTTTTCTGGACATGACGATTTCACGTTCCCTTACATTGGGTGTTGAACATGATATCTCACACTATTGAAACTATTTGGAGGATTGGCATGACACACCAAATACCTTATTTATAGTGTTGAAATGATGGTACACTCACCATCTTGAGTCATGAGAACGATTTATCACACTCATTATGGTATGTAGGTAAAGTACCATATTTATTCAACTTATAAATTAATTTGTACTGGTTATGGATGTCATAGTTATTCCCCGGTCCATTTAGTACCTAGTATTCTAGGTATATGCCACCTAAATATGCATGTACATGGTCCATATAGATGGATAAAATATATAAATGTACTATATATACATACAATATATATAATGATTGATCCAACATTCATTCTAGAAATGAGCCAAAGTAGGTAGAGCCACCAGGTGTCCTTTATGAACCTAGGTGGGTTTTTATTTATTTATTCAGCATTTTCTCTCATTTCAATTATACCTACACATTTTTTCTCTATGAGAACTACTTGGATTAATTATATACACTATTGGTGGTGTCCTGCTGGGAATTTATCTCACACCCTACTCTGGACACCTTTGGTACCTTAGTAGATTATTTTTCTACAGGAATGAATAAGGGAAAGCACACTACTATAGAGTTTTTCTATGCATTACTTATAGATAGATAATAGGAAGAAAGAACCAATCATATGCTTGAGATGCTAGTATATTATTTTTTGTCCTTTTTTTAATTTTTTTATAGAATGATAGTATATGAATCCCCCCGATTCCCTTTTTGTATATCATCATGCAACAAATCCATGTATATGAAACTACCTAGTGGCATTTGATTAGTGTTATTAGTTGTTTATTTATTTATTATTTTGATGATTCTTTATTCTATCTATTCATATATTCTTCCAGTATTGTATATTTATGGTAATATCCACTTTTCTAATCTGATAAGAGGGTACATTATCTCCACTATACCACATTTACACCCTCACTACTAGATGGAATCCTCTAGCATATGGGGTGGAATGGTTGAGGCCTATGTCCCACCGGGTTAGGTCAAGGGTTATGTAAACCCTAGTTTGAGATGTTAAAAAGTGGTATTAGGGTGTTATTTTTCCTTTTTCTTACTTCTTGGTTATTATATTTGAGACGAGGAGTTTAATAAATTTGTAAATGAACCTGTTCTTGGAAATAGCTAACCCATTTACAGTGGAAACCCATATCACCGAGGATAAGAAATTGTTATTCTTGGCTGTTTCTATTATGGTTGATATGAATTTACCATTGGGTGACACAATTGTTTTCTGGTGTTATTTTTATTGGTATTATTGGAATGCGATTTGTTTTACCTTGACTGGATGAAATGTGGGTGTTTCATTACATCCATCATTATAGGCATAAGAGGACTGATATTCCATCCATCTTTCCATGTCACGTCCATTTTCAGCATACATTTTCTTGTTACATATTAATAATTCCTTCAATATGTATTGAGATCTGATGATGTTTATTACAGGGATTGGGAAAATTAATTGACACTTCATAGTTCTTCCTTAACCTAATAGTGTTTTCCTACATAGGTTAAATGAGAAACCATAATATGTTAATTGTGGTACACTGAGCCATGAACTATTGGTCGCATGGAATGGAACATGTTATGGTATGGCTTAAGTGGATGCCATATTTTGGTTCATAAAGAGTGTGGGACCTTATGGATTGAAAATGGTGATCCATCTAATTTAACCATTTAAAGGGACCTTAATATTTTAAGAAGAACAATTTAAAATTAATATGACCTTAAAAGGGAAAATGGCATTTATATATATAAAATAGTGACCTAGACCCAAAACTATCCTTATTATTGGGTAGTTGGTGGGTTTTTTATGTTCTTATATCCTATTATTGTTTCTTATTATCCCTAGAAACAAATTTTTGAGTTGGTAGAGAGGATTGATCATTTCTATAGGAAGGTTATGCACCAGTCCTAGTTCTCTATGTGCAAAATTTTTAATCGTTAAGATGTATTATGAGGCATGCATTTGTAATTATAGTATCATGCTTCCATGAAAACCTCTAGTTATATGCCTTGAAGGAAGTGATGACCATGATGATGCAGCATTCCTTGATCCACCAGGGATTCCTCCTATAGTTAATCCTATGGAACCTCTTCGAGTTCATGATATGGGAACTGAAGCCCAAAATCAAGAGGTATTTCTACATATAGTGTAGAATATGCAAGGTGTTGTTCATCTTGCCCCATGTATGGAAGAGTAAAATCATAAATTACAGCAGAAAAATACTCTCACCTTTTCAAGGGATGAAAGACCACACTCTACTAAGTCATTGATCAAATCTGTTGTTTCTATATTTGAGCATTTGAAGATGCCTCTAGAGTGGGGAGTCAAGATTACAGCTTATATGCTATGTGATTCTACCAAGCGATGGTGGGATGTTATTATGCTGGAAGATCATAATAGATATATGGTTTGGGTAGACTTCCAGACTATTTTCTATGACTATTTCTTTCTCTATACTCTAAGGGATTCCAAATCTGAGGAATTAATGAACCTACAACAGGTTGGTAGGACTGTGATGAAATACTCTGGTCGTTTTATAGAACTATAGTGGTTTGTTCGTACTCTAGTGAGTGATGAAGTTATAAATACCATGGTATTTGAGGATGGTATGTTTTATTCCATCTGATCATAGGAAAACGTATTCAATTTGACCAATATTTCTAAAATCATCAACCAATACCTTACTATAGAGTTAAATTTGAGGGGATATGAAGGTACAAGTTAGGGAATTTAAGCACCAAGATCTATCAGTGATCATTCTTCAGGGAAGAAGAGACATTTTCAGGCTACTCCGGGAGTTAGAAGTTGGAAGGATCTTCATGGTAACAACTTTATGATATGTCAATAACATGGGAATCTGGGACACACAAAACCTTAGTTTTTAGATGATTTAGTAGAATGCAAAGGTTGTGAGGGGATGGGGTATATCCAACATTTTTTTAGGACCTTCCCATCAGTTCCTAGAGAGAGGGGATCTAATCCTACCACATGTTCCAAAGTGGGGTCAGTAGGATCATGCCACACAAAAATTTAGAAAACCACTAGCCAATTAGGATGAGGTGGTACTCAAGTTTGAGGCAGTCAGGATCATGATTCATAGTGTCGGTATAGTGGGTTTTCATAGAGAATTTAGGTAGTAACTCAGGGATGCGATATAGGCCATTTACATGTAGTACAACCTATTCTAGAAGATCAGAGCACCAGAACATCTACGGTTTGAGGTACTCTTCTAGTAACCTCCACTTTAGTGTCTTCACTATTCGAAATGGGCACGTCTCACAAATTTATATATAAGGAAATCAAAGAGGGTATGGGACTAATGATCAATAAATTTTATGTTGTTATCATTCTTGATACCTCATTAGTTATCCAATCAAAGGGAGTTCATCATTATAAGGATTGTCCCCTAGAGATAGGTGAATAACTCTTCATATGGGATCTTTTCATTATCAACAAGATAGGATTTGATGTAATCATTAATATGGAATAGTTAGTTCAATATTGAGACAATATTGACTATTATCATTAGAGGGTGACATTTACATCACCATAGGGTGGTAAGAATATGCATAAGGTAGAATGGGATGTGCAAGCTATGAAATATGTACCCAACCATTAGAGGATTTTAAATGTGATTAAAAAGATCATCGGTCTTCTATTGGATGATCATGGGATACGACCAATAGTTTTTCCTCCTATAGTGGAGCGATTCAGGGATATATATCCTATTGACTTCTCTGGCCATCCTTTAGTGCCAAAGGTAGAATTCACCACTGAGCTTGTTCCAGGAGTGGAACTGGTGGCCATTCCTCCTTTAAGATGACACCTAAGGGGATTTTGGATCTTATGAAATTGTTGGAGCATTTGGAGGCTAAAGTCATTAAATTCCACAAAAATTATCCTAGGGGTTCACTAGTAATTGTTTCCAAAATGGAAGAAGATACCCTCAAACATTTCATGGGTTACTGCTGATTTGAATGGACCATGGTAAATAATATGTATCCAAAAACTCGAATAGGAAAACTCTTTGACTAGCTATGAGGATTGGGAGTTTTATCCAAGATAGATTATAGTTTAGGCTATTGTTAGGTTCATATTAGGTCTTTAGGAATACCTAAAAAATCATTTAATAGTATGTATGGTCTAAATAATACTAGTTTATGCTATTAGGACTCGTGAATGCACCTACGGTATTTTTGGATCTTATGAATCAGGTTTTCTAACTGTATCTGTATTCATTCATGGTAGTCTTTTTTGAATAAATCTTAGTGTATTCACTCTCCAGAAACAACCATGCAAACCAACTTGAGATCACGTAGAATACACTGATAGAGCATTATATTTATGATAATCTCCATAAATTCTACTTTTGGATTGAAAATTTCACTTATTAGGTTACATTAACTCAGAGTCTGGAGTTTCAGAAGACCTAGAGAAAGAAAGAGTTATAGATTACTAGAAGTAGCTTAAGCATGTCTTTGACTTTCAGAGTTTCTTGGGGATAGATTGATATTGTAACCACTTTATCTATATTTTCTCATGCCTTGGAGAACCATTTACGTGAATCACAAAATAGGGTGAGAAATTCATATGATCAGAAGCTTATAATAGATTATTTTATAAATTGGATAACCATTTTACTTTAGCAATGATACTGATTCTTATGGATCTAGGTAGGATCTATACATCCTACTGTGATGCATTAGGTATCAGTCTTGGAGATGTTATGATATAGGATGAGAAATTCATCGCATAAAGTTTTCAATAGTTTAGGTCTCACATGTATAATTACTAAATGAATGCCCTTGATCTAGTTGTTGTAGTTAACTCTAAACTATTGAAACACTACATACTTGGAGAGTGTTTTTTGGTATTCATTGATCATAAAATCCTTAATCACATATTTTCAAATTGGGATCTAAATCTCAGGCGGTGTCGGTGGGTGGATTACCTATAGTCATTTGATTTTGAGCATGCCAATATGCCTAGGAAAGGAAACACAATAGATGGTGGTCTGATCCAAAAGACTCAGAAACATGCAGTTTAGAATCCCAATAGAGAATAGAAGCTCATGGCCTTATTCTCAAAGATGTGTACTGAGATTCAAAAGGAGCATGGTCATACTATCATCACAGCCATAGTAGTGACTTATACAATCCTATAATGAGTTATAATGAAGCACCAATCTAATTCTAAGGGCCTTTTCCTAAGGTAAATAATATTAGTTAATGATACATCTTCATGTTGTATAGTAGATGGAGATGATACTTTACTATTCCATGGGCATGTCTGGGTCTCAATAGACATCATAGAGAAGTTGATGTGATAATTTTAGGATATATCATGGGAAGTTCATAACAGAGTCACCAAGATCTATCAAGATCTAAAACACTATTATTTGTGTCCTAGTATAAAATAGAATATTGTGGAATTCATCTCTTGGTGTTCCAACTACCACCAGGTGAAAGTGGATCATCAGTGACCAGTAGACATTTTAATTTTTTATGCATTCTTGAGTTGAAATGAGATGATGTTTCAAGGGATTTCATGACTCGTATACCAAGATTACCTCATGGAAATGACATAGTGTGGTGTTTTTTGATCATTTGATGAAGGTCACACACTTTTTTATATGTGTGAGTGACCTTCTTAGTAGTTGATCTAGTGAGTGTATAGGTCAGGGATGTCATAGGTCTTCATGGAGCTCATTATTCTATCAATTTTGACAGATGCAATTGCTTTAAGTCATGGTTCTAGAAGGGGTTACAGAAGGGCATGTGTAAAAAGGTTATTTTGAGCATGACCTATTTACCTCAGATCGAAAAACATACAGATCATACAATTCAAGAGCTAGAGAACATGACTTATGCATGTGTCCTTGGCTTTGGGGGGTTTTGGAAGAAACATATTACCCTCATTAGTTTTTATTGTAATAACATTTCTCAGGATACCATCGAGATAGATCCTTATAAAGCCTTATATGAGAGGCCTTAATAACCACCACTATGCTGGCTAGAGGTAGGGGAGGCAGTTATTCTTAGGCCTTGTATTGTATTAGAGACTACATAGTAGATCTTACTAATTAAAAAGTTCATGATGAAAGCTCAGTTCATACAGTAATCATATGCCAACAAATTCTTATGACCTCTCAAGTTCAAGGTTAGAGACCTAATTTTCTTGAGAGTCTGGTCTAGTTCGGGTCGTAGATGTATTTTGAGGTAGGTTAAGCTCTCACATAGGTTCATTGGACCTTTCAAGGTTCTGAAATAGATTGGACTAGTGTATTACTCGATAGAACTACCTAAGAGATATTGGTCTATGAATGATTTCTTCCACATATCTCTTCTTTTTCAGTATTATCTAAAACTTTCACATGTCCTTCATCCTAATGAGGTTTAATTGGATATAGATTCTTCCTTTAAGGAGTATCAAATGTTTTTTGTTGATCAAAACATGAAGACACACCAATGTAGTTCAGTTCCATTGGTATGGGTTCTACGGAATCACAAATAAGTATAGGGTGAGGCCTAGAAATGGGATGCTGATATACGAGCTTAGTAGAAACAAATCATTGCTAATGACACCTATTTACCATTATAATTCAAACTCAGGTATGAGTTTAACAACCCGTCTTTTCATCAAGGTATGGATTGTTTATTTTTGGAGTAAATTAATTTAAAAAACCCTTATAATGTTACCTATAAAATCACAGGGTTCATGAGGGTGACTGGGGATTTTTTGCAGCCCAAAACCCTAGGTTATTCAAAATAGATAAACAAGGCCGCATGGTTAGTAGAAACCACACCACCCAACCTGCATAGTCCCTACAAGATGTTGGTGTAATAATAAAGGAGAACCATGAGCTGCATGGTTTTTCTACACCAGTGTGACTATAGGAACATGCTCGTGTGAAAAACTATAGTGTTTTGACATTGGTATCGCGCATGGTTTTCACACGGTTTGGGAAACCATGAGCCTTAACTGTGTAGTAAATCTCTTGGGATAGTTATAACGACCCATACTTTACATACATTGTTAATACTTCAAAATTGAAGCACACATATTACAACATATGACAAAACCACAAAGGACCGTATAGGTATAGTGTCTTTAGAAACTAGGAAACATAAACAACTGGTTCATAAATCTTCTACAGTGTCTCCCATTTATTTCATCATATCTAGGGTCCCTTTTAGCATATTCTACTTAATATCCATCTTCCTGACCTGGGGAAAAGAAAACATAAAAGGGTGAGCTCAAATGCTCAGCAAGGGCAAATAAAGGAAATAAAAATCATATCATATCTTTTTGAAAATCAAAACCTGCAAAAGAGATCATAATATCTTATCATGGAATAATTCATAGAAGTGAAAATGAGATCCCCATAATCATAACATAAAACTTGAAACTTTGTGGCATGCACACATAATCATGGAAATCATTTCTTGTTAGTCATGACTCATTGCCAAGACTATCTTAGTGGACAAAGTCCCTTTCTGAACCGAGTTCACTCCTCGTTTCAGTCCTGTATCACTGAAACGAAATAACCTTCCGTTCCAGCCATGTCTATCTCATGAGATATAAAATCTTTACCCAATGCATTGGAGAGAGATATAGGTCCCACCCATCTTATAATGAATCCTTTCTTATGTGTGCCACATAATCATAAAACATACATCATTGCATAACACATGTAACAAAAATGGGATTCTTGAAACATCATGACATCATAAATCAATTCATATAAGATAAAGGAATTCATAAAAATAATTCCATCACAACATGATCAAATCAATGTAATAATAGGGATAAAAACATAACCCTTTATTATCTTAGATGGAAAATAATTTTGATAAAAACACTTGAACTCCATTCTTGAGGAAAATATCCTTTCTTCTTCAAAAACATTTTTCCTTTCATAACATGTCATATAACTTTAAAATAAAAGAAGTTGATTTAAAATAAACTTGAGAACTTGTAAATGAAGCTTCTTGGAAATAATGTTTTAAAAATCTATTCATGCCGTATAAGTTAAAAAAACATTCTTCGTACTTTTGTCGGAAAAGTCAAAAAGTACCTCGTACGACAAAAGATTCCATTCATACATATTACTAAAAACTCACCAAAGGGTAAAAATGGATTTAAAAAATTGTAGGTGGATGGAAATAATATTACATTTTGATGAAACATGGATGTGGATGATAAAATACACCCCAGTAAATACTTACGAATAAACAATCTCGGATAAAAATGAGATTGTGATATTTCCCTTACCTTAGGTCTGATTTGCTTTGTTCGTGTCCGAAGCTCCTGTATAATGGTTTAAATAATGTTATTGACTTATTCCAGAATCATAAATATTGATATGATATCATATATGGTCATATTATTAGCTTCTTGTTAGTAATATTTCATTGTTACTTGTTACTCGGGTCTTTATAACTTTTTGTTCTTATGCGTGTTTTGTTGAATAAATTCTTATTCTTATCTTTAGGTTATAGATAATTCATTTCCAGAATGGTATTAGTGTAGTATATACCATATTCATTCATTCAATTCATTTATATAATCATTATGAAATGAAGATCATGTAGAACGAGTCGCATCACATCGTGGAGACGGTATTCCGTACGTACGCACGAGTGATGATATCATTCCTATGATCGTGGAATTGTATTGGAGTATATATATATTATTTCAGTATCAATATTACTTCATAATAATCATATATAGTTACTCATTACACCATTATACCCATCCTTGTAAGGTGATGGTGGAAAATAGATTACACCACGGCGTGGAGACGGTATTCCGTACGTACGCACGCGCGGTGATTTCATTGTTCCGTAGGATGGATAGAAGGTGAATTAGGGTTGTTTCATATTTATAATAAAATATAAGTATGTAAGTAATACTGATGTTATTACTTTATCATGAAACAACTAAAGAAGAAGAAGTTGAAGAAGAAAGAAATTGAAAAGATCGGTAATGGATATTACCTCTTCTTTGGAACGCCTCTTTGAATCCTCCACTTAAGGAACTAAGATTGGTCTTTGGAGAAGACCAGGACCTCTAGGATTATTCTAGGGAAGTGGAGAGGAGAAAATGGCAGGGGTTGGCCGAGCTTGAGTGCTCAAATTGGGGTGAGGAGGAGGGGGAGGAGGTGCCCTTTTATAAGGGAGGAGAGGGGCACCTTAGGAATATCTCAAAATATTATTTTATATTAAAGTCAATTTTGACACTATTTGATATATGATTTTTTTGAAAGTCATAACAGAATTATATGTTCGAAACAAGTTGATTAAATCAACACTAATATATCATAGTAACCTAGAAAATTAGTGGAATTCATAAAAAGTCTTAAATTACATTTATTTTGGTATTTATATTATCAATTATGTCAATATTTCATTAATAAGATAATTACTGCATCATCTTTGTGTCATATATAAATCATATTATTTGATGTCTAAAAATTACAAATAAAATACCGTCATGTAGGAAATCTTTTTAGATTTATAATGAATATTTACAATCGAATTTATCTTATGTATAACCCCATTTTAAAAATGATTTACTTATTAAACTGTGATTTTAACTAATTTAACCCTTCTTTAAATAAATTAATAATAAATATCCTAATCTAATCCAAGTGGGCCTAAATGGTCATATATTATTCCTAAGATTGTTTTTGGTCGAATTACACTTGTCCAATAGATTTAGGACATGTGTTAGGGTAATATTAAAATCATATTTACCCTTAGTTACCCTATTTACTATTAACCGCGGTAAAAATCGTAAAAAGTTACTATTCACCAAAAAATTAATTTTTTCTCATTGAACCACATTTTACTTACTGATATCAACCGTGTCTGTCGGATTTTTGAAATTCCATTCACAGAAGCGGTAAAATTAAGTTTTATGCAAAATTCAGTTTTTAACCTACCACTTAGTGGTTTCACTATTCATCAAAAATTGAAAGTTTTCAGAAAAATACCAAAATTTCACCCTAGGCTAATTTCGATATTCTGAGTCCAAAAATGAAGTCCATTTTGAAAAATAAAATTTTTAAAATTTTAAAAAGTGGTTATTACTATTCATAACAGCTAGTTTTAATAGCATATTGTTGTTTAGTGAAACTCGGTATTGCGTACGACGCAAGCTATCGAGGAAGGTCGCGATTGCGTGCAAAGCAAGCCAAGCAAGTGTTGTGTAGAAAAAGATTCCTTTGATGGTTTATATAACATAAAAGTCTCGGGTGTTACATTCTACCCCCCTTAAAAAGAATTTCGCCCTCGAAATTCGTCACTTTGTAACAAACAAATGAGGATACTTCTCCCTCATCATATCCTCAAGCTCCCATGTAGCTTTTTCAAGTTGGTGGTTCCTCCATAAAACTTTCACCAAGCGAGTGGTCTTGTTTCGTAGGACTTTTTCGCTACGATCCAGAATCTCTATCGGCTATTCTTCATAAGAGAGATCTTGCTCCAGCGGTACAACTTCTGAGCTGAGTACATGTGAAGGATCTGGTATGTACTTTCTCAGGATAGATACATGGAACACATCGTGAACTTGAGAGAGATTCGGTGGAAGCGCCAATCGGTAAGCTACCTTCCCAACACGATCCAGTATTTCAAAAGGACCGATATATCTAGGGCTCAACTTCCCCTTCTTTCCAAATCTCATAACCCTCTTCCAGGGAGATATTCGTAAGAACACTTTATCGCCCACTTCAAACTCTAGGTCTTTTCTTCGGTTGTCGGCATAAATTTTCTGTCGACTCTGAGCAGATCTTATGTGTTGTTGAATAGATCTGACCTTTTCTTCCATTTCATCAATGAGATCAGGTCCTAATAGCTTTCTTTCCCCAACTTCATCCTAGCAAGTTGGAGTCCTACATTTCTTTCCGTAGAGAGCTTCATAAGGAGCCATCTGAATACTGGAGTGAAAGCTATTATTATAAGAAAATTCCACCAAAGGTAGGTGTTGATCCCAACCTCCTTTGAAATCCATAGAGCAAGCTCTCAACATATCTTTAGGGTTTGAATTGTTCTTTCAGACTGACCGTCTGTTTGGGGATGATAAGCAGTGCTGAAACTCAACTTTGTATCCAGAGTATGCTGAAGACTTCGCCAGAACTTCGAGGTAAATCTCGGATCTCGATCAGATATAATAGAAAGTGGTACTCCATGCAATCTTACCACTTCCTTTACATATATCCTGGCAAGCTGATCTAGAGAGAAATCCTCTCTAATAGCAATGAAGTGTGCAGACTTTGTAAGACGATCAACTATGACCCAGATAGCATTGTTGCCTTTGGATGTTTTAGGAAGTCCTGTGACAAAGTCCATAGTGATGTTTTCCCATTTCCATTCGGGTATGGGTAATGGTTGTAACATCCCCTTAGACTTCTGTCTCTCTGATTTAACTTGTTGACAAACCAAGCATCGAGAGACATATTCAGCAACATCTCTTTTCATGCCATCCCTCCAGAAGTACTCTTTCAGGTCCCTATACATCTTCGTGCTTCCAGGATGAATAGAGAATGATGAACTATGAGCCTCATCCAGCAGCTCATTCTTTAATTCGGGGATGGGAGGAATGCAAACCCGATTCCTGAACTTTATTATCCCATCACAATCAAGGTTGAATTCAGGAACATTTCTCACCTTCTTTTGTAACTCGACATCTTCTTTCTGTGCCTCTTTAATCTTCACATGTATAGATGGTTGAACATTCATTTGAGAAAGATAATATTTTTTCCCTTCCATTATAATTCCAAGATCCATCCTTTGTAAATCCATAAATATTGGATCTTTTGTGATCCTCATCATGGATAAACTAGCATGGTCTTGTCGACTTAATGCATCTGCCACCTTGTTTGCTTTCCCAGGGTGGTAATGGATTGAGCAGTCATAATCCTTAATCAGCTCCAACCATCTTCTTTGACGCATATTCAACTCCTTTTGTGTGAAAATATACTTTAAACTTTTATGATCAGTATAAATATCACACCTTTCACCATAAAGGTAATGCCTCCAAATCTTTAATGCAAAGATTACCGCAGCCAACTCCAAATCATGTGTTGGGTAATTTTGCTCATGGATTTTCAACTGTCGTGAGGCATAAGCTATCACCATATCATTTTGAATAAGAACACACCCCAATCCCTTCTTGGATGCATCACTGTAGATCACAAACCTTTCTCCACTACAAGGCAGTGTGAGCATAGGTGCACTAGATAACCTTCTTTTCAACTCCTTGAAATTCTCTTCACATTCCTCTGTCCAGACAAACTTAACTCCTTTCTGAGTCAACTTGGTGAGTGGATTAGATAATCGTGAAAAATCTTTTACAAAACGTCGATAATATCCAGCCAAACCAAGAAAACTTCGGATCTCAGTTACTGTTGTTGGTCTTGACCATCATTCGATAACCTCTGTTTTTGCTGGATCCACAGATATCCCCTCTTTTGAGATTATGTGACCCAAAAATGCAACTTTTTGAAGCCAAAATTCACACTTGGTAAATTTGGCATAAAGCTTATCCTTTCTCAGGGTCTTCAATATAATTCTCAAGTGATCTTCATGCTCTTCCTTGCTCTTTGAATAGACAAGAATATCGTCTATAAAGACTACCACAAATTGATCAAGATAGTCTCTAAAGACTCTATTCATTAGATCCATGAAGATAGCAGGGGCATTAGTAAGACCAAATGGCATCACTATAAATTCATAGTGTCTATACCTTGTACGGAAAGCCGTCTTTGGTATATCCTCCCTTTTGACTCTTAATTGATGATACCCTGAACGAAGATCAATCTTGGAAAAGTATTGAGCTCCACGTAGTTGGTCAAATAAGTCATCAATGCGTGGGAGAGGATATTTGTTCTTGATAGTGATCTTGTTAAGTTCTCGATAATCAATGCAGAGTCTCATTGATCCATCTTTCTTCTTAACAAATAGAACAGGTGCTCCCCACGGTGACGCACTAGGGCGTATGAATCCCTTATCAAGATTCTCTTGGAGTTGCTTCTTCAATTCCTGCAACTCAATTGGGGCCATTCTATAAGGTGTCTTCGAAATAGGCAAAGCACCCGGTACGAGTTCTATTGAAAACTCAACTTCACGATTTGGTGGAAGACCCGGAAATTCCTCCAGAAAGACATCATCAAACTCCCGTACAATGGGCATATTCTTAATTGTGAGTTTCTCACCAACCATTTGAGATAAATAACCTTCATTTAGTGGAATCAATACCCATAAGATGGAAGAAATTTCCACTGGAAGGTTATGTTCATCCTTGCATTGATAGACGATCGTAGATTTATCTGGAATATGAAATGTGACTTCCCCTCTTTGGCAATTGATATGAGCTCCATGTAGAGAAAGCCAATCCATGCCAAGAATCACATCAAATTCCACTAAAGGAAGGATCACAAGATTTGCAGGAAGCACTTTCCCACAAACTTCGATCGGAGAAGAATTATAAACTTTTGATGCGATTGATGTGCCATTAGGTGTTGTCACAACTAACTCAACATCTAATTGTTGAGGTAATACGATGATACCCTTAGAAAAGTCTTCAGAAAAAAAAGAGTGGGTGGATCCAGAATCAAATAAAACATTTGCTACTTTAGAGTGGATGGTAAGTGTACCTTTCACCACATCGTTATCGTACTCCACATCGCTGATAGAAATTGCATGTGACTTTCCTTTGTCTTTAGCCTTAAGATTTTGTTGACGTCGACCATCATCATCAACCCTTGGATTTGGGCATTGATTGGCATAATGCCCCATCTCCTTGCACTTGAAACATTGAAGTGTAGTAGGTTCATTCTGTGTATCCCTTCCTTTGTTTGCGTCATTAGACATATTCTTCCCATTATCGCGACATTCAAATGCCCGATGACCTTCCTTTCCACATTTAAAACATTTACTTGTCCCTTTAAGACAACTCCCTCCATGTTTCTTTCCACACTTTGAGCATAAGGGAAAGTTCATCTTCTTTTCCGTGTGCTCTTTAGATTTTTCTTTGAATTCCATCTTCCTCTTCTTATCAAACCCATGTGACTGATGGGTTACTCCAATCTCCATCTCGACTTTGAGAGCACATTGAACGATTTCCTTGTAGCTATTGAAGTCCCTTATGGCTAACGCCCTTCGAAGACTTGGTTTTAAGCCACTAAAGAATCGATCGATCTTACTCTCAGGTTGGATAATAATACCAGAAGCGTACCTTGCAAGTCTTGTAAAATTTGCTTCATAGGTACCAACAGATTCATCATCCCTTTGCTTCAGTTCAAGAAACTCTTTCTCCATCTTTGTTCAGAGAATACGAGGGAAGTACTTATTGAAAAATAAGTTCTTGAACTCGTCCCATTCCATAGACTCAATTTCATCCCTTTGCCTCGTATTCTTAACAAGATTCCACCATTGATCAGCATCTCCTTCCAAATGATACACTGCTAGGATGACTTTATCATGTTCAGAACATTGAATAACTGAAAATATCTTTTAAGTAGTACTAATCCATTGTTCAGCAACTAATGGATCAGTAGACCCGCTGAAAGAAGGTGGACGCTGCCTCATGAAGGATTCAACAGAATGTTTCTCCCTCCTTTGTTCGTTTGGAAATCCTGCATGATTCATAGCTTGAGAAAGTTGTGTGAGCATGGCTACAAGATTTTGCATTCCAGCTCCCATATCGTTTGGTTGCTCAGGGGGACAATCATTGCATTGCCCATCGCATTCCGCATTAACACGGTTCCTTCGGGTTCCAGCCATTGACTAAAACCAAGAAGAATAGTGTGAGCAACACTAATTATAATAGGAAACCACATAATTCAAGAAAAAAAATTTCATGCTTATGGTCTTATCCTAGGTTATTCATGGCCATTTCTAAGATTGTGTTCTATTCTTAGACTTATCCTTAGGGTTCTTACTAAGGCATTCACATCCTAGTTTCCAAAGGTTGACTATACCTTTCCTCTGATACCAACTATAACGACCCATACTTTACATACATTGTTAATACTTCAAAATTCAAGCACACATATTACAACATATGACAAAACAACAAAGGACCGTATAGGTATAGTGTCTTTAGAAACTGGGAAACATAAACAACTGGTTCATAAATCTTCTACAGTGTCTCCCATTTATTTCATCATATCTAGGGTCCCTTTTAGCATATTCTACTTAATATCCATCTTCCTGACCTGGGGAAAAGAAAACATAAAAGGGTGAGCTCAAATGCTCAGCAAGGGCAAATAAAGGAAATAAAAATCATATCATATCTTTTTGAAAATCAAAACCTGCAAAAGAGATCATAATATCTCATCATGGAATAATTCATAGAAGTGAAAATGAGATCCCCATAATCATAACATAAAACTTGAAACTTTGTGGCATGCACACATAATCATGGAAATCATTTCTTATTAGTCATGACTCATTGCCAAGACTATCTTAGTGGACAAAGTCCCTTTCTGAACTGAGTTCACTCCTCATTTCAGTCCTGTATCACTGAACCGAAATAACCTTCCGTTCCAGCCATGTCTATCTCATGAGATATAAAATCTTTACCCAATGCATTGGAGGGAGATATAGGTCCCACCCATCTTATAATGAATCCTTTCTTATGTGTGCCACATAATCATAAAACATACATCATTGCATAACACATGTAACAAAAATGGGATTCTTGAAACATCATGACATCATAAATCAATTCATATAAGATAAAGGAATTCATAAAAATAATTCCATCACAACATGATCAAATCAATGTAATAATAGGGATAAAAACAGAACCCTTTATTATCTTAGATGGAAAATAATTTTGATAAAAACACTTGAACTCCATTCTTGAGGAAAATATCATTTCTTCTTCAAAAACATTTTTCCTTTCATAACATGTCATATAACTTTAAAATAAAAGAAGTTGATTAAAAATAAACTTGAGAACTTGTAAATGAAGCTTCTTGGAAATAATGTTTTAAAAATCTATTCATGCCGTATAAGTTAAAAAAAACATTCTTCGTACATTTGTCGGAAAAGTCAAAAAGTACCTCGTACGACAAAAGATTTCTTTCATACATATTACTAAAAACTCACCAAAGGGTAAAAATGGATTTAAAAAATTGTAGGTGGATGGAAATAATATTACATTTTGATGAAACATGTATGTGGATGATAAAATACACCCCAGTAAATACTTACGAATAAACAATCTCGGATAAAAATGAGATTGTGATATTTCCCTTACCTTAGGTCCGATTTGCTTTGTTCGTGTCCGAAGCTCCTGTATAATGGTTTAAATAATGTTATTGACTTATTCCAGAATCATACATATTGATATGATATCATATATGGTCATATTATTAGCTTCTTGTTAGTAATATTTCATTGTTACTTGTTACTCGGGTCTTTATAACTTTTTGTTCTTATGCGTGTTTTGTTGAATAAATTCTTATTCTTATCTTTAGGTTATAGATAATTCATTTCCAGAATGGTATTAGTGTATTATATACCATATTCATTCATTCAATTCATTTATATAATCATTATGAAATGAAGATCATGTAGAACGAGTCGCATCACATCGTGGAGACGGTATTCCGTACGTACGCACGAGTGATGATATCATTCCTATGATCGTGGAATTGTATTGGAGTATATATATATTATTTCAGTATCAATATTACTTCATAATAATAATATATAGTTACTCATTACACCATTATACCCATCCTTGTAAGGTGATGGTGGAAAATAGATTACACCACGTCGTGGAGACGGTATTCCGTACGTACGCACGCGCGGTGATTTCATTGTTCCGTAGGATGGATAGAAGGTGAATTAGGGTTGTTTCATATTTATAATAAAATATAAGTATGTAAGTAATACTGATGTTATTACTTTATCATGAAACAACTAAAGAAGAAGAAGTTGAAGAAGAAAGAAATTGAAAAGATCGGTAATGGATATTACCTCTTCTTTGGAACGCCTCTTTGAATCCTCCACTTAAGGAACTAAGATTGGTCTTTGGAGAAGACCAGGACCTCTAGGATTATTCTAGGGAAGTGGAGAGGAGAAAATGGCAGGGGTTGGCCGAGCTTGAGTGCTCAAATTGGGGTGAGGAGGAGGGGGAGGAGGTGCCCTTTTATAAGGGAGGAGAGGGGCACCTTAAGAATATCTCAAAATATTATTTTATATTAAAGTCAAAATCAGTTTATAATGGTTCCAAAGGGTCTTATTTCGAAGCTAAAGTGGGGATGGGTCGAAATACTATCCACAAATAGGATTTAGACAAGTTTAGGGTATTATTTTAACCTTATCAATTAGATTTAACTCTAAGTTAATTAATTTAACTTTTACCGTGTCTTTTTGTTTTCTTTCACTATATGGTTAATACACTTACTATAACATGCCAAACGAACCCCAAATTGTTTATTATTAATATATATATCTTTATCTAAGTCATTTGGCAGAACCTTATATTTTTAGGAATAAAATAACAATTATTAATATAATATTTGATTTAAAAACTATTTTGTGTCAATTTTGACACTATTTGATATATGATTTTTTTGAAAGTCATAACAGAATTATATGTTCGAAAAAAGTTTATTAAATCAACACTAATATATCATAGTAACCTAGAAAATTAGTGGAATTCATAAAAAGTCTTAAATTACATTTATTTTGGTATTTATATTATCAATTATGTCAATATTTCATTAATAAGATAATTACTGCATCATCTTTGTGTCATATATAAATCATATTATTTGATGTCTAAAAATTACAAATAAAATACCATCATGTAGGAAATCTTTTTAGCTTTCTAATTAATATTTAAAAACGAATTTATCTTATGTATAACCCCATATTAAAAATGATTTACTTATTAAACTTTGATTTTAACTATTTTAACCCTTCATTAAATAAATTAATAATAAATGTCCTAATCTAATCCAAGTGGGCCTAAATGGTCATATTTTATTCCTAAGTTTGTTTTTGGTCGAATTACACTTGTCCAATAGATTTAGGACATGTGTTAGGGTAATATTAATATCATATTTACCCTTAGTTACCCTATTTACTATTAACCGCGGTAAAAATCGTAAAAAGTTACTATTCACCGAAAAATTATTTTTATCTCATTGAACCACATTTTACTTACTGATATCAACCGTTTCTGTCGGATTTTTGAAATTCCATTCACAGAAGCGGTAAAATTAAGTTTTATGCAAAATTCAGTTTTTAACCTACCACTTAGTGGTTTCACTATTCATCAAAAATTGAAAGTTTTCAGAAAAATACCAAAATTTCACCCTAGGCTAATTTCGATATTCTGAGTCCAAAAATGAAGTCCATTTTGAAAAATAAAATTTATAAAATTTTAAAAAGTTGTTATTACTATTCATAACGGCTAGTTTTAATAGCATATTGTTGTTTAGTGAAACTCGGTATTGCGTACGACGCAAGCTATCGAGGAAGGTCGCGATTGCGTGCAAAGCAAGCTAAGCAAGTGTTGTGTAGAAAAAGATTCCTTTGATGGTCTATATAACATAAAAGTCTCTGGTGTTACAATAGTGGTTGGAGCACTGTTTTCACATGGTTTGGGTAA
Source organism: Viscum album (assembly GCA_963277665.1). Lineage (NCBI taxonomy): Eukaryota > Viridiplantae > Streptophyta > Magnoliopsida > Santalales > Viscaceae > Viscum > Viscum album. Next base: position 2,058,179,326 of record OY728156.1, on the reverse strand, counting down.
ACCGTGCTCCCCTTATTTTGAGGGTGAAATTTACAAAATACCCCTAATTAATCATATAACCCTATTGTTCTTTTCCTATCTCTTATTTCCAATGGATGGGTGTGTTTCCTCCTCCCTTGAGCTCCCACCTCTTTTGATCTTGGATTTTTAATATCTCACGCATTCATACTTCAAATAAATCATTGACATAAGCATCAAATCCATTATTTTATGATCTACGATCCTCTTGCTTCCTATTTGAATTAATCTATGGATCCATTAAACTATTTAGGTGCAAACTTTTTTCCCAATTTTCATGTAATTGGGTCATTTCTTTTATTTCTCCTAACCTTATTTTAATATAAGGCCACCATTGAATGAGGAGTCTTTGACATCCCTAAGGTAAGTGGTATCATCATTTTCCCCAAAAGCAGTAGTGTTTTTGTAGATCTTTCGGTGTGCCACACAATGAACTTTCACACAAGTCACCATTTAATTGAGATCACCTTATTAAATGGACCTAAAAACCTTGATATATGCCTATTAATTCTTTGTTTATTAGATGAGAGGATTTTCATCTTAGTTATGGATACCTCATGGGTGTTCCATCATGAATTTCTATTTACAATTAATTGTTTAAATTTTCTAGAACTCTATATAATCATTTTTCATATATTATAAATCAATTTTCTCAATTATATAATTGTTTAATGAACCCAAAACACCTCATAAGTTCTTTTATTAACTTATAATTTGAATTTCCCATGCATGTCATTATCCTATTTTAAATGAACCCCTCTAATTATCTCTTTGAACCTTATAAATTGAATTTCCATGCATTGTTTAATTGAATGGAATGTATTAAATTGAAGGTATTATTCATTATGGTCTTCGATTAATTAATTAAATTAAATAGAATTAATATAAAGACTAATAATGGTTAGTAAGTTCACATCATCCATTTATACTTAATTAAATACTCATTGTGAGTTATAATGCCATATTTGTAATTGGACCTGACTATTAGGATATATGAGATGCAATTCCTCATGTTTTTTAATTAAAAATTTGATTAATCATTTGATAAAAGATATCGAACAATGGTAAGGGTTATGTTGGGCATGATAGTTTCACACTCCCTTACATTTAGTGTTGAGCATGGAGTCTCACCCCAATGACACTATGTGGACAGTGGGCATGACACACCACATCTCTTTTTTTTTTGAGTTTTGACATGATGGGACACTAAACATATCAACTGATGAGAATGGAACCTCCCACTCATTATGGGATGTAGGGAATATACTCATTTGATTGATATTATAGGTTCATTTATACTATTCATGGATGTCTAAGTTACGCCTCAGTCCAGCCAGCACCTATTATTCCATGTATGTGGCCACTTATGTATGCATGTACTTGGTCTATATAGGTGGATGAAATAAATAAGTGTTCCATATATATATAGTGATTGATACAACATTCATTTTGGACATAAAATGATGCTTGTGGGGTTTTCATGAGTCCTTTATGAATGTGAGTGTGCTGTTATTTATTTATTCACCATTATCACTCATTTCATTTATACATGCACACTGTTTATCTATGAGAGCTCAGTGGATTACTTCTAGAAACCAATGATGGTGACCTATTGAGATTTTATCTCACACACTAGTCGGGATACCTTTGGTACCAAAGTATATTATATTTCTATAGGAATAGATAAGGATGATCACCCAGCTACAGAGTTTTGATATACTTTACTTGTAGATAGAGCATAGGAGTAGAGGACCGAGCATATGCTCAAGATTCTAGCGGAGTAGTTTTTTTTCATTTTGTAATTTTTTAGAGAATGATTATATAGGCATGTCCCCTATTACATTTTTTGTATATTAACATGCCATGCATCCATGTATATGACACTGCCTAGTAAGTTTTCATTATTATTATCAGGTTTTTAGAGATTTAATCTTCTACTACTAATTTATTCTATATTTTCATATATGCTTCTATAGTTGTATGATTATGGTTATATATGATGTGCCATTCTGATAAGAGGGTATAGTCTATCCAACATTCCACCTTTATACCCTTGATTCTATCTATCCCCCTCTAGCATATGGGGAGGTACGCTTGGGGCCATGTGACCAATCGGATTGAGGCACTAGTTATGTGGATTCTGGGTCAGGACGTTACACATCGAACCCCTCTCGAGTTCATGATGTGTTACATATATATTTTATAAGTAAGTGCATATCTAATACATAACATGTACTGAATTCATAGGTTATATCGCTAGTCAGTAATCTTTTCTATGAAGAAAAATAAGTACAAATCTTGGATTCTAGAGATAAAATGCAATTGAATAGGACTACTCATTTGGTTAATGTTCTCTACATGAATCAAAAATTTAAAGAAGCAACATGGGAACCTAAGGATTTTATTAAATAAAGATATATTTATTTATTTATATCAAAGTTATTGAATTTATAGGAAAAAATACATTTTAAATGGGGTAGAATGTAAAACATAGAGATTTTATAATATATTTCTCTTTAAATAAATTTAGTTTCTTTGGTCGCTTGCAATACACACAACCTCGAGTCTAAATGAACTATAATTTAGTATAATATTATAACGTGTACATTAAATTACATGATGGGGTTGGAATAACCAAATTTGTAAAATTATTTATAAAAGTTTAAAATAAATAAAATATATTAATAAATAATAACTCAGTTTTTAGTAAATTCATTATATGCTTAAGAATGATTTTTTTCAAAAAAATGGTTATATTTCCTTTTGTGAGATAATAAAATATTTTTTTTCCACATTTAGAAAATTTATTTGAAAAAATGAAAATAATTTTTTTAAATCATTAAGTAAAAATTATCTTAGATTTAAATTTTTAGAATTTCCTAAAAATATTGATTCTTCAATGAAAAATACTAATTTTTATGGAAAAAAATATTTTATTTTCAAAAATATACATAGTTATATTTTGCTTTAATATGATTTAAAATTTCAATTATTTAATTTATATTATTAATAGTTTAGTTTGGTATATTAGAATTGATTTTATATTTTATTTTGATATAAATATTGTTTATATATAAAAATGCATTTTTTCTGGAAAACTAATTTTTATCACATTTTAGGATTTAAATTTTAAATTAAATTAAGAAAATTATGTGAATTGGATTTGGTAAAATATATTATATATATGGAATTATATTAATTAATATTTCTCAATAATTTCAACTAATTTTTAGTCATAATTAATTTTAAAAATTTGTTACTGTGGTTAAGTTGGAAATAGTTTTACGGAGGATAAACCATGATATAATCATACATTTACTAATTAAACAAGTCTAAATCCTATTTTATGGAGATATATAAACCACATACAATACTAAATTATAATAACTGTCCATTTCTATTCATTTATCTTTAGCATGAAATTATTATATTTTAATATTTTAAGAAATTTTAAGTGTATCATCTCCCCCACTTATAAAAGGACACGTCTCCTTTCTCTTATTTACACCTCTTTGAGTAATATTACTCCCCAAAAACAAACCTGATTCTCTTATAAAATTAAATAAGCATGAATTACAGGTTTTAGAATTCATAAAAGACCATTAAAAGTGACTTTATGAAAGGATCTATTAGATTCAAACCTAAGGAATGGTAATCATCCTACCCAACCACTTTCAAATTATTTCTTCTTTTCCATCAACTTAATCTATAGTATTCATCACAAAATAATAAAATAAATATCCAAAATATACTTAAATTTTATTAATATTATGGAACCAGAATTATTCACCCACTTTTCAATCAAACTTTAATTTAATGTATCGCACATTCGTATGTTTCAACCACTGCCTCCACATAGCAATACAATTCATTTTCCATCACTGTATTTCATGGATGTTTATTATGATGGGTTTAATGTTAATATATGAAATTTGTGATTTAATTATTCATATATACTTATAATATCATTTCATTATTCTTAACATTACATCTATTTTAAAATGATAACATCACTTGTTCATACGTGTGTAAAACAACCACCAGGAAGGGATATGATTAGTTTTTCATGGATACTTTACATGGATGTTATTATGGGTAGATTTAATGAATATATATGGAATATTTGATATAATAATGATTCTTTAATGTTGAATTATTATTTTACTTTCTTTCATTCCATTCATTGAAAAGTGAGAACATCATTCATGTACACATGCAACCTACCATTTACATTGATCGAAACCACTAAACCAAAATTCTCATGAAAAAAATAGTTATCACTCGAAAATAATGATTTTAATAAGGAATTATTAATAAAATGGTGAGAAATGTTATAATTTTATCATATAAGATATTATAAGTATGTAAATGATTATTTTATATAATTATAATAAATTTAAACTTATTAAACATGATCTTATAGAGCCTTAAATGAAATTTGAACTTGAGGTATGATATTTTCATCTCACTTTTACTTACATGAGAAAAATTCCATATTCACCACTAGTTTCTTGTATGTGGTGCATATACATACCATATATTTATTTTATATTTATACTCATGAAAATTATGTGGATTTATATATCCATATAATATTCTCTCTTTTATGATTTATTCGATTCTAAATTCATCAAATTTGTAACTCATTTATGTTACATTTTCATTTTTTATCAGGATTTTTTAAAATTAAGTTTATAAGGATGAAATTTTCTGACCAATTTCTCAATAATCCCATAAATTTTCTTCCATGAGGGTTATTTTTTGATATTACATGTTTTACTTTCATTTTCCTCACTTTATGAACTAAATAAACTGAAAGAATGTTTTTTATAGATAAATAACATTATTACTCTCTTTGGTCAACAATATTTTTTCTTACACTTCTATATTTTATTTGAAATGTTTTTAAAACATTAATACTAAACTATGAGTTTAATGTCATTTTAAACCATGAATATATTTGAAAAAAAATATTAATATTAATATTCTTGACATTTTTCAAATGAGGTGTTTTTTTACTTTTTATCAAAAATGTGAAAGGAATATTTGTTTTAACTTACATGATTTGAATAGAATTTCCTAATTCCATAACCATGTAATTATTTGGAGATTCATTTACATGTTTCCATGTTTCTTTTCAAATAAAATAATTTCCTTAATATTTGGTAAATTTTTTATTTTAAATACGGGATTTCAAAATGAAAAAGGTATTTTCCTGAGGAAATATTCCAGATATATTTTAAAGAAATTTTCATTTATGAAAACAACAATTGATGTTATGTATGAAATACTGGGGATATTATCTCATGATACTATACATATTATTTCTTATGATGTTTTTTTGTTATGATTATGAGATGTTTACGAAATCCATTTCTTTTCCATTAGAAACTCTATGTTAAATTGTTGAAATGTTTATGAAACTCATTTCATTTCAAAAAATATGATAAATAATTAATGTTTTATGATATTATTTAACACAAATTAATGAATTATTATTATGATATATATAGGGAAAAAATTATATATTAATCCAATTAATTTTTTATAGATGGATATATCATAACATAAAAAGGATAGAATGGGGAGTGAACCCATTTCAGTAAGGGACTCAATCCATTATGATAGTCTTGGGAGTGAACCTTGACTAAGTATATGATGGAGTGGAATGTGAAAAAAAAAATCTAGTATGATAGTCCTGGTTGTGATCCTTAACTAAGGAAATGTTTTTCTATTCTTATGTGTTTGCCAAAAACTTATGTCTTATGACAATTTTATGCACTCATGGCTCATGTTCTTTTATTCTTTTATGATTCATGTATTATGAAAAACCAATCCTTATTCCATGATTTAATATTATAAATTATTATATGATGGGTATTGTTTTTAATTTTTAAGATCATGTTCTCATACCCTTATGTATATACTATACTTAAGTGATAATTGATATCTTCCTTTTTAACCCGTACTAAACATCTAATCTCACCATTTGTTATTTTTAATTCCACATGTTATATAGAAAGGTTTTATGTATGATGTTTCTAAGAAGGTTGATCGTCATGAATAAAATAGTGGTCGATGATATATATATCTTTTGAATAAATTGTTTATGTATCCATGTTTCCAAGGACACTAAACCTATATGATCCAGGTATGGATCAAAGTGTAATGTATGATATATTCAAATAATAAGATATAATATTTCTGTATGAAAAGTATGGGTCACTGTATAAGAGATATAATATCATGATATTTTTTCATCTAAGAATATTTTTTCCATAAATGGTAGGGATTCCCTGACTATTCATAATTTTTTTTTCATCTACATAAAATTAATCTAATAGAGGGAACCTACTCTGGAACCACTTGTGATACCATGGAATAGGTTAAACCAAGGGTAGGGGGTTGAATCAATGGTTACATTTTTTAAAATTTATTTAACATAAATCAAACCTATATAACATGTTAATGTTATTATTCCATTAAGTAATAAATATCACTCTATTTACATATAGTCTAGTGGAAAATAAACAAAAATACGCACTGATTTTTATAATGTTTTACCCCAATGATGGAACATAATATTTAATGTACTCATAATTTCTAAGTTATAAATTTTCTAATATGATCAATCACTAATTAAAATGGTATGGGAAATGATTATTCTTTAAACAAAAGGGAATCCCACAAAAAAATATCTTCTAAAAATGAATATACTAGTTCCCACAAATTATAATGTTTGGATTGTCCTATGAGCCTCCTAAATTGAAAATAATCTTATAATCACAAACTTTAACCTCTAGAATTTCATTTTCTAGAAATTATTTCTTATAGTACTTCAGATTATAGAAAAGTCAACCTTATGTGCTCATTCTTCGACTCAGAATATCTTCAGATGACTGTATGTTTGAAACTCGATGATCTTATTCAATAAAAAAAATATTATAACTACTATAAAATAAAAATTGTAATAAAATTTATCAATCACTATTACCCCTTTATATAAATATATATTCTATGAAAAATTTAGAGAGTGCACAGGATCAAGTTTGAATCTCCTTCTTACTATAATTATTCAGTTAATAATGTTTAATAATGTTTGAATATATTATATTTTTGACTTTGTTAAATCACCCCAAGACTCATTGTCCACCATATTTAACTCCTTTGTATGTATAATTTTGAATCATGTTATTTATTTCATGAATTCTAAATATTTACCATCCATATTAGCATCATCCATTGTTTGTGACTTTATAATTTTTATGTGATGTCACCCAAAAACAATTGTTGAATGTACTTCTTGTTCTTCTTCAGATTCAATTAAACTCACCCCAAATATATTTCAATAAATTGAACAGGTATTATATTAATTTTGGATTATATTGAAAATATATCAATGATCTAAGCATTTTTATAACTATAGAATGCAACTTAATTTTCTATTTAACTCTTTCTTTGGATTTCAATTTCTCCATAATACAGTATCATAAAAACTTATCTTTCCTCTATTCTTTTAGAGATTTTAACATCAACCTTCCATATTATATCTTCCAATAAACTTATACTTTTATCATTAATACTTGAATAATTTTTGTTCTTCCATGAATGTAATGTTATTCTATTGCATGAATTACACAACATCATCTATAAAATTTTATAAATCCTCCTTTATTATATTTATAACCCTTCATGAAACTATTATTTTATGATGAACTTATGAAAACATCCAAACTCTTTTATTTAGATTTAAAAACATATTCCGCACAAATATATTTTTCCAAATTGTGTTGAAACAAATAAAACACCTTCATAATCCTAGTCAAACACCAATATCTACCTTTGGATTTAATGGTAACATAACTCTTTTTTAATATTTAACAATTTCTCTTTACATATAATCACATAATTTTGTCATAGAGAAAATTCTTAACACCACACTACTTGAGAAATAAATTCTTTTTAAATAATTCCATATCTTGGGGAAATTTATTTTTTGACCAATTTATTTTGATGTACCCCCCTTCAATTCATCCACATTTATGTTTCTCCCCCTTTTTATGATGATTCAATCCTCATGACAATAAAGGATAGGAATGTGTAGACACATCCTACATTCAAATAGTTCCACTTATATACTCATTTATTATCATAATAAATGAATAACTTAAATATGATTGACATAGAGTCTTTTGGAGGATTTGACAATGTAAAATCTCTGATATATTGAGAATTTATTCAATGCTATTGATGAAATACTTAGAGTGAGAAGGAGTTACATGTCAGAACCCATGCATTCCCCATATTTTTTAGATAAAGTCTAGTTATATAAAGGATAAGTACTAATTGAGAAAATGTTTTTTTAGTTATTATTATTGACTAGTTATTTTAAGATTTTTTTAGTGGATTTGGTCACCATGTGTCCAAAAATTATTAATTAAAAGATACTCCAAGTCAAAGATGGATCTCAAAGAGTTTAGTTTTCCAAAATTTTATGTGCTAAAAGAAAGAAATATCAAGGAATGAAATTTTAGTGGTTGATGTTTGTGAGAAGAAGTTACATTGATATTTAAGATTCTTATAGGATAATTCAAATATTATAATGGGTGGGAACTACTATATTCATTTTTTCAAGAGAATGTTTTTTTATTTGTTTACTTTTGGATAATGGGTTATTGCTTCCCATACCACTGTAATTATTAATTGTTCATAGTAGAAAATTTATAACATTGAAATTACAAGTTACACAAATAGTAAATTCCCTCATTAGGGTTAAACCATGTAAAACAATATGTACATTTCTTTCTTTTATACTTTACTATATGTGGAGAGAGTGATCTTTCATATTTTATAGAATCATAACCTTAACATGTTTTAGAGGATTACTTTAAGGTAATGAATGTTGTAAAAGTGGGACTATTAATTCACCCCTCATGGTTCAACCCATTCTTGGGTATCAAAAGTTGTATCTAACAAGGTTCCCTCAATTGGATTTGGATCCATTTTTACATATTGAAAGCATAAATTCAAGGAACGGTAGAGGTTAACCAAAACTTTTATGAAAAAAAATCATTGTAAAAAATATATGATTATATCCAATCTCACATACCTTGGATTGGAAGATGGGGATACTGCTATAATAGCTTTTACACCAAGGGAAAAGGATTCTAAAAATAATTTTTTGAAAAAAATCATATAAAAGTTGTTGTAAAATCATAGAATACTATTCTCATGTCTTTATCAAAAAAAGAGTACAACAAGGTAATGGGTGTTAAATCATCCGATGAAACTGGGATATATTAGAAATGTTTTGAAGGTAATTATAAGGTAGAGGAAGAAATAATTCAAATATAGATAATATGGTTCATGGAATAAAATATTTCTAATTAGTAAACCATATATATTATTTTACAAGATCAAAATAAATTATCAAAACTATCATGGGGATTAGTGACACTCTATGAGACTTAAATAATGTAAACATTTTAATGAGAAATTTCCATGAAATATTTGATACAAAAATATATACATAGGATGATATATATTATTAATATCTTGACTGACTTAAAAATATTCTCCTAGAATATTAAATTAGGAAGGATTCAACATTTTAAAAAGTGGGTTAGGGTAAAAATATATTTTAAAGCCTTGAAGAAACTCAAATTCAATCTACCCAAAGTTGATTATTCTAATGAAATAGAAGTTGTTGGTTGGGAGGGGACATAGTACCATGGGATAAAAGATTTTATCTCTTGTATGTTTAGAAAGGGTAAAGGTAAGTAAAAAATGGAAGCTCTAGTTGAGATCATTTAATTATGGTGGAGTTCTTAACATTACTATCCAATTACCCTAGATGAAATGTAATGATAGGGAAGAAGATTACATTGATTAAAATCCTTGTATTAATAAGTGTAATAAGGATACAATGTATGATATAAAATTAGTTGAAGGAAAAACTTATGTTTACTAAGAATAATAAATGAATTTTTCTTTACAAGGAAGAAGAAGATGAGTCCCTAGAAACATTATTATAGGATGATGAAATTATGAATAAATTAATAACATTCATGGATCATGTGAAACATGTGGAAAAATAAAGTTTTGAAAAATAATAAGGTAAAGTAAAATCAAGAAATCATGAAGGAAGTTATAGAGAAAAAAACTAAAATTAAGAAGTAACTTCATAGGTTAAAAAAAGAGGAAATGATTGAAATTGATGAAGATTATCTTAAATTTGATATTTCATACATTGAGTAAATAAATAACCTCAAGTTGAAGGTGATAAAAAAGATAAAATATTGAATGATATAAATTAATGTAACACTAAAATGAATGGTGAACGTGGAAAGACACCAATTATATGTCTTGAATTTAAAATAACACTGAAGAAGTTAAAGTAGAATTTCAAAAAGGCAGCAGAACATAAAATTGAATTTTCACAAACATTTTATGGGATTGGTAAAGGAAAATAGTCAAAAAAAAATTCCTTCAAAATATTATGGTATATCCATTTATACTAAAAAATTATGTTTCTAAATTAAAATTTATAATGTAGCTATTGATAATTAAATTGGTAGTACTTCTCTTAAACCAACTAAAATTTGACACAACATCAAGAAGAAATATAATCCATGTTATAAGTAGAAATAATTCATATCTACCTATAAACCATGATTATATTTATAAAATTGTAACTTATATCTATGAGGAAGATGGATTTTCATAGGATATTGATAGTTATGTAGAAACTCTTGGAATAAATCCTATAATTTATGGGACACCATGTGACTTTCAAGAAGAAGGTATGTGTTTATAGAGAGAATCTCTGAAAGAGTAGAAAATATTAATCATAATAAGATAGTTGATATTTCATAGTAGGAGGATATGGGAGTTAGAAAATCTGTAAAAATAAATCATTTTTATTTCCTGAAAAAAAAAACTATAGAACATGTGGTTAGATAGGTCATTGTATAAAATAATACATGAAAACTCTACCATGATAGGAACATTAAACCTGAAAAGAAATTGAGAAAACAATGATGAAATTCTTTTTATTATTAATATCACATTTGAATAAATACATAAGAAAAACCATGTATTATTGATAATATAGTCTCCATATATATGATTGGTGAGTTTATAATCTTGAAAATTTTCAAAGAATACAATGTAGGAGTTGTTATCTTTAGAAATTATATTTCATTATAAGTTAAAAAATGTTGTTCATCCATCATAGATGATAAAAATTTAATATCCAAGGAAATAATTTTTTTTGATGTATATATACATAACATACATTGTAGAACTCAATTTTGTGATGATGGAAATGATGTGGTCTTGTGATGAAACTATTTTATCATCTAGTACTTGAAGTATATAAAAAATAATTCTAATGTATTAATATTCAAAGGAAATATAATTCATATTATAGATCACGGAAGAAAATTATATCTATGTGATAGTGATGAAAATCATTTTTTTTAACATAAGACATGGTTATATGGTCCCATAATAAATGATAAAAATATCACATAAATAAGTAAGGAGAGAGTTTATAATAAACTGATCCTTATTTTCTTCAGTATTTCATTTTTAAAATAATAATTAATTTCCCTTATTTCAAAAATATATTTTAAATTTTAGAGTTTTAATTAATTATATCATAAATATTACATAACAAACCCATACAAATGAAAAGTTTCGAGTTCCTGTAAGTGTCTGTTTTTTCCACAATACTAGACATTTAATGTAAAACATGATTTCTTTTAATGAAAAATAGTTGTTATTTTCAACTTGATTTATTCTTTGTTCTTAATAATCCATAAAGCTAATGAAAAAATTTTAGAACATTGGATGATGAAAAAAATCCTTATATCATACATAAAAAGAATAGTGAAACCCATTAGTCAACTTTAAAAAAATGAGTTCATAAAAGAGAGTCTTTATTTAACATACTAAAATTTGAGATAAAATAATCATTTACTTACGCATAGATTCTTCTTTACTGAAAATATTTTTTCATAAGGAGTTTTATAAGAAAATATCATTAAAAAGATAAAAATCAGGAAGGTTTTTTGTAATAAATGATAACCCATAAAAGCATAATTTTTAAAAACAATCTTTGGTACCCTAAAAGGAAATAATCTTTTCTTTAAAATAAAGGATCATTAGCTTACCTTTCGAAATCAAACAATTTTCATGAAAACTAATTAGAAATCCTAGAAAATTTGTTTAGTTAACTTAGGATATCATATTTATATAACCCTTCATGAAACCATATAATTGGAATGACCAATATGAGTGACTTACTTTCAATATAATTCTTTGGAGAACATAATTGTTACTGAATGTATTGGAGATATATATCGGGCGCACCATTTATCATGAGATATATCAGGATCACCCATTGTCATTAGCTATTTTAGGATCACCCTTAATTATAAAAAATTTACAAGGACACTATAATCAATAAAAAATTTAAGGATATCACAATTTCAACAAAAATCCGATTAAAAACTCTTTTTAACCAATATATTAAACACTTTCGAATATTGAAATCATGTTTCAATTAAAAACCACATTTTCAAAAACAAAAAATTAAAAACAAAGGGAATGATGGTTTTTATTTTAATAAAACATGGAAGCTTATAAATTCATCAAAACATCAAATAATGGTTGTGTAATATGGAAAATTTATTGAGAATGTATGCCTTAAAATAGAACATTCATTTTTTGGTTTTGTAACGAAATTCAAAATATTACATAGAAATAATCATTTTGAAGTTTTTTTAAGAAAGTATGAATTTTTCCATTATAAATCATTAATATCCATAAAAATACTTCCATAAAATAATTTTATTAATATGGTCATGTAAAAAGTATTTAAAAAATAAATTGTTGAAATAATAAAAAATGAGATTTGTAATGAAAAGTGTCTCTTACCTTGAGTCTAACTTATCTCGTATGTTATGTTTCTTTCTAAATAAAAAAATTATGTTGATTATTTATTTATTTTCGATATATTTTCAAGTTTATTATTCATTTTATTTTAATTCTTACCCTGTCAAATACAATTAATTAATTAATTAAGTTCACATCAGATGCTTTGATGATATTTAACTCACATGTCAAAGATGAATTTAGTATGTCAACTATGCTCAAGGTGGTAATTGTTTAATCATATTCATAATATAAATAATAAAACAAATAAAATTTTTAGACACTGTTTTTACATCTAAACCTGTCTATGAACTATAGTTCTGAAAAATGAACTATGTTACAATCATGGAGATTGTAAGTCGTACATATGCATCAATAATGTTTCCATTTCTCAATGAACATGATTGATTAAACGTAAGTATTATTTTATCTTTAAAAAATTATCAATTTTTTATAAATAATATATTATTTCATTATATATTCCTATATATAGTATCCATGTGATGTTGTCATGAAAAATTGAATCACATCACTTCGTGGAGGTGGTAATCCACATGTACGTACAAACAATGAAACAATTTTTTAATAAATGTAAACGTAAAAATTAGTTGATATATTATCTTTAAATAATTAATATTATGTCATTAATATCATATATATATATATATATATATTTAATACATCAGTATAACCATATGTGAGAGGCGGTGATGGAAAAAGAATTACATCGTTTTGCGAGGCTGTAAGTTACCGTATACATGAATAATAGATTGGTTTCCCATTTAATTAAATAAAGAGATGGATATTGTCTTTTACAATTTCACAATAACATCTTAATATATGATATATAATTATTTTATTATATTATAATGGATGGATATAATTTTATGGAGGTAGAAGAAGGCATAAAATGAAACCATTCTGTTAAAAGATGTACCTATTCTTTAGAAACCCACATTCTCTTTACACATTATTCCCTCTAAGGATGGTATTATGACCAAAATAAGACATTTATGGTGTATTAAGAGATTTTATTAATGGGTTATGGAAGGTTTTGGCAGAGCTAAAGTTCTAAAATTGTATGGGTAATAGAGGTTATGAGGTCCCCTTTTGTTTGTAAGGGGGGCAATATTCAGGGAATTTCACAAGGTATTGAAAAATATAATTAAATTTACATATTCATGTGACTCCAAATTGATAAAATTTTGATATAGGATGATTATGGATATAAATAATCTCATAAAATAAAAAATTTATAATTTTAGATTATATTTTTTCCCTTATCTATTTTTTAACCCTTGTATAACCCTTTTGACAATTACAGTGGTATCGATGCTTTTTACACATCAGTGGTCATTAAACTTACTATAAAAAACATGACTCATAAATGAACCATGGTTGAAATTTTAAACTATATCCCATTCCATTTTATTAATATAATTTTTTATGAATTTTAAATCATTTAATAAAATATTGTTTATTTTATAATATCATTAATATAATTTTTTGAAATATTACTTTAATTTTACTTGAGAACAACATGAAAAAAAGTAATTATAATATAAACGTAAAAAATTTCCGAAATATTTTTTATGTATTTATAAAATTCATGGGACACTATAAATCACACAAAAGTACCACCTTTTGTGATTTTAATATCATTTACTTGATTTTTCTACTTATTGTACAAGCATTGTGTCAATATTGTGAAAACATATATGTTAATTATTTCATCACTACAATTTAAATATAAATTAAAATGATAAAATTTTTCATTTATATTTAAAATGTCCATTTATAACTAAACATGTGTTGTTTTTATCCCTTCCACAAAATATTATAGTTATTTAAAGAAAAAAGTGACATTTTTTACTTTATCTTTTACTAAAATACTATAAAGGTCAAAATAAATGTTAAATGATAAAGAAATTTTTTTTTATTTTGAATGATTATAGATGAAATAGAATCATAAAATTAAATATAATAATTTGTTTTAATGAATTTTAAGCCTCTTCACATTAATTTTAACCCTAATTAACCCATTTTACTTCTACAAAACTAACAAAAATATTTATGGTTACAATTCATATTGATAAAAAACAAAAGGTATATATTAAATAAATTTATACCACATTATTATAAATATATATTCAATTTTCCAATATTTAATATCTGAAATTAGAATAATTTAACTTAAAATTAAACCAATAAAATGAAATAAAAATGGTTTTTCAAAAAAAAATACTTTTTATGTATAAAATTATTTCTATATAAAAGTAAACTTTTAAATTCATTCCAAAAACCATAATAAGATTTTGTTTCATAAAAATTAAATAATATAATTTTAAAACTAATCCCAAATATAATTTTACATAGTAAATACTTGAGATGAAAATACAGTTTCCAATAAAATTAGTATTTTTATCTGTTCATTAAAAAATAAAATATTTCATAAAATTATAAAACATTAATCCTAAGATATTTTTGACATACTACATTCAAAAACGAAGTTAATTTAATAAATTAATTTTATATAATTCTTAAGTCAAGATTTTAAATAAAAATATATATTACATAAAACCCCAATTTAGTAAGACATAATGATTTTATCATAGGACTGAAAAAATAAATAATATTATTATAATGAATATAACTATTTAAAATATAATAAATTAATATTAATAAAGATGAAAATTATTTATTGTAATAATTCCTGGGTTGTTACATTCTTCCCCCCCTTTTGAAAGTTGTGTTCCAAAAATTTTATTCATTACTCAAAAAAAGTGAGGATAGTTTTCCTTTGTAACATTTTTAGATTTCCATGTTGCTTCTTAAATCATAGGTTTTTTACATAAAACCATAACCTGGTGAATCATATTATTATATAACACTTGATATCTTCACAGAAAAATTTGAATATGCTATTTTAAATCATTCTCCTCAAACTGAACTACTTCAGAGATCAAAACATGAGATGCATCTAGTACATACTTTCTTAATAATATAAAATGAAATAATTCATATACCTAAGATAAAATTGATGTCAAGTCCACTTGATATGAAACTTATCCTACTTTATCAAGGATTTCATGCATTCTAATTAACTGTGAACATAACTATCCCATCTTATAAAAAATCAAAACACTATTCCATATAGATACTTTATGAAAAATATGATCATCTACCTTGAAAGAATTTTTTTTCTCTAGTTATCTATATAACTATTCTTCATACTCTAAGACATCCATTTATGATTTTGAATCATCTCAAAATTCATAGCCATTTCCTCTACCAATTTTGTTCCCAATAACTTCCTTTCACATAATTCATCCCAAAAAGATCGATTCTGACACCACTTTCAATATGATGCCTCAAAAGGCTCCATCCGTATATTGGATTAAAAAATAATATTGTAAAAAATCAACTAATTAAAGATAATTATCCAAACATACAGGGTAATCCCTAGGAAAACCCTGAAAATTTTTATTTTATGTTTGAATTGTTCTCTCTGACTATCCATCATATTGAGGATTAAAAGTGGTAGTAAAATTAAATTTAGTACCCAATAAATTCTCAAGACTTTTCAAAAAAATATATATAAACCTTTGATCATGGTTAGACACAATTGATAGTGGAATTCCATCTAACCTAATTATCTCCATTAGTTATAGTCTAAATAGATTATATAATTACACAGTATCTAAAATAGGAATGATACGCATATATTTATTTAATCGATCAATAATAACCCAAATAAAATTATTTCATAGAGATATCTCTAGAAATCCCACCATGAGATCCATGGACATATATTCCCATTTCTACTATGGAACTCTTTACGGCAGAGAAAGTCCTGCTATTAATGGTCATTCTTCTTTAACATATTTTAATTTCAATAATATCATGGTAAATTTGGTAATAAATATTTTCAGTCCATTATGATAATAATACTTTTGAAGGTCATTGAACATCTTAGTACTTCAAGGGTGATTGAAAAATAGGAAACTATGATCTTCAGTCAATAATTCTCTCTTCATATAGGAATCGCAAGGCACTCATAGCCTCTTTACAATTCTGATAAAACCTTCTTCATAAACATTAATCTCTGAAAACTTATCATTCCTAATAGAGTATACCATTTCATGTAAAATATAATCCTCCTTCAAATCATACTTAATTATTTCTGATAGAGATGATTTCATTATCACCTAAAACAAAATATAGGGATTTTCTTTATTCATAATTTATTGGTCAAAATTCATCAATTCTTTAATCAAATATTCATGTTCCAAATGTAACATTATTAATATAGAATTATTTTTCTAACTCAAAGCATGGACTACTTTGTTTTCTTTTATATGATTGTAAAAAATTGTGCATTGATAATCATTAAATATTTCCAACCATTTTCTATTCCAAATGTTAAACTCTTTTTCGGTGAATATATACATCAAAATTTTATTATTACTATATATTTCTTACTTTACTACATAAAAATGATGCCTTAGAATTTTTAAAGAGAAAACCACAATAGATAATTCCAGATTATAAGTAAGATACTTTAACTCATGATGTTTTATTTGATGTGAAGTATAAGAAATTACCTAATCATTTTTCCTTATAATAAAACCAAGTCTCTTTAGTGATGAATTGTTGAGGATTAAAAATTCACCATTTCTATGGGGAAGGGAAAAATGGAGCATCTCCAAATCTTATTTCTAGTTCCTAAAAACAACAATAAACTTATTTAATCAACATGAATTTAACTCCTTTTCATGATTACTCAGAAATCCTTTCAACAAAAAAATCAACAGTACCAAATAATCCCAGAAAACTATGAATAATCATGAAATTTATAGGTCTTGGACATTCTTAAAAATCTTTTTTTATCATGGTCATTAAAGATTCCAGATTTTGAGATAATATATCAAAGGAAATAAATATGCTACAACCAAAATTCACACATAATAAATTCTCTATATAACATATTTTCCATTAATTTTTTGAAATCAATCATTGGGTATCTTTCATGTTCCGCATGAATTTTAAAATATAACAAAATATCATCAATAAATACATCCACAAACTTATCTAAATTGTCATGGAAAAAATATTCATAAGGTACATGAATATAAATAGTGCATTAGATAACTCAAAGGTAATAACTAAAAAGTCATTATGTTCATATCTAATCTAAAATGATATATATAGAAAATCTTCCTCCATAATCTTTAAGTAATAGATCCCTGACCCGAGTTCAATATTTGAAAACAAAATCTCCCTGGATATTATCAAAAAAATCATCAAATTTAGGTAGTGGATATTTTTTCTTAAACATGAATTTATTCAAGGATATATAATCATTTCAAAGTCTCATTGAACCATATTTATTTTTAAAAAATTTAATAAGAGAAACCTAGGGTGAAGTGCATGGATGAATTAAGACTTTATCTAGAAAACATTTTAAGTAATTTTCAGTCATATAATATCTACTTAATCCATTTGATAAGGGGGTTTTGAAATATACTTATTATCAGGAACTAAGTTAATGGTAAACTCAACCAACGATCAAGAATAAAACCATAAAAATTATCAAGAAATATATCCTTATATTTATTCACTATTTGAACATCACTAATTTGAGTAGTTTCTTACTTCTCAAAAATATGAACTATGTAATATTCACTACAATATTTAATCAATTTCTCAACTATATGATATGTTATCAAAGGTATGAAATCATTAAATATGAAATTCTTATCTATTAAATATATCTTTTAAAGACAAATTTAACCCAATATATTCACAAAATTATATCAAAATAAACAATGTGATGTTTACTAAGACTTATAGGATATCCCACCCCATTGATAATAGTACGAATATTCCTATAAATCCTGTTTTCCTTAATATTCTCACATAGAGATTTAACCAAAAGATATATCTTTTTTCATGTATTGATATCTTAATATTACATTAAAATTTATTATAAATAATGGAATGTGATTATCTAAAGTCAAATAGAGTATTGTTATAATTTGAATAAATAGGTAACATACTTATCACAACTTTATTAGATTGTTCAACATTAACCATATTAGTAGAAAATAATTTTCCCACAAGGTTTTTCATTTGATATTGATGATTTATTTCCTTTATTAAAATATTTGGAATAGTACATAAATAATGTATCATATCATTAAAGTTGAATCATATTAATATTGAAATTTCATTATTTGGATGGATGTTTTCTTTATAGTCATGAGGAATACGTTCAAACTTTCCACATCATAAACACTCCCTATATTTTATTATACATTATCAAGGGAGTTTTTTAGCACACTTATCACATTATGAAAATTTTATTTTCTTACCTAAAGTTTCTTTGATGGATTCTTATTCATTGCCTTCCATGTGGACCTTTTCATGTTCTTATTTACATGGAATAAATTATCATCAACAAAATCCATTTATACCTTCATAGAACATTAAAAAATATTCTCATAACATTTTAATTCACATGAATCTATTTTACTCTCATATATTCAAATAAATATGGAGTAAAATTAATTGATTTTACGGTCAAGATCTTGGATAAAATTTGGTGAATACATTTCCAATCAGGTTATGCTTTCTCCATACATTGATATCGAATCATCCTCCTTTAATATCAGTTCCATGAATTGTTTTTCCATCTTAAGTTGAACTTACTTTGTAAAATATTTCTCAAGGAAAATATTATTCAATCCCATTCCAAGGCATTAATCTCTTCTCTTTCATTGATGTTTTTAATGATTGGCCACCACTGGTGAGCTTCTCCTTCAAAATGATCAATAAAAAAAATAAACTTTCGGTTCACTAAAAAACCCATAACCTTGAATCTCTTTTCCATGGATTTAATTCATTCCCCATATACCACAAGTTTAGATGATCCATTGAATGTTTGAGGGTTTTCTTTCATGAAATTCTCAACTACTTGCATTTTCCTCTATAGTGAACTTGATTTATCTCTCACATAGATAACACCACCATTTATAACTTATGTTAGATAAGACAGCATACCAAAAAAAATCTGTTCCAATTCCTCCATTCCTTGTTTTTAATTCAGAAGGATTGTTTCCTCTTTGTGCGTTCCTACTTTAGCTTCCTTACATCGTATATAGAAAACCATTCTAAAGATACATATTTTAGATGAAGCAATATAGTAATAATTAAATTATATATAATGATAACCATAAATTATAATCTCTTAAGGGTACTTACATACAATATCATAACCTCTAAAATTATCTAAAACATTTATCTAATAACAAATTTAAGGACTCAATTGTTATTTAATCCATAATTTAAGTTTTAATAAATTCTTTATTTGTTTCCCCAATTATCTTTTTATGTTTAAGGTTTTAGAAAATTGGGTCCTAAATCTTATATAAAAAACCCTTGAATTAAAAATTTGACTCTTACTCATAGTATATATTTTAATCTACAGTACAATACTTTTAAAGTAATTTTTTTATTTTCATGAAAAATCATCATGATTTTTAACATAACCTCTGATTTTTCCCTACTCATCTATAAAACGTATGATTGTTTTCAAAAAAATGTGGGATGAACTTATAAATCTTTATATTTTATATAAAAACAATAATAGTCAAGAAACTCATTAGTCCATTTTAAAACAACGATACCATAAAAGTGATTTTTCATTTAACTTAGAAAACATTGGGATAAAAGAATTATTTACGTACACACGAAATTAGTATTATTTCCCAAATTGTTTCAGAAAGCATAATCTGAAAATAATTATCCTAAGGGTTTCTTATAAAACATGAGAACACATAAAAATATTTTCTTTTAAAATATTTTTTTCCTCTAAAAGGGTATAATCTTTCCATTGAAAAAGTATTATTAGATTACCTTTTGAAATCAAATGATTTGCATGAAATCTTATTAGAAAGAATGGAAAATTCATGTAGGTTACTTGACACATCATCTTCATAGAACCCTTACAAAAACTCTTTTAGGAACCCATAAAATTAGAATAATTAAGATAGATAACGTTTTATATAATTTTTCAAAGAACATAATCATTACACAATAAATTGGAGAGCTGTATTGATTTCACCTATCAATATGTGTTATATCGGGCTCACCCATCATCACGATCTATATCAGGATCACTCATCATCATAAAAAGTTTCCAAGTACCATTTCATGGAAAAAAACATTTAAATCTTTCACGTTTTCATCATAAATACCTTGAAAAACACTTGTTAACCCATATAAAAAACACTTTTAGGTATCAAAATACCCTTTCCTTTTAGAAACCCATTTTTAAAAAAATACCCATAAAAAAGTGAAGGAATATTTTTCATTGAATAAAACATGGAAACTTTTAAATTAAAAAAACATCAAATAACAGTTTTGGGGTCATGAAAATATATTGATTTTGTTTATGTTTAAATAGATAATTCATTTTGTCTTTTGTAAAGAAACTAAAAACATTCCATAAAAACATTCCTTTTGAAAAACTTTTTAAGAAAATTAAAAGTTTTCTTCCATAATTA
This sequence comes from Viscum album, assembly GCA_963277665.1. NCBI lineage: Eukaryota > Viridiplantae > Streptophyta > Magnoliopsida > Santalales > Viscaceae > Viscum > Viscum album. Next base: position 2,058,157,802 of record OY728156.1, on the reverse strand, counting down.
TCTCATATCTATATAAAATGTCAATAAAATAATATTATGAATATAAACATGCTAGAAAATATTCTTAAAATAGATCTTTAAAATAATTACTGATGAGTCTTTTAAGTATAAATGACTCTTACATTGGGTATGACTCGTCGCACACATTGTTTGTCTTCCTAAATAACAAAAATATGTTAATTATTTACATGAATAATTTTTTTAGAAGTTAATTATTCCATTTATTTTTAATTATTTCCTTGTTATATTAAATTATATAATTAATTAAGTTCACTTTGTATGCATTCATGATATTCAACTCATATGTAAAAAATGAATTCCATATATCGACTACGGTCAAAGAGTTCATTGTTCCGTAATATTCAGTGTAATAATAATAATGAAATAATTATAATTTTATTACATCAACTATTATTTTACAAACAATCATTAAGGATGGTTATGTAAAATGAATTGTGTCATAATCATGGAGATGGTAGGCTATATATACTCATGACTAGAATTTCCATTTTTCGATGCACACGACCAAAAGAAGTTAAATATTGTTTTTTCTTAAAAAAATATTATAATATCATAAATAAAAAATAATTTATTTTTATACACTTATATATAGTATCCATGTGATTTGGTCATGAGAAATTGAATCACATCACTTCATGGAGGTGGTAATCCACATGTACGCATAAACAATGTTAATATTTTTCAATGGTTGGAAATGTTAGAAAATTGATTATATAATATATTTATAAAATGATGATTATTTCATCGAAATAATATATATAAATTAAATACACAATTATAACCTATTTTCAGATGTGATGATGGAAAATGAATTTCATCGGATTGTGAGGCGGTAATCCACCACACACATGAATGATGGTTTCATTTCCCATTTGATGGGAGAATTATATAGACATAGGTAATTTCATTAAAATAGTATTATAAAATTTTATGTGATATAATTATGTTATTATATTGTTATGTACAAATAATATTCTAATATCTTAGAAGTAGAAATTCGATGAAAATATTTGGTTATAATATATACCGTTTCTTCAGAAAACCACATTCTCATTACACCTTAAGCATTCAATGGTTGGTTTTCTGTCCAACCTAAGTCCTTTATAATGTGGGGATGGATTTTATTAATTTATTAAGGTAATTATTGGATTATATATATCTCTCAAATGTTTTAGTTAAGATATTTTAGGAGTTTCCCTTTTATGAGTGTGCATATGAGACTTCTTAGAATTTCTAGACGTATAAAATTAATATAAATTAAGTTTAATGTTCATGTGGATCATAATTAATATAACTAGAATATGGGATGATTATGAATCTAAATCATATCATCCAATTAAATTTTTATAATACTATATTATTTTTTTACCATTATCTATTTTCTTTACTCTTTTATTAAACCTTTTTTAAATTACAATTATATCAAGGATTTTACTTTTTAAGGGCCTTGAAAATTACAATAAATGGATAAATTACATATAAATGTATGATTTTTTATATTTTCAACATTATAACATTCAATTGGATAATGATTGGTTTGTTATGTATTCTAAATAATTCAATAAACTATGGTTTTTTATAAAATATCATTAATCCAATTTTTTGAGCTATTAACTTAATTTGATTTTGAGAACAACTTGAAAAAAATAATTATAAAATAGATATAATAAATAAAAAATATGTGATATGTATCTATAAAATTCATGGTATATCATAAATCAGCCTAAAAATATTTCTTTTAATGTTTTTAATATATTTTACTTTATTTTTCTACTATTTTCACAAACACTATGTCACCATTGCGTAGCAATTTAAGGAAATTAATTCATCACTAAAAAATAAATGTAAATAACCATGTTAAAAAATCATTCATATTTCTTATAAGTATTTATAACTGAACATAAATTATTTTTATCCCTATCAAAAAATTTTATAGATACTAAAAGCAAGAAAGTGACATTTTGTATATTATCTTTTAGTTAAATATTATAAAGGTCAAAATAAAATTTCAATAAAAAAAGGATTAAATTTGTTACATATGGATAATTATTTAAGATATAGACTCATCAAAAAAAAATAAAAAAAATTAATGAATTTTATGCATTGTTAAATTATTTTTAACCCAAATTATCCCATTTTACTTTTAATGTTATAATAGAAATTTATTATGGTAACTGTTAATATTTATAAAAAAATAAAAGGTACATATTTACTAAATTTGAATATCCTAATTATAAATATGGAATATATTTAAAACAATTAAATATATAATTTTTTCGTAATTTAATTTAAAATTAAGCTAGCAAAATATGAAAAAAACTATTTCTCAAAAAAACATTTTCAATTATAAACATATTTTTATTCAAAATAAAAGAATAAAATTCCATCAAAATAAAATTATTGTATTTTTTAATATAAAGTAAATAATTAAATTTCATAAAAACAAAAAATTAAATTTTTCTTTTTAAATACTAGAAAAAAAATACAGTTTACAATAAAAATCATAATATTTCTCTATTCGTTAAAAAATGAATCTTGTTAAAAAAATTATAAAAACTTCATTTTAAGATATTTTTCACATACTTAATTCAAAAAATGAAGTTATTTTATTCAAAATAAAATTTTATAATTTGGAAATAGATCATTTAAATAAATTCATATGTAGCATAAAAACCGAATTGGCTTAGGAATAAAGGTTTTTTCTTCTTAACTAAAAAATTACCTAATATTCTTAAAATGAATATAAATCTATAAAATATAATAAATGAATATTAGTAAACCTTAAAATTATTTTTTCTATCATTTCCTGGGTTTCTATATATTCTCCTCTACAAAAAGGTTAAAGAACCACTGTTTGTAAAAAAAATTCTGAATTGTAAGATGACAAAAGAGAGACATTACAGGGTGTAAATTTAATCCACTGGGCTTCTTCAACAAATAAATTCTAATGTATATAGAACTTTGATAAGTTAGTGCACAAAGTGTGATTTATAATTTATCACCACTATTGATAACTTCACCCAAATGAGTGGTTTTATGTTTTTCAGACATAAATCTGATGTTGTGGAATATTTTATGTTTTAAAGGAAGGAATTTAAAAAATAACTCGGTGCATATTTATGGAATATAAAAAAATTACTGAAAATAATTTTACATGTAAATATTTCATAAAATTTGTATCAATTGATGTAATAGTTTATTATATATTTCTCCCTTTATGACTTATAAAAATTGGACTATATAGATGAAAAATGAAAGTTTGGTTGAATTGAGAAGGACCATATTTGGAGAGTATAAAATCCATATGTTATTTTGGAGAGAAGTTATTTGTATGGTGTAACATATTCATAATGTATTCCTCTATGCACTGAAAGTAGGTACTAACCCATATTATATTTTTTATAAGAATAAACATACATTAATGATTTTTAATCTTTTTTGGAAATTCTTCCCAAATGAAAATAAAGAATTAAAACATTGGAAAATGTGATGAAAAGGAAGAATAATGAATTTTAATTAGTTACCTGGACAATAGAATAATCAATAACTATAGTATCAAATTACCTCACAAGGTTTTTGAATCATGTGATGATAAACATATTCAAAATAAGTTCAAAATAAATGAGGAATAGAAAGGTAAATCATAAAATCTAATGGAAAATTCCATATAATCATTCTAAAGAACTATTAAATATGATGAATTAAATGAGTATAATATTAAACAAATTTGTTCTGATAAATCTTATATTGAATAAATTTATACTGAAAAAACTTAAATATTCAGACACTAAAGAAATTGGTGGAACCACATAATATATTATAATGTTATGAAGTTGTAGCTTAGAAAATTAGAAAGTATAGTGTAAAAAATCAATTGGAACTCATTTCTCATGTTAAACCTTAATCACTATTAGAATTAGTCGAGAAAAAATAATGGTTAATGTCTATGAATAAGGGGTTGGGTAAAATTGAGAATAATAAAAAAATGATTACTTGTTTCAGGACTATATAGAGAGAATATAATATAAAATAAATTGATGCTCATAAATAAGATCAATAGAAAAGAAAAAGTTTCATAGAACAAATAAAGGTTGGTTTAAAAGGGATATTCACAAGTGGAAGGTGTTTATTTTGAAGAAACATTTTCCCATAATGTTATACTTGAAACCATTCAAATGTTTTTTATTTTTTCTACTAATCAAAATTATAGGGGTTTTTCAAATGGATGTAAAGTAATCATTACTTAATATTGGAGTCAATGAAGAAGTTTATATTGAATAACAATATGAATTCATTATTTATGAGAATGATAGTATAGTCTATAAAATCAAGAAAAATATAAGTGGGTTAAAGCAGGACCCTCTTGCGTAGTACTCTAAACTTAAAAAATTCTTGAAGAAAATATACTTCTATAAAGAAAAATTTTGTAGAAACGTATACATAAATGATCAAATTTCAGGAACTCTAACATTCATTTTTTATTTTGAAAATTTAAATGTTTCTAGTGAAAACTTTCATTATTGTAAAGATTTATTAATGAAAATAAAATAGTATATTAAATGTTAATTATTTGGAAATCAAATATAGTTCTCAGTATATAGGTTTTATAAAATATAAGTTTCAAAATTCTTTCATAAGAGAAGTATGCCGAAAAAGTATTGAGGAAGTTTGACATGGAAGATTCAATAATGTTTCTATTCATATATCTATGGGGTTAAAGTTAAAAAAAAGTTAAATCTAGTAAAAGTATCAATAAAATAGAATTTTGAATGTTTATTGAAATTTTACACTATCCTAGTTGGATATTTTTTATTCATTCACTTTATGTTCTCGATATCAAGTTAATCCAGAGGAATCAAACTTCGTGGTTTCTAAATTAATTTTGAGGTTTGTTATAGGGACATTAAGGATTGGTTTGGGGTATCAAAAAATCAATGATTTGAACTTATTGGGATTCATGGATACTTATTGGGGAAGTGATTATAATAACCATAAATCAATATCTGGAGGAGAATTTTTTTAGAGAGAGTAAGGTTTGCTTATATTTCAGGAAACAAAAATCAGTAACATTGATTATAGTGGAATAATAATTTTTTTCAACCCATGATTGCACTCAAATGATATAGATGGAAGTTAAGCATGAAGACATGAAATTGAATGACGAAAATCTATTGAACATTATCTATGATAATAAATTTGAAACTAATCTTTCAATAAAACTGGTTCAACACCCCATATGAAAACACATTGACATTATGTTTCATTTCATTAAAGAGAACATTTTTGTTGGAGATGTGAATTTGGAGTATATTTCAATAAAGGATAAAATTGATAATATTTTCACGAAATTTGTTCTAATAGAATGGTTTTAGGAACTAAGGCTAAAGATTAATTTCATAATTCTCCTTCTAATTAATATAAGTTATGGGAGATCTCTCCCCCAATATTCTGTGTATTATGTTGAAAAAGGTGGATATAAGTTTAACTTTTTTCAGAAAGAATATGTAATTTCTTTTTAATAATCATTTTATTTGAGGATATAGTTCTCATAAAACATGAAATTAAAAGTATTTCTAATGAATTGAGGTGGAGTGTATCAAGATCACTAGGCCAATAATTGGTCTTCATTAAGAGACATAACTCTCTCCAAAATATTATTTCCTCATGTAGTGTAGTGTTAGGAATACTCTCCCTGGGAAAAGGTTATTATTAGATGGATAGGAATGTGGTTTAGGATTAAAAAGGACTTGTGGTTCCTATAAATCCAAATGGTTAGATTGAATTTCACCTAGTATTATGAAGGTTTTGTGTTTGTTTTCAACATCATTTGAAAGATTGTTTTTGAGTAATGCAGAAAATTTTTGTAAATATAGAGAAATAAGTTTATAGTTTTTCATAAGTTCATCAAAAAAAATCACGGAGTAATTAAGTGTTAGATTTGTTAAAGAGGGGGTTCTATAAAATAATTTAGATGATTTTTCATCATTAGGGAAATGGAATAACATCACTTTAAATGATGACCAAATGTGATTAATGTAGTAATGATTGAAATATAAAACAATTGTTAGAGAGAATTTGAGAATTTGATTATATAAGATCTAAAAGAATAGAGGAAAAATATGTAATTATTTCAGGAGGTGGATAAATGAAATTCTAAATAATGAGTTGAATAGAAAAATAAGTTTCATGCCAAAGTTCAAATAATATTTTTTTGCACTGATATATGTTTAACAGATGCTTAGTATTCATATTAGAGTTATTTAATATATTGAAATATATTGGTGGGTGATTTTAATATAATAATAGTAAGAAGAAGAATTACATTCAAAGGAAGTTATTGAGTGACTTGATATAAAAAATGTGAAGTCATAACCAATGTGACAATTCTATGCTAGATAGACAATAATATATATTCATAATGAAAAGATCAGGATTCATGTAATGATATGTGAAGGAGTTCAAGGCTGTTGATGTAGATTTTTGAGGAATAATTCAAATATTCAAAACTATGATATCGATTGAAATTATTCACATTTTTGGACCAGGAAAATGAAGTGAGTGGGAGTATCAAATTAGATCCCATATTTTCCTCGCATTTATCATAGAATTGTGGTTATGTAAAGGGGAACAATTTTCAATAAATATATTTGCTACTATAATTTTCTCTAACTATATTAATCCTCTTTATTTCATAATATCATATATTTTTTACATATATTCACTAAATGATACTCTATATTGAATAAGGATCTAATATTTCTTGTTTTTCCAAAATATTAACTATTATAATAAATATATTTTGAATGATGAAATTATAGGGGTTTCCTTTTGTGTGAGGAATCTAATTTTCTGTTTAGGAGTCATATAGGATAATATAATCATTTTAAATAGTGGGAACTAGAATATTCATATTTTTAGTATGCTTTTGTATGGGATACACTTTTGAGAGAAGTTTGATCCCATCCAATAACATTGTATTTGTTGATTGATCGTATCATAAAATCTATTACTCAAAAATTATGAGTATGGAAAGGACTAGGTTCCATCATTAAGGAAAACCTTGTAAAAATCCATGTACATTTCATTATTTTTTTACTTTTTTAGATGTAGATAAAGTGATCTTTTTTACTTGAGTGGATCATAACCTCAAAAATTTTCATATGCTTACTTCAAGTTAAATATCGTTGTAAAAAGGGAACCACTAATTCAACCCCCCTTCTCGATGGTTTAATGAATTTATATTTATTACAGTATACATGATGAGACGTTGTACAGGTGTAGGAATCACTAACAATTGTATTTAGTGATCAATTATAGTTGAGAAACCATGATTAGTGTGGATAAAGAATTATATAATGGAACATGCCATTGATCTGTACCTTTTAAAAATATCATTTGCTCTATTTATTTTATTTACTAGAATTTAATGTGCTACAATTTCTTAGAAAACATATTTTGATCCAACTATTATACCTGGAAGTATAGTTTCTTAACCAAAAGGGGTGAATTTAAAAGGATAATTTTAAATTTCGTAAAAAAATAAGAAACAAAAAATTCAATACCCCTCATAGGTTTCCGCACTAATCTTAAGGGGAATTTCAACTTCAAAGAGGAATTATTGGGTGTTGAAATAAAAAATAAAAAATTAAAATTATCAAGGAAACCCATATTGTCACTAAAAATAATGAAATCCCTAAATCGTGATTAAAAATTCCTTAAGAATTTTCTGTAATTTTTAACATGAGTTAATATCAAGAATCATTAATGGAATCTCTTATCATGGAATAATTGACTATGATGTCACATGGGACCATGAAAAAAATGGCAGAAATAAAAAATCAATAATTTAACCAAAACAAGGAATAATATTAAATAAAATACATATAACAAAGTGAAATTGTGTTCTCATTATTGTGGACATATATAGACACCCTATTTAATACAATATTATGTTTAAACATATATGTTGAATTATAACATGGATTTTATACACATAGGATGGTGAAAAAATATAAAGGTATATTTTTTGAGGCAATTCATCTCAAATAAGCATTTAAACAAGATAAATACTGAATAATATTTATAACACCCCTCAAACATGATGAAATAATGGTTACAAATTTAAAAGAAATTGTATCACACTTTACAAATAACTTATAGGAATGGATAAGATTAATGAAACATAGACATGGCATAATGATTGAAAAAATATGGAAGGAAAACTAACATCACATTTTGTTTAATGAGAATAAATTTTATTAGAGGTGTTTTTAATGAAAAAATATATTTTGTTATCCCTTACTCTACCTCATGTAACTACAATTAAAAACACTTTAAAAGTAAAAACGAAAAGGTGGGATCACCCAGCATAACCTATGATGAACGAAAACCTTGTACCAAGAAGAGTAGGATATGACATTACTTGATGATTCTCTAAACCTTCTATGGGGAAATAAGAAAATTTAACCTAAATCCCTATGGAAAAATAAAAATAAAAAAGAAAAATAAGATATCAAACCCATATTTTATTGATAAAAATTATATTCTACAACCTCAGGGAAGAATGATATTTAGAGATGATTAATTTATTAACCTTAAGTGAAGGGTGGTTTAGGGATTTATAGGGCTACTATAAAAGTAGTAGATAATTAGAGTTGTGATATCCCTATTATATTATTATCACCAAAACCCACCTCTTATAACTCTTCAATAATTATTAAATATAAAAATCAATATTTGATAAAATAAATATCAGAATGGATCAAATAGAGTCTTCTGAGAATAATAATATGCTAATATAATGGAAATAATATCATGTTTATAATTTTAGGGATTAAAATTTAAAAAAATTAAAAAATAATTTTAGTACTATTTTTTAAAAAAATTATTAAAAACCCCCCACACCCCAAATATATTACATCTATACTACTAGTGTACTCGAATGTGCAATTGAACTTTTCTGGGGGAGCCACCAGAACTTTGGTGATCATGATGCAAATAATATTATCCTTCTTTCGTTCACACTATCCCTCTAAATCTCTACCACTATGAACCTATATTACCTAAATCCTTTAATACAATTTTTTAATAGTTAAAAAGATATAAAATTATATTAAATTAATCACTTAAAATGATGGGGTGATTATATATCCTCCTTCATTAAAGGTATTATCTCCAAGTATGTTCAATGAAAATCTGAATGAAACAAATAGAACCATAGAACATAAACCTCCATTTCAAAATCTAATGTTCCGTTCAAATATTGACAATGTTGTAATCATATCTGAACTAAAATATTGACCTTCCCTCAATTGACCTTGTCACTCCATCTAATGATACTAAAAGTTTTCTCCATAAAGTCAATGGAGATATATCCTAAATTCAGTTTGTCATTGTGTATGATATATATATGTTTTATGATACAACATGGCTAAATCAAAGATATATTGTATGCATTTATATATAGAATATAATAAAGAATGATATAGTAATAATATCTATTCCCAATGTTAGTCATATTATATGATTTGGCTATACTGTATTGGATGATTCATAATGTTTGACTTACTTAGAATAATATTATTTGTAAAGGTGGATAAATGTTAATAATTTATATTCAAATTTATCATCCACAGTATGCTTTTGTTAATTAAATGTTTCATATGATCAAACTTATGGGAGTTGATATAACTGATGGTTTTTACTTATTCAAATCCAAATACTTTTACTCAAACATTTCATAACATTCAATTAAATTCCATGGAGCACTTATGAATTACTCATGTAATATATAAAGGATAAAATATCCCTAGAGATTGGGAACCCAAGTCTACTCAAACATCCTCATAATATTATCTTCTTCATGAAGATATCTTTATCCTTATTACATAACTCCAAAGAGATACCAATATATCATTGATGTGAGGAGAATCATCCCAAGATTCTGGTGATTCAGAACGATCTATGTACACAGTATAAAGGGAAGAGTCTATTGATTTTTGTAGGTAGTCTTCATCGAACACTAATCTAAAATGGTAACATAATATTTATTTGAAGAATGTTACATATTATTAATTTATCATAAAATGGATGACCTTAGTTTATAGTTTATAATTTCTTTTACCTCTTTGAACAAATGGTCATTGGATCTTTATAAAAATAGAAATAGTCTCTGATCTATTTCACGTATTTGGATTCATGAAATCAGGTTGTAAATTAAGAAATTATATGTTGTTTTTTGTATTATATTTATAATAATTAAAAATAGGGTAATTTTGTTTTATAGATAGGTATTTGATATCTGATGTTGTAATCCTTGTTATAGTCACACCCTATGATATGAGATATTATAAGCGGTGACATAGTTCAATTCCTTTAGTTTCTCATGTATCATAGAGTACGACTTGGGATATCATATGTGGTGATGGAATCAACCTATTTTTAAAATATTAGAATATCATCCATAGGATATAAGTTATATTATAAGATATAAAACCTTAGTGATGAAGGTTTGTTGTTTCATAGACTGTTGGCTAATGTTAAATTGGCCAAATATCATCAAATGTGATTGTATGGTGCCACTAGATTAATCGTATAAAGGAAACCAGGCAGCTTATCACAAACCAGACTATCAATCATAAATTGTAATCAGTAATTCCAAAAGTGGTTTTAAGCATCATGGCTTATCAATCGTCTATTACAATATAGAAGACGTTGTGAAATACGATATCGAAAAATTAATTATTTAATTCTAAAATTATAAATTTAATTCTATAATTTATAAATTATTCAAAAATTATAAAAACAATTTATTAGATATTTATTTAATTTATAAAAAAATTATAAATTAATTAACTATAACATGTTTAAGGGAATTTTATTCAATAAATATTCAATAATATTGAATAATTTTTGAGATTATATGGTCTAACTAATAATTTTGATATAAAATTTTTATATATAAATTATAAATGAAATTTATAGTGTTTTCAACATGAAAAATAAAGGGGAAATATAAAAAATTAATATTATGAATTTTTTATAATAATTAATTTTAAATGATCAAATTAAAATGGTTGGTTAAAGAAATAATTTAAACCATGAAAAAATGGTTTTTGTCAACTATGGTGATCAAGGATTTATTAATCTTAAATATGTAATATTTAAACTATGTAAATTCTTTACAAAATAGATATAGAATATAAAATTTTATATTTCGTTTAAAATCATATATTTAAAATAAATATAATATAAAATGATAATATGAGAGAATTTATATTTTAAATTAGTATAAAGTGTTCATATTTATTTAAATATATAATTTCTATAATATATATAAAATATATAAAATGTTTTTAATTGACAGATTTATGAATTATTCATAAATTCTTATCTCATGTTTAATGAATTGTTCATTCATTTTGTTCATTCCCTATTTTATTCATGGATATAATTTTTATATTATGAATATGTGAATACTTTAGTGTTAAACTACTTATAAAAATTATCAAACATGAATATAAGGTGATTTATACAGGGTAATATAATTTATTTATTAAACATAAATTAAAATTTTACAATGTTATATGCTTCAATAAGAAATTTTATTATAGTTTATAGATATTTGGTGTCAGAATTATGCTGTAATTTATGTCTCTAATAAGTAAATTACCATTGGGTATAGAGAAATTAGGTCTTCTAGCTCACTATCCTGGATGTATATTCTTAATCTAGAAAAGTATGGGTTTGCTATCTATTTCCCCAATATTTTTTTTAATGGTGATTTTTTATTTTATAAGGCTTTAACTATTTTTATAAAATGGTTCCATGAACCATATATTTATGATAAATTTTTATATTTATAAATATAGTTTTCTTTTAATCTTGGTTAGTAAGATAGGCTATGAATTGTTTAAATTCTTACAAGTCAATATGGTTTGAAAATATATATTTTGTGGAAGGAATAAATATCCAAACTATGTTATTAGAAGCATGCATATATGTTATGGGAATAACAGGAGATATGATGGTGAGATAGAATCTCATTTAATATAATAATAAGTGTTATATTACATATAATGTAAATACTTTTCAAGGCCTCAATCATTCCATGTGGGTGACCCTGAATGTTAGGTTCCCATGGATTATCATTTTTAAGGAGAAAATTAAGGAGGTGGCCTGAGCTATTAGTTGCCTCATTTTTGCTATATGATTTGGGTAATACTTAGTAAGGAATCATTAACCATTGTGATACCAACACAATAGAGTTTGAGTGAATCCATATGATAGATTAGGGTAAAGAGTTAACTACTTAACAATCCAAGGGTCATATGTTATATGATTGACAATATTGTATATCAGATATAGTCGTGGCTTATTTATGTGTGGAAGAAGTGAAATTATTGATAAAATATGAATATTAAATCAAAAATGGATATGATAGAGTTAAAATGGGTCATAATTCTAGTGGGAGTACATTTAATAATGGGAATTATTTAATGGAATTAAACAATTATACTTTCTAATAAAAGCTTATATAATAAATATAATAGAATCATTATCTTCTTTGATATTAACATTGAGATATATCTTGTAAAAGGAAAACATTAATGGAAGTAATTTTCCAAACTGAAACTAAGACTTAATAATAGTTTATAAGTAATAAGGTAAGTTCTATGTGTTAGAGTAACCCCTTCTAAAGAAACTAATAGGTAAATTCATTCAAAAAAACATATATTCTTATGATAAGCATCAAAATGATTAAATAAATTTTTCACTCTCATGCTTGTTAAAATGGAACCCAAGTTGTAAAACATAAATGATAAGATGGATTCATTCTAAATGATTGAAAACCAAAAAAGGATCAGTCAGTAAAAAGAAATTCATACTAGGTATGAGGTTTCAAAGGCTCTAATTGAATAAGAGATAGAAGAAGGTACAAATGTATATAATAATTCACTCGATATGATTTGTTATATTAATGACTTGGAGAGACTAGGGTCACCTATCAAGCTTGAAATTTCTGAAAAATTCATTCTACATTCATTGTATAAATGCATCTTTTAGTCAGTTATAAATAAAAATATGAATGACTATAATAAAATTTCACATGTTCTCCTCAATATATTCAGGATAGTTGAGTAGAACATGAGAAGTAGAAGATCAAGTTCCATGATGATGGTAAAAAAATAAAATTATAAATGTTTTTATTATATATAAAATAAAATAGGTCATAGAGAGTCCACACTTCCTTCTAAACCAAAGAAAATGAAAGAAGGGTAGTTCTTTCATTCTAAAAAACATGGCCTTCGGAGAAGTAACAATCTACAGTACCTGAAGTGTTGTGGGAAAATATATTGAGAGTCCATTTATGGTATTAATGTTATAGAATTCAATTATTATATTTTTAATAGTATAAGATACCAAAAATATATTTTTCAATTATTGTAAATATAAAAATAACTATAAGTATTGAAGCCTATAGCTTAATGTGTCCATTCAAACGATGAACTAAGGTATTTCTACCTCAAGGTGTCTGAGGTAATGTATTACATGAAGATCAATTATCCAAAAGTAAATATTATGTTATTATCATGTTTTTACTTTCAATATAATATGATGCTTCATTATAAGCAAGGTGTCATTACCAAGAAATGAAATGATTCCATTGATATACATTTTTGTGAACAATACAATTTTATAATATACTTGTGAAAAAATATAGGGGTAAAAGTTTTTTATCCAAGATAATTTTTTATAAGATGGTTTTTTGTGATATAATTGATTTTATCCCACAACCCTTATGTGAGATATTTCATATAATAATATTCTTTTTAAAGAGATTACCATATATATAAAATAACATATATGATATAGAAATAATAGTTTATTTTTTAATAATCCCACTAAATGAAATAAGTGTTATTTACTAACACAAATGAGTTTCTATGGATAATAATTGTGTTTTGAAAGGAATATAATTTCTAGAAGGCTACTGGGAGTATATTTGGACTAAAATAAGTTCAAGTTCAACAAAAAAGTATTATAATATTTAAAATACAATGTGAATGTCTCTTAACATCCTAAGGTAGTGCATATATATATAAAATATTAATGGAAATAGTTAAATTAGTTACAGTAAAATTTTTAAGAAAAAGTATTATAGAAAATCATCCAAGAACAATGATGATGATGAACATAAAAAATCTATATTGTAGAACACAGAAGTTATTAACATTATAACAATAGATTTTTTAAGGAAAAATAGATTAAATATTTTTTAAATTCATTAAACATTCAGAATATGATTCATAAGCCTCAACATTATTCAGAATAGATTTCTTCATATATGTTACTCACTAAATACTTTAGTTAGAGAGTTTTATCATACGGTCTCACAGATATGTGGTATTAATTACATAGTAAAATAATTAGTTTAACAAAAATAAAATAGTGTTGTAATCATTAGGCCACAGTGAAGTCCCCACTTGGGTGACAGTTAAAGGTGAACCGAACCATGAGACCACATGGTCTCAATTGAGCTTCCCCATATTCCAGAGGATACCGACTAGTAGTGAGATCCCAGGGAGACTATGACCTTCTAGTTAGCGTATAACTATGATATAATCAATAGATAAATAGAAAAATAATATCAATAATAAAAAAGATAGTAGAAGAATTTATAAGCATCCAATCACTAAATAACAACCAAATGAAGTAATTTGAATCATATACAAAAGATGATGATGGCATGTCTCAATACAATATGGAAAAAATTTATACATGGAAGTAGATAGTCAATATAGTACATGATAAGGAAAAGGAATAAAAATTCAAAAATATATCCTTGCATCCCATGTTCTAGCCCTATCATCTTCTACTAAGATTTCATCCTAATTCATGGAATAATTCATACATCCAAAAGTAGATTGTTCCCCTTATATACACCTACAAGAATATAGTATTCTCGGGTACCATCAACGGTTTGGATAGGGTGTAAGATAAACTTAGGAGGTCACTAAAAATGGTGTATATAAATATCCATTCAGTGCATATAATATATCAGCGTATTATTAATAATTTAAATAAGTAAATTAAACACTAAAGGTACAACTCTAGTTCCATATAGACACCGTGCTAATAGTAAAAGCATTGTTCAAAGCTGGATAGTCTCTGAATAATTAACCATATGTGTACACATATATAAATTGTATATGTAATGATGTCTATATCAATATATATGGTTTCGACAACAAGTATGGACATGAGGCATAACCCAGACATCCATAAGCTATGGAATGAGTCTCATGAGTATCGTGGGTCACAATGCTCGGTATCACAATAATATGGGACTCAATGCCCAGTATCACTGTAGTAAGTTTCACCATACCCAGTATCATAATCATAGGGAATTCATGCCCATGTATCACAAGAATTGGGAATTCCATGCCCAAAATAATAGTAAGGGTCATCATGCCCAATATCATATCAGTAGTTTCATCATACACAATATAATATTATAGGTTCATCATGCTCATATCACATTTATAAAGGGTCATCGTGCATGTATCACATTTATAAGGGTATTCC
Source organism: Viscum album (assembly GCA_963277665.1). Classification (NCBI taxonomy): domain Eukaryota; kingdom Viridiplantae; phylum Streptophyta; class Magnoliopsida; order Santalales; family Viscaceae; genus Viscum; species Viscum album. Next base: position 2,058,142,193 of record OY728156.1, on the reverse strand, counting down.
TTACTAATATCACATATATAAAGGGTCTCTATTCTTGTATCATGTTTATCGAGGTTCTCCATACCCATGTATCACAATAGTAAAAAGGGTGTCATGCTTATATCTTTTTTTATATAGCATGATCAAGGGTTTCTATTCCCATTTAACTTAATTAATAGGGGTCTTCATTCTTGTGATTGAATAGTGATAAGTAATATTTGGATTTAATATGATCCAATTGATAATTCAAAACTCATAAATATTCAATAATAATAGGATTGTAACCATTATTCCATTTAATTTCATTATGTGGTCATAAAAATCCCCTCTATTTAGTTCATCTTAAGATTATATGTGTGTTATCCATACTATTCTATAACAATTATCCATTTCATTAAGATATTACTATTTAAATTCATTCCAAAACCATATAGATGATGATTTTTCCATTTAGGTATACATAGTTGTAATGACTATTTTACTGGAAGACATCAAGGGGTGTTGACAACTTAATGGGTCCTGAAAAGGTCAGAAGGTTATCAATTAAGGTGAACAATTTAAGGCATATTCATTTTAGGGAAAAACATGGTGAAAAGGGCATGCTGACCAATGAAACATGTTATAAAACACCTCAAATTTTAGGGATAAGAACTAGACTACCTATCTTATTCCTATAGAGGGTCACTCGTCCAATATCAACCATTGGGTTTGGTAAATTAGAACAAAACAACAAAACCAAATAACGCCATAAAATTATGAAATATGATCCTAAACATAAATAACTTTGTTGATAGGAATAAAAATTATGAAAGGTACAAGATGAATAGGGTACTCACCAGCATGCATACAACAAGATGAATGGATATCAAATTGGAGTTCGAAAAATCAAGATATCGAATATTATAACTAGAGGGATCCTGAGAGCTCAAATAGAGGATAAAAGGGTCTCATGTCCTCTAGAAATAAAAAAGGGGTGGAGGGGCTGATTTAAAAATATATTTTAAGGGAAATATGGTCAAATCACCAAAAATATCTAGATCACATGGTTTGGCCTCATAGTTGGCCAAACTATGCCCCAATTGTACATGTTTTAATTTACAATTGGGGACTCCACACTCTTAGGGATCATGGTTTTAGAAATGTTGTGCCAACCATGAAATATGGATCTTGTAAAAACTATAAACCAACCGCATGGGAATGAGTCCCTATGAAAATGGTTTGGGAAAACCTTTCACCCTTATTTTCCATCTAAAAATACTCAAACTATTATGAGAAACCATCTGGGCTAGGATGCATGGGTTTACAAACTATTTGTCATAGCGTTTTCTTCCACTAGCCAAGGTTTTGGGCTCAAAAAAATCCACAGAAACCCATATTTTATCCATATCCTCACTAGGAAACAATTTTAGGTCAAATAATAAATTATACCAAAATGTAATGGGTTGTTACCTCATATAAAAATTATGTTCTTACAGTATTCCCTATTAAAGACACATCTCCCTAAGTTCACCTTCCATGGGTGGTGAAACATTTCCTGATAACAACTTCATCCATTGAGCACATACATCGGCCTCTTGCTCCCATGTATCATCTAGTACCTGACGGGGATTCCATAGCACCTGTTCTAAAGGGAAAACCCATCCACATAGAGCCTCCATGCTCCATTCAACAATGTGTATAGGATACCCATAAAAATCATCTAGCTCAACATCCCCGAGATCAAAAGTAAGAGATGGTTTGGAATGCTAGTGGAAAAGATGTGAAGCGTGGAAGATGTCATGCATGGAATGGTACCTCTGAGGTAATAAAAAATAATAGGATATCAGAATGACTCCTTATAAGATCCCAAATAGCTCAACATAATGAGGTGGAAACATTCCATTCCTTAAAATCCATCTATTCCCAATTCTAGGTGATATCTATAAAAAACATGATCCCCAAACTCGAATGCCATAGGTCATCAACAGCAAACTTCATACGATTTATATCTATAATGAGTAGTATACATACCCTTCTAGATAAGTTGAACCTTGTTTTAAGTATCCTGAACTAGAATATGACCCAGTAGCGCTGCCTCTCCTTCCTCTTACTAGAGGAGGCATGAACGACATTGCCTACCATATAGGACATCATATTGATCCATATGAATCGCCTCTTGAAAGTAATTATTGTAGTCAAGATAGATGAGAAGAATATTATTCTTCTAAGAACCACTAAAATCAGGTACTCAATCTTGTATCATGTCCTCTAACATCTTTATAGTCTGTTCCAACTGGCCATCAGTCCAAGGGTGAAAATATATGCTTAGTAGCACCTGTGTACCCACAACTCTCTGTACCCCATGCTCGAAAATTTATGTGAAATTTGTGTCCCTATCAAAAATGACAGTACATGGGACCCCATGTAGCCATATAATCTCATGTATATAAAGTCTTCCAAGATCATCAACTGAGAAAGTCTCCCAGATATTAAGAAATTGCGATACTTTTCTCAGCTGATCCATGATTACCCAGACCACATCACTACCTTGAGCCGACCTCAGTAAGTAAATGAAAATATGCATCACAATATCCTCTCATTTCCATTGTGATATCGGTAATGTCTCTTACAATCTATCATATTTCTAGTACTCTATCATTTACTGAAAAGTGGAATACCTAGGGATAAATCTAGTTGTCTAACATTTCATTCCTAGCCACCAATACTATCAGTGCGTATCACAACACATATTTTAGATACCTATGATAACTTCCCATTGAGAAGAATGTGACTCTCGAATCAGATCCTCTCTCATATTTGTGGGAACCCAGATATTCCCATTTATACATAAGATGTCGTCATCTTCAATAGACCAATCTGAAAGTAGGTCCTCACCAGAAATACATTCTCGTATAAGAAATCATTAAGGATTTGAAAAGTAACTCATCTTCATTCTCTCTAGAAGTGAAGAGGTCTCTAATAGTAATCAAAGTATTTAATTTCCGTGATGGTCCTGTACCTAAATGTTTATTTAAGAAAATAGGGCCATAATTTTTCATTTACTACTAGGATATAGACCAACTTGTGTCTGAGCCCTCCTTCTTAGAGCATCAGAAACAAAATTTCCTTCCCAAGGTGTATTGGTAAGTTTGAATTCAAAGTACTGTATATATTCAATCCTTATTCACTGCCTAAGATTTAATACCCACTATGTGAAAATATACCTGAGGCATTTTTGGTCCATAAACACTAAAAACAATCTCCCAGTAGGTAATGCCTCCAACAATGAAAGGTGTGTGAAACAACTATCATCCCAGGATCATGTGTCAAGTAATTCCACTCATGAGGCTTCACCTTTTGTGACTCATATATAATGACTCTATCATCTTGCATTAAAACTACTCTAAGACCGATACCTGATACATCACAATATACTGCATAGATTCTTCCCATCTCTGAAAGAATTAGGATCATCACTAAATCCAATATCCATTTCATCTCTTGAATATATGTATCACATGATTCTAACCATATAAACTCACATGCTTCATTGTGAAGCCTGTTATAGGTGATGATAAGCCAGATAATTCCTTTATTATACACTTATAATAACCAGCTTGTCCCATGAAAATCTGTATATCAAAAAAATTCATAAGATGCTCCCAGGTGACCATTACTCTCACTATCTTTGTGTCAGTAATAAATCCTTTCTCTAAGATAATATGGCCTAGTAAGTGTATTTTGTCAATCTAGAAGTGACATTTATTGAGCATAGCATACAACTGTCTCTTTATCAATGTTTTAAAAATGATCTGAAGATTTGTGTAATGGTTGATCCACATATGAGAAAACACCAAGATGTAATCTATGAAGACCACGAAAAAGGAATCTAGATAGGGATTGGAAAACATATTCATAAAATCCATAAATATGGAAGGTTCGTTTATAAGACTAAATGACATAAAAAGATACTCATATAATCCATACCACCTATGGAAAGTCATGCAAGGAATATCTATATGCCAAAATCAAACCTAATGATAGCTGAATATCAGGTCCATCTTCAAGAATACCCTTGCTCTTATGAGATGGTTGAAGAGATCCTCAAAATGAGGTAAGGTATATCGGTTTTTCACTATAATATGTTTCAAATTCTGGTAAACCACAAAAATCTTGAGGGTTATTTCCACCTTCATGGTGAAATGGACTAATGAACCATAGGGATATGTTTTGGTTTAGATAAACTACTTCGCCTCTAAATCCACTAGAAACCTCTTGAGATCCTGCAACTCTGTAGTATCCATCATGTAAGGAGTAATGGATATAAGGGAATATCTCGGAACAAGATTTGATAGTAAACTTTACCTCTCTCTCAGGTGGTAGACCAAGAAATTCATTAGGGAAAACGTCCTTGAATCGACAGACTATAAGAGGGAATTCTGTCTGATGTAACCACTGATCATCCAAGGTAAGGTTAGCAATATGGGTGGTCACTCCACCCAACCTCAGATGCTATAATCAATCTATACCTAACTGAATATCCCATTCTCCATTTTCAGTATAAGTACCACCCTATGGTGATGTAAACGACACCCTGTAATGAATAAATACCAAATAGGAATGATAAGAATCTAACTAGTCTATCCTAATAATGAAATAAATACCCATCATCTTGAGGATGAATAGGACCCATAAGAAACGATGACTTCCTACCTCAAGAGGATAGTCGATACATTTGTAAACACATTCTTATCATAAACCCAAAGGGCTTTCAAATTTCATAACACCATAAGACTACTCAACATGAAGTCCAAGGATATCCAAAATAGCCTCAAAGAAAAAATTTTGTGATTCACTTATATCAAATAAGGAATATCCAATAGTATAGTCTACTAGAATAGTACTCTGAAAATTATATAGAACAGAACCATGGTCCTCTAGTATAGGGTTCACTGAATAAATCTATCCAGAACCAAGGCCCAGTTCTACAACATGACAACCAAGGGTAGGTATACTCTACTAGAACTATATATTTGAGGCCTAGATACTACATCCAAGACCTTTTCCTCTACTAATATGGATAATAGTGCTTTAAATACCTTTTTGGAGAGTATCTACTGATCCCACATGAAGGTAGAGCTGATAAGGATATTCTCCCACTCTGAATAGATGGGAAGGTCCTGCAAAAATGATGAGTATTCCCCAATCTATTCTAGCCAAATCACTCGATGGGGGATTTGATACACTAGTGATTTTTATTCCTAGTCTTTTAAAACTTATTAAAAACCATGTAACTATTAGCATGTTTCACCAGGCTATCGCTACACATGCATGCAGTATCAAAAAATTTCTTCCAACCGCAAGATGAACCACCACCTTATTTGGGTCTTGAGCCACCCTATATCACAAAATCATCCTCTCATAGGTTTTGGTAAATGATAACATCTTGGATCACTATATTAGATATAGGATTCAGCTATAAAACATTCACCTAAGAATGAACTGGATTCCCAATGCCATCCTCAAATCGCCTCACTTTCACTAGATCATCAGTAGTATAAATGGACACAAGGCGTCAAATATCTATAAAACAAGATGAATATTATATAATAGACATATAAATCTTATTTAAAATCGTGAACTTCCTCCATGATCATCCCTTAGGATCTTATCGAAGAAATAGTCATAGACGCTCGATTAGAAAGCAGTTCAATTCACATCCAGATACTGACCTTCCAGGTTCAGAGTATCCCACCAGTATTTGGTAGATCCACAAATCATATAAGTAGAGAGCTTTACTATCATCTCAAGAGGTGTATTTATATGATAAAACATTGAAATAACCATCTTGAGACATATATTTATATATTTGGGGCCACCAACCCCTGAAAATTTTAGTGGATGTTGCTACTGAAACTCCCATGTAAGCTTTTCCATAGAAGGCATAGAGTACAAAGTTACCTATATAATATGCATAACCACAGAAAGTACACTCAATACTAGTCATCATCTCCCACATCAAGAATAGGAATAAGTTCCATAGGTGTTACTACTTGAGGTATCATTGGTAGCTCAAGGACCACCACCTCCATAGTATGATCATCAGCACCCTCTTAGTGAACGAATGTGGATATTTGTGGTGGCATAGCTCAATAAATTCCAAGAACATGCCTTGGAAATGATTAAACATCGATAAAATGATAAATACATGAATAAGATAGGTACTAGACTTTTTATATAATAGTCTCTCCCTTTTGGATTCTCAAAGAGCGAGGTGTGGGTGATAAAAACAGTATATAAAACACAAGATATAATACCTACTACCCATTACTAAGGTCGGGTATGGGTCAAGATATTTGTTTTACTATTTGGTTCCTAGTATACCAACGTTAAGTCGTGATTTATAGATGAAAACACTATATAAATGGAAATTGTAATACATTCTATAACAGTGACCATTTAATTTTAGATCACATTTTCATTTAATTTAATTCTCATTTATATAGTGATTGTCTTTATGAAGGTTAACTATATGGATCACCCCTTCCAATTAATAAGGGACCATACACCTTGAAAATTTAAGCATGGTATCAATTTAATAGTAACCATTAACATATTAAATACTTACATGAAGTTATAGCATAATTCTATTTATATTATTCAATGAACTCATAACAATCACATGCAATGTAAGCAAGAAAATGCTCTTATATTTCTTGGGATAGGCATGGAATGTGAATTTCCTACAAAGACCCTAAAAATGAATGATATATAGTTCCTTTCCCTCATCTCATTAGTCCAATAATGAAATGTAATCCTTGATAATAATAATTATTATCACACATCATGTGCATCACCCAATAGTGGAATCAGATCAATAGTAATGAGAAAAATATAGAATAACATGTCCTATCCCAGGTATTTTGGCCATTCCCTATACATGGGTTATCTACTCCCAAGAAAAAATCATGACCAAATTTTGATATATTTCTAATACCCTATATAATATTCAGAAATGGTGACACAAAAGAAAATAAAGAGGCTCTGATAATGCTTTGTGGTGTCCCAACCATGGTTTCACCCATAGGTGCTCTAAAAAAAGTAGCACACATGGCCTCAAGTGTGCCTCCCCATATTCCAGAGGCTGCTGACTAGTAGCAAGGGGCTAGGGTGGTTTTGGGAGGAGAGTATAGCCTCCAGTCAGAGTAGAACAATGATATAATCAATAGAAAAATATAGAAATCATATCAATAATATAAAAAAATGGAATCATGTATAAAAATCCAACCACTATATAATAATAAAATTCAATAATCTGAGTCATATAAAAAAGATGATGATTTCATGTCTCTACAAAACAAGGAAAACATTTCTACATGGAAGAAGGAATTCAATATAGTACATGATATGAAAAAGAAAAAAATGGAAAAAATCTATCAAATTATTCTGACATCTATCCTAATCATCTATTACCAAGACCCCATCCTAATTCATGTAAGAAGTTATGCATCCATAAGTGGGTGTTTCCCCTTATATACACCTACAAGAATATAGTATTCCTTAGTACCATCAGTGGCCTTTATAGGGTGTGAGATAAACTTAGTAGTCCACCACCTAAGATTTCTATAAATATCAAGTCAGTGCATATAATATGGAAGTGTGTAGGTAATAATGGAAGGCAGTAAATAAAACTCTAAAGGGTCGGATCTGGTTCCAGAAGGACACCAGGATGAAAATACATGCTTCAGCCTATACTGGGTTGTCTCTAAATAAGTTTCCATATCTATACACATATATAAATTGTATACCTAGTGACAACTACAACAATATATATGGATACTACCACTTTCCTAGAGCCAATGAATAACATAGTCATCCATAAGGTGTAGCATGAGTCTCATGAGTATCACGGGTTTCAATGAGATGTATCATAAGAATTGGGGACTCCATTCCCAATATCACAGTAGTAAGGGTCACCATTCCTAGTATCATCATCATAGGGAGACTATTCTTATGTATCACAAGAATAAGATACACCATGCCTAGTAAAATATTAAGGGTCATTATTCCCAGTATTATATCTATAGGGTTGTCATGCCCAGTGTCAAATTATAGGGTCACCATGACCATATCACACTTATAAAGGGTCTTTATTCTTATATCACACTTACAAAGTGTCACCATGAACGTATCATACATATAAAGGGTCACCATGACCGTATCACATTTATTAAGGGTCGACATTCCCATGTATCATAATACTGAAAAGAGATTTCATGCCTATATAAATATATAACAAGAATAAGGGTCTACATGTCCATTTACCTTAATTAAAAATGTTATTCATTCCCATACATCAACAATGACAAGTAATCATTGGCTTCAATACAAGCCAATTGTTATTTCCTTACTGATAAATATTCAATAATAACAAGGTTCTAACCATTGTTCCATTTAATTGCGTGATGTGGTCATACCAATCACCTCCATTCAATTCATCTTAAATTAATAAGTGTGTTATCCTTGCTATATCAAAAAAATATCAAATTCATTAAGACATTACAATTTTAAATCATGCCAAAACAATAAAGATTATGGTTCGGCTATTTACACATATATAACAATAATGACTATTTTACCGACACATCTCAAGGGGAGGCAACAAATGAAGGGGCATAAAAAGGTTATAAAGATCTCAATTAATGAAATAAATTTAGAGAATATTGATTTTGAGAGTAAATTCACATTGAAACCAACATACAGCATAATTACACATATAATAAAACATCTCAAATTCGAAGGATAATAACTAGAACTCTTACCTTATTCCAATAGAGGAAAACACATCCAGTATTGACCCTTGTTTTGGTCCATATTGGTAGAAAATGGAAAAATAGACAAAGACCTTGAAAATAGGGCATGTGAACCGACACATAAATAACTCCATCGATAGGAACAAAAATAATGAAAGGAATATGTTGAATTGAGTACTCACCATCACACATCCAATGAGAAAAATAGAGATCAAATTAGAGTTTAGAAAACCAAGATATCGAATATCCTAGATAGAGGGAGGTTTAGATCTCAAAAAGAGTATAAAAGGGTCTCATATACAATGGAAATGAAAATGGGAAGGATGGATTGATTTAAAATAGATTGAAGAACAATATGGTAAAATCACCCAAAATATATGGGTATCAGGGTTTTGCCACATGGTTGGGAGAACCATGTTCTAATCGTACATCTCTCACTGTCTAAGGAGGGACCTTGTATGTTCAGGCCACAGATTTTACGAAACCATGTTGCGACCAGGATATATGACTATGCGAAAAACTACACACCACCCACATGTTAATGTGTCCTTGAGAACATGATTAGGGAGAACCATCAACCTTGATTTTCACTCTGAAATACCCTACATGGGTAGGAAAAATTTTGTGGTATGGCCACATGGTCTCTACTAACCATAAGGCCTAGTGGTTTCTTCCATTGGATGGGGGTTTAAGCTCCAACAAATCCCTAGACATTCCTAATTTTCTCAAAAGCCTCACTAAGCATCCATTTTGGGTCAAAACCAAAGTATTTTATCAAAAATTAAATGGTTTGTACCTAATATCAAAAACATGTTTTTATAGAATCTCTATTTTCCTATCTTATATGATATGATTACGTTAGTTCTTATGTATATTTTTTGAGTTTTTTTCCATTGGGATCAGTGTAAACACATTGAGAGGAGAGTTGAATCTGTGTGGGTGACTTTTAGAGATTTAAACTAATTCTTATTTACCTCTGAATCAATTTCTTGATAGTATTTCACTATCTTCTTCTCTAAGTCAATTAATTAGTATATATTGATAGAAAAGAAACCAAATAATGAGGAACAAAAGGATCTACATGCTCCAATAAAAATGTTTGAGAATGTCCTCATGGTATGGTGGTTTTTATCCCACACATGCCTAGATTATATTTTATTATCAAGAATCAACCAAGATAATGAGTTTAACCTTTAACCCTTTTAGGTCTAGAACCAACCAGATTTAATGAAATCACAAACATGATAACATTCAGACTCTGTCATCATCTATGTATTTCAGTAAAAATAATAGATTCTATTGGATTATATTTGATGCATAATTTGAAATTTAGTCTTGTGTCTCTCCTACATAGTATGAATCTGATCTCATTCCTAAAATATACATCAATCTCAAATGGATACCACATATAAAGCAATCATAATAGAGTTGTCTCACTTCTTGTTCAATCTTTATGATATAGAGATATCATAGTCTAGTATTATCACTAATTCAAAATGTATGCTTTTTTTAGTCAGTATACATTATATTATCTCTCTCACATATTTCTTCTTATTAAATATATTATGATGAACACTAAATTCAGAATTGGATCTCACATTTCCTTTTACAAAAAAAAAATATTTAGGATAATAATAGTGTTAGTTCTTTCTCTATCATTACACATTCTGTAACACCCATATATTTTGTGAATTTTTATTCAAGTAAATTTAATCTTTTTTTTATTTTTCACAACACTAATTTTTCCATACATTACAATCAATGCAATGTTTAGCTTGTGTAACATGGTATATTTAGTCATAGCAACCCATGATATATTATTATTATTATTATTTAATATGACAGTTATCACTTAGTCATTAGAATGAAAATTATTAATAGGATTAAAAATATTACGAAAATATGGTTTGAAAATGTATATAAAATTAATTATTTGGTGTTTGTTTGATTTAAAAAAGAAGATAAGAACTATTTGAAAATAAATTAAATCATATTTTTGAATAACTATTTTTATGCGTACAAATATTTTTACATAAATAAAATAACAAATTATTTTAATTATTTTAATTAAATATATATATATATATTATATATTCAATAAAATATTTAACATTAATCTTATTTGTTTTCTATATATGAGATAAAAATAAATCAATTTTTTTGTTTAAAACTATATTTTTCTAAAAAACAGTTTTTTCACCTTTGACAAACTTATGTTAAAATTAATATTTCCCATTTTAGAAAATTAAATTTAAAAAATAAATTTCATTTTTAATCCAAAATTAAAAATTTACTTTGGGGGAATTTGTTTTATTTTTCTAAAAGGTTTCATTTGTTGACAAATAGTGAATAATATGGAATTTTAATTGAAAATTGTCTTTTATTTTAATTTATTCATAAAGATAAATTATATTTAAAACTGATTTTAAATTAATATTATTTCAATAATAAATCCATTATTCCAATTTTGGTTATTTTAATCAATTTCATATTTTATATCGATATGAAAACTTTGTAAAGTTTTAAACATGTTCTCTATAAAACCTTCTTTCTCATTTTTTCTACATGAATAATTTTAAATGAAAATTTTCCACTTCGATGAATGTAATGTTGAAAAAATTATTCCATATTTTTAATCAGAATTATTTATATTCTATAATATTTCAACATAATTTTTGACCAGCATTAAAAGTAAAAATAATAAAAATTATTTACCACTATTATGGTAAAAATGTGTTTACCAGGGGTTAAATTAAAAAGATAAAGGTAAAAAATGACCAATAAATATACAACACAAATTTTATGGACATATTTAAAACTTATCCCTTCTAGAATTGTTAATACTCCATTATTTATCTGTATTTCAGTATAAAAACATGGTTACACTTTTTTCTTTTCAAAAAATTACAAATGTGTCACTCACCTCACTTATAAAAGGCCACCCACTGTCCTCTCTTATTGCCAAAATTGAAATCTTCTGGTTAATCCAATACCTTCCTAAATAACTTAAAAATTTACCTCATCTCATCCTAGCAGCCTTATTTTTGACTAAAATCCAACCTATGAAGACTTTTATTGCAAACTTAAAGAGGTTACCCATAGAAGAGACAACTTTCTTCAATGAGGGTTTTTATTTTATTTATTCTTCAACCTCCCTTAGTTATTATTAAACCATTATAATATTCTGACATCAGTATATTATATATACTAAGATATTATTATGTTAATTTCATGACATAAAATCATCTCTTATTACAACAAATTAGTTATGAAATCATTGTTTGTGTGTACAGCGGACTACCGTCTCGTGACCAGATGTCATTCGTTTTTCCATAACCACCTCCAATGGTTGGATATGATGAAATATATAAATTATATATATTATATTTATAATATTCTGATACTTATTGAGTCATTATATCATATATACATTTTTACTTTTCATTTTGTAAGGGATATGATAACGTCTTTCGTGTGTACGGAAAACTATCACCTCACGAAGCGATGTGATTAAATTTTCACTAACATTTTACATGGAAGATAATAAGGATAAATATATATGTTATAAATGAAAAAATAATTATATTAATGAAATATTTATAATTCTTAAAATATAATAGATCATTCTCTTTCTTACCATTTCCCTCCCAGATAGATGGAGACATCATTGGTGTACGTGTAGAATACTAGATGATAAGTATAAGTATATTTAAAGAAATAATATTATAATTATTATGTTATGATAATTATATAGTTATATGATATAAATTACCTCCTTTACATAACTATCATTGAAAAATTTAAAGTTTACCCATGTGTTCGTACAACCTACTATGTCAATTATCGTAACGTACTTCATTTCTCAAAACCATCTTTCATGATTGCACTTAAGATCATAATTGACATATAAATATGATAATCATGTCATTATTATTATTCTAGATATAATTTAAACATGATCTAATAAAGGGGGTCTAAAATAATATATCTAATCATATACGAAAAACAATGTTGTTATTACCCGAAATATAACTTTGACATAGAATTGTTAATAGATTGGTAATAAATAGACTTACAAAAATCATATAAGGTATGATATATATATATATGTATGTATTTTTAATTTATTTATAATAAACATAAATCTATTATACATGAGGTTCGAACATGTATTAAGGAAGTCGAGACTTACGGTAAGGGATTTTTATCTCGCTTTTATTTTTTTGTGAGACACATGTCATATTCACTAAAGGTTTATTTTATATGGTGTGTATAATAACCATGAATATATTTAATTATAAACATCCATAAATTTTTTGAATTTACATATCCATTTTAGGATCAATATTTTATGGGGTTTATGGTCTAAAAGTTATCAAATCAAAAAGGGATTTTTTTTCTATGTTTTAATTCATTAAGAGGTATGAATTTTGTGCACCTAAATTCATTAATGGGGTGTATATACACACCCTTTTACCTGTGATATCATTAATTTATTTATTCTAATGATATTTTATTTTCTATTTTATTTTATTATTTCATGGGGATTATGCTTCAATGTTACCAATGTTATAAATATTTTATGTTAAATTCTGATCATTTATCAGGATTGTTTAGGATTATGTTTTTAATGATAAAATAGTATGATCCATAACTTAAGATACACATTAATTTTATTATAATATAGTAATTTGTGATATTTTTATTTAATATTAACATTTTATAACTCTTTGGAACTTAAAATAATTGATAAAATGTTTTTAATAATATCCAACATTATTTCTATCTTCAGTCATAATTCCCTCTTCATTGAAAACACTATTTTCTAAAAAAGTTTCCAAAAATGGTTTCAATTTACCGAAAATGATTTATTAATGAAATTTTAAACAACTTTTTACTTTTCAAAAAAAATGAAAGGAATCTTCTGGTCACATTCCAAAAAAATCATGTTTGGTTTTTTCATAAAATGTGGAACAATTATTTGTTTTAACATGTATGAAATATATAGGATTTTCTACCATCATTACCTCACCATTTTTTAAAGGTACCTTTATATACTTTCAAGTTTATTTTTAAATAAAAGTATTTTCAAAATATATTATGTTTTGAAAAGTGTTTTTCATTGTGTGTTTCAATGTGGAAAATAAATTTTCCTCAATAAATGTTTTATATTATTTTTCAACTTCTAGTATAATTTTAAAAGGTTGTTTTCATAGAAAATGATTTTGAAAAATGTTTTAACTTTCAAAAAGATTTTTTATAATTTGAAGGTTTATTTTCTTCAGAAAATGTCCCAAGTTATCTTTCAAAATCAATTTTCATACAATATTAAATCCTTTGATGTTACTTATTCTTTATTGGGGATATGATCCAACGATACCGTTCTTATTCTTTATCTGAGTGGTATATATTAATGATGAAAATATTTTTATGAAAATTATTTCTATTACATTTGTTATACCATTATAAAAATTTTATAGAACCCCCTAATTTATCTAATATTTGGGTTTTGATGAAATAAATATATGATTGTGAAACCTGTTTCTTTTCCATAGGTTATTTTATGATAAAATGTTTATGAAAACCATTTCATTTCATTGATTCTAATATAAAGACTTTTTTATGATCTTATGACACACACATGTATTATTTTCATTATGTGATATTGGTTACCTTATAACCAATGATGGTGGTCACATTATAACTAATTATTTGTGGTATTTATATCTCCCTACAATTCATTGGGTAAAGATTTATATCTCATGAGATAGAGAAGACTAGAATGTGGAGTGAACCCAGTTCAGTAAAAGACTTTGTCTGCTATGATGGTCTTTAGAGTGGACCTCGACTACTATGTTGGTCTGATGAGTGAACCCATTCCACTATGGGAGAATGTATTCCATTGGGGATGGTGAAGTGTCCCACCCAAGAGGTGTATCTACCCATGTAGTGCCTTGATATGTTTTGGAAATGATCCTTGACTACTAATGTAATGATTATATATAATTATGTGTATGACAAAGTTCTATGTCTTTTTCAAATTTTATGCTCTCATGAATCATGTTCTTTGATTTCCAAATGATCCATGTCTTATGAACTACCAATAATTATGTTAAGACTCTAAATTATGATATTTGATATATAGGGTATGGTTTTCAAATGTTAGAAAAGTGTTCCCATACACTTATGTTTATGTTATTCTTATTCTTATGTTCTCATACCCTTATGTTAAGGTTATTCTTATATATATCCCTTTTTCCCTTACTAAGAATCTAATCTCGCCCTTTTTTATGTTTCCTTTCCCCGAGTTGTGAAGAAAGGATTTAAGTATAGTGTGGATATGAAGTGTACTAAAGGAGATACTATTAATGGGAAATAATGAAGATATATCACCAAATTAGAATATTGTGTACCTATTACACAAATACACTAATATAATATGGTCCTTAGGTATTTATTTTTTTAATGTATTGTATATTCTTCTAAAAAGATGTAATATCTATGTATGAGAATCCGAGGTTTCTATAGTTGGTATTAGAGAAACGGTTTAGTCAGCCATTGGAAACAATTATAAGAAAACTTTAGTGATATTCATAGGGATATTTATACGGATATATCATGGGTGGTATCTAAGGATAAATCTAAGGATGAGTCAATATATTGGAAAATTACAGTGAATTTTTGTAAATGATAGATAAAGTGGTTTTCAAGAAACAATATCCCTTTTTGTATTTTATGTGTGGGTGTGGCTCTGGAATAGATGTAACTAAAAGTAATATCTCTGAAAAGGGAGTGTTGAGAAACACTCGACCATCACCTGGTGCATGAAAACTAGACTTTTTACACAACTAGTTTGAAACTCCAAGGGTATATTATTTGGAAATTCACAAACTCTTTAAAAACTATCAAAATTAATTTAAATTGATTTTTAAAATGAATGACCTAGGTTAATCATAAGGTTTTATAAAATTAAAATTAGTTGTCATTATTTCGACAAATTATTAGTGATTGTTTAATAATTTTTGGTTTCTCACTATTATTAGTGTTTCTCATACTATTCCTCTCGGTTTTATTCAGTGGGGGGAATCAAAAAGAACTGAGTTAATGGTCAATGTGATAGAAAAAGTTTGATGACACGTCAAATTGAATGATGAATGGAGTAAATGACATTGTGATTATTTCTAATTAGTTGTTAAAGAAAATAATTAACAATGTTCACCTAAACCAACTCGTGGACTCAAAAAAGAAGATATGGATATAGTGTTATAAGATTTTAGGTAATATATACCTTAGAGGAAATAATATTTAGTAATATAAATGTTTATAATATTGGAAGAATCACTCAAATTAATGTATCATAGGGACGAGAAGATGTTTTGTGTGTAGAAAAGGACACAACAAAAGTATTTTTGGGGTAAAATGAAAATTTTGGATAATGAAATTGATTAGAATAATAGTCTTCCTATTGTATCATCGATTATTAACTTTTGAAATGTGAAAAGTATGGGAATTATGTAAATCAATGCCTAAAGGGGAATGCTCATGAAGGGAATCATAAAGGTTATATGATTAATTGGTTTTCTATTAATTATTAAAAGATAATGAATTACATGTGAAAAGAACAACGTATTGTGGAATTATAAGATGATTCCTTTTTAATTATTTGAGATGGGAGTGTGATTATTAACATGTTTATGTATTTTAATTCAAGAATTATGTTATATGAATCGTGATATATATAAGGATTTTTAGGAAATAAGTTTTTGGTTAAGTATTTTAAAATGTATTTTGAATTTATCTAAGGACCTTGAAACATGATTTTTTCTCAAGGTGATATTTTGGTTAAGGTAAGGTAACCCTTTTATGTTCTAGATTGGATAATTATTTCTAAGAAAATCAGACTTTATTTCTCCATTTAGTGAGAAATACATTTTCTTCTGAAATCATGTTTCCTAAAAATGTCTTCAAAAATGTTTTTAACCTTCTTAAAATGATTTATTAAATTAATTTTTATAAATATTTGAATTTTCACAATTTTATTTGAAAGGAATCTGAATGACATTTTCCAAACAATTCTCATTTTTATTTTATAGAAAATGTGAACGGATTATTTTTTTGAACATGTATGGAATGTACAAAATTTTCCACCATCATTACCTCAACATATTTAAATATTCCTTTATATGTTTTGAATTTTATTTTCAATAATCATTATTTCTGAATTTTTTTATGTTTTGAATGGTTTTTTTCAAAGTGTAAATGATATTTTCCTAAATAAATGTCTTAATTTATTTTTAAACCATCCTATATAAGTTTAAAACATTTTTTTAAAATTAAATGTTTTTAAAATAATATTAACTTTTAGAAAATGTTTATAAATTTTGAATGTTTATTTTCCCCATGAAATGTTTGAATTTATCTTGAAAAATAATTTCCCATCTAAGATGACATACATTTATGTTACTTATGATTTACTTGGGAAATGATCCAAGGGTACTGTTCCTATTTTTTCATTAAATAGTTTATGTTTATGATGAAAATATTTTTATGCACCCCGTTTCTATTCAACGGGTTATAAAATGATAAAATGCCTATGGAACCCACTTATTTTTCCACAGGTTATATTTTTATAAAATAAATTTATGGTTATGAAACCTATTTCATTTCCTTGGGTTATGTTTTAATGATATCTTTATGAAAACCATTTAATTTCATGGATTCTAATATGATCAATGTCTTATGATCTTATGGCTCACATATGTGTTATTTTCAATATGTGAAAGTGGCTACGTTATAACAAGGGATTGTGGTTATGTTATAAAAAAATATGTGTGGGAACTATATCTTCCTCTATTTAATTGGGTAAATATTTATATCCTATGAGATAGACCAGACAATAATAGGAAGTGAAACCAGTTCAGTAAGGGCCTTTGTCTGGTATGGTGGTATTGGGAGTGGACCTTGAATACTATGATGGTTTAGGGATTAAACTCATTCTACTCTAAGAAAATTAATACCATTAGGGATGGTGGTGTGTCCCACTAAGAAGGTGTATCTACCCATGGAGTGCCCTAATAACTTTTGTAAATAATCCCTAACTACTAATGTAATGATTATATATAATTATGTGTACGCCAAAATTTTATTTCTTATGACAATGTTATGATCTCATGATTCATTTTCTTTGATTTATTTATGATTCATTTCTTATGAACTGCCAATATTTATTCCATAACTCCAATTTGTGATCTTTGATATGCAGGTTATGGTTTTCAAATGTTATTCACATGTTCTCAAACACTACTCTTCATGTTATGATTATGATAATGTTATCATATAGTTATGTTCATGTTATTCTTATGTATCTCCTTTTTTACCGTTACAAAACATCAATGAACAACCTTTTTTATTTTTCTTTTCCTTATGTTATAATAAAATGATTTAATAAGGGTATGGATGTGAAGAGTACTAAATGGGAAGATATTTTGGTAAATATTGAATGTTTATCACTAAATTAGAATATTGTGTACCCCGTACCAAAATACACTAAACTGTTATGGTCCACGAGATTTTATATATGTAATGTGTTAAATATACATATGAAAAGATGTAATATCTATGTGATAAAATCCTAGTTTTTTTTAGTTTATATCAAAGGAATGGATTAGTTAACCTTTGCAAACTAGAATGATAATAAATTAGTGAGATCCCAAGGTATATTTTTAAGGATTTATCTAGGGATGTGTCTAAGGATAAATCTAAGGATGATTCAATATATTGGAAATTGTCATGGAAATTTGTTAAAGTATAGAGTGATTTTCTTCATGAAATTTCATCCATGTATGTATACTATGAGTGGATGTGTCTCGAGCACATAGGTAACTAGGATTAATAACTCTGAAAAGGTTGTATTGAGAAAGACATGATTGTCACCTAGTGCATGACAACCTGACTTTTTGTACACATAGTTTGACATTACTAGGGGATATGATTTGTAAATTCATGAACTCATTAAAAATCATCATGATTTATTTAAATATATGTGGACTACGAAGTCCTAGGGTTAATCATAAGGTGTCATAGATTTAAAATAATGTGTCATGATTTATACATAATATTTTATTTTGCTTGAATCTGTTGTTTTACACTATGAATAGTGTTTCTCACACTATTATTTTTTTTATTTAATAGAGAGAACCAGAAGGAACTGGGTTAACATATAATGTGATAAATAAATTTATGATGAGAATCAAAATTGGGTAATGAATGGATTAACAGATATTTTTATTATATATAATCAGTTATTACAGAAAATGATTAACAACATGTACCTTAACTAAACCTTGGACTCACCAAAGAAGAGAAGGGTATTATTTTATAAGATTTATGGTAATTCAGACCATAGAGGAAGGATGGTTTAGATTCATATATGCTGAGAATATGGGAATAATCACTCAAGGGAATGTATTAGGGAGAGGATAAGATGTTTTGAGTATAGAATATAAGGACACAGAGAAAGTAATGGTAGGGGGAAATGAAAAGTTATTTTAGTGATATGGATGAGAATAATGGTCTTTATAAGGTATCATAAACAATTGAATGTTTTAAATGTGGAAAGTACGGAAATTATTAAAATCAATTTCCTATGAGGAAATATTGTAAAGAGAACCAACAAGGTTATACAAGTAAGGGTTTTTCTATTAATGATGAAGATGTTACAAATGAAATGTTAAAGGAATGAGCTACTAAGGAATAAGATGATGAGGCCTAGTTAATGGTTTGATATGTAAGTGGGATGGTTGAAGTGTGTATATATTTGAATTCAAAAATTATGTTATATGAATCATGAAATATATAAGTATTGTTCTATATGAGTATCTTGGTATGGATTTTAAAAAATAAGTTGAATAGTGATGATGACATTGAAAAGTTATTTTTTAAAAAAGTGATATATTGGTTATGGTAAATTAACCCTTAGTATATCAATGATATTGAGAAAATTGTGTTTTTTTGGATGATGTGATGTTTGATATGGTCAAATTAAATTTCATAATATTGATATCTTTGAAACTGGTTATTGATCTATTGATAAAGTGATTTATGGTAAAATTACTAGATTTTACAACATTTTTTTATTTAAGAATTATATCTAACTATATTTTTTTATTTAAGGGATAAATAAGAATATATGTTTTCAATAAGGTTTTTTGGAAATTCATGTTACTTCCATGTTTCAAGAGATTACTAGATGATGGTATTTACATGTTTTGTATGTCATATTCAAGATCCATTTTTTATATATGGGGGAATGATGTTAGGAAATTTAGTGACCCTATTTATATTGTTTTGGATTTTAATCTTTTGGAAGGTTCATAATGTAAACCATTTATGAAATGTTTTATGTTTAACTTAGGATGAGTTTTTATAGATTAATATACATTATGATTTATGCATATTGGATAACGTATGCTAACCATTTTGTTGTGATGATAACTAGAGATGGAAGTAATGAATTATCATTATAATATGTATCTTGTGATCCATTAGTGCTTCAGGAATAACAAAATTAGTCTTCATTTCTAGGATTAAGAGATGATTTATAAATTGATCAATACATAACCAAAGGATGATATTGTACTTATGAAATAGAATAAAATCAATAAGTATATATTCTTATTAAATTTACCTAAAATTAAGATCTTAGAATAAAATTGATTCCTACTATCATCATTTGAATTATATAAATTACATTTTCACAAATATTTATTTTATTTTTTTGTGGTCGCCAACCTTCTCAAGATCACCCAATTTCATAAGATCAATGATCTCTATCACTCTCAATAATTATTTATGTTTTTCTTCCATGTCCAATTATTCACTTCCCATATAGGTTCTTGTATGTGTAAAATCTAGTTATGAATTAATATTGGTAACCTTTATGTTTATAACATTCACTATTTAAGGGAGGTTTTTTATTCATTTCTACAATGTGGGTTTTATGAAGGAATTTTAAAATGTTAAACATTTAGTGATTGAGAGAAATATTGATGGATAAATTCATTATAAGAAGGAGAAATACAGTAACCTGAGATTTTGTGACATTTTTTCTAATAAATTTAATTCCTTTGATAGTTTTCACAAAACTGATTTTGGATTATATTCCACAGAACACTAATTTTTTCTTATGTTACATGTGACATTGAGTTTTAACAACCCATGATATATTATTAATATCATTATTTAAAATGATAGTTATAATTAATCCATTGGAAAAGAGAGTATGAATAGGATTGAATAAAATATAAAAATATGGTTTAAAATTTTATAGAAAATTAATTCCTTGGTGACTAATTAATTTATAATGAAAATAAGGACCATTTGGAATAAAAATATATTTTTTTTCTAAATAACTATTTTTTCATGTTCAAATGTTTATTACATTAATAAATGAACCAAATAATTTTTTGTTAGTTATTTTAATTATATTTATATATTATATATTTAATAGAAAAATTAACATTAATCTTATGTATTTTCTTGACATGAGATAAGAATAAATCCAATTTTACATTTTTAACTGTATATTTCTAAAAATCAGTTTTTTTACATTTGGATAAGTTATTTTAAAATTAATTTTTACCATTTTTAGAAATTTAATTATATACAATAAATATAATTTTTTAAATAATAATTTTAAAATTATCTTAAGGTGAATGTTTTTTATTTTTCTGAGAAGTTTCATTTCTTGATGAATAATGAAAAATACAAAATTTTAATTGAGATAAATCTCTTCATTTATTTTATTTAAATAGTTAAATTATATTTTGAATTAATTTAAAATTAAAATTAGTTCAATTATTAATCCATCTATCCAATTTAGTTTATGGGAATAAATTTCACATGAAATTTTGATATAAAAATTTTGTAATGTTTTTAACATTTTCTCTTTAAAACCCCGCTTTCTTGTCGCCTCTAGGTGATTAATTTTAAATTAAAATTATCCACATATATGAATTGAATTTTTAAAAATGGATTACATATTTGTAATAAGATAAAATTATATTCTATAATATTTTAAACTTATGTTTTTAACAAAATTAATAGTAAAAATAGTAAAAATTATTTACCATGGTTAATGTAAAAATGGGTTTACTAGGGGGTTAAACTAAAAACATAAGTGTAAAAATTGAATCAAAACATGAATAACTCAAATTTATTAGAACTATTTAGACCTTATACCTTTTATTCTAATTAATACTCAAATTTAGAGTCTTTTCACAAGAAAAATAAGGTTACACCTTTTTCTTTTTAAAAAATTACAAGTGTGACACTCATCTCACTTATAAAAGGCCACCTCCTATCCTCTCTTCTTCGCACCTTCAATACATTTTGTTTCAGTCAATACCTACCCAAATCAACTAAAAATTCCATTAAATCTTCTTCTAAGTATTATTTTTTTCATCTATCCTACCAAGTTAGGATTTTGGTGCAAACCTATGGAGGTTACGTAAAGAAGAGGTAACGTTATTCAATGAGTATTTTTATTTTATTTCTTCCTACATATCCTTATATTATTATTAAACCATAATTATATAATAACCATAGTATTTTCCATACAATGAATTTTTTTTCTATTTTAATTAACTACAACCATATTCATTTCTATCAAATGGGTTTTTGAAATCATTGTTGGTGTGTACGGTGGAATAACGCCTCGTGAACCGATGTAATTAATTTTTCATTTACCACCTATCACAATTAGTTATGATTTTGAATATAAAGTATATATATGATAGTTATAAAATTATTGTACCACTATAGTAATTATATCATATTTTCTTATTTACATTCCATTCTGAAGGGGATACGATAACATCATTCTTGTATACGGTGGACTATATCCTCATAAAGCGATGTGATTAATGTTTCACTAACTCTTTACATGGATGATAATAAGGATAAATATATGTGATATATATGAAATAATTATAATATTAATGACATATTTATAATTAGTAAATGATAATATATCATTTTATATCTTACCTTTTTCACCCACTAAAAGATGATAACATCGTTCCTGTATGTGTAGACTACAGCCTTCACAAAGCGATGTGAGTCTCTTTTCATCACTGCACAACATGAATGGTATGTATAAGTGTATTTAAAGAAATAATATAGTGACTATGATGTTATTATCATTATTTAAATATAAAATATTACTTACCTTTTTTCCAAAACTATCATTGAGAGATGGAAACATTAATCACGTGCACGTACGACCTACTGTCTCCATGATCATAACATACTTCAATTATCAAATCAATATTTCGTGATTGATATTTTGAAAATAATTTATATATTAATATTATAATTATTTCATTATTACTATTCTATATATAATGTAACCATTATTAAATTAAGAGGACCAAAGAATTCAAATCATATACAAAAAACATAGCGGTTATTACTCGAAATGTAAATTAAACGAGGAAATATTAACAAAGGGGTAATAAAATGACATAAGTAAATCATATATGGTATGATATATATATTTATTTTTCAGTAATATATTTATAATAAACTTATATTTATTTTATAGTATGATTTAATTTGTAGGAAGAAAGTCACGGCTTATAGTAAGTGATTTTTGTCTCCCTTTTATTTTTCTACGAGACACATGCCACATTCATCATGTTATGATTTTATATGTTTTATATACTTTACATGAATTTATTTTATGATTATTTTCCTTAAATATTTTTTCTTTAAATATCCATTTGATTATCTATATTTCAGGGGGTTAGGGGTTCAAAAGTTAGCAAATCGATAAGGGATTTTTTTTCTCAAATTTTCTTCTTTGAGAAATATGTATGTTATGCAACTATAAGCTTACATTATCCTATTTGACATGTAATAATTTCAATTTATTTCCAATCATTATAATTTTTATTACATTATATTTTATTCTTTCATGTGGCTTACATTTCAAAGTTTCCAAAGTGGTAATGATTTTATGTTATAATCTCATCATTTTTCATGATTATTTATGATTACAATTCTGATGAAAAATATATTAAGATATATATCTCAAGAAATTAAATAATTTTAATATACTCTAGTTATTCATTATTTTATATGTAAAATTACTTTTTTTACACTCTTTTTTACTTAAAATAATTGAAAAATAGTTTTAAGAAAATCTGAATTTATTTCTCTCTTCTATCAGAAATCCTTTTCTTCCAAAACCATATTTTCTAAAAAAAATCTATAATGTTTTTAATGTTATTAAAATAATTATTTAAATAAATTTTTACCCACGTCTATCTTTTTAAAAAAAATTATGCAAATATTCATTTCATTTTCCAAAAATTCTTATTTGTCTTTTACCAAAAATGTGAAAAGAATATTTTTTTAACTTGTATGGTATGTGTGAAATATTATGCTATAATGACATAAATTTTTTTGAATATTCCTTTCTATGTTTTCAAGGATATTTTAAAATAAAAATATTTTAATAAATATTATGTTTTAGAACATATTTTTCAAATTGGAAAATTCTGTTTTATCTCAAAATGTTTTAACATTTTTTTATAGCATCCCGTAAACTTTTAAAGGGTTTTTTCAAATGAAATTGATTTTTCAAATTATTTAACATTTAAAAAGTGTTTTTACAGGTGTAATGTTATTTTAATCAACAAATTCCCCTAGTAATGTTTCAAAATAATTTTCCATCTATGATGACATCCTTTGTTGTTACCTATGCTTTACTAGGCATATCATCCTAAGGATACCATTCTTATTCATTCTATGAATGGTTTATACTTATGATGACAAGATGTTTATGAAACCTATTTCTATTACATAGGTTATACCATATTAATAATTGTTTTCATCTCTATTTTTTTCATGTTTTATTTTTTGATGAAATAATGATATGATTATGAAACCTTTTTCTTTTCTATAGGTTATGTTATAATAAAATGTTTATGAAACTCATTTCATCTCGTGGGTTATGATATGATGAATGAATTATAATATTATGGAACATATATATATGATTTTAATTATTTTATGGAGGTTAAATTATAACCATGGAAGGTAGTTATGTTATAACCAAATATGGGTGAGACCTACATCTCCACCAAATGCATTGGGTAATGATTTATATCTCGTGAGATAGAAAAGAATGGAACAGGGAGTGAAACCAGTTCATTAATGTGATTTTTCCACTATGATGGTCTTGGTAGTGAACCTTGAATACTACGATGGTTGGGGGAGTTATCCAACTCAACTATGATGAAACAGATACCACTTTTGATGGTGGCGTGTTCCACCTTGGATGTGTATCTGCCCATGGAGTTTTCGGATATGTTTTAAAAGTGAGCCTTGACTAATAAGGAAATAATTTTCTATGATTATGTGTATGAAACTATTATATGTATTACATCAATGTTATGTTCTAATGACTCATTTTATTTTATTTACTTATGATTCATGTCTTAGGAACTACCTATATTTATTTCATGACTCCAAATTATGATCATTCATATGAGGGGTATGGTTTTTAAATGTTATGCTCGTGTTTCGATACCATTATGTTCATATTATGCTTACATATCTCCCTTTTTTACCCTTACTAAGAATCTATGATCACCCTTTCATATTTTTAATTTCCCTTGGTTATAAATATTTGATTTAAGTAGGTTATATAGATGAAGAGTATTAAATTTTAATATTGTTGTGAGAAACATTAAAGTTCATTAATGAAATTAGAATATTGTGTACCAAGCCCCATAATGCATGAAACTATTACAGTCTTCAAGAATGTGTTTGTGCAATGTATTATATATTGATATAAAAATATGTAATATCTATGTACCAGAAGCCTGGGACTCATTCTTATATTTAAATATATTCACAAAATCACATGAATATTAGTTCAATAATATTCAATACCATTATATTCTCCATAATAACTTATCAATAGAACTATATGAATATTTCTCCCATGATTCACTATTCCTATAATTCACAAAAACCCTACACAATCTCATAATATTCATTTTCTTAAAAGACTATCTTTTCTGAATCCCTAAGAATACATGAGATCCTTATTCAAACTTGTCAAAGGATAATTCTTAATAATTAAACAAGATTTTATCATCATGAATCATTTTGAACATTTATATTTTAAATCCTAGAATTATCTTATGATTATCCTTTAAATTCCATATCATCCATCCCTCCTACTAACTCGGCTTAAATCATGTCTTAATCTTTCATCATTGTGATGTATATGAATTTAAAAATTGCTCAACATTATTACATTTATTTCCTAATATTTTCCTTAAAATTACCAATTATGTTTCTAGAATATTAGATTTTTTACTCTTAGAAATTTTATATTGGTAGAAAAACATCATCTTATAAAAGAAATAAATTTCTTAATCATTACTTTAGTGAGATCATGTATATATCTACATTTCAAAACTAATATATTCATATGTATCACCCTAAAAACGCATGAATAATATGGATTATATTATGTTTAAACATTAATTTATAACATAACCTAGGGGAAGCTTTCCATTTTTCAATCTTATACTATATTACCTTTGAATATTTTAAATATCATTGGAATATCTTTCATACCATCAGAAATATATTTTGTATGATCCAATATTTTTTATGTGTGATGGTGCATTCATGCCCCTATAACATTTCAATTTGATACACATGATATAACATTTTTATACACTGAATATCTTAAGTATCACTTGGAAGTTCAATAATTTACAAATTTTAACTTATTTAAGAGACATCACATATCTATAGAATATATTATGTACCATGTAAAATATATTACATATCAATGTTAACATAAAGTGTTTTTTCAATTCATTAGAATGTATCACGTATCATCTTGAGAATATTCTGTATCTTAGTGTTATTTAAATAATTAAATATTTTTTGATTCTAAGGAATATATTTCACGTGCCTTGAAATACACTAATAAATATAGAACTTCTTCAACTCATTGTAATACGTATTCAATCCTTTTCAAGGTGTCTTGACTCACTTCAACTCTATCCAAATCTCTTTAGGACATATTTTAATATTCTTTAGCTATATCAACTTCTTAAAATTCATTAAATATTCTTAAACTAATTCCATACATGAACATTTAATTAATATCTTCAACATCCTTTCAAAAAGGTTTTAAACATATTTTTCAATATTTAGTAGATAATTAATATCATGGAAATATTGGAAGTGACTCTTTGGATTGCTCAACCCATGAAACACCTTGTCTGTATAAATGGATATCTAACAAAATATATAATAGAATATTAGTAACTAAAGAATCATTATTTTCATATGAATAATGATAGAAACTCACTTCTAATATCCAATTTTTTTCTTAAATCCTCATAAATTTTAAACAAATTAACATATAATAACACCATTCATTGGATTATAACTCAATATTCTCATCACACGTGTTTGGATAAATGAAACTCCATCTAAGATTATATTCTAAATATATATTGACATCATTATTATTGAGAAATAATAAAAGTAAATACTAATAGGTTTAAGAATATACCTATTTGGATTTTTTAATGTACATATAGATAATGAATTTTAGTATTCCTTATTACATTTCTTTCTCTCTCTACCTTATTGATACTAAATACAAATGTTCATGGTAGAGAGTTGTATCATTTCACTTAAATACATGTGCCATTAATTATTCCACTCCAAAAATAACTGATAAATGATCAAATTAGAAAAAAGTGATAATTTAGAATAAAAATCTATCCATAACCAAACCAGGATATAATACCAGCTCAAAATGAATTTTTTAAGGTATAATCAAAGGTAATTTTAGGATGATTACAATTTTTTATTATAATATCATAATATTTTAAACATTAGTTACTATACTAATCTGAACACTAGATTAAAAATATTCAAAAAAACTAGATGATTTAATTTTATAAATAATTCATTGAATTTCAGAAAAACTTCTCATATCTATTTTCAATGATAAATCTATCTTTCCCCCATAATAATAGAACTTACAATTTAAAAACAAGGATGATAGGGTATGAAAACATACCTCTCCAATGAAACATTCCAATAACATTATAAATTTTTATAGATACCTTGTTCTAGTATATTACTCAAATATATCCTCCTCAAGGGATATACTCCATATTCAATTCATTAAGGTTGATATCATTAGTAAAAATTCTTCAAAATACCAAATCTTAAGATCACACTAATTTGGAAACGTACAATATTCTATAATACACTCCTAGAATGCCCATATTCATCAGTTCTCCCCTTGAAAAATAAAAGCACCTTCAATTACCAATATATAAATATCAAAAATAATATATATGGGAATAAACTTATTTTCATTTTTCCATAAATGAGAGAAATAATATTGAGAGTTTCTTCTCAACCAATATAATCCTTTTCTTTAAAATATAGTTTTGATAGAATTACTTATGATTTATCTTCTATTTTTTTAGATTGAACTACTATTTTGAATCATGGTGTTTATTAAGATACTTATTTGTGTGTAATCTCATTCTTTTAATCATAGATCAATGAATACAAGATATTTTGTTTTGGACTAGTTGAAAATTACAAGAGGATTTGATAATTTCATTTGGTAAGTAGGATTAATTCCAAAATGAGCTTTGAAATTTGAATCTTCGATTTGGAACACATAAATTTTTTTTTCATATGATCTTTAATGAGAGAGATATGTCTCAAAAGTTTGGATATGTTTTAGAAGCATCATGCTAAAAAAACTCATTTTTCGGAGAAGCAGAAAGGGGCACACAGTTTGTTGAAACCATGAGGCCCTATACAAGAAATCATGTGGTCAATTGTAGGGGTTTAGAGGGTTTCACAAGGTTTTTTTAACCATGATCACAAGTCTAATGACCATGAAAAGGGTATATAATAAATTTCATGTGTTAAATTAATGGATTGCACATGGTTTTTCAAATCATCCACCTAAACTTGTAGGGTGTGGGGGTTTGAATTTTCTAAGTGCATGGATTTTTCATTATTTCTAAAACTGTGTGGATTGTGGAACATTGATAAAGTGATCTACACAGTTGGTAAATGGTTTTCATAACTATGTGCCTTGTTATAAGGGGGAAAATACCATTTTCTCCTCCACCTGTAAATGTGTTTTTCCTATTTTCATCACTAATTCACCCAGTAGATCCCTCGCACATGCCCTCCGCATCCTTTTATCCCTTTTTTGGTTTATCCTTCAAAATTGATTTAAATAAAACACCATTGAGTGTGTTAGAAGTGTATAAGTAAGGCTAAGACTCATATCACCCCACTTGTTAGTTTTCATTACCATATGGAATATTGTTTCTATGCAAGATCATTTTCCCTATTTTTAGGGCATTTGATAATTATTATAACTTATCTAATTCTAGATTTAATCAAGTCCCAATATTTTATGTGCATAGAATATTAATAATGAGGTACGTTTTCTATATGAGATTCCCAAAAAAAATTCATTTATATTTTTTTGTTGTGTCATGTGCTGGATCATCCATGAATCACTTATTAAACATTAATTTAATTAAATTAAATTATTATACCATGACCAAGAACCCTATTACATGGTTGTAGGTTATAGACCACAAAAAAACCACCTCTTAAGGTAAGTTCAATTGTATTCTTTTTGTACCACCCATTACTAGTGATTAATCATCCATTAGATGTGTTATTTAAATGAATTGGCACATTTAAAAATGCCTTAAAAAATTTAATTGATTTAGATGAACCTATTTTAATTCGGTATCTTTATATATCCTTGATGTTTTTGAATCATTAAATCTTATTAATTTAAATAAATTGGAATATGTATAACAAAATGTGTTTGATTAATTATATTATGGAATGATTATTTCTCATAGAATTGATGGTGCTTATAAATTGAATGAATAAATTCATGGTTAAATTGATAATGATATGGATTGTATACCATGTCCCTAATTTATATAATGGAATGATTAATCACATGGATTGTTTTTAAAAAATAAATGTTTCATACGAATGAAGTTACATTATTCCTAGAGCAATTCTTGGTTTCTCTTTATGAAACACTGAAGATAAGTACTTATATGGAAAGAATAATTTCATTATAATAGATTATTATATTGGGACCTTGTTTAGGGTTGTGGAATGAAATTTCAAACCCCATTGGTTGAGAAAATTGGACATAGTAATTCATGTCACTTGCGATATTGTACAAGATGTTCCAAACCCCCATGAATATAATGTTGGGAATTACCTTTCTATTTTTTATTCATGATACTCAATCATGGAGTCCTTAATAATTGGGATACTCCATCATATAATCGCTTAATATTTATGAGACATTTCAATATAATCCTACGTTATTCCCTGAGAAAGACGAAAATGGAAGCCATTATCTATTATATAACTCTTATGTCTGCATGGATTCTTGAGTTATGCCTTGGGTCTTAGCTAGTACCATGTATCAATATATATATAGTTGTGTGTGTGCGTGTGTTCAAACACATATAGTATATATATATTTACATACACACTTATATATATTTTCTAATATACCCAGTGAAACTTGTTTAGAAAAAGTTTTATCTTTGGTCGATGAAGGTATGGTCGGACAGGTGTCCATGAGAAACCTAAGCCCGACTTGTATTAGTTTACGTATACTGCACTAATTAACTTTTGATATACTTATGAACTACTTTATTTTATACTCATGGATGGGATATAAATTATATATCATTGGTGTTTACCTATGGAGTTTTACTCACACCTTATTTAGGCCATAAGTTGGTACCCGAACTGATATCCTGGTTGTGGGTAATGTTGAAATGTGATTTGTATCGTCTCCATTTTAGACTAAGATTGGATATGGGAGCTTTTGAGTAGAGGTTGAGCATGTACTCGTGATTCCTTATATAGATTGATTATTTATTTATTTATTTATTTTCTTTTTTGGACTATAATTACTTATTGTATCACATGATGTGTGTCTGACATCCTGTATTTATGTCATATCATGTTAATGTACAATTGGCTTATTTGGATTTTTCCTAGTTATCTTTTTATATTAACTACCAATTATTATTATCTGGAACTATTCTTTATTTTTTATTTATTTTTCAATATTTATTGTAGAATTAAAGTGTATAGTCTCCCTATTATACCCCTTTAGACCCACACTGCTAGTCAGTAGTGTCTGGTATGCATGGAGGGGCACTAGAGGCCATATGATTTGCCAAATTTGGTCACTATTTTAGTGGATCCTAGTTTGTAATGATATAACGAACATGAGTTTCATCGTTCTATCGTCATCTTATTTATAATCTCCATTTAGGATAACAATATTATAAAAAAACATTTTAATTGTTTTTATCCTTGTTTCACCTTCCACACAAATCCTTAAAAACTCTAGGGTCATCATTTTTAGATAACCACTCAAGAAATTAAATATAATTATTTATAATTACATTTTTATTTATCACTTACCTTTTCTTATTAATTTTCTACATATCATTCAATTTAAAATTGAGTTGTAAAAGTAATCTTACATTATTTGGGAACATTCTTAGCTTTCTTAGTTCTTCCATATGTGTTCTCATGAATCTTAATGTTTCCAGATTTAGGAAACATTTCATGAGGATAAAATTCTCTATTAGGTATATATTTCACTAAATAAAAAAACCTATTTATATTTTGGATCAATTCAATTATTCATATATTAAACATTCCTCTGTTACTCAAGTCTTGTTTTAATGATTCCATGTTGTTTATTTTTCTTCCACAAATGTATATTCTACTTCTTAATATACTACCCTAATTAAAAATGTTTGTATTTATTTTCATAACATTTTCTTTCTTCCATAACCTAAGGAATTATAACATCATTTATTCTCTTTCTTATTTCTCATATTTTATGGTATTCTCTGTTCAATTTATCTTTTCATTTTCTTAGATGATTTAAAATAGTATTACTCTCTACTATTATAAATTTTACTGAAAATTACATATAAAATTTTAAGTGTTCTAAATTTGTTTGACATGGAAATATACTTACCATTTTTTGGTGTACTTCACATAAACTCAACTTTGCTTCCAATTAATACTATATTTCCTTTTCTAAAAATTTTGTTATTATATTATTAGTATATAGCCTTATTCCAAAACCTTCTATTACAACATTAGTAGCTCACAACCATTGATATTATCTTTTAAATAACGGTATGGCCTTCTTTAGTAGTTTTATATTTTAATGTCTTTTCCCCACTAGTTGTACTTATTTTAAGGTAGAATTATATTTTCACATACTTTAAAATACCTTTGATTAATTATTTGGATCCTCATTAATTTACTTCATCCATCATTTTCTAAATTTTGATTTCAAACCTACACTATTGATAAAAATATAATTAGAACACTCAAAATTTATATAGTTCATGATACCTCTTTATTTATGACTCTAGTGGTCTTATCAGTGAACTATTTTAGGCCTTTCATTCTCGTAGTTAGAGATCATTTGATAAAAATATCCAATTTTGATCATTTGATCATAGAACGACTTTTAATAGTAGTTTGTGAGGACCAAGCTCATGTTTCTTTCCAATTTTTTAAAATAAATTCCACAGATAGACATTTCATGTGGAGGATATTTTTCTTATCCTCAAATGATCTCTCATTTTCTTCAAACTCTCTTCTTATTTTCTCAATATTATCTTCATGCATCTTATTGTTCTCTTGTAGGTAAATATCATGCTCCTTGATCTTATTAGTTATAATCCATATTTGAGTATCCTTGATAAAAATTACTTCCTTTATTTCATGGATATCTTCTTCATGACCCTTCTTGGATTCATACTTTTATTAAATTTTATTAATCTATTCATTCTCAAATATAGAGAAACCTTCTTCAATTTTCCCATTTTTGGATCTTATGGATACTAATTTCATCGAGATTTTTAAATATTCCAATACCTTTTTCCTGAAATCATCATTCATTCATTCATTTTCGTCTTTAACATGGGTTATATCCTACTGTATGATTCTAAAACTTCCAAAAATAAACATTACTATTCTTTTGGGAAAAAAATCAGAATATAATTTAAAATAATAGTTGATTTATCTTATAAATCCTCTTATATGTGATCTTCCCCGCATTTTGTTGGTTTATAAAAAGGAAAATCATGAAAGGAATATTTAGTTACCTGTTATTTATATAAATATTATGAATATTTTATTGTAGAATTATTGCCCATGTTCTCAATAGTGTATTTTAATACCAAATTTTATTTATTATTTCTTGGTCTAGTTTGTCCACAATCACAAAACGGGGAAGGAATTTTTTGACTCTATTTTGTTAAGAGGTATGTAAAATCATAACTAATTTAATTAATAGGAAAATTAACATTATATATAACAAAAATATTTCCATTAGATAATCCTCTTTCTTAGATGAGAACTTTATCAATTTATTTCCATTTTTCTTCTTCTTATTCATAAAATTCTTGGAAAATATTTATTCCTTTGATGATTTGATAAGAATATCATAATACTCATCAAACCTTCACTTCATAATGATTTTTGGGTAGAAACTCACAAATTTAAAAACATTATATGTTTTAAGACATTTAAATTTAATCATAGGGGTAACCATATATCTCTAATACGAATTGTAATTCCACCAGGATCGAAGAAACCAAACTAAGAGGTATTGAATATATGTTGGTGACTTTTACCAATTTAAACAAATTATTATTGATTATTCACTTAAATAGCGATTATAACTCTCTTTAATATACATTCACTCAATTAAAAATCATTTATTGATAAATAAGAAACCAAACAATAAGGCATTCAATGATTCATGTGTTTTAATCACAATGTGTGAGCCATTCCTTGAGGTAAGGTGGTTGTTATCCCACACTAACATAACTGGTATTTTATTATCATTAATCATCCATTTTCTAGTGGATTGACGTTAAACCTTTTTATCTAGAAACAACCAAATTAAATGTAAGATAAAACAGTATTTCTTTCATACTTTACCAGCAAACAATCCTTTGTTTATATATACAAGATTCATTAACCTCCACTTTGAAGTATGATTAGTAGTGTAGGTCTATAACTCTCCTGGAAAATATTAATCTAATATCCTTACAAATATATACAGTTATTTTAAATTGTGTTCTCAAAAATATAAATTGCAAATAGTTTTTCCCAATTATTCATCAGTCCTAATGATACTATAATATCATTTGTTGGTCTTCTCACTTCTTTAACCAATTTTATTTTAATATATCAGTATGCCTCCTAGTACCTCTCTTTATTATTTCTTACTCTCCAATGCATAAGGATAAAATCTCACAATAGTTTTGAGTCTAACATTTTTTAACCCCCCAATATTTTAAATTAAAAAATTGACTTTGAAACCTAATTTGTTTGATAGATTATTATGCATAAAAACCAAACAAAAAAACTGTGGAATGTCATATAACCATTGGAATATATCAATAGAATTAGATAGTAAATGTAGAGTTTATTAAATTATAGAAAATATGTCAAAATAAAATAAAGGACATTATTAATACTAAGGTATTGATAAAATTCATCTAGTGATTCTAAATAACTAAAAATGTTATTTTATGCTTAAAAATGTATTCTTTTAAAAATTATCTTATTATATGATTTTTATAGAAAAAATAATATAACATGGATAAAATCTATTTCTGATATGAAGAATATATTAAAAAAAATTAATTATTAATAGATAGGAAATGAGAATCTAAAGAATTAATATTTTAAATGTAATTTTCCTTGGAAAATAATTTTCATTATATTTTTATGTTTTTATTTAAATATTAAAATTTCAAATTATAGAATTTTAGTTCGGCAAAACTGAATTAATTTTTTGATTTAGAATAACAATATTAGATTAAGATTAATTTTTTTAATTTTTCTAAAATAATTTATTTTTAGGTGAATATTTAAAAATATGGTTTTTATTAAAGTCATAGTCTTTAGGGATATATAAAAAAGTAAGTATAACTTAAATACATATAAAACTTATTCCATAAAAAGGATATATTTAAGTATTAATAATATATATTTCAAAATACTATTATATATTTAGAAATCTTATATTTAAAAGAATATTAACATATAAGATATTTTACAATAAAAAAAGCTACTTTTAGTATTATGTTTTTATAAAATATTATTTTGAAAAAATTATTCTTTGGTGTGATATAAAAGGTAAATAAATTTTATTTTTTCTAATAATGCACTTTATATTAATAAAAAATAAAACATTGATAATTCTATGCTACACATTAATTTTGACCTTAATAATACACTTTTTATAAAAAACATTTTTGAGCTTCAATTGTCTATTATTAAAATTAATGTTTATGATACATCGAAATATTATTTTATAAAAATATTCCCATATGTTTAATCATTAGGAGAAATTTAAGTGTTAAAATTAAATTAATTAGGAAAAAATTTATTACCATGGTAAAACCAAAAATTGTTAAAACTGAAAAATCTATAATTAAAAGGATTGATACTTGTTTCAAACATGTGTAAGAATGAATGGTAGAGGATATAGTGAGATTATATCATAATAAATTTAATTTTTTACCAATTTTGTGTCCTTTGACCAATAAATAGTGGCATATTATTATTCAAATGTAATGGGTACTTCCAAAATTACTTTTCTTCTCACTTATGAAGGGGGATCACTTCAGCAACTTTATTTTACACTTATCCCTTTAAATTTCATTATAAAATTATGAAATTTTTCTCTTTATAGAATTATATAAAAATTTCATATGCCTATTTTCTCAATTATTTATCATAAGGCCTCTATTTCCAGGGAGATTTCTAGGAGAAATATCAAGTTCTCAATGTGAGTATTTTTTACTCCTTAGTATTGTATTCCTAATCATACCCTTCCAAAAAATTTCTATCCAACCCAATATAATTAAATTGGTATTATTAATATACTATAATGTTATTATATTAATTTAGAAATTATTATACAATATTTTCAATCCACTAATAAAAACAAAACAACATTGATTGTCTGTACGGTGGACTACCTCCTACAAAAAGTGATGTGGTTTGTTTTTTCATCACTACCATTCATGGTTGAGAAAATGATAGATTTTATAAATGTATATTTTAAATACATAATAATTATAATTTTTAAATATTAATTTATCATATACCTTGATTCAATCCCATTCTTCTAGAAATGGAATTATTAATCAAGTGCACATGCAGACTACAGCCTCCATGAACAAAGAATTTCATTTGTCACTACCAACATACAAAGGTGGTTCTAAGAATTAATTTAATTAGTCTATATAATATTTATGAAATTTTTAGGCTTCATTAAAATTTATATATTAAATTATATCAAAAATTAACTTAACTTATTAAATCATCATAACATGCTCTCATTTGGGTCAGTTTTACCACCTATGTGAATAATTTCATGATCTTTATGTCATGAATGATTAAGTAATATTATATAATAATAATATCATATGGTAATAATTTATTTAATATTTTGTAAATGTTTTCTAAATATTTTTTTAATATTTAATAAATTTATTAATATATCACCCTTCGATCTTTATACATGCTGAAACTAGTTTATCGTAATTTCTTTTTTCAAGAACCATATTCATGTATTTCACCTAATGAAATGGGACTTTAAGAGTCATTTAAATAAAATTATTATTATATATTATGTAATCATTGAGTTATTAACCATTAACCTATAAATAATAATTGACCCCATCTTTGTGGTACTTGTATGAAATGAAAAATGAAAAGTAATAACACTCTATGAAGGAAATAAAATATAGCTACCTAATATATTTGTAACAAATTATTATAAAATAACCGTATAAATTATTATATGTATGAATATGGTTATTAAATAGGTGATTAAGATAGTAATTTTTTGATACATGAGGTTAGACCATGTTGGGATATGCAGGATTAAAGGTAGTGGTTTTTGCCTCTCAATTTTGCTTCATTGAGATATGATTCATATTCACCACTTGTTTCATTTTTTGGTGTGTAAATTAGACATGGATGTATTTTATAAATTTTATTAATGCCTTATAATGGGTTATAAATTCCATCCCATTTTCCACCTTTCATGGATTTTCAATTCAGTAAATTATAACATTGTAAGGGTTATTTGTCTTTATTTACAACTCCTTGAGACATGTTTTATTTAGTGCACCATAATTTATTTTATATGGTGTATTCAATTAAATATAAATTTCAGTTATAATGAAAATATTTCATCTCATGATATTTAAATTTTAATTTCATGGTAACCCTCTTATGTTCTTTTTATTCTTATGTTTCTATTATTAAAACTGTTCTATGTCTCAATTTTTGATTTCATTGAGATATGTTCCATAATATATACCATGATTTATTTTATGGTAAATTAAATAATCCTCGATGTATTATATTATTATTAATTTAATATTCATGATATTCAATGTTTAACTTCATATTATATCTTTCATGGGGTCTTTATTAAGATGTTATTTAAGCTGTAATAGTATCGTCACCAATCTAAATTTCAAAATCAAGATTGCTTCTAGAAGATAATCCATATAAGAAATTAGAATGATATTTCATTATAAAATTCCTATAATTTTATTACACTATGATTATTTTTTGGTTTTAAATGTCTTCTCAATATTCCATTTTCCCCCTTAATTCATTATTAACCCATTGTTTGGAAAGTAACCCTACCTCTTCATTTCGATTAGGAATCCTCCTCTTCCATGACTGTATTTAATGGATGATTTTTTGAGTGTCCTTATATATGCCTCAATAATTTATTAAGGTCATTCCTACTACATTTTCATCCTTTAAAAATATTTGAATCAAATCTCTATAAGATAAATGTTCAGTCACTGCCTTTTTCTTAATGTATCGAACCTTATTATATGAATTATTTTTCTTCAAATGCCTTTATTATGTGGAACCACACAAAGTGTTATTCTTATTAAGATATTGTTCATATATTTAAACATATTTTTACATTCCTTATGTTACACTTTGGATATGTATTTTTAACCATATTCCTTTTTTCTATAGTTTCCTTATGATTATTTATTGATTGTGTAATGTATTGACATCCCATATGTTGTTATTACAATACATATGATTGTGGAAAGTTGATTATGTATTATTTAACTATCCACCTTATTTATATGGATGGATTATGTCCTTGTTATCCCATTTATTAAATAATAACTTATCTGTGTTCCTTATTTTTTTATCTCAATATATAGATGCCTTTTTATTCCTAAGGCATGTTTATTATGCAATGAATTTATATTCATATCATTATTATATTTAATTCATTAGATTTAAAGATTTTAAAGGTAGAGATTAGTATTACGTATCTTCTTAATGAATCATTTGGTTTCATGAGATAAAAGTTTTTTTTATTTCATGTATTTTTAACTAGTACAAGCATGATGACTAAGTTGCAACCTTGGTGGAATGAATGATGTCTTGGTTGTAGCCTTAACAAAAAAAAATAATACATTGGATAAGGACTTGATAGTAAAAGGAATCTATAATTATTCATTCCATCACCATAAATTCAGTTATTATAGTCTATTTTATTGGAATGTAAGTAACATAATATTTGTAAGTGATATAGTAATTAATGGTTAAAATTGGTTCTCTTTGGTTGATTTCAAAGTTGATATATAAAAAATGTGTTTATGACCGCTAAACCACTGGTGTTTGGATTTGGGTATTTATAGTTATTTTTAAATTAGTGTTTATATGAATTTAGATATTATGATGTTTTTAATTCCAGATAATTTAGGAGTTATAAATGCCATAAAGGGTTGATAAATTAAGGTCGATCATAATTTTTAAGGTATAGATATCCCATTGAGATTTTTTGAGAAATTATTAGATAATTTATTTAATTTGAGGATCAAGATGAGATAAAATTATAGAAAATCTAAGGTATGTGACTATATATAAAAAAACATCATAAATTTTAGCACAATATAGTGTTTTTTCTCCTAAAAATTGCATACATGTCTAAATACTAGAATGTGGATGCGGTTTTGGAAAAGATCCCCAAGAGGTAATCACTGTGAAAATGGATGGTTTAGTATCAAAAAAATCTTTTTTTAGTGAATAATTAGTGGTATTAAGACTTCATTATAGTATATAGACTCTTAAGGAATATACTTTGGGTGACTCACATACACCTTAAAAATGATTATGAAGGATTTAAATATATTGTTCTGAAAACCTAAAAGGGCAATGAGCATGGACAGCTTATATTAAAAAGTAAATATTCATAAATTTAAGGTATATATCAATTGGTAAGTGATTTTATGGATAATGGGAATGTTTAATTTTTCAATAATAGATTCTAATTATTTTGGGGTTTATAATATTTTAATGAGGTTTGTATTAATTTAGAATTGTAATTTTTATGGATTAAGTGAATTAAACCTAAAAAACATAGGTTAAACCAAGACTGATATATCTTGAACTAAATGAAATGTAATCTAACATGATTTTGTCATAAATTAAGACATATTGAGGTTAATTTTTTCATAATCCTATTCTGATTATAATTGTTCAATAATCATGTTAAATTTTTAGTTTTAGTAATGGTTGAATCCCTAAGGATCGTAGTAGTTGATGAGTGACATGAAAAAATCGGGTATTTACCCTAGCCCATTGGGATAAGATTTGAAGTGAGAAATATTGTGATTATGACAAACCATATATCATGAACTATTATAAACAATGTGAACATAGTTCAATTCCCAAACACACTAAAGAAGATAAGCATGGAGTCTCAAGGAAGATCAAGTGACAAATAAGATAAAAGAAAGAAGATTCAATTTTCTTCATTAAAACAATGTGGGAAAAACAATGAGTTTCCAAGGAAAAATGAAGCAATCGACTAACACGATGGATGAAAAAGATATACTTCCAAGTTGAACATACAATATAATTTAGAAAACTCATTTGAAAATATATCCTACTTTATAACTATCTTTTAGATACCCTTAATTAGTTTTATTAATGATTTATGATTAAAGGATAATGTGTTTGATAGCTTTTGACACATGCAGCACCAAACCAAAAAAAATAAAAGTATATAACTATTAAAATTTATTTTTTTGGAATTTAAAGGTAAAATTATAGGCAACCAAACTATGTAAAATACATAGAAATAAAATAAATTTCATTATCAATAATAAGAAATTGATAAATTTCATTTAGTGTAGCTAAATAAATAATAAGATCATTTAACAGTTAAAAATGTATTATTTTAAAAAAATTATTTTTATGTGACTTTTTTAGTAAAAAATATATTATAGAAAAATATTATTTCTTATATTAAGAATATATTAACAAAATTTTAATTATTAATGGATATGAAATGAGAATGCATAGACTTAATATTTTAAAATTTATTTTCTTATGAAAACAATTTTTATTGTATTTTTATCTTTTTATTTAAATATTAAATTTTATAATTTTATAATTTTAATTTTACCAAATTGAATTAATTGTTTGGATTTAAAAAAAGATATTTTTTTATAATAATTTTTTTTTATTTTTCAAAAACAATTGATTTTTAGATGAATAGAAAAAATATATAGTTATTACGAAATTCATAGAATTTATGGATATATAAATAATTAAGTATAAAAAAATGCCTATAAAAATAAAAAATAATTAAATATGAATCTATTTATTAAAAATATAAATTTTTAAATACTATTATAGATTTACAAAACCTATGTTTAATATTTTAAAAACTTAAGTAATATTTCACAACAAAAGATATGATTTTTCATTTTTTTAATTAAATATTATTTTAGTAAAATTATGTTTTGGATTTATTTGGAAGAAACATAAATTAATTGTTTTTATAATAATTCATCATATATTATTAAAACCAAAAACATTAATAATTATATATTACACATATATTTTACACTTAAAAATATTCTTTTTTCTAAAAAAGGTTTTTACGTGTAAAATTCACTAATGTTAAAAATAAATTTTAATACGTGTAGAAATATTATTTGATAAAATTTATCAAATATTTATAAATTTTATTAAAAAAATTATTCAATGAGTTCCTTTTTAGATCTTGGTATTAAAGGTAAATTACTTAGGAGAAAATTAATTCCCACAGTAATACCCAAAATGGTAAAAGTGAAAAATATGCGTTTAATAGAATTGATACATGTTTAAAACATGTGTGCAAATGAATTTTAGAGGATTTAAAAACCATATATCACCCAAAAATGCATTATTTCACACTTTTGGTGCTATTAACCCTTTAACAGTGGCATACCATTATTGAAATGTTATGGGTACTTCAATAATTACACTTCACTTCAGTTATGAAAGGGGGTTACTTATACTACTTCATGATGCACTTATCCCATAGATTTCACCCAAAAAATAATAAATGTTTCTCCTACTAGAATCTTATCTTCTGTTTTTAATCCTATGGTCTCAATTAATTTTCCTAAGGCCTCCACTTCTATGAAGGTTTCTAAGAGAAATCTCATGTTCTTAATGTGATTATTTCTTACTCATTAGTCATTTCTTTTCAATATTCTTTTAAGGACATATATATCCACCCGAATATAATTAAATTATTATTAATAATAATATTTTATAATGTTTTTATATTAATTTATAAACCATTATTTAGTCCTTTACATCAACTATGAAACATAAAAAAACATTGATCATGTGTATGTGCATACTACTGCCTCCATAAAGCGATGTTGTTCATTTTTCATCACCACATTTAGTGT
Source organism: Viscum album (assembly GCA_963277665.1). Lineage (NCBI taxonomy): Eukaryota > Viridiplantae > Streptophyta > Magnoliopsida > Santalales > Viscaceae > Viscum > Viscum album. The sequence continues at coordinate 2,058,100,477 of OY728156.1, read as the reverse complement.
TAGGTAAAAAGTACGGATTTTATGAATCAATATGTTTAATATTTTAAAATTATTATTCCTAAATGATAATTTATCATATACTTTCATTCGATATAATTCCCTGAGAAATGCAATCGTTAATCTTTTGTAATTGCAGACAACCGCCTCCATGAACAAAGAATTTAATTTTTCATTAACACCCTACATGGATGGTTTTAATAATTAATTTAATAATTTAAAATGATTTTAAATGATTTTTTATGATATTTTTAATCTTATGTAAAATTTATATTAACCTTATATTAAAACATGTCTTTACTTCATAATTCATTCTAATACGCTCTTATTCGGGTCAGTTTTTTCACCTACGTGAATGATGTTATAATGTTTATTTAATGAATGATTAATGGATGTTATATATTGGTAATATTATGTAATATTAATTAATTTAATCTGTTTTTAAATAAATTAATCGTCTTATTACTATTGAAAGTAATTATTAATATAAAATCTTTCTATCATTATACACGCTAAAATTAGTTCATCTCAATTAACATTTTCACAAATCAAATTCATCTATTTCACCTAATGAAATAGTAATTTTTAAATAATTAAATAAAATTATTATTCTCTCTTGAATAATCTATGAATTATAAACTTTGAACTAATATGTCAGAATTAACCATGTTCCTATGGTGCTTATATAAAACCAACAATCAAATGTTCAAACGCCTGTTGATGAGAATAAAATATAGGTTACTAATATATTTTTAATAAAAAATTATAATTTATTTTTTTAAATGGTTATAAATATGAATACGGTTCTAAAATAAATTATTAAGATATTCATTTTTTTATAAGATGATAGAGAATGTTCATCTAGTAGGGATTAAAGGTAAGGGTTTTTGTATCTCAATTTTACTTCATTGAGATATGATGTGTATTCACCACTTGTTTCCTTTTTTAGTTTATATATTGGATGTGGATTTATTTTATAGTATTTTTTTATTGAAAAATAATGTATTTACAAATTAATATCAGGTTATACTTTCTAAGAATTTTCAATTTTAAGGATTAAGACATTGTAAGGGGTACTTGTCTCTATTTTCAATTACATGAGATGTTTTTGATATTTTGCACCATCATTTTATTTATATGATGTATTGAATACTATATTATCTTAATATATAATTACTATCAATCAGTTCATGATATTTTAATTTCCATTTCATGTAAACCATCTTATATTATTTTGATTCTTACAATACCATTACAATTAGGGTTATTTTTATCCTTCTTTAATTTCCTTGAGACATGTTTCATAACTTCCACCATGTTTCATTTTAGGGTTTAATGAATTACTATTTTATATAAAATATAATGATTTTTTTATTCATGATAATCAATATTTCACTTAATTTTGACTCTTTCATGGGTTTTTGATTAAGATGTTACCCAAGCTATAATGGTTTATTCTCCAATCCCAATTTTTTAATTATAATTACTTTTTAAAGATAATCTATTCAGGGAATTTCAGAGATCTTTATTTCTAAAACTCCAATCATTTTATTCCACCCTAGTTATTTTGGTGGTTTTACATGTGTTCTCGCTATTTTATTTTCACTATAGTCTCATTATTTACCAATTGTTGGGAATCTAATTATGCCTCTTATTTTCAGTCAGAAATCCTCCTCTTATATGAATGTATTCATTGGATTATTTTTAAAATATCCTTATATATTCCTCAACAATTGTTTCAGGTCATTTACAACTAATTTTTACCCCTTTAAACATATTTTAATCAAATATCTCTAACAAAAAATATCCACCACTACCTTTTACTTTCCAAATCATGAACTATTATAGAAATGATTTTTCATCTAATGCTTTTCTTATCTGACACAATTAAATGTGTTCTTGTTATGAAGTTTTCTTATCCATGTTAATATATATTGACATTAATTTTTTTATAATTGGTATTTTTATTGTTTAACCATCTACATTATTTCTCAAAATTGATTATAATTATTTATTGATTGGAAAATGTGTTGAAATATAGTATGTTGTTATTTTAATATGGATGATTATATATTACTAAGGAATAATTATTATGTATTTTTTAACCATACATATTATTTATCTAGATTGATTATGTTCATGTAATCCCATTTACTGACTAGTAAAGTATTAAGATTTCATATGTCTATATCAAAATAATCATGTTTATTAATTATTATGGAAATTTGAATATGTAATGTATTGATATTCATATATTTCATATAGTGAATGAATTAAACTTAAATAATTGAAGGGTGGGTTTGTATTATATATCCCCTTGATGCATCAGTTGATAACATGAGACAAAAGTCATGGGTATTTGGAAAATTCCTTCAAAATACAAGCATCATATCTTGGTTTTGACCTCGGTGGAAAGAATGATGTATTCGTTGTGGCCTTTATAGTAATAATAATGTATTAACTAAGGCCTAAGTGGTAAAAGTTTTCTATAATAATTCAATCTATACCCATGAATTCGGTTATTAGTATCCACGAAAGTATTTATATTATTATGTAATAGATGTATTTTTTTAACCTCATGTGTTCAATCATATGGAACTATTTGATTCATATATAATCCTTCCATATTATTCATTCCATGATATCTTTTGATATAATTTTTCCATAAATTAGTTTTTAAGATCACCCTTCTTATGTTTCCATTTCCCCATGTTATAAAGAAAATTTTTAAACATGATATGTCTAGAAGAGTAGCGTATGAAAAAAACATATGGAATATGTTAAAGGATTATCATATATTAAGAAATTTATTATGTAGTAAGAAAAATATAATTTTGATGATAAAGACATGGGAATAATTTGTTAACAATCATTCTTATTTCCCTACAACTATAAACCTAAAAGTTATTTGGAATGTAAGTGACTTGATATTTTTTAGTGATATTATAATTATTGATTGTTAAAAGGGGGCCTCACATTGATTTCAAATCCTGTATAAAATGAATGTGTTTATGATCATGATATCCTGGATGTGCGAGTCTGGGTCCTTAAACCTTCTCCATTGACATGGAATATTATGGATAACCAAAACATTGGTTCTCTCTCTTTCGTCAAACATTACTTCTTCTTATTATATTTATATATATTCATAAAATAATGTGACTCTTATTTCCTGAACATTTGTCACTATGATATTCCCCATATTAAATTCCCAATGGGGCCACATGAATCTATACCCTCATGATCTATAGATCCTTTAGTTCTCAATAACGCCTCATTATCTTAGAATATACCTCTTATTAACAGATACTATTATCTTAAATTCCACAAATAACTGATATACTCATTTAAATTAGTTAAGGGTTATTTATCAATAGTTCCACTAGATTTGATTTTCATCATATTTGAAGTCCTATAATTATCGTGTGAAGTTCATCTTAATTATATTTAATTCATTCCTCCTTATGACTTAGCTTGAATAATGCCTCAATCCATCAGAATTGTGATTCTTATACCTTAAATAATAGATCAATATAAACACATTTATTTCCTAAAATTTTCCATTGAATAACTATTTATATTCCTGCAATATCAACCTTTCAATTCACAAAAAATATCACATTTATAAAAAAATATCATCTTATGCAATAAATAAATATATTATGTGTTACTCCAATGACATCATATAATTTTCAACATTTCACATCTAGTGGAATCATACACATTTCAATGAAAAATTAATGCATCACATGGAATATCTTACTTATCATCTCAAATATATTATGTTTCCAAGTGTATGTTTTCTATTTGTGAAATATATAAATGTATTCCCCTGGAAGACATTTCATATTATCATAATATCTTATATACCATCCCAAATAAATTATTTATTCTTGAACATATATTTTGTATCATACTGAATTCAAGCCTTTTCCATAAATTAGTATGATCCTCATGGCGTATATTTTTCATGGACTAAATATCTTACATATTAATTGGAATGATTGCCCTTTTCCAATTTTCACTTCTTTGGGAGATATTACTAATCATAATAATATCTTTTATACCATATTAAATATGTTAGGATTTTCTATAAACTCCTAGTACTTTACCAATTCATCATTATATCTCATGTATTATCATAATAATATTATATATCTTATTAATGTTTATTATTTTCTATTTTTCATATTTTGATGAATATCTCACACATTCCTTCAACTGCACTCAAAATTCCAAAACTTCTTCAACTTAACACAAAACTACATCAAGCCTTCTCATAGAATCTTGATAAATTTAAAATTATTTAAAGTCTCTTTAAAAAATATTTAAATCTTATTAAACTATATCAACTTCCTTAAATTCCTTAAATCATCTTAAACTAATTCTACACATGGACCTTTAAGAAGTATCTTCCTTTGTTAAAGTGTAATAATAATTGACCTATTAATGTATGACTTTGATTTATCCCCAACTAAGGTTCATTGTGTATTATTATAAGATGTGATAAAATGTTAAGTTTTGCATGGGATGGATTATTTATAGAGATATGAAACATAATCATAAGAAAAGAAATATGTTTTTTCATTATATGACCCACCAAGTATACTACATGGAGTGTAATGCACTGTGAGTTTGGTAATATAGGGGAGTATGTTTCATATTTAATCCATTTATTTTAGTTTAGTGAGATAACTAGCTTGATAACCTTCATATTTTGATACATTTATTACATAACCATTAAGGAATTTATAATCAGGGGTGGTTGGGTATGATGTTGATCATTTCATTAGATTTAGTTTAAAAAAGATGGGATTTATTCTCTAGTATAATGAGTATGGAATCTAAATCCATGATTGAGATACACTAAGTAAATGTATGGAAATACTTAAATGTGATACATGTGATGTTCTTATCTACTTGTATATAGTTCATGTGATGTTTTTGTCCAATTATATGAATAACATATGATTTACTCATAAACATGGATAGTCTATAACTAGAGAATTGAGAATTTATGAGGAGGGTATATTGGATTGACATACTCAATGTTCTATGGTCAATCGATTTCTTAGATAAAGAGATTATATGATTACACATACTAGGTCGTGATACATTTGGGGAATGTATGTATAGAGATCCATGTGTTTAATGGGGATCATGTCAGATCCCTTTTTAGCTTAGTAGAATTGATTCTTTAGTAGAGGATACTCTTTTCTTACATGTATAAATTCAGGAATTCATATTTTTTCACCTTTGTAAAAGCATGTGGGTTTACAATTTTTTATGACTGAATGGTTATTGAGTGCATGATACATAGAATTATTCTATAAATGTTGTTTTAGTGTATAAAAAATAAGGTGTTTTGGATGGATATTCTCAAGGTATTGAATATAATGTGATACATAGTCAAGTTAATGATAGTTTTCGAAAAAAATTTATGAATATTTTTTAAAAATTTATTTGGGTATGTTTTAAAATATATAATAAAATATAAAGGTGAAATGGAATAATTTTTATGAGGATTTAGTGAAAGTGATATATTGATAGAGATTTTCCATAAATTACCTATATCATAGTAAACAATATATACTTTTTGTATGGTAAAACATGCATTTATTTAAGGAAAATCATATACTTAGATAAATTGTATATTGTAAAACATGTTTACTGACAACATGTCACTAACTATATTAGTTTTATTACCTGAATTTTATATATCATATTTTGTGAATCATGATATATTATTTACTTGGAATCATAAGATTGATAAATGTTGACTTAAATTAATATTTACAATATTTATTTATCTTCAACATTATGTTATCATTAATTAAATGTTTCATATTATAAATGAATGGGAGTTAATTTTGATGATGATTATAAACTATTTATATAATCATTATTTTACTCAACAACTATATAATGTTGGATTAAATACTATAGAGGACTCAGGAATATCTTGGGGCCTATATATAGGAGGCATTAACCATTAAGATTGTGAATCGGAGTGTTACCAAACATATAATATATTTTTTATTATTATCAAATATCTCTTTCTCATTCATCTTTATTTCCTAATAGATACTATTATATCTTGGATGTGATGAAAAACCAACTTAAGCATCTAATGATTTAGATTGATATGTGGTTACACCATAAAGGGAAGAGTTTTTTGTTTCTTCCTTGTGGCCTTTATCTTGCACTCATAAAGTATAGTAGTATAAAATTTCTTCAGCAAAAGGTATTTTTTATTTCATATATTCCTAGTTTCATTATCATATCATGGTTGATCTTGGTTTTTGGTTTCTAATATTCTCTATTGTTTTCGATAAATATTTATTCAATCCCTATAAACCTGACAAATGGAACCATCCACCTCTAATTCCATATTATCATATTGAACAACATGATTTGGATTAGGTATGTACTTCCTTATATATGAAATAAAATATAAATTGTACATTTATACAAAATAAATAGGTAAGTTAAACCTATAACTCATTTAATTAATATAATCCAAAATCTAAAAGTTTCAAATGAACAAGGATAATGTTTATTTTAATTTATCATTCTTTGATGACCCAATTGAAAAGAATCACATGACTTAAATTACAAAGGATATCCCTTATGATTAAAGTAATACTAATAAAAAAACTCTTTGAAGTTATAAACAAATATTAAATCAATATCATCTTATTAGTTTTCTCCTGAACTATGTTAGGACCAATCAATTATGATTCACTGATCTCTATATAACATAATTTGGAACGACAAGGTCAACTATATAGTGACTCAAATAGAACCATATGGATTGATGAATAGTAGCTATTATTGTAGGAAAACCAAAAAAGTAAAAAATAATCATACCAAGAGCCAAAAAAAATATAGGCCTTGTTCGTATCTTATATATTATTAATGGTCCTCTCTAATTAAACATATATTTGTGGGTGATCGGCTATACTCAACTTCAATTAATAACATAATGACTGTTGTAACCCCGCTATAACAGATAAGTGAACCTCAGGTCAAGATCAAAGATAATTATCTATAGAACCTCAATAAGTTTCATTGTAACACTGTGATATTTTATGTTATATTTATATTCAAATAAATTATTTCTTTGATAGTTTTCTTTACCCACAACACTGAGTTTAAAAAACAGTGATATACTATTGAAATATTATTATTAGATGACATAATTATCTCATAGACATTTTATTGGTGAGTATGAATAGGAATAGAGAAATTATAAATAATTATTTTTTAAAAATAAATAAAATTTACTCATTAGTAACCAATTTGATAGATATTAAAATAAAATATTTTAAAAGTAAAAAATAGATGTTTTTTTTGAAAAAAATATTTCTATGCATGCAATGTGTTTTTATATTACTGAATTAAATTAATCACTATTGATGAATGATTTCAATTAAATTTGTAAATAATATAATAAATAAAATATTTTAGCATTCATTTAATGGTTATTACTAGGCATGGAATGATATAAAATTCATTTTTATGATTAAAAATGAATCTTTCAAAAAAATCATTGAGTTTCACACACTTAATTTTAAATAATTTATAACACTTGTATAAATTTCATTTGATAAAAATGGTTTCCATATTTAGAATTATAATTTCCAAATTTTCTAAATAGTTCAATTTCAATTCGATCATTATGAATAGAAACTGTCATAATGTCAAAACATGTCCCAATGGGGCCAATAATGTGACTCCCCAAGCCTACCTTCAATAGCACAGGGGCTAGAGACTAGTGTTGAGTACGGATATCACTAACATGGGAGGCCTTATCCTGAAAACCTATACACATACACACACACATCTCCAACTACATAAAATGATGAAATTTTTTTAAAAAAAATGACCAACCACGCATGCATGCATCTAAATACCACAACAAATGTACGACAAGATGTAAAGGAATGTAAAAATGCCCAAATACAAGCACACCGCAAAGAGTCTGAAAACATTCCCCACCTGAATTTAATACTAGGGACTGCTGTCAAGATATCACAGGAACACACCTCGGTTTGTCTGGTCTCACTAAGAATTCTCTATTCCAGGTTCGTCTAGGACTTTTTCAAAAGGGAGATAATCTATAGAAGATATGAAACATGGTAGGACAATGGAAATAGGAGTGGATCAGACGACATAGGTACCCAGTTTTTTTCATCACTACCCAATTAAGAACCCAGTTTGAATCAATTTTCCAAATTAATCGAAGGTCTAGAACAAGTTAATCAGTGATGGTGTGACTCTTCGTGGCTTAGATCATGATTTTATGGAAATAAGGTCATCTGATTTAAAGAAAAAGGAAAGCAAGAGGATGTGTGAACCAGATTTTAGAATCTAGAAAATAGTTTGAAACAAAGAATGTAACTTGGAGCCACATATCATGTGGTCCCCTCTCAATGGCGGTTAGGATTTTAAAAAGGATATAAGTATCATATAGTGTGTGATAATGTCACATAGCGTGTGGCCTATCCCTAGTGGCTCACTGTGTACCATCGAGGGTAAACAGACACAGAAATAGGAATTTCATATATTCCTACATGGACATGTCTCGTCCTGGTGTACACAGGCATACCCAATTACTAGTACACATGAAGAGTACAAGGGCACCTAACATTCCTTATACTATAACATAGACACAATCATAGGACACATGTCATTCACATGGGTAGGACCCATGGTCAAAGGGACACATCATGTACCACTACTACATATCATGTGCTCCTAAAACATGGCTTGGATCCATATTCCATTGTATCATTAGAAATTTTCATTACGGTGTTTTCCCCTATCATTTCATTGATGTTTAGTATGGAATGTACTCCTACACATAAGATAATTATCTATTTAGAAGGACTTCTTGGATAGAGTTTTTGGTATTCTTCAATGAGTCCTAGAGTGAGATCCTCTATTAATATTTGTTCATTCGGTGGACTTCTTAGTATCAACATGATGAAAATTATAGGGTTATTGATCCTACACTTAGTGTTTTAATCCATATTGAGTAGTTTCTATACCCCATGGACTTGGGAGTTATCCTCATTTGTGTATCATATCTCTTAGAAATTTTAGTATGTACTTCCTATGGGAATACTTTACGATCCTTCCCTCTCAGATATATGTCAACAGTGTAATCAGACTCAGGAGTGTGATCTCCAAAATGAGTTCATTATGGAACATTTGAGCTATAATCCTAGGATGTAATTACAGTTGTGATTTACCTTTAGACTATAATCCTTGTTGAGTATATCTAGATATTCTTATTATATGTGTTGAAGACATATACCTATGTAGAGATAAATGTTATTTTTTTGTTGTTTGATTTTTGGTTTTCAGGGTGTCAAACTAGGTATTGTTATAATCACACATGCAGGGCCTTTTCTTCCACATGTCATGTCTTGTGCAGATGATTGGCCTTTTGAGAAAGTATTAGATAGATCAGGGCCAAATGGTTCTTAGTGAGACCGGATGGACCGTGGTGTGCTCCTAATGTATCTTTGTAGCAGTCCCTTGTTTTACTTTTATGTTGTGCTTGTTTTTAGACTCTTTATTATGGGTTTGTATTTGTCCTTGTTTACTTTTCTTTTCATCCTATACTACTCTGGTTGTTGGATTTATATGTATGCATACATAATTGTTTAGTTGTTTTTACATTTTAGTATTGTATGTGCTTGGAGATGTGTGTATGTGTACAGGTACGTAGGATAAGGCCTCCCATGTTAGTGATATGTCAACTCGGTGATGGTCTCCAGCCCCTATCCTATTTGAGGTGGGCTTGGAGAGTTGGAACATGGGGCCCATTGGGATAGGTCATGATAGAGTGGTATCAGATCATTCGGTTCTACCTTAGTATCAATGTCTGTGATATTGGTTTGGTGTATAGTATTAAGTTTTTTGAGTTCTTATTTCAGGACAGGGACTCTTGTGTTGGTGCGGTGGCCAATGAATCCATACACCAAGACTCCAATCACTTCTTTTTTGACTCGGTACATGAGAACATTGGTTGCTGGGAAAACAATTGTGCATGCATCATATAAGAATGTGTTTTTATTTCCATATCCTCTATGATTTATCTCCCAAGATATACTCATTGGTCATGGTAGAAACTATTTACTTTCTGGATTCCTCAGTGACATATGCCAGCTAGGATTTAGCATTATGATCATAAGCATAATTTCCTCAGTGAAGAGGCATCGATAAATGGACCAATTCCATAGGTGTTACCACCAGGTGGTGCACCATCTATATCACCACATGTAGAGAAGTATATGGTTCAGGTGGTATCAGTAGATGAGGTGTGTAGGATGATCATACTTCATGAGTTTAAGTGAAAAATACCCCTTAGGTATCGAAGTTATCCTAACTGAAAGTCTGCTGAGGACTGGCTTGAGGTAGTGACCTGAGTGTTCTGACTGGTCCAAACACGAGAAAATCAGATGGAGGTCCTATTGGAAAGCCTTCTCCATGGATCAGTAGGACAGTGATGGGGATCAGTGACCCATCCTTATGATGTGGTGAATATATCATAGTTATATATTGAGCATATATTCAGAGTGGATTTATCTCTAGACACACTGAGGGATGTACGTATATAAGAGATTCTGCAGATCTAGCAGGGCAGCAAAATAGTATCTAAGTATTCATATAGGTTTAGAAACCTCTCCAGGTACTCGATGGATATGGTTTGTGACCAGTTCTTCAGGGGTAAGACCATGGAGTGAGGTATACATATGGAAATATAATCTAGTCTTGTCCCTCTATTAATTCCTACCTATACTGGGGTGAGAGAGGGATATTTAGTTGTTGGGAGTTTCTTGGATTACAAAAAACATCTAGTGGTCACCAGTAGTGGGAAAGAAGAAGCGGAGACCTCAGTAATGGGGAGCTTGTGTCATTCTCAGGGACCTAGACAGGAAATACATTTGGGAAAATGTCCTAGGAGAGGGGATTTATAGTTTAGTGTTCACAGGGTGGTTACATTCAGCCTAGAGAGAGGCAGTGCTACACATGTGATGGAATGGGACATCTTGCATGATATTGTCTGACCATCCATATGGCTGACAGAGAGACCTTGGATGAGCCGTCGAGGTAGAGGCAATGATAGGATCATGTAGGTTTTCAAGGTGATAGATGTGGTGGAGGAGCTAGGAGAGTAGTGGGGGGGTAGACGCTTTGACATGTTACCACCACCACACCCCGGTGGTCCACACCAGGCTCAGGGACCTAGAAGAAATGTGATGGGATAGATGCAGGCATTCCAAGATTATGACCTAGAAGATCTAAGAATGATACAAGGTATTATCCACATCTTTTCTACCTTAGATAATATACTAATAGATACGTGTTTTAGTCATTCCTTTCATTCCACATATATTTTTTGAGACTTATAGATTCCATTTGATCCCTTTTCTCAACCCTTGTGCATAGAGACTCCTTTGGGATATGACTTAGTGATAACACACTTACGCTAACAATGTGATATTACTATTGAAGGAAAGAGTTCCTTCTGGGATATCTTTGTATATGTTATGATTCCTTACAAATTCATCTTAGGTATGACATCTTTATCCATAGATCATGTCCAAATTGACTATTTTAAGTAGATAATGTAGTGTGTCTGAAGTAATAGGACCTGGTTCTCCTTTATTAGTTAAATGAAAACACAGGAAATGTATGACGGTGTAACAGATTACTCAACAGTTGGCTATCATAACCCTTGGTTCAGGGTATGTTATGAGTTTTTAGTTCGCTGTGGTGATGGGAGTGTATGATGAGGTTTTCCCTAAGTATGTTCCAGTATTACCTCTCAATTGTGAGATAAACTTATCCATTGATCTATACCCCAATAGGAAACATATATCAATGACTACATATCAAGTGGCTCATGTAGATCTTTAGAATCATAGGAAACAATTGTAGGAATTACAAAGGAAGGGCCTTGTTGGACCCAATGTTTCACCATGGACATCCCCATTTTTTCAATGAATCAAATGGGATCTTGAGGTTATATATAGACTACCGGCACTTGAACCAAGTGACTGTGAGAAAAAAGTAACCAGTACTACGTATTGATGACCTCTTTGACTAGTTGAGAGGTTCGCGATGGTTCTCGAAGGTTGAGCTCAGGTCAGGCTACCACCAGTTGGATGTACGAGATAGGGATATGTTGAAGATGGTGTTTATAAGTCACTAAAGTCACAATGAGTACATGTTAATTCCCTTTGGAATGAAGAATGACCTATTAGTTTTCATGGGACTCATGAACTGAATCTTTTATCATTTAATAGACTAATTTTTGGTCGTCTTCATCGATGATATCCTTATGTACATGGAATTTCAATAGGAGAGTTAGAGATACCTGAGGATGGTTCTGGACATATTCTGAGAGCACCAGCTTTATGAAAATATCTTGATGTTCTAGTTCTGGATTCAGTTAGTCCAATTTCTACGACACGTTATCTCAGCATATGGAGTGGCAGTGGACCGGACTACGGTTGAGTCATTGTTACCTTGGGAGATGCCCAATATCTTGATAGAGGTGTGAAGATTCATTAGGTTGGTATGCCATTACTAGATATTCATACCTAATTTCTCCAAGATATTAGCATCCATGAATTCTTTGACCCAAAAAGTGTATCCTTTTCTATAGACGTAGAGGTTCTAGTATTCCATTAATCAGTTGAGGTAGAGATTTATCAGTGCACCCATATTGAGATTTCTAGAGGAGGGTGTCGAGCATATAGTGTTTACAATGCATAAAGAACTGATCTTGGTTGTGTTGTGATGTAGAGGAAAGTTTTGATTGCCTACGGTTTATCTTAGTTTAGAATATATGAGGAGAACTATGTGACCCATGATCTTATGTTAGCAGTGGTAGTCATCACACTAAATATGTTGTGATATTTCCTTATGGGAGAGTAGTTTATCATATCTTTTGATCACAAGAGTATTAAGTATATCTTCTCTCTAAAGGATCTTAAATCGAGACATAGGTGATAGATAAAGATCCTCTAGGATTATGTCTTTGAGATTTTTTACACTTCTTGTAAGGGGAATTTGCTAAAAAATCTCTCAATAGGAGATCTTCTACATAGTTGATGAACGAGGTGTTAGTGAAATTATACTCATTACAGTTATCCTTTGTGGATGGAGATAGAGAATGTTACATACATTCAATAGATTCCACTCCTCTAATATTTTATTGAGTCAAAGATTCACAACTTTGAGATGCTAACTGGTAGACCCTATATACTCATATATCCAATGGAAATGCTCATATTTAATTTTATTAAGGTGGGGAGCATGTCATTATTTTTAGAGGATGCACGATGGTAACAGTGATATTGTGGGAGGAGGTTCTATTTTATTTTCATAAATATCTATTAGAGTTACATCTTTCTGTGGTAAAGATGTATCAGGACCTCTAACATTAGTTTTGGTGGCCATTGATTAAGAAAGGACTTTTAGATTTTATCTCTTGATGCCTTACTTGTCTGTAAGTGAAGGATGAACACCAAGTTTTAGCGGGTTTAGCACAACCCCTTGAGGTAACAATGTGGAAGTGGTATGGGATATCCATGTACTTTTTTATGGGTTTACCATGTATGTCTCGGGGAAACAATTTCATCTATTGTTTGTATACTAACTCCCCGGGTTGGACCACTTCTTATCCATTCAGGATCAGAGTTTAGTAGAGAGATTAGGATGCCTCTATGTGAAGGAGATAGTCTAAATCCATGGAGTTCCATCTATGATTGTCTATGAACATGATCCTAAATTCACATCTCTATTATGTATATAATTATAGGAGTATTTTGGAACATATTTACTCTTGAGTAAAGTGTTTCACCCCCAAACTGATGGTCAGGTTGAGAGGACCATTCAGTTCTTGGAGGTTATGATGCCGGATTGCATGTTGGACTTTGGTAGTAGTTGGGAGGATCATATACCATTGATGGGTTTTACATACAATAATAGCTACCATTCCACAAAAAATATAAAACCATTAGAGGATCTTTATGGGAGACCCAATAGGTTGCCACTTTTTTGGATTGACTTTGGAGATTCAGCACTCATGGGCCCAGTATTAGTGTGAGAAGCTACATCGAAGTTGTAGATTATATTGTAGTAGATGAGGACTACACAAATCCGTCAGAATTCTTATTTGGATAGAAAATAGTGGCCATTGTTGTTCAAGGAGGGATACAATGTGATTCTATGGGTTTCCCCTCAATGTGGATTACATATATTTGGATGGGGTGGAAAGATATATCAAAGATTTAATGGCCCTTTATAGATATTGTATTGATTTTAGGAGGTGGAATACCAAATAGATCTACCACCACAATTAGACCGGGTACATGACATCTTCCACATGTCATAACTGAGGAGTTATGTGAATGACCCATCACACATTATCAACTGCAGTGAGCTGGACATCAAGGATCGATCTACCATTGTTGAGTACCTAGTAGAGATCAAGGATCGTCATTAGGGGATACTTTATGGGTGATTTATTATTTTACAGTGTGTTCAGTGGAAGCACAGGATTATTCATGAGCGCACATGGGATATGAAGTCTTAGATTCATCTGCGGTACTCACATATATTTTTATAGACTTGTGTTGGATTTTTGGGATGTAAAGCCCCAAGGTGTGGAGAATGTAATGACTTTTATTTTACATGTATTATTTTTTTATTATATGGGTTGTTTTTTAGACCAGGAGATGAGATGGTGTGTGATTCTAAGGCCTAGTGTGGCCATAATAAATTTTTGAGACGTATTAAATATATTAAATAATACACATGCATAGCTTTCCTGAAAATAGGAAAAACTTATAAATGGGGGTCCAGATAAGAAATCTGTGGGAATTGTTGATTTTATAACATGGGTTTTACCCTTGGCACGACATAACCCTGATCAGCATAGAGTGTTTGTAGAAAATTTTTCACATGCATAATATGAATAAAATAATTAGATTTATTAATTTATTTTTTCGTCAATATAGTGACTTATTTTCCTTCTTTCAATACACACTTATGAGAAATTTACTAGGTCAGCTGAATAAACCTACAAATTTTTGTGATCCACTACATCTATTTGAGGAGATTTTTTTGATGGATGATGACCAGATTAGCGATCGATGACAAGTGCGAGATGAAATCAACGGTTCTCAACAATGATCATGACACAACTCTATTATTCATTATTGATTGAGCCAAATTGGATTAGGATGCTTATTATGTTTGGATTATTTCCCCATTCTTCATTTCTATAACGAACACATATCAATCAATGAATAGAATGATTCTTGGATTGTGCATATTGCGGAATGGAATTATTGCATGGATTTATTGGGAAAATTATTTGTGGTTTTTGACTATTTATTGAATCTTCATTCTAATGAAAATGAATCTACCATTTAATGAACATTGATTGAGGTATTTTACTTATGATTATTCCTTATGATATTATCCCGAATTTCATCATCCATCATTGGAGTTCTTCATTGGAATGTGGTTAGATGTTCACCAAGGAATTGAACATTACCCAATTGTTTCTTGGAACAAAAATCACATACTAAAAATCTGGGATCGGCATGACACAATGATGGTATGATTATAGAAATGGTAGCTGATCAGATGACATAGGTATCTAGTTTTTGTGTTCTTTGACATGTAATGAATAACACCATTTTAAGGCGGTTTTCAAACAAATCTAAGGGAAAAAAAGTTATTTGGCGATGGTGTGACTCATCATAGATTGGTGTACTATTTTATATCAAGACGGTAGCCGGATCAAAGGATGGAGGAATGGAAAATGATGTCTGAACAAAATCTATGTATGGGGAAAATTCATCAATGCACAAAATGTAACTTGGATCTGCATGCTATGCGGGCCCCTCTTAGTGGTAGCAAGGTTCTCATGAAGGAGATAAGTATCAAAAATCATGTGGAACCATCACACGGCCTATAAACTCTCCCTGATGGGTCGGCGTATAATTTTGAGTGTACATGAACACAGGATGCAGTACACAAATATGTGCATGTTTTGTATTCCCACACATACACAACATGGCCTGGTGTACATGGTCATACCCGTGTACTGGTACAAGAATAGGTACACGGTCATCTGATATGCCATGTACTGTTACATGGACATGGACACTAGACACGTTCTATTCACATGGGTAAAACCCAAGGATAAAGGGACATGATGTATACCCCTACTACATGCCATGTACTCCTAAAAACTTGTCTTGGATCCCTTCCCTCTGTATATTAGGCATGTTTGGTTAGGGTTAATTTCCCCTATCCTTTCCCAGATGGTTAGTATGGATCCCTTATTACACATAGGACAGTGATCCCTTCTATAGGAATACCATGATAGAGTTGTTAGAATCTCTTTGTGAGGCCTAGAGTGGGATACTCTGTTCATCTTCATGTCCTAGGTTGATTTCTTAGTATCAAAATGACCAACACTATATGGGAACTAATCCTATACTTAGTGGGTTAATCCAGATTGAGATTCTGGTATACCCCATGACCTTGGGAGCGATTCTTATTCGTGTATCGTATCTCTTTGGGATCCTAGTGTGAAAATATAATGGTGAGAAATGAAGTGCATTATAACACCCTAAGATTTTGTGAATTAATTTTTTTCAAATTAATTTAATGTTTTTAATATTTTTCATTTCAAGGAACAATAAATATAGCTTGTGTTATATGAGTGCAATAAGGTTGTCTCTGTTGGGTGGAGAAGTGATGGCAAGAGGGGGGGTGAATTGCCTTTTAAAAAATAATTAACAATTTGAAAACAAAGTTAAAAGTGTAGCGGAAATAAAATAGGCAAGACACAAAATTGATAAAGGAGTTCGGCTTAAACCAAAGCCTACGTCTCCGCTCCCAACTCTACTGTTGAGAGATTTACTACTGCTTGCTTTTTAATGGTTTTAGCAAGAAACCCACTAGACTTTAAGGTTAGTCTAGAACCTATTACAGCTTTCTTTTAATGGTTATGCAAGAACCCACTTGCTTTTAATGGTTGAGCAAGAACCCACTAGCCTTCTTACAGGTGAAGGCTAGCTCACCTATGACTCAAGCCTTTTAAAAGGGAAGTCTTGACTAACCTCTTCACACCTTGAAGGTGGTGTGAAAACCCAAAGAAGAGAGGATGAGAGAAATGAGGGGTTTGTAGGCACAAACCCAAATTTAAGCTCAAAATAGATAAAACAAGAAAAACCGTAATGGGAGAAGTCTTGGGCGCCAATGGATTGATGAAGTTGATGAAGAGAGCTCCCAAGCTTCTATGGTGGTGCTCCTTGGATGTGGAAGAAGGTTGGAGCAAGTGAGGGTTCCTTGAGGTAATGCGCCGGAGGTTCACCAAATAATCAAAAATGTGTCTGTGGGATTCCTTGAGTTTCGCTAGTGTTCCGGGGCTTCCTAGTCCTTTATTTATAGAGGAGGAACCCTCAAATGGCCTTTAGGGGTCTTTGGAGCTATTGGAGAGGCCTTCGGAACCGTTGGGAGTCAAGTCGACAAGCCTGGTCAAAGCCCAACGGCTAGTTTGACTGGCTCCACCGGCTGACCGGTGCTAGGCCACCGGTTGGCCGGTGCTTTGAAAAAGGAGAGGCCTTCTGGCTCAGGCACCACCGGCTGGCCGGTGAGGAGGCCACCGGTTGGCCGGTGCTGAGGCAGTAGCTGACACTATTCTGTCTGGGTGCCACCGGCTGGCCGGTGGTGGGACACCGGTTGGCCGGTGGTCTGGACAGAAATGATGCCTTCTGTCCAGGCTCCAACGGCTGGCCGGTGGGCATCCACCGGTTGGCCGGTGGACTGAAAATCAGTCCACTTTTGGCTTCTTGCTTTCTTGGCCCAATTCCTTGGCAACCTGAAATCATTCCTATCATCCAAAAACACTTAAAATAATATTAGATAAATAAGAGGGCGGAGAAGTGATGGCAAGAGGGGGGGTGAATTGCCTTTTAAAAAATAATTAACAATTTGAAAACAAAGTTAAAAGTGCAGCGGAAATAAAAAAGGCAAGACACAAAATTGATAACGTAGTTCGTCTTAAACCAAAGCCTACGTCTCCGCTCCCAACTCAACCATTGAGAGATTTACTACCGCTTGATTTTTAATGGTTTTAGAAAGAAACCCACTAGACTTTAAGGTTAGTCTAGAACCTATTACATCTTTCTTTTAATGGTTATGCAAGAACCCACTTGCTTTTAATGGTTGAGCAAGAACCCACTAGCCTTCTTACAGGTGAAGGATAGCTCACCTATGACTCAAGCCTTTTAAAAGGGAAGGCTTGACTAACCTCTTCACACCTTGAAGGTGGTGTGAAAACCCAAAGAAGAGAGGATGAGAGAAATGAGGGGTTTGTAGGCACAAACCCAAATTTAAGCTCAAAATAGATAAAACAAGAAAAATCGTAATGGGAGAAGTCTTGGGCGCCAATGGATTGATGAAGTTGATGAAGAGCGCTCCCAAGCTTCTATGGTGGTGCTCCTTGGATGTGGAAGAAGGTTGGAGCAAGTGAGGGTTCCTTGAGGGAATGCGCCGGAGGTTCTCCAAATGATCAAAAATGTGTCCGTGGGCTTCCTTGAGTTTCGCTAGTGTTCCGGGGCTTCCTATTCCTTTATTTATAGAGGGGGAACCCTCAAATGGCCTTTGGGGGTCTTCGGAGCCATTGGAGAGGCCTTCGGAGCCGTTGGGAGTCAAGTGGACAAGCCTGGTCAAATCCCAACGGCTAGTTTGACTGGCTCCACCGGCTGACCAGTGCTAGGCCACCGGTTGGCCGGTGCTTTGAAAAAGGAGAGGCCTTTGGGCTCAGGCACCACCGGCTGGCCGGTGAGGAGGCCACCGGTTGGCCGGTGCTGAGGCAGTAGCTGACACTATTCTGTCTGGGTGCCACCGGCTGGCCGGTGGTGGGACACCGGTTGGCCGGTGGTCTGGACAGAAATGATGCCTTCTGTCCAGGCTCCATCGGCTGGCCAGTGGGCATCCACCGGTTGGCCGGTGGACTGAAAATCAGTCCACTTTTGGCTTCTTGCTTTCTTGGCCGAATTCCTTGGCAACCTGAAATCATACCTATAATCCAAAAACACTTAAAACAATATTATATAAATAAGAGAGTGATTGTGATCATGAAAATTAAACCACGAGGGGTACGAGAGGTACAACAATCTCCCCCTTTTTTGATGATCACAATCACCAAAACAAGCAATGTAAAATACTGAAATGAAAGGCATTCTTTAAAGGATAAAATGAAAAGTAAAGTAAAGCATGAGAGAAAGATTTCTCCCCCAATAAACCAAGAATTTCTCCCCCTTTTTGATTATCAAAATAGCATGGGGCATAAAACATGATTGAGGGATACGTTGAAAAATGAGATAGAGATTTTAAACCAATTGAAATTTTTGAAATTTGAATTGAAAGTTTTGAATTGAAAATTTTGAATTGAGAATTTTGAATTGAAAGTTTTGAAATGAAAATTTTGAATTGAATGTTTTGAATTGAAAATTTTGAAATGAAAATTTTGAATTGAATATTTTTGAAATAAAAATGCAAAAATACTTAAACGATCCTAACTCCCCCTAAATAAAAACAATAAATCACTGGGGAGTGGTTTTTGGAACCGAGACAAATTTTGGTCTGGTGAGACTCGCTAAAAGGGATTTTTCAATCCAAACTTGTCTAGTGGCGGGTCTTCTACTATAAAATTCATTATTAAAGAAAAAAGTTTTGGGCCTTCCATACCGGGCATTTTTGCAATCGCACTCATAAATTAAGTGCCCGAGTTTTTTGAAATAATTACAAAATTTATTTTGAGAGCTCCCCCTTACATAAATAGTTGGAGCATGGGAAGAGGAAGCTTTCTTGGAATAGCCAAGCCCTTGGGTGGTTCTAGATATGCGTTGGGAACCAAGAAATTTGGTTAAATTTTGTTCCCCTTGGGTGAACTTGGCAAGAGATTCCCTTAGATCTTTGATTGTTGATTCCATAGAATCAACATCGGGAAGGTTTTGGACTTTGAGGGACAACTCCTCCTTTTCTTTGAGAATTTGTTCCTTTTCGGAAGAAAGTTTTTTGAAATTATTTTTTAAAGCAACAAATTTGGAAGAAAGTTCGTGAAAACCTTCCTCCAATTGATCTCTCGCATGTTGGAGATCCTCATAAGATAAATGATTAAAATAATTGGAAGAACAAGAGGACGAGGAGTCGGAAGAGGTTACCTCGTGAAATGCCATTAGGCATTTTTTACCGTTGTCACTTGAGGAGGAGGAGGATGATGATGTGGAGCTATCACTCCATGTGGCCTTGAATGCCTTCTTCTTTTCCTTTTTCTTGGCTTTTTTCTTGTTGAGTGGACAATCGGGCTTGTAATGGCCTTTCTTGCCACACCCGTAACATGTTACCTCGGGCTCGGATTTTTCGTTGGGTTGAGCCTTGCGGGATTTCTTCTTCTTGTGCTTCTTCATGAAGTTGTGCATTTTGCGGGCAAGATTCTCCATTTCGGAATCGCCGCTTGAATAGGAAGATGATGAGGAGGATGAGCTTTCTTCTTTTTGAACTTTGAAGGCGATGTTCTTTGGAACTTTGATCGGTTTGCCTTCCTTTTCAGCTTGCCTCCTCATGGTGATCTTGTAGGTCATGAGGGATCCGATGAGCTCTTCTACCGGCATGTTCTTAATGTCTTTTGCTTCTTGAATTGTCGTGACTTTCGGTGCCCATGAGCTTGGTAAGATCCAAAGGATCTTCTTGACCATCATTTCTGCAGACACATCATCTCCAAGAGATTTTCTTCCATTGCAAACGTCAGTAAAATGAGTAAACATTTCCGTAATAGATTCGTGTGGGTGCATGGAAAAAGACTCAAAATCTTGACGGTACATGTCCAATCGAGTATCCTTGACTTTGTTGGTCCCCTCATGGGTAACCTCCAAAAGTTTCCAGATTTCATGTGATGAGGTGCATGTGGAAACTCGATTGAACTCATTACGATCAAGGCCGCAATGTAGAGCGTTCATGGCTTTTCCATCAAGCTCGAAATTTTTAATATCGGCTTGGGTCCACTTGGATTCATCGGGAGAAGAAAGAGAATAACCATGCCTGACAATTTTATAAATAGGATAACCTATACTTCTAAGAAAAGTGGTCATGCGGGTTTTCCAATAGTTATAGTCGGTTCCATCAAAGAATGGAGCACGACCCAAAGAATAGCCTTCCGGGGCGAAAGAGGTTGAAGCCATAACAATGGATCTTGAATTTGAAACCGGTGAAGGTATTACTCAAATTTCCCTCTGATACCAATTGTTGGGCGGAGAAGTGATGGCAAGAGGGGGGGTGAATTGCCTTTTAAAAAATAATTAACAATTTGAAAACAAAGTTAAAAGTGTTGCGGAAATAAAATAGGCAATACGCAAAATTGATAACGGAGTTCGGCTTAAACCAAATCCTACGTCTCCGCTCCCAACTCAACCGTTGAGAGATTTACTACCACTTTCTTTTTAATGGTTTTAGCAAGAAACCCACTAGACTTTAAGGTTAGTCTAGAACCTATTAGAGCTTGATTTTAATGGTTATGCAAGAACCCACTTGCTTTTAATGGTTGAGCAAGAACCCACTAGACTTCTTACAGGTGAAGGCTAGCTCACCTATGACTCAAGCCTTTTAAAAGGGAAGGCTTGACTAACCTCTTCACACCTTGAAGGTGGTGTGAAAACCCAAAGAAGAGAGGATGAGAGAAATGAGGGGTTTGTAGGCACAAACCCAAATTTAATCTCAAAATAGATAAAACAAGAAAAACCGTAATGGGAGAAGTCTTGGGCGCCAATGGATTGATGAAGTTGATGAAGAGTGCTCCCAAGCTTCTATGGTGGTGCTCCTTGGATGTGGAAGAAGGTTGGAGCAAGTGAGGGTTCCTTGAGGGAATGCGCCGGAGGTTCGCCAAATGATCAAAAATGTGTCTGTGGGCTTCCTTGAGTTTCGCTAGTGTTTCGGGGCTTCCTAGTCCTTTATTTATAGAGGGGGAACCCTCAAATGGCCTTTGGGGGTCTTCGGAGCCGTTGGAGAGGCCTTCGGAGCCGTTGGGAGTCAAGTGGGCAAGCCTGGTCAAAGCCCAACGGCTAGTTTGACTGGCTCCACCGGCTGACCGGTGCTAGGCCACCGGTTGGCCGGTGCTTTGAAAAAGGAGACGCCTTCGGGCTTAGGCACCACTGGCTGGCCGGTGAGGAGGCCACCGGTTGGCCAGTGCTGAGGCAGTAGCTGACACTATTCTATCTGGGTGCCACCGGCTGGCCGGTGGTGGGACACCGGTTGGCCGGTGGTCTGGACAGAAATGATGTCTTCTGTCCAGGCTCCATCAGCTGGCCGGTGGGCATCCACCGGTTGGCCGGTGGACTGAAAATCAGTCCACTTTTGGCTTCTTGCTTTCTTTGCCCAATTCCTTGGCAACCTGAAATCATGCTTATCATCCAAAAACACTTAAAACAATACTAGATAAATAAGATAGTGATTGTGATCATGAAAATTAAACCACGAGGGGTACGAGAGGTACAACAGTCTCGTGTTTCACGCAACACCAAGTTATGCTTACACTATACGCAACACTTATATTAGCTTTTGTTTCATTAAATACTTTTTTATCTTATGTTACACACAATGTGTACATATTTTTATAGCTTATATTACACGCAAGGTCAAGTTTTATCGAACTATAATATACTATTAATATTATTACAAAAATTATATAATAGCTACCACTTAGTCATGGGAATGGAATTTTCAAGTAATATTAACTAAATTGTGAAAATATTATTTACAAATTTATATAAAATTGATCCTTTAATTATCAATTAGTATAAGTGAATGAATGAACTATTTGAAAATAAAGAAATTATTTTTCTAACAAAACTATTTTTATATGTACAAACACAGTTTTATCTCAACAAATTAAACAAAAAACTTTAGACAAGTGTTTTCAATAAAATTTATATGTTATATAATCAATAAATATCTTTGATACTCAAAAAATATATTTATAGGAAGAGGATAATAATAAATCTAATTTTATGAATAAAAATATGTATTTTTCTAAAAGGTAATTTCACCACCTTTTAATGGAGAACAACTTTTAAATATAAAATTTGATAGTTTTATAATTTATATTTTAAAAAATAAATTTCATTTTTGGAATTATAATACATAAATTTATTTGGAGTAAAATTTTGTTATTTTAAAAAAATGTTTATATTTTGATGAATAGTGAAAAACGCTGAATTTTAATCCAAAACTACTTTTTTATAAAAAATTTATAGGGATAAATTATATTTTTAATTGGTTTTTAAGTTTAATTATATCAATTCTTCATAAATTAATCAAATTTAATCTATTTTAACCAATTTCACAATGGAATTTAATATATAAACATTTCAATCTTTTGGTCCTTTTTTCTTTAAAAACTAGCACTGTCATCTCGTCTACCGGATTAATTTTAAATAAATTGCTACCACTTATGTGATTTTCATTTATAAAAATGAATTCAATATTATTAATAATAATTATTTAAAATTTAAAATAATTTCAAATTAGTTTTTTACCAAAAAATTTAGTGGAAGTGATTAAAATCAATTACAATGATTAAGAGAAAAATTAGCTTAGCAAAGGACTAACCCTTAAACTTAAGGAAAAAATAGACTATAAACTTATTAAAAATAAATTTTATATCCATATATATACCCTATACTACTTTTTATATAATTTAGATCATTATTGGAGCCACATTTTAAGGTAAAAGTGTGGGTGGAATTCCCATTTCAAAAATTTCCAAGAATATCACTCCTCCTCCACAATAAAAAGACACTCAACCCTCCCACTTATTCACAGCTATCAAGAAATTTTTTTCACCAAAAATCATCTCAAGTAAATCCAAAATTCCCTCCCCTAATCTTATAATCCTCCATTTGGTAATAAATCCATCCAAGGACTCCCTTTGGTGAAAACCAAAAGAAGTTGCCCAAATAAAGGTAATTTGTTCTTAAAGGTCCTTTGTTTTATTTTCATTCTCCACCATATCAATTATTTATATTCAATGACTATAAAATAACATAATTATAATAAATATACTTATATTTTTTTTTGTTCTAATGGTTCAACCTACACTTGAACACACTTCCTTATAATGGGTAATGAACTTACCATTCTTTTGTATGACGAACTACCTCCTCACAAAACGATGTTGTTCGTTATTCCTTTACCACCTCTCATGGTTGGTAATTGTGATTGAAACTATATTTTTATATTATATTTATTATATTTATGATGTATTTATTCTTCATTAATTATTATATAAATCACACCATCATGGTTTCCATTTTGTGTAAATATGATAACTTCGTTTGTGGATATGTGGAATACTACCTCCTCAAAGCGATGTGATTCATTCACACTTTACCACAAATGAATTAAATATAAGTTTAGTTAAATTATATGATATATATGAAATAATAATTATACATTAATTATTATATATATATATATATTTTATTTACTTTCTTTCATTAAATATGACAATAAAACGGAAATAACATTCATGATTGCGTACGACCTACCATCTCCATGACCACAATATTCAATATCATAACTCTATATTTGATAAATTATTATATATATATCTATCATTAATATATATTATACTTATATTATGTTTTACACTATTTAAATAAGTAGATCATGATCTATGTAAAAGTATCAATAATCAAAATTCAAAATATATATGAAAAGCAACATGGATATTACTCGAAACATAACGTTAACAAGGAATTTTAATAAATGAGTGACATATAGTCATAATAAAAGAATATATGGTATTATATATAAGAATATGGTACTCTTTTTTATGTATATTAAAATTATATTTCTAATATAGGAGTATTTAATGTGTATGAATAAATTAAATACTTAAGGTAAGGTTTTTCTCATCTCACTTTTAATTTATGTGAGACACAAGCCATGTTCACCTACTGTTTATCATATGTGGTGTGTATACTTCCCATGGATGTATTATATTATTCTTATAATTAAATTTATGTATATTTAAATATCCCTTTTATAATATTTCTTTCATGGGATTTATGTTTAAAAAGTTACCAAATCAGTAAAGTAATTTTGTCTCAATTTACATTATTTGAGACACATGCCATGTCATACACCTATATCATTCTATAATGAATATACACTACCCTTTGAAATTTTATATAATTAATCTCATTCTTTCCATGTTATTATATGTTTCCTATAATTTTATTTTCTTATATGATTAATATAATTAAAAGTTACCATGTGGTAAAGGGTTATTGTAATAATCTCATCGTTTATTAGGATTATTTATGATTGTGATTTCATTGACTAAACATTTTGATACATATTTCAAGAAAAATAAATAATTACATTCTCCTCTGGTTATTCATGATATATTATGTATTAGTACCAGTTTTCTCTCTTTTGTAATTATAATAATAAAAAAAAGAAAATACGACTCATCTCCCTCTTAGGTTGGAAATCTGTGTTCCTTGAAAACCAATATCTCTAAAAATGTTTTAAAACAAGTTATAATATTATATCATGATATTTAAAATACAATTTTACCGATGATTTAACTTTTGAATAAAGTGTTTTTTAAAAATGAAATCTTCTTATCATTTTCCGATCGAGGTACTTTTCTACACATTTTTTGGGGCAAGAGGCATGTGTTATCATGTATAGATTTATCCACCATCTTGAATGTCCTTCATTTGATTATTCCTTTTCATGTTTAAAATATTCATTTTTTAGAATTATTTTTTCCTAATATTATGGACATTCATTATTTTAAAAGTTGTTTTCAAGTAAATGGTTTTTTATTCAAAAAATATTCATGATTTTTTATATGTTTTTAAGGGAAATGTTTTTCAAAATGTTTTCATGGTTATTTTATAAGTTTTTAAGTAAAATGGCTTTCAAAATGTTTTCAGAATTATTTTATATGTTTTTAAGGAAACTGGTTTTCAAAATTTTTTCAAGGTTATTTTATAATTTTTAAAGGAAAATGGATTTCAAAAGTGTTTTAAGAATCTTTTATATGTATTCGAGGAAAATGGTTTAAATTTTTTTTTAAAGCTTATTTTATAATTTTTCAAGAAAAATGGTTTTCAAAATGATTTCAATATTATTTTATAAATTTTCAATGAAAAAGGTTTTCAAAAAAATTTAAGCTTCTTTTATAATTATTCAAGGTTATTTTAAAAGAAAATTATTTTCAAAATTTTTTATGTTTTAAAAAGTATTTTTTTTAAATAATAAATGATATTTTTCTCAAAAATGATTTGAAAAGATTTCTCAAAAATTATATTCCATATAAGATAGTATCTGTTAGTGTTACTCATTCCGATCTAGGGAAATTATTAAAAGGATCCATTCATGTTATTTCTCATAAAGGTTTAGGTTTTGATGGAATGGGGTTTATGAAACCCATTTCTCTTTCATGGTTTATATGATTTTGAAACCCACTTCTTTTCACATGTTATTCTTTGATGAAATGGTTATGAAACTTGTCGCATTTTCATAGGTTATGATATGATTACAAGTTTATGATACCTATTTCATTTCATTGGTTATGATATGATGACTTATGGTATTTTGGAACAAGTATGTATGATATCATTATGAGATGGGTGAGACCTATATCTCCCTCCAATGAATTGGGTAATGATTTATATCTCATGAGATAGAAATTAATGGAACAAGAAGTGAAATTAGTTCATTACAGGACTTTGTCTTCTAATATGGTATTGTGAGTGAACCTTCATTAAAAATATGGTCATTGGAGTGAACCATGACTGCAAATATGGTATAGAGATTGAACCCATACTACAAAAATGTAGTGGAAGCAATTACCTGAGTACTATAAAAATCATTTTATATACTTATGTGTCTATAAAAAATTATATGTCTAATTTCTATGTTGTAATTTCATGGATTATGCTCTTTATTACCTTGTGATTAATGTCTTATGAACTACCAATATTTTTGTCAGTACTCATGTATATGACCTTTGATATTCCTGGTATGATCTTAAAATGTTACTATTATGTTATCATACCCTTATTCTCCTGTTATGATTATATATCGCCTTTATTTACCCTTACTAAGATTCTAATATCACCCATTAATTATGTTTCCCTTCCTCGGGTTATAATGAAATTTTTTATTTATAATTTCTAAAGGGGAAGATATTTGTGAAAAATATTAGGGATCTTTCGCCATGTTAGAATATTTTGTTCCATGCTTCCAAATACACTAAAATATTATAGTCCCCAGGCATGTATTTTTGTAATGGGGTTAATATTCATCAAAAATGATGAAATAACCATGTACGTTAATCTTTTGTATCCATAAGAATTACCCCATAGATTTATCTCAATAGTTTTATCAGACTCATGAGTGTGTTATCTCGGAAAAGTCCTTGGTGGAACCTAAAATCTGGAATCCTAAGATGGCATTGTGGTTGTGTATTACCTTTAGACTGTGTCTATTATTGATTATATTTGGATATTATTATTATATTTATTTAATCATATACCTGTGTTGATATAATTTTTATTCCTTTTTTATGATTTGTGGTTTTCAGGATGTCTTACTAGGTATTGGCATACTCACCCATGCATGGGATTTTCCATCGTGTGTTGTGTCTTTTGTAGAAAATCGACCTTTTGATAGAGTCCAATATGAACCAATAAAAAATTGTGCTTTGTGATACCATACAAAATTATGTGTTTTGTTATGGTATCTTGAAAACATTCCCCGATATTACATTCAAGATGGGTTTGTTTTTAGAATATTTTTAGTGGGTCTATATTTGTCCATGTTTACTTTCCATTATTTCATGTTGTACTCTAGTTGTGATATTTATATATATGTATGCATTGTTTTTCTGCAATTTTTAAATTTCAACATTGTATACGCTTGGAGATGTGGGTGTGTGTGTAATTGTACTTAGGATAAGTCCTCCCAAGTTATTTATATGTATACTAGAAGTTGGTCTTCATCATATGGCCAATTCGAGGTTGTCTTGGGGATTCATGACATAGGCCCCATCAAAATGGGTCATGAAACATAAACATTCATTACTATGTTAATGGTTAAAAACAGTTATCGAGGGGTTAAAATAAATATATAAGGGTAAAAATAACCAAATAAACTCTTAAAAATAATATTTTTAAGTGAAGTTACTCCCAATCCTATCCAATCTTTCAGTTATCTTTTCTTTTGTGCCACTCTCAATTGAATATGACTTTATTATATTTTAATGTTTTAGGTATTTATAAGTTTTCCACCCACCTCACATATAAAATGGAACCTTATCCCTTTACATTTTCTATTCTTTTAAGTCAAATATTTCATCTAATTAATGAAAAAATATTTTTCAAACATCAACACTAATATTATGTAGATTTTATTTCCATCTTAAATGACTAACACAAGGGTCATTAATAATATATCCAAATGATGTTTGTCAAAGAAGTGGTAATCATATTCACTAAAAACTTTTCTGTTTATTTCTTATTCTACCTACTAAAAAACATATATAACCATATTAATATTATGAATTAGTTATCTTTAATAGAATTATATGTTTATTGTTTTAATATTTTACCCATTTTCTACCATTTTTTCATCATATGATAAGTGATAATATTGTTCTTGCATATGGGTGGACTACCACTTCCATGAAGAAATATGATTTGTTTTTCAGGTATTCCATACATAGATGGTCATATAGATGAGTTTAAGGAATTTATATATAATTTATGATAATATTATTATTTTTAAATTATATAATTTTATAATTAATTTATTTCTTCCTTTTCATCAATTGAAAATAAAAACAATATTCATGTGTGCATATGGATTATCATCCTAACGAAGTGATGTAATTCATTTTTCATAAATTATTTATATAAATGGTTATAAAATATTATATAATGAATAAATATGACACTTATGACATTATTTTGATTATTGATATAATGAAACCATAACCAAGGTCAAGGAATGGAACCATCAAAATAAAATATGCATGTAAAACAAACCATTTTTCATCCAAATATGATTTTAATGTAAATAATTGTTAACGATTTGGTAAATAAAAATTATAACATAAGGTTTTTTATTTAATTTATAAATTTGTTTATTTTTATATGTATAATAAATAAAATATTATTACACATGATCTTAAGAACACTTATGAAGAAATGAAGTACCTGAGATAAGGGTCTATGTCACAATCTCATTTCATTTGGGGATTGTCTTTGTTAAATTTTTATTTAGAGGAATTTTATGATACTTATCCTTTAAAACCAATATATTTCCTTATAATATGGTTATTTATATGATTTTCATGTATTAGTATAATTTTACTCTATTTGGTAATTTAAATGATCAAGATTTTTTTTCATAAATCGACGTTACTCCCTCTTTTGTTAAAAAAAATTTTCTTCCATGTTCATTTTCATTAAAAAAAATTCCATGATGTTCTTTTTTAAGATTAAATTATTATTTAATGTAGTTTTCAAATGTATTTATATTTGTTTTTTAAATATTAAAAATGATGTTTTATAATTTTTTCTGAATGAGGTATTTTTCTAATTTTAACTAAAAGTGAGAAATGAATATATGTTTTAACATTTATCGTACAAATGAATTTTATCAGCATCATGATGGTTATTTTATTTGAATATTTCTCTATGTGTTTACATTTTTATTTTAAAAGAGAATATTTTTTCTCAATATTCTAGAAATTTTTATTTTTAAAGATACTAAATGAAGAAGGATACTTTCCCCTTTTTTCAAATAATTATTAAAATTATATTTTAAGTGTATTTTTTATATATTTCAATATCCTTTTATTTTTATTATGATTTATTAGTGATATGATCTAAATATATAATCCATGTTCTTTTTTTATATGTCCTATGATTATGTATAACAACCCTTCTCTTTATTACACACTTAAACATTATTTACTACATAAAATTTCACATAAGAAAAAACTCTAAGGATCAATAGGTATAATGTATTGGGAATTTAAGAACATTACATAACAACTTAGAACATAAAACACAAAATCTTTATTAAAAACTTCTTTTACATGACCAAAACATTCCTTCGTACTTAGCATTGCATTGGATAACCTCAGGACATGTATAAGAAAATGGTGACCTATAAAGCCCAGTAATGGAATAAACAATACATAACATGAATAATATATTACACTTTAGTCAATAGGAATATCAATAGAGTACAAGATAATCCTGAACATAAATCCATGATATAGCATGATTGTCATAACTTTGAAATGGGGCAACAACAATTAACATGATATTCAAATGATCCAACGCTCATTGCACATGGAGCATGATTAAACCCTCATTGCACTTAAATTAGAATTATTAAACCCTAATTTCACTTCATGTATCATTATACTAATCTTTACCCAATTAATTGGTGCACTATCAGGGTGCACCCTTCTTAATCATTTCATTTCATGCATAAGTGTGCCATAAAGATCATAAAACATGGATTCATTAAACATCATCATTTATTATATGATAAAAAAATGTGGAATTAATAAATGAAACTATTGAATAAATAATTAAATTTGAATAAAGGTTAATACCTTTGATAGAGAACTGGTCTTAGTATTCACTACACAATGACTTTGTCTTGAAAAATCGCTGTGTAATTTCGACAGCATAACGGTGTGACATAAGAATTTATAAAAATATTTTATGTGAGATAAATGTGTATATCATCATATTTACATGAAATGGACATTAAGGGGTAATATATATACATTCCCCAACATATGTAAGGAAATTTAGATGCATAATTTAAAGTAATTTCTGGAATGTAAATGAGAAGAGAGAAACTTCTTACAAAATTTCGGCATGGTGATGGGTGTGCATAAAAGTCATTAATGGTATAGAAAGAGGTTTATCATCATTAAAAAATAAGTAGGGAGGTATGTGGGTGGTTACAAATAATACCCCAAAATTTTTAATTGAAATCAAAAGGGTATAACAATATAAAGAAATTTGGACAAAAAAATAGAAATGAATAAATCCTTTACTTAGAAGTGTAATCCCAAAGGCCTAAGAGAGGCTTGAGAGAGGCTTATTAGGAGATTGTGGTGCGTTGGGAGGATTATATATAGAGTATTTAAGGGGTTTCTATATCTCAAAATTCTTTTAGTGAATAGGAATGGAAGATTGAGTGGGTTTATATATTTAAGGAGTGAAAATTATTTATTATTTAGGTTTTGGACACCACACATTAATGTAATCAGAACCACAAACCATCCCATGGTTTTTACCCATGGATTTTGTAAAATTAGAGTGGAAAAAATTATTCTATAATTACAATGGCCTGTCTTATTAAAATATTAAGCTTGACTATGTGGAGGTGAGTCACGCTCTCTAGGATATCATTTTAAAATTTTAAAATGTTTTATAAGTCTTGGAGGGTCAACTAAAGCTTTGGAAAAAAATCAAACAAAACGAAAATCACATTTTTTTAAAGGTAAAACATATATTGTATGAACATCCAATTTATAGTATTTTATTACAACACTATTGGGTCATTATGATGTAATAATACACATTCTATATTTAAACGGTATTTAATTTTTACCCAAAAATTGGACTATCTCATAAAATTATGAAAATTCACCATTGGATAATTTCAATGTCCTGATTCGAAAAGTTATATCTATTTTATCTAAATAATTTTCTAAATATGTTAATTTTTTCATTTCTAATAAAAAATGACATTTATCGAAAATTCAATGGTTTTGAAAAAAAACAGCTTTCAAACCTTAATAAAAATTACAATTGTATTCATAAAAATTATATGATAATTTATATTTCATAAAAATTAATTTATTAATAATATTTTATTAAATATTATTTAATTAAAAAATACATTAATTCATAAAAATAAATTTCTTAATTGAATATTAATTAAAAATACTATTTGTGCTTTAAAAACTATTTACAAAGAAACAATAATAAAATGAATGTATATTATTTATTCTATACAAAAATAATACACATAATCCTTGTGCTAGGGTCTTGTTAAATATCCCTTATAACACCCATATAAGACCTAAGGGTGCAATGTACGATGGTGATAGACTCCTGGGGTGGCTCAGATAACATCGCTCGGGTGGTAATCTCTATTAGCTTCTACTTCTCCTCTAGGTTGTTCCGTTCAAGTTTAACATGTTGAATCTCTGTTTTGGATTGGTCAAGAGCCTATATTGGGGATTCTAACTCCTTTATGAGCTCTGAAAAATGGGCTTCATATGGATCAATTCTACTGGATGAGGTCATCGCTTCCTTTGTCTCAGTAAATTGAATTTGTTCAAGTCCTATATTTATAATAGTCATGTGATCACTCTTCAACGGCTATATTAGAAATGGTAACAATTATTAGTGGTATTTAAAATCCAAAAACAAAAAACCAAATAAGTGAATATGTTTTCTATAACCATTTTTCATAATAAGATATTTTATTAGATCAATAAATAATCATTAATAAAAGTTTGGGTTGTTACAATCTTCCCCCATTAAGAAATTTTACCCTTGAAATTTCCTTTTACCACACGAAAATAGTTGAGGGTAACTCTACTTCATCACCTCCTCCAATTCCCATGTTGATTCGTCAAATTATTGGTTTCTCCACAACACCTTGATGAGGGCCATTGTCTTATTTCGTAGAACATTTTCCCTATGATCTAAGATCATTGATGGATTCTATTCATAGGAGAGTTCATTCTCCAATGGTACTAACTTTGGATTGAGTACATGCGATGGGTCAGGTATGTACTTCCTCAAGAGTGATACATGGAATATATCATGCACTCTTGATAGGTTCGGTGAGAGTTCTAGTCAATAGGCCACTGCTCCAATGCAATCAAGGATCTTAAAATGGCTGATTTACCTTGACCTAATATTTCCCTTCTTCCCAAATCATATAACCCTCTTCCATGACGATATTCAGAGGAATTCCATGCCTCCAATATCAAACTATAGGTCTTGTTGAAGATTGTCAACAAATCTCTTTTGTCAAATCTGTGTAGCTTTAGTGTGTTGTTGGATGGTCATAATCTTCCCCACCATTTCTTCAACCATTTATGGACCTAAGGGTTTTCTCTCCCCAACATCATCCCAACATGCAGATGTTCTTATCTTCCTCCCATAAAGGGCTTCATAAGGATCCATTTGGATGCTTGAGTGGAAACTATCATTATAAGATAACTCCACCAAAGGAAGATGTTGATCACATCCTCCTTTTAAGTTCATTGATCATGCACTCTATGTAAAGACCTGAAGATTCCATATAATTTTTTTAATTATATGGAATTATTATGAGAATGTGAAAATTGACAACAAGTGATTTCGAGGCCCATAGATCCCAGAACATAATTTCGAACTTTTTTTAAGGTATGTTTAGTAAACTTGTGAGTGGGGATTTCTATATTTTGAATCTGTGCTTGGATTGAAATTCTGAGGGCACCATTAGATTCGCAGTGCCGGGATTCAATTAGGGAAATCTTAACTTTGACCGGAAAGGGATGGAAAAAAGATAATTTTTGGACTTTCAAAAAAAATTAATAAAATAACTAAATGTTATTTTATTATTTTTTTAAAATTGTTGAGAGACGGTGGTGGGAATGCAGAGTTAACATGTCATTAAATGAATTCATTTAATAACCTCTTGCACTTGGTTGTGGAACCGGACCATCGGGTAAATAATGGGTTCATTAATTAATTCTTTAATGAACCACATTAATGGGTGGAGAGTTAAACTCTTTAACTATAAGTGTTAATCAATATATTCTCAGAGGGGTGATTGGAGAAGTGTGGGAGAACTCTTGAGGAAGCGATGGTGGAAACCCTCTCCAATGAATAACGAGGAATGGACGACGCCATTGAGGATTCGATCCTAGATCAACAAATGCTGACGAACACCTTCGAACACAGATTCTTCTCCCTCATCCGCAGCATTTTCCAACGCGTTCATGTTAGGGGTTTTGATATTATTCTAAGATATTTATGAATCATCTTCTTCTATTCTTGTCAAAGTATGATGAAAGCAGATCAACTGACTAACAGGTTGATCCGTAGTTCGTTCTTTTTCTTCTTGCGGGTGGTTGGTGTGGTAGTCAGACATCCGCTCATGGTTCAAACCTTTGACCGGTTTATGCAGACCGGTTAGATGAAGCAGTTCTAGGATGGCAGTGCTATTGGAGGACCTGAACAGACCACATTTGTTTGGGGGGGGGGACGATCCTCGTCCATTGGGCGGGTTGTGCCCAGACACTGGGTCGGGCTGGTTCTGCAGCCCGGCGGGCTGCACCTAGTCACGTGGGTCGGCCCGGTTCCGCGGCCCAGCGGGCCGAGACGAGCCCAGCTGGACCGACCTCGACCTAGCAAGCCAGGTCGGCCAGGGTTGGATCGGCCTAGACCAGGTCGGACAGAACCCGAACCTATTTTGACCCAATTTCTCTTAAAGGGCCATACCATCTAAACCAAAAGTCTGTTTGATGAACCGTCTATTACTTTGGAAACCTTAGGATGAGGCGGTCATTTAGATACACTCCACTTGGGTTTTGGAGATATTTGGATTATTGTGTTGTGGGATCAAACTGGAATCCAACCAGGCCCTCGGTACTAAAATGCCTATAACTTATAGACAGGGCGTCCGACTGACGTGTTGTCTGTTGCGTTGGCACCCTTATGACATGGTGGTTACTTGGGTTAATTTTTCATGGGACTTCGTGGAAGTTGAGGTATGACGGATATCTTGAGGATTATAATGTATGAAACTTAAGTGCACCAAGTGTGGGAATCATGTGGCTGGCTGTCAAGTGAAGAGAGACCCTTTGAGGATCAGTATTAGAGAAACCCTGTGTGGATCAGTAGTAGTGTGACTTGATGAGGACCATCCTTAGGGAGGCATTCCATGTATTAGTGACTTACGACCCTGTGTGGATCAAAGACTTACAACCCTGTGTGGTTAGACGACATAGGACCCTGTGTGGAACGACGACTTACGACCCTATGTGGATCGATGACTTATGACCCTATGTGTGTCGATGACTTATAACCCTCTGTGGATCGACAACTTACATCCCTGTGTGTATCGGTGACTTATAACCCTGTCTGGATCCGTAATAGAATGAATTCTTTTTGGTTCAGTAGTGGAACTTCTCAACGGAATAAGATGATTTAGCTTTACGACTAATCATCATTATTACTGTTCTTTAATTTATATACCTAGTGTGAGCTATATTTTACTTTGTGCTTTGGGATTGAGATCATACTTTGTGGTTTTTCCTTTGTGGAATTATGGGAGAATTTCAAGGATATCAGGGTCTCTACTGGGTATTTTTATACTCACCCCTGCGTGGGCTTCACCCGCACCTTGTTGTGTCTTGTGTCGATGATGGATAGCTTTGATGGAGATTTGGGAGTTAGGACTGGATGGTGTATGGAGGTGACTGATTGACGTGTAGAGCCGTAGTGATGATTTTTACCTACCCTTCATGTAGGATCCTTGGAAGACGAACTTAGGAGCTAAATTTTCCATTTTTTTGCACATTCTTTTAGTTGGTTTTGTATACTAGCTCATTCTTCTTTAGTTTAAACATTTACTTTCATAAGTTATACTACGTCGTTTTCTCTTCTTGTGTACCTGGTCTTTGTGTTTTCAAGTTTAATGTAAATTCCTTCCCAATTTAGGGATACAACTTTCCAGTTCTAGCCGCCATCCCTTGGCTTATGGAATGCGGACTAGGGGTAGTCGTATCACAGGACCTAGGGGATGGGTTGTGAAAAAGAGGTATCAAAGGAGTCATTTCTACCAAAGAACTAAGACTTTGATATTTTCAATGGGGAAATAGTGTTAAGTATTTTGAGTATGGTTTTTAGTTTAGGGATTCTGGTGTTGGTGCGGTGGCCGATGTATCCATACACTAGGACCCTGAATTCTGATTTCTGACACAGTACATGAAAAACATTGTTGTGTGTGTTTTTGAAATGTTTTTCTTTTGATCACTTTTGAGTCAGATCATCGGGTATGACTTATTCATCGTGGCACATCTATTTCTTTTCAGGATTCCTCCATTTAGACAGCTAGTCGGGATTCTAGAGAGAGTTTGCGATGATAGCCCACTGAGCGATGAGGATTCGGTGCAAGGCCCTCTTATGGAGATGGTACCTTCAGGTGGTGTACTAGCATCACCCCTACCCATAGGGTAGTAGATTCCACCAACCCCACTAGCAGACAGTGCACACCAACTTAGCGTGCTGCACGAGTTCTAGTGGCAGAGGCCTCCGAGGTTTTGAGGTGAGATAGATCCGCATGTGGCTAAGGAATATCTAGAAGTTGTGGCTAGAGTTTTCTGCCTATTTGAGACACCAGTAGACCAGATGGTGATCCTAGCTGCTAGTCACTTCATGGGAAAAATAGAGAGATGGTGGAGCCTGATGCTCCAGTTGCATGATGAGGCTACCCTCACCTGGTTGGACTTTTAGGATCTCTTTAGGGTGGAGTTCATTCCAACAACTCTACACTCTGTGAATATTTATGAGCTCCTACACTTACAGTAGGGAAATTTGACAGTATCCTGATACTCAATGATAATCACTAACCTCTCTCGCTAATCCACCGACATGGTAAGGTACTCTTTCATCAGGGCTTGGACCTTTGATTAGGGTCTCTGATGGGATATTAGAGCATCAATGATATCGCTCAACATACCGACACAGGATGGAGTGCTAGAGAGAGATCTTCTTGTGATGATACTTCTAGCTGAGCATGCATTGAAAGTGAGAGACACCACCGGACGACATGTATCCAAGTAATCTGTAGCAGGTAGTAGGATGATGACACAAAGGCCCAAGTGGTATAAACCTTTTGGTAGATGACCCCCAGATGTAGGGTCAGAGGTGCGGAACTCACAAGAGAGAGGAGGTCAGCAGATGAGAAGATTCTTCTACTCGTGCAGTGGGTAGGGTCACATGGTGTGCAACTGCCCAACCCTTTACATCGATGATTAGTAGAAGGTTGAGGGAAAAACGAGATAGCAACAGAGATTCGAGTAGGGAGATCCGCAGGGCGGTGAACATGGAAGAGGATTTGTCTGTGAAGTAGGTGATGGGTGGAGATTTTAGGTTCTACTACCACCACCTCTGGGTGGTCCACCCCGACCTCAGGGATTAGGTGGAAAGGGATGAGCTCAGCTTTAGGCAGGATAGGTTTATAACCATGGTGCTTCGGAGTTGATTTGAGGTATGATCTATGTCTACTCCACCCCAGCTTCAGTTATTATGGACATAGGTTCCAGTCACTATTTTATTCAAATGTCTATCATTTGGATCTCAGAGATTTCAGTGGAGTCATTGGCTCAATCCTTAAAATTAGAGAATCCTACGGGAGAGGATTCGATGATTACGCACCGGTGCTGATAGTTTGATCTTACTCTAAGAGGTGAGAGATTCTGGTGGGATCTCCTAGTAGCAGTGTCAAGGCCTTATGATGTCATCTTGGGGATGGACTAGTTAACCACAGTCCATGGTTAGATCGACTATTTTAGGCACAAAGTGCGGTGTGTCCACAAGGATGGAGGGTATAGGTGATCACTCATCAGTTGGCTAGCCTTACCCTCAGAGCAGTTGATGAGAGGAGTCTGAGCTATCCTATAGTGGTGGACCATTATGATAATGTCTTTCACGAGGATATTCTATGACTACCTCCTCGTAGAGTGGTAGACTTCTACATCTACATTTTCCCCAGGACAACACATATATCTACACCACTATATCAGATGGATCCCATGGAGCTTCAAGAGTTGAGGGTATATCTACAAGACTTACAGGGGAAGGGGTTTATAAGGCCCATTTTTTCTCCATGGACAGCCTCAATTTTGTTTGCTATGAAGGCAGACGTGAGTTTGAGGTTTTGCGTGTACTATCGGCACATGAACCAGGTGACCGTGAAGAACATGTATCCACTCCCAAGGATTGATGATCTCTTCAATTAGCTGAAGGGATCTCGGTGGTTTTTGAAGATAGAACTCAGATCAGGCTATCATCATCTCAGGGTACGAGATTAGGATGTACTGAAGATGGGCTTCATATGCCAGTATGGCCTCTATGAGTTCATGGTGATGCCTTTCGGCACGACCAACTCCCCAGAAATGTTCATGGGATTCATGAATAGGGTATTCCGGCCTTACATCAATCGCTTCGTGGTGGTCTTCATTGATGACATCTTAGTGTACTCGGCATCGGAGGAGGAGCATGCCTCTTATCTATAGATAGTTCTAGATACACTCTGAAAGCACCATCTATATGGTAATCTCTCTAAGTGCCAGTTTTGGATACGGGATGTCCACTTTCTTGGACACATTATCTCTGAGGCTAGTGTTGTAGTGGATCCGGTGAAGATAGAGGAAATTCTTACTTGGTAGCCACCCAAGAGTGTGACTGAGGTGCATAGATTCTTGGGGTTGGATGCATACTACCGGAGATTTATACCTGAATTTTCTACAGTAGAATCACCCTTTTAAGCTTTGAAAAAGAAGGAACAACCTTTCATGTGGATATAGAGATTCCTGTAAAGTTTCTAAGAGCTGAGGTAGATACTGACGAGTGCCCCCATATTGAGGCTACTTGAAGAGGGTGTTGGATATGTAGTATATTTATATTCATTAGGGAATGAACTAGGATGTTTCCTAATGTAGGAGTGACTATTGATCGGCTATGGCTCACGACAGTTGAGACAACACGAGCAGAACTATGCTACCCATGACCTGGAGTTAGCAGTAGTGGTATTTTCCCTGAAGATGTTGTGGCACTAATTGATGGGTGAACTGTTTAATATCTACTATGATCATAAAATTCTCAGGTATATCTTCTCATAGAAGGACTTGAACCTCATACAACATCGATTTCTTGAGTTTCTCCAATATTATGACTTTGAGAGAGTCTATACTCCTAGGAAAGAGAACGTGGTGGCAGATGCACTCACCAAGAAGTATGGTTTATAGTTACTGAGTGATGCGACAAATAATATTGTCGTGTTTTAGTTATCCTTCATAAATAGTGATGGAGAAGCTTACCTCCAGTCCATGACTATCACTCTCCCACGCTTTTAGCGAGTTCGAGAGGCATATCTTGGGGACATTGACTATGAGACCCGATGTGATCATATATCCTCAGTACAAGCTCTTGAAAAATTTTCTGAAGGTGGGGAGCACGTCATCCTTTTTAGAGGACACACTATGGTACCCATGACGCTACGAGAGGAGGTTTTGAGAGAATTATACACATCCCCTTTAGTGGTACATCCTAGTGTGGCGAAGATGTACCAGGACCTATAATATCAATAATGGTGGCCAGGGATGAAGAAATAAGTGGCTGAGTTTGTTTCGTGATCCCTCACTTGTCAGCAAGTGAAGGTCGATCATCAAGTCCTAGAAGGATTGAATAATCCACTAGATGTACAGGAATGTAAATTGGATGGTATATCCATGGACTTTGTGATAGGGTTACCTCATATTTCTAGGGGCCATGACTCTATCAGGGTGATCATTGACTGACTCACCAAGTCAACCCATTTTCTACCCATATGAGAGCAGGGATCAGTAGCGGTCCTGGGACGCCTCTACATCCATGAGATAGTATGGCTTCATGGAATACCATCGATGAATGTTTCAGATCATGAAGATCATTTTACATCCCACTTGTGGAAGGGATTACAGGAGGCATTTGGGACTCAACTATGTTTGAGCACCACCTTTCATCCTTAGATAGATGGACAGACGGAGCGGACCATATAGACACTTGAGAACATGCTCCGTGCTTACATCCTTGATTTTGGTCGTAGTTGGGAGGATCACTTTACCTTTGTGGAGTTCTCATACAACAATAGTTATCAGTCCACCTTCAGCATGTCACCATTTGAGTCTTTGTACATGAGATAATGCAGATCACCTCTATGCTGGACAGACCCAAGGGAGTCATCACTTATGGGTCCAGAGTTGGTATGGTCTACCACTGAGAAGGTGTAGATCATCTAGGAGTGGATCAAGACTACATAGAGCAGGCAGAAGTCTTATGCCAACTAGAGATGAAGACCCTTGGATTTCAAGGAGGAAGGCCATGTCAACCTACGGGTCTCACCTCGATGAGGACTACAATGATTTGGAAGGGGCATGAAGCTATCTCTGAGGTTCATCGGAACTTTCCAGATTCTCAGTAGATGTTGGTGAGGTGGCGTATAGCCTAGATCTTCCCCCAAAAATGCACCAAGTGCATGATATTTTCCATGTGTCACAGCTAAGAAGATATGTGCATGATCCATCGCACGTCATCGACTGGGGTGAGCTAGACATTGAAGGTGGGTCAGCATTTAGGGGGTTCTAAGTGGAGATAGAGGAT
Source organism: Viscum album (assembly GCA_963277665.1). Lineage (NCBI taxonomy): Eukaryota > Viridiplantae > Streptophyta > Magnoliopsida > Santalales > Viscaceae > Viscum > Viscum album. Next base: position 2,058,059,891 of record OY728156.1, on the reverse strand, counting down.
CGAAAAGACTGTGTCCTATGGGGGTGTTCGATTCCTCTAGTGTGAGTTTAGTGGAATTATAGGAACCTTAGATTCCATTAGGTGAAGCTTAACTTCGACTGGGAAGGGTCGAATGAAAAAGATAATTTTTGGACTTTCAGAAAAATAATTAAATAACTAAAAGTTATTTTATTCTTTCTTTAAAACTATTGAGCGATGGTGGTGGGACCATAGAGTTAACAAGTCATTAAAATAAGTCATTTTATAACATGTTACACTTGGTTGTGTAACTGCACCATTGGGTAAATAATGGGTTCATTAATTAATTCATTAATGAACCACATTAATGAGCAGAGAGTTAAACTCTTTAACTCTAAGTGTTAATCAATCCGTTGGTGGAGGGGGGATTAGAAAACTGTGGGATAATTCGTGAAGAATCACTAGCAGAAACCCTCTCTAACAAAGAACAAGGAACGAATGACGTACTTGAGGATTCAATATGAGATCAATGAATGCTGATGAAAACCTTCAAATGCGGGTTCGTCTCCATCATCCATAGAATTTTCTAATGAGTTCAAGGTAGGGGTTTTGATTTTATTCTAACAGATTTATGAATCATATTTTTCTATTCTTGTCAAAATATGAAGAATGCAGATCAACCGACTAATGGGTTGATATGTGGTTAATTATTTTTCTTCTTGTACGTGGTTGATGTGGGGTTGAAATTTGGGTTTAAAAATTATCTTAATAATGTTTAAATTCATATCCTTGTTATAACACTAATGCTGAGGGCGTGGGCTGAATAGAATAAGGCCCAGACCCTCCATCGAACTTGTTCTTGGTGCGGTCTTCGAGGTGGATCAATGAACGTATCAGAAATGTGATTTCGAGGGCCACGCAGTGAAGGAGACATTCTGGGAGACCCGTTGGCGTAGACGAGATGAAGAACAAACCAACGAAGCGTGTTCGGTGATCCAACGAACATTTTGTCGACGTTGATGGCGTCAGTGACGACATCACACGGCGGCGGTGGCACACGGCTACACCGACGACATTCCAGTCAGATGGCGGTGCTCCGTGGAGGAGGCAATGTGGATCCAGCTGCAACCATAAGGGGACCCATTCCCACGGGTCCTACCTTTGACCGGTCCACACGGACCGGCCAAATAAAGCGGCATCAGGATGGCACCGCTGTTGGAGGACCCGAACAAACTGCATCCGTTTGGGGGGAGGATGGACCCCGTCCAACTAGAGGGCCCCACCAAGCCAGTGGTCCGGGCCAAGACAGTTCAAGCCGGGTCTGCCTAGACTAGGTCGGCCTGACCAAGTTGGACTAGACCTGAACCCAATTTGACCCAGTTTCTCTTAAAGGGCCATGAATTCTAAACCGAATGTCTATTTGACAAACTGTTTGTTAAGTTGAAACCCTTAAGATGAGGCATTCCCTTTGAGATACTCCACTAGGGTTTTGAAGAAAGTTTTAGTATAGTTTTCTATTGCATTGTAACCCTTATAACATGGTGGTTCTTCGAGTTACTTCTTCATGGGACTTCATGGAAGTTGAGATATGACTGATGTCTTGATGAGAATAATGTATGGAAATCAATCGCACCAAGTTCAGAAATCATGTGGTTGGCTATAAAGTGAAGAGTGATCCTTTGTGGATTGGCAATTGAGCGACCATGCATAGACCAGCATTAGTGCAACCCAATTGGGACCACCCTTAAAGCATCCCATTGTGGATCAGCGACTTACGACCCTGTGTGGATCGATGAATTACATCCATAGGTGGATCGATGACTTATGACCCTGTGTGGATCGATGACTTAGGACCCTATGTGGATCTATGACTTACTACAATGTGTGGATCGACAACTTATGACTCTGTGTTGATCGGCGACTTATGACCTTATGTGGATCGACAACTTGCGACCCTATTTCGATCGGTGACTTACAACCCTGTGTGGATTGGAAATAGAATGACTTCTTCCTGGTTCAGTAGTGAATGTTCTCAATAGAATAAGATGATTTATATTTACAACTAATCATCATTATTCCTATTATTTATGTTATATAGCTGGTGTGAGATGTCTTTTACTTAGTTCTTTTTGATTGAGATCATTCTTTTTTGTTTTTCCTTTATGGAATTCTTAGAGACCTTTGGTGGTCTCGGGGTCCCTACAGGATATTTTTATACTCACCCCTTTACATCATTCTCCCTCACCTTATTGTGTCTTCTCCAGATGACAGGCATCTTTGACCGATATTTGAGATCCAGGACTAGATAGTGTTCAGAGGTGACTAGTTGACGTGGAGAGCCGAAGTGACGAGTTGTACCTACCCTTTAGGTTGGATCCTTGGAAGACAACCTTAGCAGCTATTTTTCCTTTTTTGTTGTAATTTATTTTTGTTGTGTTTTTATCCGGGCCCATTCTGCATCAAATCACACATTTACTTTCAAAAGTTATAGTACATGGTTTACTCTTGTTGTGTACCTGGTATGTGGGTTTATAGGTTTAAAGGAAATTCTTTTAAATTTTAGGGATATGCCTTTCCAGTGTTAGTCACCAACCCCTGGCCTATGGAAGGTGGGCTTTGTGTAGTCACAGAATGAGCTCCGGGGGATGGGTCGTGACACTAAACATGTCCCCAAGTGTTTGGATAGTCTGCTCAGACTGGCTATCAATTTGAAGATGAAATGTTGTACTGAATATCAGCTCAGTATTCATACCATGTTGAAGACTCTTCCAGAACATAAAGGTGAATCTTGAATCTCGATCAGATAAAATAGATTTTGGTACTCCATGTAGCCTTAACACTTCTCTAATATATATATGTGCTAGTTGATCCAATGATAAATCCTCCCTAAGTGCAATGAAGTGTTCAGTCTTTTTAAGATGATCCACAACAACCCATATAGAATTGTTTCCTTTGGATGTCATCGGAAGTCTGGTGACAAAGTTGATGGTGATTTTATCCCATATCTATGTTGGTATGGGTAATGGTTGCATCATCCCTTTAGACTTCTATCTCTCATCCTTCACCTGAAGACATACCAGGCACTTTGATGTATACTCAGTGATCTCCTTCTTCATGTTATCTTACCAATAATGCTCTCGGAGATCTTGATACATCTTTTTATTTCTTTGGTGAATGGGGAAACTCGAACTATGTGCATCATCCAAATGTCATTTCTCTAACTTCGGATTTTATGGAACGCATAGTCGTGTCCCTAATCTCACAATTACTTCTTCACTAACATTGAACTCTAAGGTTTTCCTGTTTCTGATAATTTCCACTTTCTTTTGAATTCCCACATCATCCTTTTGAGCATCCTTTAACCTTTCCAAAAGATATGGTTGAGCAAAAATTTGTGAAAAGATTTATGATGTTACCTTCTTTATGATTCCCACATCCATCTTCATCAAATCTAAGAAGATTGGATCCTTTTCAACTCTCATAAATGATAGAATCGATGGGTCCTTTTTACATAGAGAATTTTCCACCTTGTTCACTTTCCCATGGAGGTAATAGATTGAGTATTCATAGTCTTTGATCAGCTCTTACCATATTCATTGGTTCATGTTCAAAAATTTCTATGTGTATATATACTTGAGGCTTTTGTGATCCATGTATATTTCACACTTCTCCCCAAAGAGGTAATGTCACCAAATTTTCAAAGTGAAGATTACTACAGCCAACTCCAGATAATGTGTTGGATAGTTTTACTCATTAAATTTTAATTGCCTTGAAGCATAAGAAATGATTTTGTCATTTTTCATCAACACATAGCCCATGCCCTTCTTTAAAGCATCACTAAATACTAACAAAAAATTTCTCCACATGTGGGTAGTGTGAGAACTGTTGTAGTGATAAGCCTCCTTTTCAACTCCTTGAAGGTATCTTCACATTCATCACTCCAAGAAAACCTGAATCCCTTCCAAGTTATCTTGGTAAGAGGGTTTGAAAATTATGAGAAATTTCTCATAAATCAGCGATAATATCCAGCTAACCCTAGGAAGATATGGATATATGTCACCGATGTGGGCCTCGGCCAACCCTCAATTGCAGTTGACTTAGAGGGATCCACAGATAATTCATTTCTTGTGATGATATGACCTAAGAATGATTCCTCCTTCAACTAGAACTAACACTTGTTGTACTTTTCAAATATATTCTCCTTTTGAAAGGTCTCTAGTACAGTGCTTAGATTCTCCTCATAATCTTCTTCTGTTTTGGAGTATATTATAATATTTTCTATAAAGACTACCACAATTTTTTCAAGGTAATCTCTAAAGACTTTATTCATCAATTCCATGAATATTTTTGGATCATTAGTGAGTCTGAAAGGCATTAATATGAATTCATATTTCCCGTACCTTGTACAAAAAGAAGTCTTGGGGATATCCTCCTTCTTTACCCTTACATAGTAATATCTTAACCGCAAATCCACCTTGGAAAAGTATTGTGCTCCACATATATGATCGAAAAAGTAACCATTAATGGCAGGGGATACATGTTTTTTATCATGAATTTTTGGATCTCACAATAATCACTGCAAAGGTGCATTAACCCATCCTTCTTATTGATGAAGAGGATTGGTTCACCCCATGGGGAATCACTTGGTCATATAAACCTTTTATCTAGATTCTTCTGTATTTATTTATTTAGCTCCTCTAGATCCAAAATAACCATTCTATATAGAGTCTTTGATATTGGCAATGCCCCAGGTATAAGATCAGTTGAGAATTCATCATATCTTTTAGGGAGAAGACCATGAAATTACTCAGGAAACACTTCAGTGAATTACCTCACAATAGGAATGTCCACAAGGATGGTTTCTTCCTTGGGCAAAATCATTTGAGAAAGCTATGCGTTCTCATATTTCAATAATATCCATGATTGAGATGATGTTACTAAGGAATATTCATCCTCCTCCTTGAACTTGTACAGAATTAGGGGTCGATTCTCCATATGCAGAGTGATTTCCCTCTCAGGGAAATTTAGGTTTGATCTATATAGGGAAATCCAATCCATGCCAAAAATTGCATCAAATTCTACCATATGGAGTATTATGAAGTTCACTGGGAAGTTCAAACAACAAATTGTGATATGGGAGGAGTTATATTCATGGGATTCAATGATTTCCCCATTTGTTGTTCTCACCAAAATCTCTACATACATGATTTTTGGCAGGGTTGGGATTGTTCTACTAAACTTTTGGGATTTAAAAGAATGAATAGAACTAGAATAAAAAATTATGTTTGCTATTTTTGAATGAATAACTAGAGTACCTACCACCCCTTCATTTTTAGGGTTCACTTCAGTGGTAGTGATGGAAAACGCTCTCCCTTGCTGCCTTGGAGGTTGTTGGTTTCCTCCAAAAACCCTTGTCTTGGGGACCTGGTTTGAAAAGTACCATGGTTCTTTGTAGTTGAATCAATGAACAATGAGTTGAGTTTTGAATGGAGAATTCCTCTCCTCTGTCGCAGTAGTGGTTTTCTCTTCTCGGCAGTTAATAGCCATGTGCCCTTATCTTCCACACCTAAAGAATTTCCTCATCCCCTTTAGGCAATTTCCAAGGTCTTTATTTCAAGACCTATGGAAAGTGGGGTGCTGTAATTTCTTAGCACCATTGGATTTATCCATCAAACCCCTATAATTAAAGTCCACATTACACTTCTTGTCCCCGTGATACCCATAAGATTCTCTAATCTCTATTTCGAATTTGAGGGCACATCAGACAATTTCCTCATTGATCTCAAAGTCACGGATCACGGGGGCTTTCTGTGGGCTTGGTTTTAGCCCACCAAAGAACTGGTCAACCTTACATTCAAGGGTAAAAACAAAGTTGAAATAATATTGTTCAATCCTTGTGACTTTTTCCTTGTACGCTCTGATGGATTCCTTTTCTTTTTTCTTGAGTTCAAGGAACTCCTTTTCCATCTTATGTCGGAGGGTGTGGGGAAAATATTTATTGAAAAATAATTTCTGGAAATCATTTCATTCCAACACCTTGATCTCCTCCTTATCTTTCAAATTTTTTTATCAATGTCCACCATTGATCAGCTTTACCCACTATATGATAAGCAACCAAAAGTACCTTCTCTTATTTATAACATTAAAGGATGGAGAAGATCTTCTCAATGAAGTTGATCCACTGTTCGGCGATAGAGGGATCACATGATCCATTAAAAGAAGTAGGTCCTTGTCTCATTAATCTCTCGATTGTGGCTTGTTCTTTCTTAGGGGGTTTGAACGTTCCTCTTGACCAATGATTCTATTCAAAACATGAATTAACTGAGAGATTATCATAACAAATTTTTTATTCTCTCTCCCATCGAATTGAGAATCTCATTAGAACAGTCATCACATTGATCTTCAAATGAGTTTTTAGCATGAGTCCTCTTATTATTATCTATTGGCTGGAATAAAAGGAATGTCAGGGGTAACACATAAAGGGGAATCCAATGACAAAACAGGATAACTTATAAATATCATTTATTTCCTTAACATATCTATGTTATCTATGATATACCTCCCAACATATATTCTTAGGGTCAATTTTTTAATTCCCTTAATAATGGTTCATAATAAGATTATAAATTTACCAAATCACATCCTTTGGAGGTGTCTTAACCAAGAGTGGAGTAAGGCCCATTATCATGCACTAGTTCCCATTTGAGTCTAGATCAAAGTGGTGTTTTCTGTTTTTACCCCTAGATACATCTATGCCAAAGTTTCCCCTACCTTCTCATATCCATAAATGGATGTATTTTATTGATAAACAACTTACTAAATACTAAAAAAAATTAGGGATGTTTTTATTACAATTCATATTATCCCAAAGGCTTTTACTAGGGTTTTATAATCCCAATCCAAAAAATAACTAAACCTATCCTTCGATACCAACTATAAAAACCCTACTATTTATTACACACATAAAAATGGTTTATTACATAAAATTGCTCTAAATACAACTTTGAGGATAAAGAGGTACAGTGTCTTGGGAAATTATGAACATTACATAACAACATAGAACATAAAACACAACATATTTATTAAAAACATCTTTTACAAGACCACAACATTCCTTCGTACATAGCATTGCATGGGATAACCTGAGGGCATGCATAAAAAAAGGGTGAGCTATAAAGCCCAGTGAGGGATTAAACAATAAATTACATGAGGTATGTATTATATTTTAGGAGATAGTTATATCAATTGAGAACAATAGAAACATGAACATAAAGGCATGATATAGAATGATTATCATAACTTGGAAATGTGGAAATAACATTTAACATGATATTAGCATGATCCAAGGCTCATTGCACACAGATCATGAGAAAACCCTCATTGAAATTGAATTAGAATGGGTAAACCATCATTTAACATTATGAATCATGATACTGATCTTTACCCAATGCATTGGAGCGCTATTAGGGAACACGCTTTTTAATCATTTCATTTCATGTATAAGTGTGTGTTGACACTCCTTTCGTCATAGAATATAAAGATCGGAAAAGGGGAATATCTAAGCAAAAAGTGATTCATCCTTTGAAGAAACATCAAAAACCGACAAAGGGATGAACAAAGAGAACATTGCCCATAGGCCGCGCAAGTTCCCTCATGGTCGCGCAAGTACACTTGCGCGCCGCCTAGTGGTCGTGCAAGTACTTGTGCGACGCCTTATGGTCGTGCAAGAGACTTGCGCGACCTAAGTGATAACCGCCCGGTAACCGCCCGGTAACCGCCCAGGGTCTTCTTTTGCCTATAAATAGGCCCTGTGGGCCCCCCATTTGGGAGGATCTTTTTCCAGAAACTCGGATTGAAGCTCTCGACGCTCAAGTCTCTTCTCAAAGCTTCCAGAACACTTCTAAGGTAATTTCTTACCTAGAATGGAAGATCTAAAGAGAAGAAAGAAGGCCTAAGTGTTGAAACTTATCAACACTTGTGCGCCGACTTATTTCCTTCAGTATAACTTGCGCGTCCCTTTTCTGGAAGAACCTCAAGAGGATTCTAAAGGGTTTAAAAAAGAGTCGCTCAAATATTTCAATGCTGGTTGAAAATCGCGCAAGTACACCATGTGTCGCGTAGGTATACCTGCGCGACCAAAACTTGCGCGCCCATGGAAGACTTGCGCGCCTTTCAAGACTTGCGTGCCCCTACCTTTTTGGGTGTCCATCTTGCCTATTTTACCCCTCTTAAGCCATTACACCTTTCCTTTTCAAGATTCAGTCTTCATGACACTCTTCAAATCCATTTATGGTATGATTTCTTGATTTGACTTCTTTATCTGAAAGGAATTCTGTGGAATATCTCTCAAAACCTAGTGATTTAAATATCCTTATGTCACTAAATATAGAGAGTTCATTCATTCAACCTCATCCTTTAAGATGAGAGAATCCTTAACTTGGGCATCCTCCTCAGGAGTAAGCCCCAATTTCAAATCTGGGCGTCCTTCCTTAGCAGTAAGCCCCAAATTTTTAAAGTTCCCAAACTTGGGCATCCTCCTCAGGAGTATGCCCCAAACCTTAATTCCTTTAACTTGGGCATCCTCCTCAGGAGTAAGCCCCAACCTAAAATATGGGCATCCTCCTCAGGAGTAAGCCCCAACCTAAAATATGGGAATCCTCCTCAGGAGTAAGCCCCAAACCTTAATCCCTAACCTGGGTCTCCTTTTTAGGAATAAGACTCAGTCATAACCTGGGCCTCCTTTTTTAGGAGTAAGTCCCAGTCATAATCTTGGGTTTCCTTTTTAGGAGTAAACCCCAAGCCCCCTTAAATTTCTCTTAACCAGTCCTAATTTACCCTTGATTTGGGTTTCCTTTTCAGGAGTAAAACCCAATAATAAGTCCCCTCCTAACTTGGGAATCCTCCTTAGGAGTAAGCCCCAAGATTAGAGTATTCAAATCTCCATAAAGCACATATACCTTTATGGACCCTGTTCCCGGATTTTCTCCCTAAAAGTGAATCCTAAACCTTCATCTATCTGGGCAGTCATACATACCTAAGCCCCAAACAATTTCTTATGATTCCATATTTCATGGCACAATTGTCTAATTTTTACCAATACCTCTTGTTTCTCACACCGAGCATGACTCACGTGAGCTTAGAGTGTAAAAGTAATTATGACATTCTTTTTTGAGCCATCAATCATAAACATCATACTCTATTACTCGAACTACGTGGGTTCTGATTCCTTTTCCAAAACAAAGGATACGTAGGTAGCCCATTTATGGGTTTGATCCCAACTTTGAAATAATCCATGTCCTTCTGAATGACGATAAACTTCAAGTGCCCCACTGAGTGGCTTTAAAACCAGCCTGGTCATCATAATGACCAAGAGACTTTTATATAAATGTTTTGAAGGATACCATTAACCAAGAATATCTAAACAGATATATATGATTCTCTATTGATGAAGAACCTAGAATACATATAAAAGATTCTCTAAATTTCTTTCATATTTAATCATTGATTGTTAAAACTAAAGGAAAGCACATTTTATACTTGGTAATGTAATAAGGATTCACGAACATAACTTAAATCTAAAAAGAGAGTCCCGGAGTAGACAATAATTCCCCTCAAAAAGGTGTGATGAGTCCGACCTCCCATCCTCTCGAACAATGCAAATTCCTAAGCCTCATCAGTCCACAAGCTAATGAGCACCTACCTTTGGAAAGTGGGTCCAAACGGATGTGGAATCATTGGATGTTTCCGGTTCTACGAACAAACCCGCTAGAAACCGATCGGAACGTTTGAATCTCACGTCAAGGAGGTCATCCCCGAAATCCGTCGAGGAAACAAAAATGGTGAACCCGACGTGAATCCTTAACCAAGTTAAAGTGATGTTATTCTTTTTTGTTAGGCCCCTTGGGCCAACAAAGCAATCATTGACATGTGCTCATTCAAAAGATGCAGTGTCCGGATTCATCTTGATTATGTCTGTTATATGGAACAGGAACTCTTTTCTCAAGATCTTCTGCAAAATGGCTTTCCTTAAATTCACCCCTGTGAATACTGCTGCTGTGAACACCTCTACTGTGAGGTCTTCTGCTGTGAAAACCAATGCTGCTACTCCTGCTAGAACGTCATCCGCTCTGAGGATGACATCACCAACTCAGCGTCTTCAACGCTGGGTTTCTAATGCACTGGTTAAGGAGTTCCGTCGCAACGGTACTATCCCAACTCTAGAGGCCGATCATCAAGCCCTCCAAGTTAACAACTCTACCGGGTCGTCCGGACAACGGCGGCCAGCGATTAAGAAGCAGGCGGTGCTGACTACCGTCTCCAACCGTTTCAGGTCGTTATCCCCGGAACACAATTTCCATTCACTCCCTTACTCCGAGGAAGTGAATGAGCAGGTCCTGCAGGACCTTAATTCAAAAAGACAGGAGTCCTTCTCAAGGGATCCCATCAACAATCGCCGCTAGACTCGTGCGGTAGTGCGCCCTCAACATGATGAGGGTACCGACTCCAGGCATTCAGCTCAGGTTCCTCGAACCTGAGCAGGCAAGATGAACCGCCAGAGACGGAATCCGGTTAACAATGGGCAGGTTGTCATCCCTGCCATCTCCGGAGAAGTCCACCAACCTAACTTGGTGGAAAACAACGAGAAGGCACACACACCTGCCCATTTTAATTCCGCTGTCCAGCAGACTCATCTGGCAGCATCAAGCCAATCCCGCCAGGCAATTCCGGCGGAGTACTGTAGGCAGGAACATACACCTTCTTATACATCACCAGTTAGTCAGCAGGCTCGTCTGACTACATATGATGGATCTCGTCAACTGTGTTTGGCGAAGTGTAATCAGCAGGAACATACACCTGCTAATACTAATCAAGCCTACCAACAGTCTCGCTTAGTAGCGCACGGAGAAGTCAGTCGGAAAGTCCCGACGACGAACAGGAGGCAGACTCAACTCTTTGCGTCCACAGTTGAGTACTGTCAGGATTCACTGGCAGGAAAAGGAGGACAGGAGCAGGCACATACACCTACTCCAAGTCCGAAATGGATGTATATCCCCGTTCCGGCGGCTGAAGTCACCAAACATATTTTGTCAATGGTGAAAGAGCAGAAGCAAATTCCTGCTCATATTCTGGATGCTTGCTAGGATATCATAACAGCTTCAGCATCATCACAGGGACAAACACATGAATCTATCCCTAGCAGTGGAGTGACACAACAAAGATTCACTCCGGAACAGACACACACATCTGTTCCAGTCCAAGAGGGTTATGGGGCATACTCCCCCATATCAAACGGACAACCAAGTCAGGCACATACACCTGATTTGAGTGGAGATCGTCAGCCTAACCTGACCATATTTCCTGATCAGGCACATACACCTTCTCAGAGTAACATCTTTCGTCAACAAGTGGTTTCTAAAGTGAGTAAGAAGGCATCTAAGAAAAATATCTGCCCAGCACAGTCAGGAGATCAAAGGCCAATCTACAACAAGGCCTTGCTCGATGCTGGAGTTCTTGAAGCCCTCAGACATTTATCTGTCAGAATTCAAGATTCTACTCCCTCAGTTCTCAATAACAGGAACATTAATTTTGAAGGTCTTCAACAGACACTTCCTCATGAAATCTTGCTTCATGAAAGTTCGGTCAATCATGAAGTTTCTTCTTCAGATGAGAGCCACAGAAACCCTCTATGTGGTCAGAATACCAAGGATTAAGAGATTTCATCTTTTGCTGTAACCCATCATGACGGTCCTCCTCATGGTGATGAACTTCGCTGCGAAAGTCCTCTCCGCAGTAGTGATTCACGTTGTCTCGAAAATTCTTCAGAAGGCAATGTAGTGACGAGAAAGCCCTCCTATCTCGAGGCACTTGCAAACGTAAAACTAGTCATGTCTGATGCTTTACTATCGGCAGGTGAAACTCTTTCTCCATCAGAAGATAGCCTGGGGTTCAGGTTATTCTCCGAACCATCCCTGGGTCATTCATCTTCCAGCATGAATAGTGATATCTCTACCAATCTTGTTGAATCTGATGAAGCAACAAGGAAACACCAACTCTGGTCCAAACAGGTAGAAGAATCTTCATTTAATGATAAAGAGGAAATGCTGAACATGAGGAAAAAACTGGCAAAAGGTGAAGTACCAGTCATGTTTTGGCCTTTGGCTGACTCCCAGTACGGCATTCAAAAGATGTTGACGGATGATGGAATCCATGATATTCGTCTCAACATATAGAAAACTCTTTGTCAATTAAACAATAAGGTATTATCTTACGATGAATATGAAAATCATATTAAGATAATAGAAGGGTTACAATTCCAGATTGATTTGGCATCTTTATCAGTCTCTCGGTATCCGAAGGCTGAAAAGCAACAGAGAACCCTTCAACGTTCATGCCTTGGTACACTAAGAAAATTGCGTCAGTTAATTGCCAATGCTCCATCTGATGTTCATATCAGAGGATGGGGTGTTCACAGAGCACTACATTTCACAGTGCTTTCCAGTCAGCAAAGCCCACCGAAAATGGTCTCATGCAATGTTATTGCCCATGGCCGGCCACAGTCAATGGGCTTTGTTCATAATCAAAAGCTTGCTCAAGAACAGGCTTCAACTAGTTCCTCTCAAAATCAAGTATATAGAGAACAAGTTTTTGAATTTCTCCTACATCAAGCAGGCGAGAATACTGCACAAGCCTCTCGTCTGGAGAAAACACGTCATCAAATGACAGAAGTTTCGGAAATCATCCAATGATCAGTTGAACCAGGTGATAAAAGTGGATACAGGTTAATGCATCCAGCTAATTTCCGAACTAAGATTCGCAAGATCAGGAGAGATTTTAAAAAGATCTCAGACATAGCATGTCAAGAGACACCCCAGCTTGCCAGACTGGGGACTTCTCTAACCCAACCCTCAGAGTCAACAAATGGGATTCGAGGAGTTGAGCGAAAGCAGCCGGAACATCCCCAGTCCACCGGACTGGGGACTTTTTCAAATCCTCAATCCCTCCCTCAGAGAAAGTCAGTATTCTCTCGATTAGGGAATAAACCTCAAGAGGAAAGAAGAGCCAAGCTATCAGGAGATTCTCTCCAAGTGACGGTTCTCCAAGAAGTTCCTGAGGGATCAAGTCAACGGAATGCCATGTCTCATCATGGACATAGAAGAAGACAATATCACAGAAATGTTGATAGAAATGATTCCATGCAATATGCATCCATTAATGTCATCAATGACGTTGCTGCTGATTCACCAGATGAGGCTCAATTAGAGGGATTAGACGAAGAGGTTTCTGCTTAAGAAGTTGCGCACATAGATTTAAATAAAGAAGGTGTGCGCACACATAATCAAAGGCTTACCCAAAATCTGGGTATTCCTTCAAGTAACCCACTTCCCCCTCTCCGAAAAGGATCCAATAAGGGGAAAGGAAAGAATCTGGTTACTTCTCACCCTTCCTCTAAAGGAGTTCAATCGCTCTCATTAGAGAAAAGGTTTGCACAACAGGAGGAAGAAATGAAAGAATTAAGAAGGTTGAATGCAGAACTACTTCAGAGTAGTCTTCTTCTTAAGAATGCTGAAGTCCGACAGCCGAAGGAAATTGTTGTAACTACTGAGATGGATCAAGAATATCCTCCTTTATCAGTACACCCACAGAGGTCTAATCCTACGGGTCAAACGCAACAACATTTGGCAGCACTACCATCAGTTGCAGTACCAACCACCACATCTGTCCAAGCTCCATTCATTGCACCTACCCAAAACCAAGTTCAACCTGACATTTCTCAAAAGTTAATAACTACTATTGAGTCATTAACAGCTCGGTCAGAAACTATGGAAGGGAAACGGGTGCAAGTTCAACCTGAAAAGAAAGTTTACCCTGAATGGGTAGATTCAATTTCTCCTCCATCCAGTTTTGGAAACCCTGTTTTCCCTACTTTCAATGGATCAGGCGACCCCGAACAACATTTAACGCATTACGTGTCTTATTGTGATCCTATGATGGGAACTCCAGAGCAGCAAGAAGCAGTGAAACTCAGATGCTTCGTGCGAACCTTGCAAGGACCAGCTTTTGTCTGGTATAAAAGCTTGCAATCCCGGTCAGTCATCGGATGGGAGGATCTTCATCAAAAATTCCTTCTTCAGTTTAGCTCAACTTTTCCAAAAACGACAGTTTTCGATCTTACAAACTACAAGCAAAGGGAGAATGAAAGATTCTCTGATTTCATTGCTCGTTGGAAGGGATTAACGTATTCCCTGAGTTTAGTACTCCCTCAGGAGGAATTGTTGCCAATCTGTGTGGCAAATCTGCGTGATGAATTACGCACGCCATTGATCCCTGTGAAATACACAGGAGGGTTTCGAGACCTTACTTCAATCGCTCAGCAGATTGAAGATTCCCTTATACAGGCTAAGGTTAAATCTCGTATAATTCCATCAACTCCAGGAAGAAGAATGGGTAAAGCAGAAACTGCTACAGTTATGCTTAAACAAGCACCTGTACCTATATCTACTTCAAAACCTTCATATTCTCGAAGGACTCCACCTCATGAACGCCAACAACGAAGGCCGTTTCGTCCAAATGATCAAAGAGATCAATGACAAAAACAATTTGAGGATATGAAGAGTAAAACATACTCTTTCCGAAGTGAGCAAGTTCCTGGTTACTTCATTTCAGCTCTGGAAAATAATTTGGTTCAATTACCAGTGCCGAAGAGGCCAAACAAGGAAGGAGATGAAGACCGTCCCAATTATTTTCCCTTTCATCAAATGTTGGGGCATCCCATCCAGGAGTGTTTTGTCTTTAAAGAGCTCCTGCAAAAGATGGTCGACTTGGGACAAGTCAAATTGAAGGGTTCTTCAGCTCATATAGCGTGTATTACCGCTACAGATCCAGAGGAAGGAGGCGAGTGGCAGGAAGTCAAAAGCAAAACTGCAAAAAAATATGGTGATTGGATGGTCAGAAAGACAATCAATCGGACCCATTCCATTTTGCGAACACAATTGAAGAAGCCAATTGTGTCTCCTACAAAAGCTGCAGTAAAGCCTCCATCAAAAGAAAAATCCTCAAAAGGGAAGCGCAATTCAAAGAAGAAAGAGGAATCAGGAGAAGATGAGTATGTAGCAAAGCCTAAATTTTCTTTGACTCTGGCAGATTTCATTCCATCTACTTCAAAGCCACGGGCTCTGCCCCATCAAACGGCACAGCCTAAACAGGCTAACCAGGCAGAGTCTTTATCAGACGAAGAGTTAATCTTTGGTTTTGTTAATATGATTCAATTAACAGATTCATATTCCAGTCTTGATGAGCCTGAATTCCCTATATCAAATAAGGGAATCCGAAGAGGTTCTAGAGGTTCAGGATATAGGGGAAGACGTGGATCTTTCCAAAGCAACTACTCTAATTTTACCCCTGCTAGCACTGTATATGCAGCAGAAACTCGTGGTAGAGCCCTTCAGCGAGCTCAAAAAGAACAAGCAAGTTCTTCTGCCAATGGCCAACTCAGTTTTGGCACAGTTATTTTGGAAGACCGATTAAAGGTTCCATCTTCTTTATCTCAGCAAGTAAATGGATCTAATCAGTCTAATCTTCCAAAACCAAGGATGTTGCCAACTTCAATACAAGATGCATCAGCTTCCAAAGCATCTGCTTCCAAGGTACCTGCTAAACCGCATATTCCTATTGGGAAACGCAGACCTCTAGATCAAAAGTATGATATATTGACAAACTTGGCCCAAGTACCATCCAAGTTATCAATTTTGGATGCTTTGAATCTGTAAAAAGATCTTCGAGAAGCACTCATCGAAGCTTTGTCAAGTCCTCAGGTGTTTGAAGCTGAAATTGCTATAGCTGAAATCTATCACATAGAGAATAATCCTGCAGAATGCCATGTAGTGATATCTTTTACTGATAAAGATGAAGATGATGTTGTTCATGGGCACATAAAACCTTTGTACTTTTCTGGCAAAGTCAATGGTACAGATGTTCGAAGAGATTTCATTGACAATGGTTCAGGAGTCAACCTCATTCCCATTCGTACACTTCGTCGATTGGGCCTCACGGAATCTGATTTATCTCCTTCTACCATGATGTTGCAAGGATATGATAAAAATGAACAAGAACCACTGGGAGAAGTTACACTCAGAACTCAGTTTGGAGATCTTGTTTCCAATTCGGATTTCATGATTGTTGATCAGGACTCAGCTTTCAATATCTTGCTTGGAAGACCCTGGCTACATCAGCATGCAGCTATTCCGTCATCATACCATCAATGTCTCAAATACTATTTCGATGGTCAAGTTGGAACATTGTATGGTGATAAGGCCACGTTCAAGACATGTGAGTCTCAATACATTGAGGCGGAATTTTATCACATGAAGGGAAGAGAAAAATCTACAATGAAGGAAATTACCAAAGTTAATGCTCCATATGGTTTGGAGAAAATTCCAATAAATCCATTTTCACATGTGAGTACAGATTATGTATTACCTATCAGTCAAATTGAAAAAATAGGCCCAAATCAAAATACTCTTATGGAAAGATCCATAATGTCAATTACAGAAATTGAGCCAGGCAACATAGGAGAAATTGGTAACTTACCAAGCAGTGATGAAAGCATAAGTGGTGACGTTTTCATTTCGTCTGCTGAAATCCAAAAAGTATATACTTCTCTAATCAGACCAGAAGAAGTTATAGCAACACCAGAGGTGAATAATGATGTCGATTCTCAATCCATCATCCCCTCTTTATTTCCCAAATAAGACCCTTTATCATCAATAGGGTCAGAAATGGAAGCTTCTTCTTCAAAATGTGAAAATTTTTACATCTCTTATGATCATGAGAATTTTGGTTTTTCATCTACTTTGCAAGTAGAAACGGAAGAAATAACACATGATGAAGAGGAAGAGGAAGATATTAGAGATGCTCCTCCAGCATTTGAGGAGGGTATCTCTACCACTGTGGATGAACTCAGAGAAGTAAATCTGGGTACAGAGAAAGATCCACGCCCCACTTTAATTAGTGCGGCCATGACCCTTGAAGAGCAAGAGATGTATATTTCTTTTCTAAAGATAAATAAAGATATTTTTGCTTGGAATTATACAGAGATTCCTGTCCTTGATCCTGATGTTGCCACCCATCATTTGGGTTTGCCAAAAGAACATCGAGGATTCAAGCAAGCCACAAGAAGAACACACCCAACCTATGCTTCCAAAATTGAGGCTGAAGTAGATAAGCTTATCAAAGCTAACTTCGTCAGAGAAGTTCAATATCCCAATTGGTTGGATAATATTGTCCCTGTAAAGAAATTAGGGTTTGCATTGATTTAAGAGATCTTAATCAGTATTGTCCTAAAGATGATTTCCCAGTTCCGATTACAGAACTCTTAATTGATGCGACGACTGGCTATGAAGTACTTTCTTTAATGGATGGATATTCTGGATATAATCAGATCCGAATGGCCCCAGAAGATGATGAATATACAGCCTTCAGAGCTCCTCAAGGTGTGTTCTGTTACCGGGTGATGCCCTTTGGTTTAAAGAATGCAGGTGCAACATATCAACGCGCCATGCATCGTATCTTCAAATCTATTTTAGGGAAGTTTGTTGATTGCTATGTAGATGATTTGGTGGTTAAATCCAAACAACGTTCTAATCACTTGGCTGATTTGGAAGTCATATTCCACAAGCTTTGACAACATAATTTGAAGATGAACCCCTTAAAATGTGCTTTTGGGGTAACCTCAGGAAAATTCCTCGGCTTTATTGTACGCCATCGTGGTATTTTAGTCGATCCTGAGAACACCAAATCAATACTTGGTATGTCACCTCCTCAGAATTTGAAAGAATTAAGAGGACTTCAAGGACACTTAGCCTATATTCGACGTTTCATCGCCAATTTGGCAGGCAAAAGTTTACCCTTTACCAAATTATTGAAGAAAAGAGTCACTTACCAGTGGAATGAAGAATGTCAAGAAGCATTTGATGTCCTCAAGAAATACCTCTTGAGTCCACCAGTACTCATGCCACATGTTGAGGGTAGACCTCTTATCCTCTATGTGACAGCTTTAGAGCGATCATTGGGTGCCTTTCTCTCTCAAAAGAATGATGCTGGGAATGAAAATAGTCTCTACTATCTCAGTAGAACTATGCTTGAAGCAGAAACCCGGTATTCAAGTATTGAAAAGTGCTGTCTAGCATTAATCTTTGCAGTTCAGAAACTGAGACACTACCTGCAACATCGTGAGATCCAATTGGTATCTCGTAATAATCCGCTCAAATTAATCCTTAGTCGTCCAATGCTTACAGGACGTCTGGCAAGGTGGGCGGTTATTCTACAGCAGTTCGACATTCAGTATGTGTCTCAAAAGGCAATTAAGGGCCAAGCTCTGGCTGATTTCCTGGATGAACATCCTTCAGTGGAAGACACGTATTCAGATATCGAACTCCCTGATGAGGAATTTTTCTCTATTCAAGAGAGTCCTCAAACATGGGAAATGTATTTTGATGGTGCTTCTAGAAGTCCAACAGGGAAGAAAATGGAAAATCCTAAATTCAACAAAGTTGGTTTAGGAATTGTGCTCATTTCTCCAGATAAGGCAGTGTTACCTTATTCCTTTATTTGTGGGAAGGTGGTACCAATAATGAAGCTGAATACCAATCTCTCATTACAGGCTTGGAGTTAGCGCTTCAAGCACAAGTGAATCACTTAAAGGTGAAAGGTGATTCAGACCTGGTAATCAAACAATTCAATGGAGATTATGCCATCAGAAAAGAAGAATTAATCCCTTTGTATGATTACGTCAGAGAGTTAATGTCAGAATTCCCTTCAGAACCGACATTTTCTTATGTCCCAAGATCACAAAATACTCAAGCTGATTCACTGGCTAATATAGCCACAACTTTAGCAGATCTAAATCCGGACGAGACAACTATCTGTATTGCTCACCGTCGTGCAATTTCACCTTATGTTCAAGTCAGAACAGAGGAAATTAATGAAATTAGTCCCATTCCTGAACCATATGGTCATACTACAGGATGGATGTCACCTATCAGGGAATACCTTCAAAATGGAACACTTCCACCTGATAGAGCCGAGAAAGAACAAATTCGGCGACGTGTGGTCAATTTTTCTCTTTATGATAGCCCAAACCACCTCGATAAAATTCTCTACAAATGTGGTTTTGATGGAGTTCTATTCAGATGTATTGATGGTGAAGATATAATGGCTGTCATAAAAGAAGTGCATGCAGGAGTCTGTGGTGCCCACCAGTCCGGACATAGACTATCTGATCAAATTCGAAGGCTTGGATACTTTTGGCCTTCAATGATACAAGATTGTGTTAATTTCACAAAGAAGTGTCATTCATGCCAAGTATATGCCATCTTCATTCATAAACCTCCAGAGTTTCTTCATACAGCTAAATACTCATGGCCATTTTCCACATGGGGAATGGATGTGGTGGGACCATACCCTTCAGCTACGGTCAAGCAGTTTAAGTACATTCTTACTGCTACTGATTTCTTTTCCAAATGGGCAGATGCAGTACCTCTCAAAGAAGTCAATTCTAAATTCATTGTTAGCTTCATCAAGTCTAACATCACTACTAGATTTGGTGTCCCTCATACCATATTGACGGACAACGACACCAACTTCTGTTCTTCTGAGGTAAAGAAATTGTATCAAGAATACAACATTAAGTCCAACCATTCATCTCGATATCATGCAGCGGCTAATGGCCAGATAGAGGCCTTCAACAAGACTCTTTCAAATATAATGCAAAAGATGGTGGATAAAGATAAGAAGTCATGGCCTGATAAACTCTTTCATGCTTTATGGGCTTATCAGACTACCACTCGCAATGCAACGTGGTCAACTCCATATTCATTGGTATATGGATCAGAAGCAGTCTTGCCAATTGAAGTTCAATTGCCCTCACTCAGAATAGCCATTTGTGATCAGTTATCTACAGATGAGCAATCCGAAAAGCGGTTGAATGAATTGGAACAGTTAGATGAGAGAAGATTGTGCACTTTGAACCACTTGGAAATCTATCAGAATCGAATAGCACGAGCTTTTAACAAAAAAGTTCGTCTTCGTTCATTAATTCAGGGAGAATTGGTATTGGTTCTCAGAGCACCAATGATACCAGGAAAGAAGCCTCCCAAGCTAGAACCAAAATGGGAAGGACCTTATTCAATACATAAGGTCTACTCCAATGGAGCATATTCTCTAATCTCAATGGATGGAGAACACATCACGACTCCAACTAATGCCAGATTTCTGAAAAGTATTTTGTATAAACACAAAATATTGTTCCCAGATCCAAAAACAATCACATTGGTTCATATTTTGTCCTACAAGACACTAAACTGTATTATGTCCTATCTACATGACATTAAACTGTACATAAGTTCCTTATTTGTCCGACATGACATTAAACTATATTGTGTCCTAGAAACATGACATTAAACTGTGTGGTACTTCCAACGTCCATCATGATGATAAACTGTAAAAAGTTTCCAGAACTGATATCCTCGTATTGGTTCACCTTAGTCATAGCTACATGACTTTAAACTGTACAACACCAGTTCGTCCTTGCTATATGACGTTAAACTATACAGCAATGGTCCAGTATGACTTTAAACTACAACTTCGTCCCACACGACCTTAAACTGTGAAAAAGTTCCCTAAACCTTCCAGAATGACCTTAAACTGCATCATCCCTGGTCCATGTATATGACCATAAACTATTTGCAAATCCCTTATGTCCAGCAAGACGTTAAACTGTGACGTCCTAACTACATGACGCTAAACTGTATAAAAGTACCTCACGTCCGGAAAGACGTTAAACTATATAATCATCAAAGGTCCAGCATGACATTAAACTGCACCATCCACAGTCCATGAATATGACCTTAAACTATTCCCCCTTTCGTCCAATATGACGTCAAACTGTATTGTCCCCATCGTCCTAACTACATGACGCTAAACTGTACAGAAAGTCCTTGATATGTCCTACATGACATTAAACTGTTATTTTGTCCCTGCTACATGACACTAAACTGTGCATCACTAATAGTCCTAATTGCAAGACTTTAAACTGCATAGTCCCTTTTTTATGTCTTACATGACATTAAACTGTGCATCGTGAAGGTTGTTATTACCTCTTGTTTCTCACACCGAGTATGACTCACGTGAGCTTAGAGCGAACATCAACCATAATACTCCCTCTGGGCCACTTACCATGTGTAAGTCCCAACAACATTTTTTATTATTAGATCAGTGTCCCCAAGAACAACTTGATCATTAATTCATTCTTTAATTGAACTACACGAACTTTGATCCTTGCCTCCAGGCTGGGTATGTAGGCAACCTCCCAGGGTTCAAGCCCAAAAACAATCTCTTCACATCGGTTCACCACCATCTCATTTGATGTTGATTCGTGAAATCTCCCCTGGAATCAATATCTTTACATTGATTCACTTTCGTCCTTGTTATATGACGTTAAACTATGCAACACTTTTGTTCGGTACGACAATAAACTACAATATTCTTTGATTTCCTCATTTGAGAGAGAACTATTATTGACATTGATATTTCAATCATGGTTTTCATTTTCAAAAGACTACGTGCATACATGGTAATGCCTAAACTTTTTATCTCAGGTTAAACCATCATTGCACTAAAGTCCCCTTTCACCCTTCACATGTAGGAACCAAATTTGTACAAAGGGTATTTCTAGAACTACGTGGGCTTGATTCCCATCCTTATGGGATACGTAGGAACGTTCAAGTATCCCTCGAATCCAGCCCCAAGTCTTTTGGGCCTAACCCCAAATTTCACTTTCAGTCCCTTAGCTGAAAAGTCCTTATGAAAACACACACTGTGTATTCATTATTATGGTCCGAATTCTATGACCCCAAACTAAGATTTCTCATAATTTCGTCCTGCATGACGTTAAACTGCATTTTAAGAACTACATTTGGCTTGATTCTCATTCTTATGAGATACGTAGTGAAGTCCAAAATTTCAATTCAGGACCCAGCCACAACATGATTATGGTTTTCATTGACCTATGTATCTCTATATACATTGGAAAATACCCATCTTTATGTGTTATAATCCTAACCTTAAATATTTTCAGATCTTCATAACCCTTTTCATGACTTCTAATCACAAAAATGTCAAACTTCTGAGAATTCTTTTTCCTGACTATGCAGCACGTGCCCATAGGTGGCCTTGCATAAACAGTCCACATAACAGACTTGTCAGCCGAAAGATGCTATTTATTTGACCATGCAGCCAATGCCCTTAGGTGGCCCTGCATATTTCAACCCCCTAACGGGTATTGTTAAATAATAGTAACTTCATTCTTGGGAAGAATGCCTCTTTTGTCCTTATTTTTCTTAAACGACTATATGTAGGGATCCGCAAAAAAATAGCCATCCTTAACATATTTTTCCCATATCCTTTTTCATGATATGAAAGTATTCAAGTCTATGGTTTATTCTTCTTCCCTACGTTTGGGTCAGACCTTCGTAGGAGTGATATTCATCCAGTTCTTCGATATTCTTGTTCAGAAATATCTTCTCCATATTCAAGTACCTCTTTCCATACAACAAACTCTATACTTTAGAAAATTTGAATCTCCATAAACTTTAACTGGATTTTAGCACTAGGAATGTAAATTTCTGGGAGTTCTTTTTCCTGACTATGCAGCACGTGCCCATAGGTGGCCTTGCATAAACAGTCCACATAACAGACTTGTCAGCCGAAGGATGCTATTTATTTAACCATGCAGCCAATGCCCTTAGGTGGCCCTGCATATTTCAACCCCCTAACGGGTTTTGTTAAATAATAGTAACTTCATTCTTGGAAACTACTTCTTCTAATGCCTTTTAGCTCTTTTTCATATCATTCCTCAGATTCAAATATTCTTAAGCCACAGTTTACATATTTTCCCTCATAGTAGAGTATGGTAGTATTTTTTCAGATGAACTTTCAAGGAATTGTGTCAATTCTAATCCATTTCGATCAAAGCTATTTCGACCTTAAACATTAGCCCCTTTATGTCCGGCATGCATGACTTTAAACTGCCCATAAAAGACAAAGGAACTCTGAATAAAAGTCAAGTTCCAGCACACTTGCGCGCTGCCTTCTGCGCACTGAAGACTTGAAAACCACCTTTTCCTTTGGATGTCTTTGATTTCCTCAGAGTCAAATCCTCATTTCTCTCCGGATCCAACTCTGAGGGGGGACTTTTGTTGACACTCCTTTCGTCACAGAATATAATGATCGGAAAAGGAGAATATCTAAGCAAAAAGTGATTCATCCTTTGAAGAAACATCAAAAATCGACAAAGGGATGAACAAAGAGAACAGTGCCCATAGGTCGCGCAAGTTCCCTCATGGTCGCGCAAGTACACTTGCGCGCCGCCTAGTGGTCGTGCAAGTACTTGTGCGACGCCTTATGGTCGTGCAAGTGACTTGCGCGACCTACGTGATAACCGCCCGGTAACCACTCAGGGTCTTCTTTTGCCTATAAATAGGCCCTGTGGCCCCCCATTCGGGAGGATCTTTTTCCAGAAACTTGTATTGAAGCTCTCGACGCTCAAGTCTCTTCTCAAAGCTTCCGGAACACTTCTAAAGTAATTTTTTACCTAGAATGGAAGATCTAAAGAGAAGAAAGAAGGCCTAAGTGTTGAAACTTATCAACACTTGCGCGCCAACTTATTTCCTTCAATACAACTTGCGCGTCCCTTTTCTAGAAGAACCTCAAGAGGATTCTAAAGGGTTTAAAAAAGAGTCGCTCAAATATTTCAATGTTGGTTTAAAATCGCACAAGTACACCATGTGTCGCGCAGGTATACCGGCGCGACCAAAACTTGCACGCCCACGGAAGACTTGCGCGCCTTTCAAGACTTGTGCGCCCCTACCTTTTTGGGTGCCCATCTTGCCCATTTTACCCCTCTTAAGCCATTACACCTTTCCATTTCAAGATTCAGTCTTCAAGACACTCTTCAAATCCATTTATGGCATGATTTTATGATTTGACTTCTTTATCTGAAAGGAATTCTGTGAAATATCTCTCAAAACCTAGTGATTTAAATATCCTTATGTCACTAAATATAGAGAGTTCATTCATTCAACCTCATCCTTTAAGATGAGAGAATCCTTAACTTGGGAATCCTCCTCAGGAGTAAGCCCCAATCATAATCCTTTAACTTGGGCATCCTCCTCAGGAGTAAGCCCCAATTTCAAATCTAGGCATCCTTCATTAGGAGTAAGCCCCAAATTCTAAAAGTTCCCAAACTTGGGCATCCTCCTCAGGAGTAAGCCCCAAACCTTAATTCCTTTAACTTGGGCATCCTCCTCAGGAGTAAGCCCCAACCTAAAATATGGGCATCCTCCTCAGGAGTAAGCCCCAACCTAAAATATGGGCATCCTCCTCAGGTGTAAGCCCCAAACCTTAATCCCTAACCTGGGTCTCCTTTTTAGGAATAAGACTCAGTCATAACCTGGGCCTCCTTTTTTAGGAGTAAGTCTCAGTCATAATCTTGGGTTTCCTTTTCAGGAGTAAACCCCAAGCCCCCTTAAATTTCTCTTAACCAGTCCTAATTTACCCTTGATTTGGGTTTCCTTTTCAGGAGTAAAACCCAATCATAAGTCCCCTCCTAACTTGGGCTTCCTCCTTAGGAGTAAGCCCCAAGATTAGAGTATTCAAATCTCCATAAAGCACATATTCCTTTATGGATCGTGTTCCCGTATTTTCTCCCTAAAAGTGAATCCTAAACCTTCATCTATCTGGGCAGTCATACATACCTAAGCCCCAAACAATTTCTTATGATTGCATCTTTCATGGCACAATTGTCTAATTTTTACCAATACCTCTTGTTTCTCACACCGAGCTTGACTCACGTGAGCTTAGAGTGTAAAAGTAATTATGACATTCTTCTTTGAGCCATCAATCATAAACATCATACTCTATTACTCGAACTACGTGGGTTCTAATTGCTTTTCCAAAATAAAGGATACGTAGGTAGCCCATTTATGGGTTCGATCCCAACTTTGAAATAATCCTTGTCCTTCTGAATGACGATAAACTTCAAGTGCCCCACTGAGTGGCTTTAAAACCAACCTGGTCATCATAATGACCAAGAGACTTTTATATAAATGTTTTGAAGGATACCATTAACCAAGAATCTCTAAACAGATATAGATGATTCTCTATTGATGAAGAACCTTGAATACATATAAAAGATTCTCTAAATTTCTTGCATATTTAATCATTGATTGTTAAAACTAAAGGAAAGCACATTTTATACTTGGTAATGTAATAAGGATTCACTAACATAACTTAAATCTATAAAGAGAGTCCCGGAGTAGACAATAATTCCCCTCAAAAAGGTGTGATGAGTCCGACCTCCCATCCTCTCGACCAATGCAAATTCCAAAGCCTCATCAGTCAACAAGCTAATGAGCACCTACCTTTGGAAAATGGGTCCAAATGGATGTGGAATCATTGGATGTTTCCGATTCTATGAACAAACCCGCTAGAAACCGATCGGAACGTTTGAATCTCCCGTCAAGGAGGTCATCCCCGACATCCGTCGAGGAAACAGTGTGACACAAAGATCATACAACATGAATTCATTAACATCGTAATTTATTCCATGATAAAGGAATGTTTAATTAATAAATGAAATTATTTAATCAATAAGTGGATTTTCATAAAGGTAAATACCCTTGATAGATAAATGTACATGGTATTCCCTGTACAATGACTTTGGCTTGGAGAATCACGGTGCAATTTCGGCAGCATAACCACGTGACATAAGAATTCATAAAAATGGTTGATGAGATAGAAAGGGGTATCTCATTATATGTACATGAATGGAAAGTAAGGGGTTCATATAGATACATTTACCAACATATGTAATGTAATTTAGATAAATAATTTAAAATAATTTCTTGATTGTAAATGATAAGAGAGAAATTCCTTACGGAATTTCAGCATGGTAATGGGTGAGCATGGGAGGCATTAATGAGGGAGAAAGAGGTGTATAATCATTCAAACATAAGTAGGGAAGTATGGGGGAGGTTATAAATCATACCCTTGCATTTTTAATTGAAAAAATGGTATAATAATATAATGAAATTTGGACAAAAAATAGAAAGGAAGAAATCCCTTACTTGGAAGTGTGATCCCAAAGGCTTGGGAGAGGCGTGAGAGAGGCTTATTGGGAGCTTCAGGCACCTTGGGAGGATTCCATAAAGAGGAGGGAATGGTTCGGTTGATCTCAAAATGGTTTTAGTGAGTAGGAATGGTAGATTTAGTGCGTTTATATAGGAAGGGAGAGGGAATTATTTATTATTTATGTTTTGGACACCACACATTAAACTAATCAAAATCACAAACCATACCATGGTTTTCTACCATTGTTTTTCCCAATGTGGAGTGGGATATATTATTTTATAAGCAAAATGGCCCAACTTATTAAAATATTAGGCTTTCTTAGGTGGAGGTGAGTCACATTCTCAAGGAAATCATTTTAAAATGTTAAAAAAAATTTAAGTCTTGGAGGGTCCACTAGGGGTGTGTAAAATAAATAAAAACAACTAAAATTACATTATTTTAAAGGTAAAACGTATATTGGGAGAAAATAAAATTTATTTTATTTTATTTAATCACTATTGAGTCATTATGATGTCATAATACAAATTACATATTTAAATAATATTTAATTTTTACCCAAACATTCGACTATTTCATAAAATTATGAAAAAATCACCATTGGATAATTTGAACATCCAAATTACAAAAATAATATTAATTTTATCTAAATAATTTTCTAAATATGTGAATTTTTACTTTTAAAATAATAACCGACATTTATCAAAAATTTATGGGTTTTGACAAAAATATCTTTCAAACCTTACTAAAAATTACAATTGTATTCATAAATATTATAAAATCATTTATTTATAATAAAAAGTAATTTATTAATAATATTTTATTAAAATATTATTTAATTCAAAAATAAATTAAATCATCAAAATATATTTCATAATTGAATATTAACTTAAAATACTATTTGTGATTTAAAAACTATTTACAAAGTAATAATAATAAAATGAATGTATTTCATTTATTATATAAAAAATAATAAAAATAAGCATAGTTCTAGGGTCTTGTTACATATCCCCTTATAACACCCACATAAGACCTAAGTGTAAGGTGTGTGATGGTGACAGACTCCTGGGGTGTCTTGGATAACATCGCTCAGGTGGTAATCTCTATTAACATCCTCTTCTATTGTAGGTGATTCGGTTCAAGCTTAACGTATTGAATCTTGGTTTGGGATTGGTGAAGAGCGAATCCCAGTAAGGCTACCTCCTTTCCAAGCTCTGAAAAATTGGCTTTTTATAGAGCAATTCTACTAGATGAGGTCATCGCTTCCTTTATCTGATTAAATTGGATTTTTTAAAGCCCTATATTTATACAAATAATGTAATCACTGTTCAAAGGCTATATTAGAAACGATAAAAATTCTTAGAAGTATTTAAAATACTAAAACATAAAACCAAAGTAGTTTATATGTTTTATATTACCATTTTTCATAATAATACATTTAATAAGATCAAGATAAATTTTCATTAAAAAAAATTTGGGTCGTTACAATATTTCCCCATAAGAAATTTCACCCTCGAAATTTCCTTTTATCACATTAAAATAGATGAGGTTAACTCTACTTCATCACCTCCTATGATTCCCACATTTCTTTTTCAAACATGTTGTTTCTCCACAACACCTTGATGAGGGGAATTGTCTTATTTTGTAGAACTTTTTCCTTACAATCTAAAATCATCACAGGCTTATCTTCATAAGAGATGCCATTCTATAATGGTACCACCTCTAGATTCAGTACATGTGAGGGGTCAGGTATGTACTTCCTCAAGAGTGATACATGGAATACATCATGTACTTGAGATAGGTTCAGTGGGAGTGCTAGTCAATAGGTCACTGCTCCAATGCGATCAAGGATCTCAAAAGGGTTGACGTACCTTGGACTAAGCTTTACCTTCTTCCCAAATATCATAACTCTATTCCACGGTGATATGTATAGGAATACCATATATCCAACATCAAACTCTAGGTCTCATCGATGATTATTAGCATATCTCTTTTGTCAACTCTGAGTAGCCTTAATTTTCTGTTGGATGGTCTTAACCTTCTATAGCATTTCTTCAACCATTTCTGGACCTTGGATTTTTCTCTCCCCAACTACATCCTAACATGTCATTGTTTTTCACCTCTTCCCATAAAGGGCATCATAAGGATCCATTTGGATCCTTGAGTGGAAATTGTTATTGTAAGAGAACACAACTAGATAATGATCTTGATCCCATCCTCGTTTTAAGTTCATTGAGAATGTCCTCAACATTTCCTCAAGTGTTTGGATATTCTACTCAGATTGTCCATCAGTTTGAGGATGATAAGCTATACTGATGTTCACCTCAGTGTTCAGATCATATTGAAGACTCTTCCAGAACATAGAGGTGAATCTTATATCTTGATCATATATAATAGATAGTGGTACTCCTTGCAGACTTACAACTTATCTGATATGTATTTGTGCCAGTTGATCCAATGAGAAATCCATCTGAATTGAAATGAAGTGTGCAGTATTTATAAGATGATTCAGAACCACCCATATAACATTGTTTCCTTTGGATATATTCAGAATTCTGGTGACAAAGCCCATGGTGATGTTCTCTCATTTACATATTGGTATTGGTAATTTTTTCATCATACCCTTAGACTTCTACCTCTAATAATTAACCTACTAACATACTAGTAACATTGATGTATACTCAGTGATCTCCTTCTTCATGTTATCCCACCAATAATGCTCTTTGATATCTCGATACATCTTTGTGTTTCCTGGGTGAATAGAGAAATTTGAACTATGTGTATCAACCAAAAGTCCTTTCTTTAACTCCAGATTTGATGGAACACATAGTTGTGACCCTAATCACACAATTCCTTCTTCATTAACATTGAACTTTGAGGATTTCCCTTTTTGGATAGTTTCCACTTTCTTCTGAATTGCCACATCATCATTTTGAGCATCCTTTAACCTTTATAAAAGAGACAGTTGAGCAATCATTTGTGAAAGGATTGATGATTTTCCCTTATTTATTAATCCCATGTCTATCTTCATCAAATCTAAGAATATTGGTTCCTTTTAAATTCTCATCAATGATAGAATCGATGGGTTCTTTCTACTTAGAGAATCTTCCACTTTGTTCGATTTCCCAAGGTGGTAATGTATTGAGTAGTCATAGTCTTTGATCAGCTCTAACCATCTTCATTGGTGCATGTTCAACTCTTTCTGTGTGAGTATATAATTGAGGCTCTTTAGATCTGTGTATATTTCAAACTTCTCCCAAAAGAGGTAATGTTGCCAAATTTTCAAAGCGAAGATTACTGTAGCCAACTCCATTAACATGAAATTTCTGTTTCCTTGAAGCATAGTCAATGAATTTTTCATTTTTCATCAATACACAAACCATTCCCTTCTTCTATGCATCACTAAATACCACAAAATGTTCTCCAAGTGTGGGTAGTGTGAGCATGGGTGAAATGATAAACCTCTTTTTCAACTCCTTGAAGCTCTCTTCGCATTCATCACTCCAAGAAAACTTGACTCCCTTCCGAGTTAGATTGGTAAGAGGGTTTGAAAATCATGAGAAATTTCTCAAAAATTGGTGATAATATTCAGCTAACCCTAGAAAACTATGGATATCTATCACCGATGTTGGCCTCAGGTATCCCAAATATGCATCTATCTTAGAGGGATCCATAGATATCTCATTTCTTGTGATGATATGACCCTAGAATGAGACCTCCTTCAACTAGAATTTACAAATTCTGTAATTTTCATAGATCTTCTCCTTCCGTAAGGTCTCTAGTACAGTTCTTAGATGCTCCTCATACTCGTCCTTGGTTTTGGAGTATATTAAAATATCATCTATAAAGGCTACCAAATTTTTTTTGAGGTAATATATGAAGACTCTATTCATCAAGTCCATTAATATTTTTTGGAGCATTAGTGATTTTGAAAAGAATTACTATGAATTCATAGTGCCTGTACCTTGTACGAAAAGTAGTCTTGTGGATATCCTCATTCTTCACCCTTACTTGGTAATATCCTAATTTCAAATCCACCTTGTAGATGTATTTTGATCCACAATCATCAATTCCTGGTAGGGGATATTTGTTTTTATCATGATTTTTTTGAGCTCGTGATAATCAATGCAAAGGCACGTTGATCAATCCTTCTTCTTGACAAAGAGGATTGGTGCACCCCATGCTGAAGCACTTGGGTGAATAAACCCTTTCTCTAGATTCTCTTGTAGTAATTTCTTCAACTCCTAAAGGTCCATAATAGTCATTCAATATGGTGTCTTCAATATTGGAAATGCCCCAGGAATAAGATCAATTGAGAATTCAACATCTCTTCTGGGAGGAAGACCAAGAAATTCCTCAGGAAACACTTCATTGAATTCCCTCACAATAGGCATGTCTTCAAGGATGGTTTCTTCCTTATACACAATCATCTGAGCAAGATACACATGCTCATAGAGAAGTAGTATCCACGCGTGAGATGATAGTGGTAAAGAAGATTCATCCTCCTCCTTGCACTTGTATAGAATCAGGGGTCAATTTTCCATATGGAGAGTTATTTCCCTCTCACAAAAATTTATGTTGGCTCTATATAGGGAAATCCAATCCATGCAAATAATTCAATACAATTCTACCAAAGGGAGTATGACGAGGTTCTCTGGGAAGTTCAAACCAAAAATTGTGACAGGGGAAGAGTTATATTCATGGGATTTAATGATTTCACAATTTATTGTTCTCACCTAAATCTATACTTCTGTGATTTGTGGTGTTCTTGGGATTGTTATAATAAACATTCAAGATATAAAAGAATGCATAGAACTAGAATAAAAAAGTACATTTTCTATTCTTGAATTAATGACTGGAGTGTTTATCACCACTTCATTGTCGGGGTACGCATCAGTGGTAGTGATGGAAAAATATCTCTCTTTCTACCTTGGAGTTTTTTTGTTGCCTCCAAAAACCATTGGCATAGGGAACTGGTTTGCAAAGTACTTAGGTTATTTGTAGTTGATGAAATGAACAATCTGTTGAGGGCTGAATGGAGCGTTACTCTCCTCTATCGCAGCAGCGGGTTTTTCTTGTCAGTAGTTAGAATCCAATTGACCTTATCTTACACACTTAAATAATTTCCTCATCCCCTTAATGAAATTTCCATGGTGCTTCTTTCTGTACCTTTGGTAAGTGGGGTGCTAAAATTTCTTAGCACTAATGGATTTAACCATCGAACTACGAAAATTAAAGTCCACCCTACGCTTCTTCTCCCCATGATACCCCTGAGATTCGTTGATCTCCATTTTTTCTTTGAGGACACATCGGACAATTTCCTCATACCTCTTGAAGTCACGGATCACTAGGGATTTCTGATGGCTAGGTTTTAGCCCGCCAAAGAAGTGGTCAACCTTGTATTCAAGGGAAATGACAAATTAGGAGGCATATCGTGCTAGCCTTATGATGTTTTCTTCATACACTCTGATGGATTCCTCGTCATTTTTTCTTGAGAGCATGGAAGTCCCTTTCCATATTATGTCGGATGGTGTGGGGAAAATATTTATAAAAAAACATTTTCTAGAAATCCTTCCATTCCAACACCTTGATCTCTTCCTCAAGATTCGTATTTTTTTTCAATGTCCACCATTGATCAACTTCACCCTCCATATGATAAGCATCCAGAAGTACCTTCTCTTGTTCAAAACATTGAAGGGTGTAGAATATCTTATTAATGGAGTTGATCCATTTTTCGGTGATTGAGGGATCAGATGATATATTAAAAGTAGGATGCCTTTATCTCATGAAGCTCTCGATTGCATCTTGTTCTTTTTTGGGGAGTTAAAAATTCCTCTTGATCCATGTTTCTATTCAAAACATGATTTAACTGAGTGAGTATTGTAACAATTTTGTGATTACCACTCCCTTCAGATTGGGCATCTCATTAGAACAGTTGTCACATTGATCTTTGCATCGGTTATTAGCTAGAGTCCTCCTATTATCGGCCATTGGCTGGAATAAAATGAAATATAGGGGTAACACATAAATGGAAATCCAATGAAAAAAGGGATAACTTATCAATTACATTTATTTCATTAACTTATCTTTGTTATCCATGATCTACATTCCAACATATATTCTTAGGGTTTTTTTTTAATTCCCATAATAATGGTTCAAACTAAGCTTATGAATTTACCAAATCATATCCCCTGGGTGTTTTGTAATGAAGAGTGCAGCAAGGCCCATTTTCGTGCACTAGTTCTTGTTTGAGTCTAGATCAAAGCGGTGTTTTCGGGTTTTACCCCTAGATACATCTATGCTAGAGCTACCTCCACCTGTTCATATCCAGACAGGGATGTATTTTCTTGATAAAACACTTACTCAATACTCACCAAAATGTAGGGATGTTTTATTATACTTAGTCTTATCCCTAAGGCTTTCACTAAGGTTTTCTAATCCTAATCCCAAAAATAACTAAACCTATCCTTTGATACCAACTATAAAAACCTTTCTCTTTATTACACAATTAAACATGAATTATTACATAAAAATGCACTTAAGACAAATTTGAGGATCAAGATGTATACTATATTTGGAAAGAATGAAAATTACATAATAACATAGAATATAAAACACAACATCTTTATTGAAAACTTCTTTTACATGACCACAACATTCCTTCATACTTAGCAATAAATGGGATAACCTGAGGACATGAATAACAAAATCATGAGCTATAAATCCTAGTGAGGGATTAAACAATACATAACATGAAAAATATATTACGTGTTAGTAAATAGGCATATCATTGGAGCACAAGAGAAACATGAACATAAAGGCATGATATAGCATGATTATCATAACTTGGAAATGTGGAAACAACATTTAACATGATATTAGCATAAGTCAAGGATCATTGAACATGGATCATGAGTAAAAACTCATTTAAATTTAATTAGAATTAGAAAAATATCATATCACTTGATGTATCATGATACTAGTCTTTACCCAATGCATTAGAGCACTATTAGGGTGAACCCCTCTTCATCATTTCATTTCATCCATAAGTGTGTCACAAAGATCATAAAACATAGATTCATTAAACATAATCATTTATTACATGATAAAGTAATGTGGAATCTATGCATTAAACTCTTTAATAAATAATTAAACATGTATAAAGGTGAATACCCTTGATAGAGAAATGGGTATGGTATTCACTACACAATGACTTTGGCTAGGATAATCGCGGTGCAATTTCAGCAGCATAACAGCATGAAATAAGAATTCATAAAAATGGTTGATGGGATATAAAGGGGTATCTCATAATATATAAATTAAATTGACTGTAATGGGGTAATATAGATACATTTCCCAACATATTTGATTGAATTTAGATGCATAATTTAAAATAATTTCTTGAATATAAATGAGAAGAGAGAAATTCTTTACAGAATTTCGGTATGATAATAGGTGTGCATGGAAGGAATTAATGAGATATAAAGAGGTCTATAATCATTCAAAAATAAGTAGGTAATTATGAGGGAGGTGAAAAATCATACACCAACATTTTTAATTGAAAAAAGGGTATAACAATATAAATAAATTGAAAAAAATAGAAAGGAAGAAATCCCTTACGTGGAAGTGTGATCCCAAAGGCTTGGTAGATTCTTGAGAGAGGCTTATTGGGAGCTTGTGGTGCCTTGGGATGATTCTAGAGAGATGGGGGAATGTTTTTGTTGAGCTCAAAATGGTTTGAGTGAAGAGGAATAGGAGATTGAGTGGTTTTATATATGAAATTAGAGGGAATTCTTTATTATTTAGGTTTTGGACATCACACATTAAACTAATCAAAACCACAAACCATCATATGATTTTTCCCATGGTTTTTTCCAAATTGGAGTGTAAAAACATATTTTATAAGGAAAATGGGAAAACTTATTAAAATATTTGTCCTACTTATGTGGAGGTGAGTCACACTCTCAAGGAAATCATTTTAAAATGATAAAATGTTTTATAAGTATTAGAGGGTCCACTGAGGCTTTTTGAAATAATCCAAACAAACATAAAATCACATTATTTTAAAGTTAAAACGTATATTGGCCGAAAATACCATATATAGTATTTTATTACATCACTATTAGGTCATTATGATGTCATAATACACATTATATATCTAAACGGTATTGAATTTTTACCTAAAAATTTGACTGTCTCAAAAAATTAGGAAAAATTCACCGTTGGATAATTTTGACATTATGATTCCAAAAATAATATTAATTTTATCTGATTAATTTTCTATGTATGTAAATTTTTACTTTTAAAATAAAAACCGATTTTTATCGAAAATTCATGGGTTTTGACAAAAACAGCTTTCAAACCTTAATAAAAATTAAAAATTTATTAATAAAAATTATACGATAATTTATATTTAATAAAAATTAATTTATTAATAATATTTTATTAAAATATTATTTAATTCAAAAATCTATTAATCCATAAAAATATATTTCTTAATTGAATATTTAGTAAAAATGCTATTTGTGCTTTAAAAATTATTTACAAAGTAACAATAATAAAATTAATGTATATTATTTATTCTATACAAAAATAATGAACATAATAATAGTGGTAGGGTCTTGTTAAATTTCCCTTTATAACACCCTGTAATGTTCCAGACCCTCCTATCCGGTAATTTTCCAAAAACTCGGTTCCATCAAACAATTCCACCGAAACGGTGGCACCAATCATAGTGGCACCGTGACGCCAGCACTGGTCACGGTCATACACCGAAACGGTGGCACTACTCATGGTGTTCCACCAAACCAGTGGAACTGTGATGGGGCACCATAACACCATAATCGCCCACCAAAACAGTGGCACCACTGATGGTGACACTGTGACTGTGGCACCATTACGGTGTCTCACCGAACGTTGTCCCACCCTTCGTCCTTCTTTTCTAGTTTACGAATTTTTCCACTCCCGCAATGTAAATATGTTTTAATATACCTTTAAAATACATTTAAAAGCCCATAAATGATATCTAAAATCCCCCAATAGCTGGGTGTCATTTGACTTACCAAACGAGTGGATTTTTTCCTTAACGTCATACCTTTTCCCGTACCTTCCAGTTTTCCCCTATTACACGTTTTCCTCTATGTAAAGAAAACCCTTTGACTCACAACCATTATGGCAACCTCTTCGATGGAAATTATTAAATGTAAATTAATTCCATTTTGTGTAACCACCCAACTGCATTGTGAAACCACGATCTTCCTTTAAACCGTTCAATATTTTGATATCCCATAACTCTAGAATCTCACCTTTTTATCGTGCATGAATTCATTATTCTTTGGGGCTGGATACATTTCCTTATTATCCTTGGTACATTTGGAGTACACTTTCCCGATGCATGTGGTGTGCCTATGCTAGAGCTTTTCTGCTCACTCTTTGAGTCCCCGGAGTTCTTCCCTTACAAGTTGTGCATCCCCAGTTCTTGGCGCGTTGAGAGAAACTTTGATCGTTGATCATCCAGGTAGGGTTTTTCCTTCATCTCTCTTAACTGTGTATCATGTAGGGTGGGTATGATAATTTTTCCTCTGGGAAAGGATGAAACCAAACCTTAATGATGAAAATAAATGGTTGTTAAAGAATTAAGGGGTGTGTTTGACGATGTTGTTGTACTCTTTTATCTTCCTCTACATGTTGTGGTTTGTATGGAGTTATGTCTGCTGAAAATCATGGTCGTTGGTGGTCATTCCTTGAGCACTAATGAACCTCTGCCATCTGTGATGATTGAATGGTTGTAACATAGAAATTGTTTAATCATGTAAACTCAGTTAATTAAATGGATTTCTAGTGAACAGAAATCCTTGTGTGATCACCACTGTTAACCAAACAGAAATAAGGAACTTAATGAATGGTGTGATCGAATCTAGAAACCCCCTTGCTTTGTTTTAGTGACATGTGTGGTTTTTCTGCTTGATGCTTGTGGGGTGACGTGGATGGGGATAGGATCCCCTGTTGTGGTGCAGATGTTTCTTTGTTGATCTAAGGCCATCTGGTCCATATGGTGGGGCTTGGTTAGTTTCTAGTACTTTGAGGGATCTCATGGATCTCTTTTGTTATTGTGACTTTACAAGAGAACTAGGTGTGAATGATTAAATTGTTAGTTAGTTGTTTTTACTTCCTTGGCATCTGGCTATGCCTGTTAGTTTCCCAGTAGTGAAGATGTTTTTAAATAGAATAACTGTAATGTGATATCAATAATGGGTTAAAGTGGGAATTTTTTCTGGGATTGAGTCATTACATTGCTGTGAGTGGTGTGATTTTTATGAATGAATAGTAATGAGGGTGTTTGTGTATAGTATGGTTTTAGAATCCCAAGGTTGGGATGATTCCTTGTTTACCTATATGTAAAATTTAGTTCTTATGTTTCTTATTCACACCCCACCCAAGTTGAGAACTTTATGCCGAACACCCCCATTTCAATGGGGGAGGGTTTGTTTTCCAACACTACTATGAGTGGCTGATTATTATCCCTTTTTCTACTCCCTTTCTTGAGTAGACTAAGATTCTTCAGGTAGGCTATGAAGGAATGAGGTCCATTATATCTCAAGTTTCTTTGGGAAGGGTACATTGTGGTTGTTTTCCCAAGTGTGTGCAGGCAGGTTGTTTCCCAAGGGTCTTCGGGATGAGGCCCAGGTGTCTTTGGGCATGGCATTAGTTGTTCGGGCCAAGGTGACTTTGGGCATGATGGTATTTTTTCTGGACCAGGTGTCTACAGGCATGGTTACGGGTGGTTTTTGTAGCCCAGGTGTGTGTGGGTGGGATGTGTGGTTGTGGTAGCCCAGGTGTGTGTGGGTGGGGTAGGGTAGTGGAACTGTGGTAAGAATGGAAGGGAAGGTCTGATGTGTAGGATGTCTTTAATGACCAGTGGGAAAGTGGTGTGGGGTACCCAAACATCAATGTGCTATTACTATTACTTTACTTGACTTGGATTATTTGGAGAGTGTTCCTTGGTGAGTTTTGGGTGGATAGTTTCTTTATTAGGTGCTTGGTTATATTTTTTTATCATGAGGAATTAGAATGCCTCCCCACTTGTGCACGAGAGATTTTGGTTTTCCTTATTGAGTATACTTGTATACTCACCCTATGTATATACAACTTCTTTCAAGTTTTCAGGATGACTTCGAGGATCGTGCGGGGTCGTACTCGTTAGTGTGTTGGGATAGTTGTTGTTGTTGTTTTCTTTTCTTTGGTATTTACCTTTGGATTTTTCTTATATTGTAGCAATTATTATTGAAACATGCATATCGGAAAGGATTCTATGGGATTTACTTTTACTTCCAGTTTTGGTGTTGTTTGGGACTAACTATCTTATCTCTCTATCCTACAAAATAAACAGGGTAATGCCTTCCATTCTACACATAATTCCATACCCTTGGTGGTAGTCACCACTCTAGGACCTATAGAAGGCGGGTCTTGGGGGTTCATTATCTCTCCTTCAACTTGAATAAGGGATGGTCTGGTAATCTATTGCCCTTCCCTCATCTCAGTGAAGGTAGGTCGTGAAAATAATGGTATCATATGGGAGGTTGAGAGATAGGATGGAGGTAGAGGTTAGGCATAGTGAGGATTTGATAAGGTGGTAGGGAAACAATGTTAGGAAATCTTGGTGAGTAAAATAGGCCGAGGAATACTGGATAGGGCATGGGATTTTAGGGCCCCCATGATCTGACGCAAGGAATCTAGGCTTACCAAACAACCAGTTGAGGATACACGGATTACAGGGTAAAAACCCTAGGAAAGGTATGTGCATCATAATGACTTGTGTTCTTGTGTGTCTTGGGTATTTTTGGGATTTAAAATTAATAAGAAGTCTAAAAAATTAAAAATGACCTTCTACACTACTTGGGATTAGGCATTCCTTGTTTACCTTGTAGTTATGGCACTTGGACGATGACCACAAGTAGTACAGGCGATTGAGGCCCGAGAGGTTGTTTCAGCTGATCGGCAGAGGGATGATTGGGAGGAGAATGATGATTAGTGGTAGAGGATGATTCGTTCCTTTCAGTGGCAGACCCTTGGAAAGTACGACGGCACCATCTCAGACATAGAGATGCAGAGCTGGCTTAAGGATCTAGTGATAGATTTTAGCTTGATTTGGGCTCTGACGGAATATTGGGTTCCTCTAGCTGTAAGCTAGATGCGAGGAGCAGCGTGTCAGTGGTGGGTGATCTACCTTGGGGAGAAGAGGGAGGCTGAGGTTACATAGACAGTCTTAGAGAGGGAGTTCTGGGTGGAATTCATCTCTTCCATGATGAAGGCTGAGAAGAGGCCGGAGATACTCTCCCTCCATCAGGGGAGTATGTTAGTGAGAGAGTTGGGGATCAAGTTCAAGGATCTTATTCTCTTTCCTCTGAACCTCTTCCTGGATGAGGAGTCTCAGGCGAGATGATTAGAGGAGGCATTCCTACCTTCTATTCAGTATGTTGTTACCCCATTCACTCTACCATTGTACATGGAGGTCCAGAAGAAGTATGAAGTGTTGGAAAGGATTCACACGCTTGGAGTTGTATCATGAGAGGGAATCCAGTTGATATCTTCAAAGGGGAAGGTCTTCAGCATGAAGCCTCTAGTGTTAGGGCCATCTAGGTTACAACCTATGGGGAGAAGGCCCCAGCAGTTCCAGTTTCGATCTTCCAGTACTCTCCCATTCGTTTTGGGCCCAGGACCGAGATGATTCATCTGTGGAAGTTGTGGGTACCTTCGGAATCAGTTCCCAGACTGAGTATAGTATAGTGGGGGTGGGCTAGGCAGCACCCACCTCAGCAGCAGCAGTTTTCGACCATGCCTTTTCAGCAGCAGCAGTAGGGAAAGTGAGATCCCACTCCTCCGAGAGAAGACATTACAGGAGGAGGCCGACATCAAGGCACTCCTTAGGGACCTCGACCAGGGTGTGGTCGGGGAGGCGAATGATAGATGAGGGGTAGAGGAGCTGGGTGTGGGTAGTTGCACACCACATAGGTAGTAGTTCTAGTAGGGCCGAAAGCCGTTCGAGGTACGACCAGATTGTTTAGTATTCTTGCACATGCCTTGTTTGTTTCCGGAGCTTCACACTCCTTTGTTTCACCCAGTCTTGCCCATGCCTTGGTTATAGACACAGAGAGAATTCTCATACCCTGGTTTTGAGGACTCTAGTTGGGGGGCCAGACTAGCTTGTCTCATGTTTGTAGAGGGTGTAGGCTAGTTTTGGGACCACATCAGTCTAGTGGGGGACTTCTTTTTCTATAGATGCAGCCCTATGATGTCATTCAGGGCATTGATTTGATATTCTCTATATTTTTTTTTATCAGCTAACTTTGAAGAAGGATCGTGTTTTCGGATGCGGGCGGACAATGTGCGACTTTAATCAGTGAGCGGGGTTACCAGGAAGGTAGCCGATGAGTAGAGCCCCTCCTTTCCTTGTTAGCTAAGTTATTAGTGGAGTCGACAGATATAGATATGATGGATGTCTTAGGGATCATCAGTGAATTCATGGATGACTTCCCTAAAGAAGTGGTGACTCTACCCCCTTGACGCGACATTGGGATCGACATAGACTTGTAACCTGGTGCCTGTCTGATTTCGATGGCTCCCTATTAGATGGTGCCTTCTGAGCTGCAGGAGTAACGGATTCAGATTGATGATCTGATGAAGAAGGGTTTTGTTCAACCAACCGTGTCACCATGGGGTGCCCCAATCTTGTTTGTAAAGATGGAATATGGTGGTCTCAGGCTGTTCATAGACTACTAGAGACTGAATCATGTAATAGTCAAGAACATTTACCCTCTCCCGAGGATAGATGACCTCTTTGACCAGTTAAAGGGGGTAGTATGATTCTCCAAGATCATCCTACGGTTAGGATATCATTAGTTTAGGATGAAGGAGGGTGACATCTTGAAGACTGCCTTCAGGTGAAAATATGGGCACTTTGATTTTGTAGTCATGTAGTTCGGTGTTACGAACGCACCGGCCATGTTCATGGGGCTCATGAACTCCGTATTTTGGGAATAATAGGACCAGTTCGTAGTTGTGTTTGTTAACAACATCCAGGTCTACTGAAGATCAAAGGAGGACAACACTAAGCATTTGAGGATGGTTTTAGAGGTCCTCCGACAGTACCAGCTCTATAGGAACTTTTCCAAGTGCAAGTTCTGGACACGAGAAGTTCACTTCCATGGGTTCGTAGTTTCCGAGCAGGGGATAGCAGTGGACCCGTTGAAGGTCGAAGTGGTTTTTTCTTGTGCAGCACCCAAGGATGTGGCAGAAGTTCGTAGATTCCTAGGTCGAGCAGGTTACTACCGAAGGTTCGTGCCCAACTTCTCCCGAGTTGTAGCACCTTTGATAGCCTTGACCAAGAAAGGTCAAGATTTTGTGTGTAATGGGCAGTGTGATTCATCCTTTAGTTATCTGAAGGGGAAGTTGGTTAGTGCCCCAGTGCTGAGCTTTCTAGGAGAAGCGGTGACGTTTGAGGTGTTCCGTGTTGCTTCAGGCCAAGGATTGGGGTGTGTACTGATGCAACAGAATGGTGTGGTCTCTTATAGATCTAGGCAGTTGCATCCCCATGAGCGTAACTGTTCCACCCATGATCTAGAACATTCAGCAGTCATGTTCTCACTCAAGTTGTGGCAGAATTACCTCATCGGGGAGCGCTTCGTGGTCTTCATGGATCACCAGATCTTGAAGTATAGCTTCTCCCAACGGAACCTCAACTTGCGACAGTGGAGGTGGATGAAGTTTCTTCGGGACTACGAATTCGAAATTTCCTATACCTCAGTAAAGGGTAATGTGTTGGTTGAATCCTTGAGTAGGAATTCGCAAAAGGATGTGGTTCAAGAGTCGGTAGATTCTTGGAAGATGATATAGGAGTTGGCTTCCCTACACATGGATGAAAGGGTGGATGGTGGTAGAGGCTGTCTGTTCTAGATGATAGTGCAGTCCTCTCTGTTGCAACAGATGGAGGAGTCTCAGTGGGGAGACTCAGAGAGTTAAGTAATGCACAATAGGGGTAACCAAGGAGATTCTCTAGAAGGGTGGTCGGAGGATGGTCAAATAAGATTCTTTTCTGAGGGAAGATGTTTTTCCCAGAGGCGGTGCGTGAGTGAGTTCTTGGTGAGTTCCACAACTCACCCCTGGAAGTACACCCAGGAGTTTCAAAAATGTATTGAGGCTTGAGGGGACAGTTTTGGTGTCTTGGGGTGAAGTAGGTAGTGGAATGGTTTGTAGCAAAGTTCCTCATGTGTCAGCAGGTGAAGGCTGAACACCTCATCTGAGGAGATATTTTACAACCTTTATATGTCCCCGAGTGAAAGTGGGGTGACATCTCGATGGATTTCATCATGGGACTACCCAGAGTTCAAGGGGGTTGTGATGATTTATAGGTAGTAGTGGACCGGCTAACGAAATTAGCTCACTTACTATAAATCAAGGAGTTTAGTATAGTGGATTCCCTAACACAACGGTACGTAGATGAGGTGGTGCAGTTTCATGGAGTTCAGAGGTACAAAGTCTCCGATCAGGATACCCGGTTTACCTCATGAGTTTGGAAAGGATTACAACATGCTTTTGGCACCCACTTATTCCATAACACTACCTTTCACCCCCAGATAGATGGGAAGACAGAGCACACCATCCAGACGTTGGAGGATATGCTACGGACATGTGTTCTGGACCTTCGTGATTGTGGGTGAAACACTATCCTCTAGTAGAGTTTGCCTCCAACAATATCTATCAATATACCCTTGGCATTGTTCCATTCAAGTCTTTGTACGGGGCACCGTTTCACTCACCCATGTAATGGACAGTGGTCAGGGAAGTAGGTTTTCTTGGCCAGGAAGTGGTTCAGAGCACGACAGAGAAGGTTCAACTTATACAGGAGTGGATGAAGGTAGATCAGTACCGGCAGAAGTCATATACGGATAATAGGAGGATACCCTTGGAGTTTGAGGTTGGGGACCATGTGTTCTTGAATTTCTCCCCTCAGCGTGGGAAACAGAGGTTCGGTAGGGGGAGTAATCTTTCTTCATGGTTCATCGGACCGTTTGAAGTGTTGCGGTGGGTCAGCGAAGTGGATTATTAGCTAGTGCTACAACCGCTACTACTGAGAGTGCACGACGTCCTCCATGTGTCTCAGCTCTGACGGTATCTACACAATGATTCACACATCCTATACTAGGGAAATCTAGATATCAAGGATGATGTGACATTTGTATAAATACTAGTGAGGATAGAGGATCATGAGAAGAAGGTGCTTCGTGGATGAACCATTCCCTTGGTTCGTGTTTTATGAAGGAATGGTAGCCTCGAGGAGAGTACCTCGGAATGGGAGGAACATATTCATGTTCAGTACCCAGAGTTGTTTTGATTTTTGTTCTATTCTATTTTGTACTTATCTATGATGTAGTGTATGACCTTTTTAACTATTAAATGTGTTGTTTTCCTTGTTCTCGGATTTTGTGTGAAGAGTCCTGACTGTGGGGAAGGTAGGACCCAATCCCTAATCAAGACGCATTAAGATGGATGCGATTAAGCCTATATAGGTGAGTCAGTGCCACCCAAAGTGGATAGTATCTTGACATGGGGGAAATGACTCCAAAATCTGTATATCTGGACAGTAACACCTTTATAGGTTTTTTTGGTTACTTGAGGGAGAGGTGTTTCTAGATATCGATAGGGTTTACCCCTGAGAGGTATCTTTCGAGGAGGTTACTCAAACCCCTCTATTTTATTTGGGTCTTGTTTTAATTCTCAAGGGTGATAATACTTTGAGAGGTATCTACTGTAATGGTTCGGACCCTCCTAGTCTAGTAATTTCCAAAACTTTAGTTCCATCAAACGGTTCCACCGAAAAGGTGGAACTGGTCATGGCGGCACCGTGATGGTGGCATTGTGACGGTCGCACCGTGACAGTCACACCCTCATGGTCACACACCAAAATGGTGGCACCACTGATGGTGGCATCGTGACCATGGCACCATTACGGTGTCTCACCGAACGATGCCCCACCCTTCATCCTTCTTTTCCAGTTTCTGAATTTTTATTCTCCCGCAACATAAAGTTTTTTTAATACCCCTTTAAAATCCATTTAAAAGCCTATAAGTTATATCTAAATCCCCCAATATATGTTAAACCTTTGACTTACCAAATTAGTGTCATTTTTCCTCTGTGTCACACCTTTTCTTATACCTTCTAGTTTCATCCCTATTACGTGTTTTCCTTTGGTTAAAGGAAAACCTTTGACTCACATCCATTATGGTCACCTCTCTGATGGTAATTATTAAATGAAAATTAATTCCATGATGTTTAACCACCCAACCATGTAGTGAAACCACAATATGCCTTTAAACTGTTTAATATTTTGATATCCCGTAACTCCAGGATCTCACCTTTTTATCGCACGGGAAATCATTCTTCTTTGGGGATCGTCTCTTTTCATTCATCTCCTTGGTAAATTTGGAGTACCCTTTCTTGAGGAAAGTGGTGAGCCTATGCTGGAGATTTTCTACTCATTCTTGGATTCCCTGTAGTTACTCCCTTTCATGTCGGGCATCCCCAGTTCTTGGAGCATAGAGAGAAACCTAGATCATTGATCATCTAGGTATGGTTTTTCCTTCATATCTCTTAACTGTGTATCATGCAGGGTGGGTATGATAATGTTTCCTATGGGCATGGATGAAACCAAACCTTAATAAAATATAATAAATGGTTTTTAAATAATTAAGGGGTGTGTTTGGAGATATTTTTGTACTCTTTTATCTTCCTCTACTTGTTGTGGTTTGTATGGGCTTATGTCCACTGCAAATCTTGGTCGTTGGTGGTCCTTCCTTGGGTACTAATGAACCCCTACCTTCGATGATGATTTAATGGTTGTAACATGGAAATTGGTTAATCATGAAAACCCGGTTGATTAAATGGATGTCTGGTGAACAAAAATCCTTGTGTGATCACCCCGGTTAACCAAAAGGAATGAA
Organism: Viscum album; assembly: GCA_963277665.1. Classification (NCBI taxonomy): domain Eukaryota; kingdom Viridiplantae; phylum Streptophyta; class Magnoliopsida; order Santalales; family Viscaceae; genus Viscum; species Viscum album. Next base: position 2,058,015,756 of record OY728156.1, on the reverse strand, counting down.
GGAACTTAATGAATGGTGTTCTTGAATCCAGAAAGCCCCTTTCTTTGTTTTGGGGACATGTGTGGTTGTTATTCTTGATGCTTGTGGGGTGACATAGATGGATATGGGATCCCCTATTGTGGTGAAGATGTTGATTTGTGGATCTAAGGTCGTTTGGGGCCATATAGTGGGGCATGGATTGGTTCTAGTACTTTCAGGGATCTCACGGATCCCTTTTTTTGTGACTTTACAAGAGAACTGGGTGTGAATGCTTAAATTGTTTCTTGGATATTTTCCCTTCCTAGGCTTGTGGCTATGCCTATTAGTTTCTTAGTAGTGAAGAATTATTTAAATGGAATCACTTGAATGTGATAAGAAGAACGGGTTCAATGGGTAATTTTTTCTGGGAATGAGTCGTGACTTGGCTATGGGTGGTGTGCTTTTTATGAATGAATAGTAATGAGGGTGTTTGTGTATATGATTGTTTGGGAACCCCGAGGTTGGGATGAGAGATTGTTTAACTATATGTATAATTTAGTTCTAATGTTTCTTATTCGCGCCCCACCCAAGTTGAGCACTTCGTGACAAACACCCCCATTTCAATGGGGGAGGGTGTTTTTTCCAACACTCCTATGAGTGGATGATTATTAGCTCCTTTTCTACTCCCTTTCCCGAGTAGCTCCAGATTATTCAGGAAAGCTATGATGGCCTGAGGTCCATTATAGCCCAAGGTTCTTTGGGCAGGGTACGTTGTGGTGGTTGGCCCTGGTGTGTGTGGGCATGTTGTTTCCCAAGTGTCTTCAGGATGAGGATTAGGTGTCTTTGAGCATGGTAGTAGTTGTTTGGGACCAGGTGTCTTTTGGCGTAGTGGTATTTGTTCTAGACCAGGTGTTTGTGGGTGTGTTTATGGGTGGTTGTTGTAGCCCAGGTGTCTATGGACGAGATGTGTGGTTGTGGTATCCCAGGTGTGTGTGGGCAGGGTATGGCAGTGGGACTGCGGTGAGAATGGCAGGGGAGGTCTGATGCATAGAATGTCTTCAATAACTAGTGGAAAATTGGTGCGGAGTACCCAAATATTGATGTTATCTTAATATTATTTTATTTGACTTGAGTAATTTGGTGAGTGTGCCTTGGTGAGGTTTTGGTGGATAGTTTCCTTATTAGGTTCTCGGTTATCTTCTTTTCTCATAGGGCATTAGAATGTCTCCCCACTTGTGTACAAGAGCTTTTGGTTTTCCCTACCGAGTATACCGGTATACTCACCCTACATATATAAAACTTCTTTCAGGTTTCTAGGAGGACTTCTAGGACCATGCAGGGTCGTACTAGTTTGGACGTTGGATAGTTGATGTTATTGCTTTCTTTTCTTTGGTATTTACCTTTGGAGTTTTCTTATATTCTATCAGTTATTATTGAAACATGCATATGGGAAAGGATATTTTGGGCTTTAATTTTACTTACGGTTAGGGTGTTGTTTGGGACTTATAATCTTATATCCTAATCCTAAAAAATTTAAAAGGTAAATTCCTTCCATTTTGCGCATAATTCCATGCCCTTGGTGCTAGTCGCCACTCCGGGACCTATTGAAGGTGGGCCTTGGGGGTCATCATCTCTCTTTAAACTTAAATAAGGGTGGGTCTAGAAATATGTTTCCCTTCCCTCATCTCGGTGAAGGTGGGTTGTGACACACCCATATAAGACCTAAGGGTAAGGTGTGCTATCGTGACAAACTCATGGGGTGGCTCGGATAACATCACTCGGGTGGTAATCTCTATTAACTTCCACTTCTGCCGTAGGCTATTCCGTTCAAGCTTAACGTGTTGAAGCTTGGCTTGGGCTTGGCCAAGAGTGAAGCCCAGTAATGCTACCTCCTTTCCAAGCTCCAAAAAATAGGCTTCTTATGGATCAATTATACTAGATGAGGTCATTGCTTCATTTTTCTGAGTAAATTGGATTTGTTAAAGCTCTATATTTATACAAATCATGTTATCACTGTTCAATAGCTATATTAGCAACAGTAACAATTCTTAGTGGTATTTAAAATCAAAAAACATAAAACCAAATAAGTGCATATTTTTTATATTACCATTTTCAAAATAATACATTTAATTAGATCAAGATAAATTTTCATTAATAAAAGTTTGGGTCTTTACATTGTGTGATACTGAAATGTTTATGAATTGTTTTTCTTTTTCATGAGTCATGATCTGAGGAATTGATGAATTTATTTATGATATTATGGAAAAATATGTTTAATTATCATTATGTAATGGTTGGTTATGTTAGAAACCCCTAATGTGTTGGGTGATGATTAATAGATCATGAGATGAAGTGGACTGGAATGGAGAGTAAACTCAGTTCAATAATGGAATTTTTACCATATGATAGTCTTGGGAGAAATCCATGACTAGTTAATGATGGAATGATGAGTTACCCAATCAAAAATAATAATATTTATATTGATACTTTACTAATGGAATGATTTTCTATGATAATTATAATATAAAAAAACTCCTATGACATGTTCAAATGCTTATGATATGATATCATGTCTCATGATTGATTTATGATGATTCGCTACTCTTATTACGGATGGATTATGAAATGATAATGTTTTATGTAATGACTAACATTGTATATTTTTGATCTCATAGCCTTATTCTTAACATATGAATTCATATTATCATGGATCAATATCTCCCATGTTTACCCTTATTGAGCATCTAATCTCACTCTTTATTATGTTTCCATTTCCTCTAGGTTATGAAGATTGTTTCTATGTAGGGTATATTTAAGAGTGATATTATAAGAGAAGAAATTTATGGTCAATGTTGAATATATTTTATGAAAAAATTTGATTATGTATCTAGTATCCAAAGAAACTAAACCATTATATTTATGGGGTGTGTATAATTATGTTATGTATTTAATATTCATAAAACATTGTGTAATATTTATGTATTTTATGATTGAGCCACACCAGTTGAAATTAGAGTGGGGTTTAGTTATTTTTGGAGATTAGCGTATGGGAAATATGATGATAAAATCTAAGAAAACCTATGATGACATAAATGTGACATATGTTGAACCTAAAATTATTATAGTTTGATAAGAATGCTTCATAATTTAGGACATATCATGAACAATTTTGATGATTATATTAATACTCACTTTAATTATTATAACATGATGAATAAACTATTCTTTTAGGTCATATTTAATATCTAGAACCCGAAGGAATTTTCCTAACAATGAATGTGATAGTTAAAGTAATAAGAAATCAAATTGAAGGGGAGATAAAATTTAATATCTTATTCTAATGATCATGAAACTACCTCAATCCATGAATCATACTGAGATTCCAAATGATAAAAGGATGAAAAACACACCATTGAGTCTTTTATGAGAAAAAATCCACCATATTTCTATGGTCCCCCTAATCCAGTAGTGGTAATGAAATGGGCCAATACTAATGAAAATATATTCCCTATTCTCCAGTGTTGAGAACATGAAAAATGTTATCCTGGTGGTATATCATTTGGATGGTGGAATAGATCAATAGTGGACTCTTACCATGAATATAAGGCAATAGGATGAAATTTATTCCATGATATGGGAAGATTTTAAGAAATTATATTTCAATAAGTATTTTCCTAGAACTCTTTTCACTAAAATATAGAGATACCTCTTAGAACAAAAGAAGAAGGATAATGAATCATTTGGTACCTATGAGGAAAATTTCTTATGATTTTCTAGGTATGGTTTAGGTTTTATCATCGATGATAAAAGAAAAAATTATTGATTCATTAGTGGCTTGAGACAAAATCTCTTAAAGGAATTGGATATAAGAGACTTTTATATCTATGAAAAAATCATTTGATGTGAAATTAAGTTAGAAATGAAGATGGTAGACTCTCATTATTCTCATGGTTTTGGGGATAAGAATAGAAGATTCAATTTAGAGTAGTGTATAATAATAAAACATAGAGAGGAAAGAAAATTATTCTTCCTTAATATAGGAAGTATGGAAAAAGCATGGGGGAAATTAAATCAACTAGATTAATAAATGTTTCAAGTGTGGGAAGTAAGGTCATCAAGAAAGTGAATGTTAAAGATATAAAAAGAGGTAATCCAAAGGAAAGAATGGGGAGAAAGATCAATTTAATCCACCAACCACACTTCAATGCTAAAAATGCATGGAGTAAGGGAATTATGACAACCAGTTTCATAATACAAGGGTAAATAGTGACATTAAGTGTCAAAAACCTCTTAATCCAAGGTATAATGGGAAATATAATGCAATCACAACCACTGAATTGGGTCACAAAAAACATTGGTGAAATATATAGTTATTATCCACTATAGAAAAACAAATTTCGTGTTTTATTATGGTTATACACACTCTTTTATATTTTCAAAATATACTAGGGGAATCATATCACCACCAGAATTATTAACATGTTTAATTATAGATATAAACTTACAATAGTTTTAATATCTTATCTAATGTTTTATATTCTATCTGATATAAGTTTGTGGGAATGTTATTACAAAAAATCTTATAATTCTACCTATAGTTGAATTTGATTTTATATTGATCAAGGATTGGATTTCATTATATAGATCCCAAATCAATTTCCAAAGAATGTCACATATTATTTTCTAAACCAAACTATGATTTTATTTAAATATAAGTATGAATATAAACTTCCAACGGAAAAAGATTTTGTTTTGTGGGTCCTGCTACCTACTCATAAGGGATGTTTATCAAAAAAGGTTTTGGAGGAACTCAACATTCATGGTGTACCAATTGTTCACGAATATACTGATTCATTTCCTAATGATGTGAATAGTATTCCCCCAAATCATGAATTTGGGTTTTAAATGAAACTCATACATAATGGTACACCTATTTCAAAGAATCCATATATAGTGGTTACAATTTAGTTAGAAGATTTACTGAAGAATCTATAAGAACATCTAGAAAAATGATTCATACACCAAAGTAAAACACCATAGTGTGAACCTATTCTTCTAATTAATAATAAATATGGTTCAATGAAACATTTAATTAATTATTGATAACATAACAACATCACTATTAATAAAAGGATTCGTTTTCCCTGTATTTTTGAATTTTTTGATCAAATTTCTAGAGTTCAATACTTTTCAAATATTGACCTTCATTATATATGCTATCAATTCAGGGTCAAGATGGAGGGTACACTAAATGTGATATCATGAAACATCAAATTGATTATGTTTTTCATGTTTATTTATAGTATAGGGAAAAAACCGAGTTGTCACTCAATGAGCGTTGGATGTTTATAGTGTGTATATTTAATAAAGATTGCTAAATGAGGGGGTGATTTTGGAAACAACTTTAAATAAATGACTTAATTAAAGATCTTAATAGTTGATAAAGAAAGCTGGTATTTTATAATTATGATAGAAGGAGGTCATTTCAATTTCACTATAAATCTTGGATAGTTCATTATTCTGAATATTTTAAATGGTTTAATGTAATTCTTTGGTTGAGGGTTGTCAAGATATTGATTCCTCTCTTGATTCTTAAAATGATGCACAATGAAGCAACCCGTGACACAATAATCATGATGGAAATGTTTGGATCACAATAATAGAACAGGGGATACCAAAGAATACTGAAATATCATGATTATGTATGAGAAAAAAATATTGTTTTGTTTTCCAATCTGAACAACCAAAGATCCCCACTTGAAATCCCAACCCAATCGGTGTTGAGATAAAAATTGTTTCACTAAATTATAACAGAAGAAATGTATTCAGTGGAGATGAAAATAAAGATTAAACATATGTGAAATTTTTAACACAAAATTTACCCAAAACTAGTATAATAACAAGTTCTAAAACTCCATCTTAAGTATGTGTTGAATACTCAAAATTATCGTCCGTCGTTTAGCTTTCCATCAATAGGAGGAGGAGACTCTGAAGGAATTTTCCTTCATCCTTGATACCCATATGAATATAAGGGAATGTAGAACTTCTAGGATGAAGATATGACTTCTTTAGGTCTCCAAAATACTAGGGGTTTTTCTATTGGGCGAAATTTAAAATCAGGTACCCATGGTAACTTTTTATATCCAAAATGTGAAGTGGTTTTGGGAACCTTGTTTTGGTCATACAACTTGTATCTCAGTTTTAGGTTGGTAAATGGAATTATCGCGACATTGAAAAAAATAAAAAATATATATCCATGCTTATTTAATATCTCCATTGAATTTTGGAAATCATTTGGAGGCCTACAGATTTTGATATGTAAAAAACACATCACTTCACTTTTAACTTCATGTAGATTTGGTGACTTCGACATATCAGCCGGGATGGGATAACTGCTGGACGAATTGGGATTGGGTTACTTCATAAGAGTTATATGACATGAATTTAGGAATCCTTCTATAAAATTTTATCCTGATTTGAGTCATGGATGTCATGAACTGTGAAAAAAAGTGGAGAATATTCTTTGGGATTCAATGGAGTTTGGTCCATTTTGTTTCTAGATCATATATGGAACTCCAAATCACCTCATCCAACAATAAAACCACCAAAAAAATTAGAATTCTGTTTTTTATAGATATAAATAGTAAATAATTGAATCAAATGGGAAGTGTAATTTTTTATTAAATTTGAAATTTCAAATATAAAACCAATTTAAAACAGTGGTGTAAGAGTGGAATAGAGAAGTGAATCGTGATGTGATCAAACCCCACACCTAAACATTTACACTCTTGGGAAAAGTCACATTTCCAAAAATTATGAATGGAGATATTATCAACTTCATGATGATTTAAAATTTAATGAAAATTTATTTCCTGATAGAAATGTGTTCAAATAAAAAACACACCGAGGAGTTATTCTTTGTGATCATGGAAAAAGACATCTCACAGATTTTATGACAATTATATTCCAAGAGATGCATGATTCCAATAAAAGAAATAATTTAAAAGTTAATAATGTCACTAATTCTCCATGTGTGTGTTTGAAAAAGATTTCATGCTATTATTTCCACTTTCTATCGAGTAAGTATAAGTTATTTTAAAAGTTTTCTTCTTACATGATCATTTCCACTAAATCTTTCCTACATACTTTGTAATAAAATTTTAAAGAACCACTCACCTATGAATTCCTAGATGTCAAACCATAATCTCCCATCCTATATTTCACCATATGTTTTACATTTCATCACTTCCATCAATTTGTATTTTTCATTTAGTTTTTTTCTATTTTTTAGGGCACACAATAGTCGGATAACAGGTACACATTCATAGGTCAATCTGGTACAGTAATGAAATAGATCTAATAAGGAACTAATGATTGGAAAAATAATTTTTGGAAGGTTGATAAAAATTAATCTAACTTATATTTACCCTCTATTAAGTAATAAATTTTCACGCTTCATGGTTGGGTGAAAATATATGGGGAGAAATTAAGTGAAATGATATTCCCTTAGACTACTCACAAAAAGGGTACCATTATAATCAAAGGTTTCAAAATGATACAACCATTTATATCATCTAAAAACAACCAAATTTCAATAGAAAGTCACACCACAGTATTAAATTCTTAATGAAATGCACATTTCATGAGAATTGTTTTTATGTTAAAATAGAATTAAATAAATAAATTCCTCGTGCATCTTTAATAAATTCCATGATTTAGTAGGAATCATTTTCCATGATAACGTGGGCATCAAAAAGTAAAATTCTAGAAAAAAAGTGCAGTGTGAAATGGAAGGGGTGTAAACATACTATTCAAAAAGCTACAAATAGGAAAGGAAGAAAGATTATAAAAATTCTTAACTAACCCAAGAATGTACCCATCCACCCACACCTAGAGAGTGCAGTGTCCTAATTGTAATAAAATAGAATTTTGTAAGGAAGGATAAAACATAGTTGGTGTCATTAATAGATTGCTTCTTGAACATGGAGTTCCTCCATCGGGGACATCAGATGGGATTTGTGAAAGTTCTTAAGTCGCTTCCCATTGACAGTGAAGGTTTACTTTGTTTCTTTATTTTTTACCTAAAGTGAACCAAATGAATAAAAATTAGTAACAGTGTATAGGCCAAATCAATGGGAATTCAGCTTACCTAGATTAAAATTCATCCTTTCATTGAAAAGAAGGACCTTCTTCCCAATGTGGAAATAACAATGAAGGATGAGGTGATCATGGGAAACCTTGGTTCTCTCCTTATAAATCTAAGAGTTCTCATATGAATCTCTTATAATATCCTCCAAATCCTAGATCTATAAATTTCTTTTAGAACCTACACCAAAAAAAATTGAATTTCATTTTTTAATAGTCTAGTAGGCCCGACGCTCTATCTTGACAAGTATGTGACAAATCTTTCCAAAAACAAGCAGAGAGGGTGACATTCTAATGGATGTTTTGAAATAAGTATGGTACGCCCATAATGAATCAAAAAGTCTAAGACTTGAATCATTTCTAGTGGGATGAACTATTTTTCAAGAATTATTTTTACCTCTCTATTTCACAACTTATCTTAACCATTTTTCTATGGGTGATATGTAGTGGACACTTGATGTGTGACCCCTTATCAGTGAAAAAGAGATTGCATTGTTCTGTTGCAAAAATGAGAACACTGGTTACTGATGATGAACCTCAGTAATAAAAACCTACATAAAGATTTGGGTTCTTACAAATTCCACAACTATCATGGAATAATATGACCTTATGTCTTGTGCCTCTACCCATTTTGACAAATAATCAACTGCCTGAAGAATTTACAAGTTTCCATAAGAATTAGGAAATTTCCCAATAAATTAAATTCCCCAAACATCAAAAATGTCATGAAAGAGAAATGGTTGTTATGGAATTTCATTTATTTTAGATACATTACACATTACATGATAGTGGGGACAAGATTTAAAAAAATCATGGGCTTACTGAAATAATGTTGGCCAAAAGAAACTAAAATTGAGGACCTTGTGAGAAGTCTGTTAGGGACCAAAGTGGCCCCCACAAGCAAGAGTGTGGCAGAACCAAAGGAAAGACTGCAACTTGATATTGGGAACACAATTCCTAAGGACTTTATCACTACATGTGTGCCAAAGGTAGGGGTCATCCCAAATGTACCAATGGGACTCATGGTTTAGACAGTCAGGTTGGTTTTTATTGAAATCAGAAGGAATTCAAGATGCTACCAAATAATTTACAATTTTAGAAAACCAAGAAATAACATATTGTACTCAGTATAGTTTCTCATCATGAAACGTGACAATTATGGGAATATATGGGCATGATTCAAAGTCCATGGATGGGAGGATCCTACTTATATGGTCATCCACCACATTCTCTTCTCTTTGTTATCTCTAATTTCTAGATTCAATTCCTGATGGAGGAGAATCTAGAGAATGATGTGTGGTTTGGATTCTGGTTTCTCATGGAGAAACTAAAGGGCTACATGGTCTGAGAACACAAAGACTTTAGACCCTAAAAGTTATGACCTGAATTTATCCAAGGAAAACATAATAGAAAGAAATTATTTTTTAGTTGTGGTGTAGTTTTCTTGCGAAGGGTCTAGTGTATGTGAGGCATAAAAAATGACAAGTGGTGATTAATTGACCCTTTATGATAAGATTTCCCCAACTACATAGTTAGAGGTGTTACACATGAGATCAAATAGTAAATCCCACTGAGGTGGTGGGATTACTAGGGGTGATATGAGACTCCTTTTCAATTTATTAAAATATTCCTCACATTATTTATCAAAAATAATAATTTTTCTTTTTGGAGTAAGTGGGATAGGGTGTGTAATATTACTAATTCATGAATTAAACAATAGTAAAATCCAGCATGAACTAGGAAGGACCGCATATCCCACCCATTTTTAGGGAATGGTAGGGAAGAAATGTCATCCGATTTTGATTTATCTACTTGGATACCATCCCCATAGATGACATATTCTAATATTATACCTTTTCGCATAATGGAATGGAATTTCTCATAATTTAATATGATATTCTTCTCAATACTGTGATGTAGGACTAAACCAAGACTACTCAAGCATTAATTAAAAGAGGATCAATAAACAGTGAAATCATCCATGAAAACATCCATGAAATTCTTCAATTAATCAGAAAATATACTAACCATGCATCATTGGAAAGTACTTGGAGAATTTCATAAAACAAATGGAATCCTCTTATAGGAAAATGTGCCAAAGGGGAAAGTTAAGGTTATCTTTTCCTAATCCTTAGGGGCAATATGGATTTTAAAATATCCAAAATACCCATCAAGGAAACAATAGTGGGACTTCCTTACTAGCCTCTTTAGAATCTGGTAAATAAATGGAAATGGGAGATAGGTCTTCCTAGTGTGTAGGTTTATTCAGTGATAGTTTATGCAGACACACCAACTATTCTGCACACAAGTTGAAACCAATTCATTATTTTCATTTTTATTTACTATAAGACCAGTTATTTAGAAACTACTTGGACTGGACTAACCCATTGGAAATAAGGGATGGGGTAAATGATTTCAGCAGACAATAATTTTGTTACCTCTATTTGAAAACATCTAGATGGTTTGGGTTTAGTTGAATTTTTACATGTCTCACTAGTTTAGCCTCATCATTTAACAATATATGATATGTGAAAATTGATGGGTTAATACCAGGAAGGTTAGAAAGTGTCCATCCTAAATCATGTTCATACTCCCACAAAAGTTCAACCAATCACAATTCATTCTTAGGAGAGAGTGAACTAGTAATGATGATAGGCAACTTATTTCCATTCTCAAGATAAGAATATTTTAAATCTTGAGGTAGATGTTTTTGTTCCAAATTAAGGGGATTTTGGATTGATAGGAGTGTGTCTAATAGTGGTAGGTACATAATCTCATCTAACTTCCTAATGGTATCATCCTCAGATGAGGAATGATATTTTACATGCTTATCAGTATCATTGATGGTCATGTGATCCTCAGTGTTCATGAAATCATCAATAAAAAAACATGCACAACATTTTTATAGACCACTACAACAATCAATGTATGATTCATTACCTAGAATTTAAATGATGGATGAAAACTCAAAAAGGGGATCAGGGGAAAGAATATATGTTTTTTTCTAGGGAAGGGAGTACATCAATTGAATTAACATAGATATAGTGATGCTCTTATGGAGGGTGATTCATGGTATCAAGGATCTTTTAGTGGAAAATGTCAGCACCAAAATCTATAGATAATATACCATTATGAATATTAATTATGGTTTTTTAGTTTTAAAGAAAGGCCTCACTAGTATAATTGGGGCATGTCCATTCATTATATCATCTTCCATTTTTAGCACATTAGAATCAATAGGGAAAGTTAAATTTTCCACCCTCACAAGAACATCATCTAATATACCAGTGGGGTGTGATGTACTATGGTTTTTGAGTTGAACAACAATTCTTGTGGGATTCAGTTCCCTCATCTACAATGAAGAGTAAATGGAATGAGTCATATCATTTATAGAAGCACCCAAATCAAGCATTGAATTTAAAAATTAGTACTCCTCTATGGTTTATAGAATCGATAATATTCCAATATCATTTAATTTTTTAGGAATTTATGGCTCTATCAATGTTGAGACATTCCTCACCAATATCACCTTTTCATCTCCATGAATTTTCCTTCTATGATTACAAATATCCTGTATAAACATGGAATATTGTGGAATTTTATTTGCAGTGTGAATCATTGAAATTTTGAACAACACTTTTTTGAAAGATTCTATGGTTTCTTCAGAGATTTCATTTGATTTTTATTTTATCGGTTGAGCGGACCTTTAAGGAAATGGAAGTGGAATGGTTGGGATATGTGGTTAATTAACAAAAACACTATTTTATTTTGTGGGATTTTTATCAGGATAAGGATTTTTCTTATTTTGGTCATTTGAGATTTTTGGAATGGAATTTTCCTCTGGATGGGATGACTCTATTAGAGGGTTCATTTGGAATTTAATTTGAGTTCCACAACTAAGGGTGATGAAACTAACATTTCACTTATCCCTAGGGTTGGAAAGTGGTTAAGAAGGTATTTTACCCAACACAAGACTTTGTATTTCCCCCAATGAGTTATCTAGTTTTTCTATTTAGGTTTTTAGGTCTTTTATGGTATGTTCTATGGTTTTTTGTAATTGGAGATTTTTGGAATCCATTTTTATCATCTTTTATTATAATATAGGCTCGGTTTTTTGAGGGGGTGGTTAGAAAGGTCCTTGGGGAGGTTGATGATTTCTAGGAGGTGGTGGTGGATGACTAATCTACCTAAGTTGGTTTAATGGTTTATGAGGTTGGTTTGAATACCCCCCATTCCTATAGTATTGGTTTTCATTCCACCCAAGGTTGGATGGATAGTAATGTTTTTTCCTAAAGGATTGGTTATGGGGGAATCCTTGAAGCATTTCCTCACAAATCTCAGATGTTTCTCTCAGTAGAGAGAGTTGGTAAAAATAGTGGGTGTCAGAAGAATAGATACCACAATGTATGGTAGGAGGAGATTGGGATTTACCTTGAGAAAGATAATGTTTTCATATAAGGGTACTTACCCCTTCAAACTTTGTGTCCGCCTTCTTCACAAATTTAGTTCTTTATACCTCAAGTACACATCAATTGGGTACACTGGATCTTGAACTGAATTGTCCATTATTTAGTGTCATGTTCTAAATTAGGGTTCTTACAAAAATTGGAGTCTTATCAACTAGTGCACCACCTATATTATCATCAACCATATTTTGATCAATAGAAATTAAACCTTCATAAAAATACTGAATTAAAAGTTGATCACATATTTGGGGGTGTGGGAAACTTGAGAAAATATTTTTAAATATTTACTAGTATTCATTAAGAATTTCCCCTTGATATTTCCATATAACACATATTTATTTCCTTATAGTTTCAGTTCTACCTATAGGAAATTATTTTTCATGAAAAATGTGTTTCATATCTATACAACCTCTAATTGGTGAATTAAAGTAGTAAAGCCAATCTTGTGAAGTATCATCTAATGAAAAAAGGAATTCCCAAATATTTACTTGTTATTCATCCACATTAACTGGTTGTAAGGTTGAACAGACAGTGTGAAATTATTTTAAATGCTTATATGGGTCTTATCTATTGAGTCTATGAAATCTTGGCAATAAGTGGATTAAACCATATTTTAGTTTAAAATCGGGTGCCTTACTTTATATTTGAATATATGTGGGTTAGATATCAACATCAGGTGAGGTTAGTTAATTTATTGTTTTATTATTTTCATCCATTTTATAAAATTTATGTTCAATTTTAATGTGGGTTCCATAAGAAGAAGACAAATTGATAATGGTTCCAATATTTCAGGTGTCCTTCTTGAAAGGGTTCTCTTATGTGTCATGGTGTCGTTAATGTTGGATCCTCTCTATTTTGGGGTGAAAAGGTGGTAAATATCCGGGAGAAGAATTCATCATGCACAGAAACTACATAATAAATAAAATATTACATAAAAATATATGTAAAGGTAGAATATAAAACAAATAAATATTGACAAAATTTACAACAAACTTACCAAAAATAGGCACTAAAAACCAAAGTGCTTCCTAAAAACAGCACCAAAATTTAAACACAATATCATGACATTTCAAATTGATTATTTTTTAAAAAATTGATTTATACTCTAGAAAAAACCCCAAGTCATATATCAATATGCGTTGGATGTTAAAAGTGTGTATTTTTAATAAATATTACTCAAATAGTGGTGATTTTTGAAACACCTTTAAAAACAAAATGACTTGATTAAAGTTATTAATATTTGATAAAGAAAGGTGGTGTTTTAAATTTATGAGAGAATTAGGTTATTCCAAGTTCACTACATATCTTAGAGAGTTCACTGTTATGAAATTTTTATATGGTTTAATGTAATTCATTGGTTGAGGGTTGTCAAGATCTCTATTCTCCTCCTGCCTCTTAAAACGATGCACAATGAAGAAACCCTTGACAAAACAGTAATTATTTCTATGTTTCCACTTATATAAAATAAAAAATCCTACCAAATAATAATAAAATATCATTATTGTTTTGTGAGAAAAAAATATTCTTGTGTTGTCCAATCAGAACAACCCAAGATCCCAACTTGAAATCTCAACACAATCAGTGTTGAGGTAAAAAGTGTTTCACTTAATTATAACAAAATAAATGTATTAATAAGAAAATAAAATAAAGATTAAACATAATTTAAAAATTTAACACTCAAATAAAACAAAAACATAATTAGAAAAATTGTTTAAAGTCCCTCCCAAGTATGTGTAGCTCCCTTAAAATTTGTGTCCACCGTTCAGCTTGCCATTGATAGGAGGAGGAGGCCTGAGTGGGAATTAGCCTTAATACTTTATCCCCCTATTAAGATAGGGCCACTTAATCATCTTGGATGATGATATGACTCCTTTGGGTCTAAAAAATACCATAGATTTTCCTCCTTGATGAAATTTTAAATGAGGATCCCATGGTGCCTCTTACAGCCAAAATGAGAAGTGGTTTTGGGAACCTAGTTTTGGTCATACCACTTGTATCTTAGTTTTTGGTTAGTAAATGGAATTATCATATCTTAAAAAACTAAAAACATATTTATCCACATCCTTGATATATCCACTGAAATTTTGGAATCATTTAGATGTCTAAATTTAGAGATATAGATAAAACACATTACACTACTTTTAACTTCATGTTAATTTGGTGTCTTAGAATGATAAGTCTAGATGGGCCACCAGATGGCTGAATTGGGATTGGTTTACTTCATAACAGTTTTATTCCATGAATTTCTAGATACTTAAAAAATATTTAATCCCATTTTGTGTCACGTATTTCACAAAATGTGTAATAAGTGGATAGGTGTCCTTGGGATTCAATGTTGTTTGACCCATTTTCCTTTTGGACCATATTTATCCCTCCAAATCAACTCCACCTATAATAAAACCACCAAAACAATTATAATTTAACATTTTTAAATTTATAAAAATTAAATTATTTAATAAAATGGGAAGTTAATTTTTTTTATTAAATTTGGAATTTCAAATACAAAACCAGTTTAAAACAATGGTGTAAGAGTGAAATAAAGTAGTGAATCGTCATGCGATAATACAACCAATACAACCCTTTTTAAAATGTAAAATGATTATGAATTTATATTAATATAATTTGGGCTTAAAAATTAACCTTACATATTCAAGGATCTAAGGATTTGAGTCTTTAAATATTACATTTTCAGTTTGTTGTGGTATTTATACATAATATTTTTATATATTCAAATAAAATACTAAGAACATGAATATAATTTTTGGATTTTTTCAAAGACCCCTAGATAGGAAAAACTGTATACAAAATTTACCAAATAAAATTAAGGCTAAATAAATATCATTCTTGGGTCATATAATCTCTAGTGACGGTATATCAATGGATCCTTCAAAGATGGATGTTATTAAGCAATGGACCGAAATAAATAAAGTAACCAAGATCCTTAGTTTTACTGGGTTAGTTTGATACTATCAATGATTTGTCAGGGATTAATCATGAATATCTAATACACTAACCAATTTTACATGAAATGGATCCAAGTTCTTATGGGCCGATGAATGTGAGGAAAATTTCAAGGAGCTGAAAACAAAGTTAGTCAACGCACCTATGCTCACACTACCTTATAGTGGATAATGGTTTTTAATATATAATGATGAATCTAAGACGGTAATAGGATTAATTATCATGCATAATTAAATGGTAATATCTTATGAATCTTTCCAATTGAAAATTCATGTGAAATTTTAGATGACTCGTGATTGGGAGTTGGCAGTGGTAATTTTTTCATTCAAAATATAGAAGAATTAAATTTATGGTGAAAGGTGTGATATATACACATATCATAAAATTTTAATGTATATATTCACATAGAAGATTTTTAATATAAACCTAAGGATATGGTTTTAATTCATTAATGATTATAAATTCTCAATACATTACCACCCTAGGAAAGAAAAAAAGTTTGATTATGCTCTAATTTGGAAGGGTTGTGATAGTTTCTCCATGATGATGATTAAAAAATAAATAATATTTATGGATTTGAATAAATATACCTTGAAATAATTAGTAAAGGGGGAAAATAATAGCTTTTTTAATTTATTGTTCAAGCATTCATTCATGTGAATATTAAATAGGCATAGAAGGTGGATTTGGAATTGCATAATATGGGGACAAATGTTCTTGATTTAAACCATGATTTTTATGGAATGATAATGTTTATTAACCAATTATATGTCTCATAAATGATAGAATTTAAGAAGGTTATGTGGGATTATTCTCACAGTTCATCATTATTTATTCATATTATAACTACAAAGTCTATACAGATATAAAATATCATCTCTAGTGGGATGACATAAGAAGGGACACTATAGAGTATATATCTCAATTCCTTGTGTGAAAGAAATTTATGGTTGAGATACAAAATTATAAGGGTATCTTACAATCATTACCCATAAAACAATGAAAATGGTAATACTTTACCATGGATTTCATTTCCAGACTCCCCAAAACATCACAAGGGCACAATGATATTAGGATTACAGTCAATTTCCTTAATAAATCATGAAATTTTATTGTCATCAATGAATATTTATCTCCTAATCAGCTTTATATTATATGCATTAGGTAAGTGATAATGTTTCCTATAGTAAAAAATTCAATTATATATTATCGGGATCTAAGGATTACCTCGACATTCTAGAAAATTTTTCAATAGACATTGAATATAGGATTGATATTTAACATTTAATGTAGACCTCATATAGATGTTTAGTCTGAGAGGATCATAAAAAACCCTGAAATATAAGATAATATTTATTTGTATAGATTTATAAGGTGTTTGGGATCAAGAACTTTCTTTGGTGTTATTTTCTTACAATAATATCGCTCACATGAGAAATCAAATGACTCATTATGAATCCCTATATGGAATAAAGTACATAACACCAATGTGTTAGGATAAAGTTAGAGAAAGAAAGCCATTGGGACATGAGATAAATGAATAAATGGAATATAAGGTTAGATCTATTCAGTAGTATATCATGGAATATTAGAGTTGATGGAAAAGGTATGATAAAATCATCGGTGAGATATAAAGCTCAAATATTGTGATAATGTGTTCCTATGAATATCACCATGGAAGAAGGTTAATTTAGTGACTCAGATCTTCTCTGGTTTTATTTTTATAAATTATTTTCTAGAATTCTGGGACCAGGTGCTGAGACAGTGTGTGATCCCGATTCCCGGTGTTCTTGAAAAAATTCTTTGAAAAATGTTCAATTTTTAATAAAGTATACATGTGGTTTTTTATTAAACTATAATAACTCTTAAATGGGTGTTTGGATTGGAAATATGAGGGCATTTTTTCCTTCAAAATAGTGACTTTACCTTAGATGGGGCCTAACACCGACCAACATGGGTCTTCCGTGAGAGTTAATTTTTGGATGTATTTGTAATAAAATATTTAATAAAAATATTTTATTTCGATGTAACGACTTATTTCCTTAATGTTTGAGTTTTTCAGGAACCAGGATCATCACCATAACTATAGAGTTCCTCTAAAAAAAGTAGAAAGAAGTTCTCTCAATGGAAATGATAGATCAGAGATTAAAACATGGTTCAATGATTGACGGATCGACAAATGACGATGACGTAGCTTCACCCTTTTCCAATGACCGATCCAAACTCCAGGTAGGGATTTGATCTCTTTGTGATTTCTTTTCCCCTTCTTGGATTTGATGATGAATATGGACCTACCAAAAAACAGGTTGATCCCTGGTTCGGTTCTTTTTATATGACGGTTAATGTTTGGGGTTTGACAGGTGATATATCTTTGTGATTATCCTTCTTTATTATTAATTATAACAAGAATTAATCGAGGCTGATGTGAAAAAGGAAAATATCTATTCATTGGGTGTTCTTGTGTAATTATTCTCTCACCTAAATCTCCCACATTCCTCATGTATTATTCATCTTCTCACCGCTCTTTTAAACCCCTTTATGAATGATCTGAGATTGAAGATCTGACCTCGGGACATCACAACGGAGGTGCAATGATAGGCATGGCATGATTCAACTAAGATGGCGGCAGAACGAGGTGGTGCACGACAAAGGAAGAGGCGGTGGCTCTGGCTGGTCCAGGTGAGTCGGCGCGGGTCCAGGGGCCGGTCCAGGCAAACAGAGATCTAGAAGGTGAGGCCACTGGCGGGGTGTAATGATGGAGGTGGAACATGGCAGAGTTCTATGTTAGATATGGAGACGGAAGATGCCTATGGCATTGACTAGGGGATGAAAAGAGGGGAGGCCGCATAAGAAGTAATGATGTGGAATGTGGCTCGGTGCCATATTGGATGATCCTGTGATGGTGAGGATGCGGGGCAGGGGAAGTGGATGGAAATCCATGTGGAATGCGGAACAACACCACATCAGCACGGGAGGCATATGATCAGTGTGAACTACGCGTAGTGCAACAAGCCGACATGTATCATGGGCTGCATCAGGGGGAGTCGAGCCACTTTAATAGCACTATGAGCTAGACCTAGCGACACCACAAGCTAGACCCAACAGGCCCGGCCAGACCATACCAGGTCACATCGGTGCGGCCATACCTGGTTAGGTCGTCTAGACTGGGTCGGGTCAGGTTGGCCATTGGGTCGGTCTAGGTTTGGTAGGTCCGTCGAACCCAGATCAGATCTGAGTCATACCTTTTTATAAAAATAATCATAACTTTAAAACCATGTGTCTGTTTGATGAGTCCTTTACGACATTGGGACCCTTGAAATGATATGGTCCTTTTGAAATACTATAACTAAGTTTTTTTGGGACCTAGAATAGGACCTAATGGATCGAGGTATAGGTTATCCCGGAACGAGCGCGCTATGAGAGGAATCATGTGGCTGGATGTAACCTAGAAGTTATTTGTCCTAAAATATGTGTGACCAAGAAGACTGTGTCTTAATGAGACTATGTGTCTTACTGGGACTATTTTTCTCATGGAGACTGTGTTTCCCATTGGATTTATTATAACAAGACTATTGATGCTCCTTTTTCATCACAGAGTCCAAAGGAATGTAAAGGGAAATGACTTAGCACAAATTGATTCATCCTTTGAAGAAAATATCAAAAATCGAAAAAGGGATGAACAAGGAGAAGATTACCCATAAGTCACGCATGTTTTCTCATAGTCGCGCAAGTCCACTTGCGCGATGCATTATGGTCTCACAAGTCACTTGCGTGACCTAAGTGATAACTGCATGGGGTCTTCTCCTGCCTATAAATAGACCCTGTGGGCCCCCCATTTGGAGGAGGATTTTTTTCCAGAAACTCAAATTTGAGCTCCCGGCGCCCTAGTCTCTTCTCAAATCTTCCGAAACACTTCTAAGGTAATTTATGACCTATAACGGAAGATCTAAAGAGGGGGAGGAAGGCCTACATGTTGAAACTCATCAACACTTGCGCGCCTGAGTGACCAGCCCTTAATGGAAGAGGCCACACTTGCCCGCCGCCTTACTCCTTCAATAGAACTTGCGCGCCCCTCTTCTAGAAGAACCTCAAGAGGATTCTAAAGGCTTTAATCAAGAGTCGCTCAAGTATTACCCTGTTGGTTAATCATCACGCAAGTACCCCATATGTCGCGCAGGCATACATGCGCGCCTACCAGGACTTGGGCGCCCCTTCCTTTTTGGGTGCCCTTCTTGACCATTTCACCCCTTTTAAGCCATTCTGCCTCTCCTATTCAAGATTCAATCTTCAAGACACTCTTCAAATCCATTTATGGCATGATTTCTTGATTTGGATTCTTTATCTGAAAGGAACTCTGTGGAATATCTCTCAAAACCTAGTGATTTATACATCTTTATGTCACTAAAAAATTGAGATTTTATTCATTAAACCTCATCCTTTAAGATGAGATAACTCCTTAATCTGGGCCTCCTTTTCAGGAATAATACCCAGTCATAATTATCAAATCTGGGCATCCTAATTAGGAGTAAGCCCCAACCATAATTCTCTTAACCTGGGCTTCCTTTTCAGGAGTAAGCCGCAGTCTCAAACATGGGCATCATCCTTAGGAGTAAGCCCCAAGTCCCTTAATTTTTCAAATCTCTTAACCTGGTCCTCCTTTTCAAAAGTAAGCCCTAGTCTTAATTTCTCTTAAACAATCCTAATTTACCTTTGATCTAGGATTCCTTTTCAGGAGTATAACCCAATCATAAGTCTTGTCCTAATTGGGGCTTCTTTTCAGGAGTAATCCCCAAGTTAGAGTATTTAAAATCTCCATGAAGCACATATACCTTTATGGACCCTGCTCCTGGATTTCTTCCTTAATGTAAATCATATCCTTCACTTATCTGGGCAGTCATACATACATAATCCCCACAATATTTCTTATGATTGAATCTTTCATGGAACAATTGTCTAATTGTTACCAATACCTCTTGTTTCTCACATCGAGCATGACTCACGTGAGATTAGAGTGTAAAAGTAATTATGACTTCCTTATTTGATCCATCAATCATAAACATCATACTCCCTTACTCAAACTACATGGGTTCTGATTCCTTTTCTAAACAAAGGATACGTAGGTAGCCCATCCGCGGGTTCGATCCCAACTCTAAAATAATCGATGTCCTTCTGAATGACAATAAACATCAAGTGTCCCACTGAGTGGCTTTAAAACTAGCATGGTCATCATAATGACCAAGAGAATTCTATATAAATGTGTCAAAGGATACCATTGACCAAGAATCTCTAATAAATACAGATGATTCTCTATTAATGAAGAACCTTGAATACATATAAAAGATTCTCTAAAATTCCTACATATTTTATCATTGATTGTCAGATCTGAAGGAAAGCTCATTTTATACTTGGTAACGTAATAAGGATTCATGAACATAACTTAAATCTATAAAGAGAGTCCCGGAATAGACAATAATTCCCCTCAAAAAGTTGTGATGAGTCCGACCTCCCATCCTCTCGACCAATGAAAATTCCTAAGCCTAATCAGTCCACAAACTAATGAGCGCCTACCTTTGGAAAGTAGGTCCGAATGAATGTGGAATCATTGGATGTTTCCAGTTCTACGAACAAACCCGTTAGAAACTGATCAGAACGTTTGAACCTCCCATCAAAAGGCCGTCATCCCCAAAATCCAAGGGAAACAAAAATGGTGAACCCGACGTGAATCCTTAACCAAGATAAAATAATGTTTTACCCATTTGTTAGGCCCCTATTTAAAACTCAATGAGAGGGACAACAAAAACAATCATTGAAAAATGTGCTCATCCAAAAGATGTAGTGGCTGAATTTATCTTGATTATGTCTGTTGTATCAAACAGGCAATATTTTCCAAAATCTTCTGCATTTCTAGAATGGATTCTCTCAAGTTCACACCTGTGAATACTGCTGCTGAAAATGCCACTGCTGCTACTTCTGCTGGATCATCGTCTGTTCTAAGGATGATATCACCTACTCAGCATCTTCGACTCTGGGTATCAAACGCGCTAGTTAAGGAGTACCGTCAAAACGGTACCATCCCAACTCTACAGGCTTCCCGACAATCCCTCCATGTAAACAACTCA
This sequence comes from Viscum album, assembly GCA_963277665.1. Classification (NCBI taxonomy): domain Eukaryota; kingdom Viridiplantae; phylum Streptophyta; class Magnoliopsida; order Santalales; family Viscaceae; genus Viscum; species Viscum album. The sequence continues at coordinate 2,057,994,107 of OY728156.1, read as the reverse complement.
CATCGGTCATCCGGACAACAACAACCAGTGATCAATAAGAAGGCGGTGCTGACTACCATCTCCAACAGTTTCGGGTCGTTATCCCCGGAATGCAATCACCATTCGCTCCCTAATTTTGGGGAGGTGAATGAGCAGGTATCTCAGGGCCTTAATTCAAAAAAAAACAGGAGTCCTTCCTAAGGGCTCCCACCAACAATCGCCGCCAGACTCGTGCGGCAGTGCGCCCTCAACATGATGTGGGTACTGACTCCAGGCATTCGGCTCAGGTTCCTCGAACCCGAGCAATCAAGACGAACCACCAGAGGTGGAATCTGGTCAACAGTGAGCAGGTTCTCATCTCTGCCATCTCTAGAGAAGTCCACCAACCTAACATGGTGGAAAGCAATGAGCGGGCATATACACCTGGACATTTTAATTCCGTTCTCCAGCAGACTCGTCCGACAACATCACACCAATCCCGCCAGGCAATTCCGACGGAGTACTATAGGCAGGAACATACATCTGTTTATACATCATCAGCTAGTCAGCAGGCTTGTCAGACTACATATGATGAATCTCATCAACCACGTTTGGCAAAGTGCAATCAGCAGGCACATAAACCTACTAGTATTAATCAAGCCTACCAATAGTTTCTCTTGGTATCATTCGGATTAGTTATTCGGAAAGCCCCGACAACAAATAGGATGCAGACTCAACTCTCTGCCCCCACACTTGAGTACTGTCAGGATTTACTGACAGGAAAAGGAGGACAGGAGCAGGCACATACACCTACTCCAAGCCCCGAATGGACGTATATTCCGGTTCCGCCAGATGAAGTCACCAAACATATTCTATCAATGGTGAAAGAGCAGAAGAAAATCCCTGGTCATATTCTAGATGCCTGCCAGGATATTGTAACAACTTAAGCGGCATCTCGGGGAAAGACACATAAATCTTTCCCTACCAGTGGAGTGACACATCATCAATTCACTCCGGAACAGACACACACATCTGTTCCAGTCCAAGAGGGTTGTGGGGCATACTCCCCCATATCATACGGACAACCAAGTCAGGCACATACACCTGATTTGAGTGGAGACCTTCAGTCTAACCTGGCCATCTTTCCTGATCAGGCATATACACCTGCTCAGAGCAGCCACTTTCATTAATAACTGGTTTCCAAGGCGAGTAAGAAGGTGTCTAAGAAAAAGACCCGCCCAGCAAAGTCAGGAGATCAAGAGCCAATTTGTAACAAGGCCTTGCTTGATGATGGAGCTCTTGGAGCCCTTAGACAATTATCTGTTTAAATTCAAGATTCTATTCCCTCATTTCCCAATAGGGGGAACATTAATTCCGAAGGTCTTCAACAGACACTTCCTCATGAAGGCTTCCTTCATGACAATTCGGTCGATCTCAAAGTTTCATCTTCAGATGAGAGCCATAGGAACCCTCTGTGTGGTCAGAAGACCAAGGAGCTAGAGATCTCATCTTTTGATGTAACCCATTATGGTGGTCCTCCCCATGATGATGAATTTCGCTGTGAAAGTCCTCTCCGCATTAGTGATGCACATTGCCTGGAAAATGCTCCAGTGGAAAATGTAGTGCCGCGAAATCCCTCTTATCTTAAGGCACTTGAAAATGAGAAACCATTCATGTATGAAGCTTCTTCGCTAGCAGGTGAAATACTTTCTCAATCAGAAGATAGCCCAGGGTGTAGGTCATTCTCGAAACCACCCCTAAGTCATGCATCTTCTAATTTGATCAATGATTTCTCTACCAATCCTATTGAATCCAATGAAGCAACATGAAAAAACCAACTCTGGTCAAATCAGGTAGAAAAATATTCATCAAATGATAAAGAGGAAATGCTGGAACATGAGAAAACAATAGGAAAAATGTGAAGTGTCAGTCATGTTTTGGCCTTTGGATGACTCTCAGTATAATATTCCAGAAATGTTGATGGAAGATGAAATTCAGGATATTCGTCTCAACATATGGAAAACTCTTTGTCAGTTGAAAAATAAAGTATTATCTTATGATGAATATGAAAATCATCTTAAGATAATATAAGGGTTACAACGTTAGATTTATTTGGCATCTCTATCAGTCTCTCGATATCCGAAGGCTGAAAAGAAGTAGAGAGCCCTTCAACATTCATGCCTTGGCGCACTAATAAGACTGCGTCAGTTAATTTCCAATGCCCTATCTGGTATTCGTGTCAGGGTATGGGGTGTTCATGGAGCACTACATTCTATAGTGCTCTCCAGTCAGCAAAGCCCACCGAAAATGGTCTCATGCAATGTTATTTCCCATAACCGGCCACAGTCAATGGGCTTTGTTTGTAATCAAAAGTTTTCCCAAGAACATGATTCAACTAGTTCATCTCAAAATAAAAAATATAGAGAACAAGTTGTTGAATTACTCTTGCATCAAGCAAATGAGAATATTAAATAGGTCTCTCATTTGGAGCAAGCACGTCACCAAGTGACAGAAGTGTCAGAAATCATCCAACAGTCTTTTGAACCGGGTGATAAAAGCGGATAGAGGTTAATGAATCCAACTAATTTCCATACTAAGGTTCGCAAGATCAAGAGGACTTTCAAGAATGTCTCAGACATAGCATTTCAAGAACCACCCCATCTCGCAAGACTGGGGACTCTTTTAAACCAACCCTCAGAATCAACAAATAGGATTCGAGGAGTTGAGCGGGAACAGTAGGAGCAGCCCCAGTCCACTGGACTGGGGAATTTTTCAAATCATCAATCCCCTCCTCAGAGAAAGTCGGTCTTCTCTCGATTGGGGAAGAAACCTCAAGAGGAACGAAGAGCCAAATTATCAGGAGATTCCCTCCAAATTATGATTCGTCAAGAAGTTCCTAAGGGATCAAATCAACAAAAGGCAATGTCTCATCAAAGACATAGAAGAAGACAATATCACAGAAATGCTGATAGAAGGGATGTGATGAGTTATGAATCAATCAATATCATCAATGTCATTGTTGCTGATCCACCAAATGAGGCTCACTCAGGGGACTCAGATGAAGAGGTTCCTACACAAGAAGATGTACGCACCGACACAAATGAAGAAGGTGTGCGTACACGAAGTCAAAGGATTACTTAGAACCTAGGTAATCCTTCGAGCAACCCACTTCCCCCTCTTCGAAAAGGATCCAAAAAAGGGAAGGGAAAGAACCAAGTTACATATCCTTCCTCTGTAGAAGGACAATCGCTCTCACTAGAGCAAAGGTTTTCACAATAGGAGGATGAAATCAAGGAATTAAGAAGGTTGAATGCAGAACTACTTCAGAGTAGACTTCTTCTTAAGCATGCTGGAGTCAGTCAGCCAAAGGAATTTGTTGTAGCTACTGATATGGATCAAAAATATCATCCTCTATCAGTACACCCTCACAGGTCTAATCCTACGGGTCAAGTGCAACAACAGTTGGCAGTGCTACCATCAGTTGCAGCACCAATCGCTACATATTTCCAAGCTACAGTCATTACACCTACACAAGTCCAAGTTCAACTGGATGTTTCTCAAAAGTTGATAACTACTATTGAGTCATTAACAGCTCGGTTAGAAACTATGGAAGGGAAACGTGCACAAGTTCAACTAGAAAAGAAATTTTACCCTGAATGGGTAGATTCAATTTCTCCTCCATCTAGTTTTGGGATACCTGTATTCCCTATTTTCAATGGATCAGGAGATCCTTAGCAACATTTCGCGCATTACGTGTCTTGTTGCGATCCTATGATGGGAACTTCAGAGCAGCAAGAAGCATTGAAACTCAGATGCTTCGTGCGAACCTTGCAAGGACCAGCTTTTGTTTGGTATACATGCTTGCAATCCCGGTCAATTACTGGATGGGAGAATCTTCGCCAAAAATTCCTCCTTCAGTTCAGCTCAACTTTGCCAAGGACAACAGTTTTCGATCTTACAAACTGTAAGAAAAGGGAGAATGAAAGGGTCTCTGATTTCATTGCTCGATGGAAGGGATTAACATATTCCTTGAGTTTAGCACTCCCTCAAGAAGAATTGTTTCCAATCTGTGTGGAAAATATGCATAACGAATTACGCATGCCATTATTCCCTATGAAATACACAAGAGGGTTTCGAGACCTTATTTCAATCACTCAGCAGATTGGATATTCCCTTATACAGGTGGAGGCTAAATCTCATGTAATTCCATCAGCTCCAGGAAAGAGAATGGGTAAAGAAGAAACTGCTAAATTTATGCTTAAACAAGCACATGTACCTGTTTCTACCTCAAAACCTTCATCTTCTCGAAGGGATCCACCTTCTGAGAGCCAACAACAAAGGCCTTTTCATCCAGACAATCAAAGAGATCAAAGACGAAAACAATTTGAGGATCTGAAGAGGAAAACATACTCTTTCCGAAATGAACATGTTCCTGGTTATTTCATTTCGGCTCTGGAAAACAATTTGGTTCAATTTCCAATTCCCAAGAGGCCAAACAAGAAATGAGATGAAGACCATCCCAATTATTTCCATTTTCATCAAATTTTGGGGCATCCCATCCAGGAGTGTTTTGTCTTCAAACACCTCTTGCAAAATATGGTCGACTCAGGACAAGTCACATTGAAAGGCTCCTCTGCCCAGGTAGCATGTGTCACTGCTATAGTTCAAGAGGAGGAAGGTGAATGGAAAGAAGTAAAAAGCAAAAATGCACAGAAGTATGATGATTGGATGGTCAGAAAGAAAATCTATCGAACTCATGCTATTTTGTGAACACAATTAAAGAAACCAATTGTGTCTTCTGCCATGAATATTGCGGCAAAACCCTCTTCATCAGAGGGAAAGTCCTCAAAGAAACGACATGATTTAAAGGCAGAAAAAGAATCAGAAGAAGATCAGTCTGTGTCAAAACCTTAGTTGTCTTTGACTTTGGTGGACTTCATGACATCTACTTCAAAGCCACGGGCACCACCCCACCAAACGGCATAGCCTAAATAGGCTAATCAGGTAGAGTCTTCATCAGATGAAGACTTAATCTTTGGTTATGTTAATATGATTCGGTTAACAGATCTATATGCCAGTCGCAGTTTCGATTTCAATGAGCCTGAATTCCCTGTATCAAACAGAGGAATCAGAGGAAGTTCCAGGGGCTCAGGATACAGGGGAAGACGTGGATCTTTCAGAATACACTATTCTAATTCTACCCCTACTAGAACTGTATACGCAACAGAAACTCGTGGTAGAGCTCTTCAGTGATCTCAGCAAGAACAAGCAAGTTCTTCTACCAATACCAAATTCAGTCCTGGAACAGTTATTTTGGAAGACTGGTTGAAGGTCCCATATTCTTCCTCTCAGAAAGTAAATGGATCTAATCAGTCTAATCTTCCAAAACCAGGAATATTGCCAACTCCTATCCCAATACAAGATGCATCAACATCCAAAGCATCTGCTTCCAACGTACCTACTAAACCACATATTCCTATTGGGAAACAAAGACCTCTGGATCAAAATTATGATATATTGAAACACTTGGCCCATGTTCCAGCCATGTTATCAATTATTGATGCTCTAAATCTGTAAAAAGATCTCCGGGAAGTACTCATCGAGGATTTGTCAAGTCCTCAAGAGTTTGAAATTGAAATTGCTGCAGCTGAAGTCTATCACATAGAGAATAATCCTGCAGAATTCCATGAAATAATATCTTTTAATGATGAAGATGAAGATGATGTTGTGCATGGACATATTAGACCCTTGTACTTGTCTGGCAAGGTCAATGGCATGGATGTTCGAAAAGCTTTCATTGACAATGGTTCGGGAGTCAACCTCATTCTCATTCATACACTTCGTCGATTGGGCCTCACCTAATCTGATTTATCTCCTTCTACCATGATGTTACAAGGAAATGATAAAAATAAACAAGAACCACTGGGCGAAGTTACACTCAGAACTCAGTCTGGAGATCTTGTATCCAATTCAGATTTCATGGTTGTTGATCAAGACTCAGCCTTCAACATCTTGCTTGGAAGACCTTGGCTACATCAACATGTGGCTATCCCTTCATCATACCATCAATGTCTCAAATATTGTTTCTATGGTCAAGTTGGGACATTTTATGGTGATAAGTCCCCGTTCAAGACATGTGAGTCTCAATACATTGAGGCGGAATTCTATCACATTAAGCAAAGGGAGAAATCCATAACAAATGAGATTACCAAAGTTAATGCTCCATATGGTTTGGAAAAAATTCCAGTAAATCCATTTACAAATGTGAGTACAGATTATGTGTTGCCTATCATTCAAATTGATAAGATATATCCAAATCAAAATACTCTTATAGAAAGATCCATAATGTCAATTACAGCAATCGAGCCAGGAAACTTGGGAGAAATTGGTAATCTACCAAACTGTGATGAAATCACAAATGATGACGTCTTCATTTCATCTACTGAAATCAAACAAGTCTATGCTTCGCCAATTAGGCCAGAAGAAGTTATAGTAACATCGGAGGTGAATAATGATGTCGATTCCCAATCCATCATCTCCTCTTTATTACCCAAAGAAGACCCTTCATCATCAATCGGGTCGGAAATGGAAGCTTCTTCTTCAAGATATGAAAATTTAGAAATCTCTTCAGATCATGAGAATTCTACTTTATCATCTACTATGCAAGTAGAAATGGAAGAAATAACACATGATGAAGAAGAAGATGAAGATCTCAGAGATGCTCCTCCAGCATTTGAAGAGGGTATCTCTACCACTGTGGATGAACTCAGAGAAATAAATCTGGGTATAAAAGAAGATCCACGCCACACTTTAATCAGTGCGGCCATGACTCTTGAAGATCAAAAGATGTATATTTCTTTTCTAAAGATAAATAGAGATATATTTTCTTGAAACTATACAGAAATTCCCGGGTATGATCCTGATGTTGCTACTCATCATTTGGGTTTACCAGAAGAACATCGAGGATTTAAGCAAGCCGCGAGAAGAACACAACCAACTTATGATTCCAAAATTGAAGCTGAAGTGGATAATCTTATCAAAGCTGACTTCGTCAGAGAAGTTCAATATCCCAAATGGTTGGCTAATATTTTCCCTGTAAAGAAAATGAACGGACAAATTAGATTTTTCATCGATTTCAGAGATCTTAATCGGCATTGTCCTATGGATGATTTCCAAGTTCCGATTACAGAACTTCTAATTGAAGCAACAGCTGGCTATGAAGCACTTTCCATCATGGATGGTTATTCTGTATATAATCTGATCCGAATGGCCCCAGAAGATGAGGAATCTATAGCCTTTAGAGCCCCTCAGGGTGTGTTTTTCTACCGGGTAATGCCCTTTGGCTTAAATAATGCAGGTGAAACTTATCATTGTGCCATGCATCGTATCTTCAAACCCTTCTTATGGGAGTTTGTTGAATGCTAAGTAGACGATTTGGTAGTTAAATCCAAACAACATTCTAATCACTTGGCTGATTTGGAAGTCATATTCTGCAAGCTTCGACAACATAATTTGAAGATGAACCCCATAAAATGTTCTTTTGTGGTAACCTCCGGAATATATCTCGTCTTTGTTGTATGCCATTGTGGTATTGAAGTCGATCCTGAGAAGGCCAAGTCAATCCTTAGTATGTCACCTCCTAAAAATTTGAAATAGTTAAGAGGACTTCAAGGACACTTATCCTATATTCAGCGTTTCATCACCAATTTAGCAGGAAAAAGTTTACCCTTCACCAAATTGATGAAGAAGGGAGTCACTTACGAGTGGACTGAATAATGTCAAGAAGCATTCAATATTCTCAAGAAATAACTCTTGAGTCCACCGGTACTCATGCCACCTTTTGAAGGAAGACCACTTATCCTCTACGTGACAGCTCTAGAGCGATCATTGGGTGCCTTTCTTTCTCAAAAGAACGATGATGGGAATGAAAACAGCCTCTACAATCTCAGTTGAACCATGCTTGAAGCAGAAACTCGATATTCAAGTATTGAGAAGTGCTTCTTGGCATTAATCTTTGCAGTTCAGAAGTAGAGACACTACCTGCAACACCATGATGTACAATTGGTATCTCGTAATAACCCGTTCAAATTTATCCTTAGTCGTCCAATGCTTACAGGACGTATGGAAAGGTGGGCAGTTATTTTGCAGCAATTCGACATTCAGTATGTGTCTCAAAAGGTGATAAAAAGCCAAGATCTGGCTGATTTCGTGGCTGAACACCCTTTAGTGGAAGATACATCTTCAGATATTGAACTCCCTGATGAGGAAGTCTTCTCTATTCAAGAAAATCCTCAGGCATGGGAAATGTATTTTGATGGTGCTTCCAGAAGTCCAACAGGGAGGAAAATGGAAAATCCTAAATTCAACAAAGTTGGCTTAGGAATTGTACTCATTTCTCCAGAAAAAGAAGTGTTACCTTATTCATTCTTATTGTGGGAAGGTGGTACCAATAATGAAGCAGAATACCAATCTCTCATCGTAGGCTTGGAATTAGCGCTTTAAGCACAGGTGAATCACTTAAAGGTGAAAGGTGATTCAGACCTGGTAATCAAACATGTCAATGGGGATTATGCCATTAGAAAAGAAGAACTAATCCCTTTGTATGATTACATCAGAGAGTTAATGGAAGAATTCCCTTTGAAACCGACATTTTCTTATGTCCCATGATCACAAAATGCTCAAGCTGATGCATTGGCTAATATAGCCACAGCTCTGGAAGATCCAAATCGGGACGAGACAACCATCAGTATTGCCCACCGTCGTTCAATTTCACCTTATGTTCGAATCAGAACAGAGGAAATTAATGAAATTTGTCCCATTCTTGAACCGTATGGTCATACTACAGGATGGATGTCACCTATCAGGGAATACCTTCAAAATGGTACACTTCCACCTGATAGAGCTGATAAAGAACAAATCCGGAGACGTGTGGTCAATATTACTCTTTATGATAACCCATATCACCTAGAGAAAATTCTCTACAAATGTGGTTTTGATGGAGTTCTCTTCAGATACATTGATGGGGAAGAGACAATAGTTGTCATGAAAGAAGTATATGAAGGATTCTGTGGTGCCCACCAGTCTGGACATAGACTGTCTGATCAGATTCGAAGGCTTGGATACTTTTGGCCTTCAACGATACGAGATTATGTCGATTTCAAAAATAAGTGTCATTCACGCCAAGTACATGCCTACTTCATTCATCAACCTCTAGAGTTTCTTCATATAGCTAAATACTCATGGTCATTTTCCACATGGGGAATGGATGTGGTGGGACCTTACCCTTCTTCTACGGACAAGCAGTTTAAGTACATTCTTACTGCTACTGACTTCTTTTCCAAATGGGAAGAGGCAATACCTCTCAAAGAAGTCAGTTCTAAATGCATTGTTAGCTTCATCAAGTCTAACATCATTACCAGATTTGGTGTCCCTCATACCATATTTACGGAAAATGGAACAATTTTCTATTCGTCCGAGGTGAAGAAGTTGTATCAAGAATAAAACATCAAATCCAACCATTCATCTCGGTATCATGCAGCGGAAAACAGCCAGATAGAAGCCTTTAACAAGACTCTTTCAAATATACTGCAAAAGATGGTGGCTAAAGATAATAGGTCATGGCCTGATAAACTCTTTCATGCTTTATGGTCTTATCGGACTACCACCCGCACTGCAACTCGGTCAACTCCATATTCATTGGTATATGGAACGGAAGTCATCTTGCCCATTGAAGTTCAATTGCCTTCGTTCAGAGTGACCAATTGTGATCAGTCATCTACATATGAACAATCTCAAAAGAGATTGAATGAATTGGAATAGTTAGATGAGAAAATATTTTTCACTTTTCACCACTTGGAAGTCTATCAGAATCGAATAGCACGAGCTTTTAACAAAATAGTTCGTCTTCATTCATTCACTCAGGAAGAATTGGTATTAGTTCTCAGAACTCCAATGATACCAGGAAAGAAACCTCCCAAGATTGAGCCAAAATGGGAAGGACATTATTCAATACATAGGGTCTACTCCAATGAAGATTGTTCATTAATCACGGTGGATGGAGAACTCATCACTACTCCAACCAATGCCAGATTTTTGAAGAAGTATTTTGTATAAACTGCAAAGTACCTCTTTTTTCTTTGCTATATGACGTTAAACTATACAACAATGGTCCAGTATGACCTTAAACTGTAAATTGGTCCAACATGACGTTAAACTGTGTCTCCCCCTTGGTCTAGTATGACCTTAAACTGCAACTAGGTCATGTATGACCTTAAACTGCATCATCAACGGTCCATGCATATGACCCTGAACTGTTTTCAACGCCCTTACATCTAGCAAGACGTTAAACTGTGACGTCCTAACTACATGATGCTAAAATTTATAAAAGTCCCTTATGTCCGGAAAGGAATTAAACTACATAATTATCAAAGGTCATGTATGACCTTAAACTACACTTTTGTCCAGCCAGACATTAAACTTCACCATCCACGGTCCATGCATATGACCTTAAACTATTCACACTTTTTCCAACTTGACGCTAAACTATGGAAAAAATCTCTAATGCGTCCAACATGACGTTAAATGGTGTACTCTTTTGTCCTCACTGCATGACATTAAACTGCACAGTCCCCCTGTCATCCAACATGACGTTAAACTCTATTGTCCCCATCGTCCTAACTACATAACGCTAAACTATACAGAAGGTCCGTGATATGTCCTACATGACATTAAACTGTACTTTGTCCCTGCTACATGACACTAAACTGTGCAACACCAATAGTCCTAACTGCAAGACTCTAAACTGTGTAGTCCCTTTATATGTCCTACATGACATTAAACTATGCATCGTTAAGGTTGTTGTTACCTCTTATTTCTCACACCAAGTATGTCTCATGTGAGCTTAGAGAAAACCTCAACCATAACACTCTCTTTAGGTCTCTAACCATGTGTAAGTCCCAACAACATCATTTTTTTAGGTCATTGTCCCCAAGAACAACTTGATCATTAATTCATTCTTTAATTGAACTACACAGACTTTGATCCTTTCTTTCTAGGCTGGGTATTTAGGCAACCTCCCAAGGTTCAAGCCCAAAACCAATCTCTTCACATCGGTTCACCCCCATCTCATACGATGTTGATTCGTGAAGCTGCCCCTAGAATCAATATCTTTACATTGGTTCACTTTTGTCCTTGTTATACGACATTAAACTATACAACACTTTTGTCTAGTATGAGAATAAACTAAAATATTCCTTGATACCCTCATCTGAGAGGGAACCATTATTTACATTGATTTTTCAATCATGTTTCATTTCAAAGACTACGTGCAAACATGGAAACGCCCAAACCTTTTATCTTGGGTTAAACCATCATTGTACTAAAGTCCCCTTTCACCCTTTATATGTACGAACCAAATTTGTACAAAGAGTATTTCTTGAACTACGTGGGCTTGATTCCCATCCTTATGGGATACCTAGGAATGTTTGAGTGTCCCTCGAATCCAGCCCCAAGTCTTTGGTCCTAACCCCGAATTCCACTTTCAGTCCCTTGGCTGAAAAGTCCCCATGAAAACACACACTTTGTATTTCTTACAATGGTCCAAGCTCTATGAATCTAAACTAAGATCTCTAATCCTTCTGTCCCACATGACGTTAAACTGTATTTTAAGAACTATGTATGGCTTGATTCTCATCCTTATGGGATACGTAGTGAAGTCCAACATTTCAATTCAGGACCCTGCCACAACATGATTATGGTTAGCATTGATCTATGTATCTCTGTATACATTGAACAATATACATCTTTATGTTTCATAATCCTAACCTTAAATATTTTCGGATCCTCATAACCCTTTTCATGACTTCTAGTCCAAAAAATGTCAAACTTCTGAGAGTTCTTTTTCCTGACTATGCAGCACGTGCCCATAGGCGGCCTTCCATAAACAGTATACATAATAGACTTGTTAGCCAAAAGATACTATTATTTGACTATGCAGCCAATGCCCTTAGGTGGCCCTGCATAATTCAACCCCCTAACGGGTTTTTCGGATAGTGGTACCTTCATTCTTGGGAAGAATGCCTCTTTTGTCCTTATTTTTCTTAAATGACAGTATGTAGGGATCCACAAAAAATAGCCATCCTTGACATATTTGTCCCATATCCTTTTTCATGATCTGAAAGCATTCAAGTCTATGGTTTATATTCTCCTTCACTACGTTTGGGTCAGACCTTCGTAGGAGTGATTTTCATCCAGTTCTTTGATAATATTGTTTGGAAATATCATCTCCATATTCAAGTACCTCTTTCCATACAGCAAACTCTATAGTTTGAAAAAATTTGAATCTCCATAAACTTTCACTGGATTTTAGCACTAGGAAAGTAAATTTCTGAGAGTTCTTTCGCCTGACTATGTAGCACGTTCCCATAGGAGGCCTTGCATAAACAGTCTATATAACTGACTTGTTAGCCAAAAGATACTATTTTATTTTAACTATGCAGCCAATGCCCTTAGGTGGCCCTGCATAATTCAACCCCCTAATGGTTTTGTTAAATAATGGTAACATCATTCTTGGAAACTACTTTTTCTAATGCCTTTTAGCTCTTTTTTCATGTCATTTCTCAGATTCAAATATTCATTAGTCATAGCTTACATATTTTCCCTCATACTTGAGTATGGTAATATGTTTTCAGATGAATTTTCAAGGAATTGAGTCCATTCTAATCCATTTCTGTCAAAGCGATTTCAACCTTAAACATTAGCCTTTTTTTGTCTGACGTGCATGACTTTAAACTGCCCACAAAAGACAAGGGAAATCTGAATAAAAGTCATGTTCCCAGCTCACTAAAACATACATTTTGTAGGATTTTAGGTAACATTGATAAATTAAAATGTTCGAAGTTTGTAGGGTTATTTACGTTAATCCTAGAAAAAATCAAACTATGCTTACTAGGCCCATTGGCTTAGGTAAAATCTAAAGCATTTAGAAAAAGAGAATGCAGGTACAAATGAGTGAAGGTGAAAGTGTTTTTCATTGATTCACAAGAGTTAGAAGGACATCCACAGACTGGAGTCTCTTCTCTTTTTTAAGAATTACATGAGGCTTTCAACATAACTCTTCATTTGATTTACGGAATCCCGAGCTTCATCAACAACCACTTGGAATTCATTCATGAAATTGGATACCATAAGAGATACAGTGATACCAGATCTTCTTGCAACAATTGTAAAAGAATGTTCTTGTGTGCGGTTTGAGAAATTTTTTTGCTGATCAAACTGTGACTTTGTTTCCGTCCAAGAGACTTAGAAGATGGATACATGGATTTGAGAATGGAGAATTGGAAGTAAAGAGCCATTTGGAGAGAGTACACTTTTTAGATATTGCTCTAATTCCATGTTTGTCTTCTCTCCACCAACCGGCAGTGGAATACATTTCAGCCCATGGGTTTGCCATTTTCATATCTTCAAGGAAATGGCATGGATGGAGAATTTGAAAGTTCACACCATTGTTGTTACTCTTAATGCACAGCATAACCGAAATGGAGGAGTAGCAGTGAAACTGCATTTCAGGCATATAGTTCTTTGTATCTGGAAAATTTACTTCTTGCAGATGACCATGACCACACAGAGGCAGATAGATGCTCTGTGGGAAATTAAGATGATATTTCTTCATGTACTTAGCCAAATCTGGGAGAGTGCTATCACAGATATCATAGTAATCATGTCCAATGATGTTCATCATGTCATCAATCTTCTAGCTAGCCAGTTCATCAGCCATTCCAATTCCCTTGGGAATCATTGAATCTGCATAAAATATGAAAAAACTAACTCTTAAATGGGTTTATTTTTCATAAAATTTGTGAATGAATTTGAAAAAATGGCAAAGTAATTAAGGAACGCAAGTCAAAAACTTGGTGCGCAATAATGGAGATTCCGTGCAAATATTTTGTGCGCAAGTACCATCGCGCAAGTCAATATACCTTGACAGCAGTGTTCCATCAAGGAAACACTGGAAAACAGAGCAACCTGCGCGGCTAAGGTGACCTACGCGGCAAGAGCTCGAAGGATTGAAGTCCAGAAATCCGGATGCTTTGTACAGAAGTGAGACCCTCTATTTATAGGCCAGGCGGCCCATTTACGCGCCTACACCCAGTGTGCTCAATCCCTGCGTGACTCGAACCTGTGCGCCAAGTGTTGTGCACTGAACACTTTCACTCCACCTTTCCTTTGGATGTCTCCTTTTTCCTCAGAGTCACATCCTCATTTCTTTCGGATCCAACTCTGAGGGGGGACTTTTTTTGACGCTCCTTTTTCGTCACAGAGTCCAAAGGAATGTAAATGGAAATGACTTAGCACAAATTGATTCATCCTTCGAAGAAAATATCAAAAATCGACAAAGGGATGAACAAGGAGAAGATTTCCCATAAGTCGCGCATGTTTCCACATAGTCTCGCAAGTCCACTTGTGCGACCTAAGTGATAACCGCCTGGGGTCTTCTCCTACCAATAAATAGACCCTATGGGCCCCCAATTCGGAGGAGGATTTGTTTCTTCCAGAAACTCATATTTGAGCTCCCGACGCCCTAGTCTCTTCTCAAAGCTTCTGAAACACTTCTAAGGTAATTTCTTACCTAGAACGGAAGATCTAAAGAGGGGTAGGGAGGCCTAAGTGTTTAAACTCATCAACACTTGCTCGCCTGAGTGACCAGCCCTTAAGGGAAAAGGCCACACTTGCGTGCTGCCATACTCCTTCAATAGAACTTGCGCGACCCTCTTTTGAAAGAACCTCGAGAGGATTCTAAAGGCTTTAATAAAGAGTCGCTCAAGTATTACCCTATTGGTTAATTGTCGCGCAAGTACCCCATATGTCGCGTAGGCATACCTGCACGACCAGGACTTGCACGCCCACCCGGTACATGCGCGCCTACCAGGACTTGCGCGCCCCTGACTTTTTGGGTTCCCTTCTTACCCATTTCACCACTCTTAAGCCATTCCACCTCTCCTATTCAAGATTAAATCTTCAATACACTCTTCAAATCCATTTATGACATGATTTCTTGATTTGGATTCCTTATCTGAAAGGAACTCTGTGGAATATCTCTCAAAACCTAGTGATTTATAAATCTTTATGTCACTAAAAAATTGAGATTTCATTCATTAAACCTCATCCTTTAAGATGAGAGAACCCCTTAATCTGGGCCTCCTTTTCAGGAATAAGCCCCAGTCATAATTCTCAAATCTGGGCATCCTCCTTAGGAGTAAGCCCCAACCATAATTCTCTTAACCTGGGATTCCTTTTCAGGGGTAAGCCCCAGTCTCAAACATGGGCATCCTCCTTACGAGTAAGCCCCAAGTCCCTTAATTTTTCAAATCTCTTAACCTGGGACTCCATTTCAGTAGTAAGCCCCAGTCTTAATTTCTCTTAACCAGTCCTAATTTACCTTTGATATGGGATTCCTTTTCAGGAGTAAAACCCAATCATAAGTCCTCTCCTAATTTGGGCCTTTTTTCAGGAGTAATCCCCAAGTTAGAGTATTTAAAATCTACATGAAGCACATATACGTTTATGGACCCTTCTCCAGGATTTCTTCCTTAAAGTAAATCCTAACCTTCACTTATCTAGGCAGTCATACGTACATAAGCCCCACATTATTTCTTATGATTGCATCTTTCATGGAACAATTGTCTAATTGTTACCAATACCTCTTGTTTCTCACATCGAGCATGACTCATGTGAGCTTAGAGTGTAAAAGTAATTATGACATCCTTCTTTGAGACATCAATCATAAACATCATACTCCTTTACTTGAACTACGTGGGTTCTGATTCCTTTTCTAAACAAAAGATACGTAGGTAGCCCATCCGCGGGTTCGATCCCAACTCTGAAATAATCCATGTCCTTCTGAATGACAATAAACTTCAAGTGCCCCACTGAGTGGATTTAAAACCAACATGGTCATCATAATGACCAAGAGACTTCCATATAAATGTGTTGAAGGATACCATTGACCAAGAATCTCAAATAAATACAGATAATTCTATATCGATGGAGAACCTCGAATACATATAAAAGATTCTCTAAAATTCCTACAAATATTATCATTGATTTTCAGATATGAAGGAAAAGTCATTTTATACTTGGTAACATAATAAGGATTCACGAACATAACTTAAATCTGTAAAGAGTGTCCCGGAATAGACAATAATTCCCCACAAAAAGGTGTGATGAGTCCGACCTCCCATCCTCTCAACCAATGCAAATTCCTATGCCACATCAGTCCACAAACTAATGAGTTCCTACCTTTGGAAAGTAGGTCCGAATGGATGTGGAATCATTGGATGTTTCCGGTTCTACGAACAAACCCGTTAGAAACCAATCGGAATGTTTGAACCTCCCATCAAAAGGCGGTCATCCCCAAAATCCGAGGGAAACAAGGACATACTTAGAATACATGTTGTAGACATATACCTGTGTGATATGAATGTACTTTGTGTATTTTCATATGTGGTATAATTTGTATAGTTATTAATTAGTGATATTTTTTTGTGGTTTTGGGGTGTCCTACTGAGTATTATTTTACTCACACATGCACGGGCTTCGCTCGCACGTGTTGTGTCTTATGCAGACGATCGATGCTTTGATGGAGTCCTCGGTGGACCAGGTTCGAGTGGTTCTTAGAGATATTAGATAGATAAGGTGTGATCCTACCTCTTCAAATAGTATCCATACACCTACCCTTCAGATAGGGTTTTCTGCGGATGAGTTTTAGAAACTTGTGCATTCACTTCTTCATACACTTTCTTTTGGTGGGATTTTATTCTTTCCATGATTACTTTCCAATTTTATACTGTCATACTCTGTGGTTGGAATCTTATTGTATGCATGCATTATTTACATGGTGTTTTTACATTTAAAAATTTTGGGCCCAAAGATGTGTGCATGTGTACATGTACTTAGTAAAATGCCTCTCATCTGTGGGATATGCCTACTCGGTGCTAGTCTCAATCCCCTAGCCTATCAGAGGCCGGATTGGAGTAGTCACAACATGAGCCCCTCTAGGACGGGTCATGACAGTTATGAGATTTGGAAATAATTAATAGTTGGGCCATAGATATATTACCCCTTTTGAAATTCTTGATCTGATCAGGATGGTTTTGTATCACTTTCTGCTTCCCTCGAATCTCTGTCATGTTTATGATGTGTTTCATGTATTGATTTTGAGAATGTACTTACCTGATACTTCACATATACTAAACTTAGGGGTTGTATGACTAGAGAATTATCTTTTTTATTAGATAAAACCTGTGGATATTATATGTTTTAGATATAAAGTGTTATGGAATAAGACCACTCACCTAGTAAAAGTTTTATGATGAAACCATAATTTTGAGCAGGCTATGTGGGAACTCAAGGATTTAATGAAGTAGAAGAATCCTCAGTTGTTTATATCTGAGTGAAAAAATATGGAGAGATAAATTCTTATACAGTGGTATAATATATGACCATAATATTTTATGATATATATTTTTTAAATAATTTTTATTTCTTTGATATGTTTCTTTACTCACAACATTATTTTCAAACGAACCACGATATAATATAGAAATACAATAATTAAATGTGACATTTAGCACCTATCAATTGGGCTGGAG
This sequence comes from Viscum album, assembly GCA_963277665.1. NCBI lineage: Eukaryota > Viridiplantae > Streptophyta > Magnoliopsida > Santalales > Viscaceae > Viscum > Viscum album. The sequence goes on along the minus strand of OY728156.1, from coordinate 2,057,976,501 downwards.
GGTATAATAAGACCAAATATGCTATGAAAAATTATTTTTACACTTGTATAAAATTAATTCAATGGTTATAAATTTCTTATAAATGAAAATAAAATCATATTAAGGTAATAAAAAGAGAGGTTTTTTCATAAATTTTTTTTTTGCTTGCAATGTGCTTTTATATTAATAAATTAAATTAATAAATATAAATGAAAAATCATAATGAAATATGAATATAAAATATTAAATAAAATATTTTAAAATTTATTTAATGGTTATTACTAGGAAATGAATGAGAATAAATTTGGTTTTATGCTTAAAAAATCATTTTTCAAAAAAATATTTTAATTATGTTGTGAAAATTTCCATTAAAATTTTTTTTATCACTTCTACAAATTGACATTTATAACATGGTTTTCATATTTGGAATTAGAATTTATAAATTTGGTAAATATTTCAATTTCAATTTTGGTCATTATGAGTAGTAACTGAGGTAAAATTATTTACTACGTTAATGGTTAAAAAGGATTAATAAAGAGTTAAACAAAATAGATCAAGGATAAAATAACCAAAAACATGTCAAAATCATATTGGTTATGTTTATTGAGAACCATACATATATTATATTTGAATTTTTGTTTATTTTTTCCAATTTAATTTTAATATGATTTTATTATATTTCAATTCATTAAGTATTTACAAGTTATCCACCCACCTAACTAATAAAAGAATCCTTATCCCTTAAATTATTCACACATCTTGAGCCATATAATTATAAAAATACTTGCACAAATATCTCATAATCATCTAAATCCATGTTATAGAGGCTTTTTATTCCTAAAAATCAACCCAAGGGTCCTTAATAAAAGATCCCAAGGATATTTCTCAAAGAAGAGATAATATTCTTCACTGATTCCTTTTATGTGTATATATTTTTCTACCTACTCCAAGATCTTATATATCATTATTAAAATGATCAAAAAATGTTTATATATTATGATAATATGCTTTTATTCTAATTTAATATCCATTTTATACCTTTTTCCATCCAATGAGAAATGATATTGTCGTTTATATGTACATGTGGACTGCCACCCCCAGGAAGTGACGCGATTCTGTTTTCATGTATACCATAAATGGATGGTCATATATATGGGTTTAGTGAATATATTATATATTTATGATATTATTATTATTATTTAAATATATATTTTTATTTATCTTTGTCTATTTTCATTTTTTTAAAAACAAAAACAGTACTCATGCATATGTCCAGATAATCATCTTAATGAAGTGATGTAATTAATTTTTCATAAATACTTTATATGAATGGTTATAAAGAGTTATATAATAAATAAGTATGATAATTATTAAATTATTATTATTCTAATTAAGATGAAACCATGACCGGGGTTTGAGGATTAGAATCACTGATGAAAAACATTCCTGGCAAATAGACCAGTTTTCACCAAAATATTGATTTTAATGAAACATGTTGTTAATAAATGGGTGATTGGAAATTATAAGGGAATGTTATATTGTATTAAAATTATTAATATGGTTCTTATATATACATATAATAATTTTAAATTTATTATAAAGGATCTTAAGAGTGCATATGAAGAATAATAGGACTCGGGCTAAGGGTTTAAGTTATAATACAATTTTTTTTCTGGATTTTCTATGATAAATTTATAATGGGGGGAAATTATATGATACTTATCAATTAAATCAAATATATAATATATCTATTTTTACAATTTTAAATTAATATTATCATTTTACTCCCTTTGGTGCTTAAAGATATTAAGAAAATGTTTTTGAAGAAGATGCAACCTTATTGCATCATTAGTCGATGGACATTTTCTTCCATGTACATTTTCTTTAAAATGTTTTCAAGATTGTTATTTAATATGATAAAATGATTAGAATAAATTAATTTTCAACTATATTATACTTTCTTTTAAAATGACTAAAATTAAATTTTCACAATTCTTTTAGAATGAGGTACTTTTGGACTATTTACCAAAAGTGTGAAAGGAATATTTATTTTAATGCTCACCACACAAATGGATCCTCACATCACTATGAAAATTCATTAATTTAAATATTCTGTTATATTTTTAATATTTATTTTAACTGAATTTTTTTTCAATATTATTGAAATTATTATTTTTAATGATACTAAAGGAAAATCATCTATTTTCAAAGAATTTTAGAATGATCTTTTAATGGTATTTTTTATCTATGTCAACATCCTTTTACATTTGTTATAAACCAATAGGGATATAATCTAATGATACCATCCATGTCCATTCTCTAGATGTAATATGATTAATTGATGATGAAATTTTTATGAAACTTCTTTATTTTTTCATAGGTCATGCTATGCTTAATTGATTAATGTCTTTATGATATTATACCACACATATATATGATTATAATTATGTTATGGGTGGTTCTACTAAAACCATCCAATGTATTGGGTAATGGTTTATATATCATGAGATAATATGGAATATAATGGTGAGTGAACCCAACTCCCTAAGGGAATTTTTCTACAATTATAATCTTTGGAGTGAACCTTGACTAAGGGAATGATGGAATTGTTGGTGAACCCAATCCACTCTAATAGTCATGGAAGAGAACCTTGAATAATGAAATGAATTTTTTTCTTATGATATTTCTAAAAAAATTATTATGAAATTTTCTAATGATTATGATATGTCGTCATGTATTATGATTGAATTATGATGATTCCTAACTATTTTGAATCATTTAATTTTAAATGCTAAAGTTGTATGCAATGAATAGTGTGTTATGATCATAATATCATACACTTATGCTTATCATATTCTTACATATGATCATCAATTGATATATCGCATGTTTAACCTTACTTAGAATCTAATCTCATGCTTTATTATGTTTCCATTTTCACCAGTTTATGAAGTTAGGTTTTATGTAGGGTATGTCTAAGAATGGAACTATGAGAAGATAATTGCCTGGGAGAGATTGAGGATATTTTATGGGATATGTTAATTGTGTTAGTAGTCTCTAAATACATGAAACCATTACGATTATGGAGCAGGTATAATAATATTATGTATTAAAAATTAATATAAAATGATGTGATATTTAAGAATTCCGTGATCGGCTTTCCTCATACATGATATTTCTAATATATAGATTTACCAATTCATCCATGGAATATATCTTCTAAATACGTATAAATTAGTGGCCTTAGTTAGGAAATCACTATCACCTATTCTGTATCAATAAATAATAGAGATTTTGCAATGATCATAATGAAGTTTATCAATATTTTATCCCATTTATACAGAGTTATATAATGTGTTTGGAGATCAATAGTATTCCATTTTTGTTCTATCCTATCCCATTAGTATGTAATACATTGAGAGAATAAAATTAAGGATCTCTTATTTCATTCTAGACTAAAAAATCACCTATGTATATCATGATATATCATGGATATTCTTGGTTGAACAACCCAATGGGATGAGTGACACACTCTCATAACGACTTCCTACATGTTGGTGGGAATCACGAATCTTCCATCAACATAGAGGAAAGAATTATATCTTGAGACCATTATCATACAATATCCTTACTAATGATCCTCTTTCTAATAATTATACAATCTTAATAAAAAATATTACAGTACTTTACCCACTATATAATTAAAAAATAATGGTCAATATAAAAATGTATCATTCATAGATATATCCATATGATATTTAGTTAACAAGGATATAAGCAATAATTTTTATGGTCAATACTTCCTAATAAGGGTATATTATGAACCATTTCCCTTTCATAGATTGTATTTATACTCAAAATCAAAGCATTTCATGTATTCAAGCCAATGATGTTTTCGCATATTCACGTATCATTGATAAAGTATATGCATAATGATTTTATGGTTGGTTTATAATATAAATAAATCAATGAATAAGTAATGTATCCATTATTTCAAATCATATAATATAGTTGATAAATTTATATCATGAGAATGAGAATTTGTTTCATGTGTTCAGAGTTTCTTAAAACCATAGGCCACTACCAAATAGTTTGGTATTAACAACACTCCAAGACCCATAAAAGATGTATAAAATACACTCTAATACATTTTCTTAATTCTAGGAAAAAACATAAAATGAGAGGTATTAAGAGAATTTTAAATTTATAGAATTGAAACTCACATTTTTATGAAAAACATAATTTCTATCAGTTATTTGATAGAGTAGACATATGTGCAGTTATGTGAGTGTGATTCTGAATAAAATATTGATGATATCAAGAAACACCTAAGAAATTTTGAATCATGGAGATGTTATTAGGTCCTAAGTATGAAAACATTACCTCTAATTTCTCAATATATATAGAAATTTTTTACTTCAAAAACAAAATTCCCAAGTAATTTAACCTCATGAATCTATAATAACTATTCAAAATGCCTTGAATAAATATTAGTCAATAATATGGCTCTCAAGAAATATGTGAATGTGTGTGCCTTAATCTTCGTAATCCATCAAGCTCATGAGTATATAATCCACAAATACTATAATAAAAGACCCCAAAAATCGATAAAATTTTACATTCATTAGAGAAATAAAAATAGAGGTTAAATCTTTCAACCCAAATGGCATAACTAAATACTTAAAATGGTTATGTAAACTATTTAAAACCATATTCAGCATATTTTTTGGTCTGAATTAGATTTGATAATAACTTAATCTCAATTAAATTTCCAAAATCCTTTATCATATTTTAATTCATCAAGAAATTATTGAATTGTAGTAAAATATATCGATTATAAATAGTTATGAGATTCAACTAAAAATAATGTTCACAGAATCATAATCATCAATCACCCTTCTGGGTGAAAATAATAAGACCACCCTGGGGAGATGTACTTGGTTGAATTAAACCATTATATTCAATCTCTTCAAGTAGAATTTTTAATTATTTCATCTCTATTAGTTATATATAATAGGGAAAATACAAATAAACTTTATTCCATGTACCAGATTAAATGATAATTCCACCTCACTCTTAGGAGGCAATCTAGGGAAATATTCAAGATATACATCAAGGTAGAAGCACTCTATAGGAGGTAATTATTTTGGTTTATTTTCTTTTACTACCCTAATAACCAAAATAAACATTTAATAGTTGATTATTCCAATTTTATCATGATAAAATCCATATCAACATTATTATAATTCTCATTTTCTAATAGAAGTATATTTAATTATATCGAGAGAAGAAAAAGAAACTAAACTATTATAGTATTTAATATATTACTTTAATTGGGATAATCAATCTATATCCAAGATGAAATTTAAAACATTCATGTAAATATTATAAAGTTGCCAATTATGTCAAAATAGCCCTACTTCAAGAGGTAATGAAAGAAACCTCTTACTATTCTATATCCATTTTCCTAATATTGGATCGACACTCATAATAATTTTATATAATTATACCCTAAATCCTTATAAAAACATAATTATCATGTAAAGAAAAGAGTGATAATATCAATTATCAAATATAGAATGGTATACGCTAATTGAATAGTATCACTGACCATATAAGGATCCACATCCCTTATCATAGACTACTAAGTTGGAAAGTCACTATTATAGATATCATGGTATCCCTATAGCTACACTCTTAATCTAGAAGAAGGTTCCACTTCCTATTGAATCTACCCTACTCACTAGTTTCCCTTTTATGTTATACTAATAAATGGTCTATTTCACCCAATATATAATCCTCTAGGATAAACATGTCATTTTTATGCATTTAATGTCATTATTCAACACTTTAATGTGGAGTAAACCTATAAAATTTCTAGAAACTACTATACAAGTGACACCATTGATATTGGTTTAATATAGAGGGATGGATAGTTTGAGGGTTTCTTAATCAGTCACACTAATGAAATAAAATCAAGGACCCACTCAAACTATGAGTAAGATAACTCTTACATTGAATTCCATGCCAAGATCCACACATGAATAACTTCTTCCTGATGTTTCATTCACCCAGATGAAGAACTACATACTCTTAAACTTCTTTATGAACTAGTATTGTCTAATAATATATTATTTACAATATCATAAAATGGTTTAGAGGTTGAATATCACCACTTGAATCTACAATAATTCCTTCAACCCTATTTCAAATCTTCTAGATTTGGAATATTTGTACCTACTTCTATAAGGATAAATGTATAATAGATGTATAATCTCAATTGTGAGTTCTATAACTAACATCGTCCTATGTTTAATTCACATAAATTCTCAATAATTAACTTCATAAAGAGTATCAATTAATAAATATTAACAAACATACTTATAAAAACCCATCAACCCAAGTCTCTGATCCTTTTTATCCTTAACCATTACACCCCACTTTAGATGACCATCCCTTTAAAGAGAAAAGGAGTATAAAGGTAACTTATGTTTCTCTAAAGTCTCAATACACTCAAATATATGATATATATGGCCAATACACACCTATAATTCTTATGGTGAGACATAAAATCATAAATTAGGGGTGATGTAACTAGAAGTCTTGCATAACACCCATAATTGTGTGTTCCCAATGAGGTGTTTTTAGACATAATACTTAAATTAACTGAGTTAGACCCTTATTAAAATTGAGTATAAATGGGTGGAATAGTAAGAAGAGTATATTTTTTAACTAATTCTTATAGATATTTAGAGGTAGATGTAGTGTAAATTCTATATTTAAGTAGAACTCATAAATGACCCCTCTTCGATGAATGGATAGTGTAATATTTTGGTCATCACAATCATTGTAAAATCCTAAATCCATGACCTCTTTCATTGTCTTTATTTTATCAGTTATTTCATTCTTAGTGAAAAACATAAAAATAATGGTTTTAAAAATAAACTCTAAATTGAATCATGTAAAATCATAGAAACAATAATAATACATGTGTTTTCACTTCAAATAAATTGATAAAATAATTATATAAATCTTATCATCACTAATAATTATGTAAAAAAATATTTATTTATTTATTTGGTTTCAATTAAAATAAATCATCAATATATTCAATAATTAAGTATTAAAAACATATAAATCAAATTATATTCCTATATATCCTAACTATACCTATCTATCAATGCATCCTTAGGATGCTTGAGACTGAAATATGTAAAACTTTCTCAAGTAGGAAATAAAATATAACACATAACACCTCAAGTAGTGTAATAATCCACCATAATTGTTTTATATGTACATTTTTATGGGTCACTTACTAAGTCCTAACTAACTTATTTTTTAGATACAATCAACCCCACTACCTTAGAAAATTATACGATACAATTTTTTGTGACCCAACTCAAATACTCGAACATTACCTAATTTGAATCTCTATAGGACTTTAGGTGAACTTATTGCTCACCAAAAGCATTTTTAAACACCAAGGGATAGTTGAGAATATTAGGAAGTTATTTTCCCTCGTACTCGGATAAAAAATATAACATTCCTTCCAAAAATTTAATATGAAGGATATAAATAATCAAAAACTAACATTCCTAGGAAAACCTATATTTCATAGGTACTTATTAACTAGAATAATGATGTATCAATCTCTATATATATTAAAGATAAGATAGATTTATAGTTTAAAATACATGCAAGCAATAATCCAAAAGATAACCATACATGGATACATTACTCAAAAAGAGAGAAATGCCACACATGTCATAAAACTAAGGTTTCCTATGTTATAATATAAAAATTGGCATCCCTATAATATCAATTTTATTTAACTATAATATTATCAGTATCTAGATCAATAAATTAGGACTCCCAACTCCAATCACCATCATTCCCTATACACAGTTTCTTTTCCCTTTACCAATATCACATAAATTAAAGTTTTCATTCATTTCAAATGAACATGTGTAGGGTATGAGTATATCATACCCTGTGGAGGTCACCATATGACCCCTATTTTTGTATTATAAAACCAATTGTTCAACGCAGAAATATAAAGTAGGAAAAAATCAAATGAAACATAAAGTAGTTTATCAAATAAAATTTGGTTAATATAAAATAGTCATGACTTTATAACATTATAATAGAATCCTAGATGGAATTTTCAAATCCTTCTTTGATTCATGCCAAAATCCAAACTATGGTAGCTTTCCACCATTAGGAACTTATCTATCACACATGATTTTAAAATCCCATCATCAATAGAATATAGTGTTTTTTTTGTGTCTATATCAATATATATATATATATATATATATATATATATATATTCAATAATAGTCATATATAAGGAGGTCGATCTCTCCCCATAGAGAGGATTTGTAATCATATGTATGCACACATCAATCCTCATATGGGAGGACACTCTAACCTAATAGAGAGGTGTGTGTGTGTGTGTGCATGTTTGATTATATTTATATCCATTAAAATATATATATACTTAAACCTCCTTATATTTGATCCCTTTATCATCATAGGAAAGAAAAATATCATATATGAATATATCTCTATGTATTGACAGTATATACATATCTAGTTGCAACCAGTAAAATAAGGTTCAAATACCTGTATAAGAAAGACCAAGATAAATTAAGACTATATATATGAAATAAAACTAAAATCATCCTACAAACATAATATTAGTGTAAAAATAAAAATATAGTACCATGATCACATATTTTCTAAATTATATAGTTATACAATATACTTTAAAGATAAATGCTCAATTTTTCACATATCAGATACTAAAGTTGACATTTTTTGGGAAATTAATATTTTACTGCATATATTTATTTCCCTAAATTATGTAAAAAAATCATTAAACATGTTTAGTAACATTAAACTTGACTTAATATCAAGAATCATTTATATAATTTTTTATCATGAAAAAATAGGCTATGATTTCACATGGGATCACGTGAATTTATTCCAAATGAAAGGAACCTATACGTAATCCTTTACCATAACACAATATCAAATGCACTACACATAAAAAGTGTAACTATGTTTGAAGTATTAGGTAGATATACGGATAAAATATTCAATATGGGATGAATATTAACTATTTATATCAAATTAAGACATAAATTTTATAATCATTTTAATTTTCAATACTTCAAGAGACATGTTTTGAAACACCTCGAGATATATATGAGATAGATTTTTATTTTATTTTATTTATTTTGTTATATTTTTTTAATTTCTTTGATTTATTTTTTTTTGCACAAAACGAAGATAATATTTCACTACATGTAACACTGTATTATCTTGAGGTATATTCAACACTATGCTTGGCTTGTGTTATACACAATTTCAAGTTCTTTTGATAGAATTCATTTCACACAAGACTGGGTATAAGTGAACAACTAAATATTATTATATTACCATATAACGCAGCCATTATAATAGTTTATTTTGAATTGTATTCAATGAATTGTGAAAATATTATTTACAAATTTATATATAATTAATTATTTAGTGTGTAATTAATTATAAATGAAAATAAAACCCTTCTTAAATAAAAGGAAGCATTTTTCTAACAAACTATTTAAATAAAAATAAGTGGGTTTTTAAAAAATAAAATCTCCTTTTATGGATTTTATTAATGAAATATATATGAAATATATTCATTATAATGTTTAAAATTCTTCTTATATGTTTTATAGAAATTATATAAGAAAAAATTCAATTTTTCGGATAAAAGAAGTATTTTTCAAAAAATGCAGTTATGCTGCCTTTTGGTGGATCACCAATTTTTAATCAAGTGTCTAACACATTTTTATATTATATATGAAAAAATATACTTCTTATTTTGAATATTGATATAAAAATTTACTTCGGAGTAAATTTTTTTTATTTTTCTGATAACTTTCACGTTTTTATGAATAGTAAAAAAAAATACGAAATTTTAATTGAAAACAAATTTTTTCATCAAAATAATTTTTATGGTTAAGTTATATTACATGATAGTTTTAAAATATAAATATATTATAATTTTTTAATTTTATTTAATATAGGTCATTTTCATTAATTTTACATTGAATTTAGGTGTAAAAACATTTCAATCATTTGCATGTTTTAACTTTTAAAACTAGTTTTCTCAATCGGACAATAGGATTAATTTCAATTTAATTACTGAAACTTATTTGTTTTTATTTTTTAAAAATTTATATCAAATTTTTATTTAGGTGGTCCAAATTTGGTTTGTAGTTCCCTTTTTTTGGACAATATTAATAGTAACCATGGTAAATTTTGTCACCACAGTAAAAGGTAAATTAGGTATTTAAAAAAATTATAAATCATTTAAAATGACCCTAAAATAATTCCAAATATTTATTGGATGAATATAATTCGTCCCATAAAACATAATTATCAAAATCAAGTAATTTAATGGCCACTTGTCCATGAAAATCAATTAAATATTAATAAAACCAAAGAAAGTGACAAAATATCACTCATTATTATTATAAGTATTATGATTTTTTTATTGGTATAACCAAGATATATATTCACAATTAAATATTATATTTAAATATAAAATAATTATCTATATCATGGTAATTTATTTATAATTCTTAGGGAAAAAATAATTACCTTTAATGATGACACAATAGTGATGGAGTGGTTATTTTATTAATAGAAATATCAAATAAATGATATTGAAACATTTAAAATAAATATAATTTTAATTCATTAAGGTGATAAACTAATTTTGTAGGTGACTATGATATATTATTACTGTATTAAATAATTTGGTTTTAATTAATATTTCTTTTTCAATTTTATTAAAAATCAATGTAATGAATAGTGTCAAAATTGATGCTAATGATATTTTATGAAAATAATATGTTATTAAATTATTTAAAAATCATTAAAATCATTAAAAATTATATATTTATATTTATATGGTCTAAAAGATCATAAATCTTCTATTTAAATACAATTGACACCATATAAGTAAATAATTATAACCATTTAATATTAAAAGAATTGTTATCACAATTAAAATTAAAATACATTTATTATGGGTTAATCAAAATGATATGGTTAAAAAAAATAAGTGTCTAAATTTTATTATTTGATGACTCTACAACCTTATATCATATAATATTCTAATACATGGCATTTTGGTCATGTTTTTATATAATATAAATTTATTATAAATTAACCTTTTGATAATTTCCAAAAGTTCCCCTTACATAAATTATAAAAGGGAACCTCCTCCCTCACTTTTTTACATCCCTTTGAGCCTTTAATATCGACCAAAAATCTAAAAATTTCCCTTATAAACATCCCTAGTCACATTCTAGAGGTGTTTTTCTTCTTAAAATTTCAACTATAAGGCCCCTAAGAGGATATATAGACAGTGATCGTCGAAGAAGAGGTAATGTCCTTATCAATGCTTTCAAACTCATTTCTTCTTCAACATCTTATTATTATGTTGTTTCCATTATAATATAATAAATACAATATTACCTATACACTGAGATGTTATTATGTCTATTTAATAACCATATTCCACCATCTATCCATCCAACAAAAAATGAAATCACCATACGTGTGTGTGTACGTACGGCCTACCGTCTCCACACCATGGTGTAATATTTTTTGTTACCACATTACATGGATGGGTATAATGAAGGAAGTAATAGACATATATAATTATTATAACATGATATTAATTTTTGGAAATAATATATATATATATATATACCATTGACTGACATAATTATTACTATTAGAAAAATTATACCATCGTTTGTGTGTACGTACGGACTACCGTCTCCATAACATAAGGAGATTCATTTTACTTATTCAAAATTCAAGAATAATTAAATAAATTTATATAATGAATAAATATTATATATAACACCTATATTCTATTCAATAATTTATATATCTATAACCTATGAATAATATGTTGGACTTATATGACAAAACATGCATAAGAAAAGGAAGTGATTAACACCCAAAAGAAGAGTAATAAGGAAATATTATTAAACATGTAATAATATGATCATATATGATATCATAAATATAAATATGGTACTATAATAAGTTAATAACAATATTTAAAATATTATACCAGATTTTTAGATACATATGAAGGGGATAGGATCTAAGGTAAGTCAATTTCATATAACTTATTATTTTCGTGAGATACATGCCTTATTCACCACTTATTTCTTTTGTGTGGGGTACATACCAACCATGAATGTATTCAATGATGTTTTTTATATAATTAAATTTATTTTTATTTAAATATCCATTTGATGATCTCTATTTCATTGGGTTTTATGGTTTAAAAGTTTCCAAATCAGTAAGCTAGTTTTGTCTCAAATTGCCTTCTTTCAGATGCATGTTTTGTTATACACCTATGTTCTTTTAAAAGGTGTATATACTTCCATATCAAATGTTATATCATAAATATCCTTATTTTCATGATATTTTATATTGTTTTTATTTTTATTATTTCACAGGGATTATGATTCAAATTTTTCAAAGTTGTGTGGGACACTTTGAAAAGTTTGAATATTATTTTCCTAAAGAAATGTTTTTAAAAGATCTCTTCAGCTAATTATCAATGAATGATTTTAAAAAAATATGTTTTAAAGTGTTTTTAAAATATAAATTTACATTTTTTAAAATATATTTTAAAACAAAAAGGTTTTCAAAAAGGTTTTATGATCTGAAAAGCATTTTTCAAAGAAAAATTGATATTTTCATAAAGAGTTATTTTAAATACTTCTTTAAAAATTATTTTCCATATAAGATGATGTTATTTGATGTTATTTATCATTTATTTGTTTATATAAAACAAAAATATTATTATTATTATTTATTTGAATGGTTTACATTTATTATGTATTGGTACTTATGAATTTTGTTTCCTTTCCATGAGTTATTCTATGATGAAGTGTTTTATGAAGCAAATTTCTTTTATATGGGTTAATTTATGATTATTTTGATACACATTTTTTTCCATGGGTTAAGATATTATGAATGATTTATTTTATTTTGGTATATGCATGTATGATTTCAATATGTGATGGGTGGGACCTATATCTCCCTCCAATGAATTGGGTAAAGATTTATATCTCATTAGATAGAATAAGATAGTCTTGGGAGTGAACATTGATTACTAAGGTGGCCATGGGAGTGAACCATGAATACCAAGATGGTATGGGTAGTGAACCCATACTACCAAGATGGTCATGTCATAAATGTCTTCACTACTATGGAAATCATATTATATGCTTAAGTGACTGCCACAAATTCCATGTCTTATTCTTATTTTATGATTTCATGGATTATGTTCTTTATCTTCTTATGATTCATGTCTTATGAAAAGTCAATGTTTAATCCTTTATTTATTTTTGTGATCTTTCATATTCAAGGTATGATCTTCTATCCTATACTCATGATTACGTTAACTTGTTTCCCTTATTTACCCTTATTTAGCATCTGAGATCACCCCTTTTCTTATGTTTCTTTTCCCCAGGTTGTAAGGAAAAATTTTAACTGAGTTATATCTATAATTATTTCACATGGACGATGTTTATGACCTAATGTGAAATAATAAAATCATGACATAGTGGTAGATAGTGTGTTTTTGTTTATGAACCAAGTGTTTCTAAACCCAACATGTTAATAGTTTTTCCTAAATATCTAAAAATATAAACCTAAAAGGTCCTTTGGAATGTTAGTGATACATTATTTCCTTTTGATGTTTTAGGTTTTGATGGAAAACATTTGGTCACATTTGTAAAGTTTATTTCATTAGTATTGGATCCATAAGTACAAATTCTAGGCTATTACATTTGGTATTAGAGTTGGGTTTAGACAAATTTGGAGACTAGGTTGTTTTCTTAAGAGTTAGGGATATCAACAAGAGTTTATAAATTTAATATTGATCATAAGTTCAATGTCTTATAAACCCCCTTTCAGTCTTAAATTTATGAAATTTTAAGGAGATTAATGGTATTTTTGGATACTTTTTTTCTGATGTAATTATGGGTTATTACATTTTGGAATGAAAAATGAAAGGTGTGAGATATAATTTGAGGTTAAAAAATGATATAGTTATTTTTTTATTAATTTATCATATTTTGGAATATTATAAGAATTATATTGTTTTAGAAAAAGGAAAACTTGTAGGTTGGGTTACAACCCATCACATCTGGGAAGGACGCAGGAATCGAACCCACAACCGAAGTACGACAAGGATGCATCGCCTACCACTGGCCTACATGAGGTCATGATTAGTATGGGATTTTTTTATATATATACAATTTTATGACTGAATAATAAGTTGATTTTTGGGTAATATATACTTTATCCATGGTTTTAGATATTTATTTATTGGTTTATTTTCAAATAATCTTTATGTTTTGGAAAACCTTATATGATAATGTGAGATATTTTTTGTGGAATCAAGGTTTAACAGTATTTTAGAGGAATATATGTTTTTATTATGTATTTATGATCATTATAGTTACGTATGGAAATTTTTATCATATCTTGAAGATTATTAGGGAAATTAATTTTTGGTATGATACATTAAGAGTGATTAATGTTATTTAGAGATAAATGTTAAAAAATTTCATGGAAGTTGATGGGATTAAATACTTATAAATTTGTGGGTTTTGGTCTTAATAATCTTGATGAATTTTTTGGGTAAATATTAATTGAACGATAAATGTTGAAATTTGGGTATTACAGATATAATGGATTATTCTTTTTAGAGAATTATATTATCGTGTACTAACTATTTTTCTTTGGATAAATTCTTAATGTTATGGATAATATATTGTTATATTATTTGGTGGATCTTGATGCTTCAGGAATGAAGAATTCAACTCAAATACTCATTGTTGGAGAAAAGGATGAGTTTTTGGTTTTTATTTATTAAAGATTATAACTTTACATTACAAGTAATTATATGTCCTTATTATCTTAAATATAGGTTGTAAATTAATTCCTTAACTCTTGGAAATGGATCTTGAAACCAAAAATGTTGTCTTAATACCTAATTTTCTGATAAATAAAATGGTCCCCAAATTCTTTGCATATTTCTAGATTTTTATTACTAAATTTATCCTAAACTTGTTCGCTATCACTCTTCATTAGAACTTAATAGTTAGATTTCTCTTCCATATCCATTTTTTCACTTTCCACCTATGTTATCCTACATGGAAACCCAGTTATGAGTTACTTCGGGTAACTATTAGGTTTCTCACTTTACATTTTGAAAGGAAGTTTTATTATTCCTTTTTCTGATGTGGGTTTCTATAAAATAATATTTAAACATTGATACTTTTATAACCCAAATGAATTTCTAGGGAAAAAATTAGTTTAATGGGGGTAGAATGTAACGCCTCTAGATTTTTATAAGATAGATTTTTTATTTTGATTATTTATTTGTTTATTTATGATTTTATAATTTCATTGATTTCTTGTGTTGTATGCAACACCAATATAATATTTAACTACACACAAAACTTGATTATCATGCGGTATACGCAACACTATACTTTACTTTTGATACACACAATTTCAAGATATATTGATATAATTCATTTCACGCAAGACTGAGTATGAGTGAACAAATAAATATTATTATGTTATCTTATAAACTATACATTATAATGGTGGGTTTGAATAGTATTAAATGAATTATGAAAATATTATTTACACATGTATATATAATTAATTATTTGGTGAGAAATTAATTATAAATGAAAATAAAACCCTTTTTAAATAAAAGGAACTGTTTTTCTGAAAAAATATTTAAATAAAAATAAGTGAGTTTATAAAATAATAAAATCACTCTTGATGGATTTTATTAATGAAATATATATTTTATATATTAAATCTTATGTTTAAAATCCATCTTCTGTTTTTTCTATACATGATATAAGAACAAAATCAATTTTTCAGATAAAAGAAGTATTTTAAAAAAAATGAAGTTTTCCACCTTTTGATGGAACAACCATTTTAAATCGATTTTTAACACATTTTTATATTATATTTGAAAGAATAAACTTTTTATTTGGAATTAGGATATAAAAATTTACATTAGATGAATTTTTTATATTTTTCTGATAGCTTTCAAGTTTTGATGAATAGTAAATATATACTATATTTTAATTGAAAACAACTTTTTCATCGAAATAATTTATAGGGTTATTCTATATTACATAATGGTTTTAAAATATAAATACATTATATTATTTTCATTTAATATATTTTAGGTCACTTAAATTAATTTTACGTTGAATTTATATGTAAAAACATTTCAATCTTTTACATGTTTTAACTTTTGAAACCTATTTTCTCATTCGGATAATGGGATTAATTTTAAATTAATTACTAAAAATTAAGTTTTTTGAATTTTCAAAAATAGATGTAAATTTTTTATTTAGGAGATCCAATTTTTTTAAGTAGGTCCCTTTTATTTTTTGCCAATATAAATAGTAACCATGTTAAATTTTGTTACCACGGTAAAAGGTAAATAAGGTAATTTTGGTTAAAAATAAAATTATAAAGAATATAAAATGACCATAAAAAATAAAAAATATTGATTTGATGAATATAATTCGACCCTTAACACATAATTTTATAAATTTAGTCTTTTAATAGCCACTTGTTCACAGAAATGACATATATATTAACAAAACCAAAAAAGTGAAAAATGTCGAACTCATATTTCATACAAGTATAATAATTTTTATATTGTGATAACTAGGATATATATTCAAAATTAAATACTATATGGAATTATAAAATAATTATCTATATCATGGTAATTTAATTATAATTTTTAGGGACAAAATTATTAGCTTTAATAGTCACACAATAGTGATGTAGTGATTATTTTATTAATAGAAATATCAAATAAATGATATTGAAAATATTAAAATAAATATAATTTTAATTAATTATAGTGATAAAAGAATTTTTTTGGTGACTATGAAATATGAGGATAATATTAAATAATTTTTTTGAAGTTATCTTCTTGTTTGGAATTTATTAAAAGTCAAAGTAATGAATAGTGTCAAAATTGACACTAATGATATTTTATGAAAATATTATATTATTAAATTAATTAAAAATCATTAAAATAACTAAAAATTATAAATTAATTTTTTTACGGTCCAAACTATCATAGATTGCCCATTTAAGGAATATTTACACCATATCAGTAAATTATTATGACTATTTAATATTTAAAGATTTATTATCACAATTAAAATTAAAATAGATTTACTATGAGTTAGTCAAAATGATGTAGTTTAAAATAAAACAAAAACATTTATAAATTTTATTTGTAATTATATTACAACCTTATGTCATATAATATTTTAATTATTTTACTTTTGGTGGTATTTTAATATAATATTAATTTATTATAAATTAATCTTTTGAGAATTTCAAAAAGCGTCACTTACATCAATTATAAATGGGCACCCATTCCCTCACTTCTTAACACCCCTTAGAGCCTTTAATCTCAACCAACCTCTATAAATTTACATTTTAACATCCCAAGAAACATTATATAGTTTTTTTTATTCTTAAAATACCAACTTTATGATCTCTAAGAGGAGAAATTTTGGGTGATCGTCGAAGAAGATGTAAATTCCTTACCGAATATTTCAAACTCATTTCTTCTTCCACATCCTCTTCTTATTATGTTTCCATTATAATATAATTACTCTAGCATTACCTATATACTTGGATTTTATTATGTTTTTGAAACAACCATATTCCACCTTCTATCCATCCAAAAAAAATGAAATCACCACGCGTGCATATGTAAGGCCTACAGTCTCCACATTGTGGTGTAATCTTTTTTTGTTACAAAATTATTTGGATGGATATAATGGTGGAATTAGTAGAAATATATAATGATTATAAAATGATATTAATTTCTGGAAACAATATATATATATATACCATTCACTTACATAATTTTTACTATTTGTAAAATGATACCATCTTTCGTGTGTACGTATGGACTACCGTCTCTACAACGCGATGAGATTAATTTTCCTTATTCAACATTCAAGAATATTTATAAAAATTTATATAATAAATAAATAAGATAGATACCGCCTTAATTCCTTACTTGAAATGATATAACTATAACCTATTAATAATATGTTGGACTTATATGACAAAACATGCATAAGTAAATGAAGCTATTAACACCTGAAAGAAAAGTAATAATGAAATATTATTAAATGGGTGATAATATGATCATATATGATATCATAAATATAAATATGATAATATAATAAGTTAATAAAATTATTTAAAACATTATACAGGATTTTTGGATACATATGAAGGGGATCAGATCTAAGGTAAGGGAATTTCATTTCACTTATTATTTCCATGAGATACATGCCTTATTCACCAGTCATTTATTTTGTGCGGAGTACATACTAGACATGAATGTATTCAATGATGTTTTTTATGTACATTAATTTATGTATATTTAAATATCAATTTTACAATCTCTATTTCATGGGTTTTTAAGGTTCAAAATTTACCAAATCAGTAAGGTAGTTTTGTCTCAAATTACCTTCTTTGAGACGCATGTTTTATTATAAACCTCTATTCTTTTACGAAGTGTATGTACTGCCATTTAAAATTATATATCCAGAATATCCTTCTTTTAATTATATTTTATACTTCTTTTATATTTATTATTTCATGGGTATTATGATTTAAATATTTCAAAGTGGTATGGTACACTTTGAAATGTTTGAAGATTATTTTCCTTAAGAAATGTTTTTAAAAGATCTCTTCATCTAATTTTCATGGAAAATGATTTTAAAGAAATTTTTATGTTTTAAAGTATTTTTAAAATATTCATTTATAAGTTTTTAAAGATATTTTAAAATAAAAATGTTTTAAAAAATGTTTTATGATTTGAAAATAATTTTCCAATGAAAATGGGTTATTTTACTAAAGAGTTGTTTTCTAGAGTTCTTTCAAAATTATTTTCCATATAATACAATGTTATTTGATGTTAGTTATGTTTTATTTGAAGATATAAACCAATTATATCATTATTATTATTCCTTTGAATGATTTAAATTTATTATGGATTGGTACTTATGAATTTTGTTACCTTTCCAAGATTTATGTTATGATGAAGAGTTTTATGAAAGCCATTTATTTTACGTGGGTTATTTTAGGATGCTTATGATACCCATTTTTTACATGGGTTAAGATATGATTAATGATTTTTGTTCTTGTGGAACATAAATGTATGATTTTAAAATGTGATGGGTGATACCTATATCTCCCTCTAATGAATTGGGTAAAGATTTATATCTCATGAGATAGAATAAGATGGTATTGGGAGTGAATATTGACTACTAAGATGGCCATATAAGTGAACCATGACTACCAAGATGGTATGTAGAGTAAACCCATAATACCAAGATGGTCTTTGAAGAAATTCTTTGACTACTATGGAAATCATCTTATATGAGTAAGTTTCTGCCACAAATTCCATGTCTTATTCTTATGTTATGATTTCTTGGATTATGTTCTTTGTTTTATTATGATTCATGTATTATGAACGTAAAATGTTTATCCCTTGATTTATATTTATGATCTTTCATATGTAGGTTATGATCTTCTATCCAATACTCGGGATTTCATTAAATTGTTTCCTTTTTTTACCATTACTGAACATCTGAGCTCACCCCTTTTCTTATGTTTCTTATCCCCAGGTTATAAGGAAAGATGTTAACTGGGTTATGTCTTGAAGGATTTCACATGGATGATGTTGAAAACCTAATGTGAATTAAGAAAAGTTGGACATAGTGGTAGATATTGTGTTTTTGTTTATGAACTACTTGTTTATGAACCTAATATGTTAATATTTTTCCTAATTAACTAAAACTCTAAATCTAAAAGGTCCTTTGTAATGTAATTGATCCATTATTTCCTTTTGATGTTTTATGTTTTGATGGAAAAAAAGTGGGTCACATTTGTAAAGTTTATGTCATTAGTACTGGAGCTGGAAGTGAGTATTCTAGGCTATTGCATGTTTAGATTTATTTTAGGTGAAAGTATCATGTAAACATGATAAAAAGTGACTAAAATTTATAAAATCACTCAAACAATATGAGAAAACAATTAATATATAAGAAATAGAATATCAAACATTACATATCACTAATTATCATGGATAATATTTGAAAAGTATAAAAAAGGAATAAAGGTTCAAAAATTATATATGAAAAAATAATTACTAATTTAGGCTTATAAAAACCATTTTATTAAAAATGAATTTAATGAAATTGTTTATTTGGTCATCCTTTACTTGAACCAAATATATTGTAATTCTACGAACTGTGATATTATAAAATAAACAGAGGGGTTATCCACAACAACCTATAAAAAACTAAAACCATATACTTAGAAAAGGAGGATAAGAAACTACTTGAATATTATCTAAACTATGTTTGGAGAATACATATATTTAACTCTCTTCTCTAAGGAATAATTGAAATCATAAATACAAAAAAAGTAACCACTCTATTGGATCATTAGTAATAAGGTAATTATAAAACCTATAGGAAGTGAGATCTAAGGGGGTTATTAATTTCATAACCTTGGGAGAATAGAGGTTTAAGTATTTATAGAACTACTTCCAATGTAGTAGAGACCCATAGATGATATATCCCTCCTAACATAGCCTCATCAAAATTGAGCCCCTATAGTCCGTTGATTACTAACTTAGATAAGAACCAAGATTGGATATAAGGAAGATGAAAAGGGATACAAGATGAGTTCCTAAATGTGATGTCCCTCACTCGGTTCAATCCTGAGTGGCTGATCCCAGTTTTCCACATGGACCCAAGCGCACAACCTTGTACACTAGAGGTTTTTGACTAGTAGTGAGGGACTAGGGTGTCTGTTGGGAGACTATGTCCTCAGTTCAAGGTGGAGAACAGCAGAGATCATGACATGAACAAGTAAATTGAATCAATATAATAAATAAAGTTGGGTAAGTAGGAATAAACTTCTATGAAATAAATAATCATCTTAATAAAAGAATCTATATCATATAAAAATGATGATGTAAAGTCATGTCTCTATAAAAATGAAAACATGCATATAGGGAAATAACTAGATAGTGCCATACATGACATAAAGAAATCAAAATGGGAAAAAACTATCCTAGAATCCCAAGAACAATCCTGGTCATCTACTACCAATCTCCCATTCAAATGCAAGCATGTTAGGTGTCCAAGGTAGGATTATTCCCTTTGTCCACACCTATGATCATATAATATTACTGGGTACCAACGGAGTCCCAAATAGGATGTGAGATAAATCTCAATATGCCACCACCAACAAAAACTTTAAAAATCCATTCTATGAGTATAAAATAAAATAGTTTACATGTATGTAAAACAAACGATATATAAAATCATCATCTCATACCTACATCAGCCTCATCTGATGTCTGAACATGTGATCATTTAGTTGATTAATATTCAGTTTATAATAATGAATTCATATATGTGAGGTATCAACAGTACTAAAAAATTATATAATAATAAGATAAGATCTGAGGTGTATTCAAGTAATCGTTAACCTCATGGATCGAGAAAACTCATTGTATTAACTCATGTAGTTTGCCTATAAGGGGTATGAATGTAATCCATGGGGTACACACAAATAATTATTCTAAAAAAGAGTCTAACCAAGTCCATGGAGCTTGACCATAGTAATATTGGGCTAAAGATGACTTGGCTAGATGGGGTGAATCCATGGTGCCACATGTCTGATGGCATCAAGATGAATCCTCAAAAATCAATAAAAATGAAGGCCTTCGGGCCATTCAGGCATTAAGATGAATCCAAGGATTGTATCCAAGTAACTATATTATCTAGAAGAGAGTCATTTGAATCTTAAATACAATATCAAGGAATTCACTTAACAAGACAAGGACCAGATTCTATATGGGGTATCTCCCACAACAATCAGCTCAATGAATCAGGATGATGTCCTCTAAGTGCTTAAGGCATTGCCTTAGGAATCCAAGGTTCTGTCAAGTATTAACATTAATATAAAGATGAAAAAGGTCTAAAGTAATAGGCACATTACACTCATTCCATCTATATCATATGTAATAATAGCCTATATAATACTCATTCCATTTAATAATTTAATATGTTCATTCTATTAACATTAATTAAACATTGAATGGTGAATTAAGGCCGTACAAAAAATTAATATTCAATTAAAATGGATAAGTCCAAGTGATATCAATACGTATACTTTCCATACAACCATTTAATGATTCATTTAATTTTGATGGAACACTTACCTTAACAAGGCCAAGTAGAGTACACCTGAATGGTTATTCAGGTAAATCCAACATGGGACACTAATGGCATAGAAAATATCTCACCCTACCTAGGGGTTAACATTGAGTCCATATCCTCCAATGAAGTAAAATAAATGTTATTAGGGATTTAGATTACAAATTAGATGATTAAATCTTAAGGAAATGAATCTAATGAGAAATACCTAGGGAAACCTGTGTGATCACAATGGAAACAAATTATAGATGATGATACTTTAAGGGATGAGTCATAGACCAACTAAATTATACCTATAGTATATGCCTCATCTAATATCATCCCTTAGTTTGGCCAAGATTGGAAATAAATGGAAGAAAAAATGAATGATCTGAAAATAGGGAATAAGATATCACACCAAAATAGCACCATTGATAGAAAGTCAAATGATGAAAGGAGACTAAGGAGTAGAGTTCTTACCTATAGGAATCCAATGAGATGAACAGATCTTTATTTTGAGGTCATAAAGAGAATATATCATTAAACCAAGGTAAAATCCATGGGAGAATCTCTCGATGGAAGAAAACGAATCATCATGTTCTTTAGAAATGAGAAAGGAAGAGGGGGTAGGTAATAAAGAGGTAAGGATGAAATAGTAAAACAACCAAAATTTAAGAGGGTCATTGTTTTAAACATGATTGGAAAAACCATTTTCTAACCATATCCTAGCTACTCTCCAAGGATAGTGGCCCTCAAGGTTAGGGGAGCACATTTTGTCCAATTGTGCTCTACCCATGCGTCCCCCTCTACCCAGCGAGCACACCTTGCCCATGCTACGATGCATAGTTATAAAAAAACATGTGTAGCCTATGGACACCCCTACTTAAAGGCATAAAACACCCATGTATGGTTTATCTAACCATGTGGACTGGGAAGAATGGTTTCTATTAACTTTATGAGCTAGTTTTTTCTTCCCAAACCTAGATATTCGATCACTGAACAAGCCACTTACACTTCTAAATCCTTTCTTAAACCATAGGGCACAATTTTTAAAGATAAATCCTAGGAATTGAACAAAAATAAATGGTTATTACCTCATAGAAATGTTATATTCTTACCACATTCCCCCCTTAAAGGAAATCATCATCAAGTTTCCACTCCAAGGCTGGTATAACTTTTTCTCAAAATAACTTCATCTGTTGACCACATATGTCATCCTACCACAAATAAGTCTCATCATGTCCATGATCATGCTTCCATATCACCCATACTAAATGGGTACATTAGACTTAGAGATCCTTCGTTCTTTGATCAACTATGTGTATGGTATACTCCTTAAAATAAGCATTAGCATCCAACTCAACATCCTTGGGATCAAAATTTTGGGACAAGTCATCTTGGTAATGGAGAAGCTATGAAATGTGGCAGACGTCGTGCATGTAATGGTACCACTATGTTAATATCAATCGATATTCTACCGTATTGAATATACCTAAGATATAAAAATTCCTAAAATAATGATGTGATAGCTTCCATTTCCTCTTATCCACCTATTCCCATGTTTACATGATACCCGCATGAAAGACGGATCCCCAACCTCAAACATCAAAGGCCATCAACAATGATCAAACTAAAATTTCTATCTAGAATGAGTAGTAGATATAAATTATCTAATTAACTGAAACTTCTCTAAAGTATAATAAATAGTACGATGACATAGTAAAGCTACCTCCCTTTCCTCTAGTCAGCACAAAGGTGAACAACATGGCCTACCATACAAGGCCTCATAAGGATCCATCTGAATTGTTTCCTAAAATCTATTAGTATAAGAAAAATTAAAAAGGGGGATATTTTATTCTAAAGACCTCCAAAATCAAGGATTCATGCTCATAAGATGTCCTCCAACACCAGTATTGTTTGTACCAACTTTCCATCGGTTTGGGGGTGAAAAGATGTGCTCAGAAGAACCTATGTACCCAAATATTTATGTAACCCTTACTATAACCTCAATGTGGAGTGGGAATACCTTTATAAAATGATAGTATGAGGGACCCCATGTAGTCATTTAATCTCAATAACATAAAGTTTTCCCAGATCATCAATTTAGAAAGTATCCCTGATATGATGGAAGTTGGCTACCTTTATCTGTCCATCCATTACTACCCAAACTGTGATTCTACCTCAAGATGACCTTGGTAAACCAACCAAAAAAACTATCATGACATCTTCCCATTTTCATTATAGGACTGGAAATGATTTTAGCAATCTACCAGGCTATAATTTCTCAACCTTTACCTTCTTACAGGTGGAACACCTAGTCATAAAACCTATAATCTAACATTTCATCTTAGGATACAAATACTGAATATGCATATCATGATATATCTTGGAGATACCAGGGTTCACTTCCCAATGAAAAACATCAGATTCATGCATTATCTCATCTAACATGTCTTTGGGATCTAGATATTCCCATGTATATGTAGTATTTCATCTCCATCAACATACCAATCTGGAGGTAAGTCCTCACCTGAAACACTTACCTATAGGACCAAACCTTTGGGGTCTAAAAACTACCTTATCTTCACCCTATCATGGATTTAGGATGTAACTATTGCATCTGTAATAAAATGCCTCTCATGAATCTCTTGAACATCCATATGCATAAATTAAATAGAGTTATCAACTACCATTCATCATTATCTTCCTGGATGCCTTGTGCCTGATTTTTTCTGCTCAGTGCTTCAACTACCATCTTATCTATTATAGGAACATAGGCAAGCTCAAATTCAAAATATTAAAGGCATTGAACCCCTTTTTTATGTTATTAAATTCATGTTTTATAAAGATATATTTGATTCTTTTTTAGTTAGTATAAACCAAATAGTGTTCTCCCATTAGACAATGCCTCCAGTAACACAAGGCATGAACGATTACTGCATGCTCGAAGACGTACATTGGGAAATTACAATCATGAGTTATAAACTGGAGAGACTCATATGCAATGACATGATCTTCTTGTATCAATACTGCACCCATCCTGATTCTTGATGCATTAAAGAGCATTGTATAGATTCTACTAGGCTCTGGTAGAATTAGGATTGCTGATGAAGTAAGTCTTACTTTAAGCTTATAAAATTCTTTCTCACACACTTCATAACATAATAACTTCACATACTTCTTATTTAGACCAGTAAGAGGTGATGTAAGGTGTGATAATTCCTGTATGAAATTCTATTAATACCCATACATCCCTAAGAAACTCTGTAAATAAAACATGTTCTTGGTCTTCTCCTAGTAAATACAAGCACTCACTATCTATGGATCATTTAATACCCCTGATTCCAAGATAATATGACCCAAGAAGTGAACCTTGTTAATCCAGAAGTTGAACATGGAAGGATTAGAAAATAATTAATACTATCTCAGTGTACTCAAAATGATTTCAAGAATTTTTTCATGGTCACTTCAAGTATGAGAATTCACTTAATTTTCATCCACAAAAACCACAATAAAAGAATCTATATAGGTGTGGAAAACCCTATTCACTAAGGCCAATAAAATAGAAGTCACCTTCCTAAGACCAAAGGGAAGACCTATATATTCATATAAAATGTACTTAATTTGGAAAGATGAACATTGTATTTATGAAGGCCTAACATATACCTGATGATATCATGATCTTTGGTCAATTTTAGAGAACACTCTAGCTCACTAGAGTTGGTCGAAGAGATCGTCTATGCGAGGTAATAGATACTAGTTCATAAATGTAGTCGGTTTCAACTATCATTAATCCACACATAGCCTACGAGTTATATCCTCCTTCTTGGTGAAAAGTTCATGCTAACACCAAGGATAAGTACTAGTTCAGATAAAACCCTTAGATTCTAAATCCTCTAACTATCTCTCGATATCCTAGAGCTCATTAGGTGCCATCCTGTATGAAGGAATATATTTTGGTGTTAATATTAGAATGATATTGATCATAAACTCCACCTATATATCGTGAGGTATTCCAGATAAGTCATCTTGGAAAACATCCCTAAAATGATATACCACTAGAGGAAAATGTTTTTACACACTTTTTGGTCATCCAAGAAAAGACTGGAAATCTGGGATGACACTCTCCCAACCCGTGTTGCTCTATCCCATCTCTATTTTCTTGTACATTCCGCTCTCCGTTATGAATATAATCATCAACCAGTTGTGATTAAAATGATAACATATGGTGATAGCAGTCAACATGGACTTGAAAGGGAACCAACCAATCTATCCCAAGAATGAAAATGAAGCACATCATATTGAGGATAAAGAGGTATCATATGAAACGATAACCACCTAACTCAGTGGGAAAGTACTTGTATTATTATATACCCTCTAATTGTACACCTAACAATGTATCTAGGGTCATCACCCCAAAAAAATATAGAATTTCCAGCCCAATACTTTCATTGATCAATACAGAGATAAAGGAGTGAGAAACACGTATATCGAATAAAGAAGATATGATAGAATAAGATACTAAAATGATACCTCGTATAGTAAATGTTCCTAAACTCTGATACTTAGGAAATGAATTTAAAGAATGCAACTATGTGGATCGATGGATTTGATCTATAGTTGGACTACCTTGTGTAGGCATGCTCTGCTAGCTATAACAATTAGAAGTTTGGTTTCCATGACCATGACCTCCTCCTCTGCTTGTTTAGCCAATGCTACTCTAGATTCCTTCCTCACATAGATCTGTTGATATTACTCTAGAAGGTGGAGCTATTGTGGGTCCTATTCCACTATAAATAGGATAAAAGGTTCAAAAAAACCTCTGATGATGACCCATCCAGTTGCAATCATGACACTCCAATGGGTCTCTATCACACTACGGCATTACATGCTCTAGTCATCCACAGTAATGGCATACAATGGAACTACCAGTGTAGATATGATGGCAACCAGTACTCTAATGATAAACCTTATGGGTATACTTCCTACTATTAGAATATCTATTACCCTGTATCGGCACAAAACCTTTGTGCCTAGTACTATCATCTTCCCCCAAATTTCGCTCATTGATAAGATTTTGGTTCATGATCTCAAAAAAAATATATATAGGAGAAAGACATTAACCTATGAGAGGATAGAATACTTGAGCACATATTCAAAATTTCTCACTCATGACAGATAATCATTGGAAAAACAGGGGTAAAGCGTTGAAGCATAGTGAAACACATTGAATGCTCCATGATAGACATAGAACCCTACTTTATGAGCATGAACTCCATGTACTGATTATCTCTTAGCATCTTAAGGAAAAAATTAATCATACAAGGACTTCTAAAATTCCACCCAAACCATGCCCGGATGATGACCATCTTGGATAATCACATCCCACCCATTCATGGAAGAATCATGCAGCATGTTGGTAGCGAGCTAGACCCTCCTCTCTGGTGATGTATCTAGACTCTCAAAGGTAGAAATAATAGCTTATATCCATAAATTAATATCTTGAGATCCATCACCCCTCAATAGTTTAGAAGGATGCTACCATTGGAACTCATGAGTAAGATCAGGCAATGTAGGTGCAGGTTATGGAGCACCCTACATAAACTGCATCAAGTGTACGAATCACTCTTAAAGTTGATCCATAGTGCCCGGTTCAAGAATAGAAGGTGGTACCTGATGTGGCACTAATAAAGGTAATAGTAGTCTCTTAGGTCCCGCCACCTCTGGCACATGGTCATCACCACCCTTACAGTGCATGACTTGATGACGTCGTGGTGGAATATCACTACAAATGACAAGTACACACCTTATAAAAATACTTGAAAACTGATAGGATCACTAATGGAAGTAGAACATAAAAAAAATGGGTCACAACCAAAAATATTATCTCAAATACTCGCTTAGAAGGAAAGGGTATTGGTAAGTGTTCATGTTGTCATTTATAGGGTTTCTAGTGTATTGAGGGATAATTGAAAGTTAAGGAGGGAAGCACTCATTATACTACACTTGGCCTCTCCATTTATTGTAAAACATTTCATTTATATGTCAGAATATACATTTTAAGTTTGTAAATAAGTTTATACGTAACACAATGTTTAATTAAATAGATAGACACTCCCAATTTATAAAGACCAATACACTTTATAAATTGAAATTGACACCCATTAATCACAACCAGCCCATTACATCCGGTATCAAAATGTAACAGGTAAGATACGATGAATTGATTATAACGAATTAACTTTTCCAGTTTATAAGGTCTCGTACACCGTATAAAATGAAATTGGTATCATTTAATCGCATCCAACACACATATCATGTAACTCGGGTTACATAGCTTACATGGGTTGAAATTGGATTTTTAAGATACCAACAACAATTTATTTGGGAAAAAATCATGTTGGTTGATGCTGAAATTTTTAACAACCAATTTCCCTACCATACAGATGATTCTAGTGGCACAAAAAAATATCACAACCAAGGAACACTAAACAATCATAGGAAAAATAAGAAATGTGAGTAGTATAATGCACATTTATGGTATGGCATATTCATAACATGTAAATCCTATGTGCATATGTAGATACATGTAACAATTATCCTTATCATACTAGGCCACGTTATACTATCAATAGAGTATAAAGAACCTCGAAAATCATGTGCATCACCCAACAGTGAAAGTATATCAACTTTAATAGTAGAAATATAAAACAAAAAATCTTATATTCTGATGAAACTTGGTTTTTACCTCAAATGTGTGTTAGTTACTCCCAGGCATGACTTATTACCAAGTTCCAACATGTTCTTAATCTCCCATAAAAATTTCTCAAACAATGAGGTAAGAAAATAAAACCCCTTTGATACAACTTTATGACATCATGGATCCGGTTCACTCCTAAGTAACCAAACTCAGTTGGCCAGATGGCCTCAAACGCACCTCCTCATAGGCCAAAGGCTACAGACTAGGGGTGAGGGCCAAGGGTGTGTCCATGAGGATAATATTCTCTCATGTCAAGTGGAGCACAATAGTGATATAACATGAATGTTGTGTTTGTTTTACCATGATCTTTTCACATCATTTATTGTTCTTTAGTATATTTTAAATGTTAAAATAATGTATTGTCATAAATAATTACTGATTGTTTTCAATTTTATACATAACTTCTAAAATAATTTTTTTCTGTTAAAATGTGTATTCTATTGATTTTTTTGTAATTTTGAATAATTTTAAAATTAAATAATCCATTATTTTTTATTTTTTATTTTTTTTAATAATCATTTTTCATTATTTATTCTTTTAATTCATATATTATTTTTGTAAATAAATAATTTTAATAATTTTAATAATTTAATTCTATTCATTAAATATTTATGTTCTTTCTAATATTTTATTTTAATTTGATTCTTCGATTTTATTAATTCTTTTAATTAATTAGTTAGTTATTTAATTTCAGCAAACTGAATTTAATTATTATTTTTTAAATTAATTTGTTGGCTAACTATTTTTAATCTTAAATAAATACTTCAGGTATCGAGGGCCACGACAGGAGGCCGAATCACCGTCTCGCACTGCCGCAGATACTGAAGAAGAACCCTCCTACTCAACCCATAGTCTGTTGTCAAAGCTCCGCCTCGCTGGACAACATCACTAACACGCCTAACTTCGCGCCGCCGTGGATGAAGGTCGGACCACTACTGCACCGTGAAAGACCCAGCTTCCCAAAACCTCATCACCGAGCCGCTGCCGACACCCAAGAACCACCATGGACAAGAAAAAATCATTTTAATTAATTATGTTTAATGCATGGACAATAAAAAATGCATGGACAAGAAAAAAATCATTTTAATTATTGGCTAGTTGACTTCCTTATTCCCATCATATTGGTTGATCTCACTGTCTCTTACTATTTTCCTGATTTTCCTACTGGTCTACTCACACATTCACTTCCTCACACACAAACCTTCATTCACTTCACAATTGCATCACCTTCCACCATTGTTTCCTCTACTGTTTGTTTTTACTTGTTTTAGTTTTTTTTTCTTTGTATTTTTCAATTATCACACCATCGTTCATTCCTTTTGGTTTGATACCTATATTACAACTCCACTCATAGTAATTCAGTTTTATAAATTTAAATTTATGTGCGGTCAACAACATGTGATGTCAATGAACAAGTAGAAGCAATATAAAAAATACATCACTAAAAGTAAGCATAAACATTTATGAAAAATTTAATTAGATCAAGAGTTTAAATGGTATCATATACAGAGGATGATGTAATTTAATGTCTCTAAAAAAGGAAAACTTTCATTCAAGGAAGCTTGCAGATAGTGCAATACCTGAAATATAAAAGAATCAAAATAGAAAAAAACTATCGAATCCTCTCGTTTACTAGGTCGGTCATCTGCTACCAATATCTCATCCTAAAGCAAACAACTTAGGTGTCCAAAGTGGGATGATTCCCTTTATCCACACCTTTAATCAAATAATCTATATGGGTTCCAACAGTGTTCGGGATTGGGTGTGATATAAATCTCATTAAGACACCACCAATGGTGTCTATACAAATCCAGTATGTGAGTATAAATTGTAACATTTTGTAGGTATATAAAATTAAAGAAGTATAAAATAAACATCCCATACCTACTTCAGCCTTATGTTCTGTCTAAACATGTGATCATTTAATTAATTATGTTTCAGTTAATAATATGTAGTTCATATACATGAGGTATCATCAGTACAAAAAAATTATATAAAAAAAAGAGGATCCACGGTGTAACCAAGGAATCCTTGACCTTAATGGTTGAGCCAACTCATTGTAGTAACTCGTATATTCTAGCTATATAGGGTTTAACTGTAATCTGGGGGGTACACCTAAGGCATTATACTATAAAATATTCTAATAGAGTCCATTGAGCTCGTCCATAGTAATCTCAAGTTAATCATGACTTTTCCCAATGGGGTGAATCCGTGATTTCATGTTTCTAAAGACATCCAGATGAACCCAAGGAGTGTATCCAACACATTCTAATATCTAGAAAACTGTCATGTGAATCATCATTACAACACTGCAAAATTTATATAATAAGATAAAGACCATATTTCATGGTGGGTAACCCCCACTACAATCAGCTCAATCAATATGGATGACACCCTCTAAGTGCTCAAGGCATTCCCTATAGAATCCAAGGCTAGATCAAGACTAACCGTTCCTGTAATAATTAAAAAGTTCCAATGAAATATGTTCCTTATACTCATTCCATTTATATCATATGTAATCATAGTCTATGTAATTCTCATTTCATTTTATCATTTAATGGGTTCATTCCATTACCTTTCGTTAGATATGATAAGGTAAATTAAGAACATGAAACCAATAACAATTCAACTTGAAGGGATAATTCCAAGTGATATCTATTTTTATACTTTCCATATAACCATTTAAAGATTTATTTAATTGTGATGGAACACTTACCTTAATAGGGCCAAGTAGAGTACACCTAAATGGTGACTCATGTAAACCCAGTATGGGTCACTAAAGGAATAAACAATATCACACCCTACCTTGGATGGAAATCATTGAGGAAATAACATCTA
Organism: Viscum album; assembly: GCA_963277665.1. Lineage (NCBI taxonomy): Eukaryota > Viridiplantae > Streptophyta > Magnoliopsida > Santalales > Viscaceae > Viscum > Viscum album. The sequence continues at coordinate 2,057,944,530 of OY728156.1, read as the reverse complement.
ATGGCATCAAAGAGATCTTATTAGGGATTTAGATTACATCTTAGATGAATAAATCTAAAGCATATGGATTTAAGGATCAACGCCCGGTAAAATCGGCATGCGCACAACAAAATCAATTTAGAGATGGTGATACTTTGAAAGATGAGTAATATACCACCTAACTTATTACAATAAGATATTCATCCTCCAGCATTGGCCCTTAGTTTTTCCTAGATTAGATGAAAATGGAATAATAGATGAATTCCCTAAAAATAGGGAAAAAGAGCTCGCACCAAAAATAGAATCATCGATAGAAAATAAAATGAAGAAATAAGCCTAAGGAGTGGAAAGCCTACATGTAAGAATCAAATGGGATGAATAGATCTTGATCCTATGGTTGGATGGAGAATATATCAATCGAGCTAGGTGGAAGCCTTGGTAGAAGCTCTCAACAGAGGAAAATGGATCCTCTTTTCCACTAAAAATAAGAAAGGAAGATTGGGGGTTTAGGTTATAAAGAGGTAAGGGAGAATTAGAAAAATGGAAAAAAAAATTAATTGAATCCTGATTTGGTAGCATTTTTATCCAAATTTTTTGTCGACCATGTGCCAGTTACTGTCTAACAGTAGTGGCTTGTATGGTTGGGGAGCACAGTTTCTCCAACTATGCTATGCTCATGCATCCCCCTCTACCCATGGAGCACACACCACATATGCAATGAATAGTTATAAAAAATATATGAAGACATGTACGGCTTGATAAACCTTTCACAATTTATCTAACTATGGGGAATGGCCTGCATGGTTTCCACTAATTGTGCAACCTAGTTGTTTCATCCAAAAGCCAGAGCTCTTGGATCTGAAAAGGCCCCAGATGCTCTCGAACCCTTCTTCAAACTGTAGGAAAATATTATTATGGTAAAAAATGATTTAAACTAAAAATAAAAGGTTTTGTACCTCTTATATAATATGGGTTATTAAACTAAAAATTCCCATAAGCTGATATAAGGGAAATAATCCTGAGTTGGGAAATTTAAGGATTAAAAGTCAAATGTTCAAAAAGACTATTTGAACCCTTTATTTTAAGAAAATGATATAGAAACCCAGTGGAAATCTAATGGGATACTAATAAATTTTTATGGAATCAAAATATCCACTGAACATCCAATAGTGATCCATGAGAACATTAGTGCACATGTTGAACCTATGTCCCTTCTCCCTTCTTCCCTCCTTATAACTCTCTTTCTTTTCCACTCTATCTTCCTTAAATATTCTAATACCATGATTTAATAATTATAATAAGTGGAATTAAATTAAATATCTTACCTAAAATGAGGAGGACCATTACATAAATGAATATTAATTTAATAAAGTATGAATGGAAGATGCTCAAGAGGTTTCATTTGGAAGAAGAAAGTAAGATAGAAAACACATCGATAAAAACTAGAACTAAGATTTTGATATATTAATATGAGAAGGTAGTAGATATCACTAGATTTTTCAGAATGGTTGGGATCTAATTATATTTAAATGTATTCAGGATGTGTATTTTTTATGTTACTTGTCTTATTATAATATTTCAAAAGTTGGATAATGGAGAATCATCTTATTACAGTAAGGTGAATTATAAGGTATACTAATGGTATAATTAATTACCATTTATAATATATTATAAATTATAGATTGAAATCATTTTATTTTATAGATGAAAATCAGTTTAGATCAACATATGGTGGAATTCCACTTTATAGAGAGCCTTCTTCTTAATAAATAAGGGTATTTCATAGATAAGTAAGAAGAAAGAGAGAAGTTCATTGAGTATAAGATAAATGAATTGTTGTTACATATATATGTACTCTATTTATATGGATGAAGAAAGAACAATTATATTTGGGTAAAAATTGGATCCTTTAATATTTATCCTCTATGATAACAAAAGTTTTATCAATTTAGGAAAAAATAGTATACCACTCTAGGAAAAATAATATTGATACAAAATTTCATTTCATGAAGGGTAAGGTTATGTAGAACATGTTAAATATAGAATGAATACCCAATAGTGATCACATGTGTGTTATATTTAATAAATATCCATTGAATATAAGTAGGATGGAAAATAAAATACAAGTGGGGGTGAATTATAGTTTAAAAAAACTTACAATTTTTATCCTCTAAAAATATTTTGTTGATCAGATTTTCGAATTATCGATGAAGTCAATGATTAGAGTAATGGAAATATAAACTATATAGAATAAAGCTAGTACATTCAAAATATAAACCAATTGTATTAAACTAATTTATGTAATAATTATTCTATGGTAATTCAATAAATAATAGAGTGAAAGTTTAAGAACAAAATACAGATTATTGGTTAGCAGAACAAATAGTCCTTTAAAAGTATATTTTCAAAACCACAATATTAAACGTATATAAATTGTGAGTTTTTAAACCAACTTGAAGTGCCCAGATCAGTGTGAATCACTGAGAGGGGGAGGGGGTGAATCAGTGATCCCTTAAAACTTTTTACTAATTGATTCTTTTTCAATTAAACCTCTATGGCTGGTTAAAGCCTCGATCCACTCTTCTTATGTCTCTCAACCTTTCCCGGATAATGCAGTAATGAAAAGGCACAGGACACAAGGATTTACAAGGTTCGGCACCAAAGGCCTACATCCTTGCCATGCTCTCCTAGCATGGATTCTCCATTATAACCTGTTAAAATTACAATGGTCGATACAGAGTCCCACTGTATCTCTCCTGAGTCCCACAGGAGGGTCTTTATACTGCGTCCCACAGTGTTACCAGAGTCCCACTGGCCTGCTCCAGAATCCCACTGAAGACTTCTTCTCCCTGAGTCCCACAGGGTCTTCTCTTGGCTCCTCGAGTCACACGAATAGCTCTCCTTCTCTTTAAGCTTATTCAAGTATCCTCAGCAGTCTGGGATAAGGACTGCTGGCCTTGCTCTGTACCTCTGATCACTTGTGATGATCAGGTCTTCTCGTCTTGCTCAGGATTTATCTCCTTCTTCTAAGGATGACCTGGCTTCTCTCCAACTACTGAATACTCAGACAAATGATGTCTTTATCTTCGGTCTGGTCCAGTCTCAGTTCAAAACAACTTCATGCATGGAGTGCATGGCATCTCTGTCTCTTCATGCAATGATTGCATGGCCTTCTCAATTCTTCAAGAACCACTGGTCTTGGACCCCTCAAATGCACACAAGCTGGTTTGGCTTTATTCACGTGTGCATGTGCATGCATGCAAGCATACACTTCTCCTATCCTCTTCTTGGTGCAGTAGACCCACAAAGGGTGTAATCAATTATAGCACGCACCTTCTCCCTTCTTCACACTTTGTTCTTTTTGTTTACACACTCACTGATGTGTTGTTCTTTAGTGTGGGTCTTATTCTTCTTCAAAGTGTGCACATCACTTTGTACACACTAAGGTTCGACCACTTCTTGTCTAGAACACACAACTTGTTTCTTCCTCTTGCACACACACACAATATGTGTTCTTCTTTGTTGTGGTCTTCACTTGGTGCACACAAGGCACTAAGTCCCGGGTCTTCTTTGGTTGCACAAGGCTACGGCCTTTCTCCTTCACTTTGCACACAAGGCATGCAAGTCTCGGCCTTCACTTGAATTGCACACACACACAAAAGTGTGGTATTCCTCCTTATGCACACACACAGCCACGACCTTCCTTCTCTTCTTGCACACACACAAGGCTACAACAAACTCTTGTTCATTTTGCACACAAAGGCACAAAGGTTCGGCCTTCTCAAAGTTCACACACGAGGCGCTGCCTCGGCCTTCTACTTCTTGTGCACACACTGCCCGAACTCCATTTGCACACACACACACTAGGTATGCACTCCACCTTCAAAATAGGCGCGCAAAGGGTCTGCTTGAGCCGCGGCCAACTTCTTCTCCAACAGCTGCACAAGGTACGAGCCGCGGCCTCTCTTCCTTAACACTGCCGCGCAAGCCTCAACAAAGGACAAGGCGCGCAGGTCTCAATAACCCTTGAGGGCGCGCAAGGTACTTGCGGCCTCGGGTCCTTCCTGTCGCGCAAGGGATGCGCGCAGGGTCTCCTCCAACTTCTTTTGCACAAATATGCGCAAAAGGGACTTCACGAAGCCAAGGGTGGCTTCGGGCTGCTTCGTCGCACAAGTGGGTTGCGCGGAGCTCCAAACATCGTGAGGCACAGAGGCACACTCACGGGACTTCTTTCAAGTTTTTCAGCAAACATTGAGAATGCCTCGGCCTCTCTTTTTATAGGCAGAGGCGGTGCTTTACATCCGCGGAGTTACATCTTTGAATCCCCGAATTTATCGGGTTTTCAAGATTTTGCAAATCTTGAACTTTTTCTTCTTGTTTCACGCGGGTTCCCTCTTCTTCGGTTTCCTCCATGTGCATGCGACTTAGAACGCATGCACGGCCTTCTTTTCTTCCAATCCATGCAAATCATAAACACCCCATGGCCTCGGCACCTTCGGTTTGCCTTCGGCCAAATTCCAAATTCTTTTCTCGTTGCATGCAAGCTAATTTTAATGCATGGATGGGTTCAGTGCGTTGAGACGATCCCAATGGAGGTCTCGGTTTTCTCGGAGGTGGCCGGGAACTCAAAAACCATCTTCGGAGTGCTCCTGGTTCGACGGAGGCTGCGGGTGGCTTCGGGATGTCCTCGGCTCGAGCTCGAGGAAGGAGACGAGCTCTCGGCCGTCGGATCAGGCGTTTGAGATACATCGGGCGGCCTGGATCTGAAGATCTCGCGCGGGATCAGATGTGCGGCTTAGATCGTCCGCACGATCAATCGAGCGGCTCAGATTAAATCCCGGTGAAAAATGCGCGTCCCACATCGAAGTATTCTCGCGGAATTTCCGCGGTATATCAAATAAGCGCTGCCGCCATATGCTCAGTTGAATCTCCTCCCCTCTCGGTGCCGCCCCGCACCGAGTTCTTCCTGCGGGCGCGCTCTGCGCCCACTCTCTACTCCTGCGGGCGCGCTCTAGCGCCCACTATGCACACACGGGTGCGCGGGCTTCACCACCGCGTGCCCTCGGGGCTTATACACGGCCCCTCTGCGCTCCTCCGGGCGTACCCCAGGCGCCCATGCGGTGTCCTATGGGTGCGTCCTGCCGCCCTGGCTCGCCCCATGGGTTCCCCTGGGCGTGGTGCCCTAGTGCCCATGCCTTGGGGTTGAACCCCCCAAGGTGCCTTGGCTGGCCAATTTTTTGGCTAAGGCAAAGAATAATACTTTGTCAAATACAAAGTTATTCCATAAGTTAAAGCCAAATGCCACATTCCAAGACATCTTCTTCATCTTCTTTATTTCTTCTTCTCCATTAGAATTCATCATCCTTCTTCAACATATAATCATCATTTAAGAATGGAATTCTTGAAGGATCTTCCATCAACCGATGCTCCTGAATCAAAGATTTCTTCAATGTGCTTCATTGATCCAATTAGAGATCAATTGGATCACTTCCAATTCACATGCACTAAGAGTTAGTACATGGACTTCTTTAAATCCACTTCATCCACTCAGTGGTTGTGGATGGATCATCTTGCTTCTTCAACTCCTCATACATTGTCACTACAATGCATGGTCTTCTAATCATGTTGTGACTTTGTATCATCTTGATACAAGTTCTTGGAACTTAATGATTAGCTCAACAATCGTCAGATATTACTAGAGAATGTTTCAACCACATCTCCTATGCCACTTAGTGAATCTCCTAAGTGACATGCCTCTTAGTATCATGGCCATTCTCCTTTCCTCACCAACACCATCACAACCTTTGGCATTCACATCTTGACAATTCTTGACATCCAATCATTCTAAGACAACTGCATGCCTCATTGACAACAAATGCAACACAATGCACTTCAATTTCCCCCTTTGTATTTGTTGTCAATACACTCCTTTAGCACATATGAATGGGTCAATATGTGTGCCAATATTTTCTCCCCCTTACTGGCAATCAAATGCAAAGGTGTGGTGTGGTTCTCTTCCACAATATCTCTTCCTCCCTTTGAAAAGTATTTTCTTGAAAAACACTGAGAGAGGGATGATGTCACATGTTCTTTTTTAGCAAAGAACCTTTAGTAGATCAACTCTAAGTCTACTTGGGCTAACCCGGTGTAGAAAACAAGAGTGATGTAACCAAGGAACTCAATGCTGTCCATAACTCTCTACACATGTGAGATCATGCTTAGGGGTTTGAAATTTTTCATATATAACAATGAATTGCTAAATCCTGCACATACTCCACAAAACTCATTAGAAAGTTCAGTGCAAAGATAAAGCTCCCCCTTTCATCCATTTGTGTTCAATCAATACTCCCCCTTAATTGACAAGATAAACTCAATTAAGAAACAAGGGATGAAAGTATGATTGGAATACCTTCACTTTTCTCAAGATGGAATTAAATATCAGAATCCCATCTTCTCCAGATTTGCTCCCCCTCAAGGGGTGCACTCCATTCTGTCCAAACCATCCTCCAGCTGAGAATGATCATCATCTTCAATTCCCTGAAATGTCAGCACATGTAAATACCAATAGTATAAGGGAATAAGATGGAACCTCCTTGGTTCATCAATGTGAACAACAAGGTTGAGAAGATTCTCTCAACCGAGATGTCCCATTTTCACCAGTCTTCACACTTGCACATTTGATCTTCATTGATGATTGTGCTGGTGTGGTTCTCAAAACATCTTCATGTGAAACCTTCTTCTTCCCTTTTGCTTTAGCAATTGCCAGAGCTTCATCTTCAACTCTTTGTAGTTCTCTGGCAAGTTGCAACTGATGTGGCCATATAACAAGTAAATCATTTGGAAGAGTGGCCTCAGTTTTGGAAGTTCCACATGGTTCTTTGGATGCTGCTAAGCTACCTCTCTTAGGCAACTTATTTTCAATCAATCCCTTCTTCTTCTGGATTGATTGTCTTTTGGAGTTCAGTCTGCTTCTATTTAGTTTCATGGCTTCTTTACAAAGGTCCATGATGTGTCCTTTCTTTCCACAGTAGAAGCATGTTTTCTTGGTGGTCCTACTGGATGCATCACCCTTCTTGGACTCAGACTCCAAGGACTTCTCTTTATTTCTCAAGCACTTCTTGGGAGCATTTTCTACTTTCTTCTTGCTTCCCAGTGAATATTTTTGAGCCAGTTTCTGTGATCTTTTCTTCATTCCAGCTTCGGATACATTCGGAGATTGATATGTATCAATTCTTTGACCACTTTTGCAACCATCCCAGATGTTGTCAAGTAATCCAAATCTGTTAGCAGTAAACAGATGTCTCTGGACCTGTGGATGCTGCTTCTTTTCTTCTGGCTTGCTCCCCCTAGGCATGGGCTTCCTCTGTGCTTTGGCATTCAGTGGATTGTACCAACAATCCTTTTCACAATGCCCATACTTGTTACAACACCAACATTGACCCACAAATCTTGACCTCTTGTGTACTTCTGATTGCTGGGTACTTTTCTTGACAAGTTGTGTTGTTTCAGGAGAGCCCTGCTTCTTCACTGTCTTCATCCATATTTGTTTGGAATTATTCTTCCATCCTGCACTTTTTGTGGAAACACAATTAGAAGCATCAGTACAAGATGGTATGGATGGTACCTTCTTTTTAGAAGATGTTGCCCTTTCATTAGAGGATGTCTTTCTTTTAGAATCATCCTGCTCAATGCATACTTGAGTAGCAACATTTCTCCTTTCAGCTGACTGGGAGGCTTCAGCTTTGGGTGATTGCAGATTTTTCAATATCACCTCTAGTTCTAAGCATTTCATGTTAAGGGAGTTCTTCTCATCCTCAACAGTTCTTAGCCTTCCTTCCCAATTTTCTTTTAGCTTTTCTAACTGGTCTTCATGCACCTTCTTGATTTCAAGCATTGAGTTGTCAAGCTCCTTCACCCTTTTGACTTTATCTTCTAGTTGAGCATCTTTGACAATCATTGAGACTCTGTGCAGCTTCTCCAGTGCATGGAACACTTCTTTGACCATTATCTTAAAGAATTCATTCTCAGAAAGGCTTCTTTGCAATTCTTCAGCAGTGTCTTCATATCTTTCATTGCAAAGAGATACTGTTTCATCTTTGGCATTTACCAGATTTCTGAGAGTGTTGGTTATGCCAACCCTTTTAGCCAATTGGACTTCCAGAGAATTGGCTTCATCTTCTAGCTGTAATTTTTCTTCTTGAAGATCAAGGAGGCCTGTAGCTATACACATTGCAACTTCCTTGGGTACTCTCTTCTGAAGATATTTGATTGCATTTAGAAGATCATTGTTTCTTCCATCTTCATCACAGCTAGAGCAGGCTTCATCAGAAGAATGATAAAAGGAATTGTCATCTGATGTGACATTCACATTTCTTTCCATAGAAGGAGTTTCTCTGATTGCAACAACCTTCTTCCTCATCTTCTTTGCCTGTTTCTTCTTTCTATTTTTCTGAGTCTTGGCAGATTTCTCCATTTGAGGCTGGTCACTCATTTCCTCAAATATGCACTCCATAAAGACTCTCTTGGATCTTTTAGAGGTAACCTCCCTCTGATACCAATTTAAGTGCCCAGATCAGTGTGAATCACTGAGAGGGGGAGGGGGTGAATCAGTGATCCCCTAAAACTTTTTACTAATTGATTCTTTATCAATTAAACCTCTATGGCTGGTTAAAGCCTCGATCCACTCTTCTTATGTCTCTCAACCTTTCCCGGATAATGCAGTAATGAAAAGGCATAGGACACAAGGATTTACAAGGTTCGGCACCAAAGGCCTACATCCATGCCATGCTCTCCCAGCATGGATTCTCCATTATAACCTGTTAAAATTACAATGGTCGATACAGAGTCCCACTGTATCTCTCCTGAGTCCCACAGGAGGGTCTTTATACTGCGTCCCACAGTGTTACCAGAGTCCCACTGGCCTGCTCCAGAATCCCACTGAAGACTTCTTCTCCCTGAGTCCCACAGGGTCTTCTCTTGGCTCCTCGAGTCACACGAATAGCTCTCCTTCTCTTTAAGCTTCTTCAAGTATCCTCAGCAGTCTGGGATAAGGACTGCTGGCCTTGCTCTGTACCTCTGATCACTTGTGATGATCAGGTCTTCTCGTCTTGCTCAAGATTTATCTCCTTCTTCTAAGGATGACCTGGATTCTCTCCAACTACTGAATACTCAGACAAATGATGTCTTTATCTTCGGTCTGGTCCAGTCTCAGTTCAAAACAACATCATGCACTGAGTGCATGGCATCTCTGTCTCTTCATGCAATGATTGCATGGCCTTCTCAATTCTTCAAGAACCACTGGTCTTGGACTCCTCAAATGCACACAAGCTGGTTGGGCTTTATTCACGTGTGCATGTGCATGCATGCAAGCATACACTTCTCCTATCCTCTTCTTGGTGCAGTAGACCCACAAAGGGTGTAATCAATTATAGCACACACCTTCTCCCTTCTTCACACTTTGTTCTTTTTGTTTACACACTCACTGATGTGTTGTTCTTTAGTGTGGGTCTTATTCTTCTTCAAAGTGTGCACATCACTTTGTACACACTAAGGTTCGGCCACTTCTTGTCTAGCACACACAACTTGTTTCTTCCTCTTGCACACACACACAATATTTGTTCTTCTTTGTTGTGGTCTTCACTTGGTGCACACAAGGCACTAAGGCCCGGGTCTTCTTTGGTTGCACAAGGCTACGGCCTTTCTCCTTCACTTTGCACACAAGGCATGCAAGTCTCGGCCTTCACTTGAATTGCACACACACACAAAAGTGTGGTATTCCTCCTTATGCACACACACAGCCACGGCCTTCCTTCTCTTCTTGCACACACACAAGGCTACAGCCAACTCTTGTTCATTTTGCACACAAAGGCACAAAGGTTCGGCCTTCTCAAAGTTCACACACGAGGCGCTGCCTCGGCCTTCTACTTCTTGTGCACACACTGCCCGAACTCCATTTGCACACACACACACTAGGTATGCACTCCACCTTCAAAATAGGCGCGCAAAGGGTCTGCTTGAGCCGCGGCCAACTTCTTCTCCAACAGCTTCACAAGGTACGAGCCGCGGCCTCTCTTCCTTAACACTGCCGCGCAAGCCTCCACAAAGGACAAGGCGCGCAGGTCTCAACAACCCTTGAGGGCGCGCAAGGTACTTGCGGCCTCGGGTCCTTCCTGTCGCGCAAGGGATGCGCGCAGGGTCTCCTCCAACTTCTTTTGCGCAAATATGCGCAAAAGGGACTTCACGAAGCCAAGGGTGGCTTCGGGCTGCTTCGTCGCGCAAGTGGGTTGCGCGGAGCTCCAAACTTCGTGAGGCACAGAGGCACACTCACGGGACTTCTTTCAAGTTTTTCAGCAAACATTGAGAATGCCTCGGCCTCTCTTTTTATAGGCAGAGGTGGTGCTTTACATCCGCGGAGTTACATCTTTGAATCCCCGAATTTATCGGGTTTTCAAGATTTTGAAAATCTTGAACTTTTTCTTCTTGTTTCACGCGAGTTCCCTCTTCTTCGGTTTCCTCCACGTGCATGCGACTTAGAACGCATGCACGGCCTTATTTTCTTCCAATCCATGCAAATCATAAACACCCCATGGCCTCGGCACCTTCGGTTTGCCTTCGGCCAAATTCAAAATTCTTTTCTCGTTGCATGCAAGCTAATTTTAATGCATGGATGTGTTCAGTGCGTTGAGACGATCCCAATGGAGGTCTCGGTTTTCTCGGAGGTGGCCGGGAACTCAAAAACCATCTTCGGAGTGCTCCTGGTTCGACGGAGGCTGCGGGTGGCTTCGGGATGTCCTCGGCTCGAGCTCGAGGAAGGAGACGAGCTCTCGGCCGTCGGATCAGGCGTTTGAGATACATCGGGCGGCCTGGATCTGAAGATCTCGCGCGGGATCAGATGTGCGGCTTAGATCGTCCGCGCGATCAATCAAGCGGCACAGATTCAATCCCGGTGAAAAATGCGCGTCCCACATCGAAGTCTCTCGCGGAATTTCCGCGGTATATCAAATAAGCGCTGCCGCCATATGCTCAGTTGAATCTCCTCCCCTCTCGGTGCCGCCCCGCACCGAGTTCTTCCTGCGGGCGCGCTCTGCGCCCACTCTCTGCTCCTGCGGGCGCGCTCTAGCGCCCACTATGCACACACGGGTGCGCGGGCTTCACCACCGCGTGCCCTCGGGGCTTATACACGGCCCCTCTGCGCTCCTCCGGGCGTACCCCAGGCGCCCATGCGGTGTCCTATGGGTGCGTCCTGCCGCCCTGGCTCGCCCCATGGGTTCCCCCGGGCGTGGTGCCCTAGTGCCCATGCCTTGTGGTTGAACCCCCAAGGTGCCTTGGCTGGCCAATTTTTTGGCTAAGGCAAAGAATAATACTTTGTCAAATACAAAGTTCTTCCATAAGTTAAAGCCAAATGCCACATTCCAAGCCATCTTCTTCATCTTCTTTATTTCTTCTTCTTCATTAGAATTCATCACCCTTCTTCAACATATAATCATCATTTAAGAATGGAATTCTTGAAGGATCTTCCATCAACCGATGCTCCTGAATCAAAGATTTCTTCAATGTGCTTCATTGATCCAATTAGAGATCAATTGGATCACTTCCAATTCACATGCACTAAGAGTTAGTACATGGACTTCTTTAAATCCACTTCATCCACTCAGTGGTTGTGGATGGATCATCTTGCTTCTTCAACTCCTCATACATTGTCACTACAATGCATGGTCTTCTAATCATGTTGTGACTTTGTATCATCTTGATACAAGTTCTTGGAACTTAATGATCAGCTCAACAATCGTCAGATATTACTAGAGAATGTTTCAACCACATCTCCTATGCCACTTAGTGAATCTCCTAAGTGACATGCATCTTAGTATCATGGCCATTCTCCTTTCCTCACCAACACCATCACAACCTTTGGCATTCACATCTTGACAATTCTTGACATCCATTCATTCTAAGACAACTGCATGCCTCATTGACAACAAATGCAACACAATGCACTTCACAACTAAAAGGTATCTATTACTTTCAACCTGTTATAAGGTATCCCTAATTTTATAACTATAATAAGTTATGTCTTCTTATAAGTGGAATCCCATGAATAAACCTATCGGTAGCTTCTCACATCCACACACAAAATATAATTAATCTATACCTCCCTAACAATAGAATACCTTTATCAGATGATAAGATTATATGTCTTCCTATACATAGAATACCTTGATCATTCATGATCCATAGAAGAAAAAATGTAATGAGAATTGCTAATATATTTTCTTTATAAACCTTATAATGGTAGCACTTAACATAAACACTCAAAAGAAAATTATTACACTGATTGGAAGTATTCTCCGAAATAAGAAATTGAAAAGTGTTAAAATGATCATTAAATTTCAGAATTATCAATCCAAATGTTCATTATTGTAATATTCACTTCTAATACTTGATGTTCAGATTTACTTATAGCCAATGTTGTAACAATCTCTAATTGTTGAATTACACGAAACTCAGAGTATGTTGTAATTGTATTGGAATAAAATTCTTCATCTATCGATGGACATAGCATGTTGCTTCATATACTGATAAGTTAGATCAGCACCACTATAGTGTTTTTAAATTCGATGGAAGTAATCTGGAATGAATCTTCATATAACTATATTTTCCTAAAACAATTTTTTTCTCCAGTTTTTCAATTACCAGAAGTTTATTTTTCCTACAGATAATAACATATAAAAAGTAATGTTTGAATATTTTACTATAAATTGTATTATGATTTATAAAATAAAAAATTAATTAATTCATTGACTTAATGATATACGCCTTTTTAGAAAACACAAGACAGAAAATAAAATTTGAAGAGATGAACTAAATATTAAAATGAAATATCCTAGTAGTTTTCCTAACAAAGAATTTATCCCCCTTTGATTTGGAATAATAATTAAAAAATTCATTTTGAAAAATATTGATCCGAGAAGGAATTAGTTTTGTGGATATATAAGATAAAAAAAAGAAAACAATGAAAAAAAATCTTAAATTTATAAACTTGTATGATTTTTGAAATGAAATATATAAGAAAAAAATACAATAGGAAATTAAAATTTTAATTATGTTTGAGAATTGTCTCATCACATGTTTTGGTTTATTTTACAACATCTCCAACTCTTTATATCTTTATGAAAGATTTTTTATCATGGTTTATGTAATATAATTTTTCTATATCAATTCCATTTTGATCATGCTATTATATCTAATAATATCTTTTTATAAAGATAGTTTAATTTAAACTTCACTTTCTCCACAAGTCTTAAGGAACTTATCAAGAATTTTCTCATAATAATGATATGATTTTATATCAACAGACGTTGAACTTTAACTTATTCACCAATAATTAGAGAGGTTTATTAAGCTACATATCATGCTTTTAGTATAATAAGATTAAAAGGTTTAATCTTTACTAATAGTTTTTTGAGATTCCTTAGATGAACTCTTAGAAATATACTTCCAATGAGAAAAATTTCAAAAGAAAATTAAAGATAGAAAAATTTATTGTGAAAAATCTTTGAGATTGTAGTCCTTATAAAGGTACTTGTGATTTCTATCATCTAATTTTTTTCCTTTGATGTAAGAGTAGTTCTCAAAGCCTTGTATAAAGATTAAAGGAAAAAACATATATCATATAGATTATTTTCAGAATTAAATTTGAAATTTCATTGAATGGAGAAGAAAACGTTACTTTTTAATAAATAATTTTATATCCCCCTATAAAAATTAATTAAACATATTATATGATGAATTTAATATCTCTCCTTATTTTAAAAAATAATAGTAAAATAATAGTGACATAAATGTGTTAAAAATTAAACCACCTTGATGTTTTCTACTAAAAATAATGGATGATATTTTTATTATAAGGATAGTCTGATAAAAAATTTAAAAAAAAGGTAAATATTTTTTAAAAATAAACCATAAGGATAGAAAAATAAAAAATTTATGAAAAAAAGTTAAAATTTAAAGATTGTTAGGTTTGGAAACATTTTCTCCCCTTTTATAGAAATTTTAAAATAATGTAGATTGATGAAACAACACATAAGGTTGATCATTCCCAAATTCGGTTTAATAAATTTTAATCTATCGAAATTAAGTGGTTTTGTAAAAATATCAGCAAGAATATTTTCTGTTTTGATAAGGTCAAAAATAATATCTCTTTTTTGTGTGTGATCCTTAAGAAAATGATGTCTTACATCTACCTGCTTTTGTATTCATAGATATGTTGAGTTTCTAGATAAGTAAATAACACTAGTATTATCATAAAGAATTGGGTTTTCAATAAAACTCCAACCAAGATATGTGAGTGTGTGTTTCAACCACAACACTTGATCATAATAACTTTTGGATACAATATTTTATGCATTAGTTGTGGATGGTGCTACAAAATGTAATTTATTACTAGACTAAGAGACTAAATATTATGCTAATAAATGATATGTTTTAGAAGTGTATTTTCTGTCTAAAATATAGACTCCAAACTCATCATCTGAGATACATTTTAGAACAAATTCATTTTTGGAAGATTAAAATAATTTATGTTATGATATACATATAAATTATCTGAAAATTTATTTTTCCACTTTCAAATGATATTATTTGGGATAATCTTGAAATATCACACATAGACATATTGAAAAAATTATATATGTTTGACTTGTAGTAAGATATAATATACTTTTTATCATACATTTATAAATTGTTTGATCTTCTGATTAACTATTATCATCAAGATCATGTTTGATATAAGTTGTTATTGTAGTTTTTATGTTCAATTCATTGTAAAAACCAAATAGTTTGAGTAAATATTTTTTTGAAAAATCTAAAAAATAAGGAAAATTTTATATTCTCCCATCATGCTCATTTCAAAATCATTTTTCATAAGTTCTTAAAAACTATCATAATGGGATTTTAGATTTGAAGGAAAAATAATACCATCAACATAAATTTGAAAAAAATGGTGTTCTTTAAAATATTCTTCATGAAAAGGGTTGGATCAGCATTTCCTTTAGAAAATTATTTTGAATATAATATATAGTAAGTCAATTATCTCAAGCTCTTAGGGATTGTCTAAGTCCATATAGTTCATTAGTAATTTTAAATACTTTGTCCTGAAATTTAGTATCTTCAAAACCAAGAGGTTGTTTAATATAAACTTCCTTTTGAACATAACTATTATGGAAAAAAAATTTCACATCCATTTAAAATAGAGTAAAATTAAAATGAGCTGTAATAGATAATAATATCCTGATATATTCTATCCTAGATACTATATAAATTTTTTCACTATATTATATTCCTTCTTCTTGACAATATCCTTTAACAGCAACTCTTGTTGTATTTATAACAAAAAATTATTTTTATCACATTATTTATAAAAACCATTTTACTCTAATTACCAATAGATTTTTAGGACGTTCAAAAAAGGTCCAAACTTGTTTTTGTTTACATTTATTTATCTCTTATTACCTGGAAATTATCAAAATTTAATCACGTAAAGCATAATTTAGTATATTAGGTTCAAATTATTATATGAAGGAATTATGATTACAATTTTTTCTTAGAGAACTTATAGTTTTTACTTATTGGCTTACATCACCAATAATATAATTGGAAGTATTATTCTTTATGATGATTTATTTTTGGATAATTTTTTCAGATGATCTTAAAATAATGGATGTACATCTTTAATTAAAGTATCTTATGAATACTTCAATTCATTGGTCTTAATTCTGGAGGATTTAAAATCAGTATTTTTTAATTATAATTTGTTTAAATTAATATAAGGATTTTCTAAAACATCATTAGTATCATGGATTTTTGATGGTTTTACAAAAACTAATGGAGGGAAAAGAGATATCTGAGCCTCTTTGGGTTTTGGCCTCGGCTCCTGCAGCTTGCGGTGGTAGTGATGTTCTTGTGTGATATGGTAGATTTTCTCTTCTGTGGTACAGTGTTTGTCACTTCAAGTGATGTGTGGGGTAGTGGTCGGGTGTTGCTGGGACCCAAGTGGTCTTCTTTAGTGTGTCTTATAGGGACATATATTTGGCTATTGTATTCTTTATAAAAAACAGTGGTGCTGGTGATCTAGGCATGTGATGGAAGATCTAGATACAGTGCTCATCTTTCAAGTAGTAGAAGACAGAGGTGGTCCAGATTTGAAGGCGGGTTTATGGTGGTGATCCTCGGTGGTTGGATCAACGACAATGATGAGTGGACACTAGCAGGGGGATTCCATGATGGTGTACAGGTTGTGATGTGCTCAGAACGTGGTGGGACTCAAAATGGTGACATTGCTTTTTCCCTATTACAGTGGGATGATATGTCAGTGGGTTTCTGATGTGGTGCTTGTGACGACCACACGGGACTGGATCTATAGATTTGTGCTAGTCATCCACTTATGGAAATCATTAGTCATTTCATAGATGTAATGACATAGAAGGGGATTCGTCGGTTTAGTGGGTGCTGGTAATAGATTGTTTGAGGAGTCCCTACAGTTTCCTTGAAGGTTGGTTTCCTGAGATTTGGGACTTGGTTCTAACATTGCGTCATTCAACCTTCAGGTCATTTAGTACTTTTTTCTAGCAAGTTTGGATACTTCTGATTGGTTTTATTGTATTAGGATTTTTTTCAATGGGTCTTTAGGCTATTAAAATCTAAGGTCGTGTGCCTCTGGGCCTTCGGGCTTGTAATGGGTTCTCCCATAACCAAATCCAACAGGGTTTTCTATCTATTTTTATTTCTTTTTTAATAAATGGTATGGTCCCTAACCTATTTCGATAAAAACAAATGGATCAGATCATAAAAAATTTCATGAATTGTTTCCTAAAAAAACAATGGTTCTTTTATTAAAAACTCTATAAGCCATACTTCTTATAGAATAACCTGTAAATATTCATCCATCATATTTTGGATCAAATTCATACAACTGTTATTTTATATTTTGGATGAATACTTTAGATCAAAAAAACTCTAATGTAAAAAGGTTGGGCATTCTTTCATTCCAGAACTCATAAGTAGTCATGTTAAGAAAATGTCTAAGTAAAACATGAGTTATTGCATAAAAAGGTGTATTCTTGGTCTCATCGCAAAACTACCAAGAAGAATAAATCTAACATAGAAAATTTTGAGCAATTTACTAAAGAAAGATTTTTTATAAAACTATAACATTTTGTTTTGGTGTACTTAATGTAGGATAATTATGATTAATACCTTATTTTCAATAAAAAGTTTGAAAATTAGAATTTATAAACTCACAACCATGATCAATCTTGATAATAAAAAAAGTTGGATTTTTCTTATCTTTAGAAGAAGTAGGAAAAACCTAAAATTGATTAAGTTACTACATGAAAAATTAAATTTCATGGTTTTATACATAACTATCATTAAATACTTCATGAACATTTTATTCCAGGCATTTAAATTCCTAACGATTTGATGGTGTTGTAATTGTTGTGCTTTTCCTTCTTTTGGCGATTTTATATATATGTGTATATATGTGTGTGTGTGTGTGTGTGTATATATGCTTTTTTATACATTTATACCTATTTATTTATAATTTATATATATATATCAATATTTATTCTAAATTATATATAATCGTATCTATGTTTATATATATTTATAAGTATTTATGCATATTTTTCAATATTTATATACATTTCTAAAAATTTATACATATTTATGTTTGGATATTTTTATATATTTTGTGGGTATATATATATATTTACTTTGGTTTATATACATCTATATACAATGATATATATGTGTGTGGATTTATATATATTTACGTATTATAAATGTTTGTTTATATATATATATATATATATTTATAGATATTTATACCCATTAATATATATTTATATATAGTAATGTATATTTATATATATGATGTTGGTACATATATTTATATGTATTTTGTTGCTTGGTGTGTGTCTGTGTGTCTATGTGTTTGTGTGCCTGTATTTATATACATATATACATATATAAATTTATAAGATATATATAATTGTATTTAAATAAATTTATATTTATTTATATTTATTTATTTAATATTTCTTATTTCTTATTTCTTATTTCTTATTTCTTATTTCTTATTTCTTAATTCTTATATATTCATTTATTATTTTTTATTAAATAATTATTTATTAATTATTTATTTATTTATTACTTATTTATTATATGTTGATTTATTTTTATGAATTAATTTATTATTTCATTATTATTATTTATTTATTATTTATTATATATTATTATATATTATTATTTTTTAACATGTAAGGGGACACACCCCATTTTTAAAAGGAAAGAAACCCCTATTTTCAAATTAGGTTGAGAGGTAACTCTATATGTGATAGGAAAGACTAGTGGCTCAAAGTCCCATTATAATTTTTTGGATGGCCTAAAGACCAACAACCCCAAGACCTATACATTTCTCTTTAAGGACATGACTGAGAAATCTACATCATGTCATGTTGTCAGCCATACAACACGATGCCCCCTTTCCAGTAATCATCACACCTTGATATCAGTCCAAAAGTCACATCACACCACAACCATGAACAATTGATTTATGAAAGTTAACCCATCGTGGAAAGGCACCCCTCCTCCATGGTGTGGGAGGGGGCTGAATGATAGGTTTCAATGCACCTATCTCTCCTTTGAGCCATCCACCCAACAATACCTATGTGGCCCTCACTTACATCATCTTCTTATTGCTCTCCATCCTCATATCGGTCCTAGTGTAGATGGTCATCTAGAAGGGTACCTCTCCATCCCACATCGATTCCATGGGAATGAAAGGATGAATTAAAAAGAAACAGTTCGGCTATCTCTCATGTCATGGATTCCCACCTGACAATGCCTACCAGCACTACCGTCCTATTGTACCAAGCCATTAGCCTAGTATATGTCACTCTACATTATTCCCATTGGTGCTGACCCGACGGACTCTATTTCCTGAAGGCTCTATGGCTCAAAGTCCATGGATGGATTCAAGGCCTTGGATAACCAAAAGGCCTTGTGTCCCATATGCCCAAATTAATGTCTTGAAAGCCCAATTCTTGTGAATTGTTCTACTGCTACAGTACTGCTACAGTACTGATATAGTGGATTTATAAATTCTTCCCCATCGAGATTTGATCTTGGGTTGTATGTAGGATTACGAGGTCTGTTAACCACTTGACTACCACCCCAACTGCATAGTATTAATTTATTATTCATTACAATTTATTATTAATGCATTATTTATAAATTATTTATTTATTTATTCACTTTCTATTGCTTATTTATTATATATTGATTATTTATTAATTTAATGCTTATTTGTTATATATTGATTTATGATTCATTATTAATTCACTATTATTTTTATTTATTTATTTTTTATATAAATTATTACTATAATTCTAATTAATTACATTTTTTATTAATTTTTTTTATAATAATATTTATTATTTATTTCTTATATATTTGTTATTTGTTCATTACTTATTTATTAATTATTTACCATTTATTTATTTATTATTTATTATTAAATTATTTATTATTTTTTATTTTTTATTTATTTATTTATTATTTATTTACTATTTATTATTTATTTTATATTCAATTTTATTTTTCATTCATTATTTATTATTTTTTAATCATTTTTCTATTATTTTTTATTTATTTATTATTAACTATCTATTCTATATTTATTTGTTATATATTATTAATTTATATATATATTATTACAATTCTTCATTTTTATTGTCATGAACCAACCCGGATCGACCCTGAACCGATCACCCGAGTCGGTCCGCAACATGACCCGAGAGGCGTTCCCGATCCTCCCGGGCTGGCGACAAGCACCAGGGCATCAACAGAGGCGGTGGGAACGATTTTTCCCATAAATAAATAAATAAGCATAAGTAAAACAGATCAGCGCAGAAAAAAATAGACAAAGTAAAGAAAATAAACAAGAACAAAAGAAAAAAACTAACCAAAAGAGTTAATTACTATCTTCGTGTGACCTCACAGGTCACTCTCCAACTCACGACCAAACGTCGCCCAAGGCGAACGCACCCAAGTTTTGCCTGGACAAACAGTAAAAATAGAAAAAAAGAACTATAGGCATGAGTACTAGAACTCAGTAGGTGTGTCCAAAAAACTATTCCCAATGCACTACCTTTAAATAAAGAAATTTATTAATTCCAGGTTTGAACTAAGTATACAAAATATTGGTTTTCACACACACACACTTTCATTTCTAAAACAAGTATCAGTCCATTGACCTTTTTAATTTGAAAACAACTTTTAATGTTTGAAAGGAACAGGTGAATTGCATTTTAAAACATTTATGCGAATAATTAGAAAACCAAACTTCAGTTATTAGCTAAAAACGAAAAATACACATAACACACAACACACTCCAAGGGAAATGGGAAAAAAAGGGCACACACGATCCAGCAATATAATTAGACTTCTCAATCATGCGCCTTGACACAAATAAACACTAAATGAAACATGGGTCGAACTTAGGAGATCATGAACAATCCAGAACATACTATACATCTGAATCATCCTGAAGGCATGCCCAAACTCGATGACGTCATAACTCCCATACTACTACCCGGCATAGCCCTTCATGGCCTAACCGAGGGGCCCAATCCCCATAGCAGCAATAACTCAGTATTCCCCTGCTATGGGGACACTAGCCTGTGTGTGGTCTAAACTAGTGCTGCAATCATTCTCAGAAGATTCACTCACTATGCCAGGTTCCCATGTCAACACATATAATAAAAGAGGGGTGAATCAACAATGTCAAACAATCAGTCACGATTCCCAAAAAACACATATATCTCACGCAATCAACGCACACCATAGATCACCCCTGAATGAGTTTTCCAAAATAATTTATTTTATTAAAGTGCCAAGCGGGCCTTCAACAATTTTAAAGAAAAACCTCATTTCTCGAGAAAAACCAAAACACTTGTTCAAAATAAATCATTTATCTTTAAAACTAGAAGTACATTTGAAATTGCATGGATTATGTTTAAAGGCAAAACAGGCATTCTATCAATACTGGGTGTCCGCTCATCAAGAAAATGTTTCAAGTGTTCGGTATTAAACAAACGGCTCTTTTCACACCAAATAATCATTTAAAAATTAATTATCATATATTATTTCTCATTCATTAAAAATTAATAAAACAACAAGAAATTAATAAATTCTAAATCTAAAGGTAAGTGCAGTGGGGGACCTACCTCGACTCGCAACTCGGTAACGATGAAGATGCAGTATGTCACAACTTGCACACAAGCACGCGCCACTTGCCGACGACCATAATAAGGCAGAAAAACCTTGTCAAAGCACTGCAACAATGAAAAGTATCTAAAAACACATTAACACTATCTTAAAATAATCCAAATTAATAAATATAGTAAAACTCACCTTGAAACCAGTGCGGAAGAAATGCAACGAACCCAAAACATGCGGTAAAACAAGGTGTTCCCCGCAAATAAAGGCGAACAATCAAAAGAAATCTAAATTGCTTCACCTTCAGCGGCGGCGGACACAGCGCGGTCCGACGTGACCCAAGACACCCTTTGTGAACCCAGCGAGGGGTTTTGTGGCCATGTTAGAGAAACACCCTTCAACAACAAAAAATAATGAATGCGAAAGGACCAAAACACGACCTAAAGGTATCTAGGACTCACATAAACCAAATGCACACGTCATAACACACAATGAAATGATACCAACAATATTTATATTCAAAACACACCCCGATCCAATTTAGAAACCAATAAATCTTTCTCAAGTAACTTAAAAATTATACCAAAGACCAATTTTTAACCAACTACATCAATGCTAAAACATCATACAACGATAGACGAGAAAATCATAGGGGTACGATTTACATTTAAAAAAATATCAAAATAAGATTTGGAACCTAAACAGACAAATCATCGCAGGCACAAGCCGACGCAAACCAGGAACTCACTCTAAACACATTTTTAACAACATCAAAAATATTCAAGAACATTATAGCAGGATAATTAAAAGCATAATAATGCTGCAAAACAAGTTTTAAAACTAAATTATATAGTGTGAGAATTAACGGAGTGCTCCGGAATGAAATACACAAGTTTTCCTAACTCGGTGGGGCGCAAATACAACAACACTTCAACGGAAGAGGGAAAAGGACATTGCAGACCAAACACATCCCCTAGCCACCAAGAAAAACATGCGAATAACAAACCATGAAAAAAAATCCCAAATTAGATGAAATCAAATATACCCAAATTAAAGAGGAGAAGCTCACGTTCACTTTGTTGAGCATGGACAACTTAAACATTTTTTTTAGATCCGAAATCAAAACCCCAAATTAAGAGAGGGTTGTTGGTGCAAGCCGTTGAGGAAGAGGCAATGGAGTTCGGCTGGACGGAAGAAGGGGTCGTCGTGTGAGGGTGGTTGCCGAAGGGAGAGGGTGCGCCAAAGGAGGTTGTGCGAGCAAGGAGGGGGTGTCGTCGGACGGGGTCACACCGAAGAGGCGGAGGCCGCCAGACCGGAGGGGAGGGAAAGGCGGATGGCACCTTGCAATGCTGGATGGCGGATAGGGGAGGGGCGTCGCGCGCCATGGGGGAGAAGAGGTCGCATGCAGCTCGGCCGCCGGAGAGGGTCGTGCAAGCGGCGAGGGGGTGAGTCTGGGAGCTGGGAATAGTGTCGGAGGTGGCTTGGCCCGAGCGGCCTGGTGTGCGGGAGCTGGCGTGTGCCGCAGCGTAGGGGAGAAGGGAGAAAAAATAGGGGTCGCGACCCCTTCCCCCTAGGGTTTCAAAACCCTTTTTTACTAATGTTATACTAATAATAATAAAAATAAAAGAAAATAAAAATCATAATAGTAATAATATTAGTAATTATCATAATAATAATAATAATAATAATAATAATAATAATCTTAATAAAAATAATAATAATAATAATAATAAAACAACCAGAACAATGGTATTATTATTATTAAAACTATATTATTATTGTTATTTTATGCTTAAGAATTATTTTATCAAAATATATTCTATTAAAAAAAATTATTTACTTCATTTCATTTCACTTGACCTTTAAATAATTTATTTACTTATTTCGAATGTCGGGCAACCACACAGCTCGCGTGATGTCAAGTGTGCAGTTTAGCGAGCTGTGCTCTAATCGTTCCACCCGACACTAACCACCTACAAAGTCAAACTACGTGTTGACCCACAAATTTATAAGTTGTGCGCAAGTCGCACATCAAACCTAGTCGGGGTGTGAAAATTATCCTCACTACAGACACATTCTGCCCCTTGAAAGTCACCAAGCCAAAAGATAGCCAAATCTTGAGTCTGGGCCCGAACAGAGCCAAAAAGGAAAGTCAAGAACCTTGGGTTTACGATTCACTCCACAAGTCACACCCAACTGGTCACGAAGAAACCATGACATAAAATGAGGGGAGAACACGAAAGGGTTCTCCCCACCACAAAAACTCAACTAACACAAAAAATTTAAAACCGAAATAACTCCACCAAGACTTAAACAAGAAACCTACTACAGAGCAACCCGGCAAACCAAGGTCCCAAAAACCATCTTAACATCTCTACATTATCCAAACAACACCCTCGCCACAACCAGGGACCAGGGAACCCCCAACATGAACATACCGACTTCTCCACCTAAGTTGAGCGGGACCACTGAGAGTTAAAAGGAACACCACTTCAAGGTCGTCCGGCATATCGGGGCACCAAAACAATGAACTCCCTATAACAACACTGCTGGAACTAAGAATTCCCCAAACCGATTTAAAACTACCAACACATCCAACTCCATTAGTACGAGTGAGAAGGCTTCCACTAAAACCCAGAACTCTCGGCACAAGAAAAAACCCCCAACACTCACATCTCCAAATGATCACTTAATAAAATTAGGACCAACCCACACAAGGCCAAATACCCTTTTGAGAAAAACAAAATATTCTAGAGGCCTTATTCAGAAGAACGCGACTACTATGATCACGAAAGAATATGTTCATCGTACTATTACGCAAAATATGAACTTACAACACCGAGAAAACAACGACAAGGAATCCATGGATGTCTCTATTTCGAGATGAAATATAAAGAATCAAGTGAAGGTCTCACATGCCTCTAACACCCTGACTGTACACGAGCTTCACCCTGAGACCTGATGCTGGGGATCTGATGGTTGAAGCATCTTATGCCTCACAGTCAGACACGAGCATCCCCCGATCAAGACTCCTTCGAATGACACCTCTTTTGAAACCTTTCCCAGTGACCCGAACAGTCACGCCATAGCATGACTTCGGAGGGGTGAGACAAGATGGCTTAAGATGTTCGAACCAGCAACACCGATGGCACATTAGAAAGTAGTCTGACAAACCAGAATTTGACACTGACAAAAGGGATTTCTTTATAGGCAGGTTCCTCTGGTACACCCTGCTCGCAAAATGGGGAACCCTTACGAATGACGAAAGGTGTCGGGTTGGCCAAGCACTTGCGCTCCAGATGTCGACTCCTTAAAGTTGCCAACACAGGCCTTCACCAACCATTGTCCATGCCAACTACGGACGATCTCTTGCCTCTTTTCACCTTCAACTCCTCGGATATGATCCATTGGATGGAGACGAAATTTAACACCTCCCACATCATCCCAACTCCAACTGTGATGTAAAGTCCCCCCTCCATTGGTCCAAGGCTGCACCCTCCATTAAACCCCAGATAATATGAACCCTAAAAAACTCGGGAGTCCCCAACCACCCAAAGATATGTTTTACTCCCCTAAAACCACTTCACTACCCCTAACAAACCCTGAATTCCATGAAAGACAAGCAACACTCGATAGAAACTAGAATTGGGCACGACTCATTAACAACTTTTGAGTACATTTCTGGGTGGCATATTTCGAAAAACATGAAAAACAAAATCACAACTAGCATCAAGACAAAAATCAATCAAATGAAACACCCCAAGCCAAGACAACCAGCTTAGAATCCCAAACAAGCTTAAACACAACCAAAGCAACACCACAAGCCAGGGGTAACAGACTCATAAATCAAACATATATAAACACAGGAAAAAAACCACTTTTCAAAATACCAAAACCCATGTTTCAAGAAAAAACAAGTCCTGAAACCATTTTTTTCATTTAAGTTTACTTTAGAAAAAAATCAAGCCAAGCCTTAAATTCCAAAACCCCTCCCATAGCATCCTATGAACTGCCGCATAAGCCTTCATCCCTCTTTACTCAAATCACCTGTACATATGTGTCAATGTGCACTTCACATGTCTACCCACTCATATGTGGATGATCCAAAGGAATACCAAGGGCCGCACTTTCCATTCTATTAAGAAATCCAAACAGAAGCCAAAATTTTCCAAATTAAAACACTTACTCTTTAAAGACCCACATCACCAATTTCAAAACAACTTGAAAGAAAACCACTTTTTTACCATTTTTAAAAACCATTATAGAAAGAACCCTTTCAATTCAAAACCACCTTCATTTCCAAGAACACTCTAAAACCAACCAAAATCAAGACAAAGCACAACTAATAATGGGCAACCAGAATGAGGAACTACTGCTTATACCCAACCTGGCGACATGGTAGTGAGCCACGCCCCAAGTAAGACATAACACCAGAGGACCTTGAATCGGTCACTTGGGCTCCACATGGATCACTACTTCATGTGGGGTCAAAACGTGACACCGAGTCCCCTCTATTGTAATCCCTCAATCCAAAACAAAGACACAAGACTCAAAACCCAGACTATCCCTGGTAACTGAGGTCTCGTCACGAGCGGTGGTGATCAGGCACCAACCCACAACCTACCTCATAATCCCCAACAGTACTAATCTCCATCTAACAGACATCCCAATATAACAAGGGCACTCTAAAAAGTGAGGTCTGCTAAGAGTCAACCTCCCTTTGATACCATTTTGTCACAAACCAACCCGAATCGACCCTGAACCGATCCCCCGAGCCGGTTCGCAACAGGACCTGAGAGGCGTTCTCGATCCTCCCGGGCTGGAGACAAGCACCAGGGAATCAACAGAGGTGGTGGGAACGATTTCACCCAACAAATAAATAAATCATCATAAATAAAACAGAGCAGCACAGAAAAAAATAGACAAAGTAAATCAAATAAACAAGAACAAAAGAAAAAAACTAACCGAAAGAGTTAATTACTATTTTCGTGTGACCTCACAGGTCACTCTCCAACTGACGACCAAACGTTTCCCAAGGCGAACGCACCCAAGCTATAGCCTGCACAAACACTAAAAATAGAAAAAAAACCTATAGGCATGAGTACTAAAACTCAATAGGTGTACCCAACAAACTGTTCCCAATGCACTACCTTTAAATAAAGAAATTTTTTAATTCTAGGTTTGAACTAAGTATATAAAATATTGGTTTTCACACACACACACTTTCATTTCTAAAATAAGTATCAGTCCATTTCACTTTTTAATTTGAAAACAACTTTTAATGTTTGAAAAGAGCAGGTGAATTGCATTTTAAAACATTTATGCGAACAATTAGAAAACCAAACTTCAGTTATTAGCTAAAAATGAAAACTACACATAACACACAACACACGACAAGGGAAATGGGAAAAAAATGGCACACACGAGCTAGCAATCGAATTAGACTTCCCAATCATGTGCCACATACAAATAAACACTAAATGAAACATGGGTCGAACCTTGGAGATCGTGAACAATCTAGAACATACTATACATATGACTCATCTTGAAGGCATGCCCTAACTCGATGATGTCATAACGCCCATACTAATACCCGGCATAGCCCTACATGGCCTAACCAAGGGGCCCAATCCCCATAGCAGCAATAACTCAGTATTCCCCTACTATGGGGCCACTAGCAAGTGCGTGTTCTAAACTAGTGCAACAATTTTTCTCAAAAGATTCACTCACTATGCCAGGTTCCAATATCAACACATATATTAAAAGAGGGGTGAATCAGCAATGTCAAACTATCAGTCAAGATGCACAAACAACACATACAGCTCATGCAATCAACGCACACCAAAGATCACCCCTGAATGAGTTTTCCAAAATAATTTATTTTATTAAAGTTCCAAGAGGGCCTTCACCAATTTTAAAGCAAAACATCATTTCTCTAGAAAACCCAAAACACTTGTTCAAAAGAAATCATTTATCTTTAAAACTATAAGTACATTTGAAATTCCATGGATTATGTTTAAAGTAAAAATGGGCATTCTATCAATACTGGGTGTCTGCTCATCAAGAAAATGTTTCAAGTGTTCGGTATAAAATAAACGGCTCTTTTCACACCAAATAACCATTTAAAAATTAATTATATTATATTATTTATCATCCATTAAAAATTAATAAAACAACAAGCAATTAATAAATTCTAAATCTAAAGGTAAGTGCAGTGGGGGACCTACCTCGACTCGCAACTCGGTAACGATGAAGATGCAGTATGTCACAACTTGCACACAAGCACGTGCCACTTGCCGACAACTATAATTACACAGAAAAACCTTTTCAAAGCACTGCAACAATGCAAAGTATCTAAAAACACATAAACACTGTCTTAAAATAATCCAAATGAATAAATAGAGTAAAACTAACCTTGAAACCAATGCGGACGAAATGCAACTAACCCAAAACATGCGGTAAAACAAGGTGTGCCCCGTAAATAAAGGCGAACAATCCAAAGCAATCTAAATTGCTTCACCTTCTGCGGCGGCGGACACAGCGCGGTCCGACGTGACCCAAGAAACCCTTTGAGAACCCAGCGAGGGGATTCGCGGCCACATCGGAGAAACACCCTACAAAAACCGAAAACAATTAATGCGAAAGGACCAAAACATGACCTAAAGGTATCTGGGAGTCACATAAACCAAATGCACATGTCATAACACACAATGAAATGATACAAACAATTTATATATTCAAAACACACCCTGATCCATTTTAGAAACCAATAAATATTTCTCACGCAACTTAAAAATTACACGAAAGACCAATTTTTAACCAACTACATCAATGATAAAACAACATAAAACAATAGACGAGAAAAGCATAGGGGTGCGATTTACATTTTAAAAAAAATATCAAAATAAGATTTGGAACCTAAACAGACAAATCATCACAGGAACAAGACGATGCGAACCAGGAACTCACTCCAAACACATTTTTAACGACACCAAAAATAAACAAGAATACTATAGTAGGCTAATTAAATGCATAATAACGCTGCAAAACAAGTTTTAAAACTAAATTATAGAGTGCGAGTATTAGCGGAGTGCTCCAGAATGAAATACGCAAATTTTCCGAACTCGGTGGGGAGAGAATACAACAACACTTCAACGGAAGAGGGAAAAGGACTTTGCAGACCAAACACATCCCCTAGCCACCAAGAAAAACATGCGAATAACAAACCATGAAAAAAAATCCCAAATTAGATGAAATCAAATATACCCCAATTAAAGAGGAGAAGCTCACCTTCAATTTGTTGAGCATGAACAACATAAACATTTCTATTTCAGATCATAAATCCAAACCCCAAATTAAGAGAGGGTTGCTGGTGCAAGTCGTCGAGCAAGAGGCAATGGAGTTCGGCTGGACGAAAGAAGGGGTCGTCGTGTGAGGGTGGTTTCTGAAGGGAGAGGGAGCGCCAAAGGAGGTCATGCGAGGAAGGAGGGGGTCTCGTCGGAAAGGGTCACACCAAAGAGGCAGAGGCTTCCAGACTGGAGGGGAGGGAAAGGCGGATGGCACCTTACGGCGCTGGATGTCGGATAGGGGAGGGGCGTCGCGCACCGTGGGGGAGAAGAGGCCGCCTGCAACTTGGCCGCCGGAGAGGGTCGTGCAAGCATCGAGGGGGGTGAGGCTGGGAGCTAGGAAGAGTGTCGGAGGTGGCTTGGCCCGAGTGGCCTGGTGTGCAGGAGCTGGCGTGCGCCGCAGCGCAGGGGAGAAGGGAGAAAAAACAGGGGGCGTTACCCCTTCCCCCTAGGGTTTCAAAACCCTTTTGTTTTTTACTAATGTTATACTAATAATAATAAAAATAAAACCAAATAAATATCATAATAGTAATAATAGTATTAATTATCATAATAATAATAATAATAATAATAATCTTAATAATAATAATAATAATAATAATAATAATAATAAAACAACCAAACCAATGGTATTATTATTATTAAAACTATATTATTATTATTATTTTATACTTAAGAATTCTTTTATCAAAATTTATTCTATTAAAAAAAATATTTACTTCATTTCATTTCACTTGACCTTTAAATAAATTATTTACTTATTTCGAATATCGGGCAACCACACAGCTCGTGTGACGTCAAGTGCGTAGTTTAGCGAGCTGCGCTCTAATCGTGCCACCCGGCACTAACCACCTACAAAGTCAAATAGCGTGTTGACGCACAAATTTATAAGTTGCGCGCAAGTAACACATCAAACCTGGTCGGGGAGTGACAATTATTATTTATTTTTATATATTTATATGCATTTATTTGTACATATATATAAGTTTATTAAATTCTGTTTACTCACCACATGAAGAACTTGCAAAAGTGGTTATGTTTTTATTGAATAACCAAGAGGTGAGGGGTTCAAATCTCACACAAAAAATATATATATTTAATTTATGTATGGAATGCATGGTATATGTGTGCATAGTAGAAAAAAATAATAAAAAAATAAAAAATTACAATGAATAATATATAATAAATAAAAATTATATAAATAAATAATTTATTAATAAATAATAACAAATAATTATATATATATAAATAATTACTTAAATAAAAAATAATTGTTTTTAAAACTCTCGATAATTCTTTAGCAACAATTTAAACTGCCACTAAAAATTGTTGTTAAAGAATCTGCAATAATTCTAAAAAAAGCTAAAAAAGGTTTCGTGACACCACATTTTGTGGTGATTTTGGAAAACCTTCACGAAATGATTTAGCAGTAGTTTAAACTGCTAATAAATGACAAAAGACCATCATTAAATGTTTTTTTGTGTAGTCAGAGCTTTGAATTTACACGTGAGATAATAAAAAATAATAAATCTAGTATAATTATCAACCAATACATGTATATAATATTTTACTATAAAAATTATACTTTGTGTATGCCCACATAAATCCATGTTCACTAAGTGTTAAGCTTCGGTAGTTGAGACTTCACTTTTAGATTTAAATATTGACTTATGTTTCTTACCAAATTGACAAGGATCATAGGTTCTAGTTGAATTAAACTTATGATATGGTAAATCCATCTCTGGTCAATTTGTATAACGATTAGTAAAGGTATAGAAATTATTGTATCACAACATCCTATTCCATATCCAATATAATTCATCAGTTCATGTTAAACAAGTAAAATTCTGATGACTTAATTCTTCTAAGTCGAGTGTGCAAAAATTTTAATGCCTATTGGAAGATAAAATTAATTACCTTATTTACATTAAATAGTACATTTATCATTCCTAAAGGTCATAAGATATCCCTCATCATTTAACTGAATCATGCAGATAAGGTTGTTCTTATGTCCTAAAACATATATAATGTTTGAAATTATAGTCTTTCCAAGAAAGGAAACATTAGTAATTCTGATGATTTCACCTTGTTCATTATCTCTAAAAGTGACTTTTCCTCTTTTAAATTTATTTAAATTTCAAAAGTTGAACTTACATCCATTCATATATCGATAATAGGCACTATTGAAGTACCATTTTTTCTTATGTTGGTAAATATATTCTTTTCCTAAAAAAGATTAAATTATTTTCCTGGTACCCACACATGTTTGGTTCCAGTTACATTGAAAAATAATTTTTTTAAACACACATATGAACAACTATTTTATGTGTACACCTACTAGTTCTTATGAAGTAAAATCTTCATGAAAACCAAAATACTAACCTTTAATTAGAGAGAACTATTTAATCCATTTTATTCCTCTTTGACATTTAGTACAAAAGGTTCACTTTTTTACGCCAAATAGTTTAATATAAGATAAGATTTATCTAAAGTATAAACAATTCCGCTTGAAGTTCTAGAGGGTCTTATTTGTTTCAACATGTTATCAAAATTTTCTTCATAAGAATTAACTTTTGATCAATGTTTCATTAAAAAAAACTTTATATTTAATTTGAACAACTAAATTATGATTATCTTCATAAAATTTCCAATCTTTTGAATTCTGATTAACAGAATTCATAAGAGATTTAGTTTTTTAATCCAATTCAACTGAATATTTTTAAATTTATTATTTTACTTTTGAAATTAATTTATTATCTTTAACAATTGTTTCTTTAGTAAACTCATAGGTACTTTTCAATTTATTATTTTCTTTATTCATAAGAGTTACATAATAAGTAATTTCCACTATAATAGATAAATTTTTTCATTTTCTGATGAATTTACTTTTTCAACATCCAATTGATTATATTTTTCATCCTCCAATGAATTTTAATAACCATATTTACTATTATAAGTGAATTTATAATCTTGAATAAAATTTTTAAGTTATTATATAGTTACCTTTTTCATGAAGAATTTTTCATTCCTTGGAATATTTTAATAGGATATAACTATAATCCAGAATTTTATTCCACTATCATTTGATGATGTAGTATAATATGTGTTACTTTCACTAGCAATCTTGGTATGTAAAGCCTTTATTCTTTTCTTTCCTTTTATTTTAGAATACCTTCTAAACATCCTATTTTGCTTCATCAGTTTTAGATAGTCATGTCTAACATGTCCTTACTTTTTACACTCATAGCATATAACTTCTGAAATTCTTTTTTTCTTTTCTGTCTTTACTATCATTATATTTAATATTTTTTAATTTTTAATTTTCTAAAATATTATTCATTTTTCATGTAATTTGGGAAGTTTCTTGTTACTATTTTTGAATTACTTTGATATGAATCCTTAAATTTATTCTTTGAAATAATATATTTAGAAGTATTGGAATAAGTATTAAAGATATTATGACTATGGTTACCTAAAGAATAATTGAATTATACTCCAATATTTCTTTTCCCTTTTTCATCATCACATCCAAATCTTATATCATATTGGATTAATGCTCCAATAAATTTATCCAGTGTTAACATTTTTAAATGTTTGGTGTTTTCGATTGTTGTCCTATTGGACTCGAATTAGTTAGGAATAATATCTATAATATTTTCAATGAGTTGATCTTCTAATAAATCTTTTTTAACTAATGATTATAAACTTTTATACTATATTCATAGACTGTGGATTCATTTGAGTTACTATTTCTCCAAGCATAAAGTCAAAATCTTGATAGTCAACTCTAATCGTAGAAATATGATTTTTTTTAAAAAAATAGTTCCAAAATGTGTTATCTCCAACTTCTTTCAAATTTCATTTTCTATTTCACATGAATATATCTAGTTGTAGATGTTCCTGGCCATATAACAAAATAAAATATTAAAAACATTATGATTTAACAGATATTTTACTTTTTCTTCATGCGAGAATTGAATGATCTCGTTCTTTGGAACATTATAGTTTCCTATTAGTGTGATATTTTTTGGACTCTGGTATTAATGATATTAGATTTTATATGACCACTTTGGTAATTATAATTAGCTCCCTCAAAAATATGTGGCCTAGAAATATTTAAATTTTTTAGTGTTCCAACTAGAACTCCTGACATCAAAAAATATATTTTATCTACATACATGATCATTGTAGGGGAACTAAGTTGAAAATCATATGGACCAAAAAATTCTAGAAAATTTAAAATCTTAAAATTTAATCTCATGATCAAGGTAAATACCACTATGATATTGAATTTTTTCCTATACTATGATGAAAAATAAAATAAAAGATGGGGAAAATAGTAGTTTCAAAAACCTACAATTTTAATCCTCTATAAAAATTATGTTGATCATATTTTTGAATTACCAATCAAATCAAAGATCATAGTAATGAAAATATATATTTCATGAAATATAGTTAACATAGTGAAAATATAAACCAACTGTATTAAGATAAATGACGTAAGAATAATATCAATGGTAATAAAAGAAAGAATATAGAGTATTTTTAAAAGTAAAATATAGACTATTGGTTAGAAAAAATATACACATTTAAAATTATATTATTAACATAACCCTTTTAAACCATAGTGAATGTTAGATCTTTAAACCAGAACCAATGAGTCCAAAAATTTCATCAATTCATAAGTTATCTATGATATTATACCTATTGAAACATATGTCATCCTATCCCTATAATCCCTCAAATAAACCTATGGATTTTATCTCACATCCAAACACTAAAATTACTTAAGCTCTATATTCCAAGCCATGGAATCCATCAATCATATGATTTGATTCTTTATATTCTTATACCTAAAATCCCTTGATCTCATGAGATAGGTAGAAGAACAAATACAATGGAATTTCTAAGAGATTTACAATTTTAACCACACAATAAGATTTGTTAATAGAAACACTTAGAAATAAAAATATTACACTAATTTAAGGAGCTCTCAGTAAAAAGAAATTACAAATCATTCAAATGAACATCAAATTTTATAATGCTCGATCAAGATGATCATCATTGTAATACATACTTATAACACCTGAGGTATGGATTTACTTATTAAAAACAATGTAACAAACTAAAATATTTTGATTTTTCAAAACAAAAAACCACTATAACACCTAATAGATTCATTTAGATTAATAAAATATAAAATTTTTGAGTCACCTGCCTCAATTATTTGAAGATTATCAATACTCAATCTCGACTAATAATTCATTTATTCCCAATTTTCATCTACTTCTCTCCTATAATCTTCCACAACACATGGATTACACTAAACACATTCTTGAGATAATATATAAAATTGAGAAAAATTATCAATATAAAATAGATCGAATGAGAGAGTAAAATTATTATTCAACTCATAAACCTTTACATAGTTTTCCTCTAAATTTTTACTTCCTTCACTAACCATTACATTTCAAGACCCCCAATAAATCCATTGAATGTACCTTGAGTTATTTAATGGACATAATAAAATAGTCATCAAACAATTAATATAATATTATAATGTATGTAAAAAAAACAAATCACATATAATTTATTTATAAAAAAATTATAATTAAAAAGTATTACTTAAAATAAATAAATTTTATCAAATTAGATCATTTACTAAAAAAATTAAAATGTAATAAAAAATTAAAATATTTCTATATAGGGTAAAAATCACATCCCAAATCCAAAATTTTATTCTGGTATAATATAAATCACCATTTTACCCTTTAAAGTAAAAATTAATTAATGAAATTCAATAATTTCATAAACTATGAATCAGTGGATTTATAGTTTGACGCATTATAAATATATTTTAAAAAAAAATGGAAATATTAATCCAAAATAATGATGAAAAACAATCTTATAATATTTATCATTACTTTACCCTTCATTATTACAACAAGATCCTATAATAACAGACAATATAGAAATTTAAAAATCAATTCACAATATTATACTTCTATATGATATTCCATTTTCCAAGTTCTTTCTTTTACATGATTGTGTTTCTAAATAACCCAATTTAATGTAATAACTCATCCATATATAACCTACCCTCTCAAATTATAAAATCCCACTAGATACTCATCAAAATTCATATCATCTTTAATGAACATATCAACTAAATCAATATCATGTGAAGGATTTTTATAATAATTTTGAAGTTAGGACACATGAAACACATAAAAAATTCTATCTAAGTGTAGTGGTAGCTCCAGTTATGAATATAGACCTCCAAATAAGTCTACCACCTTAAAAGGTCCCATAAATCAAGACGATATTTTTTTTATTATAAAGCCAATGTTGTGCATGTTACATATAAAAACTGTTAGGTAAGAACCCTTTGAGTTTTAATGGTTTTTTTGGGTTAAAATTTTGAGTTTTTTATATGCACTAATGATTTCATAGTTAGGTTAATGATTTCACTAATAATTTTAAATAAAAATTTTGAATAAAAATGTAGAAGATAATTATACATGGTTGGGTGCACATCCTCCCAAACCATGAAAAGTAACTATGCAGCCTAAAATTTTAGGCAAGAAGTCCTACATTGTTAAGAGTTTGGTCTCCAAATCATTGAAAAATAAATATGTATATCATGAATGTGTTTCATGAATTTAATTTGAAAATTATTTTTACCCTCTTAAACCCATCATTTAGAGAACTATTAAATATTTGGATGGACTTGGAGATTATTAAGAGTGATTTTGGGGATTATCCACTTGAGGAAAATATAATTTTTAAGATTTATTGAATCAATATTAGATAAATGTTTTGAAATATGGGATTTCATTAGTTCCTAGATATATCTATTTCTATATATTTTAATTTATTAGTCACTCAAGTTAGATATATTATATAAGATTATATCTAGAGTGATAAAATTTTAGTTATCAAATTAGTAAGTAAAGAATCATGATCTTGTGTCCTACATGGTAGTATTTTTCAGAATAGGATCATAATTAATTATACTAAAATTATGGTTTCATGGATCTATGGGTATTCGTTATCGAAGACAACTGTATTTTATTCATTTCTCTGTGGACTTTGATTCCTTATAACATGGTTGATGTGGTTTTAGGTTTATTACAGGTAAATTTACTTATTAAAAAAGTTCATGAAAATTATTTTATATAATTCATGGTTTTTTATATTTTCAAACCATAGACTAGTTGCTTAGGGAAAAAATGGGATTTAATTTAAAATAAAAATTCTTTGGGAATTTTTTTTAAATTTTATATATTAAATTAAAATAATTTATTGTAATGGATTTTAATTAATTTGTTTGGGACACTTTTTAGGGAGAAATTGGCTTTTGGTAATTAAATTAATTTTGGTATGATAAGTGATAAAGAATTTTCAAGAATTTATAGAAGGTTTGGGTAGTTATTTATGTTGGAAAGTTTCATTGTGTATTTGATTCGAATAGGGAGGACCATTTATTTCAATGAAAAATCAAGTGGGTGATGATACATAGTAGGTCTAGGATATGATCCTAGGTAGGTAATTATTTTAAATATAGCATATTACTCTTTTATCAAGAATTTTTTGTTTATGAACTTCAGATTGGATATTTGGGGTGAATCGGGAAGCATTACTCTACTTTTTTGAAAGCATTGGGATGGTATTTTTTCATATGTTAACTTAGACTTTTCTAGATTTTCATGATAATCTATTTGGCATTAAAATATGATAAAAATAAATATAATTGATTACATGGTTTGGAATAGATCTTGTGTGGGAATATATGGGTTTAATATGGGGAAATCCTATAGGGTATTCATGTACTCACCCCAACCCACACATCATAGTTTATATGTTTCTGTGCATGTGAATATCTTTTGTTGTGATATAGGAAATAGTAATGTTATGATGTTTATGGTAGATATATCATAGGATCTTTGTTCATGGTCAAATCGATAATGATCATCCATATGTTGAATAATGTATTGGATTCACTACCACAAAACTGGGCATTCCTGGAGCCACCCTTTATCAGCGCTTTTTTTAGCGCTGATGAAGGTACCCCCTTTAATAGCTCTTTTCTTAGCGCTGTTAAACGGTACCCCTTTATCAGTGCTTTTTTTAGTAGTGCTGATAAATGGGGGTCTTTATCAGTGCTTTTAAAAAAAGCGCTCATAAAGGGTCTACTTCCAAAAAAAATCATTAAAAAATATATATTAATATTTAAATATATAGATATAGTTATATTGATATAAATATAAATTATATTCTTTAAATATAATTTTAAATATATTTTAGATAAGTATAAATATACAATTACACTTAATATATAGGATATTTAGTGAAAATCACTTATAAAAAAATTTAAAAAATATTTTTAATTAATAATTTGATAATTATTATGGAGTATTAGTCATTTAATAACAATTTAAAGACTAAAAAATAAAAAAATAAATAAAAAAGATCCAAAATATGTTGAAAACGCAACTCAAACATCAAACGTCCATAACATTTGATTCGGGAGTCCGTTTGAGGTCTACCACATATCAAATTGAAGCTTGTGACGAGCTCTACTTCATTACGAAAGGGTTAATCCCGATCAAGGATTTTTTGAGGCCAAAAAAGTCCCAGAAGACCTCCAAAACTGAGTTTTTAGTCTGGGTACCCCGATTTTTTAACATTTTGTGGATTTTCAGCCTCGTTTAAGGGGGTATTATTGGATTTTTTTGGTGGGGACTAAATTTATTCCAAGGTATTACATTCATATTGATATTATGTCTTTGAAATTTCATCGTTTTTTATAATGAACTGATATTTATAACAAAATATATAACAATATATACATATTTTTTATATATTCACACATAAAAATTTAATTATAAATATAAATAATAAAATATATTTACATATAAAATATATTATATTTATCTAAATAATAACTAATATTCATTTTATTTAAAATACAAATATATGAATATTTATATACCTATATATTAATCTAACTATATATATATATATATTAATATAACAACATATATATATTGATGTAACTATAAATATATATATTAATATCATTATAAATATATATATATATTAATATAACTATATATTTATATTAATATAACTATATATTTATATTAATATAACTATATATTTATATTCATATAACTATATATTACTATATGAATAAATATAACTAAATATATATATATATATAAATAAATAAATATATCACTAATTGGAGAAGAA
Organism: Viscum album; assembly: GCA_963277665.1. NCBI lineage: Eukaryota > Viridiplantae > Streptophyta > Magnoliopsida > Santalales > Viscaceae > Viscum > Viscum album. The sequence goes on along the minus strand of OY728156.1, from coordinate 2,057,906,671 downwards.
ATCAATATAGGGGAGTGGCAAAGGCTTCAGGCGCGCAGGGGGGAGGTCTCGAGATCAAATCCGGGTGGAGGTCGGGACGCGCGCGCATGGGTGATTCTGGGGATAGCACAAACAAAGGGTGGAGGGGTGTGTGTGGGGTGTTGGAGGGGGGAAAAAAAGAATTATAAAAGGGGGCTCAGGCTCTATAAAATCCCCCCAGATTGGCATAATTTTTTTTAAATTTTTTTCACTTTTATTAGCGCTTTTTTTGAGAGCTGATAAATGGGGTCTTTCTCAGCGCTTTTTAGAGCGCTGATAAAGGGGACCCCCCCCCCCTTATCTTCGCCGGTATTTATAGTTCTTTTCTAGTGCTGTTAAATGCCATTTTTAGCACTGATAAAAGTCGTATTTGTAGTAGTGATTATCTATGATGGACGTGCTTTATCTACTTTATCTAGTAAGTTCATATCAAAAAAGTTATTATTTATTTCTACTAAACTCTAATTTTTATTTAATTTAAATTGATTTATTATAAAGTTTTTTTTTAAAATTTTAAATGGAAAATGAATTTTTCATCTCATGAAATTGGTACTTATTTTGAGGGAAAATTGTCCCCATTTATCATGTTTATCCCTCAATACTAATTTATAACCTCAGGTGATCGAAGAATTTGTTAAGGAATTATAAAGACCCCAAATAATGTCATGGGGTTTAGGTTCCTAGGAAAAGGTCATCATAAAATGGTATTGTATCAAAGTTTTAGAGATGATTCTTTTTAATTCTTATAGGAATGGAGATTAGGATGGTCAGAACTCAAGAGGTGTCTAAAAAGGTGGAGTTCAATACTCACATGATTTGGGGAGAATTTTATAATTGGTTATAGGTGGTTATAGGAGTGAATCTACTATAGTATATTTTCTTTATCAAATTAAAAAATATGTTTAGTCAATAGAACTACCCAAAGATATTGATAAAGAGGAAATATTAGGACTTTATAGATATCTATCATGGGAAGGTGTTGTTTTTTGAGTTTTTTGAATAATATAAAAATTTGATGCCTCATTCCTAGGATATTAATATGCATTTTAAGTAAAATATATAAAAATGACTTATCTTTCCTTTTTATTGCATTATGATTAGTGATTTAGAGATAATATGGGACTTCTAAGTTCAAAATATACACACATATGGCCTCATAATTAGAATGGATTAGATGGTGTCATTAAGGTTTTATAATGACCATTATGGTTGTATATTTTCTAATAAATTACATGATGGGAGTATTTACACTTTTCAGGGTGCATGGTACATTTATGAGAGTTAAACATGGGTGGTTGATAAAGGCCTTGGGTATTTAACATGTTAGTTGGAAGGGTTGGTTCTTACATTACAAGAATCAAGGAATAATTATTAGTTGATGGCAGTAGTTGAAGATTTGATTGATTTGATTCTTGAAGAATTATTTGGAATACCACTAGATAGATATGTGAAGTTTTCCATAAACATATTTCATATAATGTTTTTGATCTCAGTATCATTATATCACATGGATCCTGGAGAGAAAAAATTGTTGAAAATCTAGTCAGAAGATTTTTAGGATAAGGGATTTATTCAACTATGTGTTTAAACTTTGGCATTGCCAATTTTGTTTTCCAATAATAATGACTATAGATTGATTTTACACATTTACTACTAAAAACTAAATCAGTTTACAATGAAAAAAAAATTCCATTTTCCTTGTATCAATAATCTATTTTATTAGATGATAGGAGCTAAGTGATTTCCAAATATTTTTTTAGAATGAGATATCACTATTTTAGGGATTTAGAAATTTATATTCTAAATATATCCTTTAGTAGAAGCTATAGAATTTATGATTTCATTGTAATGCCTTTTGGGATAATTAATTACCCGACTTTTTTTATTTTTCATGAATTATATCTTCCATAAAAACCCTTACTCATTTATTATGGTATTATTTAGATGATATTATAATTTATTCAGGACTATAGTTGGATCAAGGAAGGCATATAAGGATTTTTATAAAGAAGCAATAAAATGATAGGTTATATGGGAAGATCTAAAAATTTAAGATTTGGATTAGCTAATTGTTGTTCTTTGGATATCTATTTTCTAAGAATGGTTTTTTGGTTGACTAAAATAATGTTGATGTGGTGATACATTGGGAATGGCCAAAGAATTTTCAAGATTCAAGGTTTCTTTGGATTCGTTGGTTATTACCAAAATTTCAATGGATACTATTTAAAGATTGAGTGACCATTGCATTAATTAAATCAAAAGGGGGGGAATTTTATGTTGCATAAAAATTGTTAGGAATATTTTGATGATTTGAAGAGATGGTTGAACACTATACCAGTATTGATCTTATACGAATCAATTTATGGGTCTCTAGTTTTCTATTATACATCATGATTTATATTGGGATTTGTTCTAATTCAAGGGGTAATGTGGTGTCATATATAATGAGATAGATATTACCACATTAGAATAACAATATCACACATTATTGGGACATGAAAGTGGGTTTTCATGCATTGAATATTTTGATAAATTACCTATTTAGTGAGAGATTTGTAATATATTCATATCATAATGTTTTGATTTATATTTTATATAAGTAGGATTTTAACATTAGGAAATAGAAATATGTGAAATATATTTATTATTTTCATTTTTAGATATCCTATATAGCCAGTCAATGTAATTTTGAAGTGTTTGAATTGAGTAGGAAGACTTAATTAGTTAGGTAATCAAGGATTTTAGGGAATATGATGACCTTGATTTTGAATTTTTATCTTGAGGATTATAGGGATTGGATTGGTATGTTATTACATCGTATCAATGCCACTTATGTTCCTTTTAAACATGTAATATATGAGAATGAACTAATTTTGAATGAAAGAAGATTAGTTATACCTTTAATAGTAGTATGGTAATTGATAGGTGATCACTATTATCTGTCTAGATGTTTTATTTTTGAGAAAGGGTGGTGGTTACCTTAATTATGAAAGGAGGATTTTATGAATTCATTTAATAATTATAATTGATTTGTTCATCCATAAGTGATAAAAATGGATCATGATATTGTATATAAGTTATAGTGAGTAGAAATTATGATAAATATAGCTAAATATGTCTCATAGTTTTTAACTTTTCAACAGGAGAAGGAGTATCATTAGAGACCAATGAGACTTTTGTAAACTTTTCCTATGTCGACATGGAAATGAGAAGATATTACATTGGTTTTTTTAATTTTTTTTTTTCAAGATCACCATGATAGAATGATATTACATGGATTATTTTAGACTCACTAACAAATTTTGATCACTTCTTACCTATTTGGGAAATGTTCCCAAAATAAGACTGAGGTAAGTTATATGTGAATTAAATAACTATACTTCCTAATAATCCTTTTTCAATTATATCAGAAAGAGACCCATGGTTTACTTTAATATTTTTTTATAGGAATATAGTGGGTGATGGGAAATCAAAAAAAAATATTTATTCCATATCATCCTCAAAATGATTTGAAATCTAAATGGCAAGTATAGAATTTGGAGGTAATGCTTCATGCTTGTGTGCTATATTTTAAGAGATTAGGGGAAGATCATGTCTCTTTGGTGGAGTTTGTTTAAAATAATAACTATAAAGAATTGATTTTGATGGATCTATTTGAATCACATTATAGATTAACATATTGGTTGCCTTCATGTAATGAAATATTATGAAGAGGATCTCCCTTAGGTACCAATTGGTTATAGGAGATGATAAAAAAATTAATCTAATCCAAAATATATTTATGATCGCTAAAACGTGGTATAAGTTACTTGTTGACCATAAATGATGATTATTGAAGTTTTTGGTTGTGGATTATGTCTTATTATGAGTATTTCTAACATAAGAAAACTGATGAATCAAAGAGAAAAGGAATTTGGAACCCTAGTATGTGGATCTATTAGATATTATTGAGTCAATTTGAGAAATGAAAAATTATTTGAAATTTCCACCAATGTATATTATAGTGAATGATGTGTTCTATGTTTCTTAACTAAGGGAGGTTTGAACCAACATGTGGATGATTATTTATTTTTTATTGAAAGATTTTTATAAGGCATTGAAAAGCATTTAGAGTTTATTTTCAGAGGTTGAAGATGACTTGCAGTGAAATAAAGAAGTTCTATGTTTTTCTGAAGAAATATGGATTTCTTCCATGAAGCTAAAATATAGAAAAGTGTTAAATTCTTCATAAGATTCATTTAGAGTGGTATAATAGAAATATGGACAAGGAATGAGGTTTACATCAGATCTATTTAACAATCTATAAGACCCATTTTAGATTTGTTGTAATTATTTGGAAAAGGATTTACTTTTCTGTAAGGGTGACCTAAGTTCTATAAAATCCATTTTAGACTCTATAAAAGTAATTTGGAAACTCATTAAGAGTCATTTACTCTTTTTATAGGGCATGCTGATTTAAAATTTTAAAATGTAAATACTCAATAAGTTTCATTTTTTTATTTTATAAGATCTATTTCTTGGTTTTGTAATAGTCAATTATTTTAAAAAATATCTAGTTTTCAAAAATGAAATATTCAAAATTAAATAAATTCATTTGATTTTGTGATGTTATAAAGTACCAAAAACATCATCTAATTTTAATAAATATGTTATTCAAGATATTTTTTATAAATAATTTATGAATTAAAATTTCACTCCTTGAAGAGGGGTATCAGAATACAACGATTCTAATTTTAAGGAAAGTGGAGATTTTCTTATGACAAAAATTGAGGACTTACACCATGAGGCTCAGTAAATGAAAACATAAATTCCATTGTGGAAATAAGTAAATGTTCATGGATATTATTGGGAAAATATGTTTTATTTTTTGAATACCATATAGTGAATAATATCTCACATTTCTTAGAAGTTTGTATAAGAATGTTTGACTCTGATTTAAATGATAATTAAGTGGGATATTTACTACCTCAATTTATAGAAGATTTCAATTTTCATATATGTAAATATTCTCACAAGTTTTTTTTGATATTATAAGGAAGAATAAATAGGTGAAGGGTGCTCATATATTTTTGTGATTCTATTCAGAAGAACCTAGAGAATCACTTTGAGAGAAGAAAATAATAATTTTATATATGAAAAGAGGAAGTGTAAGAAGATCAACAACTATTTTTCCCGTGTGAAGGATCCATCATTAATTGGTGTTCATTCATTAGAAGGGATCATTTTCAATGGTGGTGAATTAAAATTGGTTAAATCTGGCCTTTATAGAAATTTCATGGTCATTACCTTTCCAGTAAAAACTTCTTGATAATAAGAGAATAATTTTTTCTGCATTGGATAAAAACCACTCCACACTAAGGATGTACTCACCATTTCTTGAGGTGAAATTCATTAACAAACATGTTTTGTTTTTTTATTTCTACATCATTATGAATTTTGAGAAAACAATGATGAATAATAGAAAGAGTTAACGAGTTTTGAAAAATGTATTATACACTGATTCCTCCCCCATCCTATTTATTACCCTTTGAGTGATCCTAAAATTTTTTATCAAAGAACAAGTTTTATCTATATTATATGTGTCATATATTTTCGTGGATCCTCACAACTCTTTCAACAATAAGGAAATTTAAACATTTGATGGGAAAAAATATTAAATTTTAAAAATAAATAACGGTACCCTACACCCTCTCCCAAGGGATTGATGTTCTTAATTCTGTGAGACATGGGATCACAATTTTAGGTGATCCGTCATCATGGACTCTTGTTGATAGAAAGAATATTTAAAGTTATATAATATTAATAAATTCATTATATTCCTATTTATAAAAAAATGAAATTAAGAAATATAAGTAACCATACTTAAACATTACATGAACTTGAGTTTTAGTCACGAAATTACTTTATTTCACATTGAGGATATTTTTGGGATTATATTTTTTGAGAATTAGTCCATAAATCATACATAACAAAACCATAAAATATAAAGTGGACACTTCCAATCAGTATCCATTTTTCCCATGATATAAAAATTTTAAAATATAGCATGAATTATTTTCATAGAAAATCTCCACAACTTCTAACATGAATTATTCATTTCCCTTACCCATCCTTAAACCCTATGAAAACATATTAAAAATATAGGATGAGCACAAAATCTCAGTAAGGTATATAAAAATAAAGAAAATCATTAGTTCATTAAAAACATTAGAACTCATATAAATTTTACCTTTATCTTAAAATTTCTTTGAGAATATGAAATAAAAAAATTTCATATGAATAAAAACTCACATTTTCCTTAGGGATTATCATTAAAACTCAAAACAAGAAATTAAAAATCTTTTGGTGATTAGATCATCATATACATAAACCCTTTTAAAACCCTTTTAAATTGAATAACCATAAGTCCGACTTCAAGAATTACCATTACCCAATGAGTTAGAGATGTATAATAGGGATCAAACTTTCTATAAGATATATTGGGCTCACCTATGAGCTATAATGGGGTGCAAACCATTTTATAATCTATATCAGGCTCACCCATTTCTCACATTCTATAATGGGAATCAGCCCTTCATATTAGATGTTTTGGGATTACCTGTAAGATATAATAGGGATCAATCCTTCATATAAGATGTATCGAGATAACCAATTTCATATAATGCTCAATTGCTATATAAATAGTAAAATACACTCATCATAATACCCTTTTAAAACCCCATTTTAAACCCATATGAAAAATAATTTAGAATAAAAATACTGGTATATTTTAAGAACCCATTTTCAATACCCCAACACCCATTTTTTAAAAAACCCATTTTCAATACCAGAATAAAAAATAAAATAAAATAGGGGTTTTAATTTTAAAAAACATGTAATCATGAAATGAAGATAGAAATCAAATAAAAGTCACGGTGGCATGAAATTTCATTATTTTCGTAATTTAAAATCATGACATTTCATTTTTCATTTGTCAAAACGATACTTTTAAGACACATAAAAATATTCCATTTTAAAACATTTTAATGAAATTAAAATTATACATAAAATTTCATTTAAAATTCTTTTATATATATATATAACTAAATATGTATAATAATATAATGAAAATTGACCATGAGAAAAATATTTGAAAATTAAATCATAAAATATTCAAAGTGTCCCATACCACTTTCATCTATTAAATCATAAGTAATATTAAAGATTAAAATTTTACAAAACATTACATAACATGAAAATAGATAAAATATAGATATATAATGTCAAATGGGTTGTATATAAACCATATAAAATAATAAAGGTGCATATCATCAAGAAATGACTCAATGAAAGGAGATTGAGACGAAATCCCTTACCTTGGGTCCGACTTGTCATGTGTGCCTTTATATTCATAATTAATAAACATATTTTAATTATTTACATTATTAAAAACCATTTTTAATTTTATAATTAATTTTATTTCACTTATTACAATGTTTTATACAACTACTGAAACAATTATATTTATATCAGGTGTTTTGACTAGATTTGGTTTATGTGTCAAAATGACTAAGGTTGGTTGAATATGGTCATGGTCGTCATTATATAAACATTTCTAGAATAATAATAATGATATAATAATAATATTTATTAATAAATTATACTTTTATATCTAATCATAAAATAAGGTTATGAAAAGTGAACTGATGTTACAATCATGGAGATGGTAGGCCATACGTACGCATGAGTAACATTCCCATTTTTCAATTATCATTATGTAGATAAGGTGAGTAATATTTATCTTTAAAAAATGATAATTATATCATATATAACATATTATTTAATCATATATAATAATATATATAATTATTGTGATATAAAATGATTCGCATTGCTTTGAGGAGACGGTAGTCCCCACGTCCACGAACGACATTATCACTCTTTCAGTGTGTGAAAAGTAATAAAGAAAGTGATATATTATATATCTAGAAAGTTAATTATGTCATGAATATTATATATATTCTATTTATATCGTATATTTTTATTAAACCCAACCTTAATAAATTCCATGTAATTTGTGAATGTATCACATCGCTTTGAGGTGGTTGTAGTCCACACATCCACAAACGATATTATCATATTTTCACATAATGAAAATCATGAAGGTATGTGTTATATAAAAATTAAAGAATTATTAAAATAACATAAATATCATATATATCATATAAAAAAATTATGTCCATCATAATTCCCATCCATGAGAGGTGGTAGAGGAAAAAAGAACAACATCATTTCATGAGGTGGCAGTTCACCGTACACACGAATGGTAATTTTGTTACCCATTTGATTTAAGTGTGTTTAGGTTTAGGTAAAACCCGTAACATAACATAATCTATGTATATTTAGAATAAATATTTTATTATATAATCCATAAATAATAATAATTCAATTTTATTAGAAAGAAATAAAATAAAAGTTATTGTTGAAAAAAGTATTCCTCTTTTTCAGGTAACTCTTTTTTTCACCAAAGGGCTTCCTGGTTTGGCTTTCTTCCAAAAGTTAGGACAATAGGATGGGATTAGACATTTTTTCAGTTTATTTGTTCTGTTTTTATGAGAAAAAAACCTTGAGAGGTGTGAATATAGGAGAAGAGTGAATTCCATCTTATAGTGGAGGAGGAGTGGAATTCTTGTAAATATCAAAATTAAACATTATTGTGAGATCTCCCTTACCTCACATACTTAAAAAATTTCAAATAATGGATTAAGTGTGATTTATGGTCGATCAAAACTTCCACCATATAAAAATAAAATACATTTTACCATTTTGTTGTTAGTCTTTAAGTTTCCTTTATTTTGGTTTTTTATCTAGGTAGCTTGTTTTATATCCTATATAATTCATAAATTAAGAATAAATTAAAGTGATAATTTTTTCCAAAAAATAGACCCAATTTTTATAATATATAACTTATAATTTATTAAATATAAATCTCTAATTTTCTGGAAATTAATTTTGATAGAAACACATGTAACGCATAAAAACAATACTTTAACCCTAACAACACTAACAATGTTTTTACTATTAATGGGAAAATATGTTCATTATAAAAGATAAATTGGACCATTAATGAACCAAATTTTAAATTTATTATAACTTAAAAATTACATGGAGGAATATAATATTTTTAGTAATTTTAATTTATTTAACAAAATATCATTTATTTTATTTAATTATTAACTAAATAATCCATGCATTAGCATTTCTTAAGCATTTAAGGTAATTATATCATATAAAAAAATTAAATAGAAATTCTTATGATAAAAATTATTCTTTCATATTAAAAAATAATATTTATAACTGAACTTTTGTATTTTATTCCCTACTCTAAATATTTATAAGTGTTAAAGTCAAGGTTATTTTTTTGTGTATTAATTTAATTTATTATATACATCACTTTTATGGAATAGTTTACCAATACAATATAAAAATATACAATAAGGTTGTGAGGGTATAAATATATCTATAAAATGGGTTTTGGACATGTGTATATGTCATTTTCCACTTAAGATTAAATTTTAACTACTAAGTGAACTCATGTTTACCTTAATCACTATAATTAATTTTAATAACATTAACTAATATTTTTGGACAAAAAATATGTTAAAATTAAAATAAATTATAAATTATGATTAATAAAAACATGGAATCCAAATTTTCAAATTATAATCTTATAAGTGGTAGAAATTAATTTAAAATTAATCCAATAGACGGAATGAGACAACGAGTTTTTAAAGATAAAAGTTCAAAAGTTTGACAAGTTTTTATATACAATTTGAATATGAAATTGATTAAAATTACATAAATTGGATTTATTTATGTAAAATAGAACTAATTATACATTATAACTATTGAAAACATAATTAAACTATATAAAATAATTAGATAAAGAATTTGTTTTCAATTAAAATTCAGTATTTTTTACTATTTATCAATATATGAAACTTCTCAAAAAAATACCAAAAATAACCCACTATATGTTATGAAATTAAAATTTCAAATCTGAAGTTTATTTTCCTCAAATAACAAATATTAAAATATCCAAATTTAATTTTAAAATAGGTTCTCCATTAAAAGGGGGTCAAACTCTTTTTTAGAAAACATATAGTTTTTAAGCGTAAAAATAGATTTATTCTTATATTATGACTATAAAATCTGTTGGATGAATGTTGAAAAATTAATAAACATGTGTAAAAATAATATAGTTACTCATATTTACACACACCAATAACATCTAGGTAATAATTTCTTTATTAAATAATAATATGAACATTATATTATTGTTTTGTAAGACTTGGTCAAGAGTATAACACAAGTTATCGAAGAAAATCAATGTTAAATGTTATAAAATATAAACATGGTGTTGAGTATAATGAAATATAACCTTTTAATTGAATTTAAATCAATATATCAAATAATTTAAACAAAATTGAAATAATATATTTTATAAAATATTGGGATGTTACATTCTACCACAATTAAAATGAATATTTCCCTCAAAATTCATCTTAGTTATCAAATGATTAATATTTATAGAATTAATTTATTGAAACACACATCGTACAAAGGGTTAATAAAATATCCTCGTCAAAAGGGAAACTAGGAAAAATAAAGGTGACCAGAAGTTATGCATAACTAGGATTCCACATCAGGTGAACATTGGTGGAAAATTAAAACATGGATTTGGAGGGAAAAAATAATTCTCATGGGTTAATAGAGAGTGATAGAGAACATGGTCAATAAGAATTTAACGATGAAAAAACAACAAACTAAATAGGCTTGTAATGTTTCATTGATATCATCATAAATTATGGTAATAGGATAACATTTTATTTCAAGATTCTTTTACTAGAGTCGAAGGATCCCTTCGCTATTTATACTAAGAGAATAAGAAAATATACTTACTTGATGAGTAGATATTAATAATTTAATCAAATTCCACAAAAAAATTATCTCTTTCTATAAACAATGATTATTAAAGATTAATTTTCATGCCTAAATCACTATAATCAACTTCTAACTAATCACGTAATCCTTAATAAGATAGCATGATATTCCTTCAATCATTAGATATTAACCAAAACCAATATGGTTAGAACATAGTGAGATAATTCTAACATGTTTGTGATGGGATAATGCATTAATATCTAATGTTAAATAGTAATTCCCAATCTTAAAAATAAATAATTCGATAGATATATAACAATAATGGTCACCAATACCATTAAACTTACATCCAAACAATAAGAGGTATTCTTCCTCAAATAACTTTTAAACACGTACCTCAGAAATCTATAAAACTAAATAAATGTCTCCGAAGGTATTTTAATTATTAAAAACATTAAAAGAGGGGTTCTTAAGACATTGTTCTTGTGATAAACCTTAAAAAATATAGAAATATTTGGATCTTCCATCACTTCACCAGATGACCCAACATCAATTATAGAAGTAACAAAAGATTTCACCATCCCCTTTTCACCTGATCATGATTGTCTCTACCTTAAGTAAGTTTCTTCAGACACACATTAGCATAATTTTTCAACTCAATACAAATAAAGCATCATAATGTTTACTAGTTATCTCTAATCTAATTTTTTGGATTGTAAAAAACAAATTTCCATGTATTTATAAACCTTGTGAAAAAACTTACCACACTGGTAACACTTTCCATATCCTGACATGCATTACCCAAATTGTATTTTACCATAATTGGAAAAAGTTTTAAGCTTATCTCCATAATTATTATTTGGTTTCTTATCTATTTACTTCCACCTTTAATGTCTCTTTCTCTTGTCATCTTGTGGAACGTAATTGTCGAAAAAATTCTTTTAAACATTCTCATCACAATGAACAACTCTATCAAAAAAACTAAATTCTAGAGAGTCCAAAATCTCTTTGTAAACTTGGTTTTAATCCTAAGTAAAAACTATTAATTTTACTATCAATGTATCGGATACAATTCAGAACATACGTGTCCAATATTATGATGTTTCCTTCATACGAAGCCATAAAACCTTTATCTTTTTTCCTCATCTCTAGATATTGTTTCTCCATCCTAAGATAAAAAACAATAGGGAAATAGTTTTCAAGGAGAATATCCATTCATGTTTCCAATTAAATGGAGTCAAGATCATATTTCTATCTAGTATTCGTATCCCAATACCGCCATTGATCAACTTCACCTTCAAAATGGTAGATGTAAAGAGTTACCTTTTGACATTATGAACATCCCATGACATCAAATATCTTATCCTCGTTATTGATCCATCATTCTTTTACCACTGAGTTAGATGATCCATTTAATGAATTGGTATGATTCCTCATTAAATTCTACACTATCATCATGTTTATTCATATTAGGCTAGGTTCCACTTTATCATGGATGCCGCAACCATTTATAGCTTGTTTCAACTATTACATCACTAAAAAACTACTTTATTTCAATTCCAATCATCTCATGATGGTGATTTGGAAGTATTTTTTTCCTTGATGTATTCCCACTATATATTTCTTTTTTCCTCTATGAAAAAATATTCTAAACAAAAGTACTTTAGTTGAAGCAACATGGAAATCATAAAATTATTTATCATTTCAACATGACTATAAAGTAAAATCTTCTAAGGGAATTCTTTTAACACTATATTATCCTCTAATGTTTTCAAAACCTTTCCTCTGATGTAAACTATAATGACTCATCTATAAACATTACATAATATTTATTTTTAGTTAATAAAATAATTTTTTTCAAATTGAGGATATTTATGAGTTTAGAGTTTCAGAAAATTAGATCATAACACATATATAACAAAACCATTAAATACAAAGTGGAAACTCTTGATCAGTATCTATTTTTGTTGTAATATAACATTTTTAAAATCAAGAATGAATTATTTAAATATAAAATCTCCACAAATTATGACTTATAATCCTCATTTATTTTACCCATTCATAAATCCTATGAAAACAATTTGAAAACATCGGGTGAGTACAAATTCTGAGTATGGGATATAAAAAGAAAAGAAACCATTATTTTTGTTAAAACATAAAAACTCATATAAAATTTACATTTATATTCAATGTTATTTGATAATATGAAATAAATTTTTTATCATGAATAAAAAAACACATTTTTCTCAAGGAAAATCATTAAAACCAATAGTAATAAATTAAACCACTTTTGGTGACTTAGATCATCATATACATAAACCCTTTCAAAACCCTTTTAATTGGAATAACCATAAGGATGACATCAAGAAGTATCATCAACCATTGAATTAAACATCTATAATGTGTACGAACCTTCGTATAAGATATATCAGGCTCATCCATGATCTATAATGGGGATCAAACATTCATATAATCTATACCAGTCTCACCTATTTCTCACGAGTTATAATAGGGCTTAACCCTTCGTATAGGCTATATCGAGGTCACATGTGATCTATAATAGGGATAAAACCTTTATAAAAATTATATATAGCTCACATATTTCATATAATTATCAAGTACAATATAGAGAGTAAAATACTCTCAATATAAAATCTTATGTAAAACTCTTTTTAAATGCATATGAAAAACACCTTCGGATAAAAATGCCCTTTTCTTTTAAGAACCCAATCTCAATACCCAAAAACCATTTTCTTTGAAAAAAAATTTCATTAAAAAAATAATCAAATAAAATTAAATAGGGTTTTACATTTAATAACAAATTTAATCTAAAAAAGGAAATAATATATCAAATAAAAGTCATGATGACCTGAATAGTCATTATTGTTGTACTTTAAAATATTACATTTCCATTTTCGAGTGTAAATGAGTTCCATTTAAGACACGTAAAATGATTAATTTTGAAAAAAAAAATTAATTAATATATAATTATACATTATAGTAAATTTATAATCCTTTAATATTAGTATAAATAAATATATAAACTAATATCAAGAATATTGATATTGAGAAAAATATTTGATAAATAAATCTTTAAACATTCAAAGTGTCCCATACCCTATTAAATGTTTAAATCATAATCCCCATTAAATATTAATATTTAAAAAACAATAAATAACATTATAATAGATAAAATATGGATATATAATTTTAAAGGGTCTGTATATACACTTTATAAATGAATAAAGGTGCATATCACCAAGAAATTCCTCAATGAAAGGAGATTTATACAAAATCCAATACATTGAGTTTGAATTGTCACATGTGTCTTTATATTCTGGAATAATAAATTTATGTTAATAATATACTTGATTCATAACCTTTTTAAGGTTTATAATTATTTTATTTCACTTATTATAGTGTTTTATACAACTACTTAAAAAATTAAGTCAACATTAGGTTCTTTGAATATATTCAGTTTAGGTGTCAAAAAAAGTAATGTTGGTTGACTATGGTCAAGGTGGTTATTATATAAAAATTTATATAACAATAAACAATAAATAATTATAATATTTATACATAAATTATAATTTTAGAACAAGTTATAAAATATGGTTACGAAAAATGAACCAATGTTACAATCATGGAGACGATAGGTCATACGTACACATAAGCAACGTTCCCATTTTCCAATGTTCATTATGGAAAGAAGGTAAGTAATTTTTATCATTAAATAATGATAATTATATCATATATACAATAATATTTAATCATATATACTTATATATATATATATATATAATTTTTGTGATGTAAAATGAATCTCATCGCTTCTAGGAGGCGGTAGTCTAGACATCCATGAACGACATAATCACTTTTTTCAGTGTGTGAAAAGTTAATAAAGATAAAGATATATTATATTTATTAAAAAGTAATTATCTAATTAATATCATTTATATTTCATTTATACCACATTTTTTATTAAATTCTTCCTTAATACATTCCATGTAATGTGTGAACGCATCAAATCACTTTGAGGAGGCGGTAGTCCACATGTCCACAAACGATGTTATCTTATTTTTAAAAAATAGAAATAATTAAGGTATGTGTTATATAAAAAATAAATAAGAACCAATAAAACATAAATATTATATATATCATATAAAAATAGTATTTTCATCATAATTACAAACCATGAGAGGTAGTAAATGAAAAACAAACGATGTTATTTCGTGAGGCAGTAGTCCTCCAGACACACGAACAGAAATTTTGTTACCCATTTAATATATTTTTGGGTAGGTGTAGGTTGAACCATTAAAATTAAAACCTATCCGTATATTTAGGATACTTATTTTATTATTAAATAATTAAACAAGATTAATTTAATGGTTTTGGAGAGAAATAAAATAAAAGTGATAATTGAAGAATGTTACATCTTTTTTAGGTAACTCCTTTTGGTTTGCACCAAAGGGTTTACATGGTTGGATTTATACCCAAAGTGAGGCTTCTAGGATGCGATGATGGGTTTTTGGAGTTTATTTGGTCTGGTTTTTACAAGGAAAAAGGATTTATATATGTAAAGAGAGGATAAGAGTGAAAGCCTTTTTATATTAGAGGATAAGTGATATTCAAATAAATACCAAAGGTAAACACTATTGGGAGGTATCCCTTTATTCATGTTCTTTTAAAATAAAAAATAATTTATTAAAGGGTAATTATGGTCAACCAAAACCCACACCACAAAAAAGTTGTTTTATCATTTGTTCCTTAGTCTTTAAGTTTCCTTATTTTTTTTATTTTGGTTTTCCATTTAATAAGCTAGTTTTCTATCCTATTTAATTAATAAGATAATAAAAATTTAAGTGAGAATTATTGGAAATTTTAAAACAAATTATTATAAAATATTATTTCTAATTTATAAAATAAAAATACCATATGGTTTAGAAATTAATTTTAACAAAAACAGATGTAATGCACAAAAACACTACATGAACCCTAACTCTGCTGACAAAGTTTTTACTATTAATAGGTCAATATTTTACTTATAAAAAATAAATTGGACCGTTTATTGACCATATTTTATATTTATTAACACTTAAAAATCACTTGGAAGGAGGTAATATTTTTAGTAATTTTAAATTATTCAATAAAATATAATTTATTTTATTTAATTATTACCTAAATAATCCACGATATAGAATTTATTAAGAATTTAATGTAATTAAATCATTTATAAAAATTAAATGTAAATTATTATGATATAAATTACTCATTTATATTCCAAAATTATATTTATAAACATAATTATGGAGCTTCTTCCGTACTCTGAAGCTTTGTAGGTGTTAAAGGATGAATGTTCCTTTTTTATCTTTTTTCCTTATTTAACTTATTATATAGATCATTTTCATGGAATAGTATCCGAATAACTCATAAAAATATATAATAATGTGTTTAGGGTAGAAATATGTCCATCCAATGTGTTTTTGACATGTGTCTAGGTTATTGTTTCACTAAATATTATTGTTTAACCACTAAGTAAACAAATTTTTATCTTAATTTCTAAAATGAATTTTAATTACATTCACTAATATTTTTTTTCCAAAACTAAGATAACCTTATTGTAAAATATAAATTATTACAATTAAATAAATGGAATACATTTTTCCAAATACTAATCATAAATGTGGAAGAAATTGTTTTAAAATTAATCTCACAGACGGGATGAGAAAATGAGATTTTAAAGATAAAGGTTCAAGAGTTTGACGTGTTTGTATATCAAATTTCAACATTAAATTGAATGAAATGACCTAAATTATATTTATATATGTAAAATTGATCTAATTATTCTTTAAAAACAATTCAAAATTTAATTTCACTATATAAATTAATTATAAAAAAATCATTTTTCCATTAAAATTCAGTATTTCTCAGTATTCATCAAAACATAAAACTTCATAGAAAAAGTTCCAAAAATTAACCAAAAGTAATTTTTGATATTACCATTTCAAAAAATCTGATTTTTTCAAATAAAAATTATAAAGTTTCTAAAATTTTGTTTTAAAATAGGGGCACCTTTAAAAGGTGGTAAAATGTATTTAAGAAAAATATAGGTTTTATGTGTAAAAATAGATTTCTTCTTATCTTATGCCTATAAAATATATTGGTTAAAAGTGAAAATAATTTATAAAATCATGTAAAGATAATATAGTTACTCTTATTAAAATCCACCAATATAACATTTAGGATATAACTTCAATATTAAATAATAATATCAATAATATAGTATTGTTCGATAAACACGACCTTGCGTGTAACACATGTTATTGAAGAAAATCAATGTTATATTCAATTGAAGATACAATTGGTGTTGTGTATACTTAAATATAAACTATGATTTTTTGTAACTAAAGATATAGAAAAACTTAAATAAATTCAAAATATTATGTTTTATAAAATCTCATGATGTTACAAAAAATCATGGGGTGTAAAACAATAAATGTTATTTTTGGAAAAACATCATAGTATCTATGAAGGAATAAAAAAAGAAGGGAACAATATTTTATGATAGTAAATTTAAATTTGATCACATTATAATTCCAAAAGATGAAATAGTTGATAAATTATTTATGAGGGGTAACAAAATTTTTATTAACTTATATTAAAGGGCTTGGAGAAACACTTAAAGATTCTAATATTGTGAATATGGTTATAATAATTTGACCTAATAAGTTCAATTCCAATATTTCATTACTTAAAGGTAAATATTTTTATAATTTAAAAATTTATGAACTCCAAAAAATTATCATCGATTACGATATGAGAAGAAGATACGAACTACAAATATAGGGAATGAAAGATAAAGAAATTTATTTGAAGAATTAAAAGGCTTAAAGATAGAAGATAGTGGAAGGTTATCAAATGAAGAAGAAGGTATTGATGAATATGTTAATGCTATCTCACATGTGTCATAAAATTTCACATGATTAAGTGGTGACTATAAATGAAAAATTCTAGTTAAATGTTTTCACTATGGGAATGTTGTCTTTTTCCCTTCCAAATTTCCTTTAAAAATCACAGGTGAAAGTGAAGAGAGATAAGAAGATAGGAAGGTCACTACAAATAGATATTATTTTAAAAATAATAAATATAAGGGGATTAATAAAATTTCTCCCAAAATTTTTAGAAGTAATTTTCTATTATTTGGATAAGGTGTATAAAACAGTGAAGAAATTTGAAATAATGAGGAAACACCCAAATAAGATTCTCAAAGAGTACTCATGGAAAATGAAGAAGAAGAAGCTGACTCATCAAAAGATGAATCAAAACTAAATATTGAGTATACTATAGATTAATGATAAATATATATGGAATATACTATGAGAATATAGATGAAAATTTTCTTAAAGTAAATTAGAAGATTAGAGAATGAAATTTTCATCTCAAGAAAAATTCTGAAAACACAATCAAATTTATAAAAAGGTTCAGATTAAGGAAATTGAGAAGTAGATGCTTGAGAATTATGATAGATAGAAAACCATTAAGTATATGATATTAACCAACATTCATGGAGATAAGGAAATTGAAAAACTAAATGTGGAGATTATTGAAAATAAAAAACAAAAAGGAAAACACAATTATGACTTTAAGAAGGTAGATGAAAAGATAGGATAATTTTTTAATAAAAGTAAATCTAGTATCTATTTTTGGTTTTTTATTGTGTTTGTACACAAATATTAAAATCACCAGTATAATAATTCACTACCAAGTTTGAGAAGGGAGTTAGAATAAAGGGTGCTATTTAAAAAAATGAGAACTTTCCAGAAGATTTAATATCCTAAGAATAAATTTGAAGTGAAGAGAAAATATAGGAGTTTTCATGAGGTTTGTGGGAGATGTAATAAAGAAGGAAACACATTATATCAATGTGTTACATTTATTTCATATATGTTAAATCTTTCAAAAAAATTAGTAAATGTTCATAACGAAATATATATCAAGAAATAGGAGAATATGGTCAAATTAGCATTTAGGGCATCCAAATATGATAAACCAAGAATTAAGGATAGTGGTTGTTCTTATCTCATGAAAAGAGATTTAAATAATCTAGAAATTTTAAAAATGTATGAAGGAAATTTTTTAAATTTTTAAAAATTATTTCTTATTCAATATTCAAGGATTTGGTATTATAAATATTGGGAAAATCATATTAGTCCTAAAAATGTATTGTTTATTGATGAACTAAAGCATAACTGGTTGACTGTATCATAGATTTTTTATGCTATAAATGAATTTATATTTAGAAAAAAAACTAGTTTAGGTAAGATATTAACAGATTGGGTGGTTTTAATAAATGTTTTGAGAACCCCAAGCAAATTATTTCAAGTTAGTGAAGTTAAGACTGATTGTTACATGATATCTCAAGTTGAAAATTATTTTTTTAATAGAAGGCTAAGCCACCGTGTACAAAATAGAATTAATAAACCCATAATAGAGGATGTTTTTAGAAATATATAAAGTTAATAGAAGACACTAATACAGTTTTTAAATATTTTTAGAAATGGAAAATAGTTAACAAAAGTCATAGGGGTGGGGAAATTCCAACTACAAGACCCCAAGAACTGATCTACTCTATGTTTTTAGACCTATGAAAACGAAGTAAACAAGTGGGTAAAGGTACTTAGTCATTTTAATAGATAAATTCACATAAATTACAATAATCATGTTCATGTCTCACAAATATCAATCCATGTAAATATTCAATAGTTTTAGAAGATTTGTAGAAAACCAAATAGGTTTGTACTTGAAGAGATTGAAGTTTGATAATGGTATTGATTATTACTACATATAGTACATTTAATATCATAATAAGTATATTTTTATGAATCATTTCAATGCCCCATATAATCTTTATAAGAATGGGGTGTTTGAGAAGAAGAATAAAAGTCTTGTGGAAATGTCTATAACAGTTCCTGAAAAGCATGACACCTCAATATATTTCTAGATATAGAAAATTACTACAACTTTATTTATTTAGATAAGATTTATTTTGAGTGAATAATAATTCACGACTCTTTATGAAATGTGTTTCAAGAATAATCCAAATATAAAACACTTTAAGGTATTTGGGAACCCATGTTTGAAAAATATAAAAGATAAAAATGGTGTTACTTTTGATGAGAAAGATGAATAAGGAACATTACTTAGTTATACACAAAATTAAAACTTTTATAGATGTTATAAAAATAGGTCCTAGAGGATTTTATACAGTGATGATGTGATATTTCTTAAAAATAAAAAAAATTCAAAAACAAAATAATTTCAAATGATAAGGACAATTTTTTCAGTTTTGAGACTATTAAAGAAACTGTATAAAAACATTGATTCATACTAAAAATGTAGATTTGTATTACTTAAGTGATGATGATGAAGATTAGAAGTCTATAATATTAAATTATAGACTAATGAAACATGTTTATATTGAGAAAATAACTGGATATCAGAATCAAGGAGTGAAAACTAGAAGAATAATCATGGAAAGTAGTCACACTAGTATTGTTTTGAGTATTAAGCCCCAAAATATTAATGAATATTTTGAGTAGGAGGACTAGATACAAGCTATGAATATTGATCTAGATCAAATTGAGAAGAATGGGACATGGGGTCTTATTCCAATAACTAAGGAGAAAAATAAAATTAGAGAAAAATAGGATTTCAGAAACAAACTGACTGAGAAAGGAAAAGTTTATAGAAACAAGTAAAGAATTGTTTGTAAAAGATATCTATAGATTAAAGGAATCCACTTTGAAAAAAAAACATGTATCTAATTTATAGACTATAAAATATCAGAATTTTTCTTTCTATTATAGCTAAAATTTTCATTACCATGTTTCAAATGGATATAAAATCATTTTTCATGAATAAATAGTTTCATGAACAAGTATACCTAGAACATCTTAAGGGTTTTATGCTAGACATGGAATACAGTAGGGTGTGTAAAACAAATAAGGCACTTTATGGATTAAATCAACCTCCAAGATATAGTTACTTCAAGCTAGATGAATATCTATGGATCAAAAAATTTATAAAAGGGTATGTGGATAGAAATTTTCATGATAGTGTAGGTTGATGTTATTATTTTTTCTAATAATCAAGAGAATCTATGTGTGAAATTTTGTAAGAATTTGAAAAATATATTTGAGATATCATTAATTTATGAAATTAAATTCTTTATAGGTTTACACATAACTCAAACATCCCATCACATCTTCATCTCATGAGAAAAATATTCCACATAGTAGTTAAAAAGGTTTGTTATGGATGATTTGAGAGGGGTGTCAACACCAATTCAGGTTGAAAGAAAAATGATCAAATTTGTTAAAGGTAAAAACATGAATGAAATTTAATTTAGAAGATTAATTGGAATAGATGAAAACATAAATACAATACATTTTTTATGTAGTTACTCTTTTTGTTATGTATTAATCAAATATAAAAGAATCACTTCTTCTTGATGGTTTTGGTTGTTGTGGAAGCACTGATCAGGCCCATACCCAACATGGAATTTTTCAAATTTCATTGAATAATATACAAAAAATGATGAATGATTTTCATGTCTATTGAATGTATCAAAATAAACTATATAAATAATCTAGATACCAAGAACAAGGGATCTTTCAGATTAAATTTATAATCAATTAATAACCTAAATTCTCCTCTGTTATGGGATCTTTATTTTTTGTAGATATGTATTAATCAAAACCCATTCTAGTTATAACATAGTTATTAAAAGGTCCCAACCTTAAACATTACATAATATTTAATTAAATGAATAATTCACATATAAGATCTTTTATGGTTTAGAGTTTTAGATAATTAAGACATAACTATTACATCTCAAAAGATTACAAAGTAGACACTTATATACAGTTTCCATTTTTTTCATAAAATAAAAACTCTTGAAAAAAGAGTCATGTCTAGTTCCAGGTTTTAGACAGCATGAATTTTCCTTGATCCCATCCTTGACCCTATTCATCATTAAGTCCTGTGAAAACATTTCAAAACTTGGGATGAGCATAAAAAGCTCAGTAAGGGTTATAAAACAAAGAATGAAAACATTTGTTCATAAATACATACGAAACATGAACTCTTTTACTTAACTCATGAAATCATAAGATTTATGAAAGACACATAGAAATCATATATCATAAATGTAACTTGTGGAATCCATAACATACTTACATTGTAGCTATCACAGCTACATAGGGAGTTACTTTGGAATACCCATCATAGTATATTCCCTAAATCTCATAGGAGAAACATCCACTTTTACCTCTGTCACGTTACCCAATGCATTGGAGAGATATCTCAGGCTCACCCACCCTAGGTTTATCACGGAACCACCCGTATATGTAAAAAATTCCCAATAACCATAACATGATCATAACACATAACATAATCATAAAGGAAAGATAACATTTCCACATTTCAATAAAAAAATATCATATCAAGATATTGAAATAATAAATCCATTAAAAATTATTTTCAATACCAAAATACATAAAAAGTTTATATGGTATTTTTTTTTCTTTCAAAAACATTACGGCTTGTTAAGGAAGCCAAAGATCAAATAATACTCACGACGGTGGAAAAGTTGTTGTCACCACTTACGTTAAAAACATTCCTTTTTGTCATTTAGTAAAAAGCTTCATCTAAAAATATTCCCTTTCAATGAAATGAAAATTCAAATGGGTTTATACACTGTATAAAATAAAGTCGTGTATAAAACTAAATACGCCTCAATGAAAAGAGATTGAGACAAAGTCCCTTACCTTGTGTCCAACTTGACTCGATCTTTCTTTAATCTCTTGAATAATAAAATAAAGTTAATGTATACTTTCTTAATAACCTCTTTCAAGTTTATTATTCCTTTTATATCACTTATTACCATGTTATAACCATTATGTAATCATTCAATTTAATAATGGTCATTTTGTCGATATTTGGTACTTGAGTCAAAAATAACACCTTATATTTACAAGTTAAATAATATATTATATCCAGAATGATATTCATGATTTATATATCATATATATCATATATATATATAGTATATACATGTATTTATAATAGTACATAACATTTGGAGGTAAGAAATGAAATGCACCGTTCATAGAGATGGTAAGTCGTACAAACGCATGAAGGCTACTTTCATTTCTATTTCTTATTTTAATGGAATTAAAACATAATGATACATAGGTATATTATGATTCCAGTATAATTTTATATATAATATCATATATAATATCACTAACTCCATCCTTTATACGTCCCACATATGGCATTAACGAGTCATATCACTTTGAGGGGCGGTAGTCCGCACTTCCTCTAATGAGATTATCGTGTTTAACCATAATGGAAACCATAAAGGCATGCTATAAATGGAAATTAAATAATCATAAATAAAACAAAAAAATAATATATATATATATATATATATATCATATATAAATATAGTTCTATCATAACGGCCACCATGAGAGGCGGTAGGAGAAAATCAAACAATCATCGTTTCGTTAGGTGTTACTTTGACATCCACAGAAACATTATGTTCTTCACCCATTAGATATAGTTGTGTGTAAGTGTAGTTACAATCCTTATCATAACAACATCATAGTATATTTAGGATACTGATGTTGTTGCAAAAGAAATGAATAAAAACAGTTTAGGGGTTGGAGAAGTAATATAAAAGAAAACAATTTAAGAGAAACTGTTACCTTTAATTTGGGTAACTCCCTTTGGTTTGAACCAAAGGACTTTTTGAAGTGCCTTATGCCTAAGTTAAGGCTTCTAGTAGGAGGATAGGGATATAGGGAGCATAATTTGGTAGATTTTGGATAATCCAAAAGTCTTGAGATGTGTGATGAATTGGTTAGAAGTGGTCTCCTTTTATAAGGGAGAGGAGAGGCTCTTTAAGAAAGTGTGAAAACATTATTTTATTATAAACATATCTTCGGTTTCAAAAGGTCTAAAAATCATTAAAGTTGAAGATAAGATGACTCATATTCAAAAATAAAATCATCCAATCATAATTGGACATGTTTTAGATAATATATTTATCATAATAATCTTATTTATTTAAATCATTTATTAATGAGGTAAATACTGCATCATTATTGTGTCATAAATAATTTAAATTATTTGATGTCTAAAAATTATGAAAAAATACCATGATGTAGAAAATATTTTTATATTTCCAATGAATATTTATAGTCAAAAATATTACTTATATAACACCATATAAAAATTAATTTACTAAAAGATTTTTGTTTATGTCATTTTTGCCTTTATATTAAATTAATTAATCTAAAGTGCCATTTTCTTTCATAAGCGGATCTATGGGCTCCTAATATAGACCCAATTATGCCCATGGTCGGCCATTATTCATCCAATATGGTTAGCACAAGTGTTAATGTAATTTTAAATTATTACAATATTCATTTTACCTTGAATTACCCTATTTACCTTTAACCGTGGTAAATCAAAGTCAAAAGTTACTATTCACCAAAAATTATTTTCTCCTTATTGAACCACATTTTACTTACTAATAACAACCATGTATGTCTTATTTTGGAAATTAAATTCACAGAATTGGTAAATTTTCATTTAAATGAAAAAGTCATTTTTTTAACTACTACTAAGTGATTTCACTATTCATCAAAAATTGATATTTTTCAAAAAAATACCAAAGATTCAGCCTAATCATTATTTGATATTATGAATTCAAAAATGATGTCTATTTTTCCATATTCAAAACATAAAAGTGTAATTAATTAATTTTAAAATTAATTCCCATTGTTAAAACAAATAGCGTGTTTTTAAGAAATAATAACTATCAAAAGATTGACACTTGTTTATGTGCAATTTCAAAGTGAAATTAATTCTAATGACCAAAATTGGATTAAATGGTAAAAATATATTCTAGATACACTTTAAAACCAATTAAAAAGGTAATCTAACGATAAAAATAAATTAGATTAAAAGGCACTTTTGAATTAAAATACAATATTTTTCACAATTCATTAAAAATGAACTTTATCAGAAAAATACCAAAAAATTACCCAAAGTAAATTTTGATGTCCCCATTCTAAAGAAGGATTTTATTTGGTCAATTATAATGTATTAATGTGACCAAAATTATATTTAAAGAGGGTTCTCCATTAAAAAGCGGTAAACCGACCTTTTAATATAAATTATGCTTAAAATTAGATTCATTCACATTGTAAGCCTCTAACTTTTTATTGGATAAATGTAAATACATTTAACAAACATGTATAATCATATTTTTGTTATTTTTGTTCATTCCAACCAATAAAATGGCTAGGAGTTAACTACCATTTAAAAAAATAATATTATATTATAGTGTGCAACATAAGATTCCAAAGAATCATGTTGTTGTGTATCGGGTACGCTATCGAACATATGAACCCCTTTAAAGTAAAATTAATATTTAATTCACAAATATTAATAAATATGAAATATGTCTTATTCTTTATTTACTTGGGCTGTTACATCCTTCCACCCTTTTGGAAATTCCGTCCTCACAATTTTATTCACTTATCAAATAAATGGGGGTATTTATCCCTCATAGCATTTTCAGATTCCCACATTGCCTATTCAACCATATGGTTTTTCCTCAAAACCTTTACCTGGTGATTTACCTTATTCCGCAACACTTTCTCTCTATGGTTAGGAATATGGACTGGTTGTTCTTCATAAGAGAGATTCTCTTCCAACTAAACTACCTATAGGCTCAAAACATGAGATGCATCTGGCATATACTTTCTCAACATCAAAACATGAAAAACATTGTGTACCTGGGATAAACTTGGAGATAAATCCACTCTATAGGAAACTGATCCAACTTTCTCTAGAATTGCATAAGGTCCAATGAAACTCGGACTCAACTTTCCCTTCTTACCAAAACGCATCACACTTTTCCATGGAGAAACTTTGAGAAAGACGAGATCACCTACCTCAAAAAAAAGATCCTTCCTTCGGTTATTTGCAAAACTTTTCTGTCTGCTCTGATCTGTTACCATGTTATTCTGAATCAACTGAACTTTCTCTACAATCTCTTCTACCAATTCTGGTCCCATCAGATTCCTTTCACCAACTTCATCCTAAAAAGCTGGATTTCAACGACGCTTTCCATATAATGCCTCAAATAGAGTCATCTGTATACTGGAATGAAAGCTATTATTATATGAAAATTAAACCAAAGAAAGATGTTGGTCCCAAATTCCCTAATAATCCATCGACCAAGCACCTAACAAATCCTCCAATGTCTGAATTGTTCATTCTGATTTCCCATCTGATTGAGGATGAAAAGCTGTACTAAAATTTAATTCAGTACCCAATGACTTCTGAAGGCCTTTCCAAAAGTTAGAAGTAAACCCGGGATCACAATCAGATACAATGGAGAGGGAAACTCCATGAAACCTGACTATCTCTTTAACATATAACCGAGAAAGTTGATCTAGAGACAATGTATCCCAAAGAAGAAGGAAATGAGCATATTTAGTCAATCGATCAACAATAACCTAGACTGCATCATTACCTTGAGATGTCTTTGATAATCCCACAAAAAAGTCCATTGATATATTTTCCCATTTTCACTCTGGCACCGGTAAAGGCTGATGCATCCCTTTTGGTAACTGCCGCTCTACTTTAACCTGCTGACAAGTCAAACACTTCACAGTAAAATTAGTAATATCATTTTTCATTCCATCCCACCAGTAATACTTTCAAAGATCTTTGTACATATTAGTACTACTAGGGTGAACTGAAAACGGGGAACTATGAGCTTCACATAACAACTCATTCTTCAACTATGAATCACAAGGCACACATGATCTCTTTCAAAATCTCAAAACACAATCATTATCAACATTAAAATCAGGAAACATACCCTTTTAAACCAACACTACCGTTTTCTGCAACTCACTGTCTTCTTTCCGTGCTTTCTTTATTCTGTCTGATAGAGATGGTTTCACAGACTCCTGAAACAAAATAGAAAAATTTCCCACACCAATAACTTTTATGCTAATGTTCATAAAATCAAAAAACAAAGGATATCGTTCCAAACATAACATGTTTAATGAAGCATTACATTTTTAACTTAAAGCATCAACCACTTTATTTGCTTTTCTCGGATGGTAAAGGATCGTGCAATCATAATCCTTGATAAATTCTAGCCATCTCCTATGTATCATGTTAAATTCTTTTTGAGTGAATATATACATTTAACTTTTTTGGTCAGTATATATTTCACATTTTACTCCATACAAATGATGCCTCTAATTTTTTAAAGCAAAAAAACAGCATCGGCTAATTCCAAATCATGTGTAGGGTAATTTAACTCATGAGGTTTTAACTAACGTGAAGCATAAGAAATTACCTGATCACTCTGCATAAGGAAACATCCAAGTCCTTTCAATGAAGCATCACTATAGATAAAAAACTCTCCATTTCTGGATGGCAGTTCCAAAACAAGAGCATTCACCAATCTTCTTTTCAATACCTGAAAACAATCATCACATTCTATTGTCCAGAAGAACTTAACACCTTTTCGAGTTAACTTAGTCCTTGGACTAGATAACTATGCAAACTTTTCAACAAAACTCCATTAATAACCTTATAAACAAATAAAACTACGAATCTTGGTTATATTTATGGGTCTTGGCCATTCTTCAACAACTTTTGTATTAGCAGGATCAACAGTTATTCCATTTTTTGAAACAATGTGACCAAGGAAAGAAAATTATTGTAACCAAAACTCACACTTGCTAAATTTCCCATAAAATTTATTTTATTTTAAGGTTTTCAAGATGACCCTAAATTACTTTCATACTCCTCTTTACTTTTTGAATAAAACAAAATATTATCAATGAACACAACCACAAACTTATCCAATAACTCACGGAAAATTCTATTCATAAGATCCATGAATACAACAGCTGCATTGGATAAACCAAAAGGAATAACTACAAATTCATAATGGCCATATCTAGTATGAAACGCGGTCTTCAGAATGTCTAATTCCTTTACTTTCAACTGATGGTACCCCGACCTCAAATCAATCTTCGAAAAATACTGAGCTGCCTGTATCTGCTCAAACAAATCATCGATATGAGGCAAAGGATACTTATTCTTAATAGTGATGTTATTCAATTCTCTATAATCAATGTAAAGTCTCATTGAACCATCTTTATTTTTAACAAACAAGATAGGTTCACCCCATCATGATGTGCTAGGTCGAATTAAACCTTTATCTAATAACTCATGCAATTGTTTTTTTAACTCTAAAATTTCAATTTGAGCAATTCGAAATAGGGGTTTTGAAATTGGATTAGCATCAGGAACTATGTTGACAATAAATTCAACTTCCCGATCAGGTATTATACCCGGAAACTCATCAAGAAAACATCAAGATACTCATTTACCACTGGAACATCATTAATCTGAATAGTCCTTTACTTTCAACAATATGTGCTAGGTAACATTCATTTCCATCTTTTACTAGTTTCTCATCTTCGTGATATGTTATCAAAAGAAAGGGTTCATTATTTTACACAAACTGTAAATATTTATGAAAAGAAACCTCTTTAGCTATGCAGTCAATCATAGAATGATATACAGAAACACAATCTATACCCAAAATAACATCAAACTCTACTAGAATAAAATCAATAAGGTTTTCAGGTAGATTCATTCTGCACACAAGGACATGAATATTCTTATGTTTTCTTTTTATCTCAACATTTCCTCCAGGGGTTTTTACCGTAAGGTCTATATTCATATCTTGAGATGGAATTCCCAATTTACTAGAAAACTTCTCATAAATTAAAGTGTGTGTAGACTTGAATCAAACAAAACATTAGCGTAATCTGAAAAAACAAACAGTATACTTGATACTACTTAATTTGATGGACCAATATCCGCTGAAGTAGTTGCAAAGGATTTCACCACCCCTTTCTACTTTTAGTTTGGCTGCTTGCCTTCAGTTTAGTTCTTTGTTGGACACTCATTTTCATAATGACCCATTTCATTGCACTTAAAACATTTTACTGACTGTAAATCAGATTTTGTCTTACCATTACCCTGATCTTTTTCAGTGCAATTACGAGCCTTATGTCCCATTTTACCACATCGGTAGCACTTACCAAAATTCAAAAGACATTCCCCAACATGATTTTTATGACAACTTTCACAAACTATAAAATTAAGTTTCTTACCATCAGAATTTTTTGAAGAGTTCTTCCCCTTCGCCTACCACCTTGACCTCTTATTCTGTTGTTTGACAAAGAATACCTTATCAAAGGAAAACTCCATTTCCACCTTCTCCGCAAAAAGAACAAGTTTTTCATAACTTTTGAACTCATGAGAAGTTAAATCCCTTAGATACATTGGCTTTAATCCTGAGTAAAAATGGTTGATTTTACTATCAAGATCTTGTATGAAATTTGGAGCATACCTTGCTATTCGAGTGACTTTTTATTCATAAGAAGCCACTGATTCATCCTCTTACCTCAATTCTAAGAATTTTTTTTCCATCCTTAGATGAACCACCTTAGGAAAATATTTCTAAAGAAACATACCTTTGAATTCATCCTAATCAAGAGCATCAATCTCCTCACTATCCCTGATATTTTTAACCATTGACCACCACTTATCAACTTCACCTTCAAAATGGTAAACATCAAGACTAACCTATTGATGTTCTGAACAACCCATGAGAAAGTAATAAATTATTTTACTTCTTTATGATGATCTTATAATCACCCTTCTTTAACTCCATAGAGAATGCACTGTTGGAACCATGGTCTTTTATGCATGATTTGGAGTATGATTTGTGTTTGTTGTCAATCCTCAGTGGAAGTTCATAATATGTACCAGAAAAGAGATCATACAGTTCAAGCAGACAATAGTATTGACGGTGGCTCCATTTCCCAGGGTTTGCCAAATTTGTGGGCCTGAAAATCGACAAATGGAGAAAAGTGTTTTTGGAAAAGAGACATGCGCGCCATGTACTTGATGAAGGGGAAACTTGTGCACCATATTTTTTTCAAGATCAGAACATGGGAAAATGGCAAAGGGATAAGGGCCGCGCAAGTTTTGGGTTGGTTGTGCAAGTGACATGCGTGTCGTGAAGAGGCTTGCACGCCGATGCCGAAGAGGACTGGAAACTTGCGAGCCTATTGTTTTTCAATATCATAACTTCATAATATGGAAAAGGAAAGAAGCTTGCACAATATTTGTGTGGTCGTGCAAGTGAGTAGCGCGAGAGAGGCTAGGGAGGATGAGCTGCGCACCAGAACCTGTGCGATGAGGGAAGAATTGCATGCCACTGCACAGGGGGTCCAGTTTTCCTATAAATAGAGCCCCCCCTCCTCATTTGTAACGAAGTTCAAGAATTAGATTTTTTCAAGATCTCATCACGCAAGTGGTTGAGTTGCGTAAGGGGTTGTTGGGTCGCACAAGTAGAGGTTGTGCACCGATAGTTGGCTACGCGACCAAGGCAGTTGGGGAGTTAAATGTGCAACATCGCGCAAGTTTGGTGTTGAAAGAGGCAGTGTCACGCAAGTAGTTTGGTGTCACCGGTGCGCCGAATTTGTACCGCGCAAGTGAATTGTGTGCCAGGATTGAAACTTGTGCGCCGGGCTTGGAGAAGTGCGCCAGGGTTGTTAAAGTAAATTTGTCCTTTTGAAGCTGCAAAAAAGCTGGAAGATGGCCCGATACCCTCAGCGCAAAGTGAGATTCGTCTTCTGGTCATATTTGGACTTCAACAGAGCATCTACATATGACAGAGGATGCATTCTTATGAAATGATGAACAAACCTTCATGTCTACAAACTGAGTGTGACTTCACCAAGGGCAGTGAGCCAGGGGGAGTCAACAGGAGTGACCCGAGGGAAGCAGTGAGCTATCCATGAACCTTTGTAATGGCAGTGAGCCTGGGACAGAGTGACTGTGCCCGAACCTTTGTAATACACATGTAGTGAAGATTAGTGGAATTAGTTATGACTGAAAACTTGTCGGCATATGCTCCTTGGATGTAGCCCTTAGTGGAGAACCAAGTAAAAAGTGTTGTGTCTTCTCTGTGCATGTGAATGTTTTCTTTCTGATCATATTCATCATACAGGTTCAACAAGTTCCTACCAACGTGGGAACAAGATCCATCACATTTAATGAAAAAGTTGACACCCTGATTCACCCCTCCCCTCTCAGGGTGTCTCCGGGTCCTTCAAGTGGTATCAGATGGAGTTTGCTGGTGTTGAATCTGTCCTTTATCGTCATGGAGAATGCAATCAATGTCAGGGGAGTCCCTCACTTGGATGGAAGTAATTTCTAGAACTGAAAGAATAGAATGAGATCTCATCTAAGATCTCTTGGAATGGATGTTCTCTTTTCTACTATGCAAGGAATACAATTCACTGATCCAACAGGCCTGACTATGACTGAAACAGATAGGAAAATTCTTGATGGAGATGCTAAAGCACAAAATGCACTCACTGCAGCCCTTTCTGATCAGATCTACATAAAGGTGATGAATCTCGCCTTAGAAAAATCCATGTGGGATAAACTCGAGAATATTTAAGAAGGAGATATCAAAGTGAAGGAGGTGAAACTACAAGTGCTTCACAATCGGTTTGATGATCCGAAGATGCATCCAGACAAGAATGCAAACTCTTTCTTCAATCGAATTACTGAAGTGGTTGGAGAAATTCGAGGTCTAGGTGAAGAAATCAAAGACATTGATATTGTAAAGAAAAATTAAGAAAACTTCCACCTCTATACAATTCAAAGGTGTCATCCCTTGAGGAAAGAGATATTTCCAAACATTCTCTGGATGATCTACTAAGCATCTTGGTAGAATATGAAATGAGAGTCAAACCAGAAGATGTTACGACTTGTGTGAGCAAGTAAATGGAATTCAGGGCTATGAATAAACTGAAAAACTCAAAAGATAGTAGCGGTTAAGATGACTAAGAAAAAGAAATTCTTTCTTTCATTGCAAAGAATTACTTGAAGGGGAAAGGGAAATTCAAAGGGAAGTTACCTCTCGCATGTTTTTGTTGTGGAAAAGTTGGGAACATTGCCTCTCAGTGCTTAAGAAAGATCAATGATGATGATAGTGAAGATTAAAGCTTCAAGAAGCCTCGAAGAAGTTTCTTCAAAAAGGGAGACTTCAAATCTGGAAAGAAAATGCAAAGGAAGAGTTTTTTCTATGAAGAGGAAGAAAATGATAATGAATTCTATGATGAAGAAGAACCAGAATTCAAAACTGGGAACCATGCTTCTATGATGGCCACTATTGAAAAGTCAAAAGATACTGGTGGAGAAAAAAAACTGAGAATCTGTGTAGATCCCGAGATGCAACTTAAGGATGCGGTTAGTAAGCTTAAGATTAAATGTAAGAGTTGAAATAAGTTTAAATCAATTGTAGAAGAATCAACCGAATACATTGATCAACATGAAGCTGAACTTGATTGACTGGAAGAATTTGTAAAGGTACAGTCTAAAATAATTGAAAGCAATGATGACGTAGTGGATCTGAAGCTAAGAATTGAAGAGCAGGCAAAGGTCATCAATGACCTCACCTCCAAACTTGATGAAAAATCCAAGACTGCTGAGATTCTTGAGGAGAAAGTTGTTACTCTAAGGAGTAAACTTGAGACTGAATCAATTCCAAAAGAATCGAGGAAGAATATACAGTTCGGAATATTATTAGATGTAGAATTACTAGCAAGAGCCAAGTGTGGTTCAGATGGGGTTGGAAAAATCCTGAGTGATCAAAGACCCGCTTGCATGGGAAAGAGTAGAATTGGCTGTGAGGCTGAGAAATCAACTGCTGGAAGTGAAAAGATCCAAAAGAAATATAATATGAAAGTTGAACATGTTAAAACATTGCCTAAATTGCCAAAAAATTAACCCTCAATCCAAACTAAAATGAGAATTTAAAATTATCCCCAAACATTCAGAAATGACAGACAGTCTAACTATTCTCCCAAGGAAGAAGGTATGAGGATAAATTCAAGTGAGAAGACATTTCCTCTCATGAAGTTTCAGCTCTATGGCTATCTGGGCCATACCATGTCTTATTTCGAAGAGGCAAGAAGCTATATTAATGGAGAAGATACAGAAGATCAAGAAAGGAGAACAATTTCATATACTAATTATTATAGAAGAAACAATTTTTATGGATATTGTTATCTTTGTTATAAATTTGGTCATAAGGCTGCTAATGGCAGGCAGAGAAGGGACATGGACACCTCATACTAAAGTTCAAGACAAGTCTAGTCTCTTCAGAAAGACAGTGTTGCGCTTTCAGACAGGTTTTCTCCTCTCAAAGAATATTTCGACTATGAAGAACCTGGGTATGCGGAAGAGATAATTGAATTTCCATAAGTACTATATACTCAATCCAATTTCTCATGGAAGGAAAGGAAGAAGTTTTAGAAATCCAACCTTGTAGAGGTGGCCCTCAAATCTACAAAGAACAACAGTAACTAGATTCTGGATAGCGGTTGTTAATCTCATATGACAGGTAATGTCGGCATGCTAACAGATATCAAAAGGAAGGTTGATGGTAGAATATTTTTTGGTAATTATGGGGCTCTGAAAATCAACGGGAGTGGAAGTACCGAATTAGCTAATGGATAACTAAAGAATACTGAAGTCTTTTACGTAGATGGCCTACTTCATAATCTCCTCAACGTGAGTCAACTCTATGACTCGGGACTTATAGTTACTTTTAATCAGAAAGGCTGCACTATCAAGGGAAAGACATGCAATTCACTTATGAAGAGATGAATAATAGAAGGCAACTTGTATCAGGTTGATAGTGAAGAAAATGTATGTTACATGACTGTTGAAGAAGAAAACAATTTGTGGCATCGGAGACTGGGACAAATCAATCAACAAGACCTAGAGAAAATATCAAAATTGAGAATTTTCATGGACATTCCCAACCTGAAGTGTGTGCGTGAAAAATCTTGTGATGCTTGCATTTGTGGGAAGCTGGTCTGCAGTTCATATCCGCCAAAGAAGAAAAGGGCATCTCACCTTCTTGATCTGATTCACACAGATGTATGTGGGCCAATAAATGTTGCAGGAACTCATGGAGAATTGTACTTTGTCCTTTTCATAGATGATTACAGTAGAATGGCATGTGTGATGGTCATTCACAGGAAACGACAAGTCCTTGACTGCATGAAAACAGATCAGCAAATCGCTGAGAATGATACTGGACAAACAATCAATGTGTTGCGATCTGACAATAGAGGAGAATACACGTCCATTGAATTTGAAAATTATCTGGAGAATCATGGGATACAGCATGAGGTAGCTGATGTGAGAACTCCACAACAAAATGGTATTTTTGAACGTAGTAATTGATAGGTGAACAACATGGAATGAACTATGCTATTTGAGAGTCGTATTCCATGACAATACTGGAAAGAGTTTGTTCAAGCTGCAGTGTATATTCATAATCGAACAGGACTTTATATGGGTGAGATAAAGACACCATATGAATTGTGGCATGTATGGAAGCCCTCTTTAAAATACTTTCGTGTCTTTGGAAGTAAATGCTTCATCAGGAACAAAGAATGAAATCAAGGAAAATATGGCGACAATGCAGATGAAGGAATTTTCCTCGGTTACTCAATAAATAGCAAAGCCTACAAATGTTTCAACAAGAATTTAGGAAGCATTGTGGAAAGTAGTGATTTTAAGATAATTGAAGAGAAAACCACAAATGCTTTAAGTACATCATACGATGATGTGATAGAATGTTAGGAAGAAAGTGAACGTGAAGAAAATACAAATGCAAAAATAGAGGAAGTTGTACAAAACACTCATTAGTCACATAATGATGTTGACTTAGAAGAAGAATCTATAGAAGAAATTGTGGCTGAAGAGAATGCTACGGATCCTTACAGGAGAAATCGAAGAGCTGAGATTGATCCATCCAACATAATTGGGGACAGGATTGAACCCACTCAAAGAAGAAAGATGAGGAATAACACGCAATCTGCATTTCTATCAGTTGTAGAGCCATCCTCATTCGAAAAATCTTCAAATGATGAATCTTGGGTGAAAGCCATGAATGATGAATTAGATCAGATTGACAAGAATCAGACATGGGATCTTGTTCAGAGACCCAAAGGTCACAATGTGATTGGTACCAAATGGATCTTTAAAAATAATTTTGAGGGTCATGGAAGTGTCATCCGAAACAAGGCATGACTGGTATGTAAAGGATACTCCTAGATTGAAGGCATTGATGTTGAAGAAACCTTTGCTCCAGTGGCTAGACTGGAGTCAATCAGGATTTTCCTTTCCATGGAACTCCAAATAGGATATAAAGTATATCAAATGGATTTCAAGATAGCATTCTTGAATGGTGTACTCGAAGAAGAAGTCTACATTGAACAACCAGTGGGCTTTGTTTTGGGTACTGATGAAACAAAGTTCAGCAAACTGAAGAAAGCTCTATATGGTTTGAATCAGGCACCACAGGCATGGTACTCATGGATGGATTCATATCTCAAGAAGCAGGAATTCAAAAGAGTAGGAGTAGATCAAAATATCTATGTGAATAATTCTCCAAAAAGATAAATTCATGGTTCTAGTATACGTTGATCATATCATATTTGTTGGCAGCAGGCAGAAATCAGTGGACGAATTTTCCAACCATACGAAATCATAATTTGAAATGTCTATGATTAGGGAGCTCAAATATTTCTTGGGGCTGCAAGTGATTCAAAAGAAGGAATACACATTCATTTCTCAGGAAAAATATGCAAGAGAGCTACTGAAGAAGTTTAATATGCAAGACTCCAAACCAATGTCAACTCCGATTGTAGTTGGAACTAAACTTGGAAAGCATGAGGATGGGGACTCTATTGATCCCACCATATACAGGAGGATCATTGGGAGCCTACTATACCTGACAGCGACACAAACAGATATTGTCTTTTCTACATGCCTTGCGACCCTCTTTCAGAGTAATCCAAGGTAGGAACATATGGCGGCAATAAAAAGAATCATTAGGTACATTCAAGGTACACTGAAATCCATTTGATATACTTTATATCCTCTTTGGAGTTCCATGGAAAGGAAAATCTTGATTGACTCTAGTCTAGCCACTGGAGTAATGGTTTCTTCAACATCAATTCCTTCAATCTAGGAGTATCCTTTACATACCAGTCATGCCTTGTTTCGGATGACACTTCCATGATCCTCAAACTTATTTTTGAAGATCCATTTGGTACCAATCACATTGTGACCATATGGTTTGAAGCAGGCACCACGGGCATGGTACTCATGGCTGGATTAATATCTCAAGAAGCAGGAATTCAAAAGAGTAGGAGTAGATCAAAATCTCTATGTGAATAATTCTCCAAAAAGATCAATTCATGGTTCTAGTAAACGTTGATGATATCATATTTGGTGGCAGCAGGCAGAAATCAGTGGACGAATTTTCCAACCATATGAAATCAGAATTTGAAATGTCTATGATAGAGGATCTCACATATTTCTTGGGGCTGCAAGTGATTCAAAATAAGGAATACAGTTTCATTTCTCAGTAAAAATATGCAAGAGAGCTACTGAAGAAGTTTAATATGCAAGACTCCAAACCAATGTCAACTCTGATTGCAGTTGGAACTATACTTGGAAAGCATGAGGATGGGGACTCTGTTGATCCCACCATATACATGAGGATCATTGGGAGCCTACTATACCTGACAGCGACACAATCAGATATTGTCTTTTCCACATGCCTTGCAACCCTCTTTCGGAGTAATCCAAAGGAGGAACATATGGCGGCAATAAAAAAAATCATGAGGTACATTAAAGGTACACATCACTTCAGGTTATTTTTTGTTGCAGGCAGGGACAGTGAATTATCAACATTTTCTGATGCTGACTGGGCTGGTGATGTAGTAGACAGAAAGTCCACTAGTGGTGGATCCTTCTATATTGGGCAGAAATGTGGTGGCTGGTTGAGCAAGAAACAAGAAAGTACTTTTCTTAGTACTGTTGAAGCTGAGTATATCTCTGCCACAAAGGCATGCACTCAACTACTATGGATGAAGCAACAATTAATAGATATTGGTGATGAGGTAAAGCAACCAATGGTGATTTATTGTGATAACAAGAGCACAATTGATCTTACTATGAATCCTGTTCAGCATTCCCGTACGAAACATACTGAAATCAGGTATCACTTTATCAAAGAAAAAGTTGAACATGGGATGATTAGAATGGATCATGTGGGAACTGATGAGAAATTGGCTGATATCCTGACCAAGACATTGTTTGTTGTTGTGTTTGAGAAGCATCAGTTGAACCTCGGTGTTCCGCCACCTTCCAGTGCATAAGGAGGTTACACAATACCCCTCTCCGCGATTAGATTAACTGTTTTTATATATTTGTGGATGTGATGCAGGTTTGTGGGGGAGATACTATCCAAGGGGAGTATGGTTTGAGATGAACAATGAACAAATAACCAAGCTTCGAGTTTATTGTCAATGGGGGAGAAAGGAATAAATTCAGGAATGTTCAGGCATATAATTCTCCTGTGACACAATGCGAATCCAGTGTCACTGATAGGATGAGAAGGATAAGACGTATTTCATCGATCGTGTAATGATTCTTGGGCATCATTGAGAATTCCAAAACACTGGAACCCAATTCAAGCTTCATATATTGTTTTCTACACCGATCATTGCTCACGTAGACTTAGAGTGTTGGCTGAGTTGATTCTTGTGTTTTTGGTTTTCACATGGATGAAGATCTATTGAATTTATTTTCTGATTGCCAACAAACCCAAAGGGGGAGATTGTTGGAACCATGGTCTTCTATGCATGATTTGGAGTATTATTTGTGTTTGTTGTCAATCCTCAGTGGAAGTTCATAATGTGTACCAGTAGAGAGATCATACAGTTCAAGAAGACAACAGTATTGAAGGTGGCGCTGTTTCCCATTGTTTTCCAAATTTTTGGGCCTGAAAATCGACAAATGGAGAAAAGTGTTTTTGGAAAAGAGACTTGCGCGTCGTGTACTTGATGAATAGGAAACTTTCGCGCTATATGTTTTTCAAGATCAGAACATGGGAAAATGGCAAAGGGATAAGGTTCGCGCATGTTTTGTCCTGGTCGCGCAAGTGACTTGCGTGCCATGAAGAGACTTGCACGCCGATGCCTAAGAGGACTAGAAACTTGTGCACCTATTGTTTTTCAAGATCATAACTTCACAATATGGAAAAGGAAAGAAGGTCGTACAAGTACTTGTGTGTTCACGCCAGTGAGTAGCGCAACGAGGGAAGACTTGCGCGCCACCACGTAGGGGGTCCAGTTTTCCTATAAATAGAGGACACCCCCTCCTAATTTGGAACGAAGTTCAAGACTTAGAGATTTTTTGAGCTCTCGTCGCGCAAGTGGTTGAGTCGTGTAAGTGGTTGATGGGTCGCACAAGTAGAGGCTGTTCATCAATAGTTGGCTGCGTGATCAAGGCAGTTGGCGAGTTAAATGCGCAACATCGTGCAATTTTGGTGTTGAAGGAGTTAGTGTCACACAAGTAGTTTGGTGTCACCTGCACGCCGAATTTGTACCGCGCACGTGACTTGCATGCTGGGATTGAAACATGCGCATCAGGATTGGAGAAACGCGCCAGGGTTGTTAAAGTACATTTGTCCTTTTGAATTTGTAACAAATCTGTAAGATCGCCCGGTACCCTCAGTGCAAAGTGAGATTCATCTTATGGTGAGAGTTGGACTTCAATAGATCATCTACATACGACAGAAGATGCATTCTTATGCAATGATGTAGAGGCCTTCATGTCTATAAACTGAGTGTGACTTCACCAAGGGCAGTGAGCCAGGGGGAGTCAATGGGAGTGACCCGAGGGAAGCAGTGAGCTATCCCCGAACCTTTGTAAAGGCAGTGAGTCTGGGATAGAGTGACTATGCCCGAACCTTTGTAATCCATAGCTAGTGAAGATTAGTGGAATTAGTTATGACTGAAAACTTGTCAGTGTATGCTCCTTGGACATAGCCCTTAGTGCAGAACCAAGTAAAAAGTGTTGTGTCTTCTCTGTGCATGTGAATGTTTTCTTTCTGATCATATTCATCATACAGGTTCAACAAGTTCCTACCAACGTGGGAACAAGATCCATCACATTTAATTAAAAAGTTGACACCCTGATTCACCCCTCCCCTTTCAGGGTTTCTCGGGGTCCTTCATGCACCGTGTTCCTTGTAATCATTCTTGTCATTCATAGTCTCTGTATTTAAATACATATGTAAAACACATATTATATTATATTACCCAAGAAGTAAAATAATAGTAATTATTAAATTTTTTAATATCCCTAAATTATATATATTGTATTTTTTATTCTTTAATTGATTACTGTTACTCTTCTAGTTTCCTTTCTTACCATATTTGAAGAAAATAGATTTATATTCATAACTCTCACATTTTATTCTTTTCCTATTATAAATAAATTTTATAGGTACCATTTTTTTATCTGTTCTTGGTTTTTACTAACCATTCATTTAATTCAATCATCATAAGGAATGAGTAAACAAGTTTTGATAAATCCTTATCCTTCTAATGAAACATAATGAAAAGATAGTTGAGATTCTTATTCATATTTTTTATCATATATTATTTGATAGGTTTTTAGAACCTAGGTGATCAGGATGATAATATGATATTAATGGATAATTTATTATCCTAATGGAAGCTCAAATTCACTAATTATTCAATGTACTTAAGCATGCTGAATACATGATAAGTATCTAGGTTCCCATTTTCCAATTTATACCGATATAGTGATATGAAAATATCATTTATATTAATCCTACCAATCTCATTTTCATGATCAAGGATATGAATTTTCATGGAGTTTGCATCCATGTCCTTATGTTGAACCATCAATTCTTTAGAAGTAGTTGATATAATGATACAACATACATAAGAAGCACCATCTTTGATAATATTATAAACATAATTTTCACCTTCTCACACTTGTTGGGAAGTATTATTGGGTAAAGGGTTTTCTAACACATAGAAAAAAATTTCATATAGAAGGGTCATGTATAAATGACTGCACCACTCCAGTAAATTTATGACATTGAAGATATGCCCCAGGAAAAGGATCGATCATAGTGTTATTGTTTTTTAACTTGATATTTTTCTATAATTGTTATATCATTTTTATTAAATTATATTGGTTACAAAAATATGTGAGATAAAAAAATTTAACTATGTTATTAGTCTCTCACAATTTTATCAATTCTTAATAACCCTCACTATTAAACTCATAATTTCTTATTTCATGGACATTATAGTGGAAAAGAAATTTATTTCCATTCTTAAAATCCAAATGTGAGCCTAGTAACCTACAAAAATGTGTTTATGTAGGCGGCCTTTCCAACTACTAGTTTGATGCTCGATTATACATTAAGTGGACTCACCAATCCTAAAATCCTTATTTATATTTCCTTAAAACCTACATCGATGATGCACCATGTCTAGAAATGGTTACTCCTCATGATTTTAAATTGGTATACCAACCCAAAGACTATCATTAGAACTCTCTAATAAAAGTAAGTGTCTAGAAAAGTTCTATAAGAACACTTAGTTCAACCGTCACACTCTAAATCAATTAATGAAAGGCATTATGACTTAATATTTAATTGATTGATTTTATTTATTTATGCATAAATATCCTTATTTTATCCTTTAATTTTTTTAAAATACTATTTGAATTTTACATAATTAATTAACAATTCATTTTATAAAATTATTTACACATAATCCATTTATTTTACTTTATCTTTCATTTATTTTTTTATATTAAATTTATGTCATCACGTTTAACATCATATAAATATGAATAGCAAAAAATATAACCATACACTTTGAAAAAATATAACAAATAAAGTGACTTGATCTTGATCTTTATAATGTTTTATTTATCAAGAATATGATAAATCATCAATTGAACATAGGAAAAACAATCCTTGAGTGGGGCTTGGCTTGAGTTATAGCATCCCACCATATACCTTTGAATCTTCCTAGTTGGTTTCACCATAGCATAGGTTCTGAAACACCTCCTATCATTTAACCTCCATCATTTAAAAATTTTAAATCACACATAGGTGAGGGTAACTAGGGGTATGCTATATATGAAATAAACTATGGACATACTGGTCCAACATATTAAATTTGTGGAGGATGAAACTCAACACATCATATTTCATTTAGAAAAAACATTATCATAAGAAAACCCATGAAATAACATTAAATTAAATATAATCATATATATATATTGGCCAATAAAGATCATGACATGTCACATACATAAAATGACATAGAATTCATACATGCTATTATATATATCAAATAACACTTTTAATTGAGATTAAACTATCTTGAATTTATTATTAATGGTCTTAGTAATTAATTAATTCATTATCTGAATTATTTATAAAAGTATTACTGAAGAAACATAATATTATAATCATCTATAGTTTTAAATAATTTAAATAAATAATTTAATTTGTAACTAATTAAGTATGTGGTGTGTACTTAGAGGACAGAAG
The DNA here is from genome assembly GCA_963277665.1 of Viscum album. Classification (NCBI taxonomy): domain Eukaryota; kingdom Viridiplantae; phylum Streptophyta; class Magnoliopsida; order Santalales; family Viscaceae; genus Viscum; species Viscum album. The sequence continues at coordinate 2,057,865,051 of OY728156.1, read as the reverse complement.
GTGAGTTTAAATATTATTAACTTACACAAATAATAGAACTAGTGGTATACTGTGTACTTAAAAGACATGCTAACAAATTTACCCCATACTCACTATAAAAATACATGTCCTTATGGGATGGAAATTCCAAGAGAGATTTGAAATTTTCTATTATTTTCAACTATATTTTGATAAAAATGATTTAGGTTAGAACTATAGGAGTTTTTAAGTCCTAAATATATGTTTTTGAACATTGTATGGGGTTTGTTGGATGTCTCAGGGGTTTAGGTGTTTGTCAGAGGACTGGTCAGAGGCTCGAGCTACTTAAAAACTATAGCAATAGGCCATTCAGTGTATAAATGGGTCATTCAAATCACGAGGGACCTTCATGAGGTGAGGAAAATACATGAAATAGATGGTTGAGGGATTCATGTTTATATCCCAAAAATTTACTATGTGAAACATATGGTCACATTATGAAAGTGTTTGACATTGTTTTTTTAAATTTAAATGGGGGTTCGACCCACCTTTCTTCTTCAAATGAATAAAAATGAACTAGAGGGTTTTGATAAATGCATTTCTCCTTCCTTCAATTTTTTATTATTAGATATATTAGGTGTGATTTGATGATTATTCAAGGTATTATCATCCATTTTCTTCCACTGTTAAGCCTCTATTCACAACCATCTTGAATCCTATGATTTTTGTTAAGGTATTTGATGTCAGTTCTAAAAGAACATGGTTCAATCAACCATGAATTATGGGGTATTATCTTGGATTAGTTGAGAATCATATGATAGGGATTTCATGGACGATGATATCAAAGGTGTTTCATGTACCCTATATGTGTGGTTAGTCAGGATTCAAACATGAAAAAGGTTGTTGGTGAGCTTCCCAATGGTTATGCCGCATTGGATTAATTTCGATAATTAATTATAATTGTTTATAGTTAATTATTTTCAATATTTGAAGTAAGGTAGATCTCTGAGGATGTGAATGGGATTGTTCAAGGATGTGTGAAGCTTGGTAAAGATAGAAGGTGGTATGCATGGAATTAGTAAGTATTATTACTCCAATTGAGTTATGTGCCCCTATGATACAAAAAAAAATAGACGTGTCTATATATGGGAGTGAATGTGGGAATTCATGTTTCATGAGTTTAGGTAGAGTTACAAAGGGCTGATAGACCCTCGAACTAAAAAATGGGGGTTTCATTGATCCATAAGATCTACAATGTACACTCTGGATCACTTAGGGTGAATTGGAATTGATCTATGGCTAGGTGTCCATGGGGAAACGATACTAATATGACTGATGAGAGGCCTTAGTAGGTACTGGGGAATGTAGTGAGATAATAGTCGAATCGAATGAGTTGTATATGGTCAGTGACATTATGAGAGGACTTGGGTTTGGGTTATAGATATCAATATTGGTATAGGTATTTAATAGAGTTTTTTTTGGGATTGAATGGGATATTTTCAACTGATATTTGAGTGGTCTCCCTCAAGATATGCGAGATAGATATTAATCTAGGTTGTGGGAGTGACTTAGACTCTATGGGATGATATATGTGATGATAGATTAGTGTAACTCATGAATTTACCTTTGCATATGTCTTGGGATTCCAAGTGCATTGATTTAGAGTTAACCTACTTGATGAGGCCAAGTGTTAGGATGATTGTATGGGCTATAGTGTTCTTTAGGTTGATGTTTGTAGGCTTTCTTGGGTAATCAGAGAGACATAAGGGATAGAGGACCCTGGAAAATGTCTTTTTGGGTGGTATGTGATGTGCTGAGTATAAAGGGTTAGTTAGAGTCTAGTACTGGATGTCTTATGACAGTGATCCATGTGATAGGTTGTGTCCTTCTTTGTGATTCTTTAATTTGTGTGCCCATGTAACCCCATGAGACCTATTCATGATATGATTCATATGTGGTGTGTATGTTTGTACCAGATAATACCTATGCTTGATATTATTTTCATGTTGACATGTGTTGGATATATGACTCTTTCATGACATGAAACAATTATGAACTGCCCCATTGTAGCATTGTATTTTACATACATGGTTTCTCTATCTATACAATTTAATGGTCAGGTTATGTGATACTAGCTAGTTGATCCCAAGAGGGGTAGTGTAGATGATGTGATGGTTACCCCAAATCCATGAGTTTTGGCCTAAATGTGATGTGATGGATTTCCCCAGAGCCATATGGTGGGTTTACATGTGATGTGGTGGATTTCCCTAGAGCTATATATTTGGTTGAAATGTGAGGATTTGGCTTGCCCCACACTTGTGAATTGGGTTTACATGTGGGTAACAATTATTTCTTTAATGGAAATAGTGAACTGATCTTCATAGTTAGAGTGTGATTCTCCCTTAAAGGTGGGTGTGAATATCCATTTGAGGGGGGGTGGATAGATGACTAGTTGGCCTAATTGTTTGGGCTAATGTATGAATTTCTCCACTATTATGGAGATGATGTAGGTAGACTCAGTCTCCAAGGACCCAAAATTTTTGTTTACATAAATGATTACTTGATTTTTTAGATATTGTATTCATTTTCCTATGAATACACACATATATAATTATGTATATTAGTGTAAAATTATAGAGATTCTACTAAGTTTATTCTCACCCATTTCATGGGTATCTCGGTGTGTGTTCAGACATTACATTTTATTTTTAGATCAAAGCACGATACGTATAGTGGTTCAGGCCAGAATTTATCAATGGTTTTGTGTATACTAGGATTCTATTGAGACTAGGATATATGGTAGATTCTCTTGTATATTTTCCTTCATTCTATTTTGTAACATTTATAGTCCTAGAGGATGATTGGTTCTATGTTTTTTGTTACATTTTTATTTATGATATAGAATTGAGTTTATTATTATATTTCATACTATGATATCTATTATGATATTATTTTCTAGTGATTTTCACAATATTTATATTTTGATGTGAGCGAATAATATCTCCACTATCATGTCTAAGATCGAATTACTAGTTGGAAACCTCTAGCATATGTGGATGTGAGGTCAAGGCCATGTGGTACATGAGACAAACCTGGTGTTTGGTTAGGGTGCTACATTGGGGTATGAGAGTGGGTTTTTACGATTTGGGGAGTCAATAGATAAGATATCTATGAATGTGTCAACACTTGTGTTGGACCTTGACCATGTGATTCAATATCAGTTTTCTGGGGAGAAGTCATGGTTACTAAGGTAATGGGGTTATTGTTCTTGATTTTCACTATTATGATTGGAATCTTTAATAAATATGGATTGTTATGATATATGTCATTTTTTTGTTTTTCTCTTGGTGTTTTGGTAAGAGGTTGGTGATCATGTATCATACTAGTCACATATTACTTGCATGATATGTGTCTAATTGTGTGTGACTGTGCTAACTCCATTCTAATGGAATGTCCTGTGGATCCTAGTGTAGGATGATCACTGGTGAAGGATTGTTATCCATTCATCTAGGGATACATATATATCCTTATTTGGATGGTGGATTAATTTTATGCCTCATTAATGGAACCTCGATGAGTTTGGTATAGGAATTGAATTCCTCAACAAAGATCTGAGGATGGGTATTGTTTCTCAAGGAAGTGGAAAGCCCTGAATGAGTTATGGATAATGGCATGAGTAGTAACACTTGTGATCATGTGAAATAAAATTTAGATGATTTATACATTGATTTCAGGACTTAAGGGAAGGATTGTTGGATAATTGGTCATTGGTTTTAGGCTAAGATTCTCATTTGATAGTAAGAAAGTGTCCTAGGTGGTCATATCTAGGATGTTTAGAGCATGGGATGATGCTCGATGGTACTAACTCAACACTTGTGTAATAAGTGGTTCATGGGGAATTCTAGAATTAGGGAGATAGTGAACTTTAAGAGGAGTTACATGGAATATTATGGTTGGAAATAACTAACATGTGCGAGATCATGGTAGGTGGGTTAGGCATGTAATCCTAGGTTCAATGATATGTGAATCTTTACAAAGTGTTGCATGTTATTGAATCAGGTTTCACATGTGTGTGAAAATATTGGGTTTATTTGAGACAAAGAAAGATCATGGGAAAAGACTTGTCAGAGGGTTATTATTTGATCACTTATCCTCAAGGGTAGAGTGGTAGTTTGTGATCCTTATTGTAAAAGGTATGGGTATACAATATAAGGTTTGTTCTGAGTATGTGTGGTGCTCGAGTGTGTTGAAAATTAGTGAATGGGAATTATAGGATTTCTAAAAGAAATGTATTGGTTGTGTATGAACCCAAGTGACTCTATGGTAATGGTGTGGTGAATTTTTCATTTCATATACACTCTAAAATTCTGGTCATTGATGTGTTCATGAGATGTGTACAGGCATAGAAACAAGGGTTTCTTAAGGAGAGTTCAAAAAGTACATGTAGTAAGAGGATATATTTGTAGTGGATTGGGTGTGGTGAAATGGCCAATCTGGGTTGAACCTTAACAGAGCACCATATTTGGCATTGTTGAGTGAGATTTTATTGATAGGAGATGTATACTTACAACGTGGGACCCATTTGGGATCAGTGATCATGGATATATGTAGGTGAATCCATATGGTGGGGATCACATCCTTGTTCAATTGGAGTGTTTGACACACTATACAAGATGAGTTTTGTAAATGTTGAGAAATACATTCCGGGTAAACTGAGAATGGGTGATAATAAATGGTGAAGCTGGATCTTAGGTATTAGAAGGATGGTTATGCCAAGACACTATGTGTAGTGATGGGTGGAGAGTAATCTATAGAGATCAGTTTTTGGTTTGATAGAAATAATAATGATACTTGTATGGTGGAGAGGATTGTGTCAGTCACTAGTAAATGATCATTATGTCGAAAGGATAATAGAGGAAGTGAAAGAACGATAAATGAATGGTGGGGTGACCCCATGGTGTTGGTGTACAGTATATCCATTATGATTTAGTTCTTCGATAAATAATTGAATCATAATTTTGATTCATTTTCAGGAGACTGAGTGTGTTGAAATTGGTCTTATGTTGGTTCATTTTGGTCTGAGGCTAAGTTGGACCCGAGGTATGCCATGCTTGAGGTGAGAGTAGTAAGGTTGTATCAAGTTGAAAGTGATCCATCCATGAGGTTACATAGGGTTTTGGGTTTAAAATTTAGTGTACGTGTTGAATGTTCATTGGATTTAATTTAGAGTTGTCGCATCAGGATCAAGTAGTTTGATGGTGTGTCAATAAGCGATATTGAGTGTTGGAAGGAGTCAAATGAAGGAATTTGGTTGGCTTTTTCACGATTTTTGAATATATTGGAATAGAAACCCCACAATAATCATTTTTCTATATGTGGTTAGTGATTTGGTGGTCCATTTGAGGTTTATTTTATATGTGTGTCTCCTATAGTAGAGGGAACCATAACATAAATTTGGTTGTCTGAAGTGAATACTTATAATATGTATCACCATAAATATTATGATAAGAAATTATTAGACACCATTAATATCATGATGGAGTAGTGAAGCAAGTATTGTATTGATGTTCATGTTAGTAGAAATCATGTGACTCACCTCCAATTGAATAGTGCACCATGCTGTGTACAATTATTCTGTAGAGGTGATTTTGGAATTCAGAGATAAAACACGAAAAAATATAAATTATTTAATGATCAATTTGGTCGAGAAAATGTGATTTTGTAATTTTCATGACTTCTCGAGGAAAATAAGAGTTAAAATGGGGAGTTTTTCATGATATGCATCATTACAGGCTAGGAATTCACAAGGAAATTTAAACTTTTCCATTAATATGAACTCTATTTTGAGAATCGAGATTTAGGTTGGAACTCTAAGAGTTTTGAAATCCAAAATATATGTTTTTTGACATGTTATAATGTTCAATGAACATCTTGAGGGTTTTAGTGAACATCATATGACTTGTCAGGGTTAAAATATGTGAAAAAACTACAGAAACATATCCTTAATGGTGTGAATGTGTTATTCACACCCTGAAGGACAATCACGATGTGATAACAAACCTTGAAATGGATATTCGATGGATTTATTTTTGTATCTCAAAAATTCATGGCATGTCACATATAGGGTTTCTATGAAATTTCCTAGCAAAATTTATTTAAGTTAAAAAGGGGGTTTGAACCCCCCCCCCCCCCTCTTTTATTCTTCATATGAACATACGTGCATAAGAGGGATTCAGATGAAACTTCCCCCTTCCATTTCTTGCCAATAATTATTGATATTGGGGGAGATTAGAAGATGATTCAAGGCAGGATCATCCATTTCATTCCATTATTTTTCCTCTAAACACTACCCAATTGATCCCTATATTCTTTATTTAGATATTTTTTATTTATTCCACTATAACATAGTGGAATAAACTTAAAATTAATAGTCATCGGCTCAGTTTTCATAAAAGACATACTAAAATGTAGTGTACATGTTGTTGGAAGCTGGTTTATTTGAGGTAAACCAATACTCTAAATTAATTTATGCTTCTTTGTTTAAATTGGTATTTAGTGATTATGTGAGCATCATACAAGATGTATTTGAAGTGGTATGATGTTGAAGGTGTTCCACAAACCCTCCTATTATGGTTGGTTAAGATTTTAAAATGAAAAAGGTGCTCGGTGAGCTTCATGGTGATTATGTCATGTTTGATTAATTTTCATAATTAATGATAATTTTTTCATAATTAATTATTATTTATTGTCATAAAAAATTAGATCTTTGATACTGTCCTTGACATGCAATAACAGGTTTCTCTGAAATCTTGTGTTCCACAGAACATTGAGTTATACTAAAAAATAATACCATAATAATATTATTCTTTTAAATGGTAATTAACACCTAGTAATTGTATTAGAGGGAAATGACATAACTAACTAAAATATTATTACACATGTTTTTTAATTGTTTTTAAATTTATCAAATAAATTTTAGAGTCTTAAAATGAGAATGAATCCAATTTTAAGAATAAAATACTCTAATATTTTTAAATGATCGTTTTACTACCATTTGATGTAGAACCCTTTTTAAATATAGTTTTTTTCACTTTTATATGTTCTATTTGACAAAATAAAATTCTTATTTAGAATAGGGACATATAATTTTACTTTGGTTTATATTTTGGTATTTTTCTGATAAAATCCATATTTTAATGAATAGTGAAACATATTACATTTTAATTCAAACTACCTATTAATATATTTTATTTATATAGTTAGTTTATAATTTTAATTGGTTCTAAAGTCTAATTAGATTATGTTTTTATCACTTAATCCAATTAGGGTCATTAAAGTAATTTCAAATTTTAATTGGATATAAACACTTGTTAAACTTTTGGTAGTTTTTACTTCTTAAAAACCTGTTTTTTGGTTTTGATAATGGTAATTAATTTTAAATTAATTTCTCCCAATTATGTGTTTTTGAATTTGGAAAATTGGATTCCATATTTAGAATCAAAAGGTAAAAATTATTTAAATATGTACCTTTCATTTTTAGAAAATTTCAATAGTAACTTTAGTAATTATTTTTATTTACCATGGTTAAAGGGTAAATCAGGTAATTAAGGGTAAAAAATAATATTATAATAATATAAAACTTCAATAAAATGTGTTCTAATCATATTGGATGAAGTATTGATGACCTTGATCATCCTTAGGATGAACGTTTTCCATTTGGGAGCCACTTGGATGTGAAAATAACATTTTATATTATTTAATTTAAGGAAAAGGGAAATATGACATAAACATGTATCTTTTAATAAAAAAAGTTTTAATATTGGGTTATATAACTGATATAATTAACTATAAATAGTAATTTTAAATCTATAAATATTTTATACAACATGTTATTATTTTAGACATTAAATAAATAAATTTATTTGTGACATAATGATGATGCAATGATTACCTTATTAATGAAAGATTGAAATAAATGATATTATAAATATTAAAATAAATTTTATTTGAACATTTTTATGCCATATATGATTTTTTGGATTAAATTAACATGCTAGTTATGTGTTAATTTCTTTTGTTTGAAGGAATCAATTTGTTATGACTTTAACAAAAATCAATTACTAAATAGTGTCAAAATTGACATAAATGAGTTTTTAAAACAAGTACTATTTTATTTTATGATATAATAGTCCCAAAAATATATGATTAGGAAGAATGACTTATATAATGTTAAAATTTTCATTAATTATTAACTTTTGGTTCGATTGTAATTATATTTTAACTATAGAAACCATATATTATGAAGATATAAGAAGACATGGTAAGATTTATTGTTTTTAACTATGGGTTAAAGTTAAAAGATAAGGTTGATTTTGTGATTTAAAATTTTCTAAAACCAAGTAGTTGAGAGGATTTAGAACCACCCTCATATTATACTTTAAATTTATAACTTTGGAACTATTATAATTGGAAAATCATTTTATAATAAAATAATATTTCAAGACATTCCTAAAGTGCCCCTCCTCCCTCTTATAAAAGGACACCACCTCTACCCGCTTATTCACACCTCGAAAGCCCATTGGATCATCCAAATTATTCTAAACAAATCTACCAAAATACCTAAATTCCTTCTATAGTCAAAACTTTGAGCATAAATCCATCTTAAGAATACCTTTTGTGAAACTAAAAAGGAGATACTCAAAAAAAGATATTTGTTTTATCACCACTTTCAAAATTATTTTCTTCTTCTAATTCCTCATATTATGTCGTCTCCATACTAAATTAATAAATACAATATATTATACATGATAATATGTTATTATAATTATGGTATAACCTTATATGTTATTTTATCCATCCTACGAATAACAATATCACCGTGCGTGCATACGTACGGCTTACCATCTTCACGTCGTGTTGTAATTTTTTTTTTCAAAAAGACTTAATTTGGATGGGTATAAAGATGATTATAATGGATTTAAATAATTAATATAACATGTTAATTATTCTTTATAATTAATATACCATCCAATTCTATACCGTTTCACCATTAAGTGAATGATATTGCCACTCGTGCGTATGTACGACCTACTATCTCCACGATGTGGTGCGATTCATTCTACATGATCTTAATTAAAAAATGACTATATACATGAATGGAATGAATAAATATGATATATATTATATTTACATTTACTCTATTCTTTTGTAATTTTTATTTACAACATACCTTTATTCTTTCCATAATGTATAAATATGATACTTTCATTTGAGGAAGTGTGGATTACCACCCCCTCAAAGTGATATGAATCGTTCATTGCATACATAGAACATATAAAGGATTGAGTTAATGAACATATGTAACATATATAAAAAATAAATTATAATATAAATATAATATACCTATGTATCATTTAGTTTTCATTCCTTTAATATGACAAATAAATGAAAGTATCATTCATGCGTGCATACGACCTACCACCTCCCTGAATGGTGCATTTCATTTATTATCTCCAAATGTTATGGACTATTATAAATACATATAAACTTGATATATATGATATTTAAATTAGAAATTATATTTTGGAGATGATTTAATTTTGAACACATGGAAAATTTACATCGAATAAGTTCATTTTCAACTCAAGTACGAAATATCAACAAAACAATCAATATGAACTAAAATAATGATGTAATTTTTATAACATAGTAATAAGTGATATAAAAGGAATTAAGTATTCTGAAAAAGTTTCTCAATAAAGTATAAATTAAGTTATGTTTATTATTCCAGAATATAAATAATGATAGAGACAAGTCAAATTCAAGATAAGGGACTTCGTCTCAATCTCATTTCATAGAGGCATATTTTGATTTTATAAACCGCCTTATTTTATATGGTGTATAACAAACCCCATTGAATTTTAATTTCATTAAAAGGGATTTTTTTTCTATGACGCATTTTACTAAATGATAAGAAGGAATTTTTTTAACGTATGTAGTGACAACAACTCCTACAACATTGCAACTGTTATTTGATACTTGGATTCCTCAATAAGATTTAATGTTTTTTTCAAGGAAAAGAAACCCCTTATTCCCTTCTTGGATGTTTTGGTATTGAAAATGATTTTTTGGAAATGGATTGAAAATTTCAATATCTTGAAATGATTTCTTGTGATTGAAAATTAGATGTTATTAGTGAAATGTTTATATTTTCAATATTTTAGGTGTTATGATTATATAATGGATCTTGGAAATTTTACGGGTGGTTACGTGATACACCAATGATAGGTGGTTACATGATAAACCAAAAACAGGTGGTTCCCTGATAAATCAAGGATGGGTGGTTACGTTATGACCTCCAATTCATTGGGTATGGAAGTCAGGCATATGGCTATTCCATTTAGTGATATATGTAGAAGTTGACTGTATGGTTATTATGTTCAAGTATAATTATGTCCCTAGTTACATTTATATGTTATATGTTGCTTTCTATAGGATTTATGGTAATATTTAGGTTAAAAAATGGGTTGGAAATGATCTTATATTCAGTGAAGTATATTTACTACTTGTTAAAGGTTAAAATTATTAATTTATGATAAAGTATTCATGGTTTTCATGTTTTCCCAAGACTAATAGTTTTCCTTCTTTATGTATCCCTTACTGATATTTCTATACTCAACCCTAGTTTTGAAATGTTTTTCACAGCACTTAAAGAAGAATAGAGTCAAGTATGGGATCATGGAAAAGTTATGTTGTTAAAACATGAAACAATACCATGTTTCTTTTTAAATAGTTTTTGTTTTATGAAAAAAATGGATAGTGAGTAGAAGTGTCTACTTGTAATATTTAAGTAGATATGTATGAGTTATGGACTAATTATCTAAAACTATAAACCTAAAAAGATCCTTGAAGTGAATCAAAGTCAATTGTTGACTTCTCTCAATATTTGTTAATGCTAAGGATTGTTCTTTACATAAATTTATTCCAAATGTTAAATTCTAAAAAAAATTCACAGATATTGATCGATTCACTAAGTGTGTGACCCTCTGGGCCTCTTCCTCAGTGGTATTGGGATTAATTTCCTATAGTATAAGATTATAATCTAGCAACACATTAAAGCATCCACAGAAGAATAATTTAATTTCATAATGAAAAAAACCACACACAAACTCATACTGAAATATAATCCATTTTCAATGATATATAATATCATGAAGACTAAATACTTGTGTCATCAACTTATATTCCCACAATATCTTTCTTTGAATTCCTGAAATGATCCCATTAATCAACAAGGTTATGGAATTTTATTTCAATAGTTATATTTCAATCAAAGGTCCCTATATATCATCTTCCTTAAATCGAAGGGGAAAATCCTATATAGAAAAACTCATTAATGGCCTATCACTCGTGGTTCACCCAATGTACCCTACTTCTTATTGAGAATATGTTATCACAATTTTTGGAAATACATCAAAATATATGACACATAATATGAATTAATGAAAATATTATATAAAATGATCATTATACACATTCTCAAATAGAGACTTCTAGATAATAAGAGAGGATTTATGAGTTCATACGATAAAAACCACTACAAACTATGGACATAGTCATCCTTTTGGGAGGAAAACCTCATTAAAAACTATATTTTTTATTTTTATTTCCTGAATTTCTATGAGTTTTGAGAAAACTATTTTTAATAACCATGAGATATATTTATTTAGAAAAATATATCAATAATTGATTCATCCCACCCCAGTCTTTACCTTCATTTGAGTGATGTTAATAATAAATTCTAATTAGATCCATCTCATGTTATTCTCTTCAATACATTAGATTTGGAGATATATGTGAATTTTGTTAAACTTTTAGTGGGATTTCTTGATAAATAAGTGATGTTCATGTGAGTATTGATTATTCCTTCAGTGAGAGTATTACGACAACATGGACTGGTGCAATGGAGAACTTGGGAGAGATAGGGTCATATAAAGTAACAATGGAAAACATATTGTTGGAATATGTATCCTATTGAACTCTTAGGTATAAAAAATTTTATGGTGTGGATTGTTACGACTCATCAAACCTAGTAGAAAAGTCATCTTTGAGTTTTGATTTTTTTTTGGAATGAATTTTTTAGTTTTTTAAAAAGTAGGGGGGAGTGAGTAGTTAGAAAAATAATCTCTAAAATTCCATGGAATATCAATGTTGAAAAAAAGAGAGTATAGAAATATACATAGTTGTTTACACATTCTATTATGTTTTTCAAACTAACCATGAATATCAGGCATGAGTTGTGTAATTTATCCTTTAAAACTCTCATTTTCCTTCTAAATCACTCATTAACACCCTAAAAAAATTGGGTAAACATTGCGATCATTAAGAGTGATTTTTGGGACATATAATCCAATAAATTATTCTTTTTACTAAGTTTTACCATATTGATGTTGGATAAATGGTTATGAATATTTTATTATTCAAGTTCATAAATCTATATCTTTACCTCTCTTATTTTTTTCTCCCTTTAGATACCTCTATCATAGTAGATTGGGTCTGGATTAATATAATTAAAATTCTAAAATCATGAATGTAAGATTCATTATCTCATATCTTTAATTTTAGGTTTATTTGGATTTGATAATGATCATTGACACCAAATCTTGTTTTTTATGCAGCTTTAGGTATTTAATGTCGATGGTTTGTAGCTCCTATTAATTACTTAATGGATTTTAATTTATTATTATGTTATTGATGTTATTTTGGGTGATTTATCTAATTTTTATATTCATATAATAATTTTATGAAATTTATTTTCTGTAAATTAGGGTTTTTGGATTTTTAAAACCTAGATTTTGAGTTTTTTTAGACAAACCAAGTGATTTGGTTTTATATTAGGAATCTTGGGAAAAAATAGACTATTATATCATAAGTTAGTTGAGTTTAATATAATTTATTTTAAATTATCTATTTTGGAAAACTGTTTTTAGAAGTTAATATTTTGTTTCAAATTTCAATGAAATTAGGTTTAAGAAATGACAAGCATGTTTTGGGTATAGATAAAAGGGTTAAGTAATTTACTTGGATAGAAATTTCTATTTTGGGTATGATGAAATTGGTTAGGGAAATCTATTTTTTTAAATTCTTAGGGGGATAATATTTTACACTGATTTTATATTATGATAATAGGTAGTAAATTGTTCTAAATGTATCATATTTCTCTTGTCCCATGGAATTGTGGTGACTACACTTTGGCTTAAATATTTGGAATAAACAAATAAGTGTTGATTTTATTTTAGGAAAACACTAGTGTGAGTTGTTTTATTTTTTTCACCTGATTTTATAAATATTTATGTGTTAAACTATTTGGTTTTTAGACGTGATAAACTATTTTCAATTGAATTGATTACATTTTTCAAAATATAGCTTTCATAGAAATGCATGGGTTTTATATATAGAAATTTAAGAAAAAAGATGTGAATCACATTGACACATTCCAAGTGTTCATTTTAATTATCATTGATAAATTGAGATTTATCAATATGGTCATATAATCTTATTACTTGGTGTTAATAATCTCTCTAAATTGAGAGTGAAGTCATGAATGTAAGGGTATAATTTGAATTTCAACCACATGTTACATGGTCTTGAGTTACATCTTTTATTTTTTATAGAATATTTTTAATATTTTAGAGTGTGATACAAGTAACCTAAAATATATTTATATTATAATAGTCATTTATAAATTCATTTATGTGTTTTTATGACTAAAATTAATTTTATATGTCCTTGAGTGAGATGGAGGTAAGAGAAGGGGGCTGGTTTTAAAAGTAGTGTATGTGACACATTTTTTCCACCAACATGAAATTTATTATATGGGATCTTTGTTTGTCAACATGGATGATTCAAGATAAAGATATTACAATATATTTTTATATAATTAAATTATTCTTCAAAACCAAGTGCAATAACCATAATCAATGTTCTGGGTCATAAGATATCAACTCATGGAATTTTTGGTAAGAAATCTTTCATGAAATAGTGGGAATAAGATATATTATATGAGAAACCTTCTTTCCCATGAATCTAGTATATCAATAAAGAATTGGGATATATTGGAATATTTAATTTCAATATACAAGAATTTTTTAAAGGCCTATTTTATAATTTATTGAAGTTACATGTTGAGGTTCAAGAAATAGTATAACAAATAGAAGACAGAATCTAGTTTTAATGTTTAGAGAACTATTTAAACATGAAAATGAAAGAATATATTAAATTTGTGATATGATGACCTTTAGTTCATGAATTTATATTTGTTTTTTGATATTAGTCACCTCATTTAGATATGGGGTTTGAAAAATATGGCCACTTTAATCTTATTTCATATAGAAGGGAACTTATAGACTACATATTAACTTTTCTAATTTAACTGAATTCTTATACCATGATGGAGGATGATTCACATTTGAGTTAAAACTAATTAATTTTTTAAAATTTTATCATATTTATATATAATTTTTAACAACTCAATCTGATAAAATATTTAAGAATATATGTCTATGTAACCACATTTATCCATAAATTTTTTTTGTTAACAACACATTTTCAAGTCAAGTGGTTGGTAATGCGGGTAACAAAATTTATGATAGTTGTACCATGTTATGGAGATATTCCATAACTAAATATATATGTATGGTCTGTTTTATCTTATAACATATTGTATGATATGATTAAGTCAAAGTGTATGAAATACATAGTATAAAAGGAATGTTATATGATTTTTGGGTCTATAATTATTCTTGATATACTGATATCATTGTACTAATTCCTTATCCAATCATAATGTATTACATGGAAAAATTCATATACAATGAATTATTTTAATCATAACATGTGACTAATATAGAATACTATGGTTTAGAAGTAATATTAATGTTATGTGTAAATTTTCAGTTTCTCTTATACATATGCTATCATTAATCAATGATGTTTCATATCATAAAGCATTTGGGGAAATAAAATGTAATTATGTTTTAAATGTGTGATATGAGGGTTACAATTTTTTACCTAGAATGAAATTTATCCATGAATTATTAACAAATTAGTAAATGCATGATGGATTGGGGAGAATTATTATAGACTATAAAAATAGGTCAAAGTTCATGAAAATGATATCCAAGATAATCAAAATAATATGCATATTTTCCCTACTAAATCTCTATTATTCTTAATTCTTTCCCACTTGAGTGGTATTGACATATTAGGTTCATAAAATATAAGTACCCAACCTTAAAAATTATATAATCTTTAGTTTCAATTCAAGAATTAATTATTTTATATTTTATGATATTTACGGTTTATAGTTTTAGAGGGTTAGGCCATCACCCTCACATAAATAAATATTAAAACACAAAGTGTACACTTTTTTATAGTATCCATTTTTTCCATAGAAATAATATTTTATGATATAAAATGTTTTATTTTTTTGACACTTCTTCATAATTTCCATCAAGGCCGCATCTTTTTCATTACTCCTCATAAAAACCTTCTGAAAAATATTTTAAAACATTGGATGGGCACAAAAAATTCAGTAAGGGACATGAACAAAAGAATATTCATTAGTCCTATGAAAAACATAAAAACCAATAAAATGTTTACCTTTATCAAAATATTATTTGATTGTACAAAATAAATCACATACCCATGAAAAAAACACATTTTTTTCGAAAAAATCATTAAAACTCATATAAAGAAAATATAAATTTTTTCATGTGACTTAATCATTATATTCAAAAAACCTATGAGAAATAACAAGAACCGAGTTAAATACATAGGACAAACCACCCCGGTTAACTCCCTTCTTGTTTCCTCTGTCAACATGGAACATTACCCAATATATTGGTGAGCTATAATGGGGCTCACTCATTATATAAGGCATTTGAGCTCACCCACTCTTCATATTTAATTCTAATGTTCCATATCAAAAAAATTATTTTTCTACTTTTCATCATAGAACCATTGAAAGAATCTTTTAAATACATATGAAAAACACTTTAAGATATCTAAATATACTTTCCCTTTAAAAACCTATTTTCAAAACATAGAAAACATGAATAAAGGGGAAAATGGATTTACTTTGAAGAAAACATGAAGTATTTTAAATGAATCCAAACATAAAATAATTTTTATTGTTAAGAGAAATACCATCAACACCATATACCCTAAAATATGACATTCTTTTTTCCTTTTATAAATAAACTCATAAGGTTCCATATAAAAATGTAAAATATTCCTTTTTAAAACCATTGAAATAAAGTAAAAAGTGGCATAAAATATCCTTTATAATTATTTTATGTCCATATAAAACAACCATAAAATAATTTTAAGAATATTTACATTGAAAAATATGATTTTGAAAATAAATATTTAAATCATTTAAAATGTGGTTTTTATGGTAAAGTGTCCCTTACCTTGAGTATGACTCATCATATATATTATATATAATTATAGATAATAATCTTATGTAAATTATTTAATTACATAGGAACACTTTTCAGGTTTATTAATCCTTTAATTTTATTTATTACAATTTTAAATTCAATTACTTGTTCATTTAATTTCATATCACTTTTTTTAACGATATTCAACTCAGTTGTCCAAAATGACTTCAATAGGTTGACTATAGTCAATGAGGTCATTATTTTGTCTTCTATAAAATAAAAATTATGAAATAATTATAATTTTTATATATCAATTATAATTTTAGAAACAACTATGAAATATGGTTATG
The DNA here is from genome assembly GCA_963277665.1 of Viscum album. NCBI lineage: Eukaryota > Viridiplantae > Streptophyta > Magnoliopsida > Santalales > Viscaceae > Viscum > Viscum album. The sequence goes on along the minus strand of OY728156.1, from coordinate 2,057,848,301 downwards.
AAAAATGATGAACATTACAATCATGGAGATGGTAGGTCTTACGTATGCATGAGTAATGCCTCGAATTTTCAATGACCTGGACTGAAAGATTATAAGAATTATTTTATATTTATATAATTATAATTATATAATAAATACCATATTTTTTTAATAAATACAATTATATATATCATCAATATGATGTGGTGATGGAAAATGAATCACATTGCTTCATGATGGTGATAGTGCACACGTACGCACCAATAACGTTATAATTTTTCAATGAATGGAAAGGAAGAAATAGAAGATATATTAATTTTCAAGAATCATAATTATGTTATAAATATAAAATAAATACATTAAATTCATCATTATAACCATCTTTTAGAAGTTTAATTGGAAAACGAATACTATCAGTTTGTGAGGCGTTAGTCTTTTGCACACACGAAAGATGGGTTTGTTTCCCATTTGATGGGAGAATGATATGGATATAAGTAATTACACTAAAATAATAATATATCAGTATGTTTTATATAATTATGTTATTATATCATCACAACTGAATAATATTTGATGGTTTTGGACGAAATAAATAAAACTAAAACATTCGATTAAAAGATATACCACTTCTTCGGACAATCTCCTATTCTTTACACCTCAATCCCTCTAAGGATGATATTAATTCTAATTCAATACCTATAAAATGAGGCTATGGATTATAGTATGTGATTTTGGAAGGTATTTTATGAACTAAAAGTCTTTTTAAGAGTGTATATAGGATGATAGGATGTTCACTTTTATAAGAGGGGGCATTCTAGGGGTTTCGTAAAGTATTCACATAATATAAATTAATTATCATGTTAAAATGGAATAAAAATTGATATTATTAAAATATAGGATTACTATGAGTATAAAGCCTCCAGTAAAATTTAATTTTTATAAATTTATATTATTTTTTCACCCTTATATTTTGATTTTAACGCATGTTAACCTTTTTTACTAATTACCACAATAACAAAGTTATTTACTATTTAAGAGACAATATAGTTAATATAAATGATAAATTGGAACATATAAAGATAATTATTGATATTTTAAACCATATACTAATCATGTGGATGAATATAGAATTTTTAGTAATTTTAAATCATTTAATAAAATATTATTTACTATAAAACATCATTATTTTGATTTTTGGAACTTTTCATTTAATTTGACTTTGAATACTACAAGAAAAATAATAAATTAATATATAATCCATTAACACATCTATAATATTTTATATTTAACTACAAATTTACCGGGACATATCAACTTACACAAAAAAAATATTACCTTTATAGTTTTTAGAATCATTTACATGATTTTTCTACTACTTCCACAGGCACTATGTCAGTGTTATGTAGGCATTTAGATTAATTATTTCATCAATAGAAATTATTAATAAATTAAAATGATAAAAAAATTATTTATCTTTTGATTAAATATTTATAAATAAACATTATTTTTTTAATCCCTGCCACAAAATATTATATATTTTAAAAAAAGAAAGTAATAGTTTTGGCTTTTCCTTTTACATAAAGATTACGAAGTTAAAAATCAAGGTAATATGGAAAAAGGTTTTCATTTTATAGAAATATTAATGTAAATAGAAAAGATACACACATAAAATAGGTTAAATTCATGTTTTAGGGTCATTTTTTAGTCCTTATCATAATATTTTTAAACATAATTACCCAGTTTACCCTTACCATGGTGATAATTATTTATCATGGTTATAGTTCGTAATCACCAATTATACGAGGGGCCAATATAAAAAACATGGAAAAACAGAATCCAATTATGGAATTCATTTTCACTGATACATTTCATAGAAATATAATAATTTGAATTTAAAATTAAACCATAAAAATGTGATGGAATTTTTTTTTTTCAAAAAATGCTTTCTCATTAATAATAATATTTTTATACCAAATTCAAATATAACATTCATTAAAAAGATTATAATTGTATTATCTTCAGGAAAAATTAAATTTTAAAATTTTAAAATAATAAAAAAATAGAATTTTACTTTTTAAATACTTGAAAATAAAAGAAAGTGTTAAATAAAAATCAATATTTTTCACTATTCATTGAAAAATAAATCTTTTTGGAAAATTATAAAAAAATATCCTAAGATAATTTTAATATTATGAACTAAAAAATAAAGTAAATTTTTTCAAATTAAAATTCTATAAATATAAAATCAATATTTTAAATAAAATTATATAATGCATGAAAACCTAGTTTGGTTCGAAATAATGTTTTTTTCCTTTTGACTGAAAGATAATTTAATATTCTTATAATAATTTTATCTCTATAAAAAATAATTAATGAATATTAATAATACATGAATTTTTTTTATCTTGAGAATACCTGATTTTTTACATTATTCCCCGTTTTGTAAATTTTATCCATATGATTTTATTCACCTATTAAAGAAGTGGAGATATATTTAAATCATAACATTATCTGATTATCATATTTATTCTTCAACCATATAGTTTTTTCAAAAAACATTAACATGATTAATAACCACATTACACAAATATTTCACTTTATGGAAAGGAATTTTAACTTTTTATTCCTTATAAGAAAGCATATCTTTAAACTTAACTACTTCAGGGCGCAATACAAGAGATGAATCAAGATAATATTTTCATAACATCAAAACATGAAATATGTTATGTACCTAAATTAAACTTAGAGGTAGGACCACTCAGTACAAAACTGATCTAATTTGATCTATGATTTCATATGGTTCAAATAACGATATATATAGTTTCCCCTTTTTACCTAAATGCATAACACTTTTCCAAGGAGATTCTCTAAGAAAAACATGATCACCAACCTTGATAGATAGATTTTTACTCTAGATATTTACATAACATTCTTTAATACTCTGATTGATCCTAATTCATTGATAATTCATCTTCAACATCTCAACTATTTATTCTACAAACTCTGGTCCCATCAACTTCCCTTCTCCAACATCATCCCAAAAAGTTGAATTCTGATATCACTTTCTATATAATGTCTCAAAATATCCCATCTATATACTAGAATGAAAAATATTTTTATAATAAAACTTAACCAATTAAATATTTTTGTCCTAAATTCCTTAGTAATCCATTGAAGAAGTTTGAAACATGTATTCCATGTTCTGAATTGTTCGCTCGAGTTGTCTATCAGATTGATGATGGAAAGGTATAATGAAATTTAATTCAATACCCAATGACATCTGAGTTTCTTTCTATAATTTATATGGGATCCTAGGATCATGATCAAATAAAATGGATAGAGGAACTCCATGTAAGTTGTTTATCAACTTGAGGTATATTCGATAAAATGGTTCTAAAGACATAATATCTTGAATGGTAAGGAAATGTTTCGATTTAGTTAATCAATCAAAAATAACCCAACTATAATTATTACCTTAAGATATATTTGGAAATACCACTCTAAAACCATAGATACATTTTCTTATTTCTACTATAGTATTGACAACGGATGAAGGACCCCCTTAAGTAATTATCATTCTAATTTAACTTGTTTAAAAGTAAAACATTTAATAGTAAAGTAAACAATAACTATTTATTTTCCATCCCACTAGTATTAATTTGGAAGTTCTCTATAAATCTTAGTGTTTATAGGAAGAATGAAAAATGGGAAAATATGAGATTCACTCAACAATTCTCACTTCAACTGAGAATCATAAGGAACACATAATATTTTTTCAATTCATAACTTTTTTAATCAAAATTAGACTATCAAAATATATGCATGTTAACAGATTCTACCTTTTCCTATAAAACATGATTCTCCTTCTGACCTTATTTAACTATTTTTAACATAGATCATTGTACTAAAACCTAAAATAGAGGAAGTTCCTATATGCAAAATTTTAATCCCCAAATTCATAAATTATTAACCAAAGGGTCATATTACAAATGAAACATGGTCAATGTAAAATTATTTTTTCGATTCAAATCATCAACTTATTTTTTTTAGTATGGTAATGAATCATGAAGTCAGAATCCTTTATCAATTCCATCCATCTCCTCTATATCATGATTAAATATTTTTTAGTGAATATATACTTCAAGATTTTATGATCATTATATATTTCACACTTTAATCCATATCAATGATGCCACCAAATTTTTAAATCAAAAAACACTGCAAAAAATTCAAGACCATGAGTGAGATAATTTAACTAATAAGATTTTATTTGACATGAAGAATAATAAATTGACTAATCATCCATCATCAAGACACAACCAAGTATTTTTAATAAACAATAACATTATATGAAGAATTCACCATTTATAGAGGGTTAGCCCAAAATTAGAGCATTCTCCAATATTTTTTTTCCCTTCCTAGAAACAATCATCACACTATTTCATCATGGTTAATTTAACTCTTTCTCAAGATAACTTATTTAATGTTATAGAAATTCAAGAAAATTAATCAAAAAATCACTAGATTTAACATAGTAATCCAAGAAAACTATGAATATCTATGAAATTTATAGGACTATTCCATTCCTTAACAACATTATTTTTAGCAAGGCCAATAGTTATTCCATATTTAGAAACAATATTCCAATTTAATGAAATTTTTTGCAACCAAAATTTACACTTAATAAATTTTTCATATAGTTTTTTTTTCAAGGTTTGAAAAAAATCATAGGTGTTATTCATGGTCCTCATGACTTAAAAAATATTATAATATATCATTAATAAACACAACTATAAAAATATCCAAATTTTCATGGAAAAATATATTCAAAATGTCCATGAATATAGATAATACATTAGAGAACCCAAAGGGCATGTCTACAAACTCATAATGCCCATATCTAGTCTAAAACACAGTCATCAGGATATCTTCTTCCTTCAACTTCAACTGATGATACCCTAAAACTAGTTAAATCTTTTATAAATACTATAGTACCTAGAGATAATCATACAAATCATCGATACAAGGAAATGAATACTTCTTCTTAACAGTGATATTATTCAAGGCTCTTTAATCAATTCAAAGACTCATTAAACCATCTTCTTTTTAAAAAATAACATAGTAGTTCTCCTATATGATGTTATTGGACGAATGAATCCTTGATTTAGAAAATCATGGACCTTATTTTTCAATTCCAATATTCTACATGTGCCATTTGATAAGGGGGATTTGAAATAGTATTAGCATCAGAAACTAAGTCAATTGTAAACTCAACCTCCTGATTAAGAATACTACCTAGAAAATTAGTAGTAAATGTATCTATAAATTCATTAACTTCTCGTACATCACTAATCTACAAAATTTTATTCTTTTCAATTATAATATCTAAGTTATTTTCACTTCCATCTCTAATAAATTTATCATATTCTTAGCAGGATATCAAAGGTATAAATTATTTAATAACAATATCGTTGATTTATAATATATCATAAAATGATAAGATAAAAGCTAATACATACCCAAAATAATATTGAACTATCCTATGTGTAGTTCAAAAATATTTTCAAGAAATACTATCCAACTACTAATAATAGGATGATTCTTATAAATCTTGGGTACTTTAATATTTTCACCTAGAGTTTTCCCCAAAAGTTCAATCTTATTTTCATTAGTTTATATTTACATTTTACTTGAAAATTTATTAGAAATGATGCAATGTGAATATATATAGTCAAATAGGTTATTGGTATAATTTTAATAAACAAGTAACATACTTTCTACGACTTTATTAGTTAGTCTAACATCAACCGTAGTAGTAACAAAAAAAATTTCCACACCTTTATGCTTTCTATCATGATTATTTTAACCTTTAGTAACTAACATGGGAGACATGATATCATAATTTCCAAAATCATTTAATTAAAACATATCACCATTATCTGATTATCTATTACCCCATTCTTGGATTGTTCGGGAATTTTTTCTTTGTAGTCATGATCCCTATAACTAAAAATTACCACAAAGTTGACACCTTTAAATTATTTTAAAACATTAATTTAAATTCATTTTACCACATTTGGAACATTTTTTTATTTACCTCTAGATTTATTAGTTGAATTATCCTCTATTTATTTCCACCCTAACCATTTATTACTCATCATATTGTGGTGCATAAATTTTAGAAAACTTTATCTCAACTTTCTCAGCCTAATGAACAACATTATTATAACTTTTATATAATAATGTGGCAAAATATCTTCATTAATATGGTGTATCATAAGTAAAATATATTTTTTTAAAATCAATGTCATAAATAATATTTGGTATGTACCTGGCCAGTCATGTAAAATTTTCTTCATGCATGGATACTGAATCTTTATATTTTTTTCTCTAATTTATGGAATTGTTTCTCAATAATGAGCTAAAAACTGATATAGAAGTGTTTCTCCCCAAAAATATTCATAAATTTATCTCATTACATGGAATCAATATATTCCATTTCCCTTGTATTCTTTAAAAATTACTACTATCGATCAGCTGCACCTTCAATATGAAAAATGGAAATAATTAACTTTTGACATTATGAACATCCCATGACCACAAATATCTTTTCTAGAACATTGATCCATCCTAAAACTACAACTATATCTAATTTTCCACTTAAATATAGAGTGTTATTTTTTATAAAATGCTCAAATATCTAAATATTCCTTTGAGGTAAATATTCATTCTCTCTAACATGAATTCCAACACCATTTATAAAATGCATCAATTGAGCAATCACTAAAATAAATTGATCAGTTGAAATTCCAACGATTCCTAGATACTAATTTTGAAGGATATTTTCCTCTTGATACCTTCATACTTTATCTTCCTTGTTCCCTCTATGGAAAACCATTGTGAATAGACATAGACTAGATAGAGAAACATGGTAATATTTTAATGATATATCATCCCAATATAACCATAAAGGTGTATCATTTGATAGTAATATATTATCTTAACCTTTAAAGTTATCTAAACCTTTCCTATGATACCAAGTATAGGGAATTGTCCTTAAAAGAACATAATCATGAGTTTCAAGTCAAATATTTCATTATCTTATATTTGAGGATCTTTATGGTTTAGTGTTTTAGAGGAATAGTCCATCACCCTTATATTAATAAATATTTCATCACAAAGTGGACACTTCTACCTAGTGACCATGTTTCCCACAAAAATAACCATTAATATATAACAAGTTGTATTTATATGGAACATATTCACATTTTTCATCTCGACTACATCCTTTTCCCAACACATCCTTAAAACCCATTGAAAAACTTTTTTAAAATGCGGTATTGGCACTAAAAGATCAATAAGGGACATAAAAGAAATAAAAATTTCTTAGTCTAGTGAAAAACATAAAAACATGTAAAGTGTTTACCTTTATCCGAATATTCTTTATGCATAAGAAATAAATCATATCCACATGAAAAATTCATACATTTTTTTACTCAAATAAAACCTTTAATACTCATAGAAATAAAATATTAACCTATTTTTAGTGAATTAGATAATTATATTTATAACCCATGTCATAAATAACTAGAAACCATTTCAGTCCATATGATAAGACACACTTCTTAACTCGCTCTTCATTTCCTCCGTAGGTAATGATTATTGACCAATTCCTTGGAAATCTATAATGGGCCTCACTAGTCATATAATCTATGTCAATACCAAGAATTATTAGAAGTTGTATCGATATCACCTATTATTATAAGTTATATTAGGCTCACCCACTCTTCATATATAATTATCAAGTACCATATCAAAAATAAAAAAAATTATGCTTCCATTTTTCATCATAAAGCCCTAGAAAAACTATTTAAACAGAAAATAAATACACTTTCAGATATAGAAATACTGTTTCTTTTTAAAAACCCATTTTCAAAACTAAAATACCCAGAGAAAATTTAAAAATGTTTTTTATTTAAGTAAAAAAATTATATCTTTTGATGGAGTCTAAACATAATATAATGTTTACAATGGAGGTATATTATAAAATTTTGTATTGATTTTTTTTAAATAATGTAAAAACATTATATATAAAATATATAGAAAGGTTAATTCTAAGAACATTTGAATGAAAATAACAAGATACATAAAATATACTTTATAATTATTTTATATCTATATTAAAACATCCATAAAATAATTTTTATAATATGTAAATGGAATAAAAACATTTAGAAAATAAATATTTAAAACATTTGAAATGTGGTTTTTAAGATTAATTATCCCTTACTTTGAGTCTGACTCATCATGTATGTTCTTTATCATCCTATATAATGAACTTATGAAAATTATTTACTTTATTAAGGACCTATTTTAATTCTTTTATTCCTTTAATTTTATTTATTACCATATTACATTCACTTACTTAATCTTTTAAGTTCACATCAAAAATTTGATTGAGGAAAAATCCTTTCTCTCCCAGCTTACCCCCACTCACTCTCTGGATCTCTGTAGATCGTGGATTTCTTGGGAAGCTTGTTCGTCCTATATTCTTTATTCTTACACAAATGTTGTCCTGCAGGTCTACATTCTCTGCTTTGATTGATCATTATCTATGGTTTGCTGATGGAATGCCATATGGAACATAACTAGTATTTAGTAGGGGGCTTGGGTTGATGGTGATGATGTATGTGGGTGGAACCTATAGAAATGTTTGGAAGAAAAATATCACATATCTTTCCAGATCTGGTCTCGATCAATGTTATATTTTCCTCTATGTCTTCCTCCTCCACTACCCATGTTACTTATGTTCCTTTTTCACTATTGGTTTCTCGATCTTGTTTAGACCATGGAAGTCAAGTGATCAATAAAATTTGTATGGGGATGTATGGTGTAGGATCGAGGTTTCTTTTCTCAGTAGTGATGTTCGGTCTCAGCTACAATGTTGATTGGGTATAGAGTCGTTGGTTTAGAGTTCTAGGAAGAAACATCATGTAATTCTATTGGTTTCATTTATTCATTATATTTAGGTGGTAATCATTTGGTCATGCTATAGAAACTCAGGGTTAGTGAAATTCCCTACACATTTTCTTAATCTACTTGTTATAGTAGTGGTGTAACTAGGAGGTGCAGTGGACCATGGGTCAACAGTCACTAATGGTGTAAGTACTGGAGGGCTCTAGACATGGGCCTTTGACCAGTGTTTTGTTCCTTCAGGTCCTTGGGCCTCTAGGATATATTTTTTCAACATTAGACCTCCTGACCTCCGAGTCTTAACTTTTGGGGAGCAAAAGACATAATTGGATTCTTAATAATGACTCAGCACATTAGGCAGGTAGTGAAATGAAACTACTGGGTGGAAAATCTCATTTTGAGGGATCGTTGTATCGATGCTCATCATCCAACCATCTAACTCTTTATATTGTATAGGGGTTCTTTTCCATGAGAATGTCTCACTTAGAACCAGTTTGAAGATGTGTTGAAATAGTTGGTGATTTGTGAAATGACCTTTGAAATCATCAAAGGATGGGAGGCTTGAAAGAGAGATGAGTGAGCTGTAACTCATCATTCAAACCGACTCTAACACCATGGATGGAGGATTCCCCTAACACATTGTGTCAGTCCAACATGATTCAACATATTTTTCCTTGGGGTAAAATAATCTCCTAGATTTTATTCATGTGGTGATTTTATAGTGAAGTAGGCTTATCATACATGGATATTACATATTTTTAGATGAATATTCATTACATTTCACAAACACACTCTTGAGGACTTTAATATTTTAGTACCATTGGAAACATGGAACACAATATTCTAAACCAGTGAAATATCTTCAATGTTTCCCATAAATATCCTTCTATTTAGTACTCATTAAAGACATACCCTATATAAAACGTTTCTTCATAACCAGGGGAAAGGAAACATAAGAAATTGTGATCATGGATGATAAATAATTTTAAAAATAAGAGAAATAAATCAAGGATCATATGGAAGCATAAACTAATAATAAGGGTATGTGACCATGATCATAACTGAAGAAGTCATACCCAACCTATCATAGATCATAATCACAATTCATGGAATAAAGATTAGAATTTTATCAGACCTAAATCATAAGATAATAAAACAACAAGATCCATGAGGGTATAAAATTAGAATAAAACATTGATTTGTAGCATACTCATCATATTATAACATTGTGAAAATGTATAAATTGAAACATGTTCACTCATTAAGTTAATGAAATGAAATAAATCCCTCACATAAACAAATGGACATACAACTAGGTCTGTGCATAACATTATGAATAGGAAATACAGGTCAATGCATAACATTGTGAACATGTAATCAGGTTCACACATAAAATTATAAACATGAAATACAGGTCCACACATAACATCATAGTAGTCAAGGCTCACTACCAAGACCATCATAGAAGAAAAAGTCCCTTAATGAACTAGGTTCACTCTCCATTCTAGTCCTATCTATCTCATGATATATTATTCTATTCCAAATGAATTTTATGGAGATATTGTTACCACTGATTTGATAATTAAATCATAAATATGTGTTCCACACAATTATAAACATCCATCATATCAGAACCCATGAAATAAAATGGGTATCATTAACATTTAATCATATGAAAAACTGTGTAAAAGATATAGGATTCATAATCATTTAATCATATAATAAACCATGAAAAGAATAGGGTGTTGTAATCATTTCTTCATGGTATAACATGTAGAATAAACATGGGTATTATTAATAACTTTTTACCATAAACATAAACCATTCAAATAAAGGATAAAATTGGTATCCTTGGATCATGTCCCAAATAATGAATAGGTAACATCAATAGATGAAATATTATATGGAAAATTATTTTTACAAATAATTTAAAACATTTATTGGGAAAAATATCAGTTCCACTTTGAAAATAATTTTATAAAATTTAAAACATTTTCAAAATCATTTTATTTTGAAATTTTTTATTTAAAGTCTAAAAATTATCCCAAATACTAAGGAAAAAATTTTATTTGAAAATAAATTTTAAAATTTTTAATGTATTCTTGAAATCATTAAGCAGTCATTATAGTGTAAAATATTTTGCATGTCATTCATGTTAAAATAAAATATTCTTTTCACATTTTTTGATAAAATCCGAATGGTAATTGTTTTTTAAAACAAAACAGATATAACTTTAAAAACAATTACATATTAAAAAATGGGTGAAAAATATTTTTTAAATAATATGAGAGTAATAAAACTTTTTTGAAAACATTTATAGAAATTTTTTTATAAGAAAATAGATTTTTGACTGAATGGGAGAAATAAAGACATGATTTATTAAAAAGATATTTTTAATTGTTTTAAGTAAAAAATAGTGGAAAAATGGTACCATTAAATGAATATATAATGAATAAATAGAGGATACGAAAATTAAAGATAATTCTTCATAGTTAGATTATAATATTTTATCATTAGAAGCATAATCATAAACAATCATAATAAACGATGAGATTGTAATATGAAATCATTACCACTTTGGTAATTTTAAATCACAAGACCCATAATGGAATAACATAAAATAGAACATAAAATATCACAAGGATAAATAAATTCATGATATTACATGTCAAAGGGGTCATATATATAGTGTGTCAAAGAATATATGTGCATACCATAACATACATCTCAAAGAAGGAAAATTGTGACAAGAATCCCTTACCAATTTTGTAACTTTTGAACTGTATACCCCATGAAAGATAGATCCTAAAATATATATATAAATTATAATTTTTATAAATATAACAATCATAATATAAATTCATGAGCATCATATACACCCCATAAAATAAATATGTGGTGAATATGTCTTGTGTATCATAGAATATAAAAGTGGTATGGAAATCCCTTACCTTATGTCTTGACTTTTTTCATAATCATTTAAGACTCCGGTATAATAAATATAATTTTATTATACATATATTATAGAACAATATTAATATATATCATATATCATTTTATTCTGACCTTTTATTACCTTTTTATTAACAATTCAATTTGAAAGTTACCTTTCAGGTAATAGCCACTTTGTTTTTTATAAGTCTTGTTTTGTTATATTTTTGGTCATATTACATTCATCATGGTACCATAATATTTATAATTATAACCATAATATAAATATCTTATATATTCAGCATATATTTATTTATAGTAATAAATAAAATTTAATGATAAAAAATAAAATACACCATTCATGGAGACGGTAGGCCGTACGTACACATGGAGATTGTGTTTTTTTCATTTTATTGTTAAGTTGAAAGAAAGAGAATTAAATGATATATATTATCATTATATAATCATGTTTATTTCATATCTATCACATATTTTTATTAAACCCTTCTTAATACATTCCATGTAAAGTGTGAACGAATCACATCACTTTGTGAGGTGATAGTCTGTCACACACATGAGGGCATTATTATATTACCATAAATGAAAATCATGAAGGTATGTGTGATATAAAAATAAAATATTCATAATAAAATAATAAATATCATATATAAATAATAAATACATCAATAATTCCAACCATGGGAGGTGTTAATGGAAAAACTAACGATATTGGTTCGCGGGGCTGTAGTCCGCCATTCACATGAACAAAAATTTAATTACCCATTTGATAGAAGTGGATATGTTTTTAGGTAATTAAATTATCACAACAAAATATAATAATATATAAGATAATAAGTCTTTTATATAAGCATGATATAATAATAATTGTATGGGTGAAGTAAGAAATAAAACAAAAACACTTGTTGATGAACGTTGCCTCTTCTTCGGGTATCCTCATTAGGTTAGCACTAAAATACTTCCTTGGATTAATTTATTCCCAAAATATATATTGTATAATTTAATAGGTAAATTGGGAATATATTTTCTCATGTGTTGTATAATATATATATCTTGAGAGGTTTCAAGGGTAGAGGAGAGGGGTGGCCTTTTATAAGTGGGGGAGGGGACAAACATGGTATTTTTTAAAATAAATAAGTGAACCCACATTTTTCATATGTCACAAGAGTAATATTTAGTCAATTATAGAATAATATAGGTTTAATGGTAAATATATACCTATAAAATTGTTTTTAGACAAGTTTATAGGTCATTTTTACCCTAATAGTTTTAGTTTAACCACCGAGTAAACCCATTTTTACCTTAACTGTGATAATTAGTTTTTACATCATTCGATATTCATTTTGGTCCAAAATTAAGTTGACATTATTATTTATTATAAATTATTTTTATTCCAATTATGGAATCCATTTATTAAAATAACATTCAAATAACTGTATATATTTAATTTAAAATTCATCTTGTAGATGCAACGGGAAAGTGGGGTTTTAAAGAGAAACGGTTCAAAAGATTGAGATTATTTTATATCAAAATTCAAAATGAAATTAGTTATAATGACAAAAATTGGATTAATTGATATAAAATTGAACTAATTTAACTGTAAAACTAATTCAAAATATAATTTAACATCATAAATATTTTAAACAATAAAGACAGGTTTCAATTAAAATTTACTATTTTTCACCATTCATGGACATTGAATATTTTCATAAAAATCATAAAAATTCACCCGAAGATAATTTTAAAATTATTATTTAAAAAATTAATTTTATTCTATCGAAATAATTTTCAAAAATTTTCAAAAATTAATTATATTATAAGTGCACAAAAAGGTGACAAAACCGCTTTTTGGAAAAAATATTCTCTTTAAGCATAAAATAGGATTTTTTTTTCTTATTTCTTTTATAGAAAACATATAGGATGAATGTTGAAAATTTTATTGAACATATAACATATACATTTAATTAAAATCATTAACCAAAAGTTTTTTGGTTAATTTCTTGATATAAAACACATCATATTCATAAAATCTTGGGGTGTTACAGATTACTTCTAGAAGGGGTGGTGAATCATTTGACTACTGAAAAGAATTTTCACAAATCACTCATGTTGGGCCTCTGGGTCATGTATTGGCCTTTAGGATGCTAGGCCTTCAGGACATGTCTCATTTAGCCTCTTGGACTCTTTTATTTCTAGTCGTGTTAGGTAGATACCATGTTTCTTTCTTTTAGTACATTTAAATATTTCAAAGAATATTTGCGGAGACAAGTGCTGAGACGGTGTGTGATTATAAGACTTGATGTTCTCGAAATTAATTTTATAAAAATATTAAATATATTTTACATCACACATGCATGAGTTTTTATAATTAATGGAATATATCTTAAAAAGATTATCAAAATAGATATATGAAACCACTATTGAATCTAGATCATAGGGTTTATCCTAAGTACAACCTAAAGTTGGCTGATGTGGGATGTTCGGTAAAAGAGGCCCATAATAGATACATTCAATTAATTAATTAATTCATTCATTCATTCATTCATTAAATGAAATAAAAATATAATCCTTTATAAATACACTATTATGTAGAATCTTTATGGTTGGTCTCAAAACCTTGGGACTGCTAAGAGGAGGAATCCACCGATCTTCGTTGGTGGTTTGAGATCAGATGACGATGGGATTACAGATCAAGAATAATTGAGGAACAAAAAATGAAAAAGATTATCCCTCTCATTAGTAGTTGGATTCTTCACCAATGAACAATTCAATATCAAGGTATGACTCTTCATTTATGGTTTCCACCTGTATGATTGATTGATCATGATCATACAGTTATTCTTTTTTCTACGTTTAAATACACCCTTTTCATGAGACCACCCATAAGATTAAATCATTTATTCAATTTTTTACTCTTGTCTTCCTATTTGTCTCACCCTAGCTATCCCAAATCTAATTATTTTTTCAATAACACTTGGCTAATGATTATTTCTCCTCTATTGTTATGATTTTCCCCCAATCGTTCTTCACATTATTCATTGTGGGACTACAAGGCCACAGTTCGACATGTTGGGTGGTTTTAAGCATGATCGAACCCCCATATAAATAGAGGATTCATGTAACATGAATGAATTGAAAAATTAGGGATTTTCTCAGATAGATTTTAGGATGACGGTGAATCCACCATGGATTTGGGAATCTAGTGCAATAACATGATACATTGGGAGACATGATGGCGTGTATGAGAATCAACAAAATTGATGAAAATTATTTTTATGGCCACCAGAGAGATGAAATTGATGAATAGAGGCTCATCCTTATGATTTTGGGAGATAATTATGTGGAATCAGAAGTGGGATTGGGGGATATGGGATCTGTAGAGTAGATGTGAAATTCTAAAGAAAACTTTACTACATTCCCTATAGTCTGAAGAACAAACGGTGTGTAGACCCCTGGTTGTGGAGTCTAGTGGTTTTAGGTGAGTTAAATATCACACACTATGTGGGACCCACACATTCCATGTGACCAACACTGGAGACCCAATGTGTACTATGGGAGTACACAAGTATAGGCACAGCCAATCACACAACCAGTGTACATGGACATGACCAAAATAAAATGGGAAAGTCCAGGAGAACATGACTTGACCCCAAGTGGATGAGACATGTCATGTAGTCCCATTACATATCATGCAAGGATAAATGGGTAGTGTGCCTTGTACTAGAAAGGACATGGCCAGGTAGCAGAGTGGGACCACACATCATTTTATTCCTATACAGTCTATATACATCCTTTTGAGAAAATTTCAACCTCTCATATCTCCTTCATTTGGAACCAAGTTATGGCCCATGAGTGGGCCATACTAAGTGTTTTTTCATGTAGAATGTGGTGGTGAATTTCATAGTGGATTTTGAGATATGATGCAATATGTTTAAAGTGTGATTCATCTTTAGGTGAAATTTGACAATGGAAATGGTCAAACAAAATCACTAGATAGATTAGGGTGGCACCCTCCTACTAGGATAGGGAATGTGTACTCTATTGACTAATAGAGTGGAACCATCCTACTTGGACAGGACATGGTTCCTCTATCGATCATATGAGTAGTACACTCCTATGTAGATTGGTCATGGGTCATCAACCATTAGAGTGCCTCCCTCCTATTGGGAAAGAGAATTGGTCCTCTATTGACCATTTGAGTCAAACCCTACATATGAGGTTGGACATGGGTCCCTAACAATCATAGTGGAACCCTCCAGCTAGGATAGGGCATGGGTCATCTATCTACCATTTGAGTGTAACCCTTATGTAGAGATTGGATGTGGGTCCTCAACCATCAGAGTGGAACACTCCTACTAGGATAGGGAATGGGTCCTCTATCTACCATTTGAGTGGCACCCTCCTTTAGATTCAGGGAATGGGTCTTCTACCATTAAAGAGGAACCATCCTAAAGAGCTAGGGTATAGGTCTGCTACCATTGGAGTGGCACCCTCTTGTTTTAACAAGGTATAGGTCATAGACATAGAGAATATGTTCCCTCAACTTTGCTGCATAATTGTGAGGTGTGGCACAAAATGTATTCTTTTTTTAGACAAACATATAAGATGTTGGGAATCATTGATGAACCTCTTATAATTGTTGGAAATCTCATTATCATGGGTTGGGTTATGATATGGAGATACCCTTTTTCTATTTTTTGGGATTCTAATATGGCCATATAAATATATATATTGTTGTTTTTCATTTCTATTTTGATATGGGATAAGATGTATACTTATTTGATGCCTCTAATTTCTCCCCCTTCAGTTTTTGGGAAATCCCACTGAATCTGTATATACTCACCCATGCATGGGACTTTCCCACAAATGTCATGTCTTATGCAGATGACAGACAAGACAATGGTAATTCCATAGGAACAAGGGGATACCATGGTGCATTTGATAGCATATGGTTGATGCAGCTTGGAGATCTACAGAAAGTCTCTCTTAGCATTCATCTTCTCCAATAATTGTCGGGTTGGGATATATTTCTGGTTTAGCTTGTATTTTTCTCATTTACTTTTTATATTGTGCTATGATACTCCTGAATTACCTAGAGGTAGTTAAATGCCTGGTTATTTAGATAGATGTTACAGTCATTTATTATTATTCCTTTGTAATTATACATCAAGATGGTCGGATGTTTGTGTATAGACACATTAAGCAAGGCTTCCCATATTATCTATAAAATTTGGAGCTTTTTAATAGCCCCTATACTATAGAGGTGGGATTGGTGTAGTTATGACTCGAATTTCCTCTAGCTAGTTGTTCCCTGGTGGGTCCAGTCATGATAGATTTGTATTATAGGTGGTTCATTCCTTAGGATGGCGTTTTGAGTTGTCCCATTAAAATTATTTGGTTGTGATTCATGTAAATAATTTCAAACTGTCTCCATAGTGTCTCTCATTCCAGGGAACCTAGTATTGGATGGATGACCAACATATCCATACATCAGGACTCTAACCACATACCTGTCAACTCGGAAAACCAAGACATCAGTTGTAAAGAAAATTGAAACATGAATCATATAAGATTGAGTATTCGACTATCATTCCTGAGTCAGATACCCATATATATATGATCATATGACTATGGTATTTCTTGATTAAATTTTTAGGATTCCTCCATGAAGAAAACCAGCTAGGTTACCATTTAATGATTGTGACGAAGATCTGATGAGTGATGAGGCCACTTTTCTAGGGATATCACACAAGATCTTAATTACAGGTGTATAGGTAATATCACTCCCACCTATAGAGAAATATATATTACCAGCAGCGTAGGTAGAGGTTGGGTGTAGTTTGAGAACACTTTGTGAGTTATAGCACCAGAGGATTCTAAGGTTTCATGGTGAGACAAATCCCTATATGGAGGAGGATTGGCTAGAATCAACGATCTGAGATTTCTGTATTATCCGAACATTGATTGATCATGTGATTTCATTAGATCTAGTATTTCCAATGGATATTTTTTTTCTGGTGGAGTATAGTCGTGAAATTTTTTGATGAGTCCACAATCTCATGGTCCAACTTATAGAATCTATTTCACGAGGAGTATTACCCCTCATACATGCTCTCAGTTCAAATTTAAGATCTTCTTGAGTCGTATTAGGGAGACATGAAAGTTTAGGAATATGATAAAAGGTTCAAAAATCTCATTCTATACTCCCTCAACATGATTCATGATGGCTACTTCTAGGCGCAAAAGTTTGACCACGGTATCCTTATAAACATTTGTGCAAGTGTGGTAACCCTATGAATTCCAACATATGTATGAGTGTCAGAGAGAGCACTGGTGATGGAGAGATTCCTACCAAAGGGACACAATGTAGATGAAGATGGTAGTAGGTGTTATATTTATGATTCATCTAAAACAACTAGTAAGAATAAGTTGATACGATCTTGATACACGATATCTTCTTAGGACCAGACTCCAGCACATGGTCTAGTAGCACAGGGACCAGATAAGGGACTAAGGAATCCTAAAGAGGGGATATTATATGAATTTTATGGATGAGATCACATGGTATGTGATTTCCTAACCCAATGTGTATGAGGGAATATATATAATAGTTAGACTGCCATAGCAAAGGTAGCATTGTGATAATGGACCTCCGAGTTGGGGGAAGGGAGACCGAGCTAGAAGAGGATAAGGTGTGGATCTAGAAGGAGGATATGTTGATGATCGATGATGTAATGAGAACCTTACCCCACCCCCACTACTAGGAGGCCCACATCAAGATCAAGGAGATGGTGGTCAGGGTCGAGGGTAGTTGTAGTCTATTGAGGCATATGATTTGGCAGCACATGAGATGATAAACTTATGATCTATGTTTATTATACCTTTTCTTATTTACTATTAGAAACATTTATGAATCATTCATTTATCTCTTAACTCCTATAGTAAGATTTGGGGCTCCCAGTTGAGGTTTTAGCCCAAAATATTTTTATTTAGGTTTCAAAAGGGATTGCCTCTTTGATATATTTTAACTTCCATCATTGCAAGCTATCACTTGGCGGAGAGAGTTTTTCATGGAAACTTTTGGTCATCATGATGATACCTTATGAAATCATATTGGGTATGGACTAGTTTTCCACAGTCCAATCCTTGGTTGAATATCACAACAGATGAGTCAGATGCCTTCACACTAATGAGATGAGATTCTTCTTTGTGGGTGATAGAGATATCATGATGGGATGAGTGGGTTTTTCAATTAGGAGGCTAAAACCCATCACCCATTAATTAGTGAGTGTATCCCTGGGTGAATTTGGATCTTTTGGAATTTTTATTCCTTTAGTTGTGGAGGATTTTATGAAAATAATCCATGAAGACATTTCAGGACTACCTCTGAGGTGAGATATGGAGTTTTTCATCAAATTTCACCCAAAAAATACTTTGATATCTTATATGGTGTATCAAATGGCCCCTACTAAGCTCTGAGATCTGTTAATATAGTTAGAGGACCATTGAGACAATTGTTTTATCAAACCTCGTGTGTCCCCAAGGAAGATTTATTGTTTTCCATGAAAAATTAAAACAATATATTATATATTTATGTAGATTATTGTCACCTTAAATAGGCCATTATAATTAAAAACTACCCCATTCAAAGGATTGATGACCTCTTTGATCAGTTTTGAGTTTTGAGAAGGTTTTAGAAGATTTATCTTAGGTTTTATTACTATATGTTGAGAGTTTACAAACTTGATATTCCAAATATAGCATTCCAATGTGGCAAAAGACACTATGAGTTCCTAGTGATGACTTTTGGTGTGAAAATTACCCTGCTATGTTTATGGATTTGATGAACCAGATCTTACAGCCATGCAGAGACCAATTTTTTATTTCCTCCATTCACAACATAATCATATATTTAATTTTAAAGCAAGATCATTAAGAACACGTTAGGATGGTCCTAGAGTTTCTTCACGAGTAACAACTTTATGGTAATCTATTGAAGAACCAATTATAGATCAATGAGTTTCACTTTATAGGTAATGTCATTTTAGAATATGGATTAGCAGTGGACCTAGTGAAGATCGATGTAGTTATTACTTAGGAGTCACCCAAGATCATGTCATAGGTGAAACGATTCCTCGGAATTGAAGTATATGAGTTTGGTGAAAAACTTGTCTAGGATTCAAACACCTATAACCACCCTGGAATGGAAATGGAAACCATTTACCTAGAATAAATAGTTCCATAGAGACTTCAAGGAGTTAATAATAAGGCTTATGAGTACTTCTGTTTTGAGACTACTAGAGGATGGTGTCTAGTACATTGTATATTATGATACCTATGGAGATGGATCGAATACATGTTGATGAAAAGGAAGTTAGTGATCACATATGGTTCGAGGAGTTTTAGACCCCGTGAGTATAACTACATAACTCATAACCTAGAGTTGGTAGTGGTAGTATTCACTCTGATGATGTGGAGGAATTGTCTTCTGGGAGAGCACTTTATTATTTATGAAAACCATCAGAGTCATAGGTTTGTATTTATACAGAGATATTTGAACCTGAGACAGAGTATGTGGTTGGATTTCCTACATGAATATGACTTTGAGATAGTCTATAAACCTGTGAAGAGAAACATAGTGGCATATTCCCTTAGTAGAAAGCCCCATGCTCATTTGGTTGAGGAGGAATATAAGTAGTTAGCTTCATTGAAGCTGACTCTGGTAAAGGATAAGGGTGTAAATGTTCTTCAAATAATGGTTTTTACTTCTTTTATTCTCTATCATGTGAGAGAGGCACAGTTGGGAGACATCTAATGAACGGACTTATGTGACCATATATCCTCAGGAGATTCACCCGATGGATTTTTTAAATAAGGGATTCATTTTATCCTTTTCTAGGAATAAGTGGTGGTCCCAGTCATGATGTATGAGGAGGTGATGAAAGAGTTTCACACTTTTCCTTTGTCTATACATCCTGATGTAGGAATGATGTATAGAGACCTTCAATGGTAGTTTTAGTGGTATTGGATGAGGTAGATCGTGGTTGATTTCATCTCTCGATGCCTCAAATATCAGTAGGTGAAGGATTATCACCATATTCTGCTAGTTTTTTATATAGTCTTGAGTTCCCAGAGTGAAAATGGGATGGAATATCTAAATACTTTGCGATAGGGATTCTAATAATAGTGATAGTCCATGATACCATCTGGGTTATATTTGACAAACTTATAAAGTTGATTCACTTCCTTACTATCAGGGAGAAGAGTTTAGATGAGATTTTAGAGAAGTTTTACCTGGAAGATATCATCCTCCTTCATGGGGTTCCCTTGAAAATTTTCTCTAGCCATGAGTTTCTGTTCACGTCATGGTTGTGGGGAGGCCTACTAGAAGAATTTGGGATCCAAATGAGGATGAGTATATCTTTTCACCCCTAGAAATATGAAAAAACTATGTTCACTATCTAGGTGTTTGATAATATGATAAGGTTGTGCATGTTAGTCTTTTGAAAGACTTGGGAGGATCACTTACACTTAGTGGAGTTTGATTATAATAAGATCTATCACACTACTATCGGTGTTGAACCTTTTGAGAACCTATATGAGAGACCCTATAGGTTACCCTTATGATGGATTGAAAAAGTTGAGGAATCTCTAGAGGAACCAAATATGATTTATGAGAATATGGGAAAAGTCTAGGTTATCTGCAATGGAATGAGGATATCCTAGATCATGTGTAAATATTATGTATATCGATGTCGTTGGACCTTGGAGTTTGATAAGGGAGAAAATATTTTCTCGAGAGTCTTTCCATGATGAGGATTTCAGATATTAGTTTAGGGATATAAAATATCCCCAAGTTTATTTAGGGAGTTTAGGATCTTCTATAGGTTTTTTGAGTTTTCCTACCACCTCACCCAACCCCATGGTTGGAACAAGTGGATGATGTATTCCATTTGTCGTAGATAAGGAGATACATGCATGATCCCACACACATTATTAACTGGGGTGAGATGGAAATTAAGGATGGATCCACCTTTATGAAGCACCCAATGGTGATTGAGGATCCATAGGAGAGGATCCTGTGTGGATGGATCACTCACATGGTTCGTGTATTTTGGCAGTATTAGAACATGTAGGAGATCTCCTGGGAGTGGGAGAGACAAATGCAGGCTCAATATCCCCAACATTTTGTTTAGTTTTTTCTATTTTTTAGGATGAAAATATTGAAGGATGGAAAAATTTATAGATCCTATTTTTTCATTTTAAAACTTTTAGATATTTCATTGAATATTTTCAGAGACAAGAGTTATGATGACGTATGATTTTGAGGTCCAGTATGCCCAAAATTAATTTTATAAAAATATTAAAAATATTTTATATCACAAACCCATGGTTTTTAAAAATTAATGTAATATATCCTAAATGAAGTTTGGAAATGGACATCTATTACCACTGTTGAATCCAAAGCATGGGGTTTACCCTATGCATGACCTAAAGTTTGACAGTTGGGGAAATCTAGTTAACGAGGCTGTTGGTGGGTATGTTTAGTGAATTAATTAATTTTTTTATTTAATTAATTAAATAAAATACCTAAAAATCTATTCCTATATAAATATGTTTTTATGTTGAATCGTCAGGTTTATCCACATAACCCTATAACATTTGACAAGAGTAATCCACCATTCTTCATTAGTGGATTGAGATCAGACGACTATGAGCTTCTAGATCTAGTAGGATCGAGGCCCAGAAAATATTATAGATCCTCCCCATTATTGGAGGAAATTTTCATCACCAAATAACTATCCAATATTCAGGTAGGACTCACTATTTGTGGTTTATTCCGTTATTATTAAATGATTGAGCATGGTCATTCTATTATTCTTTGATATGCATTCAAATTCATCCATTTCATGAGCCTACACACAGGATTAAATGGTTTATTAAAATTTTTATACTTTTTGTGTTTTTTTTCTCACCTTGGCTATCCCCAATCAATTTTTTGTCCAATAAATCGTTCCAATGATTTTTTACATCTTTTCTTATGATTTTTCCCCTATTGTTCTTCACATTCTTTATCACTAGCCAATGGGGACACGGTTTGAAATTGTTAGGTGGGTTTGACATGATTAAACCCCATGATTCATGGTGTATTCACATGTGACAAACATATTGAAAAATTAGGGATGGTTTCAGATATATTTTGGGATATGGGTGATTACACTGTGGATTTGTGAATTTTGGGAGCTAATGGGATATGACTGGAGATGTGACAGTGCATGCGAGGCTCGAATGAAATGGTGGAAATTCATTTTTAGTCCACCATAGGGATGAATTCTATGAATAGAGGCTCTTAAAATTGGTTTTGGGTGAGAATTAGGTGGAATCCACATTGGGAATGGAGGATCTGGGATCTGCGAAGTATATGTATAATTCTATGAAAAACCCGACTACAATTATGGTAGTCTGAATAACACACAATGTGTAGGCCTATAGCTATGGTGGATAGGGTTTTTGGGTGATTTAAATATCACACAAAGTGTACGACCCCACACACTATGTCACTGGTGATGGAGACCCAATGTGTACTCTAGTAGTATATAGGCACAAGCATGGCTAGGCACACAACTAGTGTACATGGACATGGCTTGAAGGACATGGGCATGGCCAGGAGAACATGGCTCACCTCCAAGTGGCTAAGACACACCATGTATCCCCATTACACACCATGTAGGGCTGCATGGGTAGTGATCCATGTACTGTAAAGGAAGAAACTAGTTATCATAGCGGGACCACATGTTGTTTGGGCCCCTACACTCCATGTACATTATTTTGATTAAACTTATACCTCTTTTTTCTCCATTATTTGGACTTAAATTTTGTCCCATGAGAATCAAATCTTGAGTTTTTTTTCACGTAGAAAATGATGGTGGCCTTCATAGTGAATTTTGATATACTATGAATTATTTTTCATGTTTGATGATTATTTAGAAGATATTCAATGATGGAGGTGATCTGAAAGGATCATCGGAGATATTAGAGTATCACTATCATACTAGGATAGGTCATGAGTCCTTTGTAGACTATAATAGTGGAACCCTCCTTCTAGAAGAGGGGATGGGTCCTTTATCAGCCATTTGAGTGTAAGACTCTTATGGAGACAGGGCATGGGTCCTTAACCATCAGAGTGGAACCATCCTGCTGGGATAGGGCATGGGTCCTCTATAGATCCTTTGAGTGGCACCCTCCTACAGAGACAAAGCATAGGTCCTTAACCATTAGAGTGACACTGTCCTGTGGATATTGAGTATGAGTTCTTGACCATCAGAGCATCTCCCTCCAACTGGGATAGGTAATGGGACATATATCTACCATTTTAGTGGAACTATCGTATGGATTCAGTGCATGGGTCCTATACCATCATAGTTTTACCCTCCTATGGAGCCAGGGCATGGGTCTGGTACCATCAAACTCACACACTCTAGTTGTACGGGGGTATGGGTCATCTAATTAAAGATTATTTACCCTCGACTGTGAGGAACAGTGACTAGGTGTGGCACCAAATAGATGCTTCTTCAGATAGACATGTGAAATGTTGTGAATCATTGATGGAACTATTTTAATTATTGGTAAAATCATCATCATGGGATGTATTGTGATAGGGAGATACCCTTTATCTCATATTTGGGTTTCTGATGTGAGAATATATATATATATTGTTGGTTTTCATTTCTCTAATAATATGGGTTGAGATTTCAACTTTTATCATATATCTCATTGGTCCTCCTTTAATATTTTGGGGTGTCCTACTAGGTGTGTATATACTCAACCCTACATAAGATTTTCCCCCACATGTCTTGACTTATGCAGATGATGGACAAGTCAATGGTAATTTTAGGGGAGCATAGGGACACCCTGGAACATTTGAACATATACAATGGTCAGGTCTTGGAGATCTAGTGATATTCCCTATCAGCATTCGTATTTTCTAGTTATTTTTGTGTTGAGACATCTTTCTGGTTGGATGTGTATTTTCCCCTTTAATTTTTAAATTACACTATCATACTCTTGTATTCCCTATAGGTTGTTGAATGAATGGTTTTTTCTCTATATGTTATGATCGTTTATTATTATTCATCGGAACTTCTGCATTGATATTTTTAGGTTGTGTGTGTGTGTGCGTCTGTATGGGTATATTTTTCAAAGTCCCACCATATTATCTATGTATTTCAAAACTTGCCTACAGCCCCGATCCTATAGAGGTGTGTTTGGGGTAGTTACGACACGACTTTCCTCCAGGCAGATGGGCCCTGGTGGGTTGGGTCATAAAATTTTAAGGGTTAACTCTCAAACCTATTTAAAAGTGGATAAGGTTTTTCTAATAAAATGGTTCTCAGCCCCATCCTATTAAAAAACCATGTCATGATTTTTAATGATATTCAACTCAAATGTCCAAAATGATTACCGTAGGTTGACTATGGCCAATGAGGTCATTATTTTGTATTCTCCCAAAAAATAATCGCATAACAATTATAATTTATATATATATATATATATAAATATTATACTTCTAAAATGAAATATGAAATTTGGTTATAAAATTTTAATTACATTACAATAATGGAGACGGTAGGTCGTATGTACTCATTAGTAATGTTTCCATTTTTTAATGATCACGATGGAAAGATGGAAAGTTTTATTTTACCTTTAAAAAATTATCATGATATATTAAATACCATATTATTTTTTAAATACATTAATATATATCATCCACATTACAACATGATGATAAATTAATCACATCACTTTATGAAGGTGGTAGTCCACACGTGCACCGGAATGATGTTTTCATTTTTTAATGGATAAAAAGGTAAAAAATGGATAATATATTAGTTTAAAATAATGATATTTATGTCCTTAATATCATATATATACATTTAATCTATAATTATAACCATCTATGAGGGGAGGTTATGGAGAACAAATTACATCGATTCTCAAGGTGACATTCCTCTGTACACACAATCGACGGTTTTGTTTCCCATTTCATGGATGAAGGAGATAGATATAGGTTATTACATTGACATAAAAATATCTCAATGTATGGTAGATATTTATTTAGTTATATCATCATGGTTGAAGAATATTTTAAGGATGTGGAAGAAAAAATAAATCTAAAACATTCAGTTAAAAGTTATACCTCTTCTTTAGAAAATCTCATGTGATTTACACCTTAACACCTATAAGGTTGGTATTATGCCAAAACAATGACCTCTAGATTTATGGTAGGGGTTATAATATGGGATTATGGAAGGGATTTACTAAAATAATTAGATTTTTATGTGTGAATAAAATATGAGAGGAGCTTCCCTTTTATAAAAGAGGGGAGGGGAATTCTTTAAATTTCGTAATGTATAAGATTGATATAAATTAATTATCGTATTAAAATGGATAAAAATTGATTTTATTTTAATATAATATGGGGATCAGTCTAAACACACTAATAAAATGAAATGTGTAAAATTTTAGATTATTTTTTCACCCTTATCCTTTTGTTTTAACCAATGTTAACCCTTTTGGATGATTACCAGGATAAAAAAGTTTTTTACACATTAAGCGTCCAACTAATTGAAATAAAATGAAAATTGGATTATAAATGTTTAATTGTTGATATTTTAAAACAAATACCAATCAATTGGTTAAATTTAGTAGTTTTGGTAATTTTAAAACACATAATAAAATGTTTTTTATTATAAAATTACATTAATATCATTTTTTGAACTATTCATTTAATTTGACTATGAAAACTACATGAAAACCATTTGATTTGAATAAATTAAATTAAAACATCCCTAATATGTTATATTTTCCTATAAATTTCATGGTACATATTAAATTATACAAAAATATTACTTTTATATTTTATAAAATCATTTACCAGATTTTTTTACTACTTGCACAAGAACTGTGTCAGTGTTGTGTTAGCAATTAGGGTAATTATCTCATCCCTAAAAATTATAAATAATTTTTGAAGATAAAAAAGTATTTATATTTAAAATAACTATTTATAACCGGACCTATGTTCTTTTAATCCTTGTCACAAAATATTATATTTATTTAATGAAAGAAAGTGACACTTTTGGATTTTTTTACTTAAGTATTATAAAGGTAAAAATCAATTACACATGGAAACAAGTTTCCATGTTTTTGGATCATGGGTGTAAATGGATGAACTAAACCCATCCAATAGGATAAATTCAAGTGTTCAGGCCACTTTTTTAGTCCATATCATAATATTTTTAATTTTAATTACTCAGTTCACTCTTATCGTGGTGACAATTATTTACTATGGTTACTATTTATAGTCACCAAAAACAAGAGGGGAATATTTACTAAATTTGGACCTCTTTATTCCAAATATTGAACACATTTTACAATATTCAATTAAAATAAATGGTGGAATTTAATTTAAAATTGAACCGGAAAAATCAATGAAAAACAACTTTTTAGAAGAAAAAAAATTATATATAAAATTTTTTTTATTCCAAATCCAAGTATAAAATTCATTAAAAAGACTATAATTAGATTATGTTTAATAAAAATGAAAAAATTAAATTTAAAAACATAAACAAAATAGAATTATACTTCATAAACACTATAAAAGAAAATACATTTTTCAATAAAAAAGTAGTATTTTTCACCATTTCTTGAATTTTTTTTTTTCCTAAAATTCTCCCAAATTTTTTATAAAATAATTCTAAAATTGTGAATTAATAAATTAAATTAAATTTTTTAAAACAAAAATTCTATAATTTTAAAATTATGATGTTAAATAAAATAATATAATATATGAAAATATAGTTTGGTTAGAAATAATATTATTTTTTTCAACTGAAAAATTAATTAATATTATCATAATAAATATTAATCTTTAAAATGTAATTAATGAATATTAATAATACCTGAAAATGTTTTATCTTGACCATATATGGGTTGTTACATAAAAAGGACCCTTCCCAAACATTGGGTGATGCATCGACCTGTGGACATCCCTAGAAGCATGGAGTCATTTGGTAGCTTCTCGGTGATCTTCATCAAATATTTGGATTAAAAATAAGAGATTAAATATTATACAGTGTAAATTATGTACATGTTATTAATTTTTTATTATACATGGTTTTGGATTCATATCATAGAGATCTTGGTTTATGAGTTTCTATATGTATTCTTCCACTTGAATAATTGTTATTCAGTAATAAGAAACCCATCAGTGGTGTCAAAGTGATGCCATGCATTTTGATTCAAGGAATAATATTAAAAATGAATAATTAATAGATATAATTTTCTCAGTGAGTTAAATACAATATAGGATATGATGTTTTCCATGCTTTATGATGTGGGATATCATAAGAAGTAATATGGTCAAACCGTATGATATAGAATATCATCACATGTGGTATAGTATAATTATTTTGATTTTTGATATATTATAATATATGATATAGGTATTCATATATTTTGATAGTTTCTTTTATCACCTTTTTAATGCCTCAAAATAGAGTATTGGGTCGTAAAGGTGATATCAGGGATGTCGTAATGTACGACTCCCAACTTGTATCTCTCTATCATATGTTTTAAACTATATAATGGATTATCATATAGAGTATAGCATAAAATATAATAGATGATCCATTAATATTTTATCACAAGTTGTGGAGTGCTAATCGAAAAGCACGATATCAGTTATGAATTGTACCATGGCTTATGATATATATGTGTCGTAAAACCCGACATCAACAAAAATGTGATTTTTTAAATTTATCAATTATGGACTAAATTATCCATTTTATAAAATTTTTATATTGAATTTAATAAGTTATTTTAATATATTTGTTTTTTCCTTTTTCATTTTTTCATAAATCAATTTATTAGAAAGAGTTTATAATCAATTATTAAATTTTTATGAAACATTTAATAAAAAAATATCCAAAATATTAATTATTCATAATAAAATTCCTCTAATGTTATATGGAATAAATTATAATTTTGATAAAAATTATTTACATTGAAATTATGAGGAAATTTATATAATTTTTATAAATAACCAAAATAAGGGAAAATAAAACAGATTTTACATTAAAATTAGAAATTGTTCATACTTTTAGAATTTAAATGTAAATATTAAATGTCTATATTTGATAAAATTACGTAAACAATATCAAGAGGAGTATTTTAATTAATTTGACCATGTTTTGAATAATATTAAATATCAAATATTTTAATTAAGTGAAATAATTACATAAATTTAAAAAATTATATGAAATATAAAATTTTTCTATTTAAATTAAATATTACATATTTTAGGAAATGTATTATATAGGATAATATAAAAGAGTTTATATTTTAAATAAATATAATGTGTTTATATTTATTTGATTATATAATATCTATAATGCATAATTAAATTATAAAGTATTTATAATTACTTGATTAATGAATTTTTAATAAATGTTTATATCATGTATAAATTTATGAAAATTTTATTTTTTAGTGTCATTCTGGGATTTATTAATAGATATAATGTTTTTATATTATGAATAGATGTATTCCTTAGTTTAAAATGCTAAAATTATTCTTAATTATCACACATGACTTGAAGGAGTTATAAGGTATGATAGTTGGTTTAGTTTTCTTCGATATTGATTTTGTCATGTAATAGCTTATAATATTATACTAAGAAGTTAATTATATTTTTTACATATTAGGTGTTATAATTTTGATGTGATTGAGGTCTCTCTTGAGTGAAGAACCATTGATATAGGGACTTTGGGTTAGACTATTCACTGGACTTATATTTGAGTATTTTTCAATAAAATAGAGGTTAAATGTCAGTCATTCAATGTTTTATCATGTGAGGATTATTGATTTCATAATATTCTAACTCTTTATATGAAATATTTTCAAATAACTTATGCATTGGATGCATTCATATATGTTTTTATATAAGTTGACTTTTAATTTGGGATAACAACACAACCCTTGAGTTATTTTAAGAGTTACACATCAATGTGGATTAAACATATTTATTTGGTGTGAGAAATAGGATTAAAACTAAATTAATAGAAGTATGAAAATATGCAATCAGAATACATGAGATAATATCATGAGATATTAAAAACCCCTTAAAAATAATATGTTTTAGATTCCTTCCAAAGTGAAGACATTTTAATACCTCAATAATCCAATTAGGTTGTTTATTATTAATGTTAGGTATCTATAAATTATCATGTGTATGGCATAGTTAAAATAGATGACCCTAAGATTTATGAAATAAAATCCCATTATAATCTTTGGTAAATAATTTTTTTGAAAATCCTATGATATAGGAATCCATTGGAATAAAGTAGAGTGAATCTATATGATAAATTAGGATAAAGAGTCATCTACTCAATAATCCAACTTTCATAGATGATATGACTAGCATATTAGACAGACTAAATAACCAAATGGTGGGATAAAGATTAATTTAGACTCATTATATAGATAAATATGAATCTTTGTCCAATAATTAAAATGATGGATAGTAATTAGGACATTATTTTATTATAATAAAATTTAATAAAAGTCTTTATTAAATGATTAATAAACATGATACTCATTTGAAAGAAGGTTCAATATTATATTAATGACATAATCATCATCAAACATGAATTTTAGTTCAATCCTTGAGAAGGAATATCATAATTGAAACTAATTTGCAGATTGGTATAGAAATTTTAAAATTCTTCTTATGAAGAAAAAATCTATGTGTTAGATAAACCTCTTCTTGAGTGGCCAAATGTTGAAGTTATTAAATAATTTAATCTATATTATTACAAGATGACTAAATTAATTTACCTTAGGTTTTAAATAAATTATTTAAATTCAATATGATATAAAGATAATTAGTCTCTAATTAGTTAGTCAATGTGATTAGTTATATTAATGAATTAGAGAGAGTATATATTTTTTTATCAATTTGTCTAGAAATGGAATTTATTTAGTTATAAAAATTATCAAAATAAAAATATTTTTAACAAAATTTTACATAATTTCTTCAAAGTGCCTAGGATAGATAAATTGGTTATGTGATTTATAGGTTCATGTATTGTATTGATAAGTATATTTGGGTAAAATTTAACTCCAAAAGAAAAAAAAATAGATGGTCTTCTTTTTAGCCTAAGTCATTGAATTGTAAAATGATTTTTCATGAAGGAAGGGAAAAAATTAAACTAGATGGAATTATCTAAGACATTGATAGTGGTTTCAGAAAGTCCATTGAGATTTCATTTTTGGAATTATTTTTATAAAAATATTTTTTTTGGTTTTGGAATGGTATATAATAAAAAATGTATATTAAAAAAAAATACAATATTTAAAAACAATTATAATAATTGATAGAGATTATATTTTTCATTCGAATATAGTAGTGAAGGTTTTGATTATAAATTTCCAGAATGAAAAGGAATATTTCAAGATTATGTTTATCTAAATAAAGGGTGTTATTTCTTATCTCATTTATCTAATTTGATAAAATAATATATTTGTTAATAAAGACTTTTTATAAATAAAATATGATGATATTAATAAATATAGGGTTTATGACTCATCAAACTCTATAACATGGTTTGAAAAGGTGATGAGGATAAGAATGATTTATTTGGGCTAAAATATTTTATCAAAAAATATTAGAGAAATAGATCCCATCAACCATCATTGGAATATTTTGAAGAATTATATTTATTTTAAAATACCACACCAAACACATTGAATACCATATGATATATAGTGGTTGATAGTTTATTTTTCAAGAATTAACCATCAATGAAATAAATTTTACTTCCTACCATAAAGGAGTTTGTTTTTTCTAGAATGATATTAGGGAGATAATATAGTTTCTATATGGATATTGGGAGTTTTTTTGGACTTATTAAAGCTTAAATGTAATAAATGAAAATTATAAAAATCAAAATTCAATATGAATTTCACTTTAAACACTAAAATAGTTTAAGTTTTGTTGGTACATAAAATAATGTAGACTAATATTTTTTTATCATGACGATCTGAAAGTCAAATTTTGTCAAGAGTTACAAAAAAATTTAATGATGAACTTAAAAAGGGTTATAAGTAGAAAATATAAATTATTAACATTTTAATATTTGATGTTGTGAAATAAAGTAATTTGAATACCAATTAAATTATTTGAACATCAAAAACATGATTCCTGATATCTTTATTATTCAGACTATATTTATTCATAAATGTCACAAATTATAGAGTTTAGTGGGATGGTTTTACCAGATGGTAACATTATAGATGTGGCAGGAATCACATAAATATGTAATTAGTTTAAACCAATCCTAAAATTCAGTAAACATAAGGCATTTTAGCAGTCTCTTATTTAAGATATTAGACTAGAAATTATGTATGGGTTTGTGTTTATATTCTTAAAAGTAGTTTAATAATAAAATAAAATGGATCATTCTATACATAATACACATATTCTTTATTATAAATTTTGGTTAGATGCATTTGTCACATCAATTGAATAATAACTAACCTCTCAACGTAAGACTTTGCATTATCCCAAACCAATTTTCATCATGTATTATTAGAGGCCATTGAAAAATATTGATTTTGGAATGAGTAAGATTTTATACCAAGATATAGAATATACTCATGAGCTACAAAATAAGTTTAATGGGATAGATGATCCATTAACCATACCATATGGAGTGGAATACACTATATATTTGGTATAATAAGGGTGTGTGTTTAGTAACTAGATTTCGTAGAACATTGAGGTTAGATATGATACCTTACTTGAGGAACATTATACTTTAATACCTTTCTTAAGACAACGATTTGGATAATCTAATTATGGGTTGATTGGGTGTGTTGATGATCAGGGTATTGGTTGAGTTTAATTAAGATTTGATTTTTCCTCTCACATGAAAACAATGAAATCTTGTACCTCAATTGAGATAGAATGAAGAGGTGTATGATCAAACCTAAATAAGTTACTTATTATTTTTATATACAATGTATGAGTGGAATGTGATGTGATCAATCATTTTGGTGAATGACATGTGATTTATTCATTCTTCTAGTACCTCTATACACAAAGAATAAAGAATGTTTGAGTATCTATACAAGATTTAAATACTCAATTTTCTATAGTTACATGATTTCTTGGAAAATGGGATCATATTAAAATGAATTATTTTATATGATATAATTGGTCAACACTACAATATAGATACATGTTTTTGGTGGAAATATTGTTAGATCTATGGGTATCATGGGTAGCATTGATTCTTTTCTAAAGGCCACTATTTTGTTACATTTATGAATTATAGAATTCATATTTATTTTTAATGCTATAAAATACCATAAGGACACTCATTCGGATTGGATGAATGAGGATTAAGTTTTATGAAACCTAGATTTTTTTTCTAAAAGTTTTTTATAGATTATCCGAAATGAGTTTTGGAAGGTTATTCCCAAGGTATTATATATGATGTGATACATGATGAAATTGATGATATATTTAAAAACTTGTTTTAGAAATATACAAAAATGGATATGGTTTCTTAATTAATTATATATGATACAATATAAAGTGAAATGGAAAAAGTCTATTTGTATTTAGTGTAATTGAAGTATTAATGGATATATGACCTAAATCCAATTATACACATGATTTTTTTGGATTATATCCTATTGTGTGATATTATATGTTTTAGGTTATGAAATACATTGTATAAAAGTCATGTTTTATGGTTTTGGGGTTTGTCATAGCTTACAGAATATTGGTATCATAGTATTTCTTCCTTGGAAAATCATAATATAGGACATGGACAAATCATAATGTTGAAAATTATCTTAATTTTACCTTATGATTAATATGGTATCTGAAATTGAGAGGGAAAATGAATGTTAAGTGTTAGAATTTGATTTATTTTCCATATAATCTATCATTAATCAATAATTCTTCATATGATTAAATGTGTATGATAATTAACTACATTTATGTGTTAAATTCATGGGTTGATAGTTAACAACATTGTAACGAACATTCCGTTATGTTATAAACATATGTGTAAATGAATGATGGGTGAAAGAGATTTTTCAAGGAATACATAAATAAGTTGAAGGCCATAAAAATTGAATCCAAGTCTATCCAATCCTTCTTCTGATTCTCCCTGTAAAATCTCTTTACTCTATATTCCTTTTCAACCTAAGTGGTACTAGAATACCATTTTCATAATAAAGATCCTTCCCAAACTTTGGGTGATTCATCATCCCATTAATACACCATATAGGATAAAGTACTTTGGTTACTTTTTAATGATCTTTATCTAACAATGTGATTGAAGAAAGGATATTCATTGATCAATGATTTAAGGTACACAAATGTTCTTCATTTTTTAGTATACGTGTTTTGGTTTCATAGAAACAATATATTTTCAAATGGTTTCTTTATGTTTTCCACTCTTTAAGTAATTTTTATTTGATACTAGGAAAGCCAACACCCTTAAGACTTGAATTGAAGTTTCTAGGTTTTGGGTTGTTTTAAGTCGAAATTAATAGAGTAAATTGAGATCTATGAGTTTTAAAAAAAATAGATAAAGGTTTATTAATGATTTGGAGAGCTCAAACTTGGGATTTTTATTAATTAGTGATCTTTATTTGGTGAAGAATTCACGCATGAGGAGATTTGGTAATCATATATCATCTATAAGATATATATATATATATATATATATATGTGGAAGAATGATAAATAGATTTAAGATTCTTCTCATTGTATTGTCCATATAATTATCTATAATCTTTCATTATATTAATTTGATAAGGTACTCATGAAAATTCCATTATGAGTAGTGTATATCCACTGATTTATTTTTTTTCACCATAGAAACATGAAGGTTTTGATTTATCGATCAGTATTCTATCATTTCAAATATATTTTGAAGTGATAAGGAATATGTGTAGTCACCTGAGGGAAAGGGATGAATTTGGGTGACTTATTTTATCAAATGATTTTTAACTATAATCTTTACCATTTTAAATAACTGTTAATATGTATACCCTTATTACTGGTAAAGGTAAATGTGGATCTTATTTTGAAAAACCAACACACACATACCATATAAAATGAAATAATGAAATTTGGAAATCATCACATGGTATTTTTACATGGATTAGTCCCAATGTGGGTACCTAATCTTTATTGTTGTCAGATCGATTCCAAGTCAAATATTTCCACTATTCTCTTAAGTGTTACAAGTGTGTAGGTATCATCTTGAACAAAAGAGCATGTATCATTCTAATCTCTATATTTACCATATTACATAGTTTATTCTATATTTTTAATGGATTATAAGATTATACTACCTTATGATAGTCTCTAGTCACCAGAATAGTATTACAAAATAATAAAACCCTCATGAAGAAGATTACCAATCTACTTTAGATGTTAATATTTGATTATCTCACTAGAATATTCAAGACCTTCAACTTAAAATGGATGAAAGGTATAAATCCATGGACATAAACCTTTATAATGTACTAATTTTTTCCGACTTCATTGATATTGGGTATCATAGGATATTGTCTCTATACAAGTTTCTCATTATTCTTATTCTTCATCTTTACACATCAATGAACTAGATCTACTATTCAAAATGTCATTTATTTCTTCTTCTAACTTGATAGCCAAAAATTTATTCTTCTCAAATATGGTATTGTATTCTATATTATATATCACCCCACTCTTCCTTCTACCTATTCATTTAATATTTCTTATAATCTCATGGATTAACTAATAATTCATAATTATGAAATTTCTAGAAAACCCATTCTGTAATATAATTCCCAAATATTCTCACTCACATATAGGAAAAAAATACTCTATGAGTTCATCCATCTAACTATTCATGAGTGAATGCTCCCAGGGTCTCTAAGAATATTCTATTCTCATGATTTCTTTTCTTCCATAGTATTTTTAGAATACACTCTGTCTCTTTTAATCTAACTTAATCCTTGTCAAATTAAATTTACATATAATTTATTACATGAAAATTAAGATTCTTATTATCAAAATAATACCAACAAATACATAATAAATAAATCTACACAATTACATAAAAAATCTAGTAATAATATTATTATGGTGTGGCTATATTCATCAAGGAATGACACTTTCTGTTAATTCTAGAATCAATTTAATCTTGAATTTCATTATAACTATCATCATAATATTATCATATTATTCTAAGAATAAATATCATATTATTAACCATTAATGTTGAATCATAATCTGATTTTTTATGGTTAATTTAACTAAATAACATTCCAAGAATCACCTGATTTAACTTTCTCAATTCTTTTTATGGAATCTCATTAATGCTTCCAGATTTCATCACTATTACTACTTTTAAAATTTATATATTTGAAAATACCATATTAACATAGTAGTGATATACCATTTTAATTTTCAAAAAACACATTGAATAATGTTATAACAAATAATCACGAAATTTGAGGCATGAAAAACATCTTCATCATTGATATAATTGATTTCTACATGTATTTATTTACATTTCTACATTTTAGAAAACCACCTTTTATGGGAGTAAATGACTCTTAGGATTCTCTCTAGTTCAATTAATTTATTGATTTTCCCACTTCAAATAATGTATTGAAACAGTAAATGAATAATACAAATTTCTTGGAATCACTCATACATTTTATCCACCTAACACTTATGACCTTATCAGATGAATCTTATGAAATGAGTTTTAAACTTAGTCAGATAACCATTATAAATTTATCAAATGATCATTACAGATTTCCCTAGTGACCCTTATAAGTCATTAGATGACTCTTAAAAAAATTTCAAGTCGATATTATGTTTCATAAATCACCATTATGGTTTATTCTTTCAAAAAAATTTCCATATATCTACTGATAGTGACTCGTATGTTTTCAATTTTTTGATAATTATTTACTTTGAGTATTAGTGTGACTCTTACATAAGTTTATGTGTCTCATAAGAACTGAAATTGTCATGTTCTAACCCATCATATCTCATATGGCCAATAAAAAGATGGATATGACTCCCTAAACTCACCTTCAATAGGCTAGGTGTTAGAGACCAACATCAAGTTTTCATATAATACACTTTAGAGGCCTTATCAAAAGGTGTCTGTACGCACACAGACATGTCTAAATACCCATAAAATATTGGAAGATAAAATAAAAATGATTCTAAGAATGCATGCATAAATCTATATCCCACATCATAGTATGTCAAAAGTACTAGAAAGAATAAAAGGTCCAAATACAAGCCCACCAAATCTATAAAATGATTCCAACCTACTAGGAAGGAAGGGAATGCTATCAAATGAAACAATTTGTATGAACAACATTCTTTTTATCTCAATTATGCTCCACCTACTCCTAGACCACCTAATACTTCATTGAATGTTTGTCCATTTATATAATAAATGACATGCATATGTAGAGCCCATATGGGGGTGAGTATAATTATACCCAGTAGCACACCCCTAAATCATAAAACAGTAGGAATCAAGAGAGTAGTAATCTAATCATAAAAAAGTAATTTCAATTAGGATTTGATAAATAACAATAATAAACAAGATATAATCAGGTTATACAATAATTATCAAGTTAAGGCCACAACCACACTGCCAACCTAGAATCATGCTCCAGGAATCAAAGTAACACTCATA
Organism: Viscum album; assembly: GCA_963277665.1. NCBI lineage: Eukaryota > Viridiplantae > Streptophyta > Magnoliopsida > Santalales > Viscaceae > Viscum > Viscum album. The sequence goes on along the minus strand of OY728156.1, from coordinate 2,057,810,604 downwards.
TAGGAGAACTCACTCCATGGGTTTGATAACACTGATGGTACTCATCCAAGAATTGGTTATCATCAGGGTTCACTATGAAGAAGTACTCACTAAAAATATGAAGATATTGATACACATATGGGGGATCTTTCTCAAGACCCATGGTTTATACCTATCCCTATTCAGAATAACCTACTAATTATGGGATTGAACATCTGTGTATGTTGTTCATGGATATTCATAAAACTCTACCTAGGGAAGAAGAATAAATGATAAGATATCACACTTTGGGACACAATAGAGGATTTTGTAACTCTTTCAGATACTAACCCTGTATAATAAATAAAATCCTATTCTTAGGAAAATATTATTAATTGTACCATCACGTGGATGGACCAAGAGGGCCCACCATAGAGATATTGATATAAACAGAAGATAAAGATGTCCCTAAAGAACCCTATAGAAAGTACATGGCATGTACTGGGCATACAAAATATGTCACCTCTACCTCAGATCATCTTGTATAATCTGGATCTTACTTATGTACTTCAGGACATGCCAATGTACTCTGTTCATGCTTGTATACCTGGCCATGTCTAGGTATCTGGAGATGTCTAAGTGCTGGGTCATGCCCGTGTACTCTAGATATCTCTGTTTACTTCTCTTTTTTCAGGTACACTTTTCATATTCGTGTACTTGGATATACCTGAATACTCTGGTTTGGCGCATGTACCAGGATGTGTCTGGGTAGTCTGATAATGCTTGAGAACCATGTTATACTCCTATACTTTAGTTGGGATCATAAACCTAGTCTTTTCCATTCCCATGTACACTAAGGATACTTGTTGAGTCACTTGTCATGGGTCCCACGACTTGTGTTAGGTCCCACATAGCATGTGATATTTTATTTTTCTGAAACCCTAACCACTACATCTAGAAGATTGCATAACATGTGTTCTTAAGACTACACACCATGTATTATAGTATATAATATAATCCCATGACCTTCATGTATCTTCCCACCATTCCTTTATAGCTTCTATTCCAGCCATAATTCCCAACTTAAAAACTAGGATATAGAATTGATCCAGCCTATCCATCTCTGATGCCTAAATTCCAACCATCCAATCCACTCAAGAATCATCATTCATCACCCTTTATCACCAAACAAAACAAATCTACAAACTATTCTACTCTGATCCGTCACCAGATCATTCGTTGTCATTGTCAAACCATGATCATACAATCGATCCCAAACCCAAACCAGTGGTAACAATACATTGTTCCAAATAAAGATTGAGCAACAATACCTCACTGTTTATTCATCAAATCATTGTACGAAAGGAATATCGATAATTAGCACTTGAATAATAAGGGAGAAAACCACAATACAGACTAGTGAGGAACAAACCTCAACCATTTTCTGGGTTGGATTATGTTTTTTGATGAAGAAATCGATGAACATATGAAATAATGAAAGAAATATAAATTTCTAAATCTAGGAAGATAAAAATATTAGGTTATATAGGGTAATGTAAGATGGTCTAGAGAGGGTTAATAGACTAGATTAAAAAAATTAATCAAATAAATTGATTTTTTAAATTAATTATGAAAGTTAATTATTAAAGTTAGTTAACAGTGAAATAAAAGAATGAACACAAGGACTTTTATACTAGTTCAGTCCAAATTGGACCTAGTATAGTCTTATACCTCTCTACTAAGATATGGATACATTGTTAACTACCTTATTATTAAGGATTAATCATAACCGGATTACATAATCCTTTTCTACGAAGTGGAGGGATAACCACACTAACACTAACTTTTGTTTGGGGAGTCACACCCAATTACAAAACTAACTTTAGACTAAATGATCCATAAAAAATGGTCTATACTTTATAATATAAGATTCAAGACCTGAGGAAGATAAGAATAAATTATTTCATATACAAGATCATAAACAGAAAATAGAATGCACATGAAAGAAATTAAGAAGTGTTACTGAAAAAAGAAACTGGACAAAATATAATATAAGTAAATAAATCATAGGTATTGGTTCTTGAGTTGAGGATTGGATCATCTCATCAAGGAAATTTAAGTTGAAGACAATTTAATTCATCACTTAAGCGATCACCCAGATGATGAAATAGGGATCATACATGACTTTATAGTTTATAAAAAACTTTAAAAGATCACAACAATTTTTGAAGAAAAACACATTGTTAAAGATGTTATCCAATATCATTCCATTTGAATGTTTCTTGAAACCTTTAAATACAATTTATAAAATAAAACTAAAAACCTCCAACCAGGTAAATAAATTCAAATATAAAACAAGATAATTATTCAAGAGATATAAAATTAATCTCCAAAATAATAAGAACAAATAACATTTGAATTAAAAATTTAAATACCGATTCAAACAAATTTTAATTACCTATTAAATGATTCAAAATATTATCCAAACTAATAGTTCAAATAAATCCCATAAAATCATAATGTAATATGAATATTTCAATTAAAATTTCGAAAAAAAATTATAATTACATGCAACATGTTTTAATTAAAGTATTTAATTATCCTTCATTAAATACTACGGAAAAGGTTGAAAAAATTTCAATGTCATTTATTATTAATTTAGAAAATAATAAGTCAATAAAATTAACTTAAAATATAAAAACATAAATATTCTAAATAAATGATGTAAGAGTTACACAAGAATAATGAATAAATTTAAAATTAAAAACTAAAAATATTTAAAATATTTAAAAATTATTCACATGGATCATATATAATATATGTTAATTTTAGAAATTAATAAATTAGTGAAAACAATTAAAATAAACATGTAGTTAATAATGTTATCAAAAATAACAAAAAAGGAGTATGTTGAAAAAATTCATATTAAAGAAAAAATAATTACAATGTTGAATTGATTGTGCATTCCAAACACACTTGTGGTTAGTATACTTACCATGCATATAAAATTTTATTAGTTGTGTTGTAGTTAGCATACTTACCCTGAGAAAAAATATTGTTGTCACTTTATTGACCATGCGAATAAGGTGGAGTCACATTACTACTTGTTGATTCTTGGTAACTTGAAAGTAAAATACACAGTCGATACCTTATCAACAGGATCACTTAAAATGGAAACTCATGGTAACTAAATGAAGCTTCATGATAAATTAATATAAAAAAATAAACTAAATATTTACTAGTATGTTAGATGAGAAGTTGATTCTTTCATGCTGATAGGATGGTCTATGTGCTGTTGATTTGCAACATCGGAAAAAGTGCTCATCGAAGTTGGCCAAGAAGATGTTGGTTGAGTGAATGATGCTCACATGGATGCTCAGATGACGGTGTAAGATGTTGATGGTGGTTTTTTTTCAAGTATTACACCAAATGAGAGATTTTGTAGAGCTTAACCAGGGAGAGAGGACAACATTTCACTTATTGAAAACCAATTTCAGTATACATGGGCCGAAAAAATGCATGTCCAAGATGCAATAGGTATAAATAGGCTTCATGAGGCCATTTTTTGTTCAAAAAAGGGTTCATGGTAGGTTGATATGAATTAATGGTTTTTGGATAATAGTAAAAAAATTTGGTGGCAAAGGATTCACATTAGGCTATGAATAGAGTTCACAGTAAGGTGGAAAAGTGGGTTTTAAAAAACATATCCACCTTGAAATTTCAAACATTGACTAATTATTAGCCTATATAAACTTTAGAATTATCATTATATGGTAGAAAATTAAACATATATAATTTCAATATATTTCTAATGAATCGAATAACATATCAATATGACTTGTATAGATAAAGATATGATTGAAATATAGTGACGACCGTAATCTAGAAACTATAGACAAAATTCAAAAAAAATAATAGAAATTAGAAACTTTTTGGAATGTCTAAACAACATATCAGATTTCAATTATTTTTAATTAAATGTATATAAATTTTTTATATTTCCAATTCTATAGATGGAATACGATTCCAATGTAAATTTTGAGAGACATCAATGATATAAAAAAACTTTAATCCAAGAAATTCCAAAATTCCAAAACACTTTCATGAACATAAAGAAATATTTTGAGCATGAAAACAATAATTTCAAGCTTCAATTTATTTTAATGAAATTTAGATAAATCTATTGGATATCCAAAAAAATAATTTTTGAAATAATCAAATTCATATAACTCAATTTATAATAGAATAACTAATGAAAACAGTAAAACTTTGTAAACAAAATATTATTTTTGAAACAAAAATCACGTAATATGTTCAAACCAAAATAAAAACATCCTAGAGATTGATTTTGACTTTTTCATACTTGAATAAAAGTTAAATGAAATTGTTATTTTTTATGTAATATTTTAATTATAAAAATATAATCACTATAAATCTAGATATAAAAAATATATATTGCAAATAAAAACTAATTTTCACATAAAATAATTATAGGGTTTTCAATATTCAAAAATATAAAATATTAATAAATAACAAAAAAATAACAAATACATTACCCTTGTTAAAATAAAAAAACTGAAATATGATTTTATAAAATTCTCCCCATTTTTGAAATTTTTCAATTGGACAATATTAATAAATTTAAAAAAGAGCATTAAAACAAAGAAACTCCCCCTTAATAATTACATCTTAACGTAATTTAAAAAATAATAATTTAAAATTTTCAAACTAAATTTCTAACATTCAATTTTTAATTCATTAATGTGTTATTTGAAAAAAGCCCTATAATTATGATGTTAATAGAGAGATATATCATTCAAATAAAAAATATTTTGAATTCTGTAAATAGTAGAATTCTATAACTATGGTATGAAGTTTAAGAAATTTTTAGAGTATTAAAACAACAATTTAATTCTTCTTTTTATTTTATTGAAATATTGAAAAATCTATTTAATATACTACGAAACAAGTTGGATAAGAATATGATCTATATTACTCAATTTATTATAGAAAAACTAAAGAAAACTTTAACTCTATAAATAGAACATTATTTTTCGAACCAAAAGAATGAAATATGTTTGCACCAAAATATGAACATTCTAAAGAATGATTTAGATTTTATTATAGTCGAATAAAAGTTTTATAAATTTTTTTTATTTAATATGAAATTGTAATTATAAAAATATGATTACTACAACTCAAGATATAATACAAAAGAAGGTAAAAAATAATTCTTACATAAAATAATGAGAGGGTTTATAATATTCAGAAACATAAAATATTAATAAATAACAAAAAATTCCACATTTTAAAAATTATAAAACCAAAACAAGATTTAATAAAATTCTCCCACTTTATAATTTTTTTGAAAATAAAATATTAGGAAATTAAACAAAATAGTTTGAAAATGAAGAAACTCGCCATTAATAAATGCATGTTAAGTTAAGTTAAAAAATTAATTTAATATTTTCAAAATAAATTATAACATAACAAGTTCAAATTTTAGTTTCTTAAACTTTTAAGAATCCAATAGCTTAATGAAAATATTAGCCAATTGATTTTTAGTTAGAATATATTTAAGAATAATATCACCTTTTTTAACATAATCCTAAAGAAAATGAAATTAAATTTTTATATACTTAGTTATAGAATGCAATAATTTTTTTTTGGAAAACAACATGTGATTCTGATGTAAATAGAGAGAGATATCAATAAAATACAAAAGATTTTGAATTATAAAAATTTTAGGATTCCAAAACTCATGCATGAACTTCATGAAATTTTTACAGAATTAACCCAACATTTTCAAGCTTATATTTAATTTTATTAAATTTAGATAAATATATTGACTTTCCCAAGAATTATGTTTTTCAAGAATATAATCTACATAACTCATGTTTTAATAGAATAACTAACTAAAACTTTAAAACTCTATTAATATAATATTATTGTTTAAACCAAAAAGCATGCAATATGTTTGGACCAAAATACAGACATCCTAAAGATGGATTTTTACATCTCATTAGTGGAATAAAAGTTAAAAAAAATTCTTATATTTCATATTAAATTGTAATTATAAAAATATGGTCATTGTAACTTAATATGTAATAAAAATATATAAATCTATAAAAATATACTTTTCACATAAAATAATGTGTGGGTTTTTAATATTAAGAAACATAAAACATTAACAAATAACAAAAAACTCTCAACAAAAAAAATCAATCTCAATCCAATAACCAACCTATGAACTAATTTTTTTTATTGTGTTAATTCACATTCAACTTGGGGTAAAATGGTATTAAACCAAGATAAATAAATATCCTACCTTTATTTTGGATTAATCACTGAAAAAGAATGGTTTCACATCGATGTTATTAGAGAGATCCATGAACTCATTTAGCACATTGATTGCCAAATCACGTTCCATTGTTATCATCCAAGAAATGTTCTATAATTAACCTCTCTCAGTCCTTGATGTTATGCGGTTAACCCTAGATAATTTCCATAAATTGGATATTATATAAAAAGATTAGTTTTATTTTATTTATTAAGGATTACATAAATTTAATAATTTATTGAACTATTATTCCACCCATGTGGTGCTCAATCCAAAGACCCAATGTTTGCAAAGGTTATGTCATACCTATTATAAAACCCATGTTTTAGATTTAATGACAGTATCTTTCTGATCTCAGACTCCATTCGAGATGTATTCCATTATTTTAGAAAAAAAAATATTGTATGTGCTTTGATATATTTAATACTTTAATTATATCAATACCGAGCATCATCGTGCCTTAGAATCCCATTATGACTCGGTTACAAGCCACCAATTTTTTTCTTTAACATATTCTAAAGTCATACTAGTCAAACAAATAGTCATTACATTATCACCACCTTAAATATTTCCTTCAAGAAAATCAAAAACCAACCTAAATAGGTGGGGGTTTTATCTAACATATAGTTCTCCCACTCCATAATGATCTCTAAGAGATTCCAATGCTACCACCAGACACACACCAAGAGAATCACTCATCCATAAATGATATTCTTATGTTGATCCTTGATCTCTACCAGGTACTCCAAAAACAGTATCTATATCCATGAAGTCCATCTCATCCTTGTCAATAACATGCGACAGGTCACGCACATACCTCCTCATTTGTGACAGATGGAAAATATCAATCCATCATAGTCACAAAAAGTAGATTCTTCCGAACAAGGCCTCAAATGGTCTCATACTGATTGTACAGTGTAAAATATTATTATATAAAAAATACACCAAAGGTAGGTTATCCTCCCAACTAAGACCAAAGTCTAACATGTAATCTCATAGCTTGTCCTCCAGAACCTGAATAGTCTACTCAATTGGGATATCATTATGGGGGTGAAACTTCATGATCAAATAAAACTAATTCAGAAAGGCCTCATATAATCCTCAAAATAATTGTAATATGAAATGATCATCATAGTATGAAATGAACATCAAGGGAATTCCATGAATCCAGAATATATCCTTCATTTAAAGGATTCCCTACTTCTTTAATAAAATCTTCACTTGAATATCTAAAAAGTGGGGTGACTTTATGAGTCAGTCCATGATCACCCAGATAGCATCGTGTCTTCTATATGATAATTAAATACCCATCATTAATTCCATATATATATCATCCCTATTCCACTCTGTAACCTCTAGGGGTTTAGCCAGACATACTAGAACCTATTGATCGAACATCACCTATTGAAAAGTGATATATTTAGATACAAAATCTATTACATAAATCTTCATTATTTTCCACTAAAACCCTTATTGAAGGCCCGAATATATATTCTCCACTCTTGGATGTACTGCTTAGGGGGGCTATAAAAAACGTCCCCTCACAGCATCACCAGTACCATGGTCCATCCTTATAAAAGGATGAAGTTCTCCCTACCATTAGAAAGTCCATTAGTAAAACATATAATGAATATATGGTCATGCAAGGTCTCACATTTAGTATCTCAAATATGAAACTCCCAAACACACTCTATAAGAAATGGGGTAACAACCATCAACTTGTGGTAAGATGAACAATTTCAATCCCGTAATGATAAATATAATAAGGATAGATGCTCTGACTCTTCACACAACAACTAAAAACAATATATTTTACTCAGTTAATCTTCTTCCATGATCCCATTTATGAGAGTATAAACTATCTCAAATCCATAATCATATAGGAACTCTAGTAATCTCCTCTTTCTCAAGTTAAAACCCTTCTACAAAAATACTTTCTTGAGAATCATCTGGTCATAATCGATGATAAATCGCTCACCCGTAAGCTAGAATTTCTACATCTTTAGGGTGAAGACAATTTATACTAGTTCATGATTGTGGGTTACATAGTCCTACTCATATATTCTCAACTATTGGAACCCATAAGAATTTATTTCCTACCTATGCATTAGAATAAATCCAAGACCAATTTTAGAGGCATCACAAAAACACTATGTATTCAACACACACCTTTAGAAGTCTCAAGAAGGGGTATCCCATCAACCTCCACCACAACTCCTAAAAATCCTATTAGAACCTCTTTGTCCACAATAAAGGATACCCTGTTTGGGTCAAATAAATAAATGATGTCAAAATCCTTGAAAAAATATTATATGAAGCTTGGATTGTAGCCTTTCAATCGAATATATGATTTATCCCTTATTCACACTCTTGGGTGGATCACAATATAGACATACCTCAACCTTCACTGATTCCATAGTTACCCTCTCTTCTGAGATCACATGTCATAGAAAGTGGACCTTTTGAATCAAAAACTATCACTTTGAGAGATTCCAGTAAATTTGGTGCTCTCTAAGTATGTCTTGGACCATCCTCTTGTGTCTCGCATGCTACTCCTATGACATCAAGTACACCAAGGTGTTATCAATGAATAATACCATTAACTAATATAATAGGGGTAAAATAACTAGTTACTGAGTCCTATAAACACCACTGAGGAATTCTTAATTCCTAAAGGAATTACTTAGTACTCAGAGTGACCATAGCGACATCATAATACCATACTCAGAATATCCTCATCCCAAAATCAGAAGTGGGGATAACCTGGCTTGAATTAAATATTTGAAACCCATATCTCCCCCTTCAGATAGGAACATAGTTCAGTAATCCTCAGTAGTGGATACTTATTATGTACAATCACCTAATTTAGGCAATTTAATTCCACACAAACCTCAATATCCCATCTTTCTTCTTGGATAATAACACTAGAGTTTCCTAGGGCAACACACCGCATCTAATAAATCCTTTTATCTTTAACTCTTCCAACTGAACCTTCAACTCATGAAGCTCTGTAGGAGGCATAAAATATTCTATGATAGATATTTGGGAATTACCTAAATGAAATTCTATGATAAATTATATCTCTCGTTGGAGGTCTATGCTTGACACTTCCTCAATGAAGATGTCCACATACTATGCCACCACTATAGGAAGCCGAAATCCAATGGCATCTTCTACTCCAAGGGTCAAGCTACCCTAATATTGTGTAATTGGCTATATTATTCTATGTATAATCTCATCCTACTCTTCTTGGGTTTCCTTCTTACCAAAAAAAGAAAACCTAGACTCATCATCATGGACACACCACATCCTCCACCCAAAATAGTTAATACGTGCATAAAACATAGAGAGACATTCCATGCCTATAATGACATTATAAGGTCTCATCACCACTATGAAAAGATACCAAAGGAAGTTCTATACTTCAATAGTCATTTCACACTATAAAAAATCTGTATGTTCACTGAATCTGATATATTAAGAGTCTCAAATCATAAGGGCCAATCCAAAGGCCCAACTGGAATCTCTATATCTTGAAAAATAGTTATAAAAATAAAGTAATGGATTGTGATTATGTCTATTCAGAGAGTAAATAAGTTATAAATGACACAAATCATCCCTAGATCATCTGGGTCATAGAAATATACTTTCTTCAACTCCTCTCTTCCCAAAAAAATTGATCCACCAGTCCGGTGTAAATCACCAGGGAGTCGTGGTGGAAATATACCAAATATTCATCCACCTCCATCCCCTCTCCCAGTCTCTCTTCCGTTTCCTCATCCATATACTCATCCCTTATATATTCTCTACCTCTTCCTAGGTGGCTCATCGAAAGTCTCCCTATTTTCTTCCTGGTGGGTCGAAAAATTTCACATAATATGTCCCCACATATCGTAAGAGTAACACTTCCTCTCTCTCTCTCTCAGCTGAATGGATATATCATGTGATCCCTTGGCTAAAAAACCTTTATCCCGAGACTACCACTAGAAATGACTAGGTCACCTAGATCCTTGAGTCTGACATGATTTTCCAGCTTCCTATGTCTATCTCATAAGGTTCCCAATAACTGCACTAACATCTAGAGACATCTCTGCCAAGAATATCTTCACCACCAAAGCTAACTCGATCACTCCTACATAAGTAGGACTACAAATAGATATCACATCAGTCCTGATTTCCTTATGAAGGATAAAATCAATGTCTTTTTCTCCAAATAGCATATCTTGAACCATATCTGTTGAGTATCATGAGATGTTAGTGTACCTCAATGAATACTCTACAATAGACATGAAACCAAACTGAATCTATAGAAGCTCCAAGATACACAACTCTAATAATGTTTCTAGATAAAACTACCCTATGAAAATTTTCTCTAACTCTTTTGAAGGAATATTTTACTCCTTTTATTTCGGAGTCTCCAAACATCACCATCTCCATATAGATCCATGAATAATTATCACCTCTATACCCACCATCTGATATGAAGGTGTCCTAATAAGGAAAACCACTTGTATGAATTCATCAAACCATGCCTCATCCTCCAAGGGGTTTTGGCCATCCCAAAACCTGAGGGTTCAATACATCTAAAACTCATGAAGTGTGTTCAATGTATATGTCTCATCTGTCGGTACTTCTAGTGAAACCTACATCTCAACAGGTGGTGGTAAGACCAAAAATCCACCCAAAGGAACCACCTCTTGGATAGATCCCTATATCAAAACTTCATCACTTGGTGGATCATCCTTTTGATGCTACTATATAATTTTAGATGTCAATCATCAAAGAGGATTCCTAAAATAGACATTATGTACCACGATCAATAGTATATCTGGTAAGATGATTCAAGAAAGACCTATAAATTACAAACCATTATTATATTATGCATGTACCAATGTTTTCCATAACACTAGTGCCTAATTTTACTGAGTGAATAAGAAAGTTATCAAAATCTTGATGAATGTATACATCGATTTCTACACAAAAACTGGATTCTATGGACTGAGATCCAAACATGAGGCACTTTAACACCATTACCCTAGTTCCCAAACCAAACCCAACAACTAAAAATTCTAAAAACTCTATTCCTAATAAAACCTAATTTGATACCACTTTTTCAAGACTTGACCCACCAAGTCTCACTTGACTTATGGAAAGATGGATGTGACACCCCATGCCCACTTGTAATAGGCTAGGGGCTGGAGACTTGTGTTGGGTAGGATATCTCACACATGTGAGGCCTTATCCTAACAAACCTGTACACATGAACATGTCTCCAAATACCCACAAAATACTAAATGGTAAAATAAAATTGATATAACAAATGCATGTATGCATCTATATCCCACATTAGAGTATGAAACAAGTACTAGAATGCACAAAACTACCAAATACAAGCCCAATAAATCTTTAAAGAGTACAATATTCTAGGAAGGAGGTGAATACTATCAAATGAAACAATAGGTAGAAACCATGGTCTATATATCTCAACTATGTTATTCCTACTCTTGGTCCACCTAGGAATCCATTGGAATATTTTTTGTCTTCATAAGATGGTACATGTTCAGGTAGATCCCATGGAGTGAATATAAAAATATATAGTAGGGAACCCTAAAGTCATAATAAATAATGAATTAAGAGAGTATTCAGGTCATTATCACAAGGTTATGTCAATAATAATATGATGAATTACACTAATAACCCAGATATAATCAAGATAGAAACTAAGTCATAAGGTAAGGCCATAACCATATTTCCATCCTAGGATCCTGCTTGATAAATCAAAGTAACACTCATCTAAGATAACTCACTCCATGGTTCTAATAACATTGATTGAAATCATCCAATAATCCAACCTCATTGGGCCTCTCTATGAATAGGTGAACACAAGAAATCTAAAGATATCAATACATAGATATGGTATCTCACCCAGGGCCTGTGGGATATACCTGACACTATTTGAAATAACCTGCTAAGCAGGGGGTTATATACTAGTGTATATTGGTTACAATGATTCCTAAAACACCACATATGGAAGAAGAATAAATGATATAGGATCACACTCCAAGACAAAGAAAGGAGCTCTGTAACTCTATTCGAGACTAATCCAATAGAGGGAATCACTTCCTATGCTCAAGGAGTGATGTCTCACTCTACCCTCATACAGATGGACCAAGTGGACACGCCCTATAGATACTAGTCTATACTTAATATTATGTGGACATTAGAATTCCCTAGAGAAATAAACAATGTGTAATGGGAGTAGACAATGTGGATCCTATACCCTGGGTATATTCATGCACTTAGTCCTGGACCCATGTACTATGGGGTGTGCCAATTTACTTTGTCCACACCCATGTATACAGTTGTGTCTGGGTACCTAGATGTGTTGGAGTACAAGATTGTGCTCATTTACTATATTCATGAACATGTACTTACTCTTATTGGGTACTCTGGATATGTTTGAGTATAGGGTTTTTCCTATGTACTTTGGTTGTTCTTGTCTGTCTGGCTATGTCTGGGTACTCTAGCTATGTCTAAGTATTGGACTATGCCATGTACTCTGTCTGAACCCAAATAAATGGTAATTTCTATGTCGATGTTCCAAATGGGTACATGTTGATTCTCCAAGAATGGGTCACATGTCATTTGGTAGGTCCCACATGATTTGTGACATTTTCTTTTTCTAAAACCCTGGATGTTGGAACTAGTGTACTGCAGAGTGTGTGTCCTTTAGACTACACACTCTGTATTTTGAGATTTTCTAGAATCCTTATACCTTTATGCATCTTCTCCCCACACCTCTGAAACCTCCATTCCAGCTAAAATTCTTGACATAGAACCTGGATCTAGTGTTGATCGAGCCTTTGTGTCATTGATGGTCATATTTTGGCCACCCAATCATCTTGGTAATCATCCATGATCACACTATATCACCAAAATTCCAAACCCATGAACGAGTCGCCTCTAATCCATTACTATATCTTCTTTTTTCATCATCGAACCTTTATCCTACCATCAATCCTAAACTCAATCCTAAAGTAATGATCCGTTGTTCCAAATAATTATTTTGCAATAGTAGTTAACCGGGTAATTTTTGAATCACCAATCAAAATGAGTATCGAAATGAACACATGAACAATAAGGGGAGAAAACAACAAAATATAAATGTGAGGAATGAACCTCGTCCATTTTTTGGGTTGGATTATTTTAATTTATGAATAAATTGAATAATGTAGAGAATAATTAGAGAAATATCATTTCCTAATTCTAAGAGGATAAAAACATCAACCATAATCCAAAAATCCTCTTGTGAATTAATTTGTTAGGTAATTAATTCACATTCAACATGGGTAAAAAAAATATTAAACAAATATAAAAAAACACTAACTCAAGATTGTATCAATAGATGATGAATAAATGTTTCACTTTGATGTCATTGGAAAGATCCATGGACTCGTTTGGTACACTGATTGCCAAATCATGATCCATTATTGATCATCCCATAACTCTCCTCCAAAAGAACTCTCTAAACCCCTAGGGTTATTATGGTAACCCTTGGTCTATTCTATAGTGTACTATTATATAAGTATATTATTTTTATCTTAATTATTAACAATTAAATAAATTAAATGATTTATTTATCTATTATTCTACCCCTAACGGTGCTCAAGACAAACATCTGACGAGTCAAAAAGTTATTTCAGGCCAAGGTTAAAACCTATGTTCTAGATTTAATGGTCGTCTCGTATTTCCAATCAGATAATTTATTCAGGATTTATCCCATTACTTCATAAAAAAATCACACACGTGATATAATATATTTAATATTTTTATTTTATCAATACCAAGCCTTCCTAATCTTTAGAATCATGTGCTCACTTAGTGCCTAGACAAGAAAATATTCTTTAAAATTTTTAAAATTTTTAAAAGGAAAAAATAGAGTAATTTTAACACTAATAATCAAGACTATTTTATTTCATTGGATGTTCTTTTTTCTATAATTCTGCCTTCTCAAAACATAACTTTTGGACATCTAATATTTATAATTTTTAGAACATACAAAGTGGTTTCCCAAATCCACTAAAAAAACTTTTAGAAAACCATGGAACAATATAAATAACTTTCAAAATTATCAAAGTATATTCAAAGAACGTTAAACATAATCTTCAAAGTCTTTTTCATATGAACTCTTCTTTGATTTATTCAATGAAACTTATCTGCCTTCTCATCTCCTACTTCAAATTAGCCTTCTAAAATCCCCATCCAATTAATTTTAATCACTAATTAAATAATTCTTCATGTTAAATGTTCCTTTTATGTATTATATATATTTAAGCCAAATTTCAATTATCTAATCATAGCTTTGATTTTTTTTTAATATAGTAATCAGCTTCTAAACCTCCTCAAATATAAACAATTATAGATAGTTCTCTCAGCACATACCATTAAGTATTTAAAAACCAAATCAATAAACATAGTGTGTGTGTATTCTACCACAAATCTATTTACATAAGGAATATTAAGAAATAACGATCAATTACCCATTATTAAGGGTAGAACCTTCACTTATCTTTATTGGATGCTTCCCCCATCACCCAAATCATATTTTTACATCCTTGTTAATAAAAAAATACAACCAAAATAAAAATGGGATATTCAATATCCCCATATGGATTTATTATCAATCCATTAATTTATTTCTAAAAAAATACATGCCAATTTATGTTCTGTAGTTTCACTATTCTTTCCCTTATTAACAATAAATCCAAAGATACGTTTTAGGGATGTTTTTTTATCATATCCTTAACTTCCTTGATTTAAAAAATAATCTTCTCTCCATTACACTCTGCCTTTCATGAGAGATAATACTTGAGAGAAATAAAAACTGATTTTATTGAGAGAATGATAAAATCTCATTTCTCTTATTAATGAGGCATCAATAAATCAACTCCATGTCTACCAAAGAAATTCTTGGTGTAAAAAACAACAGTGAAAAATATAGATTTAAAATCTATCCAATAACTGTCCAAAATGTTACACCAACCATGATTTATCTTTTGAGGATAAATTCAAACAAATTTTATTATAAATTACTAAATTAAACTCATATTAAATAAAAACATCAAGAACATTCAAATATAATACTTTTATAACCTTTTTCAAACAAATTTATTATTCAATTTTTACCCCCTCAGTAACAATATTTAACATAAACTAAAATAACAAAGGGAAATTGATCAACATACCTCAAACTTTAGTTTTGTAAAGACTATAAAAAATTACATATTTAGATATGAAATAAAAATACTATGGCATATTAACCTCTTTTATATCTCTCACTAAATGGAATTTCTCAAAAGAATTTCATCATTGTTGATATTATTTGGAAATAATATCCAAGCATATTCTTATGATATTACAAGAAGTGTTTCGTGGAGAAAGAAACAATGAACCCTCTATGAGGGCTGCCATTTCGTACTATATAATGATTCATGGTTTTCATGAATTATAATTTTCCATGTTTCACCATCAATTATCTATAAAAATTAGAATAAATAAACATGTATGAGATAAGGTGAGTTCATCAACTTTTTAGTGAGAGAAACAGGGCTGAGACGTGGATCTCAACCCAATGACTCTTTTCTTTATTGATCTTAAATAGTAAGAACTCTTCATCCCAACTTTACCCATGATTTTTAAATTATGATCTTCTTTGGGATAAATGTATTTATTTATATTTTTAACTTTCTATCTAGATGGAATAAGATTCTTTACTTCACATAGAAAATAACATTCACTATTTTGTGTTGCCTCAATATTTTTAGACAATTCTAACTATTAAATCCATATGATCAAACATTTCTTAGGCACATAATCAACCATATATTTTTTTTATACCCCATTTTCATAACAACACTCTTCTCACAAGAAGTCATTGGTCCTTTCATTTGGTTTTTAAATAACTCCTTTTATGTTATTAGAATGTTTAAAAAAGTTTAAGAGTGTTAATGGGCATATTGAAACTTCTTCATATATTTTTAGTATCCTTAGGGTTGCCATTTTTAGGAAAAACCTCAAACTCTACCTTTGGGGTTTATTCTACCGAAGTAATCAAATTATTTCTTTCATAAATTGATTCTTTCTTTGATTTAATATTTCTTTATTTTGTCTTGATTTTCATAGAAATTTTACAATGTTCCATGATATATCATTTCCTTAAATATTATAAAACCCACTTCTTTATAGGTGTGACATAATTTAAAAAATTATTCATAGGTATATTTGGTTCGACACTTTGCTGCTAATTATACCCTAAGAATTCTTTTCCTATATTCATTGTTTATTTATTTATTTTTTGTCTTATTTTTATATAAACATATGAGTGCACCTGATTTATACATATCGGCACTCTTTATAGTTGAAAAAAACTTTATTAAAGTCCTAACAAAACTATTCAAGGAATATAATTGTTTTAAAGGTGTAGAGTTGGTCAAAAACTCAAGGAGAATTTATAGAATAAATTAAAATAAAGTTTACAAAATTATAAAAGAAGGGACTATTTTATAATCTTTTTCATGAAGGGAATTAAAATCCATATGGAGGTCATCTGACCAAGTGATGTCATAGTTAACCACCTTATTTATTATCCCATCTGAAACCATGCTCTCTTCATGAAACGCATGGGTAATGATATGATTAATCTCCACGAGTGAGTAAATAAAATCCATCCATCTAGTTTTGAGAGGCCATGCAAGATGCACCATGTCATTCAATAAATCTTGTACGATGGTGGTTGAATCGCTTTCAATTTAGATATTGTTCCAACCTTTTTGTCTTCATAAGTTTTTATCATGAATAACACATAATATTTATTCCCCCAATGAGGAGGTAAAGATGCATATGCCATATAAGCAATCAAGCAGCTACCCAAGGTGGTCCCTGTACATCACTCCACAACTTGAGGGCCCTGGGTTACCTTTAGAGGCCCCATCAAAATTAACTTTAATCTATCTAGATAGTAGAAATTTAAAAAATACTTTAAACATACATTGAGTTTGACTATAATTCCATTCAACACTAAGGTACTACAAGATGATGAAATTAGAAATGTATTTTTTGCAGTGCCCCTACTGAATTGTGATAGCTTCATGTATGGAAGTAAGTATCCTCACCCATCATTGACAAAGACTGAATGATATTTTATGATGTAAATAATCATTTTTTTATATCATATCACATGAAAAGGATCAACAACCACAACTAGAATAAGGTTGTTGATCTGATGAGAGGTGTCTAAAGTAGCACAATGCTGATGTTGGGAGACGATTGAATCCAAAAGTAACCATTTGTAATATAAAATATAAATATCATATTTCCAAAGATAAGAATTAGTGGCACGTGAAAGAAAAATATGGTTAGTTTCTTCTTTATGATGATTTCATAGCCTACATTTAGAGTAAACTTGAACCCCAAAAGATTTGATAAAAGTATCAATGGGGGCCTGGTTGTGAGAAATTTTTCAAACAAGAGTGAGTCTAGAATCTTTTATCCAATTATTATAAAAAAATTTAACCTTGAAAAATAATTATCTATATTTCTAAAATAGTGGTGATAAAAATATTTCTAGTCAAGAATGTCATTGTGAGAAGATTCTATATTTATCAGCTTAATATTCAACTCAAGACAATTGACAATTGGAGAGTTATTCTACTATTCAAGTGATTTAACTCAATTTACACATTAATTTTTCACATTGGATATATGATATTAAATCACATGGAAACTCACTTATAGAGAATTGGAAAGATCCTTTATTATTCTAGATTTAATTTCAAATTGAGAATATTTTAAAATCATAATGGTTTTGTGTTATTTTTTATACATGGAAAGCTTCTAGAAAAGCATTCTCAATCAAAAATTTCCTAGAAAAAGCTCTTTTAAATTATTCTTTAACTATAAAAAACATTTCATTGCAAAGGGATATATACTGTTTCTTAAATTCAAAAAGTTTTATGAGAGTGATACAATTTAATAAATTCTTAGATAGTGTATCCTTCATTGAATTAGCTTCCAACTCTATCTATGATATCACATCATGTAGCTCATTTATGAATGTAAGTATATCAATATAAATAATTCAATAGGAACCATTTTAAGGTAATCCTTAACTTCAGAATAAAAATCAATAAGTGATTCAATGTCCAAATTCTCTTCATATCTTGAACATTTTTCATCTAGAGATTCATTATCAATATATTTAATAGATGGAAAACCACTTCTTTTTCCTATAAGTATTAGTGTACCCAATTTTTTCCTGGAATCCTTTCAAAAATTATTGGTCTCTATTTTCTTCATGTTCATTAGGGTTTTGGCCCAAACCTCTATTTCTTCTTTAACGAGGACATAAGATAAATTTTTAATCTAAGGGTATTTTGAAATATTTTAAAGTCTATACTTTATATTCTTCAGAAAAATATCACTAGTATTAAAAATAGATACAACTAGAGAGAATATGTATTTCTTTAATACTAGATGACGTATGCAATAATGGGTGATGTTACCAAAGAGGGGGCTGAATTAGGGGGACTTATTTTATATTCTTCTCTTTAACTTTAATCCTAACATTTGTAATTCCTCTAAATATTTGAACCAATGTTACTGGTTATGGTAAATTTTAATTTTCTTATGATAAACCCACTACACATATACCATATCAAATAAAATAATGGTTATAGAAAATCATCACAAGGTATTTTACAAGGTTTGGTTTCAATGTGGGTACCTACTATTTGTTGTGATCGGGTCAGGTATGAGTCATCAATTTTATATTATTCTCATAAGTATTACAATGGGGATGGTATTACCTTAAATCCAACTGTAGGTATCATCTTAAACCACATCTTGACCATATTACATAGGTTCTTCTATCTCCCAATATAAATTACAAGATTTTATAGCCTCTTGATAGTCTTCATTCTATCTACTGTTATTAAAAAAATATCAAAACCTTTTGAGGAATATCACATATATTATTTAAATGTCACAATATTACAAAAATAAGATCCTATTATTCAATAGAGTTTTATAAAAAATTAATATATTCTTATATATGAATAAAAAATTGCCTATGTAAACATCCAATCCCTCAAATATTACAAATAATCAGATCACAAGATTCTCTCAATAAAATCATCAAGGTCTTTAGCTATCAACGAGTGACTAGTTTAACTCCATACATGTTGTCCTTTCATAACTATGTAGTATCTATGAATTCTTCAATACTAGGTATCACAAGATCTGGTATTTATACTTGTTTATCCTTCTTCATTTTCTTCATGAATACGTTTCAATGAACTTTATCTACTATTCAGAATATCATTTGGTTCTAATTGTTCCTTGATACCCAAAAAATTATTTTTATATAATGCAGTATTGAATTTTTTGTTATACACCACATAATTATCTCTTCTTCCTCAATATTTTAAATTTTTCATAGTCTCATTAATTAACTAAATACTCATAATTCTATAATTTCTAAAAAACCATCAAAAAATTAATTTCATAATTTTCTCTCTCACATTCTTGGAAAAAAATCCTTCATGCATTTCTCATAATAAATTTTCACATGAGAATGATCCAATGGTCTCAAACAATATTTCATTCTCATAAATTCTTATCCTCCATGTTATTTTAAGTATACACTTTCGGCATTTTAGTCATAATTAACCCCCATTCAAATTAAATATTCATTTAAATTTTTCTTTGTGACTCAATATTCTTCTTATAAAAATAATTCCACGAAACAATATAATAAATCAATATTCACAAGCACATAAAACTATATAGTAGTAATTTTGTTGCAGTGTAGTCATTTTCTTCTTGGAATGATAAGATATATTATTTCTAGAATCATATTAACCAATAATTTAATTCATTAAATTCATCACAATATGATATTATTACTCTCGGTTTGAAGATCATCTTTAAAATCATTCATCTTAAATGAAAATATGATTTATGAATTTTATTTTCACTGAAAAAAAAGTCAAATTGTAGCCTAATTTAATTTTACATAGAATATTTTTTTTAGAAATCTCATAAATGTATTTATATTTTACAATGAATAACTATTTTTCAATTTAAATATTTTAAAATCCTAGATTTGTTGGGGAGTAATATCATATTTTAATCTTCCAAAAACCCATATTTAATCATGTAATAACAAAGAGTCCTGATATTTGAGACATGAAAAATAGATTTAGCATTAACATCATTAATATCTAGATATATTTATATAATTTTACACATTTCAAAAAAACCACATTTTTTATAAGAGTAAATGAATCTTAAAATTATCTATAATTCTCGGCCTTTACTGATTTCATAATTCAAATAATATTTTATAAGAGTAAAAGACTTCTATAAATTTCTTATAATGAATGATATGTTCTCTACATTTGACTCTAAATAACTCATTAGAAGAATCTTAAAAATGGATCTTATGATTAGTAAGATGACCCTTGTAAATTTATTAGATGATCCTTACTGATTTTCAAACTGACCCTTACGGACCTTCAAATGAATCTTATAAAAATTCTAGATGACATACATTTCTTCAAGTCAACATTATGATTTCTGACTTCACCAAATTTCCATCTATCTACTGAGAGGGGCTCATATGTTTTTATGCCGTTGACAATTTGTTTATCTGAACTTCAAATTGACTCTTACAAAGGTGGAGATAACTTATAGAATTTCAATGATACTCATATATTTATCATTTATTTATGCAATCTATCTTTTCAACATTTACCTTCGAAACACTTAAATTCAAAACATATCAAATATATAATTTCAATAAAATTAATATTAGACTCCCAAATTTACTCAAAATAATTTTAAACAACCTCATAAAAACCTAAATACTATGAATAAATCACTTAAAAATTAATTTTCAAATTATTAAAACATATGAACTATACTTTGAGTTCATCAATAAAACTTCACTAACTTATCATTTATTTATTTAAATCGGCAATCTAAAATACTCATATAATATATTTTCATCACTGATTATAGAATTATTCATGTTAAATGGTATGTTGATGAATTTTCTATATTTTAGTTGGCTTCCACTTCTTTTGAAACACTTTTATAAGATGTTAAATAAAATAACTAGCATCCCAACCTTCCCTAATATTCACTATTGTAGATGATGATTTAAGAAATTATATTTAACTCTTTATAAACTAGTTCTATAATTATCATATGTTCAGCTACTATATTAATTATTTTTACACAATAAAATTCAAGTAACAATAATACATTTCCCTTTGTTAAGGGAATCACCTTAACTCATCTTCATTGGGCTCTTCCTTCATCACACAATACATATATTGAAATGATTATTGAAAAAAAGCAACAATAATTAGGTGGTCTTTCCAAATATCATCATACTATTTCCATTCATTATTTTTAATGGTGTTACACATACAAAATCTACAAAAATACACTTTTAAATGAAATTACATTTCTATCTGATGAGATTGAAAACGGAATCAATTCTGAAGAGTGTGAGAAGTAGAATATCACAGTCTCCTGACCAAGGTTTAACCACCACATAAAGGGTGGATAAAATTTTAATAATATTAGTGTTTTGTTATTATTATCTTCTATTTTATCATTAAAGTGACAATGATGTTGAAAATACTTACATATCTTTAGAAAGATCTAATTTCACTCACTAGTAGTGAGATATTCACACACTCTTGGGTTTAAATTTAAAAAATTATACAAATTGAACTAATTCACCCTCCACCCACCCTCTCAATGATTAAATTGTTTATAGGGTCTTAATGATTTTTGTTTGAGTGGGGTTCACTCTCGAGGATTCGTTCACATCATTCATTGAAGTAGTTTTTCTTTATTCACAATGGAGGGTATAAATTCTATCAATAACAAAGGATTCCCCATTATTAGTGGAAAGAATTTTCATTTATAGAAATAATTTATTTTTCCATATTTTTTTTATCTTTAGTGATTTCTATTTTAGAGATCACTCTTACCTGATTTACACTACTAATACAAATAATATATATCTATCAAATTGACAAGAAGAACATTGAATTTCATGAATGAGCAATAAATTCATCATTTTTCTCATTGTATGAGAAATAAATAATAAATATTTTAGGATGTCTAATAACTAAAACTAAATGTGAAAATATTTATTCCATCCCTGAAGGTGAACAATGGGTTAAATAATTAAAATTGAAAATATTTAGATATCAATTTGAGGAACTATGTATATCAGACATAAATTTGATAGATGAGTTCCGCACTCATTTAAATGGTACGTTTATCATAACACAAGGATATGTAGAAAAATTTGAGGGATCTATGGTTGAGTTTAGTTTGGTTCTTTCTAAAAATTAAATGAAAATATTTCAGCCTTATATGATATTAAATTGAAAAAGTTCTGTCAATAATAATTTCATATCATCTTTATTTCCATTGAAATGTGGAGAGATACATTCCTAGCGAAGAAGGTTAAAATCGAAAAGGTGGTTTCCTTAAAATCCTTTAAGGGTATGAAACTATTTATCATGAGGAGGCACTATAAGAGGAATCTGATATAGAAGATGAAAATATAATGAACGAAGAACTCTTATTATTTCTATCAATATAATTCATGATAGGTAAAGGGAATTTTAAAATTAACCTCCTATTCATGTGTTACATCTTTGGGAATGTTAGATATTACATGAAAAACATTCCATCAAATTATCACAATTAAAATTGTAAGGAATAATTCTGAAAGAGAAATCTTAAAAAACAGGGGTGTCAATACAAGGGTGACTTTGTTTACAAGGAAAATTCCAATATAGTCTCATGAATAAATAGCATAACTCAATTCATTAAAGAAGAATAAAATAATTGCAATAAGGATAGTGATTTTGATCAAGAAATTTCTAAAGGTAAAGGTGAACTTCTCTATATGGCTCATGATAAAAACAATGATGGTTGATTTATTTATGAAGAGGATGATGGAAATGAAGAGGAAAAAATAAAATTATATTACATGTTATGAGTTGAAAATCAAATTTCTATAAATAAATATTCTAATCTTGATAAAGAGAATGAATATTTAAAGGAAATATTGAAATAAAAGTGAGGTGAATTTATAATAAAATATAATATAATATAATCTTATGAAGATTATTTTTGGATTAAATATCTTACTTATATATTGGATTACTATCATCAATTAAATGACCTCCAAGATGATTAAAAATGATGAATAAATTTATTTTATTTAATAAAATCTACTTTACATGGAGGAATTTTTGAACAAATTCATGTTTTATTATGAATGAACCTTGAAGGTGATATGATAGATATTAAAATGTAATGAGAATCAATAATTAGAAAAAATTAACCTTGAAGAGTGCTTGAACCAAAAATGGAATCACTAAATGGTAAATTAAATAATTTTATATTTCAATGGCATTTATTTCAACCCATCACATAAAGAGAATATTGAATTCATTGCTCTAATGGGTGGAAAACAACTTGCAACCAATACTGAGAATCTAAAAGTAAATGACAATCTTATTATCATATGGAAGTATAAAATTTTTATAAAGACACCATGATCATTATGAAAGACAATATTATCACTATAAATTTAAGTTGAACATAAATAGTATATTTTTAGTTTTAAAATAGACAAAAATAGCGAGGAGTGAAAACTTCACAGTTAGATAATTCAAAAAGGAAAAAAAATCAAGTAGGGTTTTGGTGTTGTAGACTATATGGATATAAATAATTTATGTGTTTTTATAATATTTCCTATCAATAAAAAATATGTGGTTTTTATTTTAAGGGTATATTTCTAAATTAATCAAATAAATTTGATTCAAAAACAATGAGGTGAAATATTGAAATCAAGAATAGTTTTGATTCTCTTAGAGATGAAGTTGGGTGGTGTGACCAACAAGATTACATATATAGTTAATTTATCACAATAATCCTAAAATAATTGATGTATATAATTACATCCCAATAATTTAAAAAAATGAAGGAGTCATAGAATATGACATGGTGGTGGAGGTTTCCTTCTAGGATTTCAAACATGATAAGTCTTGGATACTGGATAATGGGTTTTAGTCACACAAGAAGGGTGAAAAATACTTTGAAAATAATTAAAAAATATAATTGAGGGGTTTTAATATGTATAAATAATAGATCTTTAATGATTAAAGGTGTAAGTATAGTACGCATTAGTGATATAATAATCAAATAGATGAATGTTTTATTTTTTAAGGTATGAAACAAAAATTGTTGAGTGTATATTAAAATTATGATAGTGTAAATGAAGTCATTTTTATAAGAAATTTCATGCTGTAAAAGTACTTAGATATGGAGGAATAATATCAAAGGTTTAGTGAATAATTGGTTTTTAAATTCAATTCAAAAGTGAAGAAAACTCATTTTCATAAGTATAAAGGATGTGAACACCTGGTAGAATTAGAGACTTGGACATTTAGGTAATAATAACATACAAATATTAATTTAAAATAATATTTCACAAAATGTTCCAAAGACAAAAAGGGGCTTAGTATCATCATATAACACTTTTTATAAATGCAAGATGATGAATCAAAATCATAAAGGAGTAGAGACCACCACATGAAAATCTCATGGCCTCATGCATTCTAATATGTGTGTTCCAATGAAAATGAAATAATCCAATAGTGATAAGTAATTCCTTAAATAATGTAAAGTTCACTTAAATTACTTGTGTACAATTTTAGGAAATTAAATAAAAAATGTTGGAAATTTTCAATAGCTACTAGATATTGTTTGAATATCAAATAGGTTATGTGGCTAAGAAGCTTTGAACTGATGATGGTACCGAGTATAAGAATAAATAATTTTATCCTTAACTTGAAAATGATAGTATCAAGCATGATTTTATCTCACAAAATACTCCTTAAAATGGTTTCTTTTTTAATGTAATAATAACAATATTACTGAAATGATTTGAACTATTCTAGTTGAGCATGAAACAACTTGATGTTTTTCATGGAAAGCTACTTCAGTGGATGTGTATCTTCAAAGATAATATCTTCTAAAAGCCCACTACCTATGATATATTTAATTGAAATAGTCTTAAATTGAATCATTTTAGATTGTTTAGAGGGATGTGTATTTTAAAAGTAAAGGGGAATCATTTGGGGAAATTTTATGATCAAATGGATGATGGTATCTTCCTTGGGTACTCACCCAATTGAAGAATATATTAGTGTTATAATAATTTATTAATAGAAAATTTTATTCATTTGATATAAATGTGTTTGGTGATGATTTAAAATAAATAAATCACCCTAAACTCTTTAGATATATTTAAGTGATGTAGGATTAAAATATGGTAAGACAAGAAATCTATTATGAAAATAAATATTGATGGGAATATGGTGATGTAAATTTGTATTATTCAAGTAGAAATGAATATTTAAAGATATACAAGACAATTTATATGACAACTAAAAATAATTTTAAGCCCAATAATATCATTTTTTACAAGGTTAAAGGTGTATAAATTTTTAGTATATTAAGGATACAATCCACACTATCTTTATTTATATGGTGTAACTCAATGTTTTAGAAGATTCACTAAAATAATAATACAAGTTCACAATTATATATGATAATCTCAACAAGATATAGAAGAAACACTTTGGTGCTTTTTATAAGGCTTTAAGTGAAAAATGTTATTGACCTGTAGTTTGTATTTCATTAAAAAATGAATGATAAAATCAAATTTTATCAAAATAAGAGGCTTGTATAAAAAATCTATTTTTAGTCTGAAAGACTTGATTTTACGTTTACATTTTCACTTGATTCATTAATAGAAAGAAACTATATATTCCTTTTTTTATTTCATCCTAAATTAATAATAAATGGTTTAAATGGATGTTAAGTCTACATTTCATTATGGTGACCTTGAAAAAAGTGTTTTATATCATTTAACCTAAGGTATTTCTACTTAATGATGACGGAATTAATGTTTTTAATTTGAATAAGGCACTATACGGTTTAATGAATTCCCCCCAAGCTCGGTATTCAAATTTAGATGTGTATTTAAAGATCATGAACTTTCTGAAAGGTATGGATGATAGATACCTTTATGTCAAAGAATTAAACTCAAATTCTATAATCATCATAATTTAGATTAAAAATATTACACAACTATAAATATGGAATTTAAAAGCACTATAAAAGGTCATTTACAATGATAAAAAAGCATTGTTAATCTCAGTGAAGATAATGGGAGGTCCCTTTTATCAGTGCTAAAAAAAAGCTGATAAAGGCACCTTTTATCAACTCTAAAAAAAGTGCTGATAAAAGTGGCCTTTTATTAGTGCTAAAAACAGCACTGATAAAACGATCCTTTTATCAAAACTTTTTTGAGTGCTAATAAGAGGGTATTTTATCAGGGCCTTTTTTAGTGCTGATAAAAGTGGAAAAAAGTAAAAAAAATCTTCTAGTCAGAGAAACCTTTTTAATAGTGCTAACCATCCCTCTTTAACAACGCTACCCCCACTTTCACCCCCCACCTTCACCCACATGCGCCCTCTCCACCCTCTTTTAACAGTGTTATCCACCCCTTTAACAACAGTAGAACCCCTCTACACTCACTTGTGTGCCTCTACCTTCCCTAGGAATCAAACTCGAGGCCTCTCCCCTGCACGCCTGGACCCTTACCACTCCCTCATGCTACTTTGTTCTCCATTTAATTATATATATATATATATATATATACTTATATTTATTTTTATATTAATATAGATTTATATATATATGTATATTTAGTTATATCAATGTATATATATTTATTCGCATATTAACATATATCTATATCTATGTATATATATATTTAGTTATATTTTTTATGTCAAAATTTATTCTTATATTTATATATATTTATAAAATTAGTTTTAAATACATTTATAATTTTTTTTATGTGTTTATAAATAAATACATACATACATATATACAACATACATACAACATACATACACTTGCGTATATTTTATAAATACACCTATATCTGTAAGTATAATTATACATATTTATATATATTTACATATATTATTTATTAATATGTATATTCATATGTATATTCATATGTATATTCATATGTATATTCATATGTTAGAATATATAGATAATATATATCAGTTTGTTAATAAATATACACACTAATATATAAAAACACACACACACATTACATAGGTATATAAATATACATATATTTGTTTTGTTTTGCATTTTATGATATATTTATATATTTATATATTTTTTGTTACATTTTTTAACGATATATATATATTTAAATATTTAAAATATGCTCTGTGTGGGTGTGTGTTTATAAATACATACATACATATATATATTTTTATATATGTGTGTTCATCTATAAATATGATTATACATATTTATATTTATTTACATAGATTAAAAACATATTATTTATATACATATATTAGAATATGTAGATAAACAAATTTATGTTTGTCAATACAGACACAAATATATATATATATACGTTATAAATACATTAATTATATATGTATGTGTATATAAATATTCATTCAATTTCAATTTAAATAAAATGGATAATATTCTTTATTTAGATAAGGCTTATATATTGAGAAATATACTTTATATGTAAATATGTTTAATTATTTATTTAGAATATTAATTTTTTATGTTTGAATATATAAAAAATTATTATATATTGTTATATATTTGATTATAAATAACCTTACACTATGAAAAACAATAAAATTTCAAATCCATAATATCAAACGGACACTCGGATCATAAGTTATGGCTATTTGAAGTTTAAGTTATGTTTTCAACTAATTTTATATATTTTATTAATTCTTTGATTTTTTGTGTCTTAAAATTGTTATTAAATGATTATTAGTTGATGATAATTAAAAATTATTAATTAATAATATTTCTTAAAATATATTTAATCCTTTTTCACTAAATTTCTTATATATTAAATGTAAATGTCTATTTATACTTATCTAAAACATATTTAAAAAATATATATTATATTTATATCAATATATATATTTATATATTTACATATTTATATATTTCTATATTTATATCTTTATATATTTATATATTTATATATTTATATATTTATATATTTATATATTTATATATTAATACATTATTTATAATGTTTTTTTTGAAATATACCCTTTAACAGCGCTAGTAAAAAAAGCTTTGATAAAGAACACCCTTTATTAGTGCTAAGAAAAATGCTGATAACGGGGTCCCCTTTAACAGCACTAAAAAAGCACTTATAAAGGGGGTACCTTTATCAGCGCTAAAAAAAATGTTGATAAAGGGGTACTTTTAATAGTGCTTTTTTAGTGCTGTTAAAAGTACCATTTATCAGCACTTTTTTATCCCTGATAAAGGTACCCCTTTATCAGTGCTTGTTTTAGTGCTGTTAAAGGGTGACACTACGGAAATCTATTTTTGTGGTAGTATTATCATTGATGGAGATAAAAATCAGATTTATAAATAATTTAGTACCCAAATGATGTAATTATTTTAGTTTTAACTACTTAGGGATGTGAAACTTTTCTTGGGGATACAAGTTACACAAGAAACTGATTACATAATCCTTTCACAGGAGAAGTATACCCATAAACATATAAAATGCTTCATAACAGAGCACTTGAAGGAGGTTTCCACTCTCATTTAAATGGTCACTAAATTGAGTGAGTATTATTGTGTGGAGGATATTTATCAGAGAGAATTCAAAAGATTTATAAGAAATTTACTCTTTCTCAATGATTTTTGAATGAACATTTTATTCATAGTGACTCTATGTGCCTGGTTCCAATTGAATCAAAAGTTGTCATAACTTATAGAATTAAAGAGGATTATCTATTATGTGAGGTCATAGTAGATTATGGGATGATTTATAATCATAATATAACACTTAAAATTTACCAATACACTGATACAGATTGGTATGATAATGTTAGAAAATCAAAAATCCACTATAGAGACAACTTTTTTCCTTGGAGGATGATGTGTTACTTAGAATTACAAGGATAAAAACATTGTAACATTAATTAAAATAGACATTGAGTGTTTGGAAGATTCTTAAGATTCCATATATATTTTTTCGATTAATTCCCCATTAGAGGATATATGAGTGAAGGTGGATATTCCATTATTGATTGTGTGTGACATCCAAAGTTCCATTAACAAGCCTAAGAACCTGATGCAACACTCATAGTTGAAACATATTGAAATCAAGTACCATTTCAAAAAGGATAATGTGGATATATATGAGTAACAAATAGATTATTTTTCTACCAACGATTAAATTATAAACATCCTAATGGAGCCATTATCCAATGAGTGATTCTCTAATTTGAGGCTTATGTTAGGGGTTTCACCCCACCAAAAAGCACAATTAGTATTTTTTCATTATCACCAACATTCAACTTTTTATTTCATATCAAATGGGTGTAAAAATCCATGAATCCCCCTATAATATGTGTGTGGGTGGAGGACCATATTGACACTACATTAGTGTTGCTATGAAAATCCATGTGAATTTTGATTAAAAATCATGAGTAACATCAAAAAAATATGAAAGTGTAAGTATTTATGTGTTTTATGAGTTTATTAATTAATTAAAAATTATTCATTAACATTCACATCGTGTGGTCATTTTTTCGAATGTCCACATTTGGATTCATGTTGATCGTGTTGTCAACTAACCCAAAGGGGGGATTGAAAAGACTATGTGTGAATAACTATTATATATTATATGTGTAAATTTATTCTTATCATTTAAATATATAGGTTTCACAAAATGGTCACAAAATCCCAGGACTAAGTGGTAATAGTATCTCTAAATTTATATCAAACGCATAGATTCCATGGGATTACTTGAATTGAAAATACATGGTACATGGTCTTATGTTTATATTTTATTTATTAAAAACATGTTTGAAATATTTTATCATGGGATACATGTGAAATAAATGATATTTATATCATTTAAAATGATTTATGAAGACATGCATGAATTTTTAATGTTTTGAATTTATTATATCAGTTCCAAATAATGTTACAGTCAAGTAGAGGTGACATGTTTCAAAAGTACAGAAATGTAGCACATTCTGTCAACCAAATAACATCTATTATAGGGGTTATTTAACCTTAAATATTGATTATTAGATAACAACTAATAAATAAATAAAATTACCTAATGAATTTATGTTTCCAACCAAAGTATATTCGCCTTAATATGAGGTATGGACCAAAAGATATCATCTCGTGATGGTTTTGGTCCTAAATTATTCATCAATAATAGGGTAATAGGAAAATCATATGAAAACACTATATTACATTAAATATATCATATTGAGAAACATTTAGGATATTTATAACATTTAATTAATATATATAAAAAGTTTTAGATCATTTGAAGGAATGTGTTTTAAATTATTGAAGTTACAATTTGAGGTTCCAAAAAGAGTGCAACAAATGAAATACCTAATTCCATGTTTACATTTAGAGGACTGTTTGGACATCTAAATTAAATACTCAATTAAATTATTGTTGTAATTTTTTCCTTTTCATAACCCTGTTTATATATCGTGTTTTGAATTTATGTTCAATTTAATCTTGTTCACTATAGAAGTGAATTTACATATTATAGATTCTTTTACCAACTATAGTGAAATTTTTTATTTAGATAGAGGATAATTATAATTTTATTTAAAACTAATTAAATTTGAAAACATTCATCAGATTTTTAGATAATTTTAAATTACCTCAATCTAAGAATTATTATAGCATATATGTCTAAATTACTACAGTTGTCCAAAAATAAAGATATATTGACAACACATTTCTAATTCAAGTGGTAAGTAAAGTTGGTGAAGAAATTTATAAAAGATATATCCTTGACCCATAAATTGTGTTTTAATTGTTTTTTATTTATTTTAGTGAATAATAATAGTGTTAATTGTGATCTATGAGTTTTGAAATTTTTTAATTGAGGTCCGTTGAAGATTGAGAGAAATTGAGTTTATGATTTTTGTAAATCAAAGATCTTCATTTGGTAAAGGTTTAACACATGAGAATATTTTGGTAATCATCTGACATCCATGAGATATATCTATGTGGATGAAGAGTAAATTTAATTAGGAATTTTAAAATGGTGATGCATATACATTAATTTACATATATCATTTGAAGTCACTAAGGCAATCAACTAAAGGCCTTTGTGAGCAGTGAGAATCTACTAAACCATTATAACCTCTCTCTAGAAACACTAACATAAATATTTAATCACCAATATTCCATAATTACTAATATTTATGATAATATTATACACATTTATCTTTTTCATTACTGCTACACATTCACCCGCTTCCAAAATACACTCATAAATAGAAGTCCAAGTCAATCTCCTTACATTAATTTCTTATCGAGATTAAAGAATGAATCAATAGTGATAAGTGGGATATCACTTATTCATATCTAAGGATTACACA
This sequence comes from Viscum album, assembly GCA_963277665.1. Lineage (NCBI taxonomy): Eukaryota > Viridiplantae > Streptophyta > Magnoliopsida > Santalales > Viscaceae > Viscum > Viscum album. The sequence continues at coordinate 2,057,778,687 of OY728156.1, read as the reverse complement.
CCCTGATAATGGTAGTGAATATTATAAAAATATTTAGGTATTTTTTTATTGTATTTTATTTGATTGATAAAGTGTTAATAATGTGTAAAATACTTAAATAACCCCAACCATTTTTTTATTTCTCTAACAGAAAGTGAGAGATTCACATGCAATTGAGTTTAAATTTTAAAAAGTGTACAAAGAGAAATATTTCACCCCCACCTCTTAGTTATTAAAGTAATCTTAGGGGATCTTCATAAATAATAATTTTTATTTTCATACTCATCCATACCAATATATCTCTATATATGTTATGATATATTTTATCATGATACAAGAAAAAAAGGCTTCTTTGTTCATTGGTAATGGATGTTATGATTTATGTTTTTGTTGGGTGTGGTGGTGTTAAATCATATGTTATATGATATATTAGACTATCCAAGATGGATGGGCATTCTATAAATCAGTTATTAATGAGATGTGGGATATATTTGTTTTTATTCCCAATACACTATATTTTGTTTCACATTTACTTTAAAGAGGTTTGTTTTAAAGTATTTATTTTCTATTATAAATGAAAATTGTAGTTATAGAACATGTAATTGGTTTTTATTTTCAGGTAAAATCATTCCACAATGATTATGTTTAAACCTCAACACTAGTTTTGAACCTCTATAAATCAAGGAATCTATTTGAGGGCTTGTAGTGATATTGACTTAAGTTAAAGTGTTTGGGCTTCTAAGTCGAGGTCATAAATGTCCATTTCAAGTAAAAACTTATAATATACATGATCTTTAGTTAAAAACTATATTGACATCCTCATATGTTCCACATATGCTTTCAATATACTCTAAGTTAACTTCATTTGATTCCAAAAAATTTATACACATTCAATCATATCCAACAACATTTATGGCCCAACTATAGCTGCTTCTCCAATATTAGCCCAATATAGTGGAGAACAACACTATTTCACATACAAAGCCTCATAAGTTGTCATACCAGTGGAAGAAGAAAAATTAATATTACATGAAAACTCATCCAATGGAAAATAAAATATAAATGGTCCTTCAAAATCCATGATACACACTCTTAACATATCCTATAATTTATGAATTTTCAGTTAATTTTGTCCATAAATATGTTGATATAGTACAGTGATAAGGAAAATTGGGTACCAAAATCATGTTCTAATTCCCTTTATTTATATGAGTTAAATCGTGACTCATAAATTAAAATAATCATATTTCAAGATCTATGAATATTTTTCTCTCATACATAAAATTATTTTCCCAAACTTCCACCAAACTTTTAGATTAATAAATAAGAAATATGTCAACTTCTTCAATCAATCCATGATGGCCCAAATAACACAATTTTTTTTAAAATAATTAGCTAATATAATAAAAAAATACATGAAAATTTATACTCACATCCACTGGGGAACATCCATGATATTTAATAACCCTAAAAAACTAATTTTCATCTTACACCTACTATCATTCAAGACACCATGATAAAAAATAAGCCATTGATTTTATAATCACATTCTACTAAAACTACTTCTCTAAAGTATGGTGCATATTTTTTATTCATAGATGTATCAAAAAATATAACCTATGAAAATCATACAAAAAAACTTCCCACATTGTCTATAAAATAAATAAATTCCTATAAAATAAAACTCAATGTTTCGTATCCCCATCCCAACCATCAAAAGGGTCACCATTAACTATCTGATCAATCTACACCACCACTTTAGGTTCTACCAATTGTGACTCCTCCATCCGCCATACCAATGAATTTTCCACCATCATATGATAAAGAAATAATTTATCACCAATAACCTCAAAACCATGATATAAATACCCTAATTGCTCCAATGATTTCCATTCCTCACCTTCCTAATGAGACACATCGCCATATAAAATCCAACAAGCCATATAACATATTACCATTACCATGGGTATATGTGATTATTATGTCTTAATCATGAAGGAACTCCACCAATGTTATTTTCTATAAATTTAAATCTTTCTAATAAAATGTCTATCTTAAACTCTTATGAGCCTTATAAACCATAAAATTTTTGTCAGGAAAATAATGCCTCCAATGATTAAGTGATAACATCATAATTATAAGCTCTAAATCATGAGTATCATAGTTAAATTCAAGAGTATTTTACTATTTAAACTTATGAAAAATTAATTCCATATCATATATCAAAACACATCCAAATATCTTTTGAAGGAATTCACATTATACCTCATAAGGAAAATCTTGTTTAGATAATCAAAGAACTAGAGAACTCATCAAAATATCCTAAAATCTTTCAAAATATTCTTCATATTCTTCCATCTGAAAAAATTAAATTCCTTTTTCAACAATGACAATGGGTTCTCAATCTAAGAAAATTTTGGTGTAATACTCTTATAATGACCATCCAAAACTAAGAAACTAAATACTTTAGAAATATTATTTGGTGGAATCTATGTTATAACTGCCTTGATCTTCGTTGGATTCACTACTACTCTATGATTCAGAATGACATGAACTAGAAAACACACCTCACATATTCATAATTGAAACTTAGACATATTTTTATACAACTAATGCATCATAAAAACTTAAAAAACATCCATAGATAGTTTTTATGATCCTATTATACCTTAGAATAAACAAAGACATCATCAATGACGAATACAATAAAATTATAAAGATAGAGTTGGAACACCTCATACATAATTTCAATAAACAAAGTAAATGAATTTATAAATATAATAGACATTAATAAAAAATAGTAAAATTATCAAACAAATAAATTAACCTTGTAATTGTAAAATTATTCTTTATTTTAGCCTAATTCAGTCACCATTGAAGTATTTTATTGTATTTATAAATGAAAATTGTATTTATATCACATGTACTTAGTTCTTATTTATGAGGTAAATCAATTCACAATGATTATGTTTATCCCTTGAAACTAGTTTTCAACCTCTATAAATCAAGGAATCCATTTGAGGCCTTGTGGTGATGTTGAATTGGGTTAAAGTGTTTGGGATTTTCAGGTCAGGTCATCAATATCCATTATATATAAAATTTTGTAAGAATACATGATTTTCAATTGAAAAACTTCACTCACACCCTCATGTGATCCATATAAGATTTAAATATACTCAAATTTATCTTAATATGATTCCAAATAATATATACACATGCAATTATATCCATCACCATCTATGTCCCAACTATATCCACTTCACAAATCTCAACCCAAAATAGTGGAGAAAAAAATTGACCATACTAGGTATGGTCATTCATGGGCTTAGAGAATGAGTAGTACTTGAGGTACACTCATTTTTATAGAATTTTATATTGAGAATATATTTATAGATTCTGTATTTTTTAGGGACACTATTTGTGGTGGCCTACTAGGTTTTACTCAAAACTTGTATGGGAATCTAAGTGCACATAAAACATTCATGATGAGGGATATAGTTAAGGAAAAGGACTTTGCAGCCTATGGTTGATCTATAATATGGGTGGAGTAGGATATGGGACTAGTTGGATCCTAGGGACCAATTTTTTTATTATCTCCATTCTTTTCTTCTTTTGAATAATCTTGTATGTAATCAACCCATTGGTGACCCTACTCTTAATGTATGCTTGTTTAAAATTATTATACAGTTCATTTTTTTATTGTTGGCCTAATGTTTTACTTTATATGTTATATTTTTCATTGTTAATGATTTTTTATTATTTATTACGTTATTATTTATGGTTATTTTTACATATGAGCATAGTCTCCCTGTGTTATTGATAAATCCTCACTACTAGTCAAAATCTTTTAGCATATGGAGAGGTGTGTCTTAGGTCTTGTGGTGCCACATGGTCATGAATGATTTAGTGAGCTAGGTTGTGAACATTATAAAATCTTATCAGATCATTGTTTTGATTTATTTCACTATTTGGTAATGGTAGTTAGATGTACGATGTTTTTGGAACGTGATATAGACCTTATGCCTATGAATAGTTATCCCATGTATAGGGAAAATCCATGTTACTACAGAAAATATTGTAATTATTGGATTTCAGGTTTTAAAATGTTTTTATTTAAAAAAAATTATATTTCATTTGTGATTTATGATTTTAATCTTGGATCAGGATGGAATGAAGGTGAGGATTCATGAATCATATTTGGAATGTGGGATTCAAATGATATTTATATGCTTGTATATGATTGGTTATCTAGTTGTGAAGTAGGTTTTGGTTATTTAAAGTGTCAAAAAACATAAATAATGTTTTACTATATATCTTTTTGGTGGAACTCTATTTGGTTGAACCATGGTTACTGGTGTATTTGTTTGAAAAAAGATGATTGGTTATATAGACCTATTTGTGTTTTATTCCATATCTAATAATGGGTAAGTTGTAAAATACTCGTTATAAAGTAAATGTAACCCTTATATCATATGGTGTGTGTATAGAGTAGCAGAGTGTGTTTCTTATTACTTATTTCTCGAAAATATGATATCAAGAATGGTGATAGACATGTTTTGAGTAACGTGTTTCAATTATAGTGTTATACAACCCCAAATGGGTCATGTTGGCCACTGGGAGGGTGAGGATGGGAATGACACACCAAAAGTGGACCCAAAGCTAACAATTGCACCTATACCTCCTACAGATAAGTGGACTTCATAGATTCCACTTCTAGTCACACTGTCTATAGGTAATGGGGCACCAAGATCTAGGTTTTACATATTAGACCTAAAAATAGAGTTTCAATTACAACATCCACCAATAATTATAGAGGATTGTGGAACATTGGCTATTGAGTGTTGGTTAAAGTTTATATTGAATATCATTGAACAATTAGAGACAACCCTAGACCAAAGGGTAAAGACATATGTGTACATTCTTTAAGGACTCGAAGAACCCGGATCTTCTTTTTCAGGCATGTTTTCATTTTCTAGTCATTTTTGATAAAAATGGGAAATTCTAGATATTTTCTAATTACACACCGTGTACTTTCTGATTACACGTCGTGTACTCGGTTACCGCGGGTAGACATGTGTTGGCTGTGCAGCGGCCATGCACCTGACCATATGGGGGTGACCTGGATTCCGCCTAAAGAGGAGTACAGAAACGTCAAGTATACGCTGTGTACTTCCAAAGTACATGCTGTGTATTTTTTTCCTTAAACATACTGGGGTCGCGTCTGACAGACAGAACCACATTCTTCTAGGTTTGGTTCATCCTAGAGAAAGAGAACGGTGCAGATCTTTCTCGAGCCCCCGATCGAGCATCAGTTCTCTGAATCAAACTCTGTCAATTGCATTAGAATTGCCTCGGTAAGCTCTTCCTTCTACTGGATCTCCATTTCTCAATTCCTCATCCTTAAAAAGTTATCCCTTGTTGAACATTTTGATCGTTTTTGTAGATCTACTATGTTCTTGGGTGATTCAAGGCTTGAGTTTCACATATAGCGATCTCCCAACACCGAGGTAGGTGGTTTGTGGCTTTCTGTTGAAATTCTTTGAGTTATATGAGAAAATCACCAATACCCATGAACAGGGTATTGCACATTTACCGTTTTAGCCCTATTGTTTGCCTTCAATTCTTGTATGCTTGAGTAGAGGATAACTGAATGTGAATAGGGTTAATTGATATGATTTGGATGTTTTCTCCCATGCATGATTGTCTATTTTGACCATTGGGTATATTTTGCCTATTAGGATACTATTTAATTTCCCATTCCTAGTTGTAGGATGGTGTGATTGTTATGATATGTTGATATGAGGTAGACTTCTATCCAAGTAGTTATTGATGTCTACTTTGGCCAATACACATTGCTATACCTACTTGACTTACACAGGGTCGTGAGATCCTGGTGTAGTAGACCATAGGGAGAATGGATGTAAGAGCTTCTCCAGAGTGTCTGTTTTATTTATGATATGATACCACATGGGGAATTGACGTAAGTGCTTACTCAGAGTTTCTGTAGTTCCTCGATGCGGGCCGTAGAGGGAATGTGATGTAAGTGCTTACATATAGTTCCATTAGTTACCGATACAAGACTATAGGAGGAATTGATAGTGAGTGCTTCCTCAGAGAGTCAATGCTTAAGATGAACCAGAGGGGATAGGTCGTGAGTACTTACCAGAGGGTTACCTTTTGTGTTTAGTTGCATTCTTGTGTTTCTAGGTAAGACCAAAGGGGATTGGATGTGAGTACTTCCAAGAGTGTTACCTATTTTTGATTATCTGTTTTGATTAGTTGTTGCTTGATATATGAAACTAAATGCATTGAAACTATGGATTGTTTACTGCTGAGTACTTCCTTGATTATAGATTTCTGTACTTATTACCTACCATATATTCACTTACTGTTAAGTACATATATTGTGGTGGTTGCCTACTGGGATTTAGTCTCACTTCCTATTTGGGCCATGCTTTTGGTCCCAAACTAATTATATTGTTGCAGGTATAGATAAGGGAAAGATCCCTTCTACTTTAGGTACCTGATTTGTTGTGGAGATAGAGAGCATGGGACCAAGCTATGGCTTGCGATGCTGAGGAGTTGTTTACTTGCTTTCTTTTTTACTTAGGTTTAGTACTGTTGTATTCCAGATTTGTGATTTGTTTGACTGCTTTCCTAGACATATGTACTATGCATCATTTATATATATATGTGTTCTCCAGTTTATTTTTTTCCAGTCTTCTGCTGTTTAATTTTGTATGTATTATTCTTTCTTCCAATTTTTCTATTGCTTTCTTCCGCTGTGTTACTCTACCAATGAGGGAATAGTTTCACCACTATCACACCCAATACCCTCACTACTAGTTGGTAGCCTCTGTAATTTGGGGAAATGCGCTTGAGTCCATGTGACCAATCGGGTACGGGGAGCCTCTGGGTGGCTTCCGGAACCGAGACGTTACATGGACCATCTATGTGTTGGTGGGATTTCCATGTCCTAGTTTATCAGTATGTGAGGATATCATAGAAGGAATGTCAGGATTATTTCTTCAAGAAGTTATTTCTTATGAATCTGATAGATGATAAGGATTGGAATTTTATACATATTTTTTAGAGATTCATGTAAGTGATAGATTATGAAACATATTTAATAATTTATTACGGGTTTCACCTGTGTTGGTAGGTTATGATACATTTTTTGTAATTCATTTTATGTATTTCCTAAGGCATCTTATTTGATCATAGGTGAATATTTTTTTAACTAACATCGTTATATAAGGTTGTAAATTAGGCCTTCATTTCATAGAGGAACATAGTTGAGGTTATATAATCTAATTAGTATACTTATTTTACTTGGTTTTTTAGTATATTATTGGGTAGTATGAATTAGTTGTATGATGAATATTTCTAAGTAAGTGATAGTTCAAAGGGTTAGGGAAGGGGTTTGTATCTTACCATTATAGGTATCTGAGACATATCTAGAACAGTTTTGGAATGTCACTGAAGAATTTTCATTCTTGATGAGATATGGGAAACCTATAGATATTATGTGGGATCATCACTTGGAAATATGGTGTAAATGGTTCTAGGAAAACTTAGAGCTCTAGATCATGGATAGGGGGCCATAGTAGTCTTGTAGATGGGGTTCCTCCAATCATTTTTCTTGTGAAGCAGTAAGTGGTTACCAGGGTTTTGGGTATTATCATCAGTAGTTTAATACCCCTCAAGGGATTAAAGTGTTGGGAGCACAAGGTTGGTGCTCAGGAAAACTTCATTCTCTTAATAAGGCTCATGCATATTGAGAGGAATTTTTAACAGTTCTAGGTATGATACTAGAGGCATCCACCCTAGAATTGTTTTATTCAATACAGGTGTGTCAAAATCATTTATATATTCTCATTTTATTAGTGATTTATGGTTGTACATAGGGTATTTTTTGGGGTCATTCCTATAATATACAATTAGGGGTGATATCTGAGTGGATCTGAATATGTCTAGAGTGTTTTATCATGATAAATGGATATTGGTTTTCTTTGATTTATCTATATTGGAGATGTGTAGCTTCAATGTGATCCTTGTATGGATTGCATGACTTTATATTGAGTGTACATTGACTCCTATCATCAGTGGGTAGATTTCACATCTATTGAGGTTGGTTGTTATACCCTTATCAGATAGTGGAATTTATAGTAATGTCATTTTGGACATGACCATTGATAGCCGAGGATTATTTCATCCTAATTTTCTAGATTCATTTTAGGAGATAAAGAGTTGGGATAGCCATTTCTTCTTCTTTTTATGGACACATTCTATAGTGTATTTACAGAGTACACTTTAGGGTTTCCACTCGAGTGATAGGAATGAGTTTACAATCAAAATGATTTTAGGAAAATATACCATTTCCATTCCGTCAAATAATATAGATCTTATAGATATCAATGAGTTGAATATTTTACTATAGGATCTAAAGGAAAAGGGGTAATCTTATTGAATTATTCAAGATGTTTGGTAGTATGTTGTGATTATGTATGGATTAATAGAGTACAGACCATGTGATAGTTAAGAACCAGTATTCACTTCCCCATATAGATGACATATTCATTCAACTAAGTGAAGAAAAGTGGTTATCTAATATTGATATGATGTTAGGATATTATAAATTATAATTGAGGTCAGTAAATGTTCCTAATATACATTTTAGGAGTAGATATGGCATGCATGAGTGGCTTGTTATATTGTTTATTTTTTATGAATGTGCCTATTATATCCATGATGAATGGTGTATATCATCAAAATATTGTTTTTATGGTTGTATTTCATAATAAAATTCTTGTATAATCCATGGAATAGTGGGATCATGATTTAAATTTGAAGATGACATTGGGAACACTGAGAGGGCATATGTTTTATACCAAACTATGAAAGTTTTAGTTAAGGATCAAGGAGATATGTTTCATGGGGAATGTGATGTTTGAGGATGGAATATCAGTGAACACTGAGAATGTCAATAATGTGGTTTCTAAGGATGGATCTAAGAATGTTTTCAATATATATTTCTCCCTAGGTTTGGTAGGTCACTACAAGAGATTCATTTAATACTTCTCTCGGTTTTTATTTTCCATGAAAGCTCTAGAAAAGATAGGGATGATTTTTGAGTGGTCTGAATCTTGTGAAGAATCATTTTAATAGATAAAGTAAGATTTGATAACCATGTTGATCCTAACATTACTATAGTTTGGTAAGAATTATACTCAAATGTTATAATGCATTAAGAATTTGTGTGGTAATAAGCTCAATATAGGATGTTTGAGTAGCCACTTATGTATCCAGTAAAAAAAGGTTGTGTGAGGAGAAATATCATAATTATGATCTATAAATAATAGAGGTAATGAACATGTTGAGATGTTAGAATCCAAACATTTTGGGTGAGCGATTCATGGGGTATAATGATCATAAGAGCCAAAAATATATCAATTCACTACATATAAAAAATATTTGATAGAGAGTATGGGTTGAGTGTCTACAGTCCATTAACTTCAATATGGAATATAACCCTAGAAAATGGAACTTAGTGGTTGATGCTCTAAGTAGGAAGTCTCAAAAATGTGCAGTTTTTGAAGATAATATAAATTGTTAGTTAATGATAATTTTATCTTAGATATATATCAATGTCCAAGAGTATCAGGGTAGATCTTCTATTACAACCTTGACCTTGGCCTCCTCACTCCTTAAGAGGGTGAGGTAAAGTTGGATATAAAATATAGACTTTATAGTGATGAGGATTCTGTATATAGTGGGTGGGAACCACTAGATTGGTTAAAGAATGATAATGGGATTTTTTACATAAAAGTTAAATTTGTGGTCCCTATGAGTATGTGTGAGGAGATGATGTGGGATTCACACACATAAATTTATGTAGTTCTCCCAAGGATAGGAAAGATATGCCAAAAAATTTGTAGCTAGAATTAGTAGCCTGATATGAAAAATAACATGGCGGGTTTCATCTCATAGTTACTCATGAATTTTTTGGTCAAGGATAATAATAAATAATACATAGGTATTCTTAACAATATTCCCATTTATAAGTGTTATTTGGATGATGTAACAATGTATTTGTTTATAAATTTTTAAGTCAACCCAAGGTAATGACACAACATATTTTATAGTGGATTGGCTATCCAAAGTATCACATTTCTTACCAATCAAAGGAGACGCACTTTGTTGATAAGATGTGTTGACTGTATTTTTGATAGATATTATGGCTACATAGTGTTCGTAAGAGTATCTTATATAATCAAGATTCTCAATTTACATTATTCATCTAGAAGGGATTGAATAAGGAATTGGATATGTAGGTGTATTTTAGCATGTCATACCATCCTCAAACTAATGGGTAGTTTGAGCATACCATCAGTGCGATAGACGAAATTTTATGACCATGTGTCCAAAATTTTAGAGGATCTTGGGAGAGCTATATCACATTATAAAAACTATGCAATAAAATACTAATTTGGAATTTATTTAGATATAACTTTTCAATACCTTGTGTGGTAGGTCATGTTAGTCACCTCTATCCAAGCTAGAGATAAGGTAATCTTCCTTTTTTAGGTTAAGTTTCATATAGGAAACATCATATCATATTTATTTTATTATGAAGTGATTAGAAACAATTTTGAGTAGGTAGTTCTTTTATGACAACCTATTAAGTTGTCCCCTATATTTTGAGGTGGGAAAAAAAATCGAGAGGGTTATACCTCCTCTAGGAAATATTTGTATTTGAAGGAAAGGAAAGGTAGAACCCATGTTGGGGGGGGGGGGGTCTTAGTTAGTAATAGGATCTATATTTTGGGGTAATGATTAGATCTTCCATATAGATACAATGTTATGCAAGATATATTTCATGTATCTCAAATTCAATGATACCATTTAAACCCCTCTCACATTATCAGCATCAATGATGTCCAGATGGAGTATGATGCATCATTTTAGTAATAGTCCGTTCTCATGGAGACCATAGTGAGATGGTTTTGAGGGGGAATGAAGTATCTTTGGACTATGTTTATTGAAAAAATAGTCATATCTAAGACGATATGTAAGAGCGAGAGACAAATATATGATCACAGTAGCTGAAGATTTCACTAGAAATGAATAAGGATACAAATCAGGGATGAGATGTTATATGGTGGGAAGTTTGTACCATCTTTTATATTTTAAGGTATGAAACTGGTATATGAAAATACAATGTGCAATTTTATGTTTTCAAGTTTTTGAAGGTGTTATTTGAGTGTGGGGGATAGATTTTTGTGGAGTTGACCCTAGTGTTGGAGATTTTTCTTTAATGAAAAATGGTACTGGGTACCCATTTCCAATAAATCAGGTACTTGGTGGTCCTAAGAATATATTAGAGAATCCTTATATGTCCATTGGTAACCTATTATCCCAATGAGGGTACCAAATGAGGTATTTGTTACACAATACATGTAGATCGGGTACCCGGTAGGATATGTGCTGGTTTTTTATTTTAATTAATTAAATTAATGGTTATAAATATTTACAAAATAAGAGTTCTATCATTTACCCCAAATACATTCACACAATCCCTCCATATTACCTTTTATTTTATTCTCCATTTATGGCTATGTATACTTCATTTATGTATGAATAAAAGGGTGGTTTATCCCATTAGATTTATTTGGGAATGGATAATTACCTTATTATTTCTAATATGTATTTCTATCTTTTTTTCATTATTCATTTCAAGATATCCATAATTTAGTTTTTATTTTTATGTTTTTTGATTTATTCTATGAGATTTTGATTCATCTTATGATCCATGATAAATGAGATCCTACTAAAATGAGGTAGGAGGTGCATAAAATTTCCCATCAGTTTATATAAGTTTAATTTTGTATGTGATATACAAACAACACCAAATGTGAGAACATTCCCTATAAATGATTTTAAATTGTTTTATTTGTTTCTCAACAAGGGTTTAAGGTTTATTATGGTTGTGAGTGGTCCATATGGTATATTCACTAACCCCATAGTCATTGTTTACCCTTCAACCTTTCCACTGTTTCATATGTGTGTGGATTGTAACGCATAATGGGTATCTATGATTAATATGTGACCTTATTAGTCAAGTGGGGTCCTAAAATATTCCTTTATGAAGAAAATATTGATATATAGTTAGTATCTCCAAATTATCTATAAACCCTCACCGATATTCATAAACCACTAGTGAATTGAGAGGATCAACTAAGGTCATGTGGAACCTCCTAATCCAGAACTATTTAGGCAAAGAGAGTAGGGTATATTATAGACAGGTATCGATTCAAGTTTATATAGAGTACAAATAATTCATATCAATGATAATATAGTATGATTACATCTATAAAAAGACTGTGTTCCATGAAAATTGATCTCATCCCATAACCAGCTCACAAAAAATACACCTGGGTACTCTTTATGAATCCCCCACTAGACTGGAAAACTCATACATCTTATAAATCTTCTATACCAAAAAAATATAACCCGTGATCTAAGTAAAGTTTGATAAATGAATGAAAAACACCAAAATCTATCAAAATAAGATAAATAGTGGAGTAAATAAAAAACGTATTACAAAGAACCTAAAGAACCTCTACCTATTGAACTTCAATATCATAGAGTTTTACTTTAATAACTCTTTCTCCTTGTCTTTGTTACCCCCTACCTTATTTCTTTATAATTTTTTATCCTTCAGGATGTTGGGTTCCTTCATGGTTTTATCTACATGCACCATCCTATACTAGTTATTTGAATGGTAATATATCCTATTAATACTATAGAAAATACTACTAAGAGTTCTAATGAAACTTTCAGGTTCATCCGTCAATAGTCACACTCATCTCAATCTTCCTCTGGTCACTCTGAATAGAAGGGAAAATAAGCTAGATATGGAACATGCCTATAAAAGTGAAACTTTTAATAACTCGTTTCCCATAAAATAGTAGCATAATACCCATTTCTGAGAGATGGGATCAAACTATAACATAATTCTCATGAACATGAATAAAATTTTAAAATATTAAAAACCATAGCTTACACCTATAGCTCCACCTAGATCACTTCTCTATCGAACAATCTCTAAGAAATATCCAATCACAGTTAGTAGATTCTCTTCCATCTCATCCAGTTCCAAAATATCCTTAAAAAAGAGTAAAGATCTCTAAATTACTATGAATCTACAATCATAAATATTTTTAGAAATTATGATACCTCATATTCTCATAAATTATTAAATTGATATAATAATGAAATTTAACCCTAAACCTCAAACCAAAATTCTTAAATAAAACTATTCACATGCTAAATCACAACAACTCCTATTGTCAATAAACTATAAGAGTTTCATATAAGAAATATTTTATAAAAATATATTGAAACCAAGTAAACCTAATTATGGACACATCATAATCTCCCATGCATAGAATCCACCACTAACACACTGATCATCACAATAAACTCACCTCTAAATAAATTTAATCCCCGCACTTCATCTAAGTCAACTAAAATGAATTATAATCATCTTAAAACTAGTAAATGTTCTTGTGACTTGAGATATAACCCTCATAATTCATTAAATTATATATTTTTTTTTAAATAATTAAATGTTGACTTATAATCCTAATATTCTTCTATGTATACCCTTGAATGCACAGTCATGGGTACTGGTTGTATAAAAACCCAAATAATTTATAAACATTATTTCCGGATTTATTACATTAAGATACACATAAAATAATATCAAAAGATCAATAGTCCAAATTTTATTGGGTAATTTGATATGTATGATAATAAATTGAAATATTGATACAAAGTAATTATTAAAAAACTCTATAACATGCCTTTAAATTCCATTGATGTTCTAATACTACAATGGATAACCTAGGGGTGTATATGAGAAAGGGATAAGTTAGAAAGACCAATAAGTGAATAATAAAATAATAGAATTAATTAAAGTGGTACATGTGATTAAAGGGAATAACAAGGTGACATAAAAAGGTGATAATCATTATAATAAAAATAAAATCATTATATGAAGTGATAACATCAAGGCATCATAGAAATGTGGAAACAACATAAATCATGGCATCATAAGCATAAGTCAAGTCTAACCACGAAGAAATCATAAAATAATTATACTAGAGTAAATTATCTGACACCATAAATGGTAGATCATGAGATAAAATAATTACCCAATGAATTGGAAGGCTATATAATTTTGGATCCATCAGTTATATTCATATCATGCACATGGATTTGTGTGCCACATAGATCATAAAATATAAGACTTTATTTTATTAATTTTTGTACCATGATTAAGTTGTGTGGTTTTAATAAATTGAAGTCCCAAATAAATGAAGGAAAGTTAAAACTATGTGAATGTCCTTGAGTGTAAATAGGGATGGGTATTCCAAAAAAAATGGCATGGAAAATCAAATAATACTTTCAGTAGCATAAGGGGTTTACATAAAGGTTTATTGAATGGGTTAATGAGATTTAATGTTTTACTATCATTAATTTGTAATCACAAGAATAGTTAATTTATTTTTGAAAAAAAATATTTCAACATGATATATTTAAAATCAATAGTCGTAATACAAATAAAATTATTGAATAAAGAGGAAGAGGAAGATAATCCCTTACCTTGACGGTGATTCTAAAAGCTTGAGAGATACTTATTAAGAGCATGGAAAACCATTAGAGGGATTTATATATGGATATGGAGATGAAATTCATGCTCAAAGATTTTTTTAGTGAATAGTAAATGGAGGTTGGGTGGGTATATATAACAAATGAGAGGGAACTTCTTTATTAATTTCTAAATGTTTGTTTTGGACTCCAAGAAATAAAATAATCAAAAAAAACATTACCATAGATTTTCCAATGGTTTATACCAAAGAGGAGTGGTTTCCAAAATTTTATTAGGTTAAGAACTAAACATATTAAAAAAAATACCATGCATGACGTGGAAGTGCATCATGTTCATAAAGAATTATTTTTAAAACCTTAAAATATAAATAGGTTTTGGACGATTCATTTTAGGTTTGTAAAATTTATAAAATAACATCAAAAAAATTATTTTAATTGGAAAAAAAAATTTATCATTGATATATTTTATTTTATTTATTACATCACTTTTAGGCTATTCTGGTGTCATAATAAAAACATTGTATTTATACTGTATTTAATTTTTACCCACAAATTTGACCATCTCAGAAAATTATGAAAATTTTACCATGGGATGATTTCAATGTGACAATTTAAAAAATGAAATTTATTTTACCAGAATAATTATATTAATATTTTAATTTTATATTTTATATAAAAAACATTATTTATTGAAGAATAATACTTTTTATGACACAAACAACATTTTGACCCCTGTAAAAATGATAAGGGAACTCTGTAAATCATATTATCATTTTTATTTAAATAAATATTATTTAATAATACAATTTTATGAAATAAAATTTATTTCAAAAATGTTGGATTTATAAAAATCATTTTTTAATTGAAACTATATATATATCCCAAAAATAAAATTTAGGTTTCTTCATATTAAAATATAATTTTAATCAAAATAAATATATAATCATGCATAAATATAAATTAATAATGAAAGAAAATATAAAATTCATACTACTATAGACTAGATACATAATCATTTATTACATTAGGGTATTCCCTATGGTAAAGGTGTGCGATAATAGTACTTTCTTGGGGTGGTTTAATGAACATAGTTTTGGGTTGTTATATTGATAATCGAAAATATACCCCAAAATTGTTTTAGATTGAGTTTTAGTTTCTAAATTTATATTGGGTTTGATCAAGGTAAAATCCTAATGATGCCACATCTCTAAGAAGATTTTATAAATGGTTTTATAGGGTAGGATCCTACTGGTTAAGGCCAACACTTCTTCCTAATGTGTCAATTAAATTTTATAAAAACACGTAATTATAACTAATATTAAATGCCTCTATAGAAAGACCGTGCTATAAAAAATTATGATATTTAATGGTATTTTAATAATGATAGGAAAATTATGGTTTTATTTTAAAAAATTGAAAAATAAAAAATACAACGAATATTCTTTCTATAACTAAATTACTTAATAATGAATTTATTCATTTAAAATAGAATTTAATTTATAAAATACTAGTTTATTAAAAGTTACACATCCTTATGATGAAAATCATCAATACATCTGAAAAAAAGAATAACTATAAATAAATGAATCAACTACATCACAAGGATATATACAAGGAATTTCTAACAGTACCATCACATCTCCCACCCAACATAAACTATAATGCCTTACACAACACATACACTCATCATGTACTAGAAATATATGATTCTTAAATACTGAACTATAAAGATGCCCTAAAAAGGGTATACTATTATCCCTATATTTATTCATAGGATAATAGAGTACTTATATCATAGGGGTTGCCTGTCTTAAGATGGTTTCTCAAATTTACTGTACAAACTAGATTCAAGTAATATTAATGCATTACTAAACCATGAAATCTTATACAAATCCTAGTATAAAATCTATTATAAAAATATTATCTCTAAAGTAATTCCTCAATGTGCCAAACTTATTGTGGCTCCACCTTCCATATGGCATGGGTTAGTGACTAGAACTAACGGTATATCACCACACACATATGAATGGAATTTCCATTTGAAAGAAAAATATGAATCATTAAACATAATATAATCTATATATCCCAAAAAAACATTATCAATGTATTTAAAATTCATTTCATGAAATATAAAACCAAATCGATATGGAAATATGACTTTAAAACTCAATAAGTCTTATATACCTTCACCAAAGTTTAATAAAAAATGATTCCACAAAAAACATTTTATTACTAGAGGTATATTCACCTAAAAATAAAATCAAATGTATCAAGAAGATATCATAATGGTATATATAAACAAAGTGTGAACATATAAATATACGTAGTAGGTCCCCCCCCCCCAATACTCTCATGTGTTCATGAGAATCATTCATATAAAGGAATTCATAAATAAAGTAAATAAAATAATGTATTTGAATAAATATCCAAATAAAAATGATCAAACCATATTTATCTAATGAACCATAATAAATACACCATTTAAAATACATCAACAACACATAAATTATACCATAACATCAACTCTAATTCAAAATTATTAACCAAGTTTGATTAACTACCCTCCAAAATGGCCCCCACTATAGATCATAATGGTTGGCTGGATATTCATATGAAAGCACTCTAATTGTTACTAGGTCCTTTCCTATAGGGACTCTCTCCCACCATAAACCACCTACTATATTAAATCAACACTAACATATAATGGTTGTGTAGTAATAAACTTATAATAACTCTCACTATTTTTCGAAATCTACCTATAGGGACTCTCCACATCAAACTCCCTCCATTGAAATTTAATTTTTGGGATTTTATCCACCTAAAGAGAATTTTTCTATTACCATATATCCCATGATAGAAATTATCCCCACCTAAACTATAATCATCATTGATAAATCATCATCGCATGACACAAATCAACATATTAGAGCATAAATCACCACTATATGGTCAAACCACTATTTTATAAGAACTATATCATCAATATAACCATTTTTTGAGAAATATAAATGTTAAGATCCTAGGTTTTTATACGAGGTATGAATCTCCTTAATTTCGATCTAAATGAGTTTTTATGGCCTAATGTTAATTCCCAATGTGAACATGTTTGTATCGGAGGTGTCTGGGGCTTGTTCAAGGCCTATATCCCCGATTTTTGGAAAATAAAAAAATTACACATGGTTAGAAGAAACCGTGCATGATATGCTGCATGGTTTCTAAAACCATACGTGGCCTTGACAGTGGGATTCAGGACCCAGCATGGTTTTAAGAAGCCAGGAAATTGGAGGTGAAATGATGTAAACCTTTCATAGTGGGTTTAGGAATGGTTTTTGCATGGTCAGTCAAACCGTGAGCACTAACTATGTAAGGTTCCCCCTTAAGATAGTTTAGGGCGCATGGTTGGTGCACAGTTTGACTAACCATGCAGCCAAACTTTGAAGACTATGAGTTTTTGTAAAAATTACCAAAATTAATTTATGGAGTATATAATTTTTAAATCCTTCTTCTCATTTCATTCAATGGAAAATGTATTCATTGGGATCTCTTTTTTGAATCCTTAAGGTAGGATTTTCACCTATTTCATCATCTGAACACAAAATTGAGATCCATTCATATCGCTAGATCCTCACCAATAAGTACTTAGATATTCTTGTGTCATTCGTCCTTTTTATTTGTATCACTGAGTTATTTAGGTGCACGCTAATATGCCATATTTTATGGTTCTTTATTTTTTCTTTATTTTTCTTCTGATCTAAATCGAATTAGAAGCTGATATTATATGACCACTCTATTACAGACCTACAATAGGTTTTCTATGCCATTCCCTTGGATTTTGATTCTTTATATTCCTAGTTTTAATTATGTTTCATGCCTAAATTTCTGCCAGATCCCTAATAATTAGTTTAATAATTGATTTGAATGTATTGAAACATGTTAAGGATTCCTTTTAGTTTATTTGAGTGTGTTAGAGGTTGTTTCCCCAACCAAGGTGACCATGGGGTGTGCCCTTTCCATTAAATATTATTTTAACACTTATGGTGTGTTTGTGTGTGTTCTTTACTAGTTATATGAATCCCATGATGAATTTCATTAAAATGAAATGAGATGTTAGGAGATGGAATGCCTCTTTTTCCATATTATGAATGATGTGAATTGATTAACTTTTTAAATGGGAATTGATATATGATTTGGAGGATCTCATGGTATGTTATGGATTGTTATTGGATGAAATAATGTGATGAAATTAATGGTATTAGATTCCTTGGTTGAAATAAATTGGATCTTAATTCGATTATATTCCATGGATATCACATCCATGGATCTTGACAGCGGTTGTGGATCCCATGGATAAAATTTCTCCTTGGGTCTTGATTTGGTGGGATTCCTTGGACCTTTCTACCCCTTTTATTTATCTTGATTAGGCCCATAGTGGACATTTCCATTTGAAATGCTCCTTGGACCCCAATTCACATCTAAACGAGTTCCCATCATGATTCTTATGGGAATCGATGAGTAAACCTTGGTCTATTATAGCTTGGATTAGGCCCCATGGGGTCTAACACTTATGATTATATGGATCTTCTGTGTTATAGGTGACATGAATGACTATACAGCTCGACCTTGTTTGATATGAAACTTCTGGTTTTATGGTGTGGGCCTGGTTAATATAATATACAGGGTATACAACAAGGCTATGTATGGTATGATACACTATGTATATGTAATGTTCGTGGTGTTTATTTCTTTTTTCCTTACATATTCATTTTTATATGAGATTTAATGGTGTTTTGTAATGATCCTTGTTTGGATATAAAATTACAATTTACTTACTTTACATATTCCATTGGAACTTGTTTCACTTTTGTTATTCCCATGATATACATTTCACACTACTTAGCTTGTATTGCCCATCCTAGAACTATTATATACATCGTCAGTGGTGGCCTACAATGATTTTATCTCACACCATATCTCGAGATGTTGTTGGATACCTAGATAGGCTATATGGATACAGGAAGGGATCGTGGAAAGACACCATAATACAATTATTTATTGTTCTCTACTTAGGAGAATGGGAGCATAAGACAGAGCTAAGGCTCGTGATGCTATTTAGAGATAGTGTTTTTTGGTCTTTTTTATATTTTGATACATGTATTATATTGATGCCTATATTTTTATTTTAGATTCTTTATAGACACGTGACATGACATATCATTTTTTATATGAGATTACTTCTGCCATTGTTGTATATATATGTTTTTTGGATGTTTATCTCATGTTCAGTTATTATTTTCCTTCTTCTAAGGTCGGTTACTAGTCTAGTGTTATAATTCCAATTTATATTTCTTATCCATGGATATAATTCCTCCACTATTGATCTATATGATTTCTATCACTACGTTACACTCTGTAAATAGGGAACAGTCTACCCACAAACACACCCTAGGCCCTCATTGCTAGTCCACAACCACTGGCATTTGGGGAGATGTGCTTGATGTCATGTGACCCACTGGCTTTGGGCACCATTTATTGGCATCCAGTTTTGGATGATACAAAGTGGTATCAAATTGATTATTTTTTGGATTTATGATTTTGAGACAATAGAAAGAGGATTAGTAAGAAAGTGGAATTTGGAAATGAGTTGTGCCTGGGCATAACTAACCCATGTGTAAGAAAAATACAAATTTCCTAGAATGAAAATTATGGTTTACTGGATGTTTCCTATTATAGCTGATTTGATTCCACCATTGGGTGATGCACTTGTGGTTAGATGTTATAAGATTTTGGATTTTACCATTTCTTGACAAATTAGGGTATAAATGTCATGCATCAGTTTAAGAACCTTCTTGAAGTCAAATTTCATTTATTATTCCATGCCATATAGGGTTCATTGCTTTACTGC
Organism: Viscum album; assembly: GCA_963277665.1. Lineage (NCBI taxonomy): Eukaryota > Viridiplantae > Streptophyta > Magnoliopsida > Santalales > Viscaceae > Viscum > Viscum album. Next base: position 2,057,758,130 of record OY728156.1, on the reverse strand, counting down.
ATGACTTTTTGATATGTTCCTTGTGTGTTATACCTACTATTTTGATAGATATTCTATATAGGTAATTGGGAGACATGGTTAGTACTTAGAGTGTTTTTTAACCTAATTAGTGTTTTCTAGATTAGGATACAACAAACACCATAAGAATCCAATTATGGGAGGTTGTGTCATGGACCATTGGTCACATGGACTGGAACATGTTATGGTGCGTATTAGGTGGATTACATATTTGGTGCATGAGGATTATAGTCCCTTATGTATTGGAAGTGGTGAAACATTTTGTTCAACCATTTAAAATGAAATGTGAAATGAATGTGAATTAAAATGGAATTTAAATTTCTGTAAATAGAGAACTTGACCTAGACCTAGCTTTAGAGTGGGAAGTAGGCATTATCTCTAGTGATGTTTTTGACTATTGGTTTTTACCCAGTCATGGTTTTAGGAATAGGATGTGCGGTATGACCTAGTTATAGGATGGTTTTGACCAGTCCTATGCTTTTAGTTATGAAATTTGGAATCGATCTTTTCAAAGGTGTGCATTTGAAATTATAGAGAGGTGCCACCATGATGACCTTTAGTCATATGCCAAGAGGGCGGTGAAGACCATGATTTTGAGGTGGTGGGCCATGGTACACTAGTATATCCTCTTATAATTCCATATGAGGCAACAATATTTTTAATGGACATAGATACCAAGGAACAGTTCCATGAGGGTTTTTTATGCTATATGTAGAATTTTCAGGGAGCATCGTAGCTTACCTCGACCATGGAAGAGAAAACGAGTGTGTTACAATAGCATTATCCACCCATTTTTTTAGGTTATTGTGGTTCATAGGCTTCAAAGTTGCAGATTGATACTATGTTGTCAATATTTGAGAATTTGGAGACACCTCCTAATAGAATAGTGAAGCTCACAACATATATGCTTTGTAGAGATACAAAGAGATATTGGGATATTTTGAACCATTATAATAGGCTCTGATACATAGTTTGGGGTGATTTATAAACCAGGTTCTATGATTAATTTTTCATTAAGAATCTTAGAGAATAGTGAGGTAGTGAGTTTATGCATCTAGAGAAGGGCATGATAATAGTTATATATTATTCAGTATGATTTATAGAACTTCAATTTTTTTCTTCGATATATCTTGTTAATGAGGCATCAAGGCTGAGACACTCTGAGGAAGGTCTTAGACATGTTGTTCATTATTTGGTAGCATGTTCTAATTGGACTCTATTATTGAGATAGTGATTCAAGTGCTAATTATAGAGCAGAACCTGAGTGAATCTAAGGGTATAGAGTAGAGTAGTGTATTCTTTTGACCAAGTGGTTCAACTTATAGTGGAAGGAAATGATATTTTTAGGAATCTCACATGGTGATTTTCATCCAATCTATTGTGATGGTAGTGCTATTTTTTATCATCAGTGTAGAAGATAGAGACATGTGTGGAATCTGTGTGATCAGGACCTAGTCCAATTTGCAGCTTGCGGTAGGATGGTCTATGTGATGCATTTTTTCAAGACCGTACCTTTAGCGGTTAATGGTAGGGGTCATCTCTGACACAAATTCTGGTAGAAAGTATTTCATCTCTACATCAAGTTATGAGTTGGAGTAGTACCGATCATTCAGGCTAATGTGGTGGGGGTCATGGTCAAGGTATATAGGCACTATTTTTAGCTTGAGAATAGAGTGGGATTTCTCTAGGAAGTGAGGTTTTATAATAGGGATTTATTTATGTCTAGATATATTCATTAAATACTACACCCAAGAAGTAGAGTATCGATCCATATATGGTGAGAGGTATGATTTTATTGGACTTTACTCGTTTATCTACCATTTTTGGTATATGTGCATCTTATATTTTCATATTTTTAACTATGGTGGATATCCTCAAGCTTTTTTTAGTATTCTAATGGAGTTATGACCTTGGATACTATATTTGTGATTAGAATATAGGTTTTACACCAGTGTAGGGATTTCCCCCTTGAGATAGGTGGGTGTCACTTCGTTTGGTATCTTTTTGTCCTAGAGATGAATGGTTTTGATGTCATGCTCTAGATGGATTGGATAGTTTCTTATCAAGAACATGTTGGTTTTTATCACCAGTGAGAGACCTTCACATCACTAGAGGGTAGAGTGTTTATTCACAAGGGTGAATAGGTTTTCCAAGTGATCTGAATTGGACCTGAGTATCATGGGCTTGGTGGGATGATAGTACATATTGCTAGTTTGTATCTAGTTGATCAAGGATTGCTTTGGGAGGATTTACCTCCAATAGTATATTATTTTAGGGATGTGTTCCTGGATGAATTTTCTAGTTTTCCTCTTGATATAGAGGATGATTGCTCAATAAATATAGTTCTAGGAGCTAAATTGATATCTATTTCTCCTTACAGGATGGCTATGATGGACTTTTAGGAGCTGAAGAGGCAGCTAGAATACTTGGAGGAAAAAAGGATTATATGAAACAATATTTATCAATGGGGTATTCAGGTATTTTTGTGAAAAGTATGGATGGTACCCTTTGGATATTAAAATATTAATGAAAAATTGAGCTATTTTATTATTAAGAACCAGTATCCCTTTCCACGAATAGATGACATTTTTTATCAACTCTGAGGATTTAGGGTGTTATTGAAAATTAATTTGAGATCCAGAAACTATAAAATGTGTGATTGACCTATAAAAATACCTTGTACATATTTAGATAGTAGTTATGGTATATATATTATTATATGGTTATGTCATTATATCTCATAAATATGATGGCATTTTTCATGGCATTGTTGAACCGAGTTTTCCATCCTTATATATATTTTTTTGTGGTGGTTTTCATGGACTGTATCTTCGTACATTCTCACAATCAGCATGACCATGCAAAACATCTTGATATCATTTTAGATACACTAAGAGAGTATTATCTATTTGATAAGCTCCAAAAGTTCCATTTTTCGATGGAAAAGATTCACTTCCTGGTTTATATTTTCTTAGAGTCAAGAGTATCAGTTGACCTAGAGAATGTGAGATCTATAGTTTCCTGGGAGAATTCCAATAATGTTATTGATATACATATTTTATTGGGACTATATGTATAGTACAATGATTTAATATTGGACTTCCATTTCCTAGTTGTACCTTTGATGGGCTTTACTAAGAAGGGTGTGAATTTTGTATGGATAGATAAATGTGAGATAGCCTTTCAGAAGATGAAAGGGATATTGACTTCAGTGTCGATCCTAATTCTTCTAGAGTAAGGAAGAAACTTCACTATGTATTGTAATACATTAGGTATCAGTCTAGGACTAGTTCTGATGTAGGGGGATAGAGTCATGGAATACAGGTCTCAGAAGTTGAGGGCACATGAGAAGAATTACCTGATACATAATCTTAAGTTAGATATAGTTGTACATACATTTCACTATTGGATACACTATTTACTGGGATAACATTTTTTGCTGTAAAAGGAAAAAAAATACCCAATTATATATTTACACATCATGATATGAATTTTAGGTAGCGAAGGTGGGTTGAGTACCTATTTTTTTCAAGATCGATCTTGCCTATATGCCTGGGAAAGGAAATGCAATGGTTGATGCACTGAGTAAGAGGACATAGATACAGGAAATTCAAGAATCCAATAGTGAGTGAAAACTTATTGATTTATTCTATAAGATACATCTGGAGGTGTAGGATAGTTAGGGAAAGACTTTTCATTCTTCCTTAGCTATTAACTCTACTCTTATGGATAATTTAAGAATGAGGAAACTATCAGATTATGGGGGCCTAGTCCTACAGGATAGTGTGTTAGGTGAGGAACTATCTCCTGGTTGGACCATATGTGAGGATGATATCCTATGTATACATGGTCATGTTTGGGTTCTAGTGGATATATGTGGGGATCTGATGTGAGATTTTAATGCCTCAGTTTTGGTGGTACATCCCAACATTACCAATATGTATCATGATTTATACCATCAGTACTGGTGGTTGGGTATGAAATATAAAGTGATCCACTAGTCAGCATGTGAAGGCGGAACAATAGTAATCATCTAGGGTTTCATAGTACTTTTCTATTTTGAGTGGAAATGGGATGATGTTATGATGGATTTCATGACTGGTTTACAAGGGCCTCCTCAAGGTATATATGTAGTATGATTTTTTTGGATAGGCTCATAAAGGTGGCTCATTTCCTACTGATCTAGGAGACCATTGGTTTGAATGATCATGGGAAGTTGTATATCCATGATATTTTATGACTTCCCAGAGTCCCTCGTGCTATCATTTCAGATAGGGATTCCCATTTTTTGTCTCATTTGTGGTAAAGTGTGGAGAGTGTGTTGGGTACACTGGTTTTTTTGAGCATAGAATACCACCCTCAGACTGATGACCAATAAAAGACTACAATTTAGGTGCTCGAATACATGCTTATATCATAGTTCCTAGATCTCAAGGTGCTCTTGGGAGAGACATATACCCTTGGTTGAGTTCACCTACAAAAATATTTATTAGGAAACGATACAGATGTAACCTTATGAGGATTTTTATGATAGGACATGTTGATCAACCATGTTCTAGTTAGAGTCTAGTGATACCGCTTTACTAGGACCACTTCACATGAAATTGACTTTTGAGCAGGTCCAATTACTGAGAAAGTGGATGGATATTGCACAATGTCGATAAGAATGTTATGATGATTACCAAAGATGATCTCTAGAGTTTGAGGTAGTGGATTGTGTCATTTTTATGTATCTCACCAAGGTTTGCGCACATATGGATTATGATACATGGTAATATTTTACCGTGATATGTTGATCCATTCTAGATTATGGAGAGGCTCAGGCCAGTATCCTATCAGTTTCAGTTACATCATAGATATCGATCCATTCATGATGTCTTCCATGTATATCATGTTCATTTTTATCACTCAAACCCATCTCACATTCTGCATCCAGATGAGGTGGAGTTATGAGTTGATGCGTCCTTTGAGGAGAATCATGTTTATATCATTGACAGGAGAACAAAGGTTCTTTTAGGATGGTTAGTTCCTCTAGTATGGGTGTTATTATAGCATGAACATTTACATTATGAGACTTTGGAATGGAAGTCGCACATACATTCTCATTGGATCGAATAATTCTTAAGAAATTCGTGACCACCCTTGAGAGGAAAATTCCCAGAAAAATTGCTTAATGTGGATAAGATAGTAAGATCCTAAGTTTTGATACAATGCTTGTGTCTCTTTAATTTTAGTTTAAATATATTTTTATGGATTAATGTGAATGAAAAATGTGATAATGTGTTTATCAAGGGTGTTCGAACATTGTTTGGATCCTGGGGACCTACTTTTTGGAAAATAAAAACAAGCCATACTTTTAAGAGAAACTATGTAGGATAGGACGTATGGTTACCCAAATCATGTGAGGCCTAGATAGTGGGATTAAATAGCCCACCAAATTTGATGAAACCATGCGGATAAAGGCACACACCCATGAAAAACGCTATAGACCTTGGATAGTGGGTGTAAGAATGATTTTTGAATGGTTAGTCAAACCATATGAAATAACTATGTGAGGTTCCACCTTAAGATAGTGGAGGGAACACGGTTAGTGTGGGGTATGTACAACCATGCATCCAAACCATGAGGCCTAAATGTTTTGGGGAAAATGAACAAAATTTTCTTATTGAGTTTATAATTTTTACACCCTTCTTCTTCTTTCATTATAGTAGATGGAACCTTTGTTGGGAGCTCCATTTGGAAGCCTCAAGGTATGCATTGCTTCAATTTCATCATCTGAGATCAAAATCGGGAGTTGTTCATCTCATTGGATTTATTCCAATAAGTAGTTCAATCATATTGTGTTGTTCTAAATTCTTCTTGGTATCGAGGAAGCTATTTACATGCAAGCTAAAATAACATATTTTCAGGTTCTTTGTTCATTATTTTTTCCACTGATTTGGATTGAATCAGATGGTCATATTGGATGAGAACTTTACTACGGACCTAGGGTATGTGGTTCATACCATTCCCATGGGGTTTGGTGCTTTATATTCATAGTTTTTGTTGTTCCATGTAGATGAATTTCTAAAGGCACCATAATTATTAATTGAATAAGTTATTTGAATGTATTGGTACAAGTTAGGGATTTCCTATAGAACCTTTGAGTGTGTTGGGGGTTGTTTTCCAAACCTAGGACACCCATGGGGTGTGTCCTTTCCATTTCCTATTGGTATACCACCTATAGGGTGTATGTGAGGTTTCCTAGTTAGAGAAATCCTATAATGAATTCAATTTAATTGAAATGAGATGATAAGATATTGTTTTCCTCCTTTTCCATACTATACATGATGTGAATTTCTTAACAGTTTAAATGTGAATTGATGAATAAATGTGAAGAAATGAAATGGTAGTGGATTAATTGGTTAGTATACCTTGGATATTTATTCTATTAGATGTCATAGAAGTCACCTATATGGATCTTGATAGTGGCAGTGGACTCCTTGGATGAGATTGATCCTTGGGTATTGATTCCATGGGATTCCTTGGGCCTTGCTACCACTTGGATCTGACTTTCTTAGGATCACAAAGGACATGGTCTGTTGACATGATCCTTGGACCCCAATTCAAGTCGAACCGAGTTTCCAACAAGATACTCTTAGGACTTGATGAGGATTCCTCGGTCCTCTATACATTCGTTCCAACCCCATAAGGTCTAACACTTCTGATAATACAATTCATCCATGGTAAAAGTGACATGCTTGATTAAACACCTCTTTTTTGGTTGATTTGAAACTTCTGGTTTTACGGAATGGCCATGGATGACATGATATACAATTTATATGGATAGGATGTGGATGTTATAATATACTATGTATACAACATGGTCTTTGTGTTTATTTCTATTTTCTTTACAATTGCCTTACCATAGCAGTTTGACCAATGTTTTGTAGGGATCCTTGTTCGTCTTGATAGTTACACTTTATTTTCATTACATATTCCATGGGAACTTGTTTCAATTTTTTTATACCTATGATATACAATGAACATTGTTTTTTCTTATATTGAGTAGCTTGGAAATGTTATAAACACTATTTGTGGTGGCCTATTGGGATTTAATCTCACACACTATCTTGAGTCATCATTGTGTACCCGGATATAAAATAAAGATACATGTAGGGATTGGAGTAAGTTCCCATAGTATGATGCTTGATTGTTCTCAACCTAGGATCAAGGGAGCACAAGACTGAGCTAAGGCTTGTGATGATATCTATAGATAGTTATTTTTGTTATTTTTTGTATTTTGATACATGTATTGTATTGAGGGTATATACTTATTTTTGTTTATTTGTAAACACATGACATGGAGTATCAGTTTGAATACGAGATTACTTCTGGAATTTTTGTATATATTTTTATTTTGTATGTGTATCTCAATTTCAGTTATTATTGTGCTTCTGCTAAGGTGGATTACTGGTATAGTTTTATAGTTTCTATTTTTTCTAATTATCCATTGATATAATTCTTCCTATATTGTTCTGTATGATTTCTACTATTGTGTTACACTCTAATAAGAGTTAATAGTCTCCCCAAAAACACACCATAGGGCATGACTTCTAGTTAGAAGCCTCTAACATTTGGGGTTATGCCCTTGAGGTCTTGTGACCCAGCAGCTCGAGGCACTATTCGGTGCTATCTAGTATAGGATGTTACATAAATGGATTAAAATTCCCCTCCCACGTAGGCCAATCAAACAAAATAAAATAAATAAATCTTAAGGGGGAACTTACCATATCACACATTCATACTACACTTCTATCTAAGTCTACCAAAATTTATATCCTAGGGAGGCGATCATTACATCATTAACATTACATGTATTCTAAGAAATAGTAATCCCACAAAATCGTCACTAACCATATGATAATTAGTGTCATGACCCATCCCCCAGGTCCCACCTCGTGACTACCCTAAGGCCACCTCTTGAAGTCCATGAGATGGTGACTAGCACTGAAGGCATCAACCTGCAAGTGGGAGGAATTTTCCTGAATACATATACTCACACACACGCCCAAACAAGTCCTACACATTGACCAAAGAAAAAACATGTATACTAAAACAAGACTGAGTACAAAGTACAGCTGAAGGAAAGTGGGCCAAAATACAAAGCCAACGAAAGGACTAAAAACAGCAAAGTACACAAAGGAAACTTGGAGGGCCATCCGCAGAAAAACCCACCTGGTTGTGAGAGTAGTGTAGATACTAGAGACTGAAGTATAATGTCTTGTACACCCTGTCTTAATAGGCCACTACTATTCCTAGGACACTGGTAAAATATTGTAGCAACTGTCGGTCTTATCCGCCTTAGCACCTCTTGGTCCTAGTCCACCAAAGTCTTTGTTGAAACGTCGATCATCTGCACCAGACACAACATGTGCGGGCGAAGCCCATACTGGGTTGAGTAAAAATGTACTCAGTAGGGACCCTAAAACAAAAAAGGAAATTCCACACAAAAAATCTCAAACTAAAGTATGAAACACAGGAAAACTCACACCAGGTATACATTTAGGGTAGTGATAGTGGAAACATGAGTCACGACATCGAACACCTCGGTTGCTGGATAACTCATCCTTTAAAGAGTACAATGGGTCTTCCAAGTCACAAATAAGTGCTTCCCACTAACCTTGGACTTCTTAGGTACACCTCCCCACTGCGTATTATGGTCCTACTAAGTCATAGAGAAGTGCTTCCCACCATGGGCCTGCAAAGTCACAGAGAAGTGCTTCCCACTAATCTTGGCCAACTGAGGTACTCCACATAATCATGTATCATGGGCCTTTAAAGTCATATATAAGTAATTACCACCATGGGCCTTCAATTTCATAGAGGAGTGCTTCCCACTGGGCCATAGTCGGGTCATACAGAGTCAAAAGTAAGCAATCCTTAGGTCTCATCCAACCACAGGGTTTCATACGTAGCACGACTGGGGGAACCGCTAATCAAGATATTTGTCACATATAAACTTCCATGAAAGATGTCATAGATCACTACAAAAGATATTTCTCATTGATACAGTCCCAACATCACAAACAACTTGTTAATCAGATGTGTGGTTTGAAAGATATAGGCATTTTAGTAAAAAGGGTCTTGTTTGATTCGAGTCTGATCCAACCATGTCACATGCCAAACCCGACCAAAACTCTCGCAGATTATCGCAGAAGGACTGACTCATCACAAGGGTCCTCTTTCCATAGATAGCGCATCAATCAGACACCCGGTCTATGAGTTTCTAGCGTTTTAGTTACCAGGGGCTTGTTGCGTCTGAGCCCGATCCGACCCGGTCAGACCGACCCGACCAACTCGACTCAGGTGTCCCACAAGCACCAATTTAAAAATTGGCCAAATCAATCATACCCAATTTGGTTCTGGGTCAGTCCATTCTGTTCTGGCCAATGGGCCAATCCAAATGGGCCTCGCTGGACCCGCCCTGGTTTGGCCGAGGGTCTAGCCCGCTAAGCAGTCCGATGACCCGGTCAAGTCCGGACTGGCCCAAAGGGTGTGGGTATGGCCTGTCGGCATGGATCCGACCTTTCGGTTAGGGTCTGGACCACCAACACGGGTTCGGGCCACTGGTGTGGGTCCAGACCGCTAGTTTGGGCACAGCCCGCCAACCCGAGTCCTGGCCGCATGAGGCAGCCGGGGTGCACCACCCGACCGGGATGGTGCAGTCGCACTGCGTATGGTTCCCTCTGCCCCGTGGGACGTCGCGGGGCCTCCACCTCTAGCACCAAGAGAAAAACCATGGCTAGTCTAGCCGAACCAGGTGGCTCGAACGCGGGCCATCTCCCTTCATGTGGAGCCCTGCCTGGTGTCATGTCCTCCGCTGCTATGGCCTGATGGCCACGATCTCCAGTGGTTGCGGCGTACCGACGGGTACGCCACTCTTCCTGATCACTGGCATGGCCGACGGCCCTCTGTCTCGCTGACTAGAATACGGCTAGCGCATATTGCCGTTGGCGTGGTGGAAGATCCTTCAGCGGACCACCAGACGTGCACTGGTGGTCCATTATTCATATCACCTGCTTCTATGGCCTTTGGAGTTCACTTTCCTCATTACAAAGGCCTTTAATCACCCTATCCATCATTTTGAGAATGAATCCATCAAGAACGCACAAGAGGAGGTTCTCACGCCTTGTTCTTATCGACCCAGGCCCTCATTGTTAAAGGTTTATAATCAAATGGGGAGGCTCAGTGATTTTTTGTTTGATCATACAAGAATAATTTTAACCCCAGATAATGAAACCCCCAATAGTGTTACCCTCATGCATAAACATACTAAGCGGGGGTAAACCTATTCGTGGGTTGATCCGTGTTTGTTGTTTCTAGAAAAGAATGGGTAAGAACATTCAAATCATATAAAACCTCTACCTCTTTGACATTCAATGTTTAAGCATTCATTCTCGAGGTTTCAAGGTGTCGACACTGCTTCTGGCTCCGTTCATCGAGGTTCGTCGAAGTCAGTGGAGTCTCACTGACGTTATTTGTTGGAGAGATAATTATCCAGAGTTTTCTTAGGGAATCCTCCAAGTTTAATTTCCAAACCCCGCACATTGGATTATTTAAAGAAAACAGAAAGTGCAGCGATGATGTGCCCATTAATAATGCTCATTAAATTAGTCTCATTTAATAAGCCACATTTAATGTGCCATTAAGGTAATAGCGTTGCATTTTAAAATGATTCATTATTGACCCTCCATTAATGTGTCTCGTCACTGCCTCGTCATTACACCGTAACGTCGCCTTCCTCCACCTAATGGTGAAAAAATAAATAAAATAATTATTTAAAATAATTAATTATTTTTACTGAGAATTCCAAAAATTAACTTTTTCGCCCTGCCCTTTCCGACCGAAGTTAAGTCATTTCTAGGAGATTCCTAGTAGTCTGAATCTAACGGTACCCTCATATTTTCGATCAATGAACCGGTTAAAAATTTATAAAATCTTGCTCGAACTTTTACTAAACGTACCTTAAAAAAGTTCAAAAATTAACTTTCACCCTCAACCCGCACTGGTCAATGTTAGTCTTCACATCTGGAGAACACACCCCATGAGTTAAACGGTACTCTCGAATTTTCAATCCGAGTGACCATTTAAGAGTTATATGGATTTGAAAATAGAATAATTGTTACTTAATTATTTTATTCACGACCAGAAACTAACTTACATTATTGGCCCATGCTAGCTGATATTTGGGTCTTCCTAAGGAATGTATACCCTCACGAGTTCAATGGTAGTCTCATATTTTTAATCTGAGTCACCACTCATGAGTTATAAGAATTTGAAAAATAAAATAATTTTATTTAATAATTTTATTTATAGTTATTTCATTTTTGGGATTTCTCACTAGAGGCATACGCCGACTAATATTAAGTCATTCCAAGGGTAAACCCACCATCCTGAATGCAACAGTGCCCCCAGATTTCTATTCTAAACAACCATTTAGGAGTTATTCTACTTTTTCAAGAAAATTGATCATGTGTTCTATTTAAAGCATAACATTTCTCAATGGATCATTTCAGGCACTCCGGGCCTCAAAATCACGTGTCATCAGAGAGTCTAGTCTCAAAATAATCTCATATATAAAAAAACTGTAAGAAAATTTTGATACATTACATTCTCCCCACCTTAGGGATTTATATCCCAGAAATCCAAAAAAAGAAAAATTAAACAAATGGGGGGTACTGAGTATGAATTTGAGCCTCTTGATCCCATGTTCTCTTCTAGAGGTTCTCATGCAGCCACCAGACATGCACTATAGGAATCGATCATCCACAAAGGACTCGCTCTTGTCGATCCTCTATCTCCACCAGGAACTCCGCAAATATTTCGCAATCATCAATTTCTAGCTCTCCTTAGTCGATGATGTGCGATGGATCATGCACATACCTCCTCAGCTGTGACACATTGAAAACATCATGCACTTTGTGCATCTATGGGAGAAGATCTAGGTGATATGCCACCACGCCAACTCCACTCAGAAACTGAAAAGGTGTGATAAATCTCAAAGATAACTTGCCACCTAGACCAAAACTCCTCAATCCCTATCGGGGTGAGACCCAAAGGAAAACATGGTCTCCCTCCCCAAACTCCAAGGGTCTCGGTCTTTTGGCCACTATTACTGATGTCATAGGTCTTGGTACATCTTCACCACACTAGGACGTACCACCAAAGGGGATGTATTAAACTCCCTCAACACCTCCTCCAGTAATGTCACTAGTACCACAGTGTGTCCTCTGAAAAGGATGAAATTCTCCCCAGCTATTGAAATTCCATTTGGAGCTTCTCCAGAGGATAACTAAGCACGTCAGGCTTCATAGTCAGCATCCAAAAACTGTTCCTAACTAACTCCCTGCAAAAGTGGGGGAGTGATAGTCATTGAATGATGGTAAGCTGCTCCATCATCATCCATGAAGGATATATGAATCCTGGCTAGCTACTTCGTTGCCTCACTCAGCATCTATAAACCAGACCTCATGCTAAGCATGTATGCCACCATGTTCCCCTTCCTAGGAGTATAGACTATCTCAAAGTCATAGTCCTGAAGGAACGCTATCCATCAACGATGTCTGAACTACTAAAAATCCTACGGGAACATTCCCATACATGCGAACGGCTAACCATTTTAAGTGATTGATGTGCCCATCAATTCTTTGGTAGTGGGTACTCGTTCTCCATGACCAATTGATTAATGTGAAGTTAATCCACACATAACCTTGAATATTGGGTCTTACTAACCCATCCCTCTGTAAGTCCCCCACCTATGCACGCTGCTTTCAAAGCTATACGAAATCCCTCCTATATACAGATATTGATATCGGTGCCATATGAGGGTGTATAATGATACATAAGTCTCTCCCCCAGCATGGAGATAACCCTGTAAACATATTTTAAAGGGACATTCCCACACTCTGCCTCTACTATTGGGAACTGAAAACTAAAAACATCTACTACCACGAGGGTAAGTCCAGATGACTCAAGAGTGATAGATTCCACCCTCGTATGCATGAGTTTATCCCATGATTCTTGGTTTTCCCTTTTTTTCCGACCAAGGAAAACCACATTCCAATGTTGTGGATATACCACATCATTTTTGCCTAAAAAGTCAATCTAAGCATTAAAATTGGATGAATAGTCCATACCCAAACTAACATCATAAGTCCTTGACGCCACCACCAAGAGGTTCCAACATAAACTCTCACCTCAAGGGTTAGATCTCACCATCGACATAAGTGTGATTTTCGAGTCTCCTCCCATTGGTATGTCCAGATGTAAAGATCATGTCAAATATTTAACCAAAAAATCTTGGTCTTGAACAAGATTTGTGACAAGAAATAATTATTAGAACCTATGTCTATTAATACGGCATCCAATAGTAGACACAGACCATACCTAGAATCATTAATGGAGCCCTCGGGTCATACTCCTTGACCGCATGTAGCTACTCCCTTCCCCTATCCTCCAACTGTACCCTCAATTAACGAAGCCCTGCAGGAGTAATCCAATATTCTTGTGTGGATATTAGTGTCATCCCAAGGTACGGATCAAAGTATAAGTTTAACTCTCAACATATAGGTAATCATGGAACATCTTCAAGGGAGACGTCCTTATACTCTACTATCTCTAAATAACTTGAGGACTCATTACATTCACTGCACAGAGGGTCGAACTAGCCAACTGAATAGGATTTGGATATACCCTCATCTTCCTGATTCCCTCAAGAGATGCAAGGATTTCCCCTCTGCTGATAAAAAGAAATCTGTTTCCCTATCCATAGATGAACCACATATTTTTTCTAATACACTCAATCTTGGAATGAACGGTACAAGTACATACCAATAATGTCATCGTAAAGCCTCGATGCTAATACTGAGAGATCCTAACCGATAATTTTTCCTCCAAGAGTCAAGTAACACTATCAAGACTAGTGTGTGGTCATTGCGTCCCCTCTATTAGGATTCTCTAAACATGAGGTTCAATTCAACGGTCTAAACCAGAACCTCTATGTTTCAAACAAGAAGAAGTGGCAGGAAAGGGAAATCACTAGTACAGGTGTCTATTAATACTACAGCTAATGTATAAATACATGCATTATACCTTGATTCATCCCTGGAGTCTTGAGGTCATAAGACTTGACAGTTTGTAATTGTCTCCTCTTCTACCCTACAATATGAATTCTGGGACAATCTCGCAAAAGATGTCCCTTTTCAAGACAATAATAGAAAAGTATTCCCTTCTGGAAACTAGCACATTACCTCCAACGAACCCTATGGTTTTGCAACTTAATTTTCACACCTGCAATCCATAAGTCATGATTACCCTACATCTTGGGTGATCATTTCCTCATATTCCCATGACACACATTCAAACCCTATGCCTCATCGCTAAGTTCCAAAAGAGCCATCCATGACTTGGTCTGGCAAGCTGCATCCACCTGAACCATTGGAGGTGTGCCTATTAGCTAATCAACGGGTGGTGGTAACACCAGTATACCACTTGGAGGGACCATCTTTAGAATTGGTCCCTGAACAGATGCCTTGTTTCTAGGAGGACTATCCTCATGACTCTATATCAGGATCCTGGCTGGTCATCCACATGGAGGCCTCCTGAGATAGATCATGACGTACCACAATTGGAAGGTTATACCTAGTGAACAAAGTATTATTAAAAATGACATAAGTAGACACTTATGCAACTAGTGTTTTCATGTATAGAGTTGAAAATTCTAATTCAAGGTCCTAGTGTATTGATATGTCGGTCATCGCACCAATACTAGACTCCTCGAATCTAAAAGTCAAACTCGCAACACTTAACATCGTTTCCCCAAAAGAAAAACAACAGACTCCAAATCTTTATGGAAGAAATGAACACCCTCTAATACCACTTTTTCATGACCTGTCCCCTGAGGCTCATGTCGTGACTTCCCTAAGCCCAACTCCCGAAGGCCAGAGGCTGGCAACTAGCGCCGAAGGCATCAACCTGCAATTGGGAGGCATTATCCTAAATACTTGTAGACACACACACACCCAACCAAGTCCCACACAGTAACCAAAGAAAAAACCCCATTATACTAAAACAAGACTGAGTACAATGTATAACTGAAATAAAGTGGTCCAGAATACAAACCCAACGAAAATACTGAAAACAACAAAGTACAAAAAGGAAACTCTGATGGCCATCCATGGAAAACCACACCTGGCCGTGAGAGTAGTGTAGCTACTGGAAGCCTAAGTAGAATGTTTTTTCCAATTGATCCTACTGGTCCCTGCTTGGTCCTAGGCAAGTAGGCCCACTTTTGTAGCGTCAATCAGTCTCGTCCCCCTGAGCACCTCTAGGTCCTAGTCCACCAAAGTCTTTGTCGAAACGCCAATCGTTAGCACCAGACACAACACGTGCGGGCGAAGCCCATGTAGGGGTGAGTAAAAACTTTCTCAGTAGGGACCCCAAAATAAAAAGGAAATAACACAAAACAATCTTCAAAGTAAAGCATGAAACATAAGACAACTCACACTAGGTATACATTTAGGGTAGTGATAGTGGAAACATCAGTGACAACATCGAACACCTTAGTTGCTTGGGAACTCCTCCTCTAATAAGTACAATGTGTCTTCCAAGTAATGAAGAAGCGCTTCCCACTAACCTAGGGATTCTTAGGTACACCTCCCCACCACGTGCCATTGTATTGTTAAGTCATAGAGAAGTGCTTCCCTCTGTGGTCCTGCAAAGTCACAGAGAAGTGATTCCCACTAATCTTGGCCAACTGAGGTACTCCTCCTCCTCATGTACCGTGGGCTTGAAATGTCATAGATAATTTCTTCCCATCATGGGCCTGAAAATTCACAGATAAGTTCTTCCCACTGGTCTATAGTCAAGTCATATAGAGTCAAAATTCATCAGTCCTCAGCTCTCAACAAACCATAGGGTTCTGTACGTAGCATGACTGGGAGAAACAATCCTCAAGACATTATTCAAATATCAAATTCCATGAAATTCACTATAGAGCTTGAAAAAATATCCTCCTTATTGAGAGGGTCCCAACATCACAAACGACTTGTCAATCAGACACACAGTTTGCAAGATACATGCGTTTTAGTAAAAAGGGTCTGGTTGGATTCGAGTCTGATCCAACCCGGTCATATGCCAACCCCCATAAAAACTCTCATAGAGTATCTCAGAAGGACCACCTCTTGTAAGGGTCATTGTTCCAAAAACATCATGTCAATTGGACACTAGGTCTACCAGTTATTAACGTTTTACTAACCAGGAGTCGGTTGCATTCGGACCCGATCTGACCCAGTTGGACCGACCCGACCAACCCGACCCGGGGGTCCCACAAACCCCGAATTAAAAAAAAGACTGACTCAGCCTGACCTGGTTTGGGTCTGGGTCAGTTCGGTCTGGTTGGGCCAATGGGTCAGGCCCAATCGGCCTCGCTGGACCAAGCCCAGTTTGGCCGAGGGTCCAGCCCGTTGGGTCGTCCGGCAACCGTGTCTAGTTCGGCCTAGTCTGAAGGGCACGAGTGCGACTTGCCAGCCTGGGTCTATCCCATTGGTGTGGTTCGGGACCACCAGTGTAGGTGCGGCCCACCGGTGTGGGTCTGGTCCACTATCTGGGGCGCGGTCCGTCAGCACAAGGCCTGGCTGCAAGAGGCGGCCAGGGTGAGTCACTTGACTGGGACACAGCAGCCATGCCACGTCCAGTCCCCTCTGTAATGCGAGATGCTAGGAGACCTCTACCTCCATATGCGGTCGATGGACCATGGCTCATCCATCTGAATAGGGTGGCCCGAACGCGGGCCATCTCCCGTCACGCGGCGCCCCGCCTGGCACCACATCCACCTCTACCACAGCCTGATGGCTGCAATCACTATCCACTGTGGTGTGTCGATAGGAACACCCCTCCACCCGGCCACCAGCATGGACAGAGGTCTTCCGTCCTACTGACCGACTTGTGGCTAGCACGTTCCTCCACTCCCAGCATGGTGGAAAATCTTTCGGCGGACCACCGGACGTGCACCGGTGGTCTGTTCTTCACCGCTTGTGTCTATGGCCTTCATAGTTTGCCTTCTTCATTGAGAAGGCCTTAAATAACCCTCTCCATCGTTTTGAGAAGACATCCATCAAGAACGCACAAGCGGAGGTGCTCAATAATTTTTCGTGTCATCTCGGGCCCTCTGCGTTAGAGTTTTATAATCAAGGGGGCAGGCTTAGGGATTTGTTGTTTGATCATAATATAATAATCTTAATTCAGGATAAAAAATCCCCAATAGTGTTACCCTCCCACATAAACACACGAAGCGTGGGTCTACCTATTCGTGGGTTGATCTGCATTCGTCATTTCTATAAAAGAACAGTGAAGAACATAAAAATCATATAAAACCCCTACCTCTTTGACGTTTTATGTTGAAGCATTCATTCTCTAGGTTTCAAGGTTTCGACATTGCTTTTATCTCTATTCTTTGAGGTTCATCGAAGTCGTTGGAGTCTCTCTAGCGTTCTTCATAGTTATTCATTGGAGAGGAAATTTTCTATAGTTTCATCAGAGAATCCTCCATGTTTAATTACCAAACCCAACACATTGTATTACTTAAAGATAAAAAAAATCATGGCGATGTTTCTCCCATTAATAATGCCTATTAAATTAACCTCATTTAATGAGCCACATTTTATGAGCCATTAAGGTAATAGAGTCCCAGTTTTAATTGAGATATTATTTAGCATCCATTAATGCATCTCGTCACCACCTCGTTGTTACACCATAGTGTCGACGTTTTCCACCCAATGGTGAGAAAAGAAATAAAATAAATCTTTTAAATTTTTTTTTTGAAAAGTCCAAAAAATAACTTTTTTTCTCAGCCCTTGCTAGCCAATGTTAAGTCATTCTAGGAAAATCACAGTGTTCCGAATTCAATGGTGCCCTTGAATTTTCAATCCGAGCACTATTTCAAAAGATAGAAAACCCCACATGCACGTTTACTGAACACACCTTAAAAAATGTTTAAAAATTCACTTTCACCATCAACCTGCGCCAGTCGAGTTTAAGCTCCGCATAAGGGGAATATGCCCCCCATGAGTTCAATGGTAATCTCTAATTTTCAATCTGAGTTACCATTTAGGAGTTATAAGTATTTAAAAATAAAATAATTTTTACTTAATTGTTTTATTCACAGCTAAAAACTAACTTCCATTGTTTGCCCGTACCAGCCGATATTAGGGAATATCTAAGGAAATAATACCTTCACGAGTTCAGAGGTGGTCTCGGATTTTTAATCTGAGTCACCGTTCATGCATTATAATAATTTTAAAAATAAAATAATTTTATTTAATAATTTTATTTACATTTATCCATTTTTTTGTTTTCTCACTGCAGGCCTTCACTGACTAATATTAAGTCACACCTAGGATAAACCCACCATCCTAAATGCAATGGTGCCCTTTGATTTCTGATCTGAGCAACCATTTAAGAATTCTTCCAATATTTCAATAAAACTTCTCAAGAGTGCTATTTAAAGGTTATCATTTCTTGAAGAATCATTCTGGGCACTCTAGGCCTTGGAATCACTTGTTGTCAAGACGTGTAGTCTCAAAAAGATCCCATATATAAAAATATTGAATGGAAATTTAGGGAACTTACATTAGGAAACCCCATTCACACTTAATATCTTTATCCACTACATCCTTCTCCATTTACCACTATGCAATCATATAAGAGAGAACCAAATATCATAAATCTTTTATGCCCTTATATAGATATTTTATGACCCCATGCCTTAGTGGAATGAACCATAGAAAAATTATATTTCCCAAGTGTAAACCGTTATTTGAAAGTCTATATTTACCATTATGTGTCACAAAAGCTATTTTACCCTAAAAGAACTTTATACACCCAACATCCCCTTTATTTGTGGATAAAACATTATCTTAGAAAACAGTCCAAAAATTTTAACGATCTCATACAAAACTTGCACACCCTCATCCTAATTTGGCACTACCTCATCATAGACCTTAAGTAAGTTTCCATAATGTTAGATAGAATTTTTATAAAATTGGAATGACCCCATGTTGATTTGGAAAACTCCTCTAGTTGAAATAAAAAACAATCCTCACCAATTTTCAAAAATTTAACTATCTTGATGATATTTTATTCTTGAAATAATCATATAAACTTAACAAAAAATCATAAAAAAAATTCAACACTTTTTTTATCATAAAAACGTATCATCAAAATCTGCTTATTTATATATTTTCAAAATTATCTTTAAAAATGTGAAATTCCAATGTAAATAACTTGAAATTGAAAACAAACCAATTTATATAAACATATAATAATTTTTAAAACTTATTATATTCCATTTTTATAATTTCCCTTCCCCCCTTAAACCACTATATCATAATTATTATGTATTTTAAAATTTTATGTCAACATAATAAGTTTATATTCATATTTTCAATTTACTAATTTAATGTTTATCTTGGATTATAATTAAATTTACACCCATTATAGAAGAAAAAAATATGATATATTCAAATAGATTAATTGAATATGAGAATTTTGAATCCCCTACCTCAATCCCATTATGATTATCCATACTAAATTGTCTGTGACCATTCTTTTATTCCCTTCCATTTTCCACCTCTTTCTCTCAATATTCCATGAAATATTGATTCCAATAAACTATTTATTGAGAGAATATATAAAATATATAAATTTTATCTATAAAAAATGGATCAAATGAGATATAAAAAGTATTATTCTCCTCAAAAATCAAGATATAATTTTCCATTAATTTTTTCATAACCTCCATTGACTGTCCCATCTCAAAACCTCTCATAAATATATTTGTTAATCATTGAGTTTTGAAATAGAATAAATATAATATACATCCAGTAATTCCGATAATATTCCCACGTTTTTAACCTCCATATATCTCACATAATTTATTTATAAATATAATCCATTAAAATGAATTATATAAATAAATCAATTAATTAGTTAATTCTCTTAAGTTTAAACATTTACCAAAAAATTATATTATCATAAGAAATTACTAAAATTACACCCAAGGGTAAACAATATTCCCTTAATCCAAATACATACTAGAAATTTCATTTTGACATCATTAAAATTTTTATTTTACCCTTAAAAGTAAAAAAAAATAACCTCAAGAATTTTAGAAACTCTCAATCATGGGGTCTTTACATATGTAGTGTGATTATCTTGGCATTCCGCACATCAAGGTAAAAAAGTATTTCATATATGATGTTTATGTTTTAGTATTTCTCATAAAAGAATAAAATGTAGTGTTATTGTCATAACACTACACCTTATGGAGGAAAATAGATTACATGGATACTATTTGAGTAGTTCACAAATATTATTTAGGTCTTCAAACATGTCGCATTTTATTATGTAACATTTTATATTTAATTTATGTTTTAATTTTTTCTAATTTACAGGGCTTTTTTTATGAACAATGGAAGGAGGCACAATTTAGACATTGATAAGTGTTTAAAGCTAGTCACATGTGCATCATGAAAGGAATCAATGGGATAGAATAGATTATAATTAGTGATTCCAAGAAAAATGGGGTTAGTATAGACATCATCAAAGGAAGTTCACTACCACCATTTCATCCACCTATAGTATTTTGATAATTTCTATCCCCTGTTATGTGTACCTCAATTTTATTCTCTTATTTATAATTTTCTTATCTTTTTGAGGTGATTCTTTTGGTCTTAGTGATGATGGATATTACTGAAAATGATTTGTGGAGAAATAATAAAAGTTTTATTTACATGAATAAAATTCATAGAGTGTAGTTATCATTACAATTAATTAGTAATTATTTTAAAGATAATAGGATAATTATATTTGTATAGCTATTGGGATGATTTTTTTGGATGGAAATGATAAAAAATCTCTATTGGTTTTTATGAAGGCAAGTGTGGTTCCTAAATAGGGTATAAAATAATCCATTATGACACATAGAGTGATTTTAGAAGATAAAACAATCCACATTCTTGAGGTGTTTACTAATATAATATAAAGAATAAAATATATATAATATAATATAGAGAATATAGTAATGTATTAAAATTATATATATGCATGTAGTCTCTCAACAAAGCTCTCATAATGAAATAATGAAACAGGAGAATAGTGATGATGGTATAGACATGTTGAAGGATTCGATCAATCTATGAAGGTGATTAATACATTATTTATCTCATTATTATACATGTTTCATGTGAAGGAGTTATCTAATATTGTTGAAGGTAGTGATTTAAACATTTGCATTTTTTGATTGAACGTGATTATTACATCATGTCTACAGTAATAGATATTTTAGTAGAACTGTGAGAGGATTGGAGAGATCCCTCACATCTTAGATGTGACCCACTATGAGTGAATAAAGTGAATCATTATATACTTGTGTGTGATTATTTTTTTAACAACATCTCTCAATTGAGAAGAAATCAGTCTATATGAAGAAAAAAGTAATGATCCTAAAAATAACCACGTATTCATTGAAAATAAGTGAGATATTTTTAGATCCTTGATTCACCCCAACTAAATTCATACATTTTTATAGAAATTTTAATTCTACCTCTAATATATTTTCTCTTATCAAACACAAGATAAAAAAACAAAATATCACATTTTAATGGTTAATAAAGGCTAAAATGAACTAAATAAAAGTTAATTATATTTCAGTTCTTCTAGAACAACAACTCTTACATTCTCTATCAAAAGTAAACCTACAAATACCTCCCTTAATTACTCTTCTCTTACAATTTTTTTTGTATATATGTAACACTTATTATATCCCCATAAATCAAAAATATTGTAATTTATTTATATAATATAAACATCAAGAGTGGAATCTCCAAGATTTTTCTGAAACTATTTTAGTTATTTAAAAATTTTCATTTCTAATATAATATCATTCCATATTACGAACATTTTATCCCTTTTGTGAAATTTCATTTCAAATTTAATGAAATATACATTTTTTATTAAATATATATAACAATTATTCATTTTCCTTTAGATAAATCCTTTACCCTTACCCTTTTACACCATTATTATATATCTTGAGGTATGAAATCCCATGTTCTACTCAATAAGAATAAATATATTTTGGGAATCATATAATGTTTTATAAAACTTAGTCATGTTATAATTCATGGGCAACTAATCCTAGTAGAGCCACACATAATGAATTATCAAGGTCCTGATGAGTGTTAACTTTGTAATAAATCTAATACCTTTTTATTTTGAGGGGTTTTAAAAATATATAACTATTTAAAATTCTATATACATCTCATGAACATTTCATTTAATTATGTATCTTTATGTATGAATAAATATAATTAACTTAATTTGTATATTATATTAATAGAACAAATTATAATGTTCTAATCATGTTAATATATAAATTTTTATGTAATCAATTATCTGTATTTTAAATCCATAAAAAAATTCAATTATAATATTAAACACACACACACACACAGATATATATATATATATGTATCCAAGGTAAATTGTACACGAAACTCATTAATTTGAAATAATAAAAGCATATAAAAAATACATAAGAGCATGTATGGTAAGACAAGTAACACACCCCACTTTTTTAAATAAGGCCTTAGATACCAATTTAGTGAGAAATCTGATCCAAAGTCCCACTATATATAGATTATTATCCAAAAGTGAATTAAATTTTCTATATAATTGAAACTACATATATGTATAAATAATTTTAAAAAAACATGTACGTTGAAATTATAACTGACATACCACTTTCATTGGTTTAACTAAATTAGATTGTATGTTACACATAGAATGAAACTCATTGAGTCCATGCTATGAAATATAGATAATAAATTTTAATAAATTATATAAAGCGTACTAATATTTATAATATAAAAATTTCATACATACACATTTTTTGAATAGATAATACAAGAGTGAATAAATATTTTATGAATTTAAATAATCAACATCTAAAAATTTCATATAATTATAAACACTTTATAATTCTTAAATATATAAACATTTCATAAAATATAAATATGAAAAATTTCATTTAGATCATAAATATGAGTAATTCATGTCTATTTATTTCATAACATAAATGAACACTTTCATGTTTATTAGAACATATAACTTATGAAGGAAAAAGTTTCATATTTCATATGTATTATATGAATAATTCATATATAATAATATTGTTATTATTATTATATAAATTAATATATTCTTATATAAAAATTTTAAATTACATAATATAGACCAATACTATATTCCATGTCAAAATCACGAAATGATATCCTATATTGTTAACTATAGCATATTCCTTATCATAGATATCTATATCAATAAAATTCCCCTCATGATAAATGTTATCATATTTAATGTGATGTAATCATTACATGTGGTTTTTTGTGTTAAAAAATTAGTATTGATGTTCTAATATCACTCCTAGTGATATCCAAAAACAAAAAATTTATAATATAATGCATATTTGGGTTAGTAATATAAAATTATTTAATTATAATTATCTATTTTAGAATATATATAAAATATAATATTTTTATCCAAATTAATAAAAAACCAAATCCTATATTAAGATACATCATCTCATAGACATTGGTATCAGTATGTCATTACAAAAGATATAATGTGTTATTTACATTTATAGAATTTTCTCAAAACACATATTTCATCTCAACTTCACCAAATTTGGATTTGATATAACTAATGGGTTTTAGTGACTTATGAGAATTCTCAATATAGTATAAATCACAAAACTCAAATTCCAAGATCATTCCAAAATAGTTTTATTGTAGATTTTTATAAGTGAAGAATATTACTATTTATTATAATTAAAAAATTTCACCTTCAATTTACATAATTATGATCCCTAACAACTACTAAAAGACTCTTTCATTCATAGGTAATCCATTGGTTATTATAATCACAGGTTAAATCAACATGAAATCCATTCCTTCTTGGAAAGCTATCATATTTGGTTTAATGAAGAAAGAAATATCAAACGAGTTTTTTAACAAGGAGTATTTGACTTGGGGTATATTTTTGTCAAGGATTGAACCCATTTTATACCCTTCCAATGTCAAATTAAGGGAACTCTAAGGATCAAGTGTAGTTCATGTGTCACCTCCTCTAATACACTTTACTAATATTCATATAATACTATTTTTATTTGTTAAGTAGAAACCCATCCACATAAGCCGGAACTCAATAGAAAATTACACAAATTGAAAAATCCTAAATTGAAGGAAAAAATAGAAAGTGGGTCCCAAAACTGGAATACGAAAAGGCCTAGAAACACCTAAAAATACAAGAGAAAATAAATCCAAGATAACATTTTCATTGCAGTCTCTATGAAACATTAGAAGATCATCACTACAAATTGATACGTCACCAACACAATTCACCACTATATCACATAAAACTAAAATCTATACCAAAATAAATATAGAAAATAGAACAAAGTATTTATATATTTCAAAATCATCAAATTCATAATAAATATAACTTTATAGAACAAATATAGGGAGTATGAATGAACCATAACCTGAAGGCACAAGAAAAATGAAGATCAAATAAGGAAACTTATAGGGAGTGTTGCACATGGACAAACAAAGCATATAAGAACCAAAATATAAAGCATGAAAAGAACATAGAGCAAAATAATGGAGACTGACCCTATAAGTATATACCATAATCAATGATGGAATAACCAAGTAGTCATCACCTCTGTCAATGTAATTGTTGAGGATAACCAAGCTTCCATAAATGATCTAGATCACTAGTAGATCTAATATGTAATGGATCTATTTTTTATATTTTGTCATTTAATATTTATATATATATATATATAAGGATTTATCCTTAGAGTCAGCAAAATTTTTAGGTGTCTCAGGATCATGGAATTAATATATTAATATATTAATATATTGTAATGCATGTGTGTGTGTATCATTTTGATAAAAAGGGTTTTTTTTATTTTTAGAGTCATTGGATGAAATATATTAGGCCATGATTAATTCTAGAATATAATTTTTTCCCATGGAATGACCTAAGGTTGGTCTTCATTGGATATTCTGTGAGAGGTGACCATCGTTGTGTGCGTTTAATGAAATAAATAATTTGTTTGTTTGTTTTAATTAAATGACCTAACCTATCAGAATTCACTATAAATACATAATTATGATGTTTTTATAGGGATAGTAACATAAAACTGGGAGGATTAGAGGAGTGCATTCTTCGTTGTTGTTGGAAAACCCAAGGACACATATCAGTTATCGGATCAAGGTAGATCGAGGGGAAGGAAGTGAACGTAGTGGATCTTCTTCATCACTGGTGAATGAACTCTTCTCTCATGATCGATCTGAAATTTAAGTAGGGATAATTATTTACAGTTTATTCCCACCTAAATTTATACAAATGTATTTTTTATCTTTTTATCTTTGTTTTCAATACCCACACATTACATGAGCGTGTTTTATAATTTTATTTGTTTAAATATGTTATTTTAGTTATTCGATGCTATCACCCATGACCCTACATGTATCAATTGTTGTATAAGTTGATAATGGACAATGATGACCATCAACTTTATTATGGTGTTTTTATCCCACTATTCTTTACATTCGTCACCATTGGCCTATAAGGTTATGGTTCAACATTGTCGGGGTATGTTTAAAATGACCAAACACCCAAAATCATGTCGATTACGGGAATGAAGAATGATTTAATGGTTTATAGATGGATCAAGGTTAAATGAGGGATATGGGTGATACTACATGGATTTTATATCCAAAGAGGCAGTGGGAAATAAGATCCACTATGGGATGTGTGATGGACTTCTACACAGGTGATAATATTCCAATTTATTGCCACTAGAGGCTAGGCATCGATGGTCTATGAAATTTTCTTTCAGTTTTGGGAGGAAAATGGTGGGATTCCTGATGATTAAAGTGTATCTAGGGTCTATTTCAATAAATTTATTTCCTAAAAAATGGACTACACAAAATGTATTATGAATAACACAAGGCATGTAGCCCTAGCTCAATGGATAGGGTTTTGAGTAGAGATAAATATAACAAGTCATGTGACCCAATGATACTAGCATAATGTGTAATCTAAGAGTAAATATGAATAAATATGATCATGTACATGGGAAAAAACAAAGTACACAGGCAAGATCATGTACCCATACCGACCATGTACATGGGCATGGGCAGATGCACACAGGCATATCCTGAAAGAGCACGAGCAGGCCCCAGGCAGTTGAGATATTCCTTGTACCACATGTACACACCATTTGGTATGGCATGCATTCCTAAAGTGTTTCTAGGGTAAAACACAAAAAGGTCATGATGTGGGATCACACACATTCAAACCCCACACACACATCATTTACTTTCCTGAGTATCTTCTACCTTTTATATCTCTTTATTTTTGACATGGATTTTGGTGCATGGGAAGCCTATCCTGAGTGATGTTCATATAGAACGTGATGGTAGCCATCATTTTGTAATGAGAGATATGAAATGAGGTTTTTTGAGAATAAATATTTTTTAGGTGATCCTTGACTATGGTTGTGATCAAGACAAGATCATCAGAGTAATGCCTTGGTTGGTACTCTCCTGTCACACTAAGGTGTGGGACACCCATATTCGTTATATAGGTAGAGTTAATACTACCACATACTATAGCTATATGGTGGACTTCTATCTATGGATTGGTACCCCCCCATCCTCATGCTTTAGCAAAGAGTGGTTCCTTCTCTAGAGTTATGGATCCCTCAGCTGTGGAGAACAGTAGTGAGGAGTGGGCCCCTCTATACAGATCCTTGTGAGGTTATGCATGATGATGGGAAATGGAGATGGTTTTTTGGAGCTTTAGTTAGAATCATCATCCTTGACTAGGGATTGGAGATGGAGATCCCATTTCTCCCTCATCTTGGTTTCTTTATGAGCATATATATATAGGGTTTTGTTTCCATTTTTCTATGGGATGAAATGAATTCTACTGTATCTTTGTATTTCTCCCTTTATTGTTTTTGGTGAATCTTAATGGGTATGTATATACTCTTACCTACAAGGTATTTTCCCACATATATCAGGTATTTTGAAGATGACATGTAGATCGATGAAGACATTGGTGGAGCTTAGTGTTACTTGGGTGCATTGTCCATATTCAATGGTCGAACGTGGAGATCTAAAGTTGAACCCTCTCAATCTTCCACTTTTTATAGTTTTTTCAATCTGGGACGTCAGTTATGGTTGGGAATGTATTTTTCCCTTTTTCAATTTGGTTTATATTATCTTACTCTAAAGTGTTTCTTAAAGATTATTGCATGCATGGTTTTACTCTAGATGTTTTAGTCTTTACTATTACATTGCACTTTATCATAGAGATTGTTGTGTGTGTGTACTGGTACATTAGGAAAAGGAATTCCATTTTAGTTTATTCCTTCTTGGATTTTTTTCCAGCCCTTAGCCTATTAGATATGGTCTTGGGGTTGTCACACCAAACTTTCCACCATGCATGTAGGCCTCAATGGGTCATGTCATGATAGATTGGCATCAGAGTTAGGTGCTTCCTTAGGTTGGTTCTGGATTAGAACCTATGGTGAGTATTGGTTTGGGAACATAGGGAAATAGTATCAAAGTGTCTCAACACATATTTCAGGTCAAATAATCCAATTTTAGTGAATCAAATGACATATCTATTCACTGGGACTTTGAAAACCTTCTTATCAACTCAACATACTGAGACATCTGTTATAGGGAACCATTGGAACATAAATTATTTAGGATTGAGTCCTTTGATTTTTGTTCTGGTTTCATCTCACCATATATATGATCATATTATCATGGTACACCTCGATCACTTTCAAGATGCCTCAGTGAAGACAGACAACCATGTTACCGATAAAGAATCGTGATGATGATCTGTTGAGTGATGAGGCCTCTGTTCAGGGGTCATCTCATGAGGTGTTTCCTTCAGGTGGGTAGGGAGTATAACCCCCACCATTGAGTATCGGTTAGTCTTAGTAGGTCAGGAATATTATGTGCATAGAATTATCATCCTATGTGAGTACCAGCATTAGAGACCACTAAGGGACTATGGCGATCCAAACCCACAAGTAGTGGAGGATTGAATTGATTCGGTGGTCTGCGTCTTTTGGCTTGTTCAAATCCTGACAGATTAGATGGTTGTTCTTATGCCTATTGTAGAAACCTAGATTTTATAAATGATATTTGTTTTGAAAAAAAATGTGTGTTATATTATATTAAAAAATATTATATAGATGAAATTCATAGATAAACCAACAACACATTATTTCATTAATGAACTTCATTACATTAGTGAATGAATAAACCCATTGAAATTTATAGTATTACAAGGTAACAAAA
The DNA here is from genome assembly GCA_963277665.1 of Viscum album. NCBI lineage: Eukaryota > Viridiplantae > Streptophyta > Magnoliopsida > Santalales > Viscaceae > Viscum > Viscum album. The sequence continues at coordinate 2,057,729,619 of OY728156.1, read as the reverse complement.
AATAGAAAATAGAAAAACTATAATGGAAAAATATAGATCACCCTAATCTTATATAATATTTCCCCCTACGAACAACATTATAGAAAAGAATATAAAAATTAGTAAACCAATCAAAAATAATGAAAATGAAAATATAGAACCATGAGAAGAATTACAATCAATATTGTGTGAAATAATGAAGTGTTATTTATAGGACGTTATGTGACCATTGTAATATTAATGTGACTGTTATAATAGAAACATGGTCATTGGGAATAGTAACCTAAGTGTTGGGAACAGAAACCTGATCGTTGGATTAGTAATTTAACCTAAAAATAATAATTTAAAATATAAATAATATTTATCATGAATAATTTAATTAAATATAAATTTTATAATTCCAAAAGAAATATCATGATCAAAAAACTTAATGAATATATAAACACATTTTTAATAAAAATTATTTTAAATCATTTCATGAAAAGCATAATTTTTATATTAAAAATTTACATTACGTGTGATAGAAATATATTTTGATAAAGTTAATACCATTTTCAAAATCAGCATGTCAAAAATTTCCAAGGGTTATTTTTTTGTAATTTTTTTGAAAAACTTCTATTTTCTGGTTAATGGTAAAAATATTGTTTTTATCCTAACTAATGTATTTTAAATTACATCATTCATAATGTAATAATGAGATAATAATTTATATAAATTTAGGTTTAGAAAAAAAATATTTAATTTCATAAACTATTCATTATAATAAAATAAACATAAATTTCAAACGTAAAAATCATTTTCCAAAACCTAAAGTCAAATGTAATCCCTTAAAATAACAATTTTTCTTTTTCGCACTTTCTTGTTAATAAATTATTGAAATAGAATTATAAAGAGTATTAAAGTATTAAAACCCTATTATATTATATTTATATATTATTTCTATAGTCAAAAATTCACTATTAAAAGTTTTACCTTTGACATATTATTTTTTTATAATATTTTATTCAAAAAATACACATCTCCTTTATGTATAAATAACCCCTCTCCAACCACTTGAAAAAATACTCCTATCTCACATTCCAAAGACAATGGTCTACCCAAATTTACCCTCAAAATCTCTTTAGAATACATATGGATTTTCTGGTGTAATCCAACACTAAGCATCAAGGTATTTTTAACATCGTATAAGAGAAGCTACACCGACGATTAAGAAAGTTTTGATCCACTATTCTTCTGCTTTTCTTCTAATATTTATTTTTTTCACCACCCATTTAAAAAAACCTTATAATATTAAGTATGATGTAATTTAACATTATATTAATGATTTTAACCTACTAAAAGTATTATATGTATGATATATATATATATATATATATATATATATATATATATATTTCAAACTTCCCTTTCCTACTCTCCTGACAATGCCCCGTCAAAGGTCGGTTAACCACCTATGAAGACATTGACATGTCAACACTTATAAGCATCATGATGATGGATATTATGAATTATATATAATATATAAACATTTAATTACATGTATTATAATATTAGTTAATTAATTATACTCTTATATAATAACTTTGAACAGAAATAAAAAAATCGAAACAAAATGGAAAATTTAATGAAAAATGTGATATCAAAACAATTCATGTTTAACAAAGAGTGTTATAAAACAATGTCCAATAATTATAATGGATAAATAGTGGAAATAATAAATATAACTCACTTTTGTAACTATTTTTCAATAATCCTATGTTTATTATTCAATAGTTGTAAAAGAGATAAAATAAATAGGAATTAAGGTAAGGGGGATCTTGAAACCAACTCCCTTTCATTGGGTTTTCCATGTTTCACATCAATTCCAGTATAGATATTCCTTTAATGTTCCTTAAAAATAATTTTCATATTCATCCATTTTATTTCAAGGATATACATGTTTCCACCTTGATTTTTAAGAAAAATATAATGATTTTCCAAAATAAATATTCCTTCTAAAAAAATCTTCAACTATTTATGTGTTATTTCTTATCCAAAGAAAAACTATCTTTTATTATAGAGTATGATCCCATTTTTCATTTGGGAACAAAAACGTTTATTCATGAATGTATGTATTTTGAAATCTGGATAAAATCCATTCCTTTCCAATGGTTATTTTCTGACTATGATTGTTATACATTCTATGTGGCATGCATCATTAGTAAATATTATGATGTGTTGGGTTGGCCCAAAATTATATATCCCTACAATGAATTAGTTAATGTGATGTATCTCATGATATTATGTTTATTATTCATGAAAATGATGTTGTCATTGTTGATAATGATGATGTTATGATTATGAATATATTCTATGTGTGAACATGATGATAGATTTATTCACAACTATGTGTAGTTTTTGAGAACCATGACATGATGTTTCATTTTTATGCATTTACAAATTACATGACTTTATCATATGTTGATGATGATAATTTTATTATGATATGATGATGATGATTATGCTCACCCATTTTATATTGATTCATTTCTCTTATTCATCCTATTTTTAGGATTTTAGTTTTCCCATTTCAATGGTGTATATCCTCTGGTGACTACATGTACAAAGTAGAATGTTAGATTTTATAAGGGTAAATAAGAAATACTTAAATAAATGTTTAAGTTTTATTATGTAAAAATGATGTATGATCCTAATTTTCATAAGATACTAAACCATTATATCCTTGAATGTATAACTATTACGTTTTTTATCTTTAAAATGATGTAATAGTCATGTAATAAAAAGTATGTTCACTATAGTTGGTATCTGAGGTATAGTTTAGTTAATTTGAGAATTAGTATTAGAAAAATGTTCGTGAAATATATATGTAAAAGTATATATATATGTAAAAATCTAAGAAGAAGTTTTTAGAAAAATTCTAAACATATGGACCCCGTAAGATATTCCTTTGAGTTAATTACACCAAAGAATAAATTCTTTATTCATGATTTGTTGACTTATGTTTTATTCAAAACGTTTAGGTTTTAGAAAATGGTGGGAACTAGGAAAAACTAGTCTAAAAACTCATGTGAGGGAAAATTCAACAATTTTCAAAACAATATCCCCAATGCCATGGGATGTGGAGTTAAAAAACCTTATAGAATTTATTACCCAGCTATATCAGGCTATGAAGAATAACCTAAACCTTGTGGAATTTCCTCCTTCACCCAAGAATAAAAAACTTACAATTGATTCCTCTATGCAGCAGTGACCAATGATGTTTTGTAGATCTTCTAATCAACTTGTCATGGAATAGTGGGTTAAATCAATAGAGAAGATATTTTTTGTTCTCCACTGTTATGAGAAAAAGATGGTGACTCTAGTTATCTATCCTTTTGATAGAAAATCTAGTAAATAGTGGTCATTGAAAAGAACACCAATATAATGAATGAAATGGAACTGATAGAGTGGTAATACTTTAAGAAAATATTTCTTAAAAAGTATTTCCCATAAACTCTTAGAACAAATATGGAAATATAATTTATAGAGATGCAATAAAAGTAAGTTGAATCTACCATGGAATACGAGGAAAACATCACAAGGATTTTAAGACACACCTTAGGTTTTGTTATCAACAACTATATCAAAATGGATATATTATTTAGTGTTTTAAAACCATATCTTTGAATGGATCTATTTATCCAAGGATTTTGGAGTTAATAAGAAGTATTTTTATGTTCTCTCAAAGTAGAGATTGAGTTTGGGGAAAAGTCCCATGTTTTTAGAGATTATAAGTGAAAATTGAGTTTCAAGCTGGTGGGTCAAATGACAATGGGGGAAAGAGGATCCAACCACCCACATGTCAAAAATTTGGGAAGAATAATCATGGTAATTGAATCAAATTGATGTGTAAATGATTCAAGTGTGGAATATAATTCCATCAAGATCATTTATGTTGAAGATACATAAAGAAGGTATCCAACATGATGGAGGAAAGAAAGGTACCTCCTAATGCACCACCAATGGTTCAATTCTTCAACTATAGGGAGAAAGTCACTATGCAACCTAGTGCACTAATATATGAGTCCATAAGGGTAATCAGTGTCAAAAACAATAAATAAAAGGGAGAAAGGGAAAGATTATTCCATTACTACCTCTTAAGTGAAGCATGAAATTATTTCATAAAAGTTACACTTCATATTCACTCAAGAATGGAAAAGGTTGTATTTAATTATGGTTCTATGAATTCCTTTATATTCTAAAGGTTTTCAAGATCTATTGGATTGAATCATTGATGCCTTAATGTATAGATATTTTTAAAATAAAAACTAGTGGTTTGATCATTGAAACCAAAGTGTTCGACTATTCTTTGGTTAGTGTATGTGGGAAGATTCGTCTATAAAATATCACAATCCTTCCCATGATGGAATTTGATGATATATTGGGCATGGATTGGCTCTCATTATATATAGAACACAATCAACATTCCAAAAATATATACCTCTTTTCATATTCTGAACCATCCCATTCTCTTCTAAAAATGTAAGTAAGATCATGAATCTCCTTTGTAAATTCCCTTAATTATGTGGGTTTTTATACCCTATGAAGAAGCTTACCATCCCCTAGTGGTTGAGTCAAAGTATGGTATTAACCTGGAGTAAATTCCCATTGTGGGGGAATACCTTGATGTATTTCTTAAATAGTTACCAAGACTTCCCCAGATTGTGAGGTAGAGTTCCCATTATAACTTATACCTGGGGACCCTCCTATCCTTAAATTCCACTAAAATATATCCCAGTTCTAACTGGAAGAGTTAAATAAGCAGCTACAAGTACATTTGAACAATGGGTTAATATGACCTAGGGAATCAACTTGGGATGAACCCTTTCTATTTTTAAAGAAAAATGATGTATCAATGTGGCTATGTATTGATTATGTGGATCTCAGGAAGATCACCATAAAGAAAAAGTATCCACTACTAAGTATTGATGACTTATTTGATCAATTGTGAGGAGTTTGGTACTTCTCAAAGGTGAATCTTTATTCTGGATATCATCAAATGAAGGCGAAGAAGTAAAATATTCAGAAGAATACTTTATATACATGTTATGGATAGTATGATTTCATATTGATTCCCTTCGGACATACTAATTAAACTATAATATTTATGGAATTGATGAATATAGTCTATAGATACTACCTCTAGAAATTTTTAGCAGTGTTTAACGATGATATTAACATTTATTCCATTATAAAAGAGGAATATGAAGAGCATCTAAGGATAGTACTAGAGACATTATAGAAGGAGAAAATGTATGCTAAGTTCAAGAAATATGACTTTTGGATCGAGAAAGGTGCACACTTGGTGGACGAGAGCACAAGTGAGGGAAGTTCTATGGACCCTTCAAAGACAAAGGCCATTGAGGAATATCCCAGACCCACAAGGGTCATAGAAATTCATAGTTTTTTAGGATTTGTAGGGTACTACCAATGTTTTGTGAGAAATTTACCACAGTTTTCTAGCTTGAAAACTATATTATAATAGAAATGGGTAAAGTTTGTATGGCGTGATTAGTTTGAGGAAAGATTTATTGACCTCAAGAATAGTCTAGTCATTACACATGTACTCACAATAATACCATGTGGAGAAGGATTTTTGATATACAATGATTATTATAATAAAGTACTGGGTTTTTTAATCATGTAGAATGACAATGTGATATCCTATTACTCATGACAGTTGAATATCTATGAACAAAACTACTTGATGAAAGATTTTGAGTTTGAAACTATTATATTTTCCTTGAATCATTGGAAGCACAACCTCTATGGTGAAAATAATGACATTTATATGGATAAAATAAGTCTAAATTATATTATCCCAAAAAATTGCTCAACAAGAATCAAAGAAGATGGAAAAAGCTAATAAAGGACTAAAATTTCTCTATTCACTGCCATCTGGAAAAGGCGAATAATATTGCCGATGATCTTAGTAAAAAAAGAAAATTATAATTTATCCATGATGTGGATTGAGAAAGACCCTATATTAATGGATATGAAAAGGATACATCTGTAAATCATAGAAAAAGGAATACATCCTACCATGCCCAAATGATTTCCCGAACATCTATCCAAGAGAAGACTGAGGATGAATAAATGGGTGACCTGGAGCTACAAAAGAAGGTGAATAAAGTAAAGGAAGGGAATATATATGAGTTACGCATCATTGATGATGGTGTTATATAGTTTGAAACTAGGATTTATGTTCATTAATCACCTTAGATAAAGAAGGAGTGTCTAGATAATGCACATAACTCTCCTTTATCTATCCATCTTGGAAGTATGGAGATGTACTATTATTTTAAGAGCACTTCTACTCAGACTATGTAAAGAAGGATATTAAAAAGTATATTTCAAGGTGATTGGTATGTAATGAATTTAAATAAAAGTAATAGAAGTCTAAAGGGATGATGAAACCATTACCTATAACCATGTGAAAATTGGGAGAACATCACCATGGTCTTTATCACTAGTCTCCTAAATACATCTAAAGGAAACAATGCGATATGGGTAGTAGTGGATCGACTCACCATGATTTTCCATTTCATCTCCATTATGGAAGATTTCTTATTGGAATAGATTTCCAAGATATACATCAAGAAAGTGGTAATGAAACATGGGGTTCCACTTTCAATCATATTTTCTCATGATCCATGGTTTACCACTAAATTTAGGAGAAATTTTCAACATGATTTGAATATTGAATTGAATTATTGTATGGCCTATCACCCCAAAACGACTGGAAAATCTGAAAGGTATAATAAAATGCATGAGGACATGATAAGATTCTACTGAATTTTATTTAAAAGAGTATGGGATCAACATATCCCATTGATTGAGTTCTCATATAACAATAGCATCCAAATGAGTATTCAGAAGGTTCCATTTGAATCTTTGTATAGGATGTGATGTACAACTCAAAATTTTGGGGATGAAGTTGGAGAAAAAAAGCTATATGGACTTGATCTTGAGAAAGAGATGATAAAGAAGGTATATGCCATCCAACAACATATAAATGCTTCTCAGATTCAGAAAAAGGGCTATGGAGACAACCATATAAGGGACTTGTAGTTTGAATTTGGAGACAAAATTTTCCTTTAAATATCACTATGGAAAAGATTCATGTTGTTTAAAAAGAAAGGGATGATTATCCCTAGGTATATTAGCCCCTTTGATATCCTTGATCTCATAGGAGCAGTGGCATATTGACTTGCACTTCCACCAAATATAGTTCAAGTTCATGATCTGTTCCATGTATCTCTACTAATAAAGTACATTCCTGACCCCTCAAACATACTAAATATGAAGGTGGTACACTGGAGAATGAACTCTTGTATGAGGAGCATCCAGTAAATATTTTGGATAGAAGAGAAAAATTTATACTCAATAATATAACTCACCTTGTCAAAGTGTTTTGGATTAACCATAAGTCAGAAGAGGCAACATGGGAGCTAGATAACATAATGAAATAGAAGTACCATCACTTTTTATCAACTGAGAATATGAGTTGAAATTTTAAGGATGAAATTTCCAATTGGGGGAGAATGTAGCAACCTATAGATTATAGATAATATTTTTTTCATGAATAAATGTGTGTTACATTATATTATACAATATTATACACATACAACACATAGAGAAACTAACAACACATTTTTCATTAATGAAAATCATTACATTAGTCAATGTATAATCCCATTAAAATTCCAATTATTACAAGGATAAAATAAAAAATAAAAAATAAAAACTATAATGGAAAAATATGGATTTCCCTAATCTTCTAAAATCATCCCTCCTACGAAAAACACTATAGAAAAGATACAATTTGTTAGTAAACCAATAAAAATTGTATACAATGTATATATATATATATATATAACCTTGAGAAAAATTGAGTTGAATATTATGTGAAATAATCATGTGGTATTTATAGGAGGTTAGGCGATCGTTGGAATAGTAATGTGACTACTGGAATAGTAAGTTGACCATTAGGAATAGTAACCTAACCATTAGGAATAGTAACATGGCTTTTTGAATAGTAATTAAAAATAAAAATAATAAATTATGATAAAAATAATATTTATCAATAATTATTTAAGTAAATTTAAATTTTATAGTTCCAAAAAAAATATATCATAATTAAAAAACCCAAATAAAATATAAGCACATTTTCAATAAACTATATTGTAAAGTATTTCGTAAAAAACATAATTGTTATATTAAAAATTAAAATTAGAAATATTATAAATATATTTTCATAAAATGGATATAATTTTTGAAATCATCCTATAAAAAATGTCCTAGGATGATTTTTTGGTAATTTTCTACCATACTTCAATTTTCTGGTGAATAGTAAAAATACAGTTTTCCTCATAACTAGTGTATATTAAATTAATCATTCATGTTGGCATAATGACCTAATAATTTCTAGAACATGAGGTTCAGAAAAAACATAATTAATTTTATAAATTATTCATTAAAATAATATAAACATAAATTCCAAACCTAAAAAACATTTTCCAAAAACCTAAAGACAAAAGCAAACTCTTAAAATAATAATTTTTCCTTTTTTACACATTCCTTTATAAAAAACTAATGAATTTTAATTATAAATAAGGTTAAAGTCATAAAAACCATCATATTATATTTATTAATGATTTCTATTTTTAAAAATTTAATATTACAAGTTTTACCTTTGATATAGTTTTTTGTTTAATATTTTATTCAAAAAATACAAATCTCCTTAAGTATAAATAACTCGTCCCCCTCTCCTTAGAAAAACAATCCTCCCTCACTTCAAAAAACCAAATTTCTTACAAAATCCACCCTCTAAATCCTATTATAATACCTATGAATTTTCTAGAGTAATCCAACTCTATGAATCAAGGGAGTTTCAGTGTCGTACAAGAGAAGATACACCAATGATTAAGTATGTTTCGATCAAATATTGTCTTTTTTCTTCTTCTCTGATTTATTTTGTCACTTACCCTTTCAAAATGAAACCTTTAAATATTAATTAGTAATTAATTTAACATTACATTAATGATTTTAACCTACCAGAATTATCATACTTATGATATATATAAATTTTAAAATTCCCTTCCCCACTCTCCGGACAATGGCCCATCAATGGTCAGTTAACGAACTACAGAGACATTTCCATGTCAACAATTATAACCATAATAATGGATGTATATTATGAAGTATATATAATATATAAACATTTAATTACATGTATTATATGATTCTGGAATTAATTATACTCATGTATAGAAACATTCAACAAAATTAGTAAAATTGAAACAAAAGAAGAAAATTTAATGAAAACAAGATATCAAAACAATTCACGTTTAGCAAAGAGTTTTATAAAATAGAATCCAATAATTATATTTTATAAATAATTGAATGAAAAAAAATTCAATCCTGGAACTATTTTTCAATAAACCATATTTATTATTCAGGAGTTCTAAAAGAGATGAAATAAAGCAGGAATTAAGGTTAGGGGATTCTCAAACCCAACTCCATTCCTTTTGAATTTCCTTGTTTCACAAAATTTCAGTATGGATATTCCATTAATGTTACTTAAATTTATTTTCATTATTGTTCCCTTTTATTTCATGGATATACATGTTTCCACCTTGATTTTTAACCAAAATACAATGATTTTCTAAAAAGACTTTTCTTCCCAAATCAAATCTTCGAATCATCATGTGTTGTTTATTTTCCAAATAAAAATGATATTTTATTCCAAACTATGATCTTAATTTTTCATTTAGGTACCCCAAATTTTATTCATGAATGTATTCTTTATCAAATCCTTATGAAACCCACTCCATTATATTGTTTATTTCATGATTATGAATGTTATACATTCTATATGGAATGCATGTTTATGTAAATATTATGATGTGATGGGTGGGCCCGAAATTATATATCCCTCCAATAAAATGTGTAGTGTGATGTATCTCATGAGATAATGCATATTATACAATAAAATTATTCTATATTTTTTCTTAATGATGATGTTATGATTATGCACATATGTTATGAATGAACAATATGCTAGCTTTATTCATGACTATATGTGATATTTTCCTACTATGACACGTTGTTTCATTTTTATGTATTGACATATCCCATGCCTATATAAAATGTTTCCCTCATGGAATTGATGATGATCTTATGATTATGATATGATTATTATTATTATTATCACCAATGTTATATTGATTCATTTTCCTTATTCATCCTCTTACTAGCCTTTTAGCTCACCCCTTTCATTGATGTATATCCTTAGGTGACTACATGTACTATATAGAATGTGAGATTTTAGAAGGATAAAGAAGAATTATTTATTCAAATGTTTAAATTTTATTATATAAAAATGTTGTATGATCCTAATTTTCATAGGATACTAAACCTTTCGATACTCGAATATATAAATATTATGTTGTTAATCATTAAAATGATGTAATAGTCATGTAAGAAAATGCAGGTTCACTATATTCAGACTTCTTCATAGGGAAGTATATTGTTGGAGGAGCCTAGTGACGCATACTCGTGATGAGATGACATTCTCATGGCCATAATTCCAACAACTATTTTTTTATGACTATCACCCATCATTCTTATGATCCATGTGGATTTTGAATAATATAAATCTACAATATAGCGACTTGATAGTTACAAATTATGTTTTGAGGTTCACTAACCTCAAATGCTACTCCTTGGATATAGTGAGAGATGGTTTATTCCGAGAATAGAAGTTTGATAAGGGTATCTGTAGACACACTTGTGCTAGTGTAATCTTCTTGTGTCTTTTGACATTTGTTAGAGTTCTAGAGTGGGATCTGGTGACTGTGAACTTCCTAGAATAGAGAAGTCACATGGTTGTATCCAGTGGTGGTCATCATGTGGATGATTAATCTATATAAGCAATCTGATGTTAGGCATGGAGGTCATGGTAGAGGAATAATACTCATTCTCAAACTCAGAATCATGGGTTAACTACTCCAACATCACATAGAGGAACCATCTAGATAGGTGAGGGTTGATGAAATTCTTTTGATGGGAGGGGGCACATGTAACATGATTTCCCAAACCACCATGATGAGTAGGACATGTATACAGTGGATGGTCTACCACAGAAGAGGCAACACCATGATCTTGGATCTCGTAGGAGTGTTCAGGGAAGACCCTAGGGAGGTGACACCAGTAGAGTAATGGGTGGCGCTCCATGGAATGAGATATTGGTTAAGGGAGATGATACGAGATACTTCCACCACCACTAACCAGTGGCCCACACAAAGCTCGGGGAGATGAAAGATAGTGTTATAGGTAGCTTCATGCTATGGTGGGCTATGACTAGGCTTCATATGAGTTGAATCAAGGTGAAATCTGCATCTTTTATACTCTCTCCCTAGCACTTGTAGATACATGCACCTTATCCTTTATACAAGAACTGTATCTTCCGATTAAGACTTTTTCCCATCTTGTAAGGCTATAGGTTTATTTTGGCAGAGATTCTTTGATATTTCATATCTATAGAAAGTGTGGTCCCACACTTGGAGAAGAGGGTTTCTCATGGGACCTATTATTTTTCACAGTGAAACCTTATGTCATCATATTGGTTAAGGACTATATGTCCATGGTACATACCTAGATTGACTATCAATGCAGAGGAGTTAGATTTACATGGACAGATCAGATGGTATTCTCCTTTGAGGGTGATATAATTATCATGGTTTATCAAGTAGTAATTTTGATCTAGAAGCTGCAACCGATCACCAATCAGTGGGTGAGTTTTTTCCTTGTTCAATAGTCCTTCCAGGAATTTGGTTTCATTTAGTAGTGGAGGAATATATGGATGTATTCTCCAAGAATTTCATGGGACTACATCCATTTTTGGAGATGGTTTCTATATTGACTTGTACCTTGAGACAACATGTATATATTCTATAGTATATCAAGTGATCCCTACTGAGACACAGGACTTGAGGGTGAAGTTGGAGGAAATTCAAGAGAAAGGTTTCATTAGACTCAGTGTGTCCCCCTAGGTAGCTCCATTTTTGTTTTTAAAAATGGTAGATGCAAGCTTAAGGATTTTTGTTAAATATCATAACATATACCAGGTAACAATAAATTACATGTAACAATTATCAAGGATTTATGATCCCTTCGACCAGTTGAGAGGCATGAGTTGGTTCTCAAAGATCAATCTTAGGTCTGAATACCACCAGCTGAGGGTTTGCAATGATGATATCCCAAAAATATTATAATTATGTTTCTATAGAAACTATGAGTTCCCGTTGATGAATTTTGGTGTGATGAATTTTCTGGATATTTTTATGGCTCTTATAAACCATATCTTCTAACCATACTTGGATCGATTTTTGTTTTTCTTCATTGATGACATACTCATTTACTCTCTATTAGAGGCGGAGCATGAAGAACATCTGAAGATAGTCCTAGGCTTACTCTGGGAGAAAAATATTTATGGTAATCTCTCAAAGTTCTAATTTTTTATATGTGATGTTAACTTTTGGAGGAATGTAATCTCTAAGAACAAATTAGTTAAAGACCTAGTGATGATTGATGTTGTGATTTATTAAGATCCACCAAAGCGCATGTTGGAGGTGAGTAGTTTTCTTGTCTTGGTGGGGTACTACAAGAGTTTTATGGAAGACTTATCTAGGATTGAATCCCCTTTTACTACCTTGACATGGAAAGGGAATCATTTTACCTATACTAAGTAGTGTTAGGGAGCCTTTGAGGAGTTTTGGATGAGGCAGACTAGTGCTCTAATATTGAGTCTACTGGAGGAGAGAATTGAGTACACATTGTTATGCAATGCATCTGGAGTTAAGATTGGCTACATGTAGATGTAGATATAGAAATTGATCAAATATGGGATGAGGAAGTTTAGACCCCATGAGAAGAAATACATGACTCATAACCTAGATTTTGTAGTATTATACTTTGTTATGAAGATGTGGATGCACTATCTTCTGGTCAAGATTTTTTTTGTTTACCAAGACCACTGGAGAATCAAATACATATTTACTCAAAGATGTTTAAACCTAAGATAGAGGTATTGGTTAGAGTTCCTATAGGAATATGTCTTTGAGATAGTCTACACTCTTGGGAAGGGAAACATTTTGTTATAATCCCTTAGAAAAAAGTCTCATTCTTACTTTGTGGAGGAGGCATCTCGTTTTTTGGATTCATTGAGGAAAACCCTGGAGAAGGAGAGGGGTGATTATTTTCATTAATTTATGGTGGTAACTCCCCCCTCTTCTTCAGTGTGTGAGAGAGTTTCAGTTGGGATTCATCAACTATGATTTTTTAAATCACCAAATATCCTCAAGAGATACAATTGATGGATTTTTTTTAATGAGGGGAGTACATCATCCTTTATTGGGGATGGACGGTGATTCCAGACATGTTATGTAAGGAGGATATGTGAGAGTTTCAAAATCACCCCTTTGTTTTACATACCAGTGTAGAAAATATGTACAAGGACCTTTAGCGATATTTTTGTTAGGCGGTCATAAGGCCGATCATTTTTGAGTTCATCTCGTGGTGTCTCACATGTCAGTAGGTGAAGGATGAGCACTAGGTTCTTTCAGGTTTCTCACATCCTCTTGAGATCTTGGAGTGTAAATGAGATAGAATATCCATGTAATCTATGATAGGGATTCCATTAATAGTGAGATTCCATGGTGATATTAGAGTGATAGTTTACTGACGTACCAATTTGATGTGATTCCTTTTCATCTGTGAGAAGATCTCATATTTGAGACTATGGTAGTTGTATGTGAAAGAGATCATCCAACTTCATGGTTTAACCAAAATTATCATCTCAAACTGTGATTCATGTTTAAAATCATGGTTGTGTATGGTCTTGAAAGATGATTTTGGGACCCAGTTATTGATGAGAATGGAATTTCACCCCTAGGAAGATGAGTAGACTGAGCAGACTATCCAAGTGTTAGAGGATATGTTGATAAATTGAAATTTGGACTTAAAATATAGTTTTGAGGATAATTTTCCATTGTTGGATCTTTTATATAATAAATTTTATCACTCTACAATTTCATAGAACCTTTAGAGGCCTTGTACAGGAGGCCCTAAAGGGAACCCCTGTGATGGATTGAGATTGGCAAGATATATCTCGTGGAACTAGATATAGTCAAAGAAATGACATAGATGGTTTAGGTGATCCATGAGAATATGAGGATAGCCTAGAATAAATAGAAATTTTATGCAGATTAATATCATAGTCCCTTATAGTTCAATCAGGGAGACCATTTTTTCCTAATATTCTCTACAAACTTAAGATTTTTGTTATTTTATTGGGAAGGAAAGTTATCCTATAGGTTAATCAGGCCATTTGAGGTCTTATGGAGGGTAGGCTAGGTTTTATATCACTTAGTATTTCCCCCATAGTTATACCAAGTTTGTGATGTCTTAAATGTGTTGAAGCTAAGGATATACGTTCATGGCCCTACACACATGATTGATGGGGGTGAGTTGGACATCAAGGATGGATTCACAGTCATGGAGTACCTAGTGGTGATCAATGATTAACATGATAGGATTCTATATGAACATACCATTCTCTTGGTCTGTGTTCTTTAGAACCACAAGAGCGTGCATGAGATCTCCTGGGAGCATGATATCTAGATGCAGGTACAGTACCCCCACATTTTTTGTATATATTGTGTTATTGGGGATAAAAAAACATGAGGGGGGTGTAATGACTATAGTTTTATATATTTAGTATTTTGAATATTTCTATGTATATATCTGGATTCATCCTTGAATTTGGTGAAATGTTTGGGTATCTTGGGGCCTCGAGATTACTATATTAAAAAATAATATATTTTAATGCATGTGTGCATGCACTATTTTGATAAAAAAGGATTTCTCATATTTATATACCTTGGATGGGATATTTGAGACCATGGTTGATTCCATAATACAGGGTTTACCCAAGGAATGACTTGATGTTGTTTGACATCGAATGTTCTATGGGAGGTGACTATTGGTGGGTGCATTTAATAAAATAAAGAATCTATTTTTTTTATTTTAATTAAATGGACTAACCTAGCCTAATCCTATATAAATAAATCATTATGTTGTTTCACCAGGGTTATTCGCATAACCTTGGGAGGATTATATGAGTGTTTTCTTTTTCAGCATTGAAAAACTGAAGGATGTGGATTAGTGATCAGATCGAGGTGGATCGAGAGGCAACCAACAAACATAGTGAATCTTCTTCATTTATCAAAAATACTCTTTTCACCAATGATCGGTCCAAATAGGGTTAGGTCTAGTTATTTACTATTTTTACCTCTTGATTTGATAATCTTTGATTTTTTATCTATTTATCTTGATTTATTATACCCACCATTTGCATGATCCCATTCTATAATTTGACTTATTTACACTAGTTATTTTTTTTTGCATGTTATCACCCATGATCAAGAACTTTTCAATAATTTTATATGATTGAATCAAAAAATGAAGATCATCAACTTTGTTATTTTTATTTCCTCCATAATTCTTGAATTCATTTCCATTAGCCCATTGGGGTCTTGGTTTGATATTACTGGGGTGGTTTCAAGTGTGATCAAACCCACATATTCATGATGGTTGTTTGAATGATGAATGGATCAATGGGTTTTAGATAGATCAAGGTTAGATACCAGATGTGAGTGATGCTTTGTGGATTCAGGATCTAGAGAGGAAAAATCTGATGGGAGGTTCTATGGGTTGTGTGACAGACTTCCATGCAAGTAATCAAATTCTGAATTCTAACCACCAAAAGTTGGGAATTAATATCAAGCTTATTTTTTCTTTCAATTTCAGGTGGTCAAATTATGGGATTCTTAATGGTAAAGGAAAATCTTGGATTTTTGTGGAGAAATTTAGTTTCTAAACAAAATCTGAATACACAGCATGTACTAAGAAGAAAGCATTCCAAGTAGTCCCCTAGCGATGGAAGTTAGGGTTTTGGGCAGAGATAAATACCAAATGTTGTGTAGTCCCACCACATGCCATGTGACCCTATGATGGAGGCTCGACGTGTACTCTGGGAGTATATGGGAACAAACAAAACTAGGAACACAAGAATAGTTGTGTACTTAGACATAGCTAAAACACCCCAACATGTCCATGTACATGTGTATGATCTGATGTAAATGGGAACTTACTGGAAGAGCATGGGCAGGCCTAGGTGGCTACGACACATCATGTACCACATATTCACATTATGTGGTATGAAATGTCTTCCCAAGACATGTCTAGGGTTGAAAACTCCTAGGTGATGAGGTAAGGTCACATTTTATGCGACCTCAGATACACGTCATGTACTTCTCCCAGTGACTTATACCTTTCATACCTAGACTCATATTTTGGCCTCCGAAAAGCCTATCCTGAGTTTTTTTTCATGTAAAACAAGATAGTATCCATATTTTTGGAATACAGGATACTATATAAGGTTTCATGAGCATGAAACTTTTTCATAAGATTCTAGAAGATTGTAGTGATTATGATATGATCATCAGAGTGATTTTAGGGTCGGCACTCTCCTATAGAACTAGGTCTCAGGTCCCCCATACTCTTAATATAGGTATATGTGCTACTACCCAATACTATATCAGGGTTCCAGTCCTCTATCTATAGAGTGGTACTCTCCTATCTTTGAGCTACAATGGGGAGAGGTTCCTCCACTAGATTTGTAGCTCCCCCAGCTATAGAGAATAGTGGTGAGGAGAGGGCCCCTCCACACAAATTATTGTGAGGTTTTTCATGATATTAGACATCATAGTCGGAATTTTGGAGTTGAATGTCAACAAATAATACTTGGTTGTCTGTGGAGATGTAGATCCTCTTTCTCTCTCATTTTCATTTCTCTATGAGAATATATATATTGGATTTTGATTCCCTTTTGTTATGGGTTAAGCTAAATTCTATCATATCGGTCTATTACTCTCATTTGGTTTTTAGGGATCCCTACTAGGTACGTATATACTCAACCCAGTACAGTCGTTGTCTGAACATGTTGCATCTTGTGTAAATGACATGTAGATTGACAGAGAAATTGGTAGAGTATAGTGAGACTTGGGTGCATTGGTCGTGGTCGATGGTCAGACATAGAGATCATGAGTTGGGATCTCTCATTATCCCTCTTTTTCAAGTTTTTATAGGTTTGAAATTAATTTCAAGTTGGGAATTTATTTTTCCCACTTTTCCTACTTTGGTTTATAATTTCACACTCTGGCGTATTTCTTAAGGATTATTGCACACATGTTTTTACTCTAGATGTTGTACTCTTTTACTATTCATCCACACTTTTTAATGGAGATTTTTATGTTTTTGAATAAAATTACATTATGTTAAGGCTTTTTATTTTAGTTTATACATTATTTTCACTTGTAAATAGACCCTAGAGTATTGGAGGTGCGATTGGGGTTGTCACACCTGGCTTTCCACGGGCCAGGAGGGCCTCGGTGGGTTGGGTCATGATAGAAGAATGTAGTAAAATTACACTTTGGCTTGGGAAAACCCCAAACAGGACAAAGTTGATCTACTAAAAATGGATCATGGGTTGGCTAAATTAATATATATATAACAAGAGGGATTGGATCCAATACAAAGAAAACTCTATGAAGAACTATCACCTAAATGATAGAGACACATAAAACCCTCATAAAAAATACAAAAAATACAAGGAAATACAATACTAAATGGTCTTCAAATTGAAGAATCTGAGAGTGGGGGAAGGTAATAAATAAGGGAATAAAAAAGAGATAAAAATGGGAACAATATAGGGGGAAGATAACAATATGAGAACACCACTGATGTGATAAAGAAAAAATCATATAGAGATGAATAAGAGGGTTATGTCAACATAGGGGGCCACAACCATAGATAGAGGTTCATTCTCAAGAGAATGTTGAGGAAAATTAAAGGCATATATAGGTTATTTATTTCATAAATTTTCCCTAATGAATAATAATATGATGTAAATTTCATAATGTAAAGTGTTAACTTGATGAAAAACTTTCTTTAATTATTTAACACTTATATAATCAATGAAAAATATTATAAATCTATGTTAATCTCATCATATGTTATAATAAATGATAAAAATAAATAATCTTATATAGAAAAAGAAAACATATCATGTCTATAATGAAATTTCATGAGTATAAAAAACATACATAATAAACAGTTTAAATAAATTTCCATTAAATACCATAATAAATAACATCCTAAAAACTATAGGTTTAGTGTCTTTAGTTATTAACTACATTAACTTATTATTTTGAAATAATATTTAAACATCACCCAAAAAAATCTCAACTGATAATATCCTTATAGACATATTATACATAATGATCCTCTTCACTACCAGGGGAATGTAAACATAAGAAATGGGTGTGCTCAGATGATTAGTAAGAGGTAATACATAACAAATATCAATAAATTTAACATATGTAATCATTAATATGATCGTAAAGGTATAATAAAAAAATATAACATGTAGTCATATGAACACAATCATAAATTCCTACCCCAAGTAATAAGAACATAGAAAGAATTATAAAGCCTTGGAATAACATATAAGTGCAGAATTATAATACAATAATCATGATCTATGGAAACATAACATAAAATATGGAACAAAAATAGGCATTGAAAATCATAACTTAGGTCAAGGTTAACCACTAATACATCCATATCATTGTGGACTAGGATAAAAACATATGTCCCACAACATAATGGACTAGGCTAACAAATCTTGTCTCATAATATAATATATCATGAGATATATATATTTACCCAATTATTTGGAAGGAAAATATTCTTAATCAAAAAATAGAGATGTGTTTGGAAAAACATAAAAAAATAATTCTAAAAAAGTTATAAACCATTGGGAGAAGAAATTTTATAATAATTTTGAAATCAAAAAAAAATATAAAATAATAAAATAGATATGTTTTTTATAGATAAAGAACATACAATTTCCCACAATGCAAATTTATACATTGAAAATATCGATTTCAAAGTGAGATTGGAAAAGAAACTCTTACCATTACTTATCATGACCTAAACCAATGAGGCTCGATCTGGGACTCCCCAATCCCACCTCTAATACACCATGGGCTGGCGAATAGCACTAAGTAGGCTATCACACACATGGGAGGCCTTATCCAATTGTACCTTTACACACGTACCCACATAAACCTCCATGAAATAGTACATAGATATATAAAGAAAACTAAAAACTAAAAAACATGCATACATCTATCCCAAACTAGATTAAAATAGAAGTCCAAAAAGGGAAAATGCAGGGTCCACCAAAAGATAACTGTAAAATCATCCAACCTACTTAGATGGAGGGGATCATGGTTAGATGAACCTGCTAGAAAGCTCCTCTACCAAGCTCCAAAAAACACCATGGTCAGTCAAGTTCAAGAAGATTTGCTTGCTCCGGATCCACCTAGGACTCTATCAAAAGGTATGTGGTCTACAAAAGACACAAGAATTGTACAGGAAAAGCCTATGTATGGGTGAGTATAAAGATACTTACTAGGCATACCAAAACCCTAAAAGAAAAGGAGAAACTGAAAGGCAAAAATATGCTTATCCCAGCCAGATGGATCCCAAACAAGAGAGAAACTCCATATCAAGACCATCCTTAGGTAAACATGACAATTACACTCAAACCATAGGGTGTGTAATCAAAGATGTGACAACACTTCAAGGGAAACCCATAAATAAACTAGATATACTCATCTCAGGCACCAAGCCTCATGAGGGTCCAACCTCATCACCAGCGATAGGTTCTATTCAAGAATCTTTCTGAAATAATTCACTAGGCCGAGTACTAGATCCCAACATCAGAGGTCCTATCAACGCTGATATGAACCATGCACAATGTCGAAACTACCCAATTGGAGAGTCTCTCGCTTTCCACTACCCCGCAGTCAAGGGTGTACTAACTTCTAACCCAACCCGTGAAACCTTGGTCACTCTTGTATGGAGGGGATCACACCTCAAATCATCAAGGGAGCACTAACTCCAGACCAGGGATAACATGTAACAAGGGGTGGGGCCCACTCCTCAATGCCAACTTGAACATGGGAGAGATACTCTGTAGGTGTGAACCTGCACCCAGGTACGACATTAGAATACCACCCTTAGAAACATGAGCCCGTACCCTAACACAGTAGGGGAGAACCATTCCAAAAAAGGTGAGCCCACACCCACGGTAGGGGAGCACCACCGTGAGAGACGTGAGGATTCTCCCATGGAAGGGGAGAATCACTACAAGGATAGAGGACTTTTTCCTTGGAACAATATGGGATTACTAAACCTACATTCCAATGAGATTGGAGAGCCCACGCCCTGACAAGGAAAGGGAGTTGTCAAACTACACGAACATCATGGGGAAACCCGCACCCTAATTCATCAAGGGATTAACAACCCCAGAAGAAACTAGCCATTGGTAAATGTCTCATTAACATAATTTGGGGAGTCCCTCAAGCTATAATGGAGGCCACCATCATATTCAAAACAGAAAAACACTCAGGATAGGCTATTTACTTTCCCAAAATGGGCACTCGAAAAAACAAATCAAATTTCACCACAAACGCCAAAACCGAGACTCATGGGGCCCACACCATGATTTTAGTTTAATCACCTATAATTGGTCTTAAAATTTACCTACTAAATTTAAAGTTGAAACACCGATGGCGGTGTGTCAATTGGACATTCGAAAAAAAGAGATACATCTAATATAAGATTCATCAATTAATAATAATTATATTATTATTAAAATTGGACGTTTTATGTCATCAAGCCTCAATAATAAGACATAAAATCATGAAACTATTAACAAAATATATTCCTCTATGATAGGAACATGTTGCCATAGACGACATGCAAATCGGACACTCGATTTGAGTGTTATGGGGATTTTAACACCCTGGACCCGATCTAGCTGGGTCGGCCAGCTCTGGTCGATCTTCTCCATCTGGGCCTACCCGGACTAGCTGGTCTGGATCTCCCCACCAGCCAGCATCTCATCCACCAGCCTAGCCCATGACTACCTGGTGCTCTATGTTGTTGTGCATCCGCATCGTCGGACCTTCCGCAAACCACTGGGATCACCCTGGCAGTCCAAAAATCAATCTGAGACCTCTTTCAAAAAACCTGAGATGATATATACACATAAAAATTGAAAA
The DNA here is from genome assembly GCA_963277665.1 of Viscum album. Classification (NCBI taxonomy): domain Eukaryota; kingdom Viridiplantae; phylum Streptophyta; class Magnoliopsida; order Santalales; family Viscaceae; genus Viscum; species Viscum album. Next base: position 2,057,708,341 of record OY728156.1, on the reverse strand, counting down.
CTCAAAGAAAAATGATGCATAAGCAAGTATTTTAGGATTAAAACTGAAACTTCCTACCTTATGGTGAAACATCAACGCTTCGGTGTTGATTTGGCTCTCTGAAGCCATTGTTGCACTATCTGAGAGCATCCACCGTCAAAATTCGAGACCAACATTGATTTTTTTTAAGATCCAGCCTTCAGATCATTTTTTAGAAAATAATAATTGGAGGGTGCTTCTGCCTCACAATGTGTGCACCAAGGGGGGAAATGGGATTTTTTTTATTAAATCTTCTGCATTTAACAACACAACCCCTAACTCGCCTCCAACCCAACACCCAATGTGATAATGTTCATGTCGTGCCTATGGTAAACATTACATTATTGACTCATCCCCAGTCTCAGAAATCCAATATAAATTTCTGTTCAATAGTTATTTGATCTGGAATCCAATATCAATAAATTTAATTTACTTATGAAAATAACCATGATAACGTTTTCCATAGGAGGTCTATGCCCATCAAAGTTATACACTTCCTAGGGTAGACAGAACACTCCTGACTCAACCATGGCCTAAGTTTTCTGATCCATGCTACCATTTAAGAGATAACTCATTACATCCATGGGAATAGTATAAAATAACTAATATTATTATAAACTTTATTATGGGCACACCGGGTCATGGAATCTCATGCTTCCTCATCTCTTAGCTTTGGAAATATATGCAGAAATATTCCAAAGTCTTATATGGCAAACCCAAGTCACTAATTCCTCCCCACCTTAATACTTTTCACCCCCAAAAATCCAAAGGCTATGCATGAGGGAAAGAAACTCCTTGCCAATGAGTTCACTAAAAACCACCACAAAGCCACCAAGGGTTCCCATGCTTCCGATAAGAAAACTCTCAAGGGAACCACAAGGGCTCCCACACCTAAGTCCATCTAATCCCATGTTGACATCTTGTAACTAGGCACAAGTCTCTTTAGCTATGACAAATGGGAAACACCATGTGCATGGTCTTCTACAGTCATATGATCTAGTGGTATTCCACCTCTCTAACCTGATATAGAGACCAAAAAACCTACTCAAAACACACAAGCCAGTGGGAATCATCCACCACACCTCGATACTATCTACTTTGGGAAACACTGAATCACCCTCACAATTTTGCATCACGTCTCAAGAACATATATTAATAGGAAAAGTGTCCCTCATTCTTGTGAGTCTGAAGCCACATCGAACCGAACCACACCCTTGCATATCAACACACGGGGTACAAACGAACAATTAGGGCTACCCAAGCACACAATATAGTGACCCTATCATTTTATATATATCATTACATGATTTTAAACATAATTAAACATAAAATTACAATCCAAGTATCATTTGGATAACTAGGTACATAATAAAACAACATAAAAAAATTTATTTAATCTCCATTATGCCCCCCTAACTTCCGTTGTACTCATACATCTACATAAGAGACCTTGGGGATACCATGAACAAAGGTATGAGCTAAAATCCTAGTAAGGGATCAAGCATAATAGTAAATCTTTATCAGATTGGTTAGGATGCATGAAATAATGATATAAAAGAGAATATAATGTAATTGAACATATGGAACCATAACATGAATAAAATGGGATCATATAAACATGGAATAATAGTAATGTGGTAGAAACATAAAATATGAATTTAGCATGCGATAAGTCTCATTGCACTTAGAGGAGCACAAATAAGGGTTAACCACCAAGACTGTTGCACATGGTAGCACAAGTCAAGGCTAACCACCAAGACCATTTCAAATAACGTCTCATGAGACTCAACTTTACCCAATTCATTAGAGCACTATCTGGGCACACACATATTAACATGTTCATGAATATACTTTTCATATAAATAATAATACATAATCAATCATACATAACCATAAGGGTACCCATGTAAAGAAATGGGTATCATAATCATGTCATAAAGCATAATGAATGGGCGTATCATACAAGTATCCATGTAATAAAGGAATTAAAAAATACATGGACATTCATAAGGGAAAATAGGAATATATCATGGTAATCTATTTTAAATAGAAGTGATAACATGTAAGAAGAGTATTTAAGAAATTTTAGCATTAAAACATTTTTTTGCAGTTTTAAGGAAAATACTAAAGAACACTTAAAATCAAAAGGTTAATAATATTTTATAAAAAAAAATAATTTAAATAAGAAGGTTCTCATAATAAAGTTACTGATTTTATAAAATCAATAGTGTCTTAAAATAGATTACATATTTTACTTGAAAATTGGTCAAAATTCGGGAACTTTCCTTAAAAAGGGTTTGCTTATCAGGAAGTATTGAGGAGGGAATCATTTAGAAACATGTATATCCCCAAAAGAGAAGGATTAATGGTTCTTAATAAATGATTTTGGACATGTAAAAATTAATTATAATATATACATAAACAGAATATAGGATTTCATTTTGGTAAAAAGATATTAAGAATAACTCGGTGGAATAATGGAGGTTCGGGTAGAATCCCTTACCTTAGGTCTGATGGTGTTCTCCCCTTGATATTAATGACATGAATAAACAAATTAGGTTAATTAATTAATAATTACAGAACCAATTTTACATTAAATTTATTTGTATAACCTTTTTGAGTTCATCCATAACCTTTTTGAGTGGTTATGGGGTTTAATTTCATTGTTTGGGTCCATTTGTTTCAGGATCAGTTTACTTATATACATGAACGGATAATGATGTTAAATTAGGATGATTGAATAGAATTGGAGTTATATTTTATTATTGAAAAACCATAAGGTTACATGTTTTTAAATTTCATTCATTTTCATGGAGTAAATAGGAATCATTATATAAAAGTTTAGTGATAATCTTTGGGTTAATTGGAGATTTTTTATCACAACAAACACATTTTGTTTTATAAATAAAAAAACATGTGTACAAAAAGATTATAGAAACATAGATGAGACATAATAAGTATATTATAGTCTATTTAAACCATATGAATTGTTTCATGAGCATAAATGAAGACGCTAATGGAAATTGAAAACTCATCGTCCTTGAATGTGGTAAATTAACACAACTCGGATTGTGTTTTTACTACTAGTAAAAAAAGTAGTGTAAAGGGGAGATGATAACAACTCATTCCATTATCATAAAAAAATTCTAGTATATAAATTGTAATATAGTTTTCATAACATTTGTATTATTATAGGTGAGGATAGAAAAGAAAACAATGGAACTTGAAAGGAAAGTAAAAGAATTGAAAAGAGGAATTTACCTCAAAACTTAATCTTGCTTGAGAGCCTATTAAGGGGAGAGGATTTGGTCTTTTGAATAGACCAAGGGCTTTTGGAAATGGGTTTTGAGGTTTTGGAGATATTTTAGTATAATTTAGGCAAGACACAAGGCTTGAGAGGAGTGAAGAGAAGAGGGGATTGTGGGTGTTTTTTATAGTGAAGGGGAGTAGGGTTTTCTTAATATTTTAATCATTAGTTTATTATTTCTCCATAAGACAAGAAATAGTGATGATTAAATGAACAAAAATATTAATAAATGCATGTAAGTTAAATACAATGACCATTTACATCATCCACGACTCAAGAATGATCCAGAAATTCAGGTTCTAGAACTTATCGTAAATTATCATATTTTACTATTCATAAAAATGTCAAGTATTTCAGAAAAATTCCAAAAATTTACCCTAACCATTTTTCAATGTGTAGAATCGAAAAATAAACTAAATTTTATAAAAAAAATTATAAATATGGGAAATTTAGTTTTTAAATAAAATCATCATTTACTTGAAAAATACATTTTTTTTAAAATTATAACTAATTTTATAATACTTTAAAAAAATAACTAAGGTCACATAAAATTATCATATAATCATAAAGAATAAAAACAATAATTTATGAAAAAAACTTTATGAAAATAAATTTTCCTTTTTAATAATTAAATTATTCATAATTTTTTAATTAATTATTTTTGACTTATAAAAGTACCAACACTATCATATTGTCACTTATAAGATGGATAAATTTTATTTATACTTTCATTGCTAAGGTTACTATTTACATGGATGATTTACTATTAATAAGGGTCATATTACTATTCATAAGGGTAACACTACTATTCATAAGGGTTAGTTACTATTCACCAAAAAATAAGTTTGTATTGTCGGACTCCAAACATCTTAATGATTGCAATAGTGAATGTCAGATTTTTGAAATTCAAATAACAGAAGTGAAAATATTATGTTTAAAGGTCACATGGTACTTAATAGTTCATTATGTTTTGACTTCATGTGATTATATGACATATTTATAAGAAGAAAATTTCCATTGATTAAGCTTTGGGTTGTTACATTCTTCCCCCCATTTGAAATTTCTCCCCCTAAATTTCATTTTACATTCTAAGCCATAAACAGGTGTGGGTACTTTTCATTCTTTTGCTCCTCAAGTTCCCATGATTCCTCTTTGTACTTATGGTTCTGTCATAGTACTTTGACCGGGTGACTAGTCTTGTTACGTAGAATTGTATCTCTATAATCCAAGATATTTATTGGCTTCTCCTCATAAGAAAGATCATTCTCCAACTGGACCACCTCTGAAGACAGTACATGTTAAGATATGATATGTACTTTCTTAAGAGGGATACATGGAAGACATCATGTACTTTAGACATGGTAGTTGGAAGTCCTAGTTGATAGGCCACAACACCAACACGATTAAGAATCTAGAAGGGGCCAATGTACCTTGGACTTATATTTACTTTATTTTCAAACCTCATGACCTTATTCCATGAAGATATGCAAAGAAATACCATGTCTCTAACTTTGAAATCAAAGTCTCGTCGAAGATTTTCTAAATAACTCTTTTTTCAACTTTGAACTACCTTAATGTGCTGCTGAATGGTTTTCATCTTCTCAACAAATTCGTCAACCATTTAATGTCCTAGTAGTTTACGCTCACTAACTTCATCCCAACATGCTGGTGTTATGCACCCTTTTCCATAAAGGGATTCATATAGGGACCATTCAGATGATGGAGTGGAAACTATTGTTGTAGGAGAATTCAACCAGTGGAAGATATTGGTCCCACCCTCCTTTGAAGTCCATAGAATATGCTCTCAACCTATCTTCCAGTGTCTGAATAGTTCGCTTAGATTGGCCATCAGTTTGAGGATGATAGGTTGTACTAAAGTTTAGTTCAGTTCTTAGAGCATGTATAAGGCTTTTCCATAACTTTGAAAAGAATATCATATATCTATCGGATAATATATATAGTTTTACTCCATGTATCCTTACAACCTATATGATATATATCTGTGAAATTTTATCCTATGATAAGTCCTCTCGAACTGTGACAAAGTGATATGTCTTTGTAAAATGATCCACAATGACCCATATTGCATTGTTTCCTGTTAATTTTCTTGTAAGTTCTGTGACAAAGTCCATGGTTATGTTCCCCCACTTCCAAGTTAGTATGGGTAGTGCTTGCATCATCCCCTTAGAATTTTTTCTTTTATCCTTCACTTTCTGACATACCAAGCACTTTAATTTATACTCAGTAACCTCCTTCTTCATATTGTCCCACCAAGAGTTATCTCAGATATATTGATATGTCTTTGTGCTCCCTGGGTGAATAGAAAAGGTTGAGCTATGTGCATCATTAAAATTCTCCTTCTTTATCTGTGGATCAGATATTACATATAATCATGACCCAAATATTACAAATCTTTCATCATCAATCTTGAACTCAGATGATTTATCATTTCTAATGGCTTCCACCCTTTTCTAAATTTCCACATCTTTTCTTTGAGCATCCTTTATTTTATCCATAAGGGATGGTTGAAATATCATTTGAGAAAGGGTTGATGATGCTCCACCCTTAATGACTCTCATGTCCATCCTCTACAAATCTATGAAGATTGGATCCTGTTCAATTATCATCATAAATAAAGATTTAGGATCCTTTCTACTTAGAGAATCATCCATGTTATTTTCCTTACCGGAATGGTATTGGATTGCACAGTCATAATCCTTGATGAGATATAACCAGATTTTATAGAACATATTATTATCTTTTTGTATGAATATATATTTGAGACTCTTTTGATCATTATATATCTCACACTTCTCCCCATAGAGATAATGCCTCCATATTTTCAACACAAATATCACAGCCTCCAACTCCATATCATGCATAGGATAGTTTTGCTCATGGATTTTTATATGCCTTAAGGCATAAGATATCACTTTATCATTTTTCATTATCAAATAGCCTAAGGCCTTATTTTAATCATCACTATACACCACAAAGAGTTCTCCAATTTTTAGGAGTGTGAGTATTGGTGTAGTGATAAGCTTCCTTTTCTACTCCTTGAAGAAGTCATCACATTCTAGAGTCCAGACAAACTTCACCCCCTTACATGTCATCTTGGTCGTTTGGTTTGACAATCATTAAAATTTCTCCACAAATCATTGGTAATACCAAGATAGACCAAGGAATCTACGAATCTATGTTACATATGTTGGCCTAGGCCACTCATCAGTTGATTTTTTATTGGAAGGGTCTACATAGATTCCTTTAATCGTGATAACATGCCCCAATAATGATACTTCCTCCATCTAGGACTCGCATTTAATATACTTTTCATATACTTTATCCCTTCTCAAAGTCTTTAGCACAATATTCAAATGATCCTCGTATTCCTCCTTACTCTTGGAGTATATCATAATATCTTAAATAAAGACTACCACAAATTTGTTGAGGTAATCTCTAAAAACTATATTCATTAAATCCATGAAAATTTATGGAGCATTAGTGACTCTGAAGAGTATCACTGTGAACTCATAGTGTCCATACCATGTTTGAAAGGTAGTCTTGGGAATATCTTACTTCCTCGCCTTTAATTATTGATATCGTGACTGAAGGTCCACCTTAGAGAAATAGTTTCCCCCGCTAAGCTGATTGAAGAAGTCATCTATCTATATAAGGGGATACATGTTATTTATCATGATTTTTTTGAGATCATGACATTCAATGTAAATGCACATTGATCCATCCTTTTTCTTGACAAATAGGACTGGCGCACCCCATGGAGAAGCACTCGGGTGTATAAAAACCTTCTCCGGATTCTCCAGTAACTGCTTCTTCAGATCTCCAATCTCTATGGTGTCCATTATATAAGGTTTCTTTGATATAGGTAGAGATCTAGGAATAATTTAAACTGAGTACTCAACCTCATGATCAGAAGGAAGACCAGGCCACTCTTCAAGGAATACATCAGTGCAATCCCTCACGATGGGAATATCTTTGAGAAGTATCATATTCATTGTCTCAATCATTTGATCTAGGCATTCTTTCTCATAAGGCAGTAATTTCCACACTTGTGACAATGATTCTAAAGAATAATCATCTTTCTCCTTACACTTTCACAGAATTGGACGATGCTTCAGGATGTGAAGAGTGTTCTCCCTTTCCCGACAGTTGATATTGGATTTTTATAAAGATATCCAATCCATGCCCAGGATAGTGTCTAACTCTGATAAAGGATGTATGATGAGATTTACTGAGAGGTTCAATCCACAAACTTTAACAGGGGAGGAGTTATAAACCTTGGATGCAATAATTTCCCCATTCACTGTTCTCACATACAACTTAACATCTAAATTTTGAAGTGGTGTTTAAATAGTTCTACTAAACTTGCATGATATGAAAGAATGTGTAGAACCAGGATCAAATAGTATGTTTCCTATTCTTGATTTAATAACTAGCGTACCTTTCACCACATAGTTGTATGGATCCACCTCAGTAGTAGTGATAGCATAAGACCTTCCTAATTTCCTTAGAGGTTGTTGTTGATTTCCTCAGACAAACCTTGGCTTAAAGAAATTGTTCACATAATGAACATGCTCATTAAAGTTGTAACAATGCACCTCTGGCTGAGAATTTATCTAAACCTTTCTTTCTTCTTATACATTAGTGGGATTTTTCATATCCCTTTGGAATTTTTAGCAAGATTTCACATTCTTATACATTTGAAGCAATTCTAGTTTCCCTTTAGATAGTTCCTAGGATGCTTCTTCCCAAAAAACTTCCATGTGGGATGTTCGATATTTTTTCCATCATGGGATTACTTTTACCAGACACCCATATTAGAATCCATCTTATGCTTTTTTCCATTGGGTCCATTAGACCAATCAGAGTCTCCGGTCTCCAATTCAACCTTGAGGGAATAACGAAAAATCTCCTCATAACTTTCAAAGTCCCAGATCACCAATACTTTTCATAAACTCAGATTTTGTCCACTAAAGAATTGATCCACCTTCCTTTTGGTGTTCATGACAAAGCTGAAGGTGTATCTTGAAAGCCTTGTGAAGTTCTCTTCATAGGCCCCGATGTACTCATCTTCCTTCTACTTGAGTATGAGGAACTATCTTTCTATATTGAGATGTTGGATTTGTGGAAACTAGTTATTGAAAAACGTTTTCTTAAATTCATCCCAATACATACCGATCAGCTTCCCCATCAAAACAATAAGCCTCTATCACATCTTTCTCTTCTTCTGAGCACTGGAGGATAGAGAATATATTTTCAATGGAGTTAATCCACTATTTTGTGAGTAGGGGATTGGAAGATCCACTAAACATGGGAGGCCATTTACACATTAATTATTCAACAACAACTTACACTTTCATTGAGGGAGGAGGGAGTTCCACATGATTCAAATTATTATTCATAACTTGATACAGCTGAGCAAGTACTATCATGAAGTTTTGAGCACCTGTTCCCATCATATTTGGAATATCATTGGGTCAATATTCGCAATCCCTATCACATTTATTATTGTAATTTGTTCTTATATTTCCCACCATTAACTAAGAAAAATAATTTACAATTAGAGGGCTTGAATACTTATCTATTAAGAACAAAAATGAAACTTTTAACATGAAAGGATAAACTTTTAAAGGAGAAGTATATCTGAATTTGTGATTCCCTAGGTTTAAATCTTGGTTATCATTGATCCATTTCCTAACATATATTATAATGGGATCCTTTTTTTATTCTCTTAATAATGGTTTGTACCAAGATCATGAATTTACCAAAGAATATCCCTAGGGAGTGTCAAACCAAGTGTGAAGAAATGCCCATTGTCTTTAACCAATTCCAATTCGAGTCTAGCTCAAATTAGTGATTTTGGGTTTTACCCATAGATATATCTATGTCAGAACCACCTCTACTTATTTGTATCCAATAGGGAGGTATTGTCTTGACAAACCACTTACACTTTACTTAACAAAATTTAGGGATGTTTTATTATACTTAGTCTAATCCTTAAGGTTCATACTAAAATGATTTATTCCTAATCTCAAAAAAAAACTAGACCATCCTCTGATACCAACTATAGTGACCCTGGCCTTTTACATATATCATTAGATGATTTTAAGCTTAATTAAACAACAAATTAAATTCCAAGGATCATAAACTCTAGTGTCATCGATGACTTGGTACATAATCAAACATCATAAAAACAACTTTTTATTTAATCACTATAATGAGTTCTTAAATTCTATTGTACTCATACATCTGCACAGGATAACCTAGGGATAACAGGAACAAAGGGATGAGATAAAATCCTAGTAAAGGATTAAGAATAAGAATAAAGCTTTAGCACATTAGTTAAGAAGCATCACATAATGATATAAAAGAGAATATAATGTAATTGCACATATGGAACCATAACATATATAAATTGGGATCATACAAACATGGAATCATAGTAATGTGGTAGCAACATAAAACATGAATTTAGCATGATTCAAGGCTCGTTGCACGTAGAAAATCACAAGTCAAGGTTAAGCACAGAGACCATTGCACATGGTAGCACATGTCAAAGATAACTGCTAAGACCATTGTAGATAACGTCTCACCAGACTCAACATTACCCCATGCATTAGAGCGCTATCTGGGTGCACCCATATTAACATGTTCATGAATATGCCTGCTATATAAAGAATCATATATAAACAATCATACATAAATATAAAGGTAATCATAGAAAGAAATGAGTATCATAATCATGTCATAAAGAATAATGAATGGGAATATCATACATGTGTCCATGTAAGAAAGGAATTAAAAAATACATGGACATTTACAAGGGAAAATAGGCATATATCATGGTAAGTGGTTTTAAACAGAAGTGATAACATGTAAGAAGAGTATTTAACAAATTTTAGCATTAAAACATTTTTGTGCATTTTTATGGAAAATACTAAAGAACATTTAAAATTTAAAAGGGCATAATATTTTATATAAAACCAGAATTGAAATAATAAGGTTCTCATGATAAAAAGACTTATTTTATAAAAACAATAGGGTATTAAAATAGATTATATAGTGTACTTGAAATTGGGTAAAAATTCGGGAAGTTCCCTTAAAATGGGTTTTCTTATCAGGAAGTATTGAGGAGGGAATAATTTAAAAACAAGTATATCCCTGAAAGATAATTATTAATGGATATTGATACATGAGTTTGGACATATAAACCTCAATTTTAAGATATACAAAAACATAATATAGGATTTCATTTGTGTAAAAAGAGAGTAAGAATAACCCGAAGGAATAATGGAGGTTTGGGTAGAATCCCTTTCCATAGGTCTGATGGTGTTCTCTAATTATTATTAATGACCTGAATAATCAAATTGGGTTCATTAATTTATATTTTCACAACATATTTTACATGTAATTGATTTAATATAACATTTTTGAGTTCATTCATGACCTTTTTGATTGGTTATGAGGTTGAATTTCATTGTTCGGGTCTGTTTGTTTCATGATCGTCTTACTTGTATACATGAATGGATGATAATGTAAAATGAGTATGGTTGTCTAGAATTGGTGTTATATTTTATTTTTAAATGATGGTGTTTTAGTCAAAGAAAAAACACTAATTTTATTAAATAAAAGTATCACATGAGTCTAAAAGACAAGATTTTTTACAATCCCCATTATAAAGAGGAAATAAATCAAAAGGGAGTTTGTTCAACCATGTAATGTCATGGTTGACTCCCATATTAGAAAATCCATCTACGATCTTGTTTAATTATTAAAAGGTATGAGTCAAAATATTGCTGGTATCCATAAGAGAATATAGACGGTCCATCCAAGGTGAAGTAATCGGCCATGCAAGATGCACTACACCATTCCAAAGAGCTTTCACAATGGTCATTGAATCGCTTTCGATCCAAATATTGGTCAAGCCAAGTTTCTTCTCAAAAGAGATAGAATGAATCACTCCCATAATTTCATCTTCTAGAGATGAGGTGACACTGCATATTCCATAGAATTGCCCAAGTGTATTCCCAGAGTGGTTTATGTTGATATAACCACAACCTGAGGGCCTCAGATTGCCTTTATAAGCACCATCAACATTAAATTTAATCCAGCTTGGGGGCGGAGCTTACCAAAAAACATAAAAAATGCATTTATGATGAGCATAAATACCCTTCACCCCAAGACACCATATAATCCTAAATTCACTAACCGTGTTACTATAAAGAACCTTCAGAATCAAGGTGGCTTCCTGAATGGCAATGAAGATTCTCATCTTTCCTCCATTAAGATTAAATGAGTAGTTGCTATGAATATGAGCATTTCAATCATACCAAATCACATGGAGAAGCTCAGATACGGTAGTTATGAATAGATTATTGATTTTATGAGAGGTTTTCATATCCAAGAAACATTGTAGTTCAGTTTTGATAGAGTCATTAAGTAACCATCTACACTCAAAAATATGGGAGTGTGGGTGGTTTTTATAGTGGAGGAGAGAAGGATTTTCTTAATATTTTAATCATTAGTTTATTATTTATCCATAAGACAAGTAATAGTGATGATTTCATGACCAAAAATAGTAATAAGAACATTTGAGTTAAAACCAATGGCCATTTACATCATCCATGACTCAAGCATGATGCAAAAAATTCAGGTTTTAGCACTTATCGTAAATTATAATATTTTACTATTCATCAAACATTCATGTATTTCAGAAAAATCCCAAAAATTCAACCTAACCATTTTTAAATGTGTATAATAAAAAAATTTACTCCATTCTATAAAAATTTTTTTCTAAATATGGAAAATTTAATTTTTAAATAAAAACATCATTTACTTGAAAAAGAAATATTTTAAAATTATAATGAATTTTATAATACTTTGAAAAATTAAATAAGGTCTCATAAAATTATCCCATAATTTTGAGGCATCAAAAAAATAATTTATGAATAAATTTTATGAAAATAAATTTTCTTTTTTAATTATTAAATTATTCATAAATTTTTATATATATATTTGTGACTTATAAAAATACCAGTACTATCATACAGTCACATATAATGTGGATACTTTTTTTATAAATTCATTGGTAAGGTTAATATTTACTTGGATGATTCATTATTCATAAGGGTAATATAACTATTTATAAGGGTAATATTACTATTCATAAGTGTCATGAAATATTCTCCAGAAATTAAGTTTGTCTTATCGGACTCCAAACATCTTAATGATTGCAACCGTGTATGTTATATTTTTGAAATTCAAATCACAGTTGTGATAATACTATGTTGAAAGGTCACATAGTACTTATTAGTTCATTTTATTATCAGTTCATGTGATTATATTACATAATTATAAGAAGGTAACTTCTATTCATTAAACTTTAGGCCGTTACACACATTGGGTCTTAACAATCCCTTCATAAAAATCTTCAAACCCACAAATCCTCCCTAAAGACACAAATCGAAAGGAATCATCCATCACACATCGACACTATCAAATTTTGGTGGCACTGACTCAGCCGCATGATTTTAGATCACATCACGAAAACACATCTCAGTGGGGGAAGTATCCCCCTTTATCATGAATTCAAAGCTACACCGAACACACCAACACAGGGTTTTACCGATGCCCTGAGTAAAATACAAACAAGAAATGGAAGGGGAAGTGTACCTCATACCAGTGTTTAACAAAATATTTTATAGAAATTAGAAAGGACATAGAGTGTACCCCTATCCATACTTGGATCCTCTAGGTCAATGGCCGTTATGGCCAACAATTGTCCCTGCCCCCGTCCTCCAACTCTCTGAACCTGACATGGACTACCTGGGGGTGGTGGTGGGAACTCGTACCACCTTCCATCTCCCACTACTACACTTTCTCCTCTATCACATTTTCCTCCCTACGAACCTAAATGCTCAAAAAAATTCCTCTACTAAGCCGGTCTACCGACCTTCTCTCTCTCAGCAGTACAGCGGGTCATACAATCTCTAGAAAGATGTCCCCGATTGTAACAAGTGTAGAAGAGCCTCTCATACTACTGACCAGAACCCTAGACTGGATCCTTCCCCTCATGTCCACATGCTTGAGTTCGGGCATGGGTATTCCTTCTACACTTTGATCTTGAAGCCTGATATCTCCCAGATGCAGCTGATGTCTCAACCTCAAAACCATGTAGTGGGCCAAGTCCACCTATCCCTCTGGCAAGAAGCTCTCGACAACCAGAGGTTTCTCTAGTACCCCTGTATAGGTGGGAAGGCACAAGGTGACCACACCTACTCAAATGTCTCCATGGAGGTCCTAGTCGAAAGTTTGGGCCCAGAAGAATGGGTCTTGAACCATGTACAAGGAGTAGTGTGAAAAGTCTGTAAACTTCATTGAGTAATCCACCACAGTCATGATGCCCTGCTGAAGCTTCAGAACCTCCTAGATCTATACCGACCTCAGTGTGGTTGGATAAAACTCATCCCTGGAGATCTTCTCGAACTCAACCAATGTGAGCATCTTCTCATCATGTTTTTGTGTCACAAGACTCCACCAGCGCCGACCGACCATGAAAAAGGCTCGTTGCTAGGACCACCACCTGATCGGGAGGTATTCTCACTAGGTGAAAAACGCATGTGACTTCTGTAAGCCAATAATTGTTACCTCGGGGTCTGGATCACCCCATAACATAAAAGGTCACTACCTCTAGAACTCATGAAACACACTCAACCTACACGAATCATCATCCTGCACTGTCAGGACAACCTGCTACTCGACAGGTGGTGGCTCAATGGGTGTTCCAATTGGTGGTCCAGCCTCCGAACTCATTATCTATGCTAAAGCCTCTACTCAGGGTGGATCTTAACCAAAATATTTCCATGGAATATTAGCTAGTTGTCATTGTGGAGGCATCCATAAATACAATCAAGACACACCATGGTAAAAGAGTGTATCTATGGATCTGACTCAAGAGGGATAGAAAAAAACTAAAACCCAGTCCTATATGATGCATAAACCATTGATTTCCCCTATGACTAGTGTCCTAATGTATCTATTAGAATGGTGGGTTATCAGAGTCATGGTAAATGGATACGTTGGCTACTGAAAAAACACTGGAGTCCCTAGCTTGAAAATATAATTGAAAACATCCAAACACTTTCTCTATGAAACCCAAACCATCCTTAAATCTAGATTAACTATGCTCTAAGGTCCCAAAGGTGGAACCTCATTTGATACCACTCTGACACAACCCATCCCAACGAGGCTTGAGCTGCGACTCCCCAAGCTTGCCTCCAATGGGCTATGGGCTGGCGATTAGCATCGAGTAGGATATCACATACATGGGATTTTTTATCCTATCATACCTATACACACACACATACATACACCTCCATGAAATAGTAAAAATATATATAAAAAACTAAAAACTAAAATTCATGCATACATCTATCCCAAACTAGAGAATAATAGAAGTAAAAAAATCAAAAATATAAGGCCCTGCAAAAGAAAATTGCAAAAGATTCCAACATATTCTGAGGGAGGGAATCACTATTAGATTCACCCACTAGAAAGCTCCTCATTCAAGCTCCAGCAAACACCTCGGTAGTTCTAGCTCTCAAAGATCCACCTGCTCTAGGTCCTCCTGGGACTCTGTAGAAAGTGTTGTGGTCTACACAAGAAACAAGATATATGTAGGAAAATCCCATTCACAGGTGAGTATAATGATACTCAGTAGGTGCCTCAAAAACCCCAAAAGAAAAGGGGAAACTAAAAGGAAAAAATCTTCTCATCCCAGCTAGAGGGAACCCAAA
The DNA here is from genome assembly GCA_963277665.1 of Viscum album. Classification (NCBI taxonomy): domain Eukaryota; kingdom Viridiplantae; phylum Streptophyta; class Magnoliopsida; order Santalales; family Viscaceae; genus Viscum; species Viscum album. The sequence goes on along the minus strand of OY728156.1, from coordinate 2,057,693,203 downwards.
TGAGAGAGAAAATCCATCTCGAGACCATCCTCAGTTAAACATGAAAAGTCAGCTCAAAACACAGGGTGTGTCGTCAAATATGTGACAACACTGCAAGGGAATGATAAAAATAAACTAGATATACTCATCTCAAGATTCAAGACTCGGGAATGTCTAACCACGTCACCAGTGATAGGTTCTATTTGATACTCTTTCTGCAATAACACACTAGGCCCAACACTAGTGACCAACACCGGAGGTCCTGCCAATACTGACCTGCGCCCTGCACAAGGTCGAAAGTACCCAAGTGGAGAGTCTCACACCTCACCAAAACCTCGTAGTTGAGGGAGTAATAAATCCTAACCAAACCAACGAAACCTTAGTCACTCCTATATTGAGGGGTCCATGCCTCATATTGTCAAGGTAGTGCTAACATTGAACCAGGAATCACACTTAACAAGTGGAGGGGAACGCTCCCCATTTCCAACTCGAACACGAGGGAGAACTACTCAATAGGTGTGAACCGGAAACCTAGTATGATAGTGGAGTACCAACTTAATAAACATGATCCCTCACCCTAACATGGCTGGGGAGTACTATTCTAGAAAATGTGAGCCCACACCCATGGTAGGGGAGCACCACTATGAGAGACGTGAGCCCGCACCCACGGTAGGGGAGAACCACTGCAAGGAAACAAGACCCACTCCTTAGAAAAGAAAGGGATTAATGACCCTACCTACCAATAATATTGGAGATCTCATTCCCTGACATGGCAGGGGAGCAGTCCAACTACATGAATGCCATGGGGAAACCCACACCCTAATGCAATAGGGGAGTAACAACCCCAAAAGAAACTACCCAATGGTAGCAGTCCCATTCCCAAAATGTGGCGAGTCTTTCAATCTATAATTGAGACCACCATTGCATTCAATGTGAAAAAACAGTCAGGATATTCTATTTTTTTCTCAAAATGGACACATGTTGAAAAAATTACATTTCACCGCAAACGCCCAAACCGAGCCACATGGGGCCCACACCGTAATTTCAGTTTAATAACCATAAATTGATCTTTAAACATCCTCACTAAATATAGGGTCACAACGTCACTGATGGAACGTCAATTAGAAATCATATGCAGAAGATATGTCTTATACAAGATTCACCGAATAAATATTATTATATCATTAGTTTTAAAATTGGACGTTTCATGTCACCAAGCCTTGAGACCGAGACATAAAGTCCTAAAAATGGTCTCAAAATATCTTCCTTGATGATAGGAACATGTTTCCATAGATAGAACGCAAATAAGACACCCAGTTTAAGAGCTGTGGGGGTTTAAAACACCCCGGCCCGATCTGGTAGGGTTGGCCCACTCCGGATGGTTCTCTCCACTCGGGCTAGTCCGCTCTGACCGACCCACTCTGGCTAGCCTAGATTTCCCCACCAGCCCAAGGATCACCTGCAAGCATTTCCCTCTACCCTATGTCACTCTTCACCACAGTCATGGACCTCCAGGTGCCGAGGGACCATCCGCGAACAACCAGGATCACCTCGGTGGTCCAAAAATCAATCTCAGACCTATTTTGGAAACCCCAAAACCCTATCTACATAGAAATTGTGATGAATCAAAGAAAATGATTTATAAAAATATTTATTGTGATTAAAACTCAAACATCCTACCTTATGAAAAAATTATAATTCTTTAGGGTCCATTTGCTGCTCTGAATCCACTGTTGCACAATCCGGGAGCATCTTCCATCAAAATCTAAGACCGACGGTGCTTCATTTTTGATGATCCATCCTTTAGATAATTTTCCAATGAAAGAGAAGAGGGAGGGGGGTTCTGTCTCATGTTGTGTACACCAAGGTGGTAGGGGTTTTATTTTTTTATTAAAGATTCTCCATTTAACATGCCAACCCCTGACTCACCTCTGACCCGACACCCAGTGCAAAAAAGTTGATGCCACGCATAGGGTAAACATGGTGTTCTTGGCTCATCTATGGTCTCAGAAATCCAATCTAATACTTCATTCAAAAGTTACTCAATACTGCTTCAAAAATAAATTAATTTACTTTATTTAGGAAAACAACATAGATAACATTTTCCATAGAAGGCAGGTTCCCACAAAAGTTATACCCTACCAAGGGAAAACAACACACTCAAAACTCAATAGTGAACACGGTTTTTTGATCCAAGATACTGTTTAAATGCTAACTCATTTCCAACATGTTTATAGTATAAAAAGACTTAATATTTTTATAAAATTCATTCCTAGCACACTGTGCCATGGAATTGCACATTTTCTCAGTGCCTAGCTTTGGAAATATATGTAAAAAGTTTCCAAAGTCTTACAAGGAAATGCTCGAGTCTCTACATTACTCCTGACTCCCAAGAAAGAATTTAAACCTATGGAATAATAATTATAAACATATTAATGACTTATTTAATAACATTATTTATATTTATTACATTTTATACTATTAAACTATAATAATTTATTATACATATATTGTTTATTTATTGTTTATTTCCATTATAGGATGAATTTAATTTTGATTATTTCATAAAAGTTTCATATTGGTGATGTCAATCATCATTTATTGATAAAGATTTCATAATTATCAATTTATTAAGGGTAGTGGAGTATTTTTGTTACAATGATTTATATATTATTCTGTTCATTTGATAGAAGATATGGGTATGGTTTATGAAAACAGAACTCATGATGACCATGTTTCAGGTAATTTATCCACAACAACTAGTTACTTTATAATGACAATTAATTTTTTGTTACTCTTATAGAAACATATTCATAACATCAATTACTCTTTTATAGAATTTATTACAATTATTAATGTCTCGATAATCATTCATGTCATAAAGGGTGATGATACTATAGCATTGTTCATATAAGTGGTTAAGCTAAACCAAACAATAACAAGTTAGACTAATGAATGAGTAAGTGTATAGAGTTATATTAAAAATATATATTCCTTAAATCATAATAATTATGTTATTAGAACATAATTATAGTGGTGAATGATATTTATAGAGTATATATAACAATTTAATTGAAAATATTATAGAGAACTAGATAATTACTTTGATGAATTCACATCATCTTGAAATTAGCTCCTTCATAATGGAGAATTTAGGGGCCCTTATTGACACCAAAAGATAATAAACTTGTAATAATAATTTAATAGATGGAATTTTTACATGAAATAAATATATAATCAAGAAAATGTGGGGTTTTAAGTGGTTATAGGATGGTTCCATTTATAAGTGAGTTTGAGTGGAATTTCTATAAATACACATTACTTAATCAGTGAAGAATTACTTTTTATATGTAATGTGGATATAAAGTAAATTTATATATATATATATGGTAAATTCATACCCTTGTCGACATAATTTAAATATATTTTAGGCCTTTACCCCTAAATTTAATTCATTTACTTTATTTTACTTTTACTATGTTTACTCGATCTTCTCGGTAACATACTTTTTACCAAAAATAAAATTGACCCTCTTACCAAATTTTAATGCTATGATTCCAAAAATTAAATCCATATTATTAATTTTATTTCGAAACTTGATTAAAATTAATTTCAAATTTAAAATCAAACCCCATAAAAATAATTTTTAGACAACTATATTTTATTCTAAAAAGTTACTTTATTCTCATTCCTTAATAAGTAATAATCATTAGATGAAAGTTACTTTAAATTTTTATACAAAAAATATCATGAAATTTTATCTTATAAAAATGGAAAATTTAACTATAATGTAAAAAAATATAAAATATAATGAAAATAATTTTTTTAAATAAAACATTTTTCATTGACCCTAAATTATTAAATTCTGATTCTTTATAACTTATTAATTGTTTATTAAATGTTACTTAGTTGTTTTACTAGTCATCCAATGATTTTTAATCTATTTTTTAATATAATTATTTAATTGTAATAAATGTAATTTAAAATAAATTATGTACTAAAAATAATTTCTTTAAAATAATAGTTATTTTCAAAAATGAATTAGTACTTTTTATTTAATTCAAAAATTATTTATTTAATATTATTTAACTGTCAAATATTTTATGTGTAACACATTATTTACTTATGACTATAAAATAATCAATATACTTATTGGAAAAATGTATACCCAAAAACCACATATCTCATAAAGAGATCTCTAATAGAAATATATCCAATGGCCATATATCCAACATCCATACATATAGTAGTCATATTACATTCTAATATATGACCTTACATGCTACACTAAAATAAATTCATACTATTCATTTATTTATATATTAAAATATATATTATATTTCTAATGTTTGTTATTATTTACATAGTTATAATACATGGTATGATATTTAAGTAAAACTATGTGGATGATGATTTCAAGTTCACCATATTTTTATTTTCATGTGATTTTATTCCCATTTTAATTTTCATAAGAATGTTTTATATTGTATTCTCATAATTTATTAATATTTATATTTTGATATAATATTTTATATCAATAAAATATATCATGATTTGTTTTATTCTGGTGTTAAATGTGAAACATGTTACTAAACATTTTAAAGAGAAAAATGTGGGGTATTACATTCTACCCCACTTAATATAAATTTCACCCATAAAATTTCCTTACTAAAAATAAAATAAATTAGAAGATTCTATGTCATTTCATTTTCAAGTTCTAATGTCACTTCCACAAACTTATGATTCCTAAAGTGAAATTTAACCACATCATTTTTATTATTTTATTGTTATTTATATATATGATCCATGATCCCCACTAGTTTTGCCTTATAAGAGATATCATGTTCTAGTTTTACAACCTCTAACTTCATTACAGGTGATGGATTGGGTATGTACTTCCTCAAAAGTGAAACATGGAACATATTTTCCACTTATGAAATGTTTCATGGAAGTGCAAGGTGATAAGATATAGTCTTCACATGGTCAAGGATTTCAAAGGATCCAATGTAACTAGGGATTAACATTCCCTTCTTCTTGAATCAAATTACTCCCTTCAATGATGATATTCAAAGAAATAACTTATCTCTCACTTTAAACTCTAAATATCATTGATTATTGTAAGTATATATATCCTTTATAAATTTTACTACTTAGATATATCCTTGAATGGTTTGATTCTTCTCTTAAATTTCTTGATCCTTACCTTGTCCCAATAGATCAATCTATCTAATTTCATCCCATAATATTGGATTTCTATACCTCTTCCCATAAAAATCATCTTATGGTGTCATTTTAGTGGTATAAAGGAAACTATTGTTGTGTGATAACGCTACTAGAGAATGGTATTGATCCAAACCTATTTTTAAATCAACCGAGGGGGATCTTAACATATCTTATAGGGTTTTAATAGTCATTTCAGATTGACCGTCAGTTTGAGAAAGATAAATAGAATTTATGATCGTCCATATATTCAATGCATTTTGAAGGCTTCTCTAATATATTGAGTTTAACCATACATCTTGATTAGATAAATTTGTTAATAGTAATCTATGTATCCTTAAAACTTCCTTTATATATATATTTTCAAGTTAATCAATTAATAAATCTTCTTGAATAACAATAAAGTGTTCCAAATTAAGAAGTTAATCAACCATAACAAAAATGGAATTATAACCTTTAAAGGTATTGGGAATAACTATGAAAATAATCCAGGGTTATTTATCCCATTTTCAAATAGGTATAGTAATTATTCTACCATCCCTTTAGAATTTATAAATTTCACATTAACTTTCTAGAAAATCAAGCATCAATATATATAATCTATGATCTCTCTCTTTATATTCTCTCACCAAAAACAATAGAAAAACCAAATTCTATAACCTATAGAATATCTATAATTTATAACATTGGCATAAGATATAAGGGATCACATCACAAAGGACCGAATAGTTTAGTAGTCTTGAAAAGTTAAATGCATATTTGAATCTCATATTACATTGGAAATAAAAAAAATAGTGAAAGTAAATATTTTTCATCCATGAAATTATTCAAATATTACTTCATAATATATTGGGGAAATGAAAATAAAACAATGGTGATATAAAATTATCATTGAGGGTTACATACAGTCGAGACTATCAATAATAAATAGGGAATAATCAATATGGAAAGGAAAATAACTGAACCACCTGCCTTTTAATTAATAAATTAAGTAAAAAATGTATCCTTGGATAATATAAATGAAAAAATAATAGGATACTAATTACTACATTCTCAATGAAGTAAATGATTAATGTTGGATGCAATGATCTAATAGATCTTTATATCTTTACAATCAAGGCCTTATGCCAAGATTTTTTAATCTATGGGAATAAATACAGCAAAAAAGCCATTTAATAAGGCTGGAAAACTAGTTTGTCTAATGAGACCTGTCAATGCATCAAGGGGCTATCAATAATTGGCCTCCACCCATCATTTCATGTCCAGTGAATTCCTCGTATATTGAATAGTCAATTTAATTCATAAACGATATGTCTTATCAACAAATATCTATATTATGTAATGAATATGAAATATCAATATTTCCCTAGTCAAAAAAATAGTTTTAATAGTAAAACAAGATTTTTAAAAATGAAATATGGTTTAGACAATAATCATATCCATGATACAAAGAGTATTATTATTTAATATAAATGTAATTTTCAATTAAAAATGATCATAATAACGTGAATGTTTCAAAATAAAATTAGTTACCACAAAATTAATTAAGAGATGATATATGGCCATCAATTCATTAGAAAAGTAGATATTATAGTAAAAAGAGTCTTTATATAATAGAAGAAAATAGAATAGAAAATTTACAATATTTTTTCATTAATGTTTTTTATATGTAAACCCATTCAAAACTTTTAAAAGAATCTATATATTGTAAAATGGTTAAGGTGGTGGTAAATTTTTTTAACATTGTATACTTTAAAAGGAAACATTCAATTTGAATTTTTATAAATAAATTAGAAAATTAACCTTTTAGAAAAAATTATAAATATTCTTCTCAAAAATTTTAAAAATATGAGGATAAAATAAAATTTATTTATCAAATATTTTGAGTAAGTAAAAATGAATTTTGTAAAATAATTTTGAATAATATAAACATGGAAGGAAACTATATTTGATCAAAAAGAGAAAAAGATTGGATTTTCTTTTAAACATTTCTTTTCTTGATTATTGATACAAAGAGATGAAAAGTTTTAATAAAACATGGAAACCTCTAAAATATCTGAAGTATTATAAAATAAATGGTTTTTATAAATCAAAGATTATAAGATTACATCAATAAAAATAAGAGAAATCCCAAAAAATGGATTGCAAAATAAATTCTTACCTCTTTATTAACTTTTAAATTATTAACCCTTGAATGAGTAAACTTGATTTAAAACTTTAATCATTATGAATAAATAGATATTCAGGTTAAAAACATCATAGGGGTAGTATATAAAACCCATGAAATAAATAGTTTCATAATACTAAATAGGACTCAATGGAGTGGACATTGTGATGAAATCCATCATGAAGATCATAAAATTGATGTGAAAACTAGTAAATTAGGTAATTATTTTTAAAAAATTTAAATCCACATAATAAAATCATAGGTTATTTCACACATAATCATGGAATAACATATTCAATGAGGTATTTCTATAACCCAATGAATGGAAATTGTGTTAAGAAACCCACATCCACATAGTTGAATGTTATTTAACCTCATATATAAATTTAAATTTATTATACTTATATAACATAACTATATACATACTTATAATATCTCAACATCTAGTTATTAGTAATTCTTTATTAAGATCATCACTTTAGAGTGATAATTGTCTCATTTTTCAAGTAAGTTTCTATTTGGTAGTTTCAGTCATTGGATCTTGATCATGGTTCCATCATATCCAAAATTTTATTCATGATATAAATATCATATATATTCAATTTATGTACAATAATTTTAATCTATAAAATTTAATAAAGCAAAATAAATTACACCATTAATGGAGACGATGGGTCATATGTAAGCATAAACACTTTTTTCACTTTTTGATGGATTTAAATAAAGAAAGTTGAATAATAGTTCACCTTTAAAGAATCATTATTATATCATTTATATAATATATATTCATTAAATATGTCCTTATTACCATCTACGAAAATTAGAAATGAAAAATGGATCACATCCCTTTGCGGAGGTGGTAGTCAACACCAACGAACGAGCAACATTGTCATTTTCCAAGATATTGGAATGTAAGAAGTTATATGGGATATTATAATTATAGAATTATATTTATTTCATAAATATTATATATTTTTATTAGTTATATCTTTATAACCATCCAAAAAAATTTATGATGAAAAATGAATTACACCACTATGTGGAGAAGGTAAGATATACGTACGGACGAGCGGCATTTTCACTTCTCATAGGATGGAAAGGAGATGTAAAATGGTTTTAAAATAATAATAATAATTATATAAAATTATATTTATGTTACGAGATTTATTATTTTTTTATGATTTCAACATATTTTAAGGAAGTATAAGAATAACGAAATTTGAAAGAGTGAGTGAATAATATTACCTCTTCTTTGGTAAACTACCTTTAGATCCCTTATTAAGGACCCTTTGAATGACATTTTAAGAAGAAAAGAACCTATAATTTATTTTTAGATAAATTTATAAGATATGTTTAAGGTTTTAGTCGATCTATATTGATCAATAAATTATAAAGGAAGTGTATAATGGGTATCCTTTTATTTGTGAGATGAGGGGCACTTGTGGAATTATATAAGGTATTAAATAAATATAAATTAATTTTTAAAATAAAGCTTCATTAAATTGATATATTTTAAATATAGGATAATTATATGTCTAGGTACTCTTGTTAAATAAAATATGGATTTTTTTTTAATTTTTCACCCTCATCTCTTAGTTTTAACCCCCAATTAACCCATTTGGTGATTATCGTAATATCATAGTTTTTTTACTCTCTGAGGATTAGGAAAGAAAATATAAAATGAAAATTAGCCCATAAATATAAAATGGTTGATATTATAAACCATATCCTATAAAATTGGTCTATGATAATATTTTTATGAATTTTAAATAATTTAATAGAATATTTTTTATTATAAAATATCATTAATTCTATTTTTAAAAATATATGGAATGTTATAATATAATATGTGTCTAAATCATTTCAGATGGTTCAAAAATGACATATATATGAATATAAGGAATATATGGTTATAATATAACCTTCCAATGATTTTTAAAGTTTTTGATATCATTTTAAACCTTATCTTTTGGTTTAACCCCCTATTTATCCAATGTAAACTTTAAATGTAGTAATGACTTTTTCAATATTAAAGGATTATAATTTTACTTATAAGGTAAAAATTGTTGCATAAATTTCCTAATGATGGAATAATAGACCATTTATCATCCTAATTGTCTTCTGCTAATATTTTTATGAATTTTAAATATTTTAATAAACTATAATTAAAATAAAATACTATTAATGTCATTTTAAGAACTATTCACATAATATGACTTTGAAAACGACATGAAAACAATATTATTAAACTATAAACATTTAAAACATCGCTAATATGTTATATGTATCTATAAAATTAGTTTTACACCATAAATATTCAAATAAATATTACTTTTTAATTTTTAAAATAATTTACTTGATTGTTCTACTACAGTCAGAAGCACTGTATCAGTGTTGTGTAAGAATTTACGATAATTATTTAATTAATAAATATTAAAAATAAATTACCATGATAAAAATCATTCATAAATATTTAAATTTTACATTTATAACCAAACATTTTTCCCCTATCACAAAATATTATAGACATTAAAATAAATAATGTGACATTTTTTACTTTATCTTTTAATTGAATATAATAAAGTAAAAAATAAAATTTAAATGATAAAATGGTAATACTTTATAATTTTAGATGATTATAGACAAAATATACTCATTTAATGAAATAATGGTACATTGTCGAATGAATTTGAAGCCACATCACGTTACTTTTAAACCTTAATTACATGATTTACCCTTTACCAAGGTGATAAAGTTTAATACTATTACTATTCATAATGCCTAACAATAAGAGGAACTATTTACCAAATTTAAACCTCTTGATTAAAAATATACTATCCATTTTTAATATTCTATCTACTGAAGTTTAATAATACAATTTTACTATAAAGGCATATAACGCAATGTAAACATTGTTTAGATAGATTATTTTTTTATAAAAATTAACTTATATAAAAATCAGGAATATTTCTAATTAATTATGAATTAAATAGATAATTATAAATAAAATGGACCATATTTAATGTTATTACCAAATAAAAAATAGAATGGGACTTTTAGACAACTTTATTTAATGAAAACAAATTAGATTATTTTAAAAATCGGTATTTTCAACATTCACTAAAAAATAAATCTTTTTTATAGAAATCTCAATTTTTTACACTAAATTAACATTGATATGATGACTTAATTTTTTTATAAAATTAAAACTCAAAAATAATTATAAATTATTTAAATTTCCACACAAAATATGTAATAAAAGTATTTTTTAAAAAAATCCATTTTTGAAGTATAAAATGACATCACTATAAATAGAGTTCTTATTTCCTAATAATTAATAAGTAAATTTTTATTTAGTAGGAACATTATACATTTATTTTATAATTTGGTTACTCATATTCATACCCCACAATTAAAAATCTACATTATCACATTTAAATAATAATATTCTTATAATATATCACAATTGACTTAAAGCTCAGTGTTCTGTGTTGTAAAATCTATTCAATACTTCAGATTATTTAGAGAGAAATATATCTTAAAATACAAAGATGAAACATTCTACCCACATAAATAAATTTCCCCATCACAATTTTATCTTGTTCATCAAAGGATCAACCTTCATTTAAGACCCACATCATACATAGGGATAATAAAAATTATTTTGAAAAGGGAATGTGGGAAACTATAGGTTACCTAAAATATCACATATCTAGGTTCCTAAATTAGAATAAAATTAGTGGTAATTTAAAATATATATATGGATTATAAAACTCACATCCAATGTATAATAAAGAAAAATATTGAACATGGTCATGATAAATTTTACAACCAGAAAACCATAAATTAGTGAGTGGTGAAAAGACCATAAATTTATTAAAAATAAAGGTAAAATGATATCTTTTTTATTTTAATATCATTTTCTAAAAGTTGAGGTATTATTTTACTATCAAGATATAAACCATGAGAAAATTTACTTACTTTATTTCAATCTATTTCATAACAAAAAATTCATTATTTGTTTGTGCATTGATGAATTTCCACATCATCTCTTATTCCATGAAATGAATATTCAAGATGAATTTTTCATGCCTAAACCACTAAAATTATGTTTTAGTATATCATAGAATCTATAAAATAATGAAGAATCATTTCTTCTTTCTATAAATATTAGCCAAACCAAAATGGTTAGAATAATTTATCTAATATAGATATAAATATATAATACATTAATATTTAAAACTATAACAATAACTCCTAAATTTCAACTTAATCCATTCCATAAATAGTTAACCATACGACTCCTACAAAATATGTCCAACTAAATTCAAAACCCAAAAATCTGAAATATTTTCTCAAAAATTTATCCCTAGACAACATAAAGTTCCTCATAATGTCTCATACAAAATATATTAATACCTTGATAATATATTATCTATAATATAGTAAGTATTTCCCCAAATAACATAAATCACTATAAAACCATAGAGAAAATATATATTCTTCCACCTTGTAACTCAATATTTTATCCCTCAAATGAAATCTCGTCCTAGAAACTAATATCCCCCTTAACATAATCATATAATATCCCACAATATAGTGAACTTATTTAAAAAATAAAAATAATAACTTAGTTACAAAACCACTTTTCAATCCCACAGTTATCTATATGATAAAAATATATTCCCAAAATATACTGACTCTTTTAACCCAATAAACCATAATTACCTCAATATCAGTGATCATATTAACCATAACGATTATTAATAACTTTAAAATTTTTTCCATAAAATATAAAATCATTATTCCTCAAATAATTTTTTTAATAAAACATATGCTAAATCAAAGGATTTTATTCCTACAAATGTCTCTAAAAATATCCTTAATCATATTAAACATTAATCACCTACAAACTCAAAAGGGGAATCTATGAATTTAAACTTATGATCAACCATATAATTATCAACATATTACACTTTTTGTTTATCCCATATTAATATGGAATTTCATATCTTTGTATTGGTTTTTATCTATTATTCGTCATAATAGTTCATAAAGAAAATTTGAATTAACCTAAGAATATCCCCCCATGAGTTTCAAAACAAGGTTACAGTAAGGGCACACTCACTATACACCAGAAAGATGGTTTTTATATACTCGAATAAATGTTTTCAAGGTTATTACCTTTGGTTATATGGGTAAAAAACCATGTCCACTTATAGTATCTATACAGGGATGTAGTTTTAGGAAAACCACATAATCTATACCTTACCAAATATTTTATGATATTTTCCTATTATTAGAAATATTCCTAAAGTTTATCATAGGGTTATGTTCAATAATCTATGTTTTACCAAAACTAATTACTAATGTTTCTACTAAACATCCTCTGATAACAACTATAGAAACCCCAAATTCAGTAACCCAAATCTAATGTGTACTTTATTAAATTGGAATAAGACACACAGTATCACATCATAAAGGATATAATGGTTTTTTACTCTTGAAGAACTAGATACATGATTGAATCTCTCATTACATTGGATATAAAATAGAAAACATAGTGAAAATAAATAATTTTCATCCTTGAACTAATTTAAAGATCCCTTCTTCATTTCATGAGGAAATTAAAATAGAAAAGGGTGACATAAAAGTCTTAGTAATGGTTATATACAGTGGAAACTATCATGAGAAAATAAGGAATAATCAATATTTTACAGGAAACAGTTGAAATACATGTCATCTAATCAATGACTTGAGTAAAAAATGAATCCATAGATAATATCAATGAAATAATCTCTTGTATAATAAAAAATAAATTCTCAATGAAGGAAATGATAGATGTTGGACATTATGATCTCATACATCATGACATATTTACCATCAAGGGCTTGATCTAAGATAGTTTAATTGATTGGCATGTATACACTACGAAATCCATTTAATAAGGCATGCCAACTAGTTTTTCTCATGAGTTCTTTCGATGCATCAAGGGGATATCTATAACCAATCCACACTTGTCACATTATGTCCAATGAATTAATCATATACTGAATGATCAATTTAATTCATAAATAATATGACTTATGAACAAATATTTATATTGAGTAAAGAATATGAAATATCAGTATTTCCTTGGTAAGTCAGATAACTTTCATAGTAAAACACCATATGTGGAAATGGTATAAATTTTAGGAAATAATGATATCCATGATACTAATAATATGTATATTTAAGTGAAATTTAATTTCTAAATAAAAATGTTCACAAGAAATTGAATGTTTTGAGAGAATATTAATAAACATAAAATAAATTAAGAGATGATAGATGACCATCAATTCATCAGAATAGTATATCTTGTAGAAAAATAAATTATTTTAGGGAATAAAAGAAAATATAAGTTAATCTTTAAAAAAATATCACTAAAAGGTTTTATTTTTCAAACCGTTGAAAACTTTTTGAATAAGATAAAAACCGTAAAATGGTTATAGCAGTAGGAAATTCTGTAAACTCAATATAAATTAAAATGAAACATTCCTTTTGAATTTTTCTAATGAAATTTGAAAATTAACCTTTAATAAAAAATTATAAATATTACTCTCAAAAAATTTTAAATTTTAAGGATAACATAAAATTTCCTTAGAATTTTTGTTATTAAATACGGACTTTTGTAAAATAATATTGAAAAATATGGAAATGGATAAAAAGTGTGTTCGATGAAAATTAGAAATAAGATAAAATTTTATTTTTATTAGTCAGGCTTCAAATGTAGGAAAATTTGGATGAAAAAATTGAATATCCTTAAATATATAGATTATAATAAAATAGATGAATTTTATAAATTATAGATTATAATATTGCTTAAATGAAAATAAGATCAATCCAAAAAAAATATATTATAAAATAAATTATAACCTCCTTGGAAACTTCTAAATTGTAACCCCTTGAAAGTGTTTAATTTTATTCGAAATTTTAATCATCGTGAATAAATATATATATTCATGTTAAACACATCAAATCAGTAGTATGTAAAACACATAAAATAAATAGGTGCATAATACCAAATATGTCTCAATAGAGTGGAAATTAAGACTAAATAGCTTACAAAGATCATAACATTGATGTGACAATTAATTAATGAAGTGGTTATTTTAAGAAATTTAAATCGAAATAAAAAAATTTTAAATACATCATAATACAGTCATAGGTAATTTCATTCATAATCATGGGACAACATATTTAATTAAGTAGAAGTATAGTCCAATGAATAGAAAATGAGTTAAGAAACCCCTTACCTTACGATTCCATGTAGTTGATCATACTTTAACATATTTTATAAATTTAAATTTATTATACATATATACCCAAAAAAATAAACATACTTATAATATTTCAACCCTTTTGTTAATAATTCTTTATAAAAATCATCATTTCATAGTGTTAATTGTCTCGTTTTTCATATAGTTTCAATTTGGTAGTTTTAGTTATTTCAACTTAATAATGGATCTAACATGTCCATAATGTTATTCATGATATGAATTTAATATTATATATATATATATATATTGGATAATCCATAAAATGTAGGGATATAAAAACAAATTACATGATTCATTGAGACGGTAAGCTATACGTACGCATGAACGTTGTTTTCACTTTTCGATGGATGGAATGGAAGAAAGATAAATAATAATTCTCCATTATAGAATAATTATTATATCATATAAATAATATATATCCATTAAATCTATTATTGTTACCATATAATTAAAGTATTAATGAAAGATGGATCACATTGCTTTATAGAGTTGGTAGTCCACATGTTTACAAAAGTGATGTTATCATTTTCCAATGGATTAGAAGGTAAAAAATTTGATATGATATTATAATTAAAAAATAATATTTATTTATTAAATTTCATATATATCCATTAGATTATTATTTATAACCATTAAAATAAATTGGTGATGGTAAATGAATTACACCGCTATGTGGAGATGGTAAGGTATATATACACATGAGCGATGTTTTATCTTTTCATAAGACGTAAAAGAGATGTAAATATTTTTTACTATAATCACAATAACATATTATTATATTTATGACACTATAATTATTATTTTAGTATCGTCACAATAGATTTATTGTAATTATAATAAGAAATACATTTGAAAGAGTATGTAAAGATGACTACATCTTCTTTAGTAAACTTCCTTTAGATCCCTTCATAAGGACCCTTAGAATGGTATTTTTATAATAAAACAAAATCTAATTCATTTATAGAGAATTTTATAAGATGATTTGGTAGGGTTATTTTCAATCCATGTTTCTTAGGAAATTTTAAAGGAAATAGATAAGTGGTGTCCTTTTATCTGTGAGAGAAGGGGCACCCTTGGAATTACTTAAAGTATTAAAATGATATAAATTAATTTTCATAATAAATTGGATCTAAATTAATATATTTAGAATATATTAATTTTATAATTATATATCATATAATACTATAAAATTTTGACATGATTTGGTTATGATTTTACCCATATCTATTATTTTTAACCCTCTGTTAACCCATTTAACGATTATCGTGATATCGTCATTTTTTTACTCTTTGGGGGTTAAGAAAGTTACTATAAATGCAAAATTGACCCATTAATGTACTATGGTTGATATTATTAACCATATAAAATATAATTGTATGATGATAATATTTTTTTTAATTTTAAATCATATAATAAAATATTTTTTTATTATAAAAAATCATTGATGCCATTTTTGGGAATATATGAAATAATATAATATAATATGTGTCTAAGTCATGTAAAATCATTTCAAAATGAAATTTATTTGAATATAAGAAATTTATGTTCTTAATAAAATAATAAAATGAAATTTATACACGTTTAGATCTCATTTTACACATTATATTTTGGTATAACCCTTTGGTTAACTAATTTTAATCATAACTGTGGTAATTACGTTTTCGATATTAATGGTTTATAATTTTACTTATATAGTGAATTTTGGATCATATATGTCCAAGGGATAAAATTTTAGACCATTTATCATCCTAATTTTTCTCATTAATATTTTATTTATTTTTAAATAATTTACTAAACCATATTTAACATAAAATACTATTAATTTCATTTTAAGAACAATTCACATAATTTGATTTCGAAAACAACATGAAAACAATTGAATTTGAATATAAAAATTTCAAAAATCCTTAATATGTTATATTTATCTATAAAATTCATGTTATAATATAAGTAACCAAAAATATTAAGGATTTTTTACAATAATTTACCGGATTTTTCTACTACTTGCACAAGCATTGCGTAAGTATTTAAAGTAACTATTTCATTAAAAAAATTAAAAACAAATTAACTTGATAAAAATAATTTAAATTTAAATTAAACATTTATAACTTAAAATATTTTTTGTTGCCCCAATCAAAAAATATAATATATATTAAAACCAAGGAATTGGAATTTTTTAGTTTATCTTCTGCTTAAATTGTATAAATGTCAAAATCAAAGTAAAATTGAAATAAAAGGTATTGTTTTATTAGTATAGAGTTTTAAAAATGAATTAGACTCATTAAATGATATAAATTTTAGTTTTTAAATGAATTTTAATCCTTATCACAGTTGTTTTAAACATTAATTACCTGATTTACCATTTACCGATGTGATAAATTTTACCAAGTTTACAGTTCATAATGGCTAAAAAATAAAAGGGAAATATTCAAAAATATTGAACCTAATAATTCAAGATATTATATCTATTTTTAATATTATATCTCCAGAATTTTTAGAAATAAATTTTAATATAAATTTTTAAAATGCAATGAAAATCAGTTTTTAGAAAAATGTGTTTTTATGCATAAAAATGAACTTATATCAAAATCATGAATATTATTGGTTAATATAAAATTAATTATATTATTCAAAATAAAATGGATAAATTTTTAATTTAATACCCAATCCATAATATAATGGTACTTTTCAATTATTTTATTTTATGAAAATAAATTAGAGTATTTGAAAAATTAGTATTTTTTACTATTCACTGAAAAATCAATCATTTCAGAACAATACCAAAATTTTACCCTAAAAATATTTTTACATGATTATTTCAATTATTATCTTCATTTTATAATATAAATTTTTTAATATTTGTGTAAATTAATTAAAATTTCCATGCACAAAATGCAATAAAATCATTTTTGAAGAAAATGCATTTTGAAGCATAAAATGAGTTTACAAAAAATTTAGTTCTTATTTCCTAAGAATTATTCAATAAATATGAACTGAGTAAGAATATTATAAATATATTTTATAATTTGTTTAATCATATTCATAATATACAATTATACATCTAGGTTATCATCTTTAAATAATTATATTTTTATAATATATCTCCATACACTTAAAGCTCTGAGCTGTGTGTTAAGAAAGACACTCAACACTTAAAATTATTTAAAGATAAATATATCATAAAGTATTTGGATTTTAAATTATATCCACTTTAAATAAATTTAATGCTATAAATTTTATCTCGGTTATCCATAGCTTAACCCTTTTTGAAAATCCACATCGTACATATAGATAATAAAACTTCTTTTGAAAAGGGAAAGTGGGAAACAAAAAGGTTACCTGAAATATCACCTATTTGGGTTTCTAGATAAAGAGAATGTTGGTGAGATGTTAAAAGATATACATGTAAGAAAAAAATAACATCCAAGGAATAATATAGAGTGATAGATAATATGCTCATGAAAAAGTTAATGACCACAAAACCATATATCAAAGTGGGATGAGAAGATCATCAATTCATCATAAATGAAGGTAAATGGATGAAATTTTTATTTCAAGATATTTTTTAAAAAGTTGTGGGATTATTTTATAGTCAAGTTAGATTACGTTATAAAATTTATATACCTCATTTCATTCTATTTCATAAGAAAAATTTCATCCTTTGGTTGTGCTTTGATGAATTTTCACACCATCTATTATTCCTAGAAATGAATATTAAAGATTAATTTTTCATTCATGAAGCACTAAAATTAACATCTAATGGATTATTATATCCATCAAATAATGGAAATTGATTCCTTATTTTTCTAAAAATTTAACAAAACCAAAAAATTTAGCATAAGTTATCCAATATGGGTATATATAAAACATTAATCTCTAAAACCTCAAAAATAAATCCCACAGTTCAACTTAATCCATTATATAAATAATTTACCTTTAGAATCCAGCAAAATCTGTTTGAAAAAATTTCAAAACCCATAAATATGAAATATTTTTTACCACCTCTATACTTTACAATATACTTATTTTAGAATAAATTTAATTTCATCGATAGCATGTGATTTACACAATACCTGATTTAAACAAAACACTATTTAGTCCTATTTTCCATTCTTAATTTAAAATTAAATTTTAAAATTTTTATAAAATTTATCTATATAATAAAATAATTTTCTAAATCATCATATAAAATTTATCTTTGGGTAATTTGTTTTGATTTTTCTGAAATGTTTCATTTTTTGATGAATAGTCAAAAATACAAAATTTTAATTGGAAATTTATTTTTATTTTAAATTATTTATAATGTTAAATTTTATTTTTAATTTTTTTTAAGTTAATACTAGTTAAAATTTATATCAATTAATCAAATTTAGGTCATTGGAATGATTTTCATATTTAATTTATATATATAAAGTTTATAATCTTTTGGACCTTTTCCCTTAAAAACCCACTTTCTTATCATATTTGCACGATTAATTTAAAATTAAAATTTTCCACTTATATGAATTTAATTTTTAAAAATTTATTTTATATTTCAAATCATAATAATAAATAATTTCTCAAAACATTGGCTTAATTTTTTACCAAAATTTATAGTCAATGGAGTAAAAATTAATTACTATGTTAAGGTTAAAATGTGTTTGATTGGGGTTAAACTAAAAAGATAAGGGTAAATGACCTATAAACTTGTCCAAAAACTATATTATAGATATATTTAGACCATTAAACCTTTAGGGTTTGATTATTTTCCATGTTTAACCCTTTTTCTATATGAAAAATGTGGGAGTACTCAATTATTTTCAAAAATAACAAGTGTGTCCTCTACCCCACTTATAAATGGCTACCACCTCTCCTTTCTTCTTCAAAAATTCAAACCACTATGTTTTGGAAAATACCTAACTTAATAACTTCCCAAATTCAAACCCCTTATCCTATAATCCTTATCTTGTATAGAAATCCATCCTAGGAAATAATTATTGACAATGTAAGGAGGATACCCAAAGAAAAAGTAATGTTATTCAACAAACATCTTTATTTTACTTTTTTCTCTAACTCATTCAATTTTTATTAAACCTTGATGACATAATAACCTAAATATATGAAATATACTTTTATGTTTTTATAATAACTTAATGACCTAAATCCTTCTCTAATTCCATAAAATGGTTTATGTAATCATTGTTCGTCTGTATGGCGGACTACCGCCTTGTCAATCAATGTCGTTCATTTTTTCATTTCCACCTCTCAACGTTGGGTATGATGATGGGTATAAAGTATATATAAATATAATATTTATAACATATTTATATCTCTATATTCACTATATCATATATATATTTTTACCATCCATTTCATAGGATATATGATAATGTCGCTTGTGTGTACGGAAGACTACTGCCTCACGAAGTGATACGGTTCATTTTCCACTTACGTTTCACATGGAAGGTGATAAAGAAAAATTTAATGATTATATGTTATATAAATTACATAGTTATCATATTAATGGAAAATTTATCATTATTTAAAGATAATATATATCATTTTCTTTCATATATTCTCACTGACTTAAAGATGATAACATAGTTCTTGTATGTGTGGACAACCAACCACATTCATGAAGTGATGTGACCCTCTTTTCATCAACACACCACATAGATGATATATATAAGGATATAATTTAATAAATTATATGTTATATATGATATTATGTCAATTTTGTAAATACTACTTACCTTTTTCTATAATGATCTTTTAAAAATGGAAACATTACTCAAATGTATATATGACCTATCATCTGCATGATCGTAACGTACATCATTTTTTCATAACCATATTTCATGAATGGTTTTAAAAGTATTATTTATTTAAAAATATTATAATTACTTTATCTTTATTATTCTAAATATTATGGAACTATATAATATTCATAATAATCGTAACATTCATAATAATACGAGAATGAGAAAACCAGACAATTAACACATGAAACAATGAAAAAATTGAAAGATTATTAACAAACAGGTGATGAGATGTTATAAAAGTATCATATATGATATTATAACTACTAATATATTTTTTTATAAGTTATTAACATGTTTATAAGCAATATATATTAGGTTAAATCACATTCAATCAAAAGGAAGGTTGAGTTAAGGGATTTTTGTCTAAATTTTCCTTCTTTGAGACATATGTTATATTATGAACTTATATTATTTAATGAGGTTAATATACTTTTCATTTTACATGAAATGTCATGAATACATCATTATTTATGGTATTTTATGTTTTAATTTAATTTATATCATCCAAGGTTATTTGACTTGAAAATTACCAAGTGTTAAAGGTTATTGTGAAATCTCACTTTCTTTTGTGATTGTTAATTTTTTCTTCAAACAATAACTTTATTTTAATCATTTTTCCTTGGAAATTAAATTTATATTAAATATACATATTATTGGGTGATAGTTATTATTATTTTCTAAACCATATACCATTTCTATATATGGTGTTTACATTGAAAGTTATTTGATCACTTGGGGAAATATTAACAAATATATATCCTTTACAAAATACAAAAAAAATTCTATAAGGAACTTTTTTATTAATTAAATCAATTATTTTATATATTAAAAATGATTTGGAAATGCATGAAACAGGTTGGTGACTATTTATATAAATCCCCTTGATGCATTGGTATTCTGATGAGATAAAATAAGCATCCCAAACCCTATGAGTTTGTTACTAGTGGTTTTAAGCTATATTGTAAAATGTCTTGATAATAGTTATATAGTTGGCCAAAATGGGTTAGTTTGTACAAATTATGTTTTAAACCTTCATGTGAAAGGTCTTGATGGTAAAGGAATCATGTTCCTAAGAAACATGATGTCTGATAATCAAGTATTTCCTTCATTTATAACTCAACTATTATCATCCAATAGATTTTCACCATGATATTATCTTTGGATGAATTAAATTCTCAATTTATTGATTAAATAGATTTTGTTTTCAGTAAATTACTTATCCATATTGATTATTCTTTATAGATGAATGATATGTTCCTTTTTTACTTAATCCTTACTGGACAATTGAGCTCAACCTTATTTTATTTCCCTTTCCCCATGTTATGAATATGAATCTTTTTAATGTGTTTTCAAGGATGTTGAGCATTTTTTTATGTACTATGTTTTATTTTCTATTCCCAATGTAAAATGGGAATCATTTTTTTATCTATTTCTCCATAACTAAAAAATGGATTGTTCCTTTGGTATTTGACAGATTGTATCTATGCCAATGTGATAAAGTAAGACACCAACTGTGGTTATTGGGGTCAGAGTCCTTACAATTAGTATCAGAGGAAGTTTAGTAGAAACCTTAGAACCTATATTTTTTAGGGAACACAAACCAATGATATACTTTTATTATAATCAGATAATAACATCCTAATTTATAGAAAGGAATATCTTATTTGTGTTTTCCAATCAATACATCTTTGTCTATATACTACAAGTGGACATGGTTCTAGAATAGAGGTACCGAAGGGTAATAACTCTAAAAAGGTCACATTATGAGGAACCCAATCATAATATGGAGCATTATAATAGGCCTTATTGCATACTTGGTTTGACTCTTATAGGGTATATTCTTAGGATAATTTACATTTTCTTTACAAAATATTATGAAGGATTTGAAAGTAAAGATATCCCCAAAAAACCAAATTTTATGATTTTGAGAATAAAAATGAAGAGATTTTTAATTTAATTTAATAATTACATCATATTTGTAATTATTAATTATGATTTAAAATTAATAATTTTATGATCTAATCTAGTATATTACATTATTTTGAAATTCCACATGTAAGGAAGAAGTGTATCAATACTCATAGCCAATGTAAAGATTTCCCAACTGAGGATGCCAATACTTCTGGTATTAGAAATCAGAAAACAATGGTTGTTTTAGGTAATCTTAATCAGGTTATGAAACATAACCTTTCCCATATTCAGGAACCTGTTCCACATCAAGATTCACCTATGTTGTACAACATTATGTTACAAAATCCACAATCATTTGGTGGAACTAATAATATAATGGTATCTGATATATGGATTAATTCTTTGGAGAATAAATGTATAACATTGGGAAGTGGTGAAAAGGAAAAGGTTTCACTCTTAGTGTATTGTCTCAAAGTATATGTTGATCAATGTTGTTCATTGGACTATAATACTAGGGGGTAATAAAAAATAGATTTCCTAGAATGGAAATATTTTAAGGAGATATTATTTGACAAATATTTCCATCATGATAAATAGGATAAGATGAAGATAATGTTCCCTAGATTAAATAAAAATAAAGAAGGAAGTGTTGTAGAGTATGAATATACATTTACAAGGTTATATGAGTATGACATGGATTAAATATGTAACCCTGAGTGTAAGATTGACCATTTATTTGAAAGGATTAATCTAAGTATTTGAAGGATGATGGTCTCTCAATATTTTTCATTATATGATGAAATAGTTTTATGTGCCATAAAAAATTACAATTAATTATCTAGATCTTACATTTTAAATGGAAATCAAGAGAACAAGATGTTATCCAAACACCATGAGAAAGGTAATGCGTTGAAAAAGAATACAAGAACGAAAACATTTCTACCTTGTGAGAACTGTGGAAAGAATATTGAAGTGAAATTATTAATGGGATTGGAAGTTTGTTATAATTTTTCAGAAAATGGTTATCATGTTAAAAATTCAAGGGGTATAAGGACAAATATATTATTCATTGTTTTGACCACAAAGATAAGGGGCACTATGAAAAACAATTCCCCAAGTTTCATGGGAATCTACCACATAAGAGGAAAAGGGGATAAGACTAAGATTATGCGATCACTAAAACTGATGTTGATGTACCTAATGATTTGGTGGAAGTTATATTAATCTTATCTTCAAATTTAGCTAATTCTTTATTTGATTTTAGATACTCACACCCTTTTAAATCTACCCATTTCTTTTACAAATATAAATCATTTTCATTTTAAATTAAGAATGGATTTGTTAGTCAAAACTCCTAAGGAAAGTCTCATTTAAACAAGGATGTGTAAGGAAGTACGTTATAATATAAAAACGTACTTTATTTTCTCACATAGTCATCAAATCTATGGTTGAGTTTGATGCAATCTTTACTATTGAATTTAATTCAAAATATGATGCAAAAAAATATTATAAGAAGAAGGAAATTATTATTTTTTATGAAGATGTAGAATTCAATATCTTTAGAGAAGAGAATTCCTCATCTAAGTCATATCTAGATCCACCCCATATAGCTATACTAAGTGATATTCTTAAGGAAGAATAACCAACAACATCTTGGTTTGGATAAAGTAATCTTAAAATTGATGATGTACCTATTATAAAAAACATCATTCATGTATTTCTTGACAAATTACCTAGACATAATCCAGAATGTGAAGTTGAGTTTTGCATCTATTTAATACCTTATGAAAGAATGATAACAAAGACTCTCTATAGAATGAATTCTATGGAATTAGTGGAGTTAAAGAAACAACTTCTAGGATTTGGGTGATAATTTATTTATTTCCCATAGTGTTTCGCTGTGAGAATCCCCTATTCTCTTCATTAAGAAGAAATATGGATCCATGAGGTTTTTCATTTATTATATAGAAATAAATGCAATTAAAGTAAAAAAAAAGTACCCTCTACATCATGTTGATGACTTATTTGATCAACTTAATGGAGACTAATGTTTTTCAAAGATTGTACTTTATCTTGGGTTTCATAAATTTTGATTAAATAAGGAATTCGTCCTAAAGAGAACTTTTTAAATTAGGTATGTAAATTAAAGGTTTATAGTAATTCAATTTTGGATGACTAATATACCCTCTGTTTTATAGATCTAATGAATAATGTATTCAAGGAATATCTTGATGACATTTTTGTGGTATTCATAAATAATATTTTGGTATATTCCAAAAATTATGAGGACCATGAGAATCACTTTCAGATCATTCTTGAGATTCTAAAAAGGTAAGAGTTATATGGGAAATTTATAAAGTGTGATTTTTGGATTCAAGAAGTTTCTTTTCTTGGTCGTATTGTCTCCATGGATGGAATCATATTCGATACAAGGATGAAAGGGTAGTAAGAGAATAGACTATAACACTGAACATAATTGACATAAGTAGTTTCATTGGTTTGGTAGGCTACTATCACAGATTTATTTAGAATTTTTCTTGATTGGATAACTCATTAACCAAGATTACATATAAAGGGGTTAAATTTGTTTGGGTAAAGGAATATGAATAATGTTTTGATGAACTAAAGAAGAGATTGGTCAATGCTCTGATTTGGAATCTACCATCTGTTAGAAAAGGTTTTTTGATATATAGTAATGCATCAAACAAGATACTTAGTTGTGTCCTAATGAAAAATTATAATGTTATCGCATATGAATCACAATAATTGAAGACTCACAAATAGATCTATACAACACATGATGTTGAGTTGGAAGATGTAAACTTTGCTTTCAATATATGAAGGAATTATCTCTATGGTGAAAGATATGAGATATACATAGATCACAAAATCTTCGAATACATATCTTCATAGAAAAAGATCAATATGAGAAAAAATCAATGGTTAGAACCACTCAAGGACTATGATTTCTCAATATACTACTAATTAGGTAAAGAAAATAAGGTAGAATATTCATTGAGTAGGAAATATCAGGGAGTTATAACTCAAATATAGATTGGGATGGATCCTATATTCATGGTTCTATTAAATATGGGTATTGGAATTACTATGGAAGGGAGGACATCACTCATTTTTTAGATGATTGAAAACCCATATTTTTTAGAAAAGATAAAAACTTCTCACTCTGATGATGATAACTTTTAGAATATAATTAAATCTATGAATGATGGAAAATTAAAAAACATTGTTTTTTAAGATTGTGTTTAAAATTTGGGAAGGAGTTTATTTTGTACACCTATATCTATGGTAAAAAAGGAAATTGTTGGATGATTCTAATAGATCAAGTTTCTCTATACACCCATGTATCACAATGATGTATTAGAATTTCAAGGAACATTTATTATGGGATAACATGATGTAGGAAATTGTTTATTATGTATCCAAATGTTTGGTTTGTCAAAAAATAAAATCCATGAAACAGCATCCTAAAGGATTCATGAAACCTCTTCCTATTACTATTTTTAAATGTGATGACATTACAATGGAATTTTTCATAGGATTACAAAAGACTCCTATAAATATTAATTAAATATGGATTATCATTTATCTCCTAAAACAAATATTCACATTTACTCAATATAAGAGAAGATTTACCCATTTAAAACCTCTTAAGGATTTATATTAATAAATTAAAAAAATATTTCATGGTGCACCTCTTTCAATTGTGTCTGATCGAGATCCCTATTTTGCATAAAAATTCTAGAAGATTCTTCAGAATGATCTTGATATTGATCTTCATTTGATAACTTCTTACCATCCTCACACTGATGAACAATCTGAATGGACTATTTAAATATTGAAAGACATTTTGAGTCCATGATCACTTGACTTTCCGGTTAAGTGGGATTAGTATTTACCTATGGTAGAGTTTTCTTCATATAATAGATTACATTCAAGTATTCAAATGGAATTTTATAAATAATTATATGGAAATAGATGACATGCACAAACTTGCTGGGATGAAGTTGGTGAAATAAAACTCGAAGACCCTGAACATTTTGAATAGACAACAACAAAGGTAAAGTTTATTCAAACTCGCATTAAAGAAGCTCAAATTAGTCCAAAACTTTATAGCGATAATCAAAGGAAGGATTTGGAATTCTAGGTGGGTGATCACATTTTTTCAAAAGTATCTCCATGGAAGGGTGTAAGAAGGTTTGGTATGAAATGGAAACTGATCCCCAGGTACATCAAACAGTTTAAAATTCATGAAAGAGTTATATTTATTTATTATCATTTGGAAATGCTTCCAAATATCTCAAAATTATATGGTGTGTTGCACATATCATTGATAATGAAGTACATGTTAGACCCAACATATGTTCGCACCTCTGATGAAATATATTTTTCACCTAACCTATCTTAATACGAAGAACCCATCAAAATTATTGGTACTAGAGAACATTAATTGAGGAATAGGATGAATCTTCTACTAAAGGTACTTTGGATAAATCACTAAATAGAGGAAGAAACATGGGAACATGAGGATATTATAAAGAAGAAATACCCTTGTCTATTTAGATGGTAATATCCAAGAAATTTCTTGGATGAAATTTTTTCTGGTGGTAGTAATCTAACACCCAAATACTTTACAATATTATTCTTTTAGAATAAAATTAATTATGTTAATATCTTACGATGCACACAACACTGGGTTTAAACAAAACACTATTTAGTCATGATTTTCACACATATTTAAAAAAATTAAAATTTTTAGAAAGTTTATTTGAAAAAATAAACTTCATTTTCAAAATTATCTTATCAAAAATATCTTAGGGTGAATTTTTGGGAGATTTTAAAAAGATACATTTTTTGATAAATAGCGAAATATAGTGAAATTTAATTGAAAACTACCTTTTAGTTTAAATAACTTATAATGTTAAATTATTTTTTGAATTAGTTTTAAAGATAAATTTGTTCAAATTTATAACAATATATCCAATTTAGGTAATTAGAATCATTTTCATATTGAATTTAGATATATAAACTTTATAAAATTTTAGACATTTTCCCTTAAAAATCCACTTTCTCATCCCATCCACGAGATTAATTTTAAAATAAAAATTTAAACTTATATTAATTGTATTTAAAAAAATGGATTCCATATTTAGAATCATAATAATTTATAATTTCTAATAAGTTTGACTTAATTTTTTACCCAAAGAAATGGTGAATTTAGTAAAAAATAATTATTCTGGTTAAGGTAAAATGGGTTAACTGGGGGTTGAACTAAAAAAGATAAGGGTAAAAAATGGATTATACACATCTAGAAAAATTAATGTCTATAAATATTTAGACCATTCCACCAGTAATTATCCAATAATCAACCATTTTTTCCCTTTTTACATATAAAAAATTAGGGATCAGTCAATTATTTTGTAAAATACAAAGTGTGTTCTATCCCCCAATTAAAAAGGATACCCTATATCCTATTTTATTCAAACCTTCAAACCACATTGGTTCATCCAATATCTGACCAAATAACAACCTAACTTCTGTAAGATCCAATGTTTTGTGCAAGTATAACCTTGTTTAAATTTCTACTCTAAACTCTTAATTTTTCTTAATGGAATGTTTATCAAGTGTAGGAGGAGGCTCAAGGGTGTTCTGAGGGTTTCAGATTAAAAAGAAATGGAAAACTTCCACCCAATTCATATTTCATGGTTGGTTTAGAGTTAGAGATAACTGTGTGCCCTAACTGTGAAAGGCAGGAGGAAGGGTGAATAGTTTGGATGAAACCGTGCCAGAGGGAGGCCAAACCGTAAAGATTTGGACAGTGGAATTCTACATGGTTGTTGCATGGTTTGTCAAACTACGTGATACTCCATAGGTAACCATTCAACCCAACCTCCCTTATATAGTTTCTTGTGCATATTTTGCACAGGGTATTCCAAACTGTGCAAACAAACCATGCGCCCCATTAAAAATTGAAATTGTTTTCCCCGACAATATTTTTATGTTTCCACCTGATTTTTCTCCCCTTTCTCCTACCTACAGAACTAGTGACAAACCCAATCCTTCAAGATCTACCCAGGATCAATCTCCCTCATTTCTAGTCCATTTGGAGCATCTTCAGCCACAAATTGAAGCTCTGGGTAAGTCTAATCTTCCTCTTGGTTCTCCTTTCTGGATTAGGGTTTGTAGTTTCTCTCATCTTCTTACAACGCCCTAAAACCCTCTTTTTTCTACTGGAATCTAGGTTGGGGATTCAAAGGGTATTTTAATCTATATCTAACTCTATTATTAAGAGTGTTTTCATCATTGGATTCATGTTAGGTGTCTACCAATTATATCTCATAGTTTTATTTTATATTTGTGCATTTGGGTTGTGTTGTTGGTTCCTTCTTATTATGAGATTGATGCCTTTAGAGAGATTTGGTAAAATAGGATTCTTTAGGATTAATTGAAACCCTCATGATCATATTTGGATGTGTTAAGGCGAACTTTATTGATTTAGGTCCACCCATGCGGTGCGTCGGTAATCCCGAACATTGAAAATTGAAGTGTTAAGTATATAATTGACTCGTAAAAAAGAAGTTACCATGATAATTGTGTTGAAATGTTTAGTTGGTTTTAAAAGATCATTAATGGTAGTGATTTCTAATATTTTGAATTATCATAGGGGTTTTTCAAAAAAAATTGAATAAGGGTTAAATGGTATGAAATGGATGTAGTAAATGTATTGTGAGTTGTAATTGAAATGTTTAAATGGCTGAAAACATGTGAATTGATGAATTATGTAAAATGGGTTAATGTAAAGGAATTATTGATTGAGCTTAATGGTTTAAGGCTTAATGTTGATTTATATGATGAATGATTATGGTTTGAGAATGACTTATCTTTTTATTTTGTTTGGTTTCAGTTTAGTATATGTGGTAAATGGTTGAATATGCATGTGCACATGGCTTGTTAGCATGAGGATCCACCGATGCTCGATGCCCACAGTTAGGTTTAACTGATTCTCTAAACCCCTTGGTAGTTGTGGGATACACTGATTCTCAATAACCATGGGTTGTGTTGGATTGATGCTCTAAAACCACCACCAGAATGCATGGGTTAGGGTGTCAGACTGATGCTCTAGGCCCCTAATGGTTGCATTGGATGAAACTATATGGAATGATGCTCCAAGGTAAGTGTGATGTGATTTATTTTGAAATGTTACCCCTTTTGATATAGGTAACATGACTGCTTTACTTCAGTATGGTAATTTATTATCTTGGAACATTGTGTAAGTGATATAAATTTCTTACCCATGGATCATGTGAGGAAGGAGAAATTAGTGATAATGGTATATTAAGTGATGGAATAACAATAATGTTAAAAAAGGTTAAGAGTATATTTTACATTTAATGGAACCTGAGTTATATTTTTTTACTATATAATTTATTTTTTTCTTTCATACACTATCTATATAGACTATATATTTTTTAGACACTATTGGTGGTGGCCTAGTGAGTTGTACTCACACCCTTCTCATACCTCCATTGTGTACCTGAGCATATTTCATGGTTTCAATTCAGGATAAGGGAAAATGTTTTATGCGAGGGATTTGTGCTGGGATTGGTTGAGAATGGACAAGGATTTGGACTTGGTGTTAGGACCTCTTTGGAGATTCACTATTTATTTTTATTTTGGGTTTTGTTTCTCTTTGACAATATTAGCATGACATGGCATGTTTACTTATTTAGTAGTGACTTCTACCCAATTTGGAGAATTGTTTATCATGTGTGTTGTAGATTTTTATTTTTGGATTACTCTATTTAATTTATTCTCTATTTTTTTATCACTCTTTTAAATAGGGTATAATATCCCCATGCGACTTATTATACCTTCTCAACTAGTCTTCAACCTCTAGTGAAGGAGGAAACATGCTTGTGGTCATGTGGCGACCCAGCATGGGGCACTGTTTAGTGGCTCTCGATTCGGGGATGTTACAATGTGGTATAAAAGGGGTTTTTATCTGCCTTACTATTTGGGATAGTATACCAGAGATTAAGATGTGTTGGACCATGGAAATGAGACCGTTATTGGGATTATCTGACTCATGTATGAGAGAAACCCCAAGTTCCTATGGTGGGAATTGTTGTTTTTGATATGATATGTTATAGTTAAATGATATTTCACCATTGGGTGATTCACTTATGATGTGATGTCACTATTTATGTTATTTTTCTCATGGATGAACAACATGAGATGTTGCATTCATGTATCATTTTAGTCACCTAGGTATATAGGTGACATAAATCATGCTAGGCACATATGGGATGGGTGTGTGGGACATAAAGTTTATAATGAATATCAATCCCTTAAAAATTTGAGGAAAATGGCGTCTTATAAGGGTGACTCAAATGGGTAAATGGAAAGAATGATAAATATGGTTAAATAATTATTTTTAATAAAAATCCTTGTGTTTTTGTAATTTAGTTACCCCCCCCCCCAATGATGATCATAGTCGTAGTAAGGGATGGATGGGTGTAGTGTGATAGATGTGATGGCCTTTGTTGATATAGTGTATGAGAATGAGTTTATGGCTAATGAGGATACTTAATTTATGTAAATTGTGAAAACATAGGTTATGTGTTAAAAAAACTCACATTTGGAATAGTATATAATTCCACCTCAGTGATGTGTATTGGTTGGGTAGTAAGAGGATATCGCTAAGAACACTCCCCCAGAAGTTAATCAGGAGGCCCTAGTGGTCCAATGTAATTGAGGAGAGGATCAGTTCCATGATGACTTCACTCATTTCAGGTATATAATGGAACAAGACCCAGATCGGGGTGCACAGAGCATGTTTGAGGTGACTAGGGAGTTTCAGCTATAGCACCCTCTGACCTTTACCGGAGAGGGTGGACCATAGGTAGTCAGGTTCTAGATAGAGTACATCCAGATGATTCTTGATCACTTAGATACTCCTCCCAAGAAGAGATTTAAGCTAGCTTTCTGCATGTTGGGAGGTTTGGAAAAGTCTAGTGGGACATATTAGTTTAGACTGAGTAGGTAGAGGGTATTCTATGGAAGAGTTTCCAGAAAATTTTTATGGATCATTACAACCTGGAGACTCTATGTTTGGATAAGGCTAAATAAATTAGGAGGTTGACCCAGGGAACCATGTTAGTGACGGAGTACACATGCTATTTTATAGACTTGCAACATTTTGTTCCAGATTTCATAGGGGATGAGGTATAAATGGAAAGGCACTTGTAGGATGTACTTAGGCATGAGATTAAGTCCAAGGATATATTCCTCATAAAAATGTTTGTAGATGTGATGTACTAGAACCTCATCTCTGAGGGAAATCTCAAGGTGTATTCTGGTGGTGGACTTGCAGTTATAGTTGGACGATCCAGTGGCATGAATTCTGATGTTTTGAAGCACTATTTTGTGAGAATTCACCTGGGCGATAATAGATAGGGTTTCCATAAATGGGAACCAATGTCTCAGGGTAGTTACCGAGTATTTTTTTAGTGTGGTAGGGTAGGGAACATGAGGTGTTAGTGTCCCTGACCATCATTTGAGTATCAGGTGTTTGGAAGGTTCGGACATGTACAGAAGTTCTGTAGAAACCCATGATAGTCATGCATAGATAAAGGATTTAGGCTAATGCTGAGTTCATGCAGGGGGTATTCTACCCCTTATCAGGCAGGAAGTTAGAGCTTAAAAGGTCGCACTAGTAGTGGTGGTGAACATGGAACCTTGGGGTGAGAACATCCATATCAGTAGAGTAATACAACTCAAAGTTTTCCAACTGATACCTAGGGTAAAAGGGAAGGTTAACACTATTCATTATATTCTACATCATGAAGTGGTGAGGTTTTACCATCAACTATTCGAGGTATGATACTTATAGCTTCTATGCTTTCTTGTGATTTATTTGAGACACGCACTTAACAATCTTTTTTTTTGCTCAGTTTGTGCCTGTGTTGGTTCCAATGGGGGAAGGTTTGTGTGGGGTTATTTTTATTGATACACCATTAGTGGTGGGAACATATAATATTAGGAAATGTAAGGGGTGTGTTTTGGAGGTTGGTGGGTATCATGTCCTATGGAACATGTTTGTGCTTGAATGTCAGGTTTTGATTTGATTTTGATCATAGAATAGTTGGTGTTGTATCAGGATCATATTGATTGTTACTATCATAGGGTAATGTTAAATTATCTTGAAGAATACACTTATGTCTACCATAGTGAGTGGGATGTTCATAAAGGCCACACAGGGCCAATTTCTTAGATGTTGGGTGAACTCACAGACCACGTGGCTTTCCTTGTTCTAGAATATTAGGGTATGGAGTAGATTTTCTTTCCTACCATAGTGGATGGGTTCCAGGATGTTTTTCTTGAAGAATTATCGAGACTATCACCCAAGAGATATGTTGAGTTCACAATTGAGTATTTACTAGGGGAATAGCCAATTTCTATTCTGTCATATAGAATGGATCTTGTAGAACTCTAAGAACATAAAATCTAGTTAGAATAATTGGAGAGTAAAGGGTTTATTCATCCATTTATATCACTATGGTGATCTCCCATTTTGTTTTCCAAGAAGGCCAATGTGTCATTTCATTTGAGTGTTGATTACAGAAAGATGAATAAAATAAAGTTTAATAATCGATACCAACTTCCCTAAATCGATGATATTTATAACCAATTGAGAGGTGCTCCAGTGTTATTCAAGATATATTCAAGATCAGGGTATCTTTAGTTGAGGGTGGGACCTTATGAAATTCCATGGACTGCCTTCAAGAGAAGGTATGAGTTATATAAGTTTGTGGTGATGCCTTTCGTATTTAACAACACACCATTATTATTCATGGCCTTGATGGACCAAATCTTTCATCCTTATCATGATAAGTTTTTAGTTGTCTTCATTGAAAACATCTTTCCTTACTCCAAAACTCATGAATATCATCCCAAACATCTTGAAATCATCTTGATTACACTAAGAGAGATAATGTTTTACACTAAGATATCCAAGTGTCGATTTTGGATTGATAAATCGAATTTCTTAGGTCACATTATTTCTTAGGAAGGAAT
This sequence comes from Viscum album, assembly GCA_963277665.1. Classification (NCBI taxonomy): domain Eukaryota; kingdom Viridiplantae; phylum Streptophyta; class Magnoliopsida; order Santalales; family Viscaceae; genus Viscum; species Viscum album. The sequence goes on along the minus strand of OY728156.1, from coordinate 2,057,659,712 downwards.
GTTTGTGGACCTGAAGAATGTGCAGACTTTCGTATCTTGGGAGAATCCCAATAATGTTTCTGATGTTTGAAGTTTTCTAGGCTTGGTTAGTTACTATAGAATATTCATCAAGGAATTACCCCATTTGTCAATTCCACTTTCTGTCTTGACCAATAAGGGTGAAAATTTTGTGTAGTCTGAGTCATGAAAGAAATATTTATAGGAGTTAAAGAATCAGTTGATTTAAACACCAATTTTGATCTTTCCTGAGTCGAGCCATGGGTATATAATTTTTTTATATGTCTGGCATCGATTTTGAAGCTGTGATCATGCAAGATGATTGAGTTGTTGCATACAATTCAATATAGGTGAGTCCGCATGAAATAAACTTCCCCTCTCATGATCTTCAATTGGTTGTGGTGGTCTATACCAGAAAATATTGATGGCATTACTTGTTAGGAGAGAAGTTTATGGTATATACAATTCATAAAATCCATAAATAAATATTCTCTCAATGTGATTTGAGTATTCAGAATTGAAGATGGGTTGAGTACATGAATTCCTTTGAATTCGAACAAGATTACACACTAGGAAAGGGGAACAATTTTGTTGATTCTTTGAGTAAGAATACCCAAAATTAGGTAGTTTGTGAATATAGTTTCTATTATAGAATGATGGATTTGTTTGCTGAGATACATCTGGAGGTGTAGGCTGGGTAGGGGAAAGTGACCCTTGTATTTGTGGAAGTTGATCTCACATTGTTGGGTCAGATAAAGGAGTTTAATTTTGAGGATTCAGAATGTTTAGCTTTGAGAAAAAGTCTTAAGGGTGGGGATTCACCTTCTGTATGGACTGTTGGAGATGATGGGATCATTTTTGTTCAGGGTTGTGTGGTTGTTCCATCTTGTATGTAAAAATAGTTTATGTTCTATTTTCATGCATAAAAGTTTGAAGTGCACTCTAGACTGAATAAAATGTATTGTGACCTTTGTATGTAGTATTAGTGTCACAAGATGAAGAATGAGGTTGTGGGTTTTGTAGTGAGATGCCTTACTTATCAACAAATTGGGGATGAGAATCAGTGGATTGGTGGTTTGTTGCAGCCATGACCCATTCCGTAATGGAAATGGGATGATGTGATAATGGATTTTTAGGTTGTCCTTCTGAGGATGACTTGGAAGAATGATTTGATTTGGGTAATTTTTAACTGGTTGATTAAGGTGGACCATTTATTGATGACTCAAGAGACCTTCACTATGGAGAAATCGGGAGAGTTGTATGTTATAAAGTTATTATTGTTTCACGGGGTGCCACGAACCAAAGTTTCAGATCATGATCTAATTTTTACATCATGCTTCTGTTAAGAATTACATAAAATGTTTGGTACATAGATGTTTTTAGAACGTATTTCCAAGCATAGATGGATGAGAAGTTGGAGTTTGAAATTTAGATTCTCAAGGACATGTTGAGGGAATGTTTCCTAGACTATGGAATATCATGGTAAAATAAATTGTCACTTATTGAGTTTTCATATAATAATAGCTTCCAAACTACGATTCAGATGACACCGTACAATGCACTCTATGGTAGACCGTGTAGATATCTGATGTGTTGGTTACAGGCTGGGGAATCATAATTATTAGGACTGAGTCTCGTGAAGGAAACATAGGATAATTTTTAGTTGATTTGATAACACATGGTGACAGTGAATAGTAAGAAGATATCATATTCAGATTGGCATCGCAGACCTATCAAGTTTATAGTGAGTGATTGTGTGTTTCCTCAGGTGTCACCTAGGTTAGGTCACCATTGAATTTGAAAGTAGGGAATGTTTTCACCTAGGAATGTGGGTCCATTTAATATTGTGGAGAGGAATGGACTAGTGGCATACTAATTGGATATTCTATAGTAGTATAGTGGCATACACAATGTTTTTCATGTTTCACACCTTAAGTAGTATCACCCTAAACCATCTCTTGTGATTGATGTTGAAGATGTTGAGATTGAGGCTAATACGTCCTTTGAGGAGCATCTGTTTCATATTTTATATTTTAATGAGAAGGTATTTCGGGGAAATAACATCCGTTTAGTTCAATTTATATTGCAGCATGTGAGTTTTCATGAATATACTTGGAAGATGGAGTCGGATGTGCATCCGTAAAGTCCTAATCTCTTCTCTTTAGAAGCTTAATGATTCTTAGAAGTGCAGCTTGAGGTTGAGTTTTTATAAAGCGGGGAGTTTGTATGAGCTCAAGTTTTGTGGAAGTATGACCTTTTTTAATGTTTAACTATAAATTATTAATTTTGGTTAATGGAATTTTTAATGGGTGTAGGAGGAGACTTGGGGGAGTTTTGCTATTTTTAGACATGAAAGTGAAGGGAAAATGTCCATATAGTGCATATTTCATGGTTATCACATGGTTAGAGATAACTGTGTTCCCTAACCATGAAAGCCAGTAATAATGCTGAATAGTTTGGGTGAAACTATGAAAGGGGGAGGCCAAACCATGAAGATTAGGATAATGGCATTCCACACGATTAGATCATAGTTTTCAATCCATGAAAACCTCCCTAAGTTATTGTGTGATCCAACCTACCTTAGATAGTGGCTATAACATGGTTTGTATATGTTTTTCCAAACTATGTTTAAAAACTGTGCACCCCATTAAAAATTTAAAATTTACAGTTTTTTCCCTTTGTATTTTTAATTTTCCACCCAATCCCCCCCCCCCTTCTCCTACCTCTACCTATAGTTATGAAAATAATCCCTAAAGAGATCCCAAGGATCAATATACATCATTTCTAGGAAGTTTGGAGAATCATTAGCTTCAGATTGAATCTCTGGGTAATTCTAATCTTCCTCTTACTTCTCACCTCTGGATTAGTGTTTCTAATTTGTATCATATTATTCTAAAGCCCTAAAACCCTCTTTTCTAGTGGAATCTTGGTTGGGACTTCAAAGGGAGTTTAAATCTTGATATCGAGCTATGATTAAGAGTTCATTCATCATTAGATTAGCGGTAGGTATTCTATAAGTTACATACCACTGTTTAATTATATATTTGTGCATTTCAGTTGTGTTCTTGGTTCCTTATTATTGTGTGATTGATTACTTTAGAGATATTTTGTAAAATTGGAATATACATGATGAATTTAGCTACTCATGATCCCCATGGGATGCATTGATTTTTAATATACCAATTTAGGTCCACCCATGGGGTGCGCTGGTAATCCCGAACATGGAAAATTAAAGTGTTAAGTATAAAATTGACTCGTAATAAAGAAGATCCCATGATAATTGTGTTTACATGTTTAGTTGGTTTCTAATGGAGCACTAATGGTTGTGATGTCTAGTCATTGGAATTAGCATTGGTGTTTTTTAGTAAATATGTGAATAAGGGTTAAATGATATGAAGTGGATGTGGTAAATAATTTGTGACTTGTAATAGAAATGTGTAAATGGGTAAAAGAATGTGAATTCGCGAATTATGTAAATGGTGTTAATTTAAAGACATTATGGATTGTGCTTTTTGGGTTAAGACTTAATATTGATTTATATGATGAATTATTATGGTATTTCAATGACCTATCTTTTGATTTCATTAGGTTGTGGTACGGTATATGTTGTAAAAGGTTTAAAAAGCATGCACACATGGCTTGGTAGTGTGAGAATCCACTACTGCTCGATACCCTTGGACTGATGCTCTAAAACCCTTAGTATTTGTGAGATCCACTGATTCTCAATAACCATGGGTCATGTTGAATTGATTTTCTATACCCAACCACTAGAATGCATGGGTTAGGTGTCGAACTGATGCTCTATGCCCCTAATGGGTGAATTGAATGAAACTTTCTAGACTGAGGCTCCAAGGTAAGTATGATGTGATTGATCGTAAAATGTTACACCTAGAGAGATAGGGAACATGTATCCTTTACTTATTCTTGGTAATTGATTATCTTGAAAGATTTTGTAAGTGATATAAATTTCTAATCCAAGGATCATGTGAGGGTGGTGAATTTAGCAGTGAAGGTAGTTTAAGTGATGAAATAAAAATAATGATGAAAATAGGTTAAGGGTCTATTGTTAACTAATGGATCCCAAGATGTATTTTTTTTAAATTATCATTTTTTCATGCACTATATATATATACTGGATATTTTGTAGACACAATTGGTGGTGGCCTACTAATATGTACTGACACCCTTTTAAGGTCGTCATTGGGTACCTGAGCAGATTTCATAGTTTCAGGTTAGGAAAAGGTAAAATGCATGATTCTAGGGAGTTGATTCAGGATTGGTTGAGCATAGATGAGGATCTGGACTTTATGTTAGGACTGCTTGGTATTTTAATTGTTTATTTTCATTTTGGGTTTTGATTCACTTTGGAACTATTTTCAAGACATGGCATGTTTACTTGTTTAGTAGTGGCTTGTACCCTTTTCACAGAATGGTTTATCAGGTGTGTTAATGATTGTTATTTATTAATTTCACTATTTAATTTATTCTTTATTTTTTATAACTCTGTTTAAAAGGTTATAGTCTCCTAATGTTACTTATTAGACCATCGCCACTAGTTAGCGACGTCTGACATACGGGGAGGCGCTCTTGAGGTCATGTGGCTACGCGGCTTAGGCACTGTTTAGTGGATCCTAAGTTGGGGATGTTAAAAAACTCCCTTAATTCATCATAGAACCATTATCTTGGATATAAATACAACCTAGGAAGTTATTTTTGAAAACCTGAGTTGGATACCTAAAGAATTGGTAATGTTCTTTCATGAGTGTCTTTATTTTACTTCTTTCTCCACCTCCTTAAATTTTTATTTAACGATGCTGATATAATAACCTCATTATATTCCATATAATTGGGTGTTGTTATGATAATTTAATTACCTAAAACCATCTCCACTTCAATCAAATGGGTTATTAAATCATTGTTCGTGTGTCCGGTGGACTACCGCCTCGCGAACTGATGTCATTCATTTTTCCATTTCCACCTCTCATGGTTGGGTAAGATTATGGATCTAAATTATATATATAATATTTCTAAGATATTTATACATATTTATTCAAAATACAATATATATCTTTTTACCTTCCATTCTGTAGGAGATATGATAACATCGCTTGTGTGTATAGCGGACTACAGCCTTGTGAAGCGATGTGATTCGCCTTTCACTAACAATTCACATGGATGGTGATAAAGATAGAGTTAATGATTATATGTGATATAAAATAAATAATTATGATATCTATGACATATTTCTATGAGTATAGTATATATGATTTTCATTCTTACCTTCTCACTCACTTAATGATGATAACATTGTTTGTGTACATGTGGACTACCGCCTTCACGAAGTGATGTGACTCCCTTTTCATACCCACACCACATGGATGATATATATAAGTATATTAGAAGAAATAATAAGGTATATATATTATATTATGATCATTATTTAAATATTACTTACCCTATTTTGATAATCATCATTGAAAAATGGAATCATTTCTCATGCGTACGTATGACCTATTGTATCTATGATCGTAACATACTTCATTTTCCATAACCATACTTCATGATTGATTTTAAAGGTATAATTGATAAAGAAATATAATAATTATTTAATGATTATTATTTTTTAGATGATGGAACTATATAATATGCACAAGAACCCCAACTTTCATAATAAGACACAAATGAGAAAACTAGGCAATTAATATATGAAACAACTAAAATAATGAAAGATTATTAACGAATAGGTGATGAGATGTTATAAAAGGATAATATATGATATCATAAATAATAATAAAGTTATTTTATAAGTTAATAACAAGTTTATAACCAATATACTTGAGGTTAAATAATGTTCAATCAAAAGGAAGTGTGAGGTAACATAATTTTACTCAAATTTCCTTCTTTGATATTTACATTATATTATGCACATATATTCTTTCATGAGGTGTATATAAGTACCCACTAACATGTAATATCATGAATAATTAATTATTTAGGGTATTTTAATTTTCAATTTTAATTATTTCATCTATGGGTATTTGACTTGAAAATTTCCAAGTAGTAAACGTTATTGTGAAATATCAATTTATTTTGAGATTATTAACTTTCTCTTGAAGCAATCACTTTATTATAATCATTTTTTATTGGAAATTGAATTTATATTAAATATTAATATTATTGTGCAATGGATATTATTATTTTCTAAACTATATTACATTTTGAAAAATAGTGTTTACATGGGATGTTATTTGATTAACTATGGAAATATTGATAAATTTGTATCCTTTTCTTAAAACAGATACTTTATGATAAGGAAAATAGTTTGTGATTTCAATTTATTATTCAATATATAAGGAATTATTTTTTCATGAATTAAATTGGTTGGGGACCATTTATATAAATATCTTTGATTCATCAGTAGTCTCATTAGAAAAAATCAGTTACCCAAACCCTATGAAGTTTTAACTAGTGGTTTTAAACTGTCTTGTGAAAGGTCTCAATAGTAGTGATATAATTTGCCAAATCAGAATGGATTATTCCGAGTATGTTTTAATATTAATTTTTAAATGTATTGAAATTAAATGTATCATGTTCTTGGGAAACATGAATTCTAATAATTAAGAATTTATTTCATTCAGAATGTAATTATTAATGTCCAAAAGATTTTTGTTATGATATTATCTCTGGATGCATTTCATTTTCAGTTTTTTGAATAAATGGATCATATTTTCAGTTATTTACCTTTCCATATTGATTATTATTTACTGATCCATGATATATTCCAGTTTATTTAACCCTTATTGATCATTTGAGGTCACCCTAATTTTGTTTCACTTTCCCTGGGTTATGAAGATGAATCCTTTGAATGAGTTTTCAAGGATGTTGAGAATTTTATTTTGTTATAAACTAAGTTTTATTTTCTATTCCTAATATAAAAGTTGGAATCATGTATATATCTAGTTCTCTAAAACTTCTAAATCGATCAGTCCTTTAGGATTCAACCAACTGTATATATTCCAGTGTAATAAAGTTAGGCACAAGTTCTTTACTATTGGGATCTGGGTCATTACAGATTTGATCAAAAATTTATCCCTATAAAATGGAAAGTAGATAATTATTTTACATAAAAAAATGTGAATAAATTGTCAATATATTCACTAGAATACACTAATTATATCCCAAAATTTCCAGAATCACTATAAAACCACTATAAAAAACATATATGCTTCCACTAGTTAACTCAATATTTATCCATCAAAAGAAATCTTATCTTATAAAATAATATTCTCATTAACTTAATAATATAATGTTCCCCAATATAGTGCACTTACTTAAAAAACAATAATCACTTAGTCACTAAATCACTTTTCAATCCCATGGTTATCTAGATGATAAAAAATATTCCCAAATCTATTAACTCTTTTATCCAAAAAAATCATATGTACCTCTACATTATTGGTCATATTAACCATAAAGATTATCAATAAATTTAATCCTATGTACAAAAAAATATAAAATCATTATTCCTCAAATAAAATTTCCACTAAAACAAATACTAAACCCAAGGGTTTTATTCACACAAATGTCCCCAAAAATACCATTAATTGTATTAAACATTAATCACATGAAACCTAAAATTGGGTATCTATGACTTTAAATTTATGATAAACTTTAGAATTATCAACCCATGAAACTTTAGGTTTATCCCATATTACTATTTAATGTTAGAGGAATCTGTAGTTTTTACACTCTCATTCATCATAATGGTTTATAGAGAAAATTTGAATTAACCCATGGATATCCTCCAAAAGTGTCAAACTAGGGGTGTAGAAAGGGTGAACTCACCATGCACTAGAATGATGGTCAAGATATATTTAACTAATTCTTTTTTATCTTGTTACTTCTAGATACATATGTTTCAAAACCACGTCCACTTATAGTATCTAGATAGGGATTTATTGCTAGGAAAACCACACAATTCATACCTTACAGAAAATTTTATGATATTTTAATAAAATTATACATATATTTAAATTAATTCAAAGGGTTATGTTCCATAGTCTATGTTTTACCAAATCTGGTTCTAAATAATTCTACTAAAAATTATCGGATACCAACTATTGAAATACCAACTCTAATAACCCAGAGTCAATGCCTACATTATTATATTGATATAAGATAAAAGTGAACACATTAATAAGTACTGAATAGTTTATTAGTCTTTAAAAACTAGATACGAACATGAATCTCACATTACATTGGAAATAAATTAGAATACCTAGTTAAAGTAAATATAATTCATACTTGAACTCATTGAAATATCCATTCATCATTTCCTGGGGAAATGAAAAAAAATAAAGATGATATAAAACTCTCAGTAAGCGTTACATAAAATGGAAACTAACATGAGTAAATATAGAATAATCAATATGGTAAATAACTAAAACATAAGTAATTTAATAAATAAATAGAGTATGAAATGCATCGATTGATAATATCAATGTAATAATCTCATGTATAACAATAACTGAATTCCTATTAATTAATATTCATAATGTTATATTTCATCATCTCATACATAATGATATCTTTACTATCAAGGCCTTATTCTAAGACAATTTATTTAATGGGTAGGTATACACCAAAAAACCATTTATTAAGGCAGGATAACTGGTTTTTCTCATGAGACATTTTGATGCATCGAGGGGCTATCTATAATTTGGTTCCTACCATCACTGCATATCCAATTAATTCCTCATATATTTAATGATCAATTTAATTCATAAAAATATTTCTCTGTTCAGTAAATATAAATATTGATTAAAGAATAAAAAATATTAATATTTCCCCAGTTAAAAAAATAAATTTCCTATAAAAACACCATATGTTGAAATAATATAAGGTTTATGCTATAATTATATCCATGATATAAGGAATATGAATAATTAAGAGAAATTTAATTTTCAATGAAATTTTATTATAATTGAATATATTAGGATAATATTAATTACTAAAAAATTAACTAGGAGATGAGAGATGACCATCAATCCATTAGAAAAGTGGATCTTGTAGTAAAGTCAAGTCTTTTGGATAATAGAATAAAATGGAAGAGAAATATTAAAAAAAGTTTTAATTAAATATTTTATGTTATAAAACCATTGAAAATTTTTAGAATAATATAAATAACATAAAATGGTAATGGTGGTGGGATAATTAATTAGCACCATATATGTTAAAAAGAAAATTCCTTTTGAATTTTTCTAATGAAAGTAAAAAATGGCCTTTTTGGTAAATATTATAAATATTCCTCTCAAAATTTTAAAATAATCAATAATTACATAAAATTCCCTTAATAATTTTTTTGAGTAAATAAAAGGTACTTTTTTTAAATAATTTTGAAAAATATGGACATGGAAGAAATGTATGTCAAACCAAAAAGAGAAATAAGAACAGATTTTCTATTAAAACATTATTTGTTTGATTCAACTTATAAAGATAGTAAAATTTAGAAGAAGAATGGAAACTCCTTAAATATGTAGAGTATAAGAAAATGGATTATTTTTATGAAGGATATATTATAATATTACTTCAATGAAAATAAGATAAATCCAAAAAAATATTATAATCTAAATTCTTAAAACTTTTCTAACTTTTAAGTTATATCCCATTGAAAAATTAAACTTGATTTAAACCATTAATCATCATAAATAAATATATATTCATGTTAAACACATCATAGAGTCAATATATATGCCACATAAATTAAATGGTTGCATAATTCCAAATATGCATCAGTGGAGTGGAAATTGTGATTAAATCCCTTATAAAGATCATAACATTGATGTGATAATTAATAAATAAAGTTATTATGTGTAACAAATGTAAATAAACATAAAAAAGTGGAAATATGACATAATACAATCAAAAGTCATTTCACATATAATCATGGAAGAACATTGTCAATAATGTAGAATTATAACCCAATGAATATAAATTGAGTTAAGAAACCCCTTACCTTACACTTCCACTTATGTGAACGTTCTTTAACATCCTATATAAATATAAATTTATTAATCTTATATACCATAACCATATACATACTTATAATATTTTATAACCCATTAATTAAAAATTCTTTATTAAAATTATCATTTCATAGTGTTAACTATCTTGTCTTTCATATACTTTTTGGTTCAGTGGTGTCAATATTTACATCTTCATCATGGTAACTCCATCTCCAAAAAAGAATTCATGATATAAATATCATATATATTCAATATATATATATATAGATTCATCCATAAAAGTTAAATATATAAAAATTAATTACACTATTCATGGAGACGGTAGGCCATACATACACATGAACATTGTTTTCACTTTTCGATAGATGGAACCAAAGAAATGAAAATAATAATTCACCAATAAAGAATCATTATTTTGTCATATATATTCATTAAATTTATCCTTATAACCATCCATGTAAATTGAAAACATAAACACGGGTCACATCACTTCATGGAGGTGGTAGTCTGCACGTACGCACAAGCGACATTATCATTTTCCAATAGATTTCAAATTAAGAAGTTAGATATGATATTATAATTACATAATCATATTTTTTCATAAATATAATATATATATATATATTATTTCCATATTTATAATCATTAAAATTACATAGTGATGAAAAATAAATTACACCGCTATATAGAGATTGTAATCCATACATACACACAAGAGTTGTTTTCAATAGAACCAATGGTTTGAGATATGCCATCATAATTAGATTTTGGTATTGTATTTGTATTCTTTGAGTTATCTTATGGAATTTTTGGAGGTGTAAAAAGGGATTAACCCAGAGTCGACTACTTAGAAAATCTATAGGGAAATTTTATGTTGTAAATTGTGGTTTTAAAACTTAAATAGTTCGGGATATATGTTTGAAGCATAAATCCCATTTACAACTTTAAATGATTTTATGTCATAAAATTTATTTTTATATAAAATTATCCAATGAGATGGGTATTTTTTCATAAGTGGACCTTAATGGATTTATGATTTAAATTCCCAATTTACACTATAAATATTTAGGTCCTAGTGATTTTTATTATTTTCATTAATTATAAAACCTGATATGTTGTCTTCCTTATTTTTATTGACTTCCAGACTAAATCTAGAAATTTTTTGGTGTTCTTTAATATCTATAATCCTTGGAAAATTAGTCTTTGATTTTTTTTTTTTTTTGTGGAAATCAAATTTTATCATTTTTTTCTTCCTTATCATTTCGTATCTCTTTTTGTTAGATTTATTGGAAGCAAAAATCGGTGTGTGATACCTAGATCTATTAGTTTAGAATTTTATTAAATAGATATATGTGGGTTTTATAAAGGTTTTTCTAATGATAGGTTGGATGTGGAATCATTTAACATCCTATTTATGAATGTAATTCATGTAGGTGGGTTCTCTCCCAAATTACTATTTTATGACTTATAGTCTTGAATCATGATAAGTTTTTCTTATGAATAGAATGGAAATATCTTGAGTAGTTTTTGTAGAAAACCCTTGTTTTTTGTGATTTAAAAATGGTAGTTTTAAAGATTCTAATTCTATGTTTTAATTCAATATTTTCAAAGGATTTATTTTCTAAATATATGTTTTGTGTGGAAAACTATTTTATATGGATAATGGTCTTGTAATGAATAGTTTCATGTGTTCATATTGCATTATACTAGGCCTTTTTGAACAGACTTAGTGATCGGTGCTAACTAAAAAGGCACGAGGTTATATTACCCAGTGATGACTTAGGGAATGATAGATTTACACTAATGAGTGTTGGTATTATCTTTTGGAATCTATTTGTGTGTATGGTTATAAAACAGGGATTGGGTATTTCAAGTGGAAAGTGAAAGAAAAACTGGAAGGATTGATGTCATTAAATTGATTGCTTTAATAATTTTCCTTTCATAAACTATTTTGATATTACCACCCTTATTATAAAATTCATTAGCTTATTCTAATCCAAGTGGCTTCTGATGGGAATTTTTTGTTGAAATGCTACTGAGTGATTTACTCACCCCCTTCTTGGGTACATCAGTGCATTCGAAGATATCTTCTATCAAGGCATATGAAAGGGCCATGTTTCATACTTCTCTTGTGGTGATCCTTGATGTAATAGTTTTGTTATTGAAGTTGGGTATGGGAATTATTTTCATCCTGGTCTAGGATGGTGCCACTTTGGTTTCAATTTCTTTCTATTTAGAGTCTTAGCCTTGCTTTCTTATATCTATTTCTATAGTTACTGTATTTTTTCTATATTGGTATTTCATGGAGTTAAGTGATCAATTATTCATTTATCATGTAGTTGTGTTTTATTTCACTATTCCTTTTTAATATATTGTATTTTCTTCATGGAAAATCAAACCCTAAAGTTTTACTAATCCCTTTGCATTAATTTCCAGCATTTGGGGTCCTAGGGATGTTACATATGGTTAGTAGATTTTTTCCTATCCTCAATCCAATGAGGAGTGGTGGGGAGATACAAATGGTATCTGTTTTTTTTAGTCCTTGAGTTGGGTTGGTAGAAAATAGAGTGGACTATTAGAACTGGAAATTTATATCATAGAAGAAGTAGAAAAACTTTTTTTGTTTAACTTCAAGTTACCAGTGTTTCCATGTACAAAGGTTCTCTAATAAACTTCTAGAAGTTTTTTCACCACATCGTCATGGTTTAACTGATGAGTGTTTCATATCATGAATTAGTATACAGAATTCCCACTAACACTACAATGTTATCTTTTTTTTATGATTTTAAAAAAATGATTAAAATGATTAAAATGGTTATTCTTGAAATGATGGATACACTAGTTTTTGATTATAGTGATGATAATTGTTTATAATATTTTGAAATTTATTCAATACATTATTTCCTAGAAGGAAATGGTCTGAATGGTGTATTATTATACTTATAAAAAATGGAAAAAGGAAGACACCATAGAAACAAGAAGCTAATAAAATGCGGTTTTACATGAGCCATAGGTGAAACAAAAACATGCATAGAGTATTTTAAAAGTGATTCAAGTCATCGATATAGGAAATAAAAATGATTAACTGAGGAAAATATACTATTCATTATAGTTTTAGAAATTGAATCCACTTGTTTTTCATTGGGATTATAAACTTCAGAATGTATAAGTCTTGCTAAATTGAATGAATAGAAACTTTGATTTTCTTGGTACACTGATAGAGGTAAAGATTAAGTTGGAATTACAATATGTTGGATGATCATTCATAGAAATGGAGAGATTTATATTTCCTTTCTAAATCTAAACAAGGTCTTATGTGGGGGGATTTTGAAGAATTGTTCAATAAACAATTCTACCCATACACATTAAAAATAGAAATAACAATGGATTTCTTTGACTTAAAGCAAGATAACCTCTCTATGATAGAGTATATAGATATGTTTTTTTAACTCGGTTCATTTCACACTAGAGGTAGATAATAGTGCATCCTTAAAGGAGCATGTCATTGAGAAGGGATTACAACCATTGATTGAAACTATCATATCCATTCTTTGTACTATATATTATATGAATATGGTTAAAAGGAAAATAGTGGTAGAAATGGAAATTATTGGGAATACTATGGGAGGTAGTATATTTATTCCCATTAATATATAATTAAACTCAAATAATGTAAATAAGATAAAGAGGGATGTTTATTCTCATGGATTTATCACACCCCATATTCTGACTACAATTAATTTTCCTACAATATTTGATGCTAAACTTGGTTGTTTTTAGTGTAGTTTGATAATGCATAGGAAGAAAGAGTGTACTAAACCACTAAGTACTTGCCACCACTATAAAAATAGAGGCCATATCAAGAAGTTTTGTATTAACCTTTAGAGATAAATAGGTATAATAGGCTTGAATCAGACTTTGCTTTTGTATGCCCAGAAGGAATAGTCCCATCATCCTAGTTTTCATCCATAAACACTGGTAAACTATTATGTTTCTATGAACACATCAGTTGTTTAATAGACACCTCAGTAGATAAGAAAGTGTTATCCCATGGTAGCTTAGAGACAGTTATATGGAGTATAAAATGATATTGTGAGTGAGAAACCGGGTCCCACTATAGAGAGAGGTACAATTATTTTGAACTCCACTCTTATGAATTTCTTATTTGATACGGGTGCCTCACGTTCTTTCCTTGTTTCTTATATGGTAAAACAATTAGGATTGTACACGGAAATTATGCCTCATGTTGTGAGTATCAATACACACCATGTGAAACTAGAGTGTATAGGATTGAAATTCTATGAATACTTTATTAACATTAATGCAGTGTAGTTTTTTTGAGAGTTAAACTTCCTAGAGATGTATATTTTTGGTTTAATATTTTGTATGGACTAGCATGTGGTATTAAAGCCCATATCAACTACTACACTCGATGGGTAACATTTACCTCCCAATATGTATTCCTTCACCTTTTCAAGGGGGATTAGTATATAAATATAGGTAGAAAATGAACTTTAGTGAAAGTTTATAGAACCATATTGAGCCAGTTAGAAACAATGACCTTGATTGCAACTAATGAAATAGGGAATGGAAATATTTTCTAAGTATTAGATCAATAACTAGATGTTTTTCTGAATTATTTCTCTAGTTTACCACCTAAAAGGGAAATCATATTTACTATCAACCTACTCCTAGGAACAAGCACAATTTCACAACTCTCTTTTAGAATGCATCCAACTGAGTTATGGGAATTAGATATTTAGCTAGAAGAGTTGGAAATTAAAGTCTTATTCAGATCCAATACATTTCCTTATGCTACACCAATTTTATTCATAAATAAATAATTTGGTACTCTCCTATTATGTGAATATTATCATAAGTTGAATAACATAATGACTAAAATTTGGTATCTTATTCCTTGAATAGATGACATATTTCATGAATTGAAGGTATCCAAGTGGTTATCTAAATTTAATTTATGATTAATATATCATCATCTTAGGGTTATAAGAGAGGATATTCCAAATACATCTTTTTATAATGTCTATGGCTATTATAAATATGTTGTTGTTCCTTTTGGTCTAATGAACTCACCAAAACTTTTCATGGATTTGATAAACCATATATTCCCCATGAACCATCAATCTTTTATTGTTGTGTTTGTTAATGATATTCTAAATATAAATGACCATGAGGATTAATTGGAAAATATACTGAGTAATTTGAGGAAACATCATTTATATTCTACGTTTTCTAATTTCAGATTTTGGATCTATGAATTCTATTTTCTTAGGCAAGTAATTTCTGAAGAAGGAATATTATTTGACCTTGGAAATATAGAATAAGTAGTCTATTAGAAGTCACATAATAATGTTTTTTATGAATGCATTTTTATGGGATTATTAGTCTATTATCACCCCATTTTTGGGATTTCTCAAGACTTTATTCTCCTATGACTTCTCTTTCAATAAATTTTTTTCTATTCACATTTAATGATGAATGTCATAAATTATTTTTGGATCTTAAAACTCATCTCACCTAGACACCCCTAAGAATATTTATAGAACTAATTAATACATATTTTGTATATTATAGAGCATTTGGATCTGATTTTTTCTATGTTATCATGGAGGAAGACCATGTTGTGTCCTATGGTTCAGTGAATTTGTGAGTTCATGAGAATAATTATCCTATTAATGACCTAGAATTACATGCAGTTGTTCATACATATACCACGTATAGGAATTACCAATTTGGAGAAAATTTCATAGTTTTCATTAAATATAAGAGTTTAAAATACATATTTTATCAGTGATACTTTAACTTGAGGAAACAAAGATGGATTATGTACCTCCAAATGTTTGATTTTCAATTGGTATACAAACCTAGTAAATGGAATAATATAGAAAAATGCATTTAGTCAGAAATCATATAGTAAAGTTTTTTGAGAATCTCATGACCAATGGTAGTTGATGAGCATAATTTCTAATATGAATTTAGATTGTATTTCACTGGGTGATCATGTAGTTTTCTATCCAGTAAGTCTTATTCTAGACTTGATAAATTTATTAAAAGAAGCTTAGACATCAGATCTTGATTGTATATCCATTATGTCAAACCTAAAAGGTGGAGAGACTTATTATGAGTGGACATAAGATGAAAACTCTTTATTATTATTTTTTGAATAAAATTTAGTTCTTAAATATTTTATAGACAAGATAATTTCAACATATCACCATTCTAAATGGGATATTAATCCAGGTGTTCCGAAAATGTACAAGGTGGTGAAAATACATTTCTGGTTGGTAGGTAGGAAATGGCAGACTGCAGATAATATGATGAAATTTCTGATATGTAAACAAGTAAATTTTGAACATCAAAGACCGGTTGGTATGTTGTAATCTATGTCTATACCCATATAGAAGTGGGATCCAATTATACCTTATTTTTTTATAATCCTACTGAGAAACATAGGAAAACATCATATTTATGCATAGTAAAAGATCAATTTACTAATCTATCACACTTTATTCCTATTAGAGAATCCAACATGGTATAGGACTTGGAAAAAAATTATATTAAATAAGTGGTTAGGTTACATTGAGTTCCGACTTTGATGAGAGACCCCCATTTCAGTTTTTTATTTTGGTTGTCATTACAGAAGGCTCTTAAAATTCAATTGAATATGAGAATAATATAATATCCATAGAAGGATAGGTAGTTGTAATGCACTATTCGGAAATTGTAATATATTATCAGATGATGTTTCCTGGAATTTTGTGGTTTAGGGTAGGATCATATGCCTAGGGTTTAATTCTCCAATAACAATAGTTATCAGGAGATAATATTAATGGCCCCATTCGAGGATTGATATGGTCATCCTTTTCATTCTACTTTATATTGGATGGAAATAGGATAGAATCCATTTATTGGACCAAGTTTTCTACATGAGACTATATAGAAAGCCTAGATAAACCAGAAATTAATGGATCTAGAATAAACAAGATAGAAGTCATATCTAGATAATTTTCTCCAACCATTATATTTTGATGACAATGACTATGTTAAGTGTCACTGAAACATGGTCACTGGTTCTAGAGGAAACAAGGGAATTCAGATCTATGGTATTTCATACCATTTGAGGTTATAGAATTTACTGAACTATTACATATTGGTTTTCATTATCAATAAGATTCAGTGGTTTTCATAATGTCTTCCATGTTTCTCAACTAAATAAGTATCATCCCAATCTGTGGCATGTGATTATTTTTTGTCATGTTACTCTTAATCTGTATGAAAATATTATCCATGAACTGGTATGGGTTTTGGAGATAAAGTAAAAGAACCTTTGGGGGAGATCTATTTCCTTGGTGTTAGTACTATTGCATCATGGTCATGATCAAGAGGAAACATGGGAATTGTAAAAGTTTATGTAGATTATATGGCCTGACTTTTTCTATATAAACAATTATATCCAACTTCCTAAGTATGAAAATTCAAATGTTTGGGACAATTTAGCACCCCCGGTTTAAGGTATGTCATTGTTTTATTGTTTTTTTATTATCTTTTGATTCTTTAAGTTATCTTCAAGAAGTTTTTGGATGTTCAAAAAGGGATGAACCTGGAGTCGGGTGCTGGGGAAATATATAGGAACAATTTACACCATAGATTGTGATTTTATTATTTAAATAGTTTTGGACAGATATTCATGGAATAAAAACCATTTACACAGTAAAATCATTTCACAAGAAAAAATTATTTTTTCAAGAAAAGTAACCAGGGCATTGAGTTTTTTCATGTAAGTTACCCTTAGTGGATTTAAGATATAAATTCCCAATTTACTCCATAAATAGTTAGTGTATAGAATTTTTTATTATGGCTAGTAGATATAAAACATAATATGTTTAATTCCTTATTTTTCTCTATTATTAGCCTTAACCTAGGTTGTTCTATATAATATGCAATGTTCGAACACCTTGGAAAATATATATTCAAGTGTTTGTCTATGGAAATAAAAGGTTAGGGTTACATTATTCCTTATCATTTTGGATCTCTTTGTGATGACTAAATATGAACCATAGATCAGTGTGTGATACCTAGATTTATGGGTTAGGAATTCTGTTGATGATAACTTTATGTTTTTTCTAAAGGGAGCAAGAATATGAGGTTAATCTATGGAATAATTTAAGATCCTTTTAGAAAACATAATCGAGGTAGGTGTATTCTCTATAACTCTACTATTCTTGAACCTGATGGATTTAATCTTGATAAATTGTTCTTGTATATATATTGGAAATCGCTTGAGTATTTTAAGTCAAAACCTCATGTTTTGATGTGATGTCAAAATGGTAGTTTTAAAGATTCTCATGATATGTTTTAATTAAATTGTTTAAAAATATTTGGTTTTTCGATGAAATTATTTGTGTAGAAAACTATTTGATATAGATATTAGTCTTCTCATACATGGTGGCATGTGTTCATATTGCATTGTCTGAGGTCTTGATGAAATAGACTTGGTTATTGGTGCATAATGGAAAGGAACAAGGGTATATCACCAAGTGATGACTTTGTGAAAGATTAATTTACACTCATGGGTGTTGATAATGTCATTCTACATTTTTATGTGCGTGTGGTTATAGAACATGGAATGGGTATGATGGTTGGAAAGTTAAAAAGAAAGTGGAAGGATTGATTTCATTAAATTTATTTCCTTAACTTATTTTCTTTGATAAACTATTTTTATATTATTTACCTTGTTTAATATAAAATGTGATAATTTGTTCATATTCGGTGGTGTGTGATGTAATTTTTTTGGGGAATTCAAACCAAGTGATATACTCACCCCCATATTGGGAACTTCATTGTGTTTATAGATATTGTCTACCAAAGTATAGATAATGGTCATCTTTTGTAATTATCTAGTAGCAATATTTGTTGTCATGGTTTAGTTGTTGAAGTTGGATATGGGGAGTGTCTGCATATTGGGCTATGATGGTGCTACTTTGGTTTCAATTCCTTTCTATTTAGAGACTTAGTCTTTACCTATTATTACTTTTTTCTTCTTTTACTTTGATTTGTTTTTGTATTGGTATTTCATGGAATTATGTTATCGATTATTAATGTATCTTGTAGTGGAGTTTTATTATATTATTCTTTCTCAGTAGGTTGTGTGTTACTAAAGGAAAATCATCCCTTATTAGTTTAATTAGACCTTGGTATTTATTTTTAGCCTTTAGTGTCTTGGGTATGTCACCTAAGGTTAGTATCATTTTGTCTCTTCTCAACCTAATGAGGAGGGGCGGGGTGTTACATTTTCCCCATTTTTAGGATGGAAAATAGATTGAAAATGGTTTTCCTATAATAATAATAACATATTAGTAAATTCATGATAATGGAGTTATTATTTTATGATGGGTATAATTGACTTAGAGGAAGTATAAGATGAAATAAATTTGAAAGAGTTAGTAAATACGATTACCTCTTATTTGGTAAACTTCCTTTAGATCCCTTCTTAAGAACACATGGAATGGTCTTTTAAGAAAACTAAAACCTATAATTCATGGTTAGAGAAGTAAATAATAGAATTGGGTAGAGGATTATTGAGCTAGGTTACTCAATAAAGTGAAAATTAAAGAGACAAGGGGTGTCCTTTTATGAGTGAGGGGATAGTCAAGTTTGGGATATCGTAATGTATTGAAATAATATAAATTAATTATTAAAATAAAGTTACTCAAAATTGATATATTTTGAATATACGATGAGGATAAATATAAGTAACTGGTAAAATAAAATATATATACATTTTTTGGTTATATTTCAAACCATATAACTTATTTTTAACCACCTCCCCCTCATTGACCCTTTTGTAGATTACCATAATATCATTTTTTTACTATTTTGGGGCTAAAAAGCTACAATAAAAGGAAAAGTTAGAAATAAATGGAAAATGATTGATATTATTAATAATATCCTATATTATTGGATAAATATAATAATTCTATTAATTTAAAATCATTAAATAGAATATTTTTTGTTATAAAATATCATTAATGTCTTTTTTTGAAATACATGAAATGTTGTAATATAATATGTGTCTAACTTATGTAAAATAGTTCCAAAATGAAATTTATTTTAATATAAGTAAGATATTGTCTTAATAAAATCATAAAATAAAATTTTATATGTTTATATATTATTTTAAACATTATCTTTTGGTTTAACCCTTTGGTTAACCAATTTTATCCATAACTCTTTTAATGAATTTTTAAAAAAAAGGTTTATAATTTTACTTATAAGGTAAAAATTGTATCATAAATGAATAATGGATAAAATTCTAGACCATATTTCATCCAAATTTTCCTATTTTAAGTTTTTTATGTTTTTTAAATTATTTAATAAACTATATTTAACATAAAATTTTATTAATTTCATTTTTAAGAACTATTCACATAATTTATCTTTGAAAACATTATGAAAAATATTTAATTTTATATAATAATTTAACACAATACTAATATGTTATATGTATCTATAAAATTCTTGTTACACTATAACTCACCCAAAAAATATTACTTTTAGAGTTGATAAAATAATTTACTTGATTTTGGTACTACTTGTACAAGCATTGTGTCAGCATTGCGTAAGCATTTTATTTAATTATTTCATTACTAAAAATTAAAAAATATATATATAAAATAAAATTAAATAATATTTTAAAGGAAATATAACAAAAAATAAGTTATTTTTATCCCTATCACAAAATATCATATATATTAAAATTAAGACAGTAATTTTTTTACATTATCTTTTACTTAAATATAGAAAATTTAAAAGAACAAT
Source organism: Viscum album (assembly GCA_963277665.1). Lineage (NCBI taxonomy): Eukaryota > Viridiplantae > Streptophyta > Magnoliopsida > Santalales > Viscaceae > Viscum > Viscum album. The sequence continues at coordinate 2,057,638,851 of OY728156.1, read as the reverse complement.
TTAAAAGAATTTTCTTTATATTTACAAGTTTTTATGATTATGGGTAAAATAGAATCATAAAATTAAATAAAGGACAGTTTTTTAATAAATTTTAATCCTTATCACATTAGTTTTTTACCTTAATTACCCAATTTACCCTTACTTAGGTGATAATTTTTACTACAATTACTATTCATAATGCCTAAAAATAAAAGAGACATATTTACAAAATTTGAACCTTCAGATTAAAAATACAGTGTCCATTTTTAATTTTAAATCTATATAATTTTTATAAATCAATTTTCATATAAATTCTTAAATCATAATGAAAAATAGTTTTTAAAAAAATGACTTTATAAGTATAAAGATTAACTTACATAAAAATAATTAATATTGTTGATTAAAAATTAATTAATTATATTATTATAAATAAAATGGATCATATTTCCCTTTAATAAAAAATAAAAAATATAATGGTAATTTTAAATTACATTATTTAATGAAAAAAATAAAGTATTTGAAAAATCATAATTTTTCACTATTCATCGAAATATCAATCCTTTAAGAAAAATACAAAAAAATTAACCCTAAGTTAATATTAATATAAAGGATTCAAAAATTATGTTAATTTTATAAAATATTGTTTCTAAAAGTAGTATATGTTAATTATAATTTCAACACGAAATGAAATTAAATCATTTTTAAAGAAAATACATTTTTGACGCATAAAATGACTTCATTAAAAATTGAGTGATTATTTAATAAGAATTCATAATTAAATTTGTATTGATTACGTACATTATAAATATATTTTACAATGTGGTTACTCGTATTAATACCATCCAATTTAATAGTTAGGTTATGAAATTAAAATTATAATATGTTTATAATATATCTCAATTCACTTAAAGATTAGTGTTGGGTGTTAGGAAAGCTATTATACACACAAAATTATTTAAATAGAAATATATCTTAAAATATCCAAATATTATAGAATCAATCCTTGATATCTCTATACATCTATGTTCTTCCAAGATAGATAGAGAATTAAGATCTGTGTGCATCATCCAAAATCTATTTATTCAATCCTAGTATTAAAGAGACACATAATAGTTTTCCATTTCATATAGTTCCATCATTTTCAAGATTGGACCCTATAATATTCCTTACTTTTTTATATAACTATATATCCTCATTTTGTACCTCATTTATCTTCACATTTATGGACAGTTGGGCAGTCATTTTGGAAATATAGGATATCCCCCCTTCCATTATGATTTATTGGTCTATAATTTTCAAATACATAAGTATTAGGCATATTTTAATCCACGTAATGAATAAATTAGCATGATCCTTCCTACACAAAGCATAATCCACTATTTTCACCTTCTCGGGATGTTAATGTATTTAGAAATCACAATCCTTGAATAAATTCAACAATCTCCTTTGGAATTTTTTTAATCCTTCTATGTGAATATATACTTTAAGCTCCTGTGATCAATATATATATATATATATTACAATTTTAATTATAGAGATAATTCATGAAAATATTTAATAAAAATATTATCATTTATATATCCAAATAATTTTTAGAGTTATTTTTCTAATGAACCAATAATTTACGTGATGCATAAGCTAATATCATTTAATTTTTCAAAATGAATACTCTAATCTCTTCTTTAATGAATCGTTGTATATCAAAAACCATTCTTTATTGTAGGGTGGTGTGAGTATAGGTGAAGTGACCATACTCCACATAAGATCCTTGAAAATATATTTACTTATTCTACCAAAAATAAACTAAATCCCTTATAAGTTAACTTTGTTATTTGATTTGAAAATTGTGATAAATTTCTCACAAAACCTCAATAATATTCAGTTAATCCAAGAAAACTACATATATATGTTATAGATATTAGTATAGTCTGTTATTCAAACACCTCTATCTTCTAATGATCCATAGATGTACACTCTCTTATGATTATATGACCTAGAAATAAAATTTTTTATATAAATAATTCATGAATTCTAAATTTAGTATACATTATATCCTTTCTCAAGTTTTTCACCACATTCCTCAAATTCTCTTCATATTTTTCATTAATCATATGATATATAAGAATATCATCTAGAAAGACTATCAAAAATTGATTAATGTAATATATAAAAATTATATTCATCAAATAAATGATCATAGTAGGGGAATTTATAATTCTAAAAGTAATAACTATAAATTTATCATATCCATATAATTTATGGAAGGATATCAAAGGTCTAGCCTCTCTTTTCACCCTTAATTAATGATATCTAGATTGATGGTATATATTTAATAAGTATTGATCCCCTCATAGTTGGTTGAAAAATTAATCAATATGGGGTAGAGATTAATTATTATTTCTTGAGACCCTGTTAAGTTCATGATAATCAATGAAAAGATGTGTTGATCCATCTTTCTTCATAACAAAGAGGACCAGTGCTGGTCATTCTAATCCACTTGGGTATATAAAACATTTCTATAGATTATCTTATAATTTCTTCTTCACTTATTATAAGTCTATATAGTTAATTCTATATATAATATTTGATATAGTTATAACACCAATTATGAATTCTATTGAAAATTCAACCTCACAATATGGATGAAGACTAGGGTAAAACTCTGAGTTTTTATGTTTTTTTCAAATAAAGAAAAATTCTTTTATTGCTTATATTGCAAGATATACCAAATTAAGATTTCTTTATATGAAACACCAATATAATAATGTGGTACATGAAACAATAATTTTATATTTTTCTACACACAACACTAATTTGGTCTTGTGTTAAATACAATACAAATTAAATTGATTTCCCTCATTACACGTATGACCAGGTTTTACCGAACTACAATATACTATTAATATTATTATAAAACTATTATTAAATTTATAATATAGAAGTTGGAATGGAAGATATGAAAAAAATTAGCAAAATTATGAAAATATTATTTACACATTTATATGAAAAAAATTATGGTTACCAATTAATTAGAAATGAGAGTAAGATCAATTTGAAAATAAAGAAATTCTTTTTGTCAAAAACATTTATTCTATACACAAACAATATTTATCTCAATAAATTAAACAGAATAATATTTATTAATTATTTTAATGTAATTTATATATTATATATTCAATAAACTATATAACATTAATCTTATGTGTTTTTTAAAAAAAGAGATAACAATGAATCCAATTTTAGGTATAAAAAAGTTATATTTTTTAAAAGACATTTTTTAATATCTTTTAATGGAACACTTATTTTAAATCTAAATTTTGACACTTTAATAAATTCTATATGAAAATAATAAAAATTATTTTAAAAATAGTCACATTATAATTATCATGGGGTGAATGTTTGTTATTTTTACGAGAAGTTTCATTTTTTGATTAATAGTGAAAAATTATAAATTTTAATTGAAAACTGACTTTTCATCTAAAATTATAAAATTTTAAATTATATTTTGAATGGGTTTAAAATTATATTTACTTTAATTATACATATATTAATCTAATTTAGGTAATTGGAATCAATTTCAAATTAAAATTTGATATAAAAATCTTTTAAACTTTTAAACATTTTCACTTTAAAAACATGTTGTCTCGTCCTTTTCTACGGGGTTAATTTTAAATTGATTTATTCCACTTCATTGATTGGAATTTAGAAAAATGGATTCCATATTTTGAATCAGAATAATTACTAATTTATTTTAATGTAAACGTATTTTGATACCTAAAATATTAGTAAAAGTAATGAAAATTAATTACAGTAATTTAGGTAAAAACAAGTTTACTTAGTGGCTATACTTTAATATTTAGAAGAAAATCAAATATACACTTATAAAAACCCTATTTTATGGATATATTTATACCATATACCTTATTTTATCGAACATGTTTCATTTTTGGAGGAACATTGTGTAAAAAATGACTCCAAATAGTATTTACCTTTTTGGTATTTATAAGAATATCACTCCTCCTCAACTATAAAAGGGTACTCAACCAACTATCTTATACATGCCTATAAATCCATTTTTTTCATCCAAAACATACCCAAATCAACTCCCAAATTCCCTCCCTTAATTTCAGAATCCTCCCTTTTGGATTAAATCCAACCAAGTAATTCTTTCGGTACAACCCAAAAGGAGATAACCAAAGAAGAGGTAATGTTCATCAATGAATGTTTTTTTTTATTCCTAAAACCCAGTAAATAATTTTTATATCATTGTTACATAATAATAACATTATATTAAATATAACGAGATTTTTTTATGTTAAGGTTATGACCTACACCTTCACACACTTTCATCAAATGGGATACACAATCATTATTTGTGTGTACAGTGGACTACCGCCTCACGAACCGATGTTGTTCTTATTCCATTACAACCTAATAAGGTTGGGAATAATGATTGAAATTATTTTTATATATCATATATAAGATATTTATGGTGTATTTATGATTATTTAATTATTATATAACACATACCTCATGCTTTCCATTTTTGAAAATACATTATCTATACGGCAGAATACCACCTCGCGAAGCGATGTGATTCATTCATGCTTTACATGGAATGTATTAAGGATTATTTTAATATAAATATGTGATATAAATATTAAATAATAATTCAACTATAAAGATAATATATATCATTTATTTTTCTTTCTTTCATTAAATATGATAAGAAAATGGAAACAATGTTCATGCATATATACGGCATGTCGTCTCCATGAACGGTGTATTTTATTTTCTATATATATCTTTTATATAGTATTATAAATACATATATAATGAATATATATGATATTTATATCATGTATTATATTATATAAATTATTATTTCATGATCAATTTAATAGGAAAAAAATAACAAGTCAAAACATATACGAAAAACAACGCAGTTATTACTTGAAACATAACTTTAACGAAAAATTGTCAACAAACGTGTTATATAAATTCATAATAAAATAATATATTGTAATATATATATGAATATGGTTTTATGATATATTTATTATAATATTATATTTATCATACATCTGTTTTTAATAAGTATGTTGAGAGTTAAGACTTAAGGTAAGGGTATTTCTTGTCTCGCTTTTATTTCTATAAGACTTATTCCATATTCCCCACACATTGATTTTTTGTGGTATATATACTGACCTATGACAGGTTATATCATGATGCTAATTTTTTCATGATATTAAAAGATTTAATTGACTTTATTATTTCACATATCTCATAATTCAATGGTTACTCAAATAGTGAGGTATTTCCTTCTCACTTTTTACTTTTGGGAGACACATGTTATATTCACCACCTATTTCTTTTATGTGGTGTATATACTACCCATGAATGTAATTTATGATTCTTTAACTTAAATTTTTTTTATTTACATAACCATTTGTGTATATTTCTTTCTTTGGGTTATGATTTCATGGTTACCAAAGTGGTAAGGGATTTTTTGTCTCAATTTACCTTCTTTGAGATACATCTTATGTTATGAACATATATTTTTCTACGAGGTTTATATACTAGCCCTTTGAAATATTATATCATGAATATCCTTATTTTTATGATATTTCAAGATAAATTTAATGTTATTATTTCATGGGGATTATGATTCAAAGTTACCAAAGTGGTAAGCGTTAATTACTACAATCTCATCGTATATCAGGATTGATTATGATTATGCTTCCATTGATGAAATATTATGATCCATATCTCAAGAATTCTCATGAATTTTATTATCCTATGATTATTCCTGATATCTTTATATAATGAACCATTTTTCCAATCTTTGGTACTTGATATAATTAAGAAATTGTTTTTATGAAAATTTGACCGTGTTTATCTCTTCAATCAGAAATCTGTGTTATTCAAAAACCATGTTATTAAAAAAATGATATTATAAGCTCATTTTCAAGGAAAATTATTTTAAAATTATTTTATGATTTATAATGGTTTTAAAATGGTTTTCAAGGATTACTTTATAAAGTTTCAAGTTTATTTTCAAAGAAAAAAGTTTTCAAAATGTTTTTTGTTTTAAAGAGAGTTTTTCAAAGAAGAGAGGTTTTTTTCTCAATAAATTTTCTAAATGATTTTAAAATCTTAAATTATAATTTTTCAAAGTTATTTTCAAAGAAAAGAATTTTGAAAATGATTTATGTTTTAAAAATTTATTTTCAATGAATGGTTATTTTCTTTAATAAATACTCCAAGTTGTCTTTCAGAATCATATTTCATATAAGACGACATCCTTTGATATAGATTATGTTTATTGGGGATATGATCCAAGGAAACCATTTTTTTCTTTATTTGAATGGTTTATTTTTAAGATAAAAAAATATGAAACACATTACTCTTACATGGGTTATATGATTTTGAAACCCACTTATTTTGATGTGTTATTATATGATGAGATGATTATGAAACCTATCTATTTTACATAGGTTATGATAATATAAAATGTTTATAATACCCATTTCATTTCATGGGTTTGGATATAGTGATTTTTTATGGTATTGTGACACACATAAATATGGTTTTCATTATGTGATGGGTGGGACCTATATCTCCCTCCAATTCCTTAGGTAAATATTTAAATATATCATGAGATAGAAATAGATGGAATTAGGAGTGAACTCGGTTTAGTAATTCATGGTTGGAATGAAAAGTGAACATAGTTTAGTAAAAGAGGGTTGGAATGGGAAGTGAACCTAGTTCAGTAATAGAGTGCTGGAATAAGGAGTGAACTCGGTTTAGTAGTATAAGAGTGGGATGGGAAGTGACCCCAGTTCAGTAATACATTGAAGGAATGGGGAGTGAACACGGTTCAATAATGTAATTTTTTCATTAATATGTTCTAGTTAGTGATCCTTAACTAATATGAAAATGATTTTTCTATGATTTTGTGTATTCCATAGATTCTATGTCATACTCCTATGTTATACTTTCATGGATTATTCTCATTATTCCCTTATGATTCATGTCTTATGATCTGTCCATATTTATTCCATGACTCATGTATATGATCTTTAATATGTAGGATATGATATTCAAATTTTAGGTTCATGTTATCATATCATTATATTCTTGTTATGATTAAATATATCCTTTTTAACCTTACTAATAATCTAAACTCACCATTTCTTATGTTTCTTTTACCTAGGTTATAAAAAATTGTAATAATTAGGATTACTAAAGGGGAATAACTTTATAGAAGATGTTAAAGATCTTTCACCAATTTAGAATAATGTGTTCCATGTTTCCAAATTCACTATACTATTACAGTCCTCAATCATGTGTTTATATGATTTAATGAATATTAATCTAAAAATATTTAATATCCATGTATTTTAATCTTGGTTCTTTGTAGTTGGTATCTAAGTAATGTTTTAGTTAAACTTTGGAAACTAGGATAATAAAAGTTTAGTGAGATCCTTAGGGATATTTCAAAGGATATATCTCTTTAAGGATAATTTCAAGGAAGATTTAATGTATAAGAAAATGTTCTATAATTTTTAGTGAATTATTTAGAGGGTGGTTTCTATTAAATTAAATCCCTTTCTAGATACTACAAGTGGATATTTCTCTAGAACATATGTACATAGGTGTAACAACCCTGAAAACACTGTATTGTTCTAGACATATTTGGGAAATGGTGCACGATAACTAGACTTGTTTCAAACATGGTTTAACACTCCATAGGGATATGATTTGGGAATTCAAAAACTCTTTACAACCCATAATAAAATTTTTAGATTGATAATGACTTTGAATGACCTGGTATAAACCTAAGGTTCCATAGATTCAAAAGTTGGTATCATGATTTAGACATCCAATAAGTAATTTTTTATGATTATGTAGTTCCCCACTATGATTAATATTTATTACTCTATGATTTATGGATTAAGTTGATGGTATAGACTTGAAGTAACCATGTTAATAAGGAATTAAATGTAAAATGCAATGATTTTCCTCCTAGGAAACCGAATGTTATGGGAGATGGAATGAGAAACCTCATTGTTATGACCACTTGACCTTATCTATGCATAAATTATGTTGAGATTCCAAATGACCAATGGATGGAACAATATTTTATTGAATCCTTCATAAGGAAACATCCTCCTTTTAGTGTAATTACAGATCAACTAGTTTCTTAGTAATGGATCTATACCACTGAAAATATATTTTTCATTATCCATTATTTAAAATACAAAAAAGTTATTTTGGCCACCTATTTCTTATAAGGTGAAGTGAATCAATGGTGCACCATTATAAAAAATATGAAGAAACATGATAAAATTTAACCCATGGATTGGAATGAGTTCAAGAACATATTTTTCAGTAAGTACTTTCCTCGTATTCTTTTTACAAAAAAGGATATTAAAGTTTCCCATCAATAAAATTATTTTTAAAAGAAAGGAAATATGGATTTCAAAGGAAAATCTAAGAACCATAGAGATATGAAGATGATATATCCTTTATGCTTAAATTGTGTTAAGAAACATGGAGTGAATTATCTTAATGGGATTAGTAAATGTTGAAGTGTGTAAGGGAAGGTCAACGAGTGGAAGGATTCCAATGAGAAATCCCCACAAAATGAACCTCCCACACTTTAGTATTTATGTTTCATGGAGTTTTGTAATTATTATAACAAGGTACCTAATCCAAGGACTAATTTGGATTACAATCCACAAAAACATCTAAATATTAAGGAAAAAAGGGAAATCTTATGATATAAAAATGGAAAAAGTGAATCCTGATGACTAGGGCATAGTTATATTCCCCTATTTAGTTGGTAATTTCAGGTTTGATTTTATATGAATAAGACCTATGAAAATAATATTCTTCATCATTTAGTTAAATTTCATGTGATTATATCCTTATACATGGATTCTAGAATAATAAAACAAAATTTGATATTCTATAATTACAAGTATGGACCCAAGTTTCCAATAATGTTTTTTTGATATAAGATAAGATCTTATTTAAGGAATAAATGGTGAATTGTTTTCTGGAAGGGTTATAGGGTTAACCATTGATGGAATGGTTTGAGTTTAACTTTAGATAAGTTTTTTTAGATTAATAAATTACATCACCATATAACGATTTATGCATATTTGATAAACTATGCTAATGATTTTTGTTTTGATGATGCCTTGAGATAGAAAGAATGATGTTTTATTCTATCTATAGAACTTATGATTTGTTTATGCTTCAAGTGTGAAAAATTCACCTTAGTTTCTTAGAGTAAGAGATGAATTGGAAATTGAAAAATGCATGACCAAATGGAGAGATTGTGCAAATTAAATGAAATGAAATCAAGTAAGTATGTCTCCTTGTGAAATTTTTTCAACTTTAGGAAAAATATCATTAAATAAAATATTTTCTAATTATCACCATTCTTTATGATATCAATGACCTTTTTAAATCCTCTTTGATATATGGATTTTTTATCATTAACTTTTTATTGATCATTTTCTCAATCAATCTACATCAGTATTTGAGTGTTAGTTTTCTATTCCATGTTTATGTTTTCACTTTCCATCTATATTCTCCTACGTGGAAACCTAGTTATTAGTTACTTTGGGTAACTTTTATGGTTTTGAATCTCCTTTTTTGGGAAATCTTAGTATTTATTTTTATGATGTGGGTTTCTATGAAATATATTTTAAAGTATTAAACCATTGATAACCTAGATGAATTTTTAAGGTCAAATTCATTTTAAGGGGATAGATTATAACACACTTAGTTTTTTGGAATTTTTTTAAAAAAATTAAAATTCTTTAATGACTTGTGATACATGCTACTTCTAGTTAAGCTTGATTTATATATAAAACCAAGATAATATTATTAAAAACTCATAAATTATTTAATATTTTAGTACACTTAACAATAAGTATTTATTGTGTTACACAAAATACAAATTCCTTCGATAGCTTGTGTTACAAGCATAACCTTATTTTACCAAAATACAATATAATATTAATATTACCATTAGAATATGATAATAGTTATCTCCTAGCCATTGGAATTTAATTTAATAAAAAATTAACTAAATTATGAAAATATGTTTTACACATGTATATAAAACTAATTATTTGGTTACAAATTAGTTATAAATGAAAATAATAACTATTTCAAAATAAAGAAATCCATTTACTGAAAAACTATTTTTCAATGCACAAACATGTTTTATCTAAATCAATTAAATAAAAAAAATGATAAAGGTTTTTAATTTAATTAATATATTATATAGTAAATAAACTGTTTAATATTCATCTTATGTGTTTTCTAGATAATATATAAGAATAAATCCAATTTTAGGCATAAAAATATGTATTTTTCTAAAAGGCATTTTTACCAACTTTTAATGGCACACTTATTTGAAAAATAATTTTTTACACTCTTATAAATTATATTTGAAAAAAATAAAATTTATATTTAAAATAATAATATCAAAATTATCTTAGGGGCAATTTTTTATTTTTCTGAGCAGTTTCATTTTTTGATAAATAGTAAAAAATATTGAATTTTAATTGAAAACTAACTTTTCCTATAAATAATTTATAAAGTTAAATTATATTTTGAATTTGTTTTAAAGTATATTTAGTTCAGTTATAAAATATTAATCCAATTTATTTCATTTCAATCATATTCTCATCGAAATGTTTTATAAATACATTTCTAACTTTAGAACATTTTTACTTTAAAAACTCCTTGTCTCATCCCATTTGTGGGATTAATTTTAAAATAATTTATGTCACTTATGTGATAAAATTTGAAAAAATGGATTGTTTATTTTTTTTAATAATAATAATTTATAATTTAAATTAGGTTAAACTTAATTTTAGACTTAAAATATTAGTGAAAGTAATTAAAATTAATTATAGTGACTCAGGTAAAACCGAGTTTATCCAGTGGTTAAACATTAAACTTATGGTTAAAATGACCTATAAACTTATCCAAAACCTATTGGATGTATATATTTAGATAATATACAATTTTATATCTAATTGGGTTCATTATATGAGACACATGATGTAAGAGATACCTCCCAATAGTGTTTACTTTTTTGGTATTTACAATAATGTCACTCCACCACTATAAAAGGGACCCCCACAAATATTCACACATAAAAAGACATTTTTCTTGTAAAAATACACCCAATAAACTCTAAAGGTCCCTACCTTATTCATAGAATCATCTATTTTGGTAAAAATCTAACCAACGGTGTCCTTTTGTGCAAACTAAATGGAGATGCCCAAAGAAAAGGTAATAGTCATCAATGAATGTTTTTGTTTTATTTCAACATCAAAACCATTCAATTATTTTTATATAGTGATTATATATTAACCTTAGTATCATAAATATAATTATATGTTTTTATTTTAAGTTTATTAACTACAAATTCATAGACCTACATCAAATGGGATACGCAATCATCGTTCGTGTGTATGGCGGACTACTGCATCACGAACAGATGTTATTTGTTCTTCCATTACCACCTATTAAGGTTAGTAATAATGATATAAAACCTATTTATATATGATATATATGATATTTTTTATATCTTTTCACTTATATAATAATTATATAACACATAACTCATGCTTTCATTTTTTTTTAAAATACGATAAAGTCATTCGTGTGTACGGAGGACTGTGTCTCGCGAAGTGATGTGATTCATTCATGATTTTAATGAAAAATATTAAGGATTAGTTTAATATAATTATGTGATATATATTTAATAATAATTTTACGAGAATTATAATATATATATATATATATATCATTAACTTTTATTTCTTTGTTTCAATATAAAAAAAACATAAACAATGTTCATGTGTGTGTATGGCCTACCGTCTCCATGAATAGTTTCATTTCCTATTTCTATATTTTATAAAATATTATAAATACATATATACCAAATATATATATAATATTACTATCATGTCTTACATTATGGAAATGAGTAAATAATTATCAAATTAATAGGACCAAAAATAACAAGTCAAAATATATACAAAAAATAACACAGTTATTACCCAAAATGTGACTTTAAAATGAAATTGTTAATAAAAGGGAAAAATAAATTCATAATAAAATAATATACGGTATTATATATATATATATTAATATGTTTGTGTGATAGATATATAATAAACTTAAATTTATTATACAGTATTCTTGAACAAGTATGCCAAGATTCAATACTTAAGGTTAGGGGATTTCTAGTCTCACTTTTATTTCTGTGAGACTTATTCCATATTCACAACTAATTTATTTTGTGTGGTGTATATAGTTCACTATGATATTTTATATCATGAATTTAATTAATTTAATTATATTAAAATTTTAATTTTTTTTTATTCTTTCACGGATCTAATGATTCAAAGGATACTCATGTAGTAAGGGATTTCCTTCTCACTTTTTACTTTTGTGAGAAAAATGTCATATTAACCATATATTTATTCTATATGGTTTATATACTTACCATAAATTTTAATTATTATTCTTATACATAAAATTTTTCCATGAACATAACCATTTTAAGATCTCACTTTCATGGGGTTATGGTTTCAAGGTTACCAAAATTGTAAGGTAATTTTGTCTCAATTTGCCTTCTTTGAGACACATGTTATGTTATGAACCTATATTATTTTATGAGGTGTATATAATACCCCTTTGAAATTTTATATCATGAATATTCTTATGTTTATGATATTTTAATATTTATGAAATTTTATTCTCTCATAGGGATTATGATTCAAAGTTACCAATTGTAAGAGTCTATTACTACAATATTGTCATATATCTAGATTATTTATGATTATGCATCCGTTGATGAAATATTAGGATCCATATCTCAATAATTCCAATGAATTTTCTTATACTATAGTTATTCATGATATATTAATGTAATGGTACCATTTTTCTACTCTATTATACTTAAGATAATTAAGAAACTGTTTTTATGAAAATCCAACTTTATTTCTCTCTTTGGTCAAAAATATATGTCAATAAAAAACTAGGGTTTAAAAAATATTTTTTTAAATATATTTTAAGATAATTTTCAACAAAAAGGATTATAACTTTTTTATGTGTTAAACAGTGTTTAAAATGGTTTTCAAGGATTCCTTTTTAAATTTTCATGTTTATTTTCAAAGAAAATGTTTTCAAATTATTTTATGTTTTAAAGAGAAATTTTCTAAAAAGAAAAGATATTTTACTCAAGAAATATTTTAAATTATTTTTAAAGATAATTTATACATTTTAAAATTGGTTTTCAAAGAAAAGGATTTTGAATTTTTTTGTTTTAAGAATATTTTTTCAAATAAAAGTTATTTTCCTTAAGAAATTCTCAAAGTGATACTTCAAAATCCTCCTCCATCTAATATGAAATAATTTTATATAGTTTATTTTTTACTTGGGATAAGATCCAAGGAAACCTTTCTTATTATTTATTTGAATGTTCTATGTTTAATATAATAAGTTTTTTAAGAAATATTTTTCTCTTCCACAAGTTATACCACGATGAAACCTACATCCCTTCATGGGTTATGCTATGATTAAATGATTATGAAACCTATATATTTTACATAGGTTATGATATAAGTAAATGTTTATAATACCCATTTCATTTCATGGGTTATTATATGATTAAATTTTTATGGTATTATGGAATATATAAATGTGGTTTTCATTATGTGATGGGTGGGGTCTATACCCCCCTCTAATGAAATAGTTAAAGATGTAAATATGTCATGAGATATACATGGCTTGAATGAAGAGTGAAATCGATTTAAAAATATAGGGATGGAACAAAATTTATCCCAATTTTGTAATACAGAGATAGAATGGGAAGTGAACATGGTTCAATAATACAAAGTTGTAATGGGAAGTCAACTTGGTTCAGTAATATAGGGTTGGAATGAGGAGTAAACTCAATTTAGTAAAATAAGGCTGAAATGGGAAGTGAACCTGGTTTAGTAATATAGGACTATAATGGGGAGTGATTCCAATTTAATAAAGGAATTTTTCGTTATGATGGTTTAGGAAGTGATCCTTGACTAATATTAATATGATTTTTATATGCTTATGTGCATAACACAAAGTCTATATCTTACTCCTATGTTATGATTTCATGGGTTATGCTTTTGATTCCAATATGATTCATGTCTTATGATCTTCCCATGTTTATTCCATGACTCATGTATATTATCTTCGATATATAGGGTATAATCTCCAAATGTTATATTCATTTTCTCATACCATTATATTCTTGCTATGTTTAAATATGCCATATTTAACCCTTACTAGGAATTTGAGATAACTATTTCTTATGTTTCCATTCCCCATGTTATGAAGAAAGATTTTAAGTAGGATTACTAAAGGGTAATATTTTTATGGGAGATGTTGAATATATTTCACGAATTTAGAATAATGTAAGTTTCTAATAGAATTAAACTATCATGGTCCTTAGGTGTGTGTTTATATAATGTAATGAATATTCATCTAAAAAGATGTAATATCCATTTATGTTAATATTGGGTCACTATAATTGGGAAACACTTTTAGAACCACATTATCATATTCTAAGATAGTTGGAATATCTTTAATATTGAGTTTCTCCCCAACCATTTTACATAAATACCCCTCATTATTAGGCACTAAGACCCATATAATGGAAGTAACTCCCATAGGTAATTCATAGTTATCATTGCATCGATATATGATTATATTTTAATTTTAGATATTTTCTATAATTTACTTGTCCTTACAATTGATACAAGATCTACATAAAGAGATCCAATCCATGCTCAAAATCACATAAAATTATACCAAGGGTAAAATACAAGATTTATATGAAGCACATTACAAAAAATCTCAAATAAAAAAGATTTTTACACTTGGGATTCAATAAGTGCACCTCTATGTGTTTTCATAGATAATTCAATATCCAATATTTGGGTTGGTTATGTAGTTCTTTTAGAAAAAATTCTATATGTAGAGAAGTTTGTGGATTCGAATTCAAATAATATGTTTTTAGAATTTGGAGTGCATGTTGACTGAAACTTCCACCACTTTATTCTTTTGATATACCTTAGTGGATGTGATTTCATAAGCTTTCCCTTTATCCCTTGGCCTTGGAGTTTTCTAATGACAATTGTCCTTATTAAGCCTTGGGTTAGTTTATTTATCTACATAGTGGAAAAACGCGTTACATTTGAAGAATTTATAGTTAGAGGTGTATTAGGTGGGACATTCATATCTTCCATTTTTTATTGGCCTCTTCAAATCTATTCATCATTCATGTGATTGGTGGGATTTTTTTCTCACTTTAAGAATTTATATGTTCCATTATTATAAATCCCCGCATGCTTCTTCCCAATTTTTTTTATTTTAGAATTTAAATCTCCATTTTATCATTTTTTATATCATGAAACTCCATTTTCCTTTTTATATCCCCAAAATTGTGAGTGTATGAGTCCCTAATTTTCATTCCAAACTTGAGAGAACATCAGAAAAAATCATTATAGATAACAAAGACCAAAATAACTAACACTTTCATAGGAGTTTTTTAAACAACTAAAGAAATTATTTATTTTTCATTCATGTTCAATGATAAAACTAGAGGTGTACCTTTAAAGTCTCATGGATTTTTCTTTATAGGTACAATTGGATTTATCATCCCTTTATTCTAGCTACAATAATCCACTAAAAATTTTAATGCAAAAAATAAATTATAATATCTATTGAAGCATATTTTATCAAACTACTACCATTTCATGGTGTCAAATTTTATTTGTCTCTTTGTGTTCTTAAAGAGATTACACTATTTATCTACCTCACCATATAAATGATAAATAGATAAAAAATGTTTTCATACTTCAAGCACTAAAAAAAGATAATAAATTTTCTATTGTGTGAGTTCATTACTAAGTAATTATTGTATCATAATACCCACTAAAGTATAGTGTGTTTTTTGCATTAATATCATAATGGAACATTTCTCCTCCCTTGCTGCATTTGGTAGTTTTAGGAGGTTCGTATTATTTTTCAGAATTTTAGAGAGTTGGATTATCATATAATTGTGATTTTATACTCTAAATATAAAGAACCTTTGGGATAATTTGTTTTAAAAATATTTTTATATTTGTTAAAAACTAACCTTTTTATATAGGAATGATTTTTTCGGGATCAAACCCATTCCATCATAATGAGTTTTCGTAAGTTTCTGAATGTTTTTTAATCTAAACACAAAGGGAGAGAAATGTTTTATCCTTAAGAATTTTTTTAACATGGGTTTCTGGACTCAAGTTATTAAACTGATCATCGCCAGATCTAGAAGTGGTCATAAAGATGAAGTTACTGATCAAACACACCATTGATCCCAGGTCTATTGGTATGATGTTCAAGATCCATTGGATACAATGTCTATTAGAAAGTTATAATTTGTTGAGTGAAGAATTCATAATGTTTCTAAATAATTTTTAAAGAATATAGTGGAGTCATGAGTTAGAAAGTTTTCATTATTTCTAAATTAGATTCATACGATGATTTCCCGGTCATGAAGTTCTCACAAATAATGAAAACTATCATGATAAATGATTTTGAAGAAATGGAGGAATGTTAAAGTTTTTATTGGTTCCAAAAAAATAGACACAGATAATAAGATCCATAATTTCCAAACTGAGAAGTTTTCAGAAGTTAGAATGTGTAAAACTAATGAAGATTGATGTTTTTGAAAGTTTCTGAGTGGATTCATCATCGAACACAAAACATCGTAATGATAATTCCATCATAATGATAATTCCATCATTACAAGTTTTTTAACATGACTGACTCTAATGACGATGATAAATAATATCAAAAAGAGGGTCTGATTCATTAAATTAATACCTCACACTGATAACACATTAGATGCATAACATTAGAGTTATTATAGTTTCTGATGTTGATCCATCAAAGGGATATCTGTTGCAAAAAGAAGTAAATATTATAAAAGAGTTGTGTTTTCTTGGGAATAAACAAAGTGAGAGTTAAATTTTGCAATAGAATTAGATTGAACCTTTTAATAAGTCATCTACTAAGGAATTCCATCATAATGATCGAAGGAAGATACTCATATTGTAATGACCTAAGAAAGAATGGAAGATCATAATGATAATGGGAAGAAAGTTAGATCATAATGAGTAGAGGAAGTTAGTCACATTATATTGAAGACGATGAAGTTAATTGGACTATATTTGTGGAAGTTTCATCATAATGATACTGAGAAAGTTACATCAGACTAAAAATGAGTAAGAAAGGAATATTGGATCTATGAAAGAAGATATCATCAGATTCGCCTAACCGTATTAATGAAAATTAAGTATGTCCAAAAGGGAAAAATACAGAAAATACTAAATAATATTCCATATGATTTATGAAGAGTTGAAAGAGTCAAACATGAAATTAAATTATGTTTAAATTTTGGAGTTTTTGAATTTGATATATTGGGGAAAGTTTTCAAGTTTCCCCCCTATGTCATTCTGTGTTTCCTATAAATAGTTTCTCAGTAAATTCATAATTTTTCACTTTTCATGGATGAAGAAAGGGTGAGTGCTAAATAATTTTAGTGGAAGTTCCTTTCATAATGAGATCTCATTAGAAGAATGGGAATCTATTAGTTTCTATACCAGACTGGGAAACATCATATTGAGAAGATCGTATTGAGTTGATTCGATCGACGAAGATCATACTGAGTTTTTGGGAAAAATTTGAGAAGTGAATATTGAGAAAGTGGAGATCTTATTGATTCAATCGTACATACACAATCAAACTGGATTCACTATACTGAAGTTCATCATACTACCAGTCATCGGAACAAGGAACATTGTGCTGTAGATTGAACAAAGTCTTTTTAATTTTTTTGCAAAATTATTTTGTAAGAAAAAATTGTAAACTGATGGGAGTCATTATAATCTTTCTTATCATGATATTAAAGATGTGTAATGGGAGTTATGACAAGATCTATTCACTTATTCATAATAATGAATTTTCATATACCATTGGAGTGTCTATGAAATGGATGTGAGTTCTCAAACTAAGGTCGAACCTTATAAATCTCATATGCTTTACATGATTTCTTATTTTTTGGATCCATGAGTATTTATAAAAATATGATAATTATACGAACATTAATGGTTTGTAGGGGATAATTTTTAAAAATTATTGAAATTTATAAAAGTGAACAACTGATTCAACCCCCCCCCCCCATGAGTTATTATTTGATCTTATTTAACATCAATTGGTATCAGATACAAGTTACCTTGTTGAATCCCAATCATGGATAATATCAATTCTATCAACAATAGTGGAATTCCTATAATTATTGGTAAAAATTATTATGGACAGAAAAATAGTATGATTCTTTATCTCCTATATATTGTCCTAGAAGTCTTTTATGATTATATAATTGGTTTTCTATATATTGATAAGAAATCCCCAATGACTTTTTCTGATAAGATAAATATCAATGTTGATGGAAAATCTAGAAATTTTATCCTCATGCCCCTAGAAAAAAATGTTTATATGAATTTGATGGGTATAAAAACTTCAAAGATTATTTGGGAAAATCTTGAAAGTACTTTTGAAATAAATACTAAAGTGGAGGAAGAAAAGCTACAAATATGGAATAGTAAGTATAAAGACATCAGAATAAGAGATGAAGAAACTATTGATGAGTACTCCACCAAAGTAAATGAAATTGTTTTCAATATCATAGTATTTTGATATGTATTCTAAGATTCTATAATAGTAAAGAAACTTATGAGAAGCTTTTCATAAATGTTTGATTCTAACTTTTCCTTTTTAGAAGACAAAGATGATTTATCTCTTAATGAATTTCATAAATTTCTTATTTCTTAGGAAATGAGTAAAGATCCAATGTTCAAAAATAATACGAAATATAAATGGATTTTAATTCCATGAGAAAAATTAAAATACAATATATTGAATATTTTAATCCTTATGAATCCAATTATAAATATGATAATGAGTTGAATGAAGAAAACATGTATCTTATATCAATGAACTATAGAAGAGGAAGAGAGATGTATAGAGGTAAACTTACTCGCAAATATTTTATGTGTAGTGAAATTAGAAACTCTTCTATGAATTTCCCCAAGAAACAATTTTGAGAATATCAAGATTATTATGATAAAAACCCTCTATTTAAGTAGTGGAACAAATGTTCTAAAGAAGAAAATTCATCCAAAAAATTTAAAAAGAAGTTTTTCTAGGAACAATAGATGCATGTTGAGTAAGAAAGATTAATTATACTCAACTAATAACAATTATTTGGAAGATAAAAGTTCTTAAATATTGATAACCTTCATTGAAAATGTTGAGAAAAACAATATTCCTCGTATAGTGAAGAAGGTGGGGAAGAACCATATAAAGAGTATTAACTTAGAGCAGAACTTGTTACATGTCTTGATAAAAACAAGACTTCCAAGAAATAAATTAGAGTAATGAAGAAATATTGTGAATGATTTTATGAATGAAGAAAAAAATTCATCAAGGAGGAGGAAAAATAAATCTAGGATATACTAACTTATAAACATAGAATTAATAAAAAGGGAAATATGTTTGATGATCTCAGAAAGAATATATCATCTAAGGAATAATAAGTTAACAAGATTCAATCAAAACTTATTAATTTTGAAAGTACCATGAAGAAGATGAATGAAAACTTCAAAAAATCTTTATAAGTAAAACCTGAGACTTCTAAAGTTTCTGAGATGGCCCAAAATAAGAATCAGGTGAAATCCTCACTCGTTAAAAATAATGTTTCATCTAGTTCTTCTAATCTTTCTAGTTCCAAAAAATGTGTTGGTAAATATTGGGTGGAGAAAGGATGTGAGAAACCTATCACATCTACAAAAGTTAAAAAAATCACTCATAAGGAAATATGGTCAACATCCTGAGTATGATAGATAAAAAAGAAGATATCAACCTAAAAGAAAATTCTATAGAGAAAGAACATTCTTTAGTAAAAAAATAATGATTTGATGTTTATTACTAGTGTTTTAAAATATATAAGAATAGAGCTTATAATTTTTGGAATAACTTTTTACTTCCCGGAAGAAGGTTTGAGCAAAGAGAAAGAAATAGTGGAAGAAGGATTAGTAACTTTCCTGACCCACTGGAAGTTAGAAAAATAAAAACTCAAGATGTTGGAAAATTTCCCAAAAAAAATAAATTTGAATGTCTAGAATAAGTTAATAAAAGATTTTATTAGGCTGGTCATCATGCCAATGGATGTATGACACTCTTTTTGGAACAATTTTCTTATGGTAAAAAATAAATGGAAGCTGGAAAGAAGAAAATTGAGGAAAGATCCTTTTTTGTTGAGATAGGTTTGAAAGAAAGTAAAAAAGGAACAAAACATGGATACTTGATAATGTTTGTTCTTCACTTATGATAGGTGATATAAAAATATTTAAACATATTGAAAGTAATGAAGGAGGATTAGTTACCATTGTTAATGATAGTTACTTAAAAATCAGAAGATTCAGAACTGCTGAGATAGAAGTAGAAAAATTGGAATCTAAGGAGGTTTTATTTTTTAATGGGATAAAACATAACTTAATTAGTGTAAATAAACTTTTTGATGATCAAAAATAAGTTATCTTCAGAAAATATTTGTTTGTTATCAAAATTGTGAAAGTTGGAAAAGTTATTACAATAGGAGAAAAAACCAATGGGAATCTCTACTAAATAGACGAGTTTACTAACGCATGTTACTTTAGTGCTGAAGATGAAAAGAATTTGTGGCACCAAAGACTTTGGAACCTTGGTTAGAAAAACATGAACAAACTTTGTAACGTTGATTCTATTTTTTACTTTCTAGAATTTAAAACAAGAGATGAAGATGTTTGTGTTACTTTTCAAAAAGGGAATATGAAAAAAAAAGTTATAAGAGAGTTGAGATTAAATCTACCAAACATCCTAATCTTATTCATTATGATTTATGCAGACCAATGATACATAAATAAAAAAATAAGATTTATAATTAATCACTCTTATTAATGATTTCACTCGTATGACAAACATCATGTTCATTAAACATAAGTCAAAGGTTGTGGAAAATGTTCAAGTTTTTTAAAAAAGTAGTTCAGAAATGAATGGGGGTTTACATAAATAATTTAAGAACAGATAATGGTATAGAATTAAAAAACAATAATTTTGAAACTTATCTAAGAAAACATGGTATCAAACATCAGTATAGTGGTCCTGATACTCCACAATAAAATAGGATAGTAGAAATAAAGAATATAATTTTTTTTTGAAATGAGAATAAGTTTGTTAGTTGAATAAAAACTTTCAAAGTTTTATTGGAGAGACGATATTATTACTACATTACATGTTCAAAACATATTTTTTTATAACAAAAACCAAAATGATATTTAATGAAATGTGTTATAACAAAAAAACTTCATTGAAGTACTTGAATGTTTTTATATGTCCATGTTTACTAAAAATAAAAAATCCAGATTAGGGAATGTTTGATGAGAATGTTGCTAAAGGAATTTTTATGGGTTATTCGCCTAATAGAAGAAGTTAAAAATGTTGGAACAAACACTTACAAAGGTTGGTAAACTCATATTATGTGAAGGTAATTGAAAATAAAAATTTCATAACAATTTTTTTTTGACAATGCTGAGGAGGATAATTTGAGAATTATAACGATAGTGAAAGTAATTCCAAACATCCTTAACAATATTAATGAGAATCATGTGATGAGGAAAGCTCATTTGGTAAAGAAACTTTGAAATTCTCTACCTTAAAAAACATATTGAGTTCAAAAACATTTTTAGAAATAAAAAGGCTCCAGTTCAGACAATAAGAAATTTAATATTAGAAAATCAGACTTCACTTGACTAAAAAGTTGAACTAGAATCAGTTTTAGAAGTTATTCATCATAAATAATGGGTGGATTCTATGAATAAAGAGTTGGATCAAATTGAGAAAACTGAAACAAGGGAACTCGGTTCATATCCATCAAATAAAAATGTTATCGGATTAAAGTGGGTTTATAGAAAAAAATCTAATGAGCATGGAGAAGTTTCAAGAAACAAATTAGGTCTTGTTTATAAAGGTTATTCATAGGTGGAAGGTGTTTATTTTGATAAAACCTTTTACCAAATTGTGAGGTTAGAAACCACCAGAATGTTTCTAGCAATGGATGCTCACTGAAATTATGAAGCATATCATATGGATGAAAATTCATCATTTATCAATGGAGAAATTGAAGAAAATTTTTACATTAAACAACCTTGTTGGTTTCTACTTAATGATGATGAAAAAAAGTTTGTAAACTTAAGAAAGACTTGTATGGGATAAAATAAGTTGCACAATCATGATATTATAAGCTTGAAAATCATTTAGAATGCTGAATTTTTTTGAATAAAAAGTTGATATCAACTTATATATGAATGGTGTTGACTTTGTATCTATAATTGTAATTGTTTATGTGGATAATATAATTTTTTTCTAGGGATTGATAAGATGTCTGTAAAATATGTTATAAAGATATGAAGAAGAATTTTGAAATTTCAATATTGGTAGAATTAACTTTCTTCCTTGGTTTACAAGTTCAACAAAAATAAAAATACATTTTTTATCTCAAGGAAAGGGTTCTGGGGAATTGTTACAAAATTTTCACATGGTAGAGTCATAATAAGTTTCTACTCCTATCTTTGTGATCACAAATTTGAGTAATGATTAGTCCAGAAAAAGTGTGAATCGAAAAGACTTTCAAAAGATGATAGGAAGCCTACTTTACCTTATACCCTCAAGGACTGATATTGTTTATGTTGTGACTTTGTGTGCCAGGTATCAATGTAATATAAAATTATCACCTATGTTGGCAGGAAAAATATTTCTGAGAGGTGTTAAAAGAAAAAACTTCACATGGATTTCTATGCAAAAGAAATAGTGAGATGAAGTTTCATGCTTATACTGATGTTGATTGGGATGGATATTATAATGATAGAAAATCAACCACATGAGAAACATTTTTTTGGGTGAATGTTGTGTGAGTTGGAATAGTAAGAAACAATTTCCAGTAACTTTAAGCACATAGGAATCTGAATATGTTGTAGCTCCTTAGGCTTATAATCAAATTTTGTAGATGAACGTTTATCTAGAATACTTGAAATTAAAAAAGTTTATAAACCGTTAAAGATAATTTTTGATAATTAGAGTGAAATTGATCTTTCTAAAACTCAATTCCGCCATTGAATATCAAAACACATTGATATAAAGTTCCACTTTACAAAAGAGAAAGTTTATCCTGGAGATGTTTTGCTAGAATATATCTCAATGAAGTATCAAATTATTGATATTTCACAATGGAAATGCTAGATGAAATGTTTATTGAGTTGAGGATACAACTTCATGTTCAACTTCCACTAACGACTTCCTAATTCTCATAAGAAAACCCCCACTCTAATTTAGAATAATTTGACCAAGGAGGAGAGAAAGCGACAACTTTTTTACTTTGTTAGATGTTTTTACTTATCTTTATAAAATGAATCTAAATTTTTGGTTATCATAAAATGGGGGAGAGAAAAATAAAATTGAGATAAAAACATAAAAGGGAGGGGGAGTTTATCTTAATATTGATGCAAAATTTTCTTATCACTAAGGGATGGAATTCCTTAAAAAGC
Source organism: Viscum album (assembly GCA_963277665.1). Classification (NCBI taxonomy): domain Eukaryota; kingdom Viridiplantae; phylum Streptophyta; class Magnoliopsida; order Santalales; family Viscaceae; genus Viscum; species Viscum album. The sequence goes on along the minus strand of OY728156.1, from coordinate 2,057,615,098 downwards.
ATTACTTTATCCTGTAGTGTTGTGTCATGACACTATCTTTTGAGAAAGAATAAATTTTGAGAAAATTTTCAAACATTATGTTATTTAAAAAATTTAGGCTGTGAAATATTTCTGAGAGTTGTAAAAGTTTTTAACATGGGTTTTCAAAAAATAAAAAGGTGGATATTGAAGAACCTTTTTGATATTTTGTTTTTAAAAAAATTGAATTTGTTGACAACTAACCCTTTTTATAAGATTGTTTTTTCCATCAATATCAGACCAATTCCATAGTAACGTGCATTCATAAGTTTATAAATGTTTTAGAATCCCAACACAAAGGGATAGAAAAGTTTTATCCTTGAGAAAGTTATTTTATGGACTCGGGTTATTTGACCAAGAAGCATAAAATGTAGAAGTGTTCAGAAAGATGAATTTGTTGATCAGATGTACCATTAGTCTCAGGTCCATCAGAATGAAGTTCAAGATCCATCATACATGGTGTTTGTTATAAATTTAGAAGTTGTTGAGTGAATAAGTCATAATTTTGATAAAGAGTTTTGAAAAAAGACAGTGAATTTAGGAGTTGAAAAGTTTTCATACTTTTTAACCTCAAATAAAATGATGCATTGTTGGTCATTAATTTCTAACAAATAATGAAAACTATCATGATAAAATATTTTCAAGAAATAGAGGAATCATAAAGTTTTTATCAGCTCTAGAAACCTAGAAATAGATTATCAGATCCATAAATACTAAATTGATAAGTTTTCACAAATTAGAATGTGTAAAGCTTGTGATGTTTGATGTTTTTAAAAAAATTTGAGTGGATTCATCATTGGATGAAGAACATATTAATGATAATTACATTATAATTACTACTCCATCATTTTAAGGTTTTTAACCATACTTACTCCAAGTTGGAAGATCAATCATATATGGAACATGCTTTGATTCATTAAATGAATACCTCACATTGATAACACATTGGATAAAATATATTAGAGTTATCAAAGTTTTTGATGATGATCCATCAAAGGGATATCAGTTATGAAAAAAAAAATATTTTAAAATAGTTACTTTTTCTTAAGAATAATAAAATTGATAGTTCATGTTTTCAATTGAATAATATTATAACACCAATAAGTCATCTACTAAGGAAGTTCATCATAATGAGTTGATGAAGATAGTCATATCATAATTATCTATGAAAGAAAATAAGATCGTAAAAAGCAAAGGAAGAAAGTCGGATCGTAATGAGGTGAAGAAGTTAGTCAGATTGGATTGACGTTGATGAAGTTAATCACAGTGAAGCTGGGTAAGTTTCACCATAATGAAGCTGATAAAGTTACATCATACTAAATCTAAGGTGGGAAAGATGATCAAATCCAAGAAATAAGATATAATCAGATTCACCTAATCAAACTGATGAAAAATAAGGAAGTCCAAAAATGATGAATATAGAAAAGACTAAAAAATATTCCATAATATTAATGGAGATTTGAAGTGGTCAAACTTGAAGTTCAATTATGTGTAAATCTCAATGTTTTTTAATTTTAGGAGGTGGGTAAATATTTCAAGTTTCCTACCTTTTCCATTCTAGGTTTCCAATAAATAGTTTCTCGGTACATTATAACATTGTAACTTTTCATAAAATAGGAAAAGGCATAGCATTAAATAATTCAAGTGAATGTTCCTCCCAAACAGAGATCTCATTAGAATATTGAACATCTATTTTTTAATTTACCAGACAAAGAAACATCATATTGAGAAGATTTTATTAAGTCAATCATACTAAGTAATATCATACTGAGTTATTTAGAGGAGTTTGAGAAGTCAAGATTTAGAAAGGGAATATTGTATTGAGTTGATCATACTGAGACAATCGTACTGGGTTCATCAGACTTAAGGACATCAGAATCATGATCATCAGACCTAGGAAATTTTATAAAGAAAATTGAACAAAGTATTTTTAATTTTGTTTGGGATCAATTTTTTTGTAATAAAATTTTTTAAACTAATGGGAGTAAGTATAATATTTCCTAGTTGGAGATAGAATGTGTCTAATAAGAGTTTTCACAAGTTTTATTCACTTATTCATAATAATGAAATTTAATAAACCCTTGGGAGTGGCTATAGAAAGGATATTGGTTCTCAAACTAAGGATGAACCTTGTAAATTTTATGTGGTTTACTTTCTTTCCTATTTTTTCATGCATGAGTATTTACAAAAAATGATATGGATATAAACATTAATAGGTTTTAGGGGTTAAGTTTTAAAAAGTGTTGAAACTTATAAAAAGTGAACAACTGATTCACCCCCCCCCCCCCCCACCTCCCAGTTGTTATTTGATCGTTTGGTACTTCAAAATCACATCTCATTTGGTTTCTCATTGGGATAATCATTTCATTTTCCATCATACTCATTGTTCACTTTTTTCTCTTAGTTCCAATCATTGACTATAAAAATGGAAGTGTTAGTATTAAATAATAATAACTAGAGTAATAAATCATATGATAATGAAAATTAATGATATGATTTTCTAACACATGGCACCTTCATTCCAACTTAGGATACATTAGGTTCAACCTATATCACTTTTGGTTTGATATTGGTTACTTTAATATCTATCTTCTTAATCCTAATACAAAAAATTATCTAAACCCCATTATAATACCAACTAAAATGACCTAAGAATAATATACATACATAATAAATCATTTCACATGAATATATATTGCATCCCATAATAAATTACACCACATAAAATATAGGTTTAGAGTATTTAAAGATTGGCTGCATAAAATTCTTATTTTATAATAATTATTCAACATATACCACAAAATTCTCTACTCATGGTGTCCTTCTAGACATATTATACATAATAATCATCCTCATTTCCTAGGGAATGGAAACATAATAAAGGATTACTCACTTATTCTCTCTAAGTGGTAAGACATAACAGATATCAATTGAGTAATCATAAGGGATCATAAAGTTTATTATAAAGGAGAAATCATAAAAAAGAACATGTAGTCATGGGAACATAATCATAAAGACAAACCCAAAAGAGATAAAAATTCCATGAATCATAAAGTCTTGGAATAACATAGAAGTGTGGAATTATAATAAAATAATCCAAATCCATGGATATGTAAATTAGGAATGTGGCACAAACATAATAATAGAAAATTATAACATATTCTAAGGTTAACCACCAAGATATTCATATCATAGTGAACTAGGATAACTGTATATTGGAGGTAAACTATAATCAGAGATGCATTACCGAAAAATATTCCCTTTGTTACTACAGATTATGAATGAATAAGATTGGTTCATTTATATATTTTCATAAAAAATATATTCATTGAAGTTTTCAAGTAATAAAACACTCCAACAAGCAGTAAGGTGTTAGTTCCAAAAAATGACACCCAACATTGTGATGCTTTGACTCTATTAATTTAATGAAGAGTATATAATAGGTATTTGTCCCTTCCCATTGTGGGTATGATCAATTCAAGTAGGATAAAGGCTAAAACTCTATCCTTTCTACATCACCATTTGTCTCCATGAACAAGGCCATGCACCCCTTAGGTGGGTTAAAATAATATCATTATGAACAAAGATCCTATGGTTGTGTAATCCCTTGAAGGCGGGGGGAATTTGGATACTACTATCATGATCCCTATAAAACATACTCCATAAATGAATAGAGATGGAGATTACTACTATTAAGGAACACAAATGTTTTATTATCTTCTTTTTTATGTTTAATTAATCAAAGATATATCGGTCATTTTAGCAGATTCATCGAATTCAGAGTTCAATAGATGAACACCTAAAACCCATGAATGGTATCGGACCCTTAATCTTAAATGTATAAACAATTTTTTTATCTTGTTTTCTAAATATAAAGAATATCATAAGGTATTTGGGCCTATATCAAAACATATTATATGTAGGTTTTTCTTCTGTTTGTCTTATTCAAGTAATATAATTATTATATATCGTAGAATATGATATGTCAAAAATTCAGGAATTGTAATGTATTTAGAAATGATATTTCATATCATAGACTATGATTAAATCTTATATTTCATTAAAATAGAGATTTGGTCCATATTTATGATATACACAATATCATTAAATATGAAAATATCATTCTTATTGGTTAAATTGTAAGATATGATTTGATACATAAGAGTTATTGTGGTTACCTTTACATTTCAAATGTAGCTTATGGCTAATAATACCCATTATCAGTCATAAATTATTATGTATCTCAAGAATGTTAAAAAATTTATTTTTTATAAATTTTATTGTGGTTTTTAAATTTTTTATAAATTATAAGTTTTGGGAATTATAAAATGATATGTTTCATTGCAAAATTAAATCGGAAATGTTCATATTTGTATCTCATGTTTTGGAAACTAAATAAATTGTTTATTTTTTTATTTCCCTAAAATATTTGTGTGTATAAAATTTTTATGAAATATGAAAATTGCGTAAGATTAATTTATGATATAAATTGTTCCTAATAGATTTTTATACCATACATCACATTCAAGGTATGTTGACATAAGATTTAGTTTTCATATACCTTTTCCTTGGTTTGTAATTGAATTTATTAGCTTAAATTTAGTTATTAGATATAGTTTAGGTATATTTGTTTTTATAGTTATTATGATTTGGAATCCCCCTTGAGTAAATTTTACCTTGGTGGAGGGACTTAGATAGGACTTCCCTCTAGTTCAGAAGCATATTCCTTATTCTAGAAAGGTGGGGATTTTCTATTTGTGGATCCAAGCTTACACATGTGGAGATTATCAGTCTCATATAATTATAAGCCTTTACATAAAGTGTTTATGTACCTTATGCATAAGATGCATTTGGATATGTATAAACATTTTTTCCTTCTGTTTTTTGGTGAGTAACACAAATCGTCGGTTGTTTAAAGATTTGAACATTAATACCTTGTGAACATATTAATTTGGTGGATAAAATACATATTCGAAAACTAAATTTTTATACTCATGTATACACAAGGGAATAAAAAATGAGATAATAAAGATTTCATATGATGTAACAGTTATTAATTTAATACTCATATGATGTATTTTAAATTTATGAGACTTAAATTAAATCCCCTAAAATTATAATTATGATATTTATTCCAATGTAAATACATATCAAGTACTCGATCATCCAACTAGGTAGTTTCATGAAAAAGTCAGGTTCCCATGAATTATCATGTGTTAGGCATGGTGGAAATGGCTATTCTTAAAGGTTAGTTTACCAAATATCATTTTGATATTTGGGTGACACATAGCTGGTAAACTATAAGAGTTGGGATACTATAGGGATATAGGTGATTTTCTATACATATGATGGGTTTAGGTAAAGAGTTGTCCACTAAACTATCCTTGACTCATATTTGTAATGATTGAAAATTTATCCCAACTAAATAGCTAAGTGATGAGATGAAAAATAAGGTGGACTCAAAACTAAGTGGATTATAGATCATGTCTTACTAAATGGATATGATATATGGGGCTATCATTTATAGTGGGAATAATTTCTTTAAAATTAATCGCTTAAAAGATATAAAACATGATATTAACCCCTAGATATGTCATTATTGTAAATTATGGAATACATTATGATAATAATTTTGAGATCTATTGTATATATATCTTTAGGAAATATTCAAGATTGGTATCTAAAGATGAGAAATTTTCTCAAAGAGAAGAATTGTAAGCATTTGAATGTGAATGTTATAGAGGTAAATCTCACCAACTATGAATCATGGTTATTGGATACTGGGTGTACCCCTTCCAATTCCTTTTTTATTTTATTTTCTAGATCAACCCAATTTTTAAATAGGTGTAGAGGGAACTCTTACATAGATTTAAGGAGAAAAATACATGGATCAAAGTACTAGAGGCATATAGACCATCGATATATTGTCCAAAATTCCTATTCTAGAAGCACCCCTTCCTGTCGTACGTCCACTCCATCTCATTGCTCTAATATTGTGTTCGAGGCTTACCATCACCGACCTGAATAAAGGTACCTAAGGCCTATGTCTTGATACTTTCTTAACATTATATAGATGGTACTCCTTACATCCAGACTGACTTCACCAGTGACTGTAATCTCATTATTTTCACTCCATCAATTTAGATCTACTTCAGTACAGATGTCACGACCCATCACCCGGGGCATGTGTCATGACTACCCCAAGCCCGCGTTCCATAGGCTAGAGGTTGGCGACTAGAACCAGAAAGGCTTATCCCTAAAATGGGAAGACATTGCCTCAAAACATGTACACACAGAGATAGGGCACACTGTGCACAAGTAAAACACAAGGAAAGAATAAACATACAACAACAACTAAAAACCACCACTGAGTGTAAAAGTAAGTACTAAAAGAAAAGGGGCCAATATACAAGCCCAACCGGAAAGAAGGTATAGAAAAAAGGGAAAATAGCTCCTAAGATCATCCACCAAGTATTCTACCTGATGGGTAGGTAAAACTCATCTTTGCATCTCTCCAGGCCAATCGATCACCTCCACACACCATCTAGTCATGGATCCCATGTCTGGGTCAAAGCTTCATGTCGTCTGAACCAGACACAACAAGGTGTGGTTGAAGCCCATATAGGGGTGAGTATAAAAAATTCCCAGTAGGGACCTGAATACCCCCGAAGGTCTCTCAGAATTCCACAGATCAAAAACCACAAAGCATTATCTCAACCAGAAAGCACAAGTAAAGACTCAACTCAAACCAGGTATATAACTTAAATAACATGAATATTGAAGATTAGTTGTAAAGTTAATACATCTTATTCCATTAAGAAGTTACACTCCTGGACCACGAAGAAGTTGCTCTATCACTGATCCACATAGGGTTGTAAGTCACTGATCCATACAGTATTGTAAGTTGTTGATCCACACAGGGTCATAATTTTCTAATCCTTGACAGGACTCTCTAAGGCTAGTCCTTATCGGGTTGTGCTACTGCTGATCCACACAGGGTAGTAAGTCGTCGATCCACATAGGGTCGTAAGTCATCGATCCACATAGGGTCGTAAGCCATCGATCCACATAGGGTCGTAAGTCGTCGATCCACAAAGGGTCGTAAGTCTCCGATCGACATAGGGTCTTAATTCATTGATCCATGACAGGCCTCTCTAAGGCTAGTCCTCGCCGGGTCGTGCTACTGCTGATCCACACGGGGTTGTATGTTACCTGACATCCAACCACAAGATTCCCGCACTTGGTACGCTTGAGTTTCATAGATTCTAATCATTAAGATATTTGTTATACCTCAACCACCAAGAAGTTCCACGAAAAAAGTACCCCGATGGACTTCCATGTTATAAGGGTTCCAACACAACTGACGGCACGTCAATCGGACGCCCAGTCTATAAGTTATAGGCATTTTAGTGTTGGGGGCCCAGTTGGATTCGAGTCTGATCCAACTTGGAAGTACTCCAACATTATCCAAACCCCAAGTAGAGTATCTCAAAAGCACCGCATATTCCTAAAGGTTCTAGTGTCACAGACAGTTCTTCAACCAAATGTATGGTTTAGAAGATAAGACCCTTTAAGATAAATTGGGCTAAAAAAGGTCCAGGTCTGGTCTAACCCAGTTGGACCGACATGACCTAGTCCATTTTCCCCAGCCCGAACCGACTGGGCTTTTCCCGGTCTAGCCTCCTAGGCCATGGTCTAGGGACGTGGTCATGGCCTGACCCACCCGGTTAGGCACGACCCGTCGGTCCGCAGAACCGTCCCGGCCCGCTGGCTGGGCGCGACCCGCCAACTGGGTGCGAGGGGTCGGTTCCCCTCTCAAAAAGACTAAGTTCTTTCGGTTTTCCTACATCATCGATGCTAATTGGTGATGCTCCACCTGACCGGTCCATGTAGACCGGTCAACAGCAGGACATGCGAGGTGTGGGTCCGCCCTCCGTTGCGGTGCCTTCAGGCGGTGCCCCACCGGGTGAGCTTCCACAGGACTCCGATGAATATTTGGAGGTATGTTTTCTCTTCCAACTGCACCTATGGGCCTCCTAGGACACATACATCGCTATGTGGCTCCCGATTTCATCTTTCCGCTCTATTTGTTGGTCTCCCACAAAGAACGCAACCAATGAAAAAATTGGCGAAGAGTCTGGGTCTTGTTCGGTTCGGTTCGGCCCTCACCCTCCGCATTAGCGTTATAACAAGGGGAAAGTTCAAACATCAACAGGAGAAGTATAATTCATAAAACTCTTTGAATAGAAAAAAACCCTACTTGGAACTCATTGGATAGTGATCTGGATGAGGGAAGAAGAACCCGCGTTCGAAGGTGTTCATCAGGGTTTTTCGATTCCCCATTCTTCATTAGAGGAATACGTCTCCGGAATTTTGTCTTAGGTTTCTCTCATGGTATCCAAAACTCAAGACAAAGCCTTGTTTAAATAATAGAATAATCTCCCACATTGTGTTTAATATTATGATTCACTAATTAACTATAATTAATGAGTCCAATAAACAGACAGGCATTGTCGTTACAAAACCAAAGAAACAAGAGGTTCATGACATTAAAAGTATATTATTTAATGTCTGAAGTTTCGTTGTGTTCCCACAACCATCGCTCAATGGTTGTAAAAAATAAAATAAAATAACATTTAGATATTTTATTATTTTATTTCAAAGGACCCGAAATTTAACTTTTCTGTCTGGAATTTTCCCGAACAAAGTTAAGATTCCCTTAAGAGAATCCCAGTGCTGAGAATTCAATAGTGCCCTCAAATTTTTAATCCAAGCACCAGTTCAAAAGATATAAATCTTTTCTCGCACATTTACTAAACGTACCCTCAAAAAAGTTCAAAATTCCGTTTCGGGAAATTAGGTCCTTAGAATCATGTGCCATCAATTTTCATAGACTTGTAATAATCCCAAATAATTTTAAAATATATATATATGGAAAATCAGGGTCTTTACATCCTCCCAAACAAAGACTTTATGTCCCCAAAATCCACAAAAAAAACTAAGGAAATAATTGGGGGTACCGAGCACGTATCTTTTCCTCCCACTCCCATGTGCTCTCCTGGAGGTTCTTTGCTATCACCGAACTTGAACCAGATGAATAGACCGCCCACGAAGGACCTGCTCCTATCGATCTTCTATCTCTACTAGGAACTCTATGAACGTCTCCCCATTGTCAATGTCCAACTCTCCCCAATCGATAACGTGTGATGGATCATGCACATACTTCCTTAGCTGTGAAACATGGAAAACATTATGCACTTGGTGCATCTGTGAGGGAAGAGCTAGATGATATGCCACATTACCTACTCTGCTGAGGATCTGGAATGATCTGATGAACCTAAGAGATAGCTTTCTGCCCCAACCAAATCTCCACAATCCTCATTTGTGTGACACCCATAGGAAGACATGGTCTCCCTCCTCAAACTCCAAGGGCCTCTGTCCCCTAATGGCAGAATACTTATGCTAGCTCTATGTATTCTTCAACCACTCTTGGATGATCTGTACCTTCTTAGTGGTTTCCCGAAACAACTCTAGACCCATAAGTGCTGACTCCCCTGGGTCTGTCCAGCACAGAGGTGATCTGCATGGTTGCTTGTACAAGGACTCAAATGGTTCCGTGTCGATGGTAGATTGATAGATGTTATTATATGAAAACTCCACCAAGGGAAGGAGATCTTCCCAGCTATGACCAAAATCAAGGACACAAGAAAGGAGAATTTTCCAATGTATCTGTATGTTTTTCTCTATCAAACCCTCTATTTGAGGATGAAATGCGGTGCTCAACCGTAGATGAGTATTGAATGCCTCCTATAATTCCTTCCATAACTGGGTTGTAAAACTAGTCTCACAACCTAAGACAATCGTCGATGGTACCCTATGAGTTCATGCAATCTCATGTATGTAGAGGTGTCCCAAACCCTCTACTGATACCTGCTCTCAGATGGGTATGAAGTGGTCTGACTTGGTGAGTCGGTCAACAATCACCCATATGGAATCATGGCCCCTGGACATACATGGTAGCCCTATCATGAAATCCATGGAGATTCCATCCAACTTCCACTCTAGAACCTCAAGTGGATGAGTCAATCCTACTGGAACCTGGTTCCCAGCCTTCACTTGCTGACAAGTGAGGCATCATGAAACAAACTCTACCACTACTTTCTTTATCCCTGGCCACCAGTACTGACACTAGAGGTCCTGGTAAATGTTCACCACACCCAGATGTACCTCCAAAGGGGATGTGTGGAAATCCCTCAACACCTCCTCTCCTAGTGTCACTGGTACCATGGTTCATCCTCTGAAAAGTATGAAATGCTCCCCACCTTCAGAAAATCCTTTAGGACCCTTTCATGAGGATATTTGAGCACGTCGGGCCTCAGAGTAAATGTCCCCAAACTATGCTTCTTGTACTCGCTGAAGAAGTGGGGGAGTGACAATCATGTACTAGAGGTATGCTGCTCCATCTCTATCTACAAAGGATAACTGCAACATGGCTAGTTTCTCTGTCGCCTCACTCAGCAACTATAACCCAGACCTCCTGCTGAGTGCATCTACCACCACATTCCCCTTCCCTAGATTATGGGATATCTCAAAGTAATAGTCCTAGAGGAACTCCATAAATCGTTGTTGCCTCGGTTTTAGGTCCTTTTATGAGATGATATACCTGAGACTCTTGTGATCAGAGTAGACAGTAAATCGTTCACCCATCGAGTAGTTCCACCACATCATCAAGGAAAAGACCACTGCTACTAACTCCAGGTCATGGGTAGCATAGTTCTACTCGTGATACCTCAGATACTATGAGTTGTAGGAAATAATTACTTTCTCCTACATCAGGACACATCCCAATCCAGTCCCTGATGCATCATAGTAGACTACATAACCAACGCCCTCTTTTGGTAGCCTCAAGATGGGGACACTCATCAGTCTCCGCATAAGCTTCTAAAAACTCTGCTGGCATCTTTTTGTCCACAAGAAAGGTTATCCCTTCTTTGTTAAATCTGACAAGGGTGCTTCTACTCTATAAAAGTCAAGCACGAATCTCCAGTAGTACCCAGCCAACCCTTAGAAACTCCAAACCTCGGTCACACTTCTGGGTGGCTCCCAAGAAAAAACTTCCCCTATCTTTGCTAGATCCACTTCAATTCTAACCTCTGAGATAACGTGTCCCAGAAAGTGGACCTCCCGTATCCAAAACTGGCACTTCTAGATATTTCCATAGAGTTGGTTCTCTTAGAGTGTATCCAAAACTATCTACAAATTCATAGTGTGATCCTCCTCCAACGCCGAATATATCAAGATGTCATCAATGAAAACCACTATGAAGTGATTGAGGTAAGGCTATAAGATCCTCTTCATGATCCCCATAAACACTTCCAAAGCATTGGTCACGCCAAAAGTCATCACCAAGAAATCTTAGTGGCCATACTGGCATCGAAAGGCTATCTACGGTACGTCCTCATCCCAAACCCGAAGCTGATGATAGCCTAATATGAGGTCTATCTTCCCAAACCATCATTCTCACTTCAGCTGATCGAAGAGATCATCAATCCCCAAGATTAGATACTTGTTCTTCTTGGTCACCTGGTTCAATTGCCGATAGTTCATGCAAAGCCTGAAAATCTCATCTTCCTTCTTGGGAACAGAATCAGGGCTACCCATGGGGAAACACTTGGCCTTATGAAACTCTTCCTCTACAAGTCCTCCAGATGTAACCACAACTCACAAAGCTCTACAGGATCCATCCTATATGCTGGTGTAGATATCGGTGTTTTCCAGGGGTACAGGTCGATGTAGAAGTCTATCTCTCTATTATGAGGTAATCCCAAAACATCATCAAGAAAGACATTAGCATATTGTTCCACTACAAAAGGACAGCTTAGACTCCCCTCGTCCACTACACCAAGGGTGAGGCTAGCCAAATGAAGAGTGATTGGTTGCACCCTCCTCTGAGAAAGTCCATCCTGAGCTGCAAAGGTTCTCTTCTCACTGATGAAGGAAAACCTAGTCCCATCCTCATGGTCACAACGCACTTTGTTCCTAAAATAGTTGATCTGAGCCAGGATCGTGGATAACAATTCCATACCAGAGATGACATCGTAAGGCCTCGATGCTGCTATTAGGAGATCATTGTCAAAGCTATCACCTCCTAGAGTAATATCACACTGTTGGCACCAGTGCATAATCGTAAAATTCTCTTTTCTATGATTCTCTAATAGTAAGGATCGAGCCAATGGATCTACCAGAATCTCTGAGCTCCGAACGAGAGTTGTGGAAATAAAAGAGTGACTATAACCTATGTCTATAAGAATGGCAGATATGGTGAATTTGACACAGAAAATCCCTAGAATCATCTCTAGAACATCATGGTAATAGGACTCAACTACCTAAATCTGAGCTTGTCCTTGTCCACCTACTTCTTGAGGTCGGGGTGGACCACCTAGAGGTGGTGGCGGTAGAAACTCAAACCGTAGCCCACTGCCTACTGCACGGCCTACTCCTCTGCCACATCTGCCGCCATGTGGACCTACCCACTCGAATCTCTACCTTTTCCTCGATGGTCCCTCGAACATATGTTGATCATTGGTATAGTGGGTCGGGCATTCGCAAGCAATGTGACCCTACCTACCACACGAGTAGCACATTCTGCTCCTCTGCTGACCTCCTCTGTCCCGTGAGCTTCGCACCTATGACCCTACATCTTGGGGTCATCCACCAAAAGGTCTCACTCGCATGGGCCCCTGCATCATCCACCTACTACATGTTGTAGATGACTCGACCACATGTCATCCGGTGGTGTCTCTCACTGTCGGTGCCTGTTCAGCTAGGAATCTCTTCACCATAAGCGCTCACTCTAGCACTCCAGCCTACATCAATATGTTGAGTGATATCATTGATGCTCTGATTTCTAGTCAGAGACCCTTATTAAAGGTCTGGGCCCTGAAGAATGGGCCGCGTACCATGTTGGTGGAGTAGCATGAGAGGTCAATGAATCTCAGTGAGTACTGGGCTACGGTTACGCTACCCTGTTGTAAGTGTTAGATCTCCTGAATACGCACAGAGTATAGAGTCACTGGAATAAAATCCACCCTGAAGAGGATCTCTAAGTCATCTAGGTGAAGGTTTCCTCATCGTGCATCTGGAGTGTCAGGATCCACCATCTCCATGTCGTTTCTTGGAAGATACTAGCATCTAGGATCACCATCTGGTCTGTTGGTGTCCCAACTAGGCATAAAACTCTAGCCACAACCTCCATCCAGTCCTCATCTGCATGTGGATCCATCTCACCTCAAAACCTTAGAGGCATCTGCTGCTATAACTTATGCAGCACACTATGTCAACGTGCACCGTCTTCTGGTAAGGGTGGTGGAAAATGCCTCCCTATGGGTAGTGGTGTTTCTAGTACACCACCCGAAGGTACCATCATCGTAAGAGGGCCCTGCACTGAAGCCTCATCGCTTGGTGGCCCATTATCGTGAACTCTCTTTGGAATCCTGGATGGTTGTCTATGTGGTATCACCCTGTAAATAAATAGATGTGCCATGGTCAATAAGTTATACCTGGTGAACTGACTCAAAAGAGATCAAAAAGAAAAACAATATCTTCAAAACACATGCAAACAGGGTTCTCATGTACAAAGTCAGAAATCAGAACTCAGGGTCCTGGTGTATGGATATGTCGGCCACCGTACCAACACTTGACTCCCCAAACTGAAAATCGCACTCAAAACACTTAACACTATTTCCCCATTAAAAAGATCAGAGTGTTAGTGCTTCGATAGAACCGAATCCTTTTATACCACATTTTCATGACCCATCACCTAGGGCCCATGTTGTGACTACCCCAAGCCCATCTTACATAGTCCAGGGGTTTGCGGCTAACACTAGAAAGGATTATCCCTAAAATGGGAAGGCATTGCCACAAAACTTATACAGACATAGATAGAGAAAACTATGAACAGGTAAAACACAATGGAAGAATAAAGGTACAACCACAACTAAAAACCACAACTGGGTGTAAAATTAACTACTGAAATTAAAGGGACTAGTATACAAGGCCAGCCATAAAGAAGGTACAACAAAAATGGAAAATAGCTCCTGAGATTGTACGCCAAGGATCCTACATAAAGGGTAGGTACAACTCATCTCTGCGGCTCTCCACGCTAATCGATCACCTTTTTACACCGTCTAGTCCTGGTTCCCAAGTCTCAGTCAAAGCTGTAAATCATCTGCACCAGACACAACAAGGTGTGGGCAAAGCCTGTGAAGGGGTGAATATAACAATACACAATAGGGACCCCGAGACCTCTGAAGGTCGATCATAATTCCACAAAGAAAAAACCATAAATAATGATCTCAACCACAAATCATAAGTGAAGAATCATCTCAAACTAGGTATATAACTTAATGAACATGAAAAAATATGATTCTTCATAAAGCTAATACATCGTATTCCATTGAGAAGTTCCACTTCTAAACCACAAAGAAGTCACTCTATCACCGATCCACACAAGTTCGTAGGTCACTGATCTACACAAGGTTGTAATTCGTCGATCCACATGGTGTTTTAAGTCTATGATCCATGATGGGATGCTCTAAGGCTGGTCCTCATCGGGCCACGCTACTGCTGATCCACATAGGGTCGTATGTTGTCGATCCACATAGGGTCATAAGTCATCGATCCCCAAAGGGTCATAATTTTTCCATCCACACAGGATCGTAAGCCACTGATACACACAGTTTCGTAAGTCACTCATCCATGAAAGGTCGCTCTAAGGCTGGTCCTCTTCGGGTTGTGCTACTGTAGATCCACACAAGGTTGTATGTTACTTGACGGTCAGCCACAAGATTCCCGCACTTGGTAGGATTGAGTTCCATAGATTCTATTTCTCAAGATATTGGTCATACCTCAACTTCCATGAAGTCCCATGAAAATGTACCCAGAAGAACCTCCATGTCATAAGAGTTCCAATTCAAAAGACGGTGTGTCAATGGGATACCCGGTCTATAAGTTATAGGCATTTTAGTGTCGGGGCCCCAGTTGGATTCGAGTCTGATCCAACCCAGCCATACTCTAACTTTCTCCAAAACCAAAGTGGAGTATCTCAAAATAACAGTCTCATTCTAACGGTTATAGCACCATAGATGTTTCATCAAACAGACGTCTGGTTTACAAGATAATCCCCTTTAAGAGAAACTGGGCTAAAAAGGGTTTGGGTCCTATCCAACACGGTTGAACCACCCCAACCTAGTTCGTTGGGCTCGGCCTGAACCGACTGGGCTTGGACCGGCCCAACTGGGCTTGGTCTGGCCTACTAGGTTGTGGGCTCGGCCTGGGCCACCCAGTTGGGTGTGGCCTACAAGCTAAGCGTTAGTGGTCGGCTCCCCTATCGAATGGACTAAGTCCGTTCAGTTTTCCCGCCTCAGCAGCACCAGGTGGCACCGCTCCACCTAACCGGTCTACATGGACCGGTCAACAGCATGACCCGCGGGGTATAGGTCTGCCCTCCACCACGACTTGGAGTCTTGTCCCTTTTCTACGGCTCTCCATCACGGTGCACCTCATGCCATCAACGCAGTCAGCGTCAGCCGGCTGTCCCCTATCCATTGTAGCGCCTTCAGGCGTTGCCATCCCCACGCGGCCATGAGAGCCTATCGCCTCCTCCTTCAATCTATGTCACTGACGCATCGGCAGATCTTCGGCGGGCCTCCGGTGAAGTTTTGGTGGTCTTTTTTCTCTTCTGACTGCACCTACAGGCCTCCCGAGATGCTGCCATCATTGAGTGGCTCACGATTTCGTCTTGCCTCTGTATTGGTCAGTCACCCTCGAATAACGCAACCATAGAAAAAATGGTGGAGGGTTTGGGCCTTGTTCGGTTCATCTCACACCCTCTTTGTTAGCATTACAACAAAGGGAAAGTTCAAACATAAATAGGAGAAGATTAATTCATAAAACTCTTAGAACAGAAACCAACTCCTACCTGGAACTCGTTGGAAGGCACTACGGATGAGGGAAGGAGAACCTACATTTGATGGTGTTTGTCATCGTTTGTTGATTCTCCATTCTTCATTGGAGGAAGATGTCACTGACATTTCATCAAAGTTTCCTATCATGGTATCCAAAACTCGAGCCAAATCCTTGTTTAAATAAGAGAATAATATCACATGTTGTGTTTAATATTATGATTCACAAATTAACTGTAATTAATGAGTTAATAAAACACACAAGAGTTGTCATTACAAAACCAAAGAAACTATAGGTTCAAGACATTTAAATTCTATTATTTAACGTTTGATGTTGCACTGTGGTCCCACCACCATCGCTCAATGGTTGCAAAAAATAAAAGAAAATATCCTTTAGTTATTTTATTATTTTATTTCAAAAGATCTGAAATTTAACTTTTCCATTCATCTTTTTTCTGAACAACGTTAGTATTTCCTTATGTGAATCTCAATGATGAAAATTCAACAGTGCCCTCATATTTTTAATCCAAGCATCAGTTCAAAAGATAGAAATCATTGTCCTCGCATTTACTGAAGGCACCTTTAAAAAAGTTCAAAATTCCATTTTGGGCTCTCTGAGCCTCAAAATCATGTGCCATCAATTTTCACAGACTCATAATAATCCCAAATAATTTTAAAAAATATTATATGTAAAATCTAAGTCTTTACAATAGAGCCTCAAAGGACCAACCTGGTGGCCTTAAGGCCCAATGGCCTAAAAGTAGAAGTATACATTCTATTAAATAATATATAAAGTTTTGTTATATTAGAAATTAGAACTTATGATCAAATTATACCTAGTGTATTACTTTTATAATTATGGAATTGTTATTTTTTTCCCTCCATAAACAAAAAAAAAATGAATTATGTATCTTTTTTGAACAAGAAGGGATTTTGATTCATTATTAAGAATAATATTTGTTCAATATATAATAATAAGATGTTTTATATATTCAGGAATATGTTAAATTGTTTATACATTCTAAAATTGGATACTCCTCTCTATAATATTCAAAATAATAAGGTTAGGATTTTTTCCAATCACACCTACCTTTGGAATTGTTTCCTAAGACATATAGATGAGGGATGTATCCAAAGAATCCATGGTGATAGATTTTCAAACTCGTTAAATGATGAATCATTTGATATATGTTAATATTTTTTATTAATCAAGATGAAGAAAGAAAATTTCGGTTGAAAATTTGATATTGATACTGGTTTTTTGGATCCAATACATAGTGATTTATGTAGACTAATGAGTATACAAGAAATCATTGGTTACTTCATTAAAATTTATGATGAATTTAGTTAGTATGGTTATATATTTTGGATGAGACATAACTATGAAGCATTTATAATTTTTAAAGAGTTTTAGAATGGAATGTAGACACAACAGGTAAAAAGTATTAAGATTATCTTTTCGGATTGTGGTGCTGAATACTTGAGCTAGGAATTCACTAAACATCTGATACAGTGTGGAATTTTTTCCATAAATCTATCCTTTGAGAACACCATAGTGGAATAATATTTATGAGAGGACTAAAAATACATTGTTGGAATTTGTTAGATTAATGATGAGTTATTATAACATACCTATTGAATTTTGGGTTATCCTCTAGATATTGTTTCATTCTTACTCAATTGTATTCCATATAAAGAATCCATGAAGACACCATATGAGGTATGAAGTAGGAAACATACAAAAATTTGTTGTATGTGAATTTGGGGATATAAATAAATTGTATTCATATTGGATTAGCCTTAATAAAAATAAATTATTTTTTTTGTTTATCCCAAGGGATCTATAAGATGTTATTTCTATAGTCCTTTATAAAAAAAGTGTTTGTGGTCCAATTTGTTTTTTTTTATTGTGAAAAAAAATAAACACAGTGTCAAGGGGAATAAATTTGAATTTAGATAAGTTCAAGACCAACAAATAAGAAGTGTTCCTGATATGTAAGTTGAGTTTGTTCCACAAAGGGTTGTGGACAAAGAACTAACTCAAGTTATATAAGATCCACTATGGTCTGGTAGGATTCATCTGGAGCCCAAGAGATATAGATTTATTATGATAAATAATGATGAAGTAAATTTCATGGAAGATATACTCACTACCTAAAATGATTATATTGAGAGATTTTATTCCCAGAAATTCTTAAAACCATGGAATTTTAAATGGATTCCATATACACTAACCATGTTTTGAACTTAGTGGATGCACTTGAAGGTGTGAGACCCATGGGGTGAAATTGGGTTTTTCATAAGAAAAATAGAAGGGAGGTAGAGTTTATGCCTATAAATCATGCCTAATGGAAAAAGTTTTACAAACAAATTCATGGTATTAACATTGAATAATCCTTTTCACCTATTGTGTTGAAAAATTCCATTCATATATTTCTTTCTCTAGTAACTCATTTTGGTTTGAGATATATCAAATGGATGTCCAAACCAATTTCCTTAATGGGAATTTAGTTAGGGATGTATATATGATACAACCTAAAGGTTTTAAATTTCCAAATGAATATACTAAGGTATGGACATTGCAACATTCCATTTATGGATTGAATTATGAATCTTAAAGATGGAATATCTAGTTTGATGATGCGATAAAAGAGCATAGTTTTATTAAAAACATAGATGATTCTTGTTTATATAAGAAGATTAGTGGGAATGTTATAGTATTTTTGATATTGTATCTAGATAACATACTTTTTATTAAAAATGATGTCCTGACTCTATATTATGTAAATATGTGTTTGGCAAAATGATTCTCTATGAAATACATGGTCGAAATAGCCTATATACTAGGTATAAAGATTTATAGAGATGGATCTAGGAAGATTCTGGGATTTAATCAAGACTCATAAATTGGTAATGTTAAATAGTTTTAACATGGATAACTCTAAAGAGTGGTCTTTACCTTTATTGCATGGCCCAAATATTAAGAGGATTCAAGATCCCTCCAAAGTGTTAGAAAGGATGGATATAATTATTAATGTGTCATCAATAGGATCTATAATACATTACATGTTGTGTACTCAACTCAATATCAAATATAATTTTATCATAACTAGTAGATACTAGTCCAATCCTAGTTAGAGACACTGAATTTTTTTGAAGAAAGTCCTTAAGTACTTGATAATAACCAAGGATATATTCTTGGTCTTTGGAGGAGAGGATGAGGTATGTGTAAAAGGTTACATTGATGTTAGTTTCCAATCAAATAAAGATAATGAAATATATAAATATAGTTTAATTTTTTAATAGAATAGTAGATATATCGGTTGGAATAGTTCAAAATAGGAAACCATAGAAAACTTGAAAACATAGGTAGAATATATCATTGTTCTAAATGCTAAAAAGTAATCTGTTTAGATAAAGAGGTGAAATGATAAACATGGGTTGGTTTTTAGAATTGTGGGATAAATATTTCATTAGTGTGGAAACAATGGATCCATTTCTAAGGCTAAGGAACTACATATATCCAATCCTATTACATGTATTATTACATGATTTTTAACAAAAACATCTTTTAATTATAACAAAAAGATCATGAGTCCCGGTGTCTTTGGAAGACTAGGTTCATAATACATCAAAAGGAAACTAAATCAATATGTTCTTTTATTATCCTTAGTGATATCCTACATTCATTTGATCTCTTAAAACTGCATAAGATAACTTTAAAAAATACATAAATAAATGGGTGAGCTAAAAAATCTTATAAGGGAATAAACATGATAAGGAAACATAACATGTGAGTCAAATGTATAACAGGATATCATAAAAGAAAGATACATGAGTAATAAAATAGATGTATAATATCAAGGAAATGATATCATAAGATCTTATAAGAATAGGAAATATGGAAACAACATAAAACATGACATACACATATGTCAATGCTAACCACTGAGACAACCTCACATAGTGGAAAAAACTCCCACAAAGGATTAGGTTCACTCCCTAATCCCATACATAACATCTCATGAGATTATAACATTACTCAATGAATTAAATGGATATATAATTCTATGCCCACCCATAAAATCCATTTAATGTACATTCATATGTGTTACACATAAGTAAATAAATCATAAACATAAGAATTACCCATGGAAAGAAAATGGGTTGCATAATTTTGTATCATATCATAATCAAGAGAAGTTTATTAATGAATTAATTTGAGGAATGAACATAAGGAATGTTTTACCCCATCAAAGGAAGTGATAATGGGCGGGTTATATATATAATTTATAAGCATTCTATAAAATTAAATAGAAAGATATTGTGATTTAGAGAGACAATGGTCATAACCCAAAGGAAAGGGTAGTTTAATGAAATCACTTACCTCAAGCCCAATTTGTCATGTGGGTTATTTATATTCATGAATAATAAAATTAGGTTAATTATTTACATTATTGAGAAAAAAATTCAATTTTTTTATCCTTTAATTTTATTTATTATCATGTTATATTCAATTTACTTATCATTTAGGTTTGTGTTAGACATTTTGAAGATATTTGGATCATATGTCCAAAACAACTTTGTTGAGTTGACTAAGGTCAAAAATATTATTAATTAATCATACATATATTAATAATTATGAAATAATAATCATTTTAATATATAAATTTTACATTTAAAACCAATCATTAATGATAGTGATTAAAAATGAACTATGTAACAATCATGGAGACGATAGGTCATACGTACGCATTTCCATTTTTAAATGATCATGATGAAAAGAATATAAGTGTTATTTTATCTTTTTAGGATAATAATTATATCATAAATATCATATTAAATCTTTAAATTCACTTACATATACCATCATTGTGATGTGGTAATAGAAAATTTATCATATCACTTTGTGAGGCAGTAGTCTGTTGTACACATGAATGACATTATCATTTTTCAATAGATAGAAAGGTAAAAACTTATATGATATATTAATTTTCAAAAATTATTAATATTTCATGAATATAATATATTAACATTAAATACATAATCCTAAATATATGTTAGAGGTGACGATGTAAAACAAATTGCATCAGTTTGTGAGGTGGTAGTATTCGATACACATGATCGATGATTTTATTTCCTATTTTATGGAAGTGGAGATGGATTTAGGGTATGAAATTAACATATTAACATAATAGTATATGGTATATACTTATATTGTTATATAATTATTATTTATTAAGATTTTAAAAAGGTATAATAAGAAATAAAAACAAATATTCTTTCTCAAGATCAATACCTCTTCATTGGGCCACCTCTTTAAGATTATACCTAAAGCCTACCTAGATTTAATTTAATATCAAACCAAGGCCACTAGGATGTGGTAAGGGAATTAATTAAGGGACTTGGGTAGGTATATTCTGAACCAATGGTTTTTGGAAGTGTATAAAGAAAAGGATATGGGGGTTTATATTTTTAATTATAGAGGATTAACATTCTAAAGACCCGTAAAATTCAAGGAATTTTTTTTTAATTTTCTTTGGGATTTTACAAGAACGCAGTTTCTGACGGCACCTGATTCCGAGGCCTGGTGTGCCTGGAATCAATTTCCAAATTTTATCTTGGGTACGTTCAGTGAACGAGAGAGCGGGTTTTTCTAACTTTTGAATCGGTGCTCGGAATCGAAATCCGAGGGCACCGATGAAACCGCAGCACCAGTAATTTCTTAGGAACAACTTTTCTAGATTTGTGTTTGCCCGGGTGTAGTTTTTAAAAATAGTGGGTTAACTAATAAATAAAATAAAATTTGTGTAACCAATTTTATTTTTATTTAATGTAGTTTAAACCTATGCTTGGTGGTTGGAGTGGGACCCACTAATATCTTAACTCCACTAGGAAGGATATTAGTGAGGTGCGGCCCACATGAGCCCCACCCCCTTTATTTCCTTTTTACGTACCACGTGTAATTAATTTGGTAACTCACCCGCACCCCCTCTTAAATTCCATGTCAACTCTCGCGTTTAATTGGATTATTAAACGCCTCATTAGTTGGTCAACGCTCGATAATTAAATCCTGATTTAATTCTTGAATTTCAAAAACAGATGGCATGAGTAATAAAATAAGGAAAATCCTTATTTTATTATGGTTGTTGTGTTGTGAGAGAAGATTTGGGGAGGAAATACTCCAGTCTTGAAGAATGTCCTTCCTTGTTGAAGAATGCGAAGAACGCACCGTCACTGACGAAGAACGCCAGTCTCCGACGAAGGATGACGAAGAACGCCGAATCCTCGGAGATCGACGACGCGACGCTGTGTACCGCGACACCAACGATTCTATTCTCTGAGACGTCGATGACGCTTGCAGAACCTTGTTCAGTGACGTCATCTTCTGCGATGATTATTTCCCGCGACGAACCTCTGTTCGACGACACCTTAAGGTAGTGGTTTTGGTTTAATTTATTTTATGTGGATTAAATCCTCAACATGTGTTTAATTGTTTAAAGGCATTTGAACCACCAACGCGGTGGGTGCGGACCAACGAACAAGTCTAAACCCACCAATTATCTGTTCTTGGTAAGAGGATTGACGGGCGACAAAGAAGTGGGCCACAAAGCCTTTTTGAACCCTTCGCAGTAATCTACGGGTCCCGGGAGAGCCTCAGGTGCAGACGGCGGGCAAAACGGACCAACGGAGCGCGTCCGGTGGTCCGCGGAAGGCACTGCCGGCGCGCCGCTGGTAGGATCTATCGCGGATTAAGCCGCAGTGGCAACGGGGCGAATGAATCCCGTGGCCACGCGGGATCCAGGGGAGACGCGGCGACCAGTGTCGCGTCGCTGGCAAAGGAAGGGGGGACCGCGTCCCCACATGCTAGGCCTGCTGGCCAAGCCAGCGTGCCACCCGGCCGGGCCGGGCCGGGTTGCGCGGACCGGACTGGGCCGCGCCCAGCCGGGTCGGGTCGCGCCCTAATGGGCTGGGCCTGGACCCGGGTCAGGTCAACCTGGTTCGGGCCGACCCGGGGGGGGGGGGGGGGTGGGCTAGGTCGGATCAGGCCCAGACCCCCCACTTTCGGACCACTTTCGGTCTTTTTCCCATAACATGGGATACAGACTTCTGATTGGTGCTCCTTCAGTTGTGTAACAATCCTTGGATCGAGATGGTCGTTTCGGTATATTATACTCAAGATTTCGGTATATTACACTCGAGGTTTCAGAGAACTTTGGGTACGGCCGGGTTGGTTCGAACACGAAACCAACCGGGTCATCTGAACAGAAATGCTTATAACTTGAGCTTCGTATGTCCGATTGATGTGTCGTCGACTTTGTTGGATTCCTATTAGTGACACGGACATTTTGGCTTACTCCGCTTGAGGTTTGGACATAGTTGGAGTGCGGTCGGGTTGGTTTGGACTTAAAAACCAACCGGGCCCCTGGAACAAAAAAGCCAATAACTCTCAGATCGAGCGTCCGATTGACGTGTCGTCTATCACGTTGAGTTCTTCTTGTCGAAATGGTACTTTTAGATACATCAACTCCGGACTACATGTTAGTTGATGTATCGACCCCTTGGCTCGTGGAGTGGACCCTCCCGGAATCGAGCATGCTGGGTGCGGGAACCCTAGAGCTGGTTGCGACTGCGACTGTGACGACTGCACTGAAATCCTATGTGGGTTCGGCAGTGATGAAGACCGTACTGAAATCCTCCGTGGGTTTGACGGCGATGAAGACTGCACTGAAATCCTATGTGGGTTAGGCAGTGATGAAGACCGTACTGAAATCCTCTGTGGGTTCGATGGCGATGAAGACTGCACTGAAATCCTCCGTGGGTTCGGCAGCGATGAAGACCGTACTGAAATCCGCCGTGGATTCGACGACAATGAATACTGTTCTTTTATCCTACATGGGTTTGGCAGTGTCTGACTTTTTTCTTGCTATCCTACGTGGGTCTGGTAGTGTAGTTGGTCTGTATCCTATGTGGGTCCGACAGCTTAGCTGGTTTAGTATCCTACGTGGGTCCCAGCTTAGATGAATCAGTGGTTATATCTGATCATCTCTATCACCTTACGAAGAAGTATACCTGTTTGAGCTAAGTCTTGACTTTCAATCAATATCTTCGATATGATTGATTTTCTTTCCTATGTGGATTGAGTTATGTTATCCTGTGTGGATTGGGTTGTACTTTTATGTGGACGTGATCGAACTTGGGCTCAGATGTTGGAGCCGAACTGGAATTGATGACTTAGGTATATGTATGGGCATATACCTAAGTAGTGTTGGTTGTTACTTCGTGATTGTATCTTTCATTTATGGAT
Organism: Viscum album; assembly: GCA_963277665.1. Classification (NCBI taxonomy): domain Eukaryota; kingdom Viridiplantae; phylum Streptophyta; class Magnoliopsida; order Santalales; family Viscaceae; genus Viscum; species Viscum album. The sequence goes on along the minus strand of OY728156.1, from coordinate 2,057,590,810 downwards.
TATCCTTTGTGGATTCTAGGAGACCATCGGGGGTCTTGGGGTCCCTACTGAGTAGCGTATACTCACCCCTGCACGGGCTATGCCCGCACTACGTTGTGTTGGATGCAGACGACGGACATCGCTGATCATGGGTGAGGCTAGTGGAGTAGTCGGTACCTGGAGGTGGACCACTGGGCGGGACGTACACGAAGCGGACGGCTGGACCCAAGCAGCTAAGGTGGCTATCTGTACCCACCCTTCAGGTGGGACTTCCAGTGGACGACTCGACGTTGCTGCTTTACTTTCAGTTGTTGTACTTTCTTTCCAGTTGTACTTTACTTTCAGTTTGGGTTTGTATTCTGGCCCATTTACTTTCTGCACTTAATTGTGTACCCAGTTTTACTTAGTGTTTACTTCTGCTGGCTTACTCTGTGGTGTTTGTTTACTTTATAAAGGCAATGTCTTCCCCTTTTTCTTGGTTTTTACGCCTTGGTGCTAGTCGCCAGCCCCTGGCCTAGGGGAGGCGGGCTTGGGGTAGTCACGGAATGGGCCTCGAGGATGGTTTGTGACAAATTGGTATCAGAGGAGTTCGGTTCTACCGCAGAACTCAGGACTCTGATCTTTCTTCTATGTGAAGCAATGGTGTTAAGGGTACTGAGTGTGGTTATCAATCCAGGGAGTCCAGTGTTGGTGCGGCGGCTGACGTATTCGTACACCAGGACCCTGACTTCTGATTTCTGACTCAATGCACGAAAACATTGATTGCATGTGTGTTTCAAAAATTTTCTTTGTGATTACCTTGTGTCAGCTCACCAGGTATACTGTTTGACCATGGCAGACATGTTTCTTTTCAGAGTGGCCCCACGATGGCAGCCATCTAGGGTTCCAAGCTTTGTTCGAGACGACAGCCCATCGAGCGATGAGGACTCGGTGCAGGGCCCTCTTTCAGCAGAGGCACCAGCAGTACCTCTACCCGCCGAGCCACCGATGCTACCAGCCCCAACCGCTGAGAGTGCACGTCTCCTTAGTGCACTGCATGAGTTTCAGCGTCAGAGACTGCCCAGGTTCCACGGGGAGATGGATCCTCAGGCAGCTGAGGATTGGATGGAGGTGGTTTTTAGAGTTTTCAGGTTAGTGGGGACACCAACTGACCTCATGGTGATCCTCGTAGCGAGCCTCCTGTACGTGGCAATAGGCAGATGGTGGAGCTTGATGCTCCAAGTGCACGACGAGGCATCACTCCTCTGGACGTACTTTGAGAGCCTCTTCCACTCGGAGTTTTTCCCTGCCACCCTCTGTGCGGTGCACATCCAAGAGCTTCTACAGCTACGGCAGGGCAGCATGATGGTCGCCTAGTACTCGGTGAGATTTACCGATCACTCACGTTATTTGACGGACATAGTACGAGACCCATTCCTCTAGGGCTGGACCTTCGAGCAGGGATTGAGGCATGAGATCAAGGCATCGATGATCTCCCTAAACATTCTGACACAGGCAGGAGTACTAGAGCGAGCACTTCTCATGGAGAGCTTTATTTTTGAGTATATGCCAGCAGCGAGACCTACCGCAGGGTGGCATGTAGCAGAGTCATCTGCAGCTGGCAGTCGACGGATGTCACAGGGGTCCAGGTGGACCGGACCATCAGGCAGACAACCTCAGGACACTGGCTCAGAGGTGCAGGGCATAGGGCGCAGAGCCAGCCTTCCGAGGAGCAGGCAGTGCTACGCATGCGGCGGGCAGGGCCACATGGCTCGTGACTGCCCGACCCGCCGTGAAGAGGAGTAGCAGACGGTTGAGGGGCCACCCAGGCAGAGGCAAGGGGTCGGCCATGGCGGTTCACTGAGAGCAGGCGAACGAGGCAGGGGAGCTGGCCGAGTAGCAGGTGGTGGGCGACGCTTTGAGGCTTTACCACCACCACCACCAGGAGGTCCACCCCGACCACAGGGAGCTGGCGGGCAGAGACAGGCTCAGCTTCAGGCAGCAGAGGCCTACGACCACGGCATGCCAGAGATGATTCGAGGTACTATAAGTGTCTACTCCACCCTTGATGAAGTTTTTATAGACACGTGAGTGAGTCATTCCTTTATTTCCACTGCCCTTGTTCGGATCTCGGAGATTCCGACGGAGCCGTTGGATCGATCCTTACGGATAGAGACTCCTACGAGATCAGACTAGACGATTACAAACTGGTACCAGCAGTGTGAGCTTACTCTAGGAGGCGATAGCTTCGGCTGGGATCTTCCTGTAGCGGCGTCGAGGCCTTACGGCGTCATCTTGGGCATGGACTGGTTATCTACAGTCCATGCTCAGATTGACTGTATTAGGCGCAAGGTGCGGTGTGTACACACCGATGGGAGCAGGTTTACCTTCACCGGAGAGAAGGGAGCCTTTTCAGAGCAGGATGGACTCAGGAAGAGGAGAGGACAGCCCATCACTAATCAGTTGGCTAGCCTCATCCTAGGAGCAGTTGACGTGCGGAGTCCGAGTTTTCCTATAGTGGTGGATCAGTATGCGGACGTTTTCCCCGATGACGTCTCCGGACTACCTCCTCGCAGAACGGTAGACTTCTATATTAACCTGTACCCTGGGACATCCCCGATATCTACTCCAGCATATCGGATGGATTCTGCTGAGCTTTGAGAGCTACGGGTATAGCTGGAGGACTTGCAGAGCAAGGGATTCATCTGACCCAGTGTTTCACCCTGGGATTCCCCGATATTGTTCACCAAGAAGGCAGACAGGAGCTTGCGACTGTGTGTTGATTATCGTCGCCTGAACCAAGTGACCGTGAGGAACAAGTATCCTCTACCGAGTATTGAAGACCTCTTCGATCATCTCAATGGAGCACAGTGGTTCTCAAAGATAGACCTTAGGTCAGGCTATCATCTGCTCAAAGTTTAGGATGAGGACGTACAGAAGACGGCCTTCAGATGTCGGTATGGCCACTATGAGTTCTTGGTTATGCCTTTAGGCATAACCAACACTCCACCTGTGTTCATGAGTCTCATGAATAGGATCTGTCAGCCATACCTCGATCGATTTTTCGTGGTCTTCATCGAAGACATTTTGATATACTCAACCACTGAGGAGGAGCATGCCTACCACTTGCAAGTTGTGCTAGACACACTCTGAGAGAACCAACTTTATGGAAAGCTCTCGAAGTTTCAGTTCTGGTTATGTGAGGTCCACTTCTTGGGACACGTCATCTCTGAGGCAGGAGTTGCGGTGGATCCTGTGAAGATCGAGGCAGTGCTAGCTTGGGAGCCACCCAGGAGCGTGACGGAGGTGCGGAGTTTCTTGGGGATAGGTGGGTACTACCGGAGTTTTGTGACAGACTTCTCCAGAGTTGTGGCACCACTCTCAGCTTTGAAGAATAAGGGAAAACCCTTCGTGTGGTTAGACAGATGTCAACAGAGATTCCAGGAGCTGAGACAAAGATTGACCAGTGCACATATCTTGAGGCTACCAGAGGAGGGAGTTGGGTACGTAGTCTACTGCGATGCATTAGGGACTAGACTCGGATGTGTTCTGATGCAGGAACAAGCAGTGATAGCCTATGGATCATGACAGTTGAAGTAGCATGAGCAGAACTACGCTACCCATGACCTGGAGTTAGTAGTAGTGGTCTTCGCTCTGAATATGTGGCGACACTATCTGATGGGCGATCGCTTTACAGTCTACTCTAACCACCAGAGTCTTAGGTACATCTTCTCACAGAAGGACCTGAACCTAAGACAGTGGCGATGGCTCGAGTTCCTCCCAGACTATGACTTTGAGATAGTCTATACTCCTGGAAAGGGGAACGTAATAGCTGATGCTCTCAACTGAAGGATGGGCATTCAGCTACTTAGAGAGGCGATGGAGCAGCTAGCTGCTTTGTAGATATCCTTAATGGATAGGGATGGAGCAGCCTTTCTTTAGTCACTCACAGTAACTCCTCCACTACTGCAGCAGGTCAAAGAGGCACAATGTTGGGACGTTGATTGTGAGATGTGGCGTGCACATATATCCTCAGGACAGGCACTAGATGGATTCTCTATAGGAAGATAGCATGATGTCCTTTTCAAAGGACGTACCATGGTACCAGCTGCTTTGCAGGAGGAGGTTCTGAGAGAGTTTCACACTTCCCCTTTAGCGGTACATCTAAGAGTGGCGAAGATGTACTGGGATCTCATAGGACGGAACTGGTGGCCAGGTATGAAGAAGGTTGTGGCAGAGTTCGTTTCTCATTTCCTCACCTTCCAGCAATTGAAGGTGGAGCACCAGGTACCAGCAGGCTTGGTACAGCCCTTGGAGGTCTCGGAGTGGAAGTAGGACGGGATATCCATGGATTTCGTGACTGGACTTCCATGCACTTCCAGAGGTCACGACTCCATTTGGGTGATTATCGACTGACTCACCAAGTCGGCTCACTTCTTACCCATCAGAGAGTAGGGATCAGTGGAGATCTTGGGATACCTCTATGTTCAGGAGATTGTACGGCTTCATGGTGTGCCATCATCTATCGTCTCCGATAGAGATGCTCACTTTACTTCCCAGTTTTGGAAGGGGTTGCAGGAGGCATTCAGGATGCAACTACGTCTGAGCACCGCCTTTCACCCTCAGACGGACGGACATATGGAGAGAACCATTCAGACTCTTAAAGACATGCTATGTGCATGTGTCCTCGACTTTGGTCGCAGTTTGGAGGACCACCTACCCTGGGTGGAGTTCGCGTACAACAACATCTACCACTACACCATCGGGATGGCACCATACGAGGCATTGTACGGCCGACCTTGCAGATCACCTCTGTGCTAGACAGACCGTGGGGAGTCAGCACTTGTGGGACTGGAGATGGTCTAGGCCACGATAGAGAAGGTCTAGATCATCCAATAGCGGATGAGGACAGCTCAGATCCGGCATAAGTCTTATGCTGACAGGAGGCGAAGGCCACTAGAGTTCGATGATAGCGACCACTTTTTCTTACGGGTCTCACCTCGACGTGGATTACGAAGATTTGGTCGGGGCTGCAAGTTATCTCCGTGCTTCATCAGACTATTCCAAGTCCTCAGCAGGATAGGCGAGGTGGGTTACCGCCTGGCTCTACCACCTCAGTTGCACCGGGTGCACGACGTCTTCCACGTATCTCAGCTGAGGAGATATGTGCATGACCCGACACATATCATCGACCATGGGGAGCTGGACATTGATGATGGGGTGACTTTTGCGGAGTTCCCGGTGGAGATCGAGGATCTACAGGATCGGGTCCTACTTGGGCGGTCGATTCCTCTAGTGCACATCAGATGGCAGCACGGGAACCTCCAGGAGAGAACTTGGGAGCGGGAGGCTCAGATGCGTGCTCAGTACCCACATTTGTTTCCCTAGTTTATGATGTATCTTTACGGGGACGTAAATCTCTGAGGTGGGAGTAATGTAAAGACCCGTAAAATTCAAGGATTTGTTTTTATTTTCTTTGGGATTTCAAAAGAACGCAGTTTCTAACGGCACCTGATTCTGAGGCACGGTGTGCCCAGAATCAATTTCTGAAGTTTAGCTCGGGTACTTTCAGTGAACGAGTGAGCGGGTTTTTCTAACTTTTGAACCGTTGCTTGGAATCTAAATATGAGGGCACCGATGAAACCGCAGCGCCGGTAATTTCTTAGGAACACCTTTTCTGGAGTTTCATTTGCTCGGATGTGGTTTTTAAAAATAGTGGGTTAAGTAATGAATAAAATAAAATTTGTGCAACCAATTTTATTTTTATTTAAGGTAGTTTAAACCTATGATTAGTGGTTGGAGTGGGACCCACTAATATCCTAACTCGACTAGGTAGGATATTAGTGACGTGGGGACTACATGAGCTCCACCACCTTTATTTCCTTTTTACCTCCCAAGTGCAATTAATTTGGTAACTCACCCGCACCCCCTCTTAAATGCCAAGTCAACTCTTGCGTTTAATTGGATTATTAAACGCCTCATTAGTTGGTCAACGCTCGATAATTAAATCATGATTTTATTCTTGAATTTCAAAAACAGATGGAATGAGTAATAAAATAAGGCAAAGCCTTATTTTATTATGGTTGTTGTGTTGTACGAGAAGATTTGGGGAGGAAATACTTCAGTCTTGAAGAACGTCCTTCCTTGTTGAAGAATGCGAAGAACGCACCGTCACCAACGAAGAACGCCAGCCTATGATGAAGGATGACGAAGAACGCCTAATCTTATAAGATTGATGATTTGACGCCGTGTACCATGACGCCAACGATTCTCTTCTACATGACGTTGACGACGCTTACAGAACCTTGTTCTGCGACGCCGTCTTCCGCGACGATTATTTCCCGCGACGAACCTTCATTCGACGACACCTTGAGTTAGGGCATTTGGTTTAATTTATTTTATGTGGATTAAATCCTCAACATGTGTTTAATTGTTGAAAGACGTTTGAACCACTAACGTGGTGGGTGCGGACCAATGAACAAGTCCGAACCCACCGATTCCCTGTTCTTGGTAAGTGGATCGACGGGTGACAATGAAGCAGGCCGCAAAGGCATTTTTAACCCTTCGCAGTGATCCAAGGGTCCTGGGAGATCCACAGGCGCAAACGGCAGGCAAAACGGACCACCGGAGCGCGTCCGATGGTCCGTGGAAGGCGCTGCCGTCACTCCTTGCCGGCGCGGCGGCGCCCCGGCGCGCCACTGGCAGGATCTGCCGCGGCTTCAGCCGCGGCGGCAGCGGGATTAACGGATCCCGTGACCGCGCGAGATCCAGTGGAGACGCGGCGACCAGTGCCGCGTAACTGGAAAAAAATGGAGGGACCGCGTCCCCCCATGCTCGGCCACTGGCCGAGCCAGCGTGCCACCCGGCCGGGACGGGCCGGGTTGCGCGGACCGGACCGGGCCGCACCCAGCTGGGTTGGGCCGCGCCCAGCCGGTCCGGGCCGCGCCCTAATGGGCTGGACCTAGACCCAGGTCAGGTCGCCCCGGTTCGGGCCGACCCGGGGGGTGGGGGGGGGGGGGGGGGTTTGGGCCGGGTCGGACCGGGCCCAGACCCCCCACTTTCGCACCACTTTCGGTCTTTTTCCCATAACATGGGCTACGGACCTGCGATCAACACACCGTTAGTTGCATAGTGATCCTTGGATCGAGACGGTTGTTTCGGAATATTACACTCAAGGTTTAGGAGAACTTGGGTACGGCCAGGTTGGTTCGAGCACGAAACCAACCGGGCCCTCGGAGCGGAAACGCTTATAACTTGAGCTCCGGACGTCCAATTGACGTCTCGTCAACTTTTTTGGATTACTATTAGTGATATGGACCTTTTGTCTTACTTCGCTTGAGGTTTGGATGTATTTGGAGTGCAGTCGGGTTGGTTTTGACTTAAAAACCAACTGGTCCCCTGGAACGAAAAAGCCAATAACTCTCAGACCGAGCGTCCGATTGACGCGCCATTTGTCACGTTGAGTTCCTCTTGTCGAAACCGAACTTTGAGATACATCAACTACGGACTAGATTTCAGTTGATGTATCAAACCCTTGGCTCATGGAGCGGACCCTCCCGGAATCGAGCATGCTGTGTGCGGGAACACTAGAGCTGGCTGCGACTACGACTGTGATGACTGCACTAAAATCCTATGTGGGTTCGGCAGTGATGAAGACCATGCTGAAATCCTCCGTGGGATAGATGGTGATGAAGACTGCACTGAAATCCTATGTGGGTTCGGCAGCAATTAAGACCGTACTGAAATCCCCCGTGGGTTCGACGGCGATGAAGACTGCACTGAAATCCTCCGTGGGTTTGGCAGCGATGAAGACCGTACTGAAATCCTCCATGGGTTCAACGGTAATGACTACTGTTCTTGTATCCTATGTGGGTCTAGAAGTGTCTGACTCTGTTCTTGCTATCCTACGTGGGTCTGGCTGAGTAGTTGGTATGTATCCTATGTGGGTCCGACAGCTTAGCTGGTTTAGTATCCTACGTGGGTCCTAGATTAGATGAATCAGTGGCTATATCTGATCATCTCTATCACCTTACGAAGAAGTATACATGTTTGAGCTGAGTCTTGACTTTCAATCAATATCTTCCATATGATTTACTTGCTTTCCTATGTGGATTGATTTTTGTTATCCTGTGTGGATTGGGTTGTACTCCTATGTGGATGTGATCGAACATGGGCTCGGATGTTGGAGCCGAACTGGAATTGATGACTTAGGTATATGTATGGGAATATACCTAAGTAGTGTTGGTTGTTACTTCGTGATTGTATCTTTCCTTTGTGGATTATCCTTTGTGGATTCTAGGAGACCTTCGGAGGTCTCGGGGTCCCTACTGAGTAGCGTATACTCACCCATGCACAGGTTATGCCTGCAATACGTTGTGTTGGATGCAGACGACAAAAAGCGCTGATCATGGTTGAGGCTAGTGGATCAGTCGGTACCTGGAGGTGGACCACTAGGTGGGACGTACACGAAGCGGACAGCTGGACCCGAGGAGCTGAGGTGGCTATCTGTACCCACCCTTCAGGTGGGACTTCCAGTGGATGGTTCGATATTACTGCTTTACTTTCAGTTGTTGTACTTTCTTTCCAGTTGTACTTTACTTTTAGTTTGGGTTTGTATTCTAGCCCATTTACTTTCCACACTTGCTTTTGTACCCAGTTTTACTTAGTGTTTACTTTTGTTGGCTTACTCTGTGGTGTTTTTTTTACTTTATAAAGGAAATTCCTTCCCCTTTTTGTCGGGTTTTATGCCTTGGTGCTAGTCGCTAGCCCCTGGCCTATGGGAGGCGGGCTTGGGGTAGTCACAGCACGGGCCCCGAGTATGGGTCGTGAAAAACATTCTTGTAAATACCCAAAACTATTCAATAATAAGAAGTCATTCTAAATCCAAGTGCCTCCAAAATTGAAAAATAATGGATTTTATGATAGATGATTCTGATACACAACTATAACATTCAAAATAAACATTTTTCAAAAAATTTCCTCCATTTACCACTTTGGTTTAACCCCCCTCGTGAACCGGTTTTAATATTAACCGTGGTAACATATTTTTACAGTTTGTACTATTAATTATGACAAAAAAAATAAGATAATATGATTATATAATATTAATTATTATTATTAAAAATGGGGAATAAAATTATATAAAAATAAATTCATATAAGTTTTATAATTTAATTTAAAATTACACCCACACACATGTAGAAAAATTGGTTTTTTAATAAATACATTTTTCAATCTTAAAATGATCTTATAATAACTATATGAAAAGTAAAAATAATCAAATGAATTTAAATTAATAATAAATAAAATTTAATCTATACATTAAATTTATATACTTTCTCATCATATTTTATTTGAAATATTTAAATTTTAGAAACATTATGCACTTTAAAATAGTTTTCAGAAAAAATGTGTTTTTAAGCCTAAAACTAAGATTATATTAAAATATAGTATAAAGATGATTTCAATGTAATTAATTGAATTAAATATAACTAAATAATACTTATGTTACAATGAAATAAATTTAAAATAATAAAAATTTTAAATTATTTATTTTATTAAAAATAAATTAGAGTTTCACCAAAAAATGTTATTTTTCACTATTCATTGAAAAATCAATATTTTCTTTAAAAACATAGAATTTCACCCTATGTTAATCTAAATATTCTATTTTAAATTTTTTTTAAATATTATTAAATAACATTTCTAAAGTTCCAAAAAATAATTATAACATTTTCTCACAAAAAGTAATGAAAACCATTTTTTGAAGAAAATGTGTTTTTAAATAAATTTCCTTATTAACAATAGAGTGATTATTTACTAAGAATTTATAAATTGAGTAGAAAAATTATATCTATTTCATAAATTAGTTAATTCTATTAATTACCATTAATTTAATATCTAGGTTATAAAAGTCATTTTTAAATTATCATTTTTTTTGGTTTAGTGTTGGGTGTCCTAAATACTATCAAACATAGTCTTCACTTTTAAAAACATAGGGTGTTAAATTTATCCCCAATTAGAAAATTTTACCCATAAAACATTATAATACATAATAATTTGAAAAGGGTGAGGGTACTTATGCTTCATCACCTCTTCTGGTTCCCATGTTGCTTTATCAAACTTGTGTTTTTTCCACAACACTTTGGCCAGATGAGTTGTATTCATTCATAGAACTTTGTCTCTATGATATAATATCTTAATAATATACTACTTGTATGATTATTATTTCTTCAATGGTACCCTTTATTGATTTTTTACATGTTATGGGTCTAGTATGTACTTCATAAAGAGAGATACATGGAACACATCTAGTACTTGATATAGGTTAAGTCAAAGTAAAAGTTAATTAGATACCAATCTAATGTGATCAAGGATATCAAAGGGAAAGATGTATCTAGAAATGAGATTTAACTTCTTCTCAAACCACATGGAATTATTATATAGTGATATATTAAGGAACACTTTATCTCCAAACTCAAACTCCAAGTCTCGTTGATGATTTTCTACATGGATTATATGTGAAATATGTGCAGATTTCATATGTTACTGAATATTTTGAACCATATATATCAACTCTTAGAAAAGATTAGTTATAATAAGTTTCCATCCTATAAATTCATCTCTGTATTTCGGATTCTGACACTACTTCTCATATAGATTCTCATAAGGTTCTATTTAAATGAAATAATAGAAGTTATTGTTATATGATAAATCTACTAGGGGAAGGTGTTGATCCCAATATTCTATGAAGTCCATTAAATAAGAACTTATAATACCCTACATATTTTGGATGGTTCTCTCAGACTAACCATCCATCTGAGGGTGATAAATAATACAGAGTCTAGGTTTTGAATCCAACACTTTTTGAAGGCTTCTCCAAAACCTTTAGATAAACCTTGGATCTCAATTAGATACAATAGAGTGTGTAACTCCATGAAATCTTAAAACAGATATTACATATATATTAGTGATATGGTCAAGAGATAAATCCTTCTTTATAGAAATGAAATGTTCCAAATTTTTAAGGTGATGAACTACCACCTATATGGTGTTACTGCTTTTAGGTTTCCTGGGGAGTCCTATAATGAAATCTAGGGTTATTTTTTCGCATTTTCATACTGTTATAGGAAATGGTTGCATCATACCCTTAGACTTCTGTCATTCATCCTTGATTTTGTTTCATACCAATCATCAATAATCAAATTATATAATAACACTCTTCATGTTATCCCATTAGAAGTTTTACTTCAAATCTCTATACATATTAGTTCTTCCTATATGAATATAGAATTATGAGTTATGCGCATAATCTATAATCTCCCTCTTCATATTTGGTTTTCATAGGACACATATATGGGTTCCAAATATTATAAATCCATATTAAACAAATATGAACTCTGTAATACTCACTATCTTTTTCGGTAGCACCACATCAACTTTTCGGGCCTCCTTGATCCTCTCAATAATTGATGGTTGAGTAGTTATTTAATCAATGTTAGGTGAAGATCATTTTATTATTCTCATATACATCTTTTGAAATTATAAGAATATTATATCCTTCTCAATTCTCATCATTGATAAAATTTTCATATCCTTTATAATTATAGAATCTTCGACTTTTTATCTTTTCCAGTATGTTAATGGATTAAGGAGTCATAATTCTTGATCAGATCAAACCATCTTCACTATTGTATGTTAATCTCCTTCTGTGTGAATATGTATATTTGAGTATCTTGTTCTCCTTATAAGTTTCACACTTCACTCCATATAGATAATGTCTCCAGATATTCAATGAAAATATCACTACATCTAACTCCATATCATGTGTTGGGTAGTTCTAATCATGAAATTTCAACTACCTTGAGGTGTAGGATATCACTTTATTATTCTACATTAGTACACAACCCAAACCCTTCTTTCAAGCATTGTTTTATACCATAAAAAGTTCCCTAATTGAGTGTATCATGAGTACTCGTGTTTTGATAAGCCTATTTTTCAACTCTTTGATGCAGTCTTCACATTCCATTATCCAAAAAAACTTTACTCCCTTCCATTTTTATCCTTTTTAGTTTGTTTAAAAAATTTGTGAAGTTCCTCATAAGTCATCGATAATACCCATTAAGTCTAAGGAATCTACAAAACTCCATTACAAATGCTGGTCTGGGCTACCCCTTGATTACCCTTGTCTTATAAGAGTCCAAAGATATCCCTTTGATTGTGATAATGTCCTCCAATAATGATGGTTCGTTTATCTAAAACTAATGTTTGTTGTGAATTTCATATTTCTTCTCCTATCACACATCCTTTAGCATAGTTTTCAATTGATCCTCATGATCCTCCTTTATTTTAGAGTGTATTATAATAACATTAATAAAGGCTATCACAAATTTGAAGAGGTAATATCTAAATAATCTTTTAATTAATTCAATAAATATTACTAGAGAATTAGTAAATTTTAAAGGCATTACTATAAACTCATAGTCTTTGTACCTTATTCAAAATTATGTTTTGGGAATATCTTCCTTCTTTACCCTTAATTGGAGGCACCCTAATCAAAGGCCCACCTTAGAGAAATATGGGACTCAACATAGTTTATCAAACAATTTTTCTATCCATGATAGGGGATACTTGTTCTTTATCATGATTTTTTGTCCTCATAATAATCATTTAGGTTCATGATGGATTTATTAATGATATTTTTAGCATATGTCCAAAACCACTTGGTTGTGTTGAATAATGTTAGAGAGATTATTAATTCATCTTTTATAAAATAATAATCATGAAATTATTATCATTTTTTTACATAAATTATACTTTTAAAACCAATCATGAATGATATTTATGAAAAATGAACTATGTTATGATCATTGAGACAATAGGTCATATGTATGCAAGAGTAAAATTTCTATTTTTTAGCAATCGTGATGGAAAGAAGGTAGGTGTTATTTTATATTTCTATAAATATTATTATTTCACAAATATAATTTTTATGATGTAAAGAAGGTAAGTGTTATTTTATATTTCTAGAATTATTATTATATCATAAATATACATTTATATCTTTAAATACACTTATATATACCATCATTATGATGTCATAATATAAACCAAATAACATCACATCATTGGGTGGTAGTCTGTCATACACACGAATGATGCTATCTTTTTTCAAGGTATGGTAAGGTAAGAATTTATATTATATATTAATTTTCTAAAATTTTTAATATGTCATAAATATCATATATAAACATTAAATATATCATCATTAATAGTCATGAGATGTGATGATGGAAAATAGATTTTATCAGTTCGTGAGGTGGTAGTATGTTGTACACATGATCGATGGTTTCATTTCACAATTGATACAAGTGTAGGTGGATTTCAGGTATTATATTAAGATAATAACATAAATTATATATTATATAATGGTTTTATTATATCATAAATATTGGTTAAGTTTTAATGGAGGAGTAAGAATAAATAAAACAAAGATGCTCTGTTAAGATCGATACCTCTTCTTGGAACCATCCTCTTTAGGATTATACCTAAGCTTCCCTGGATTGGATTTATGATCAAAAAAAGGAATCTCAGATGTGTTAAGATAAGTAAGGAATTTATTTAGATGGGTATATACCAAAATAATGGGTTTTGGATGTGTGTAAAGGAGAGGAGAGGGGGTTCCCTTTTATAATTGGGGAGGAGTGGCATTCTTGTAAATACCCAAAACTATTCAATAATGGAATGTCACTCTCAAGGAAAGTGTCTCCAAGATTCAAAAAATGTATTGGGGGAGATATAAGGATAATATTCACCTCTAATATTCAAAATAAACATATTTTAAACATTTTATTCCAATTACATATTTAGGTTACCCCCTAGTAAACTGATTTTAACATTACCCATTGTAACATATTTTTACGATTTTTACTAATCATTATAACCAAATATTAAGTTGAAATTATTATGTAATATTAATTTTATTTGTTAATAACATTAAATCTATTTTTTCAAATTCAATTCATATAAGTGGTATAATTTAATTTAAAATTAAATTTGTATATGTTTCAAAGAAAAGGGATTTTCAAGTAGTGCATTTTTCAAGTATAGGATGATCTTATAATAACTATATGGAAAGTAATAATAATTAATCTAAATTAACATTAATATTAATAAATACATAATATATAAATATTATTTAAATATTTTCTCATTTGGTGTTATTTTATTTAGTTAAAATGGAGAAATATTATGCACTTTAAAATAGTTTTCAGAAAATCATGTTTTTAAGCCTAAAATTAAACTAATAATTAAAATAAAATATAAATATTATTTAAATTATATTAATTGAATGAAATATAACTAAATAATACTCATTTTACTTTTTAATAAAAGAAAAAATAAAAATTTCAATTTTAAATTACTTATTTTATTAAAAAGAAATGACTAAATTACCAAAAATCGATGTTTCTCACTTTTCACTGAAAAATAAATACTTTTCCTAAAATATAAAAACTTCAAACAAAGGTAATATCAATATTCTGATTTCAATAACGATTTTAAATTTATAAAATTACATTTCTAAAATTTCCAAAAATAAATTATAATATTTTCTCACAAAAAGAAATGAAAACCATTTTTAAAGAAAATGTATATTTATAAAGAACAAATTTATTTGTTAAAAAATGAGTTCTCATTTCTTAATAATTTATAAATTGATTATAATATTTATATATATTTAATAAATTCATTCATCTGATTCATACCCATTAATTTAATGGCTACGTTATAATGGTTATATTTAAATAATCATGGTTGTTTGGATTTAATGTTGCATGTCGCATACGCTATCGAACATAGATTTCCCTTTTAAAAACGTTAGGTTGTTATAAGAACTCTAGTCTTACTATAGAACCAAAAAAATACTTAAAATTTTCCATATCATATGAGACATATTTTAGAGGGGTGATATTAGGATCTCTTGGATGGATATATATGACACTGTATTAGATCTATTGATGAAGCCATAATCATTGTATAAACATGACGGTCATGTTGAATCTCTTGGTATATGATACTTAATATTTTCAATGTAATGGTTTTTAATGTATCATGATTTTATGAATCAATTAAACCCTTGTTTATGATTCATTCATCTGTGATGAAATTTATTTTACATGAATAAGGGAATGATAATATCCCCTCAAAATATAACTTTGAGTTTCCCCTAATCAGTGATCATCACATAGTTATATGGGTTGTGATGATATGTTAAGGTTATAATTAGTAAAATATTATATCAAATGAAATCATTGTATATGAGATATGAATAATATGATCATGATTTAAAAAATTTAGACATATTACTTGGACTAAACCACCAAATTATATCTTAAGGAATATCATACATTCATTGATATAATTAGGGGTGTATAATTAATATCAATCCCCATTTCTGAAGGTTGGAGATTTACTTATAATGAGAACCTTTATACTTTGATATCATTCTTAAACAATCCTTGAGGATTATCTAATTAGGGGTGGTTGGGAATGTTGTTAATCATGTCTTTGGTGGAGCTCAATCAAGATTGGATTTGTTCACTCATATGATGATATAAAACAATTAGGGTCACAATTTAATTTGACTAAATAAATGAAATAACATACTTAGTTGATTCATATATTATGTGATAAACTACTTATATGAGGTACATTTAATGTTCCCATCTGCTAGACAAATGGCATGTGATGTATTCATTGACTTGGTTAGTGTATTTCAGAGAATCATGAGTGGATGAGATGACCTGTACTAGATTGACATGTTCCATGTATATTGGTCACTCAATGTCATGAAAAAATGATTATAAAGGTTTTTATATGATTCATATAATAGATATTATGGTGAAAATAATCAAATAGAGTTATGAGTATATTTGTCTGACATCACACCATACCCCTTGGTATCTTAAGTAGTACTGATATTTTTCTATAATCCACTTTGTTCTTACATTTATGAAATCAGGATTTCATATTTTTTTAAAATTATAATAAAGACCATGAGGTCATTTATTTAGGCCTTTTGATAAGGATAAAATTTTGAACAAAATTTTTTTTCTAAAATAAAAAAATTTTATTAATCCATATCCAAAATAGTTCTGGATGGATTCATAATGAGTTGTTAAGTTTTTCAAAAAGCCCTTATAGGGTTTTAGTTCAAGTATGATATTTTTAGAGTTGAACTAAAAATAGTGATATCATATTTTATGATATCCTTGAATCATAGAAGTTTTGTATAAGTATGTTATTTCCCATATCATTACCTACTATTGGATTTTCATCATAGTGTACAATGGGTAATGTGATATATGATATTACAGGATACACGATACATGATATCCCATGTATGAATTATTACCACATATTCCCCTACTTATCATCAGTCATGAATCAAAATGATTTGTTTATTTATGGATTTTCATTCAATATATATTTATTGAAGTGTTCAATGAATGAAACGCTCCAATGGGTAGTATCATACGGGTTCCTTGAGATGGCACTCAATGTTGTAATTCTTTGACTCTATCCATTTAATGAAGGGAGTCTATAAAAAAATTTTGGTCCCTCTGGTTTTGGGTACCCTCGGTGCATGAAATATAAAGGTTGAAACTATCTTCATTCCACATCACAATTTGTCTCTATTAAGAAGGAACTATCATGACTTTAGTGGTTTTGATTCATCTAATTAAGAATAAGAATCCTAAGTCCAGTGTAATCACTTATATAGTAGGGGAATTCATATTCTACTAGCATGATCCTCATCAAATATAATACACTAAATAATTGATATGGTTCATATGATTTTTTATTTATGTGCATGTTTTATGTTCATTTTTTATTGCATGTTGAATCTTTTGAAGATAGATTGGTCATTTAATGGGATTATTCCTTTGTAAAAGTACATTAGATGAACACTTAAATACCTTCACTATGTTCCATAACATAATGTATTGGGCAAACCAATTATGTCACATAACATAACATCACATGAGATATAATGTTTTAACCAATGCATTGCAGGGCCATATCGGGCCAACCTACCACATAATGATAATCCACATATAGGTCCACTACATGAACATGATCACATTCATAATCATCCATAACATAAATAAACTATGAGAATGAAATGTGAAACATGAAAATTTCCATAAGTCATAAATAAATCACTCAAATAAATAGATTGTATGGTTTTATTAAGACATACCCCTACCGAAACATAATAAACATGAAAGGACATTGATATAAATGAAAAACACTTTAAAAGAACATTATAAAATTGTTTATAAAATAAGAAAAAAACATTTACATTTTTTCATAAATTTTATCTTAAAATAAAATAATTTATAATCCAATGGTTTTATAAAAATATTTTTAAAGTAATTTAAAATTACTTTTAAGAACCATAAAACTTGTAAAGGAAGTTTGGTAATGAAAAGAAAAAAAAATAGTGAGATAAAGTAACCATGAAAAAAAATCAAGAAGAGAGTTAAAATATTTTATTAACACCTTTTAAAAATAAATTCAAAGTTGGTATAAAGTAGAGTTAATAAGTCATAGAAGTTTGGATAAGGAAATCTATAAAAAAATAAAAAAATATGGACATGGAAGAAAAATATACCCAACTTAAACGAATAAATAAGTTTGATACCACTTATAATCATCATTCTAGGTGAGTTATAAACCAATATGATAGGAAATGGTGAGAAGACATGTAAACCTCAAAAATAACCAAGGTAGAAGAAAATAAATGGGGGCTTAAATATAAACAATATATAATTTCCTTTAAAGTAAATTTAGACATTGGGAATCTCTATTTCAAAGTGATATTGGAAAAAAAACCCATACATTTGCTTCTATCTACTATGAAAGCACTTTACCCTCCTGTATAATAAACATGACCATATTAATCACTTATTTAATTACCTTATTCATTTATAGTAACTTTTATACTATTCAATTATAATTATTCAATACAAATATATTAGTTAGTTATTTTTTTATTTTAATCATTTCATACAATTGAAGAAATTAAGTTCTTAGGAGCGCCAAACCATGGATATTTCAAAAAGAGTTTAGTTTGAATTTGTTTATTAAGAGTGAGATCATAAATATGGATTCAAAATAAATGTATTCTAAATATAATAAGAACAAGTAACATTATAATTAAGGGTATATTTTTATAGAGGTTTTTTGAATCAATTTAAATCAGGGGAAAGGAGCCTCAGATCCGGCACCATGTCACTCTCATATCTCTAGATCTAAATATAAAAAAATTACATCTATTGACAAGATGTAATTAAGGTGATCCTTGATATTTATAAATTTTCTCTAATTTTTTACTATATCCTTGAAAAGGTGGATAATCCAATGAATATGAAAGATCTAAAACTAACACTATCTCAGATTTTGGGATTCAACAACTGAAGGATCATCACCATCATTAAGGGGTTCTTCTATATTGTTTTTTCATTAAAACATTCAATAATTTACTTCATGGATAACTAGTTTATATAACCTAAATAAATTTATTTTCATAATATTATGTTGTCATATTAACTTCCTAAAAATTAGATTTTTATTAAATGGACCCTTTTCTAGAAAATTGTGAAACCACCAAGTTCCAACCACAAAACATCAAACACTATAGGAGATTAAAAAATTATTAAAAATAAAATTGAACCAATTAGAGAATATTTCCTTATATAATTTCCAAGAAAGATCAATTACCTTTTTATCTGGTTCATCTTTGATCATGTCTTCGAAATGATAATACATTTTTTCCCATGCCTGAAGGAACTCCTCCACTGTTATCTTCCTTACGTTGAATACTCATATAAGAAATAGATATTTCTTATCAATCCAATCACCATGATCCTTGTTTGTGACCAATTGAATTGTTATCCCATCTATCCTATTTGCATCCTCCTAAGAAGCATTAATAATAAATTCCTCCTCCAACACTACTTCCTTGGAGTGTGGGATATTAACATCAACCCACACAATTAGAGACACACTAATTCTCGTATTTGAGTTAGGTATTATGGTCTGGGATGGGTTTTTTTGGCTTCTGTAAATCTTGATTGACATTTCCTCTTACATTGGAGAACCTATCAAGTTGGATAAGAAAACTATTGAAGGTAATCTCAGGTGAGATTCTAGGGTTCTAGTTGATATCGAAGAAATTTGGAATTCTCAACCAGAAGGTTACAAGGAAAGTGTAGAAACATTCCAAATGGAAATGATTTTGGATCTTGGAACTACCTCTGAAGTCTAAGAACCACAAAGCTTACCTATGGAGACTTTTAATGGTAAATAAGATAAAGATGGATATGATGGAGATATTATTTGTGGGTTCTCAACTTCCTCCACTAAAATACCTAAAAAGGGTAAGTAAACTGTCAATTATAGAATGGGGGTTCTTCTTAAGAAAGGAATAAAATTAAGTTGGGCATCAGGGTCAGGCCAAGGCCCCCTTTTCATTTCCTTTTTCTTTTTTGTCTCTCTTTTACATTTTTTTCCTTCTTTTATTTATATTTTCTCCTATCCTCATTTACATATCATGTAAACCCCTTGGGTGATCCTATGTTGTGTGTCCAAGATATTCAGAGGGAGATAATAGGGAGAGGGAGGAGGGATCATCATCAGGGAGCTTGTTGGGACCAAGATTAGAGCTTGGCTGGTACATGACGTGAATCTGGTGTGAAGATTTTGTGCATTCCTCTCGATGGTAGTCCCTATTTTAATTTTTACCTAAAAATCCCTTTATATCAATTTTTTATGGTATAATTATATATTATTATTTCTAGGGACCCCTAGTGGGTCGATCTATGCTTAATTGGGGGTAAACATGGGTTTTGGGAGGATCATAAGGCTTTCCCATTCAGAAAACATGATCACACAGTGTATAGTTTCAAGAACACACATCTTGCGTTCTTCCTATTTAGGGAAGATGAATTTTTCAAGACTATACACTATTTACTTTAAGTAGGAATTATATAGTATATTTCCATGTGGTTTTGTACTTGGGAGGACACCCCATGTAAGGGGGAAATGGTCATTTACTAGTGCACGACCAAACCACTAGTGTGCCCTGGTCATATAGTAGTACATGACTATACCCCATGTATACCTTGGCCATGTAATAGTACGTTACCAGACCTTGCGTTTCCCAAAAAATGTATAAGTACATGGCCAGAGTGATTTTGGAGTACACATAGTATACTACACCCTTTTCCCACTTGAGGGTTTTAGATGTTTTGAGCCCAAATCCAAAATTGTATATAAAAGTCAATTTTTGAGAATTTTTTCATATATATCATTATAGTGGAGTCCTTAAGGTAATTTAAGTGCTTCTAAGAGTTTTTTTGGGGTGAGTAAGTTATGATGGAAAGGTTATTCCTCCATTAAATAGAACTAGAGGTCTATTGAGAGAGACATGGAATGAGACCATGATGAGGTTCAAGAGAATAATAGGATGGTTTGGGTTGTGATTGCTATGTTTATTAGTTTATGGTTCTTTGTAAATTCTATATCTAACAGTACTGGTTTGAGATTAATAGAGGAGGATAGGTTGGGTGTTTAATCTAACCTTGTGTGGGAACTTGAAACTGAGATGATCCATGATCCATCTCTTTATACAGATGTTTAAGTGGAATTTCCATTGTGACTAAGAGGCCATTTTATGTATTGACACTACCAAAAAGAAAGTTTCCACTGAGAGATGAATGTTGTCTTGAGAGAATAATTTTTCATTGGGGATCCCAAGGGGGATGCCTCTACTTACGATCTAACCTATATGATCCCATTTGGGATGCCTCTACCAGCATATTAATCCTTTGGATTCTTATAGGGATGCCTCCACTTATGTACTGATTATGAGGATCTAGAAAGGGATTTATCTTCTTATGTGATGACCTAAAGGACCCTAGTGGGTTCCTGTTAATAGACTAACCCTAAGTGGGCATGATCAAACCTACATTAATGCACTTTATTCCATTAAAACTACATAGATAAGTGTTCTTGGGTGATAGTAGTAATAAAATGGGTTCGATTGTCTGAATAACCCTCCAAATTCAAATTAAATTTCAATTTATTTATCAATTAAATTATAATTTACTAGACTAATATAATTATAAATGAACTGGTAGTTCTTGAAAGATGTCCCCCCACAACTACTTTTACAGCCACATGTGAAGGATGACTAGGACCTGGTACTACTTATCTATTTAATCAGATGTCAATACGACCCAAATACTTAATGTGAAAAATAAATAGGTTTTACATGGTTATAACCATGTGTATATTTATATTTGCATACCAGATGTATAAAAATACGTATATTCTAGATGAATTCCCAAAAGATTAAGGTCTACATCTTAATTAGTGAAAATAGTAATTTAACTATAAGTTAATGTTTAAATTAATGTAATTAACAATGTAAATAACTGGATGTATGGTGAGCTCAGGATCAAATATTTGATGTTATCATTACTTGAATTCCTAGTATTTTGGGGATTCCTCCCTAGATCAAGAAATATAGGAGGTTGTTTAGTTCATTCCAAAAACCACTATTAGTTATTGTATAACCTAGGATTCCTAGAACTCTAGGATCAAGGTGATTCTAGAGGTTTCCAGGTGGCCACATTTCCATTGAGAAATCGATTATTATTGAATAACTAAGGTTTAGGATGGTCACCTAGATTGATTACTAGGATACTCCATGAGATCAGGTGGATGCGTAATGATTTTATTTCCTAGAGCTATTTGGGAATTTGTTGTCGATCCAATGATTAGAGATTTTAATTTATCATCTCAGATTGGGAGATTATTCCTTATATATTTCCAAAGGTTTATTCACTTAATAATTCATTTCATTTTACATAGTCTATATTACCTATATATTAGGACCTAGGAATCTGATATTGGATTGGAATATGGAACATCAATATTATGTCTTATTTCTACTAGTTATTCATAGCTTGAGTGAGATTACCCAAGAGGATATTTTGGTTCCATACTCTCCTAGAGTCACTGTCTCTCGATGCTGCATTTCTAGGCTTTCCTCCTAAAATGATCTATAATGTATTTAGTGATACATTTGTGCTCTATTGTGCTTCTTCTATTTCATTATTTATCATATCTCCTCTCTACTTGACCACTCTTGTGTTATCGGCATCGCTTTTTCCCCTAGGATTTCTGCACTTTGGTGATTTGGATCTCCAATTCTCCATGGAATAATTTCTTATTAATTTCTTTCATTCATGATCACATTCTTTCCTTCTTTTCTTGATTCATCAATATACACTCTACCAAAGTCTCCCTCTCTGTCAGCACTGCTATTTATAGGGTTTCCTCTTAAAATCCTCCATGATGGATTTGGCGACGCATATAAGCTCTGAAATGATTCTTCTCCTTCCTTCCTTATCTGGTATCCTCCCTACTTAGTCCCCTCTTTCTCTTTTAGCATTGAGTTTTACTTGGGTTTTTTTCACTCTGATGATTTGACTCTCTGCTTCTCATTGGCATCATTTCCTCTTCATGGAATTTATTTACAATCCTCTTCTTCCCTTTTTCTTGTCTCATTGTTTTGGACCCTTTTATTTTCCTTCTTGATGAAGTTTTATGGTGGGTTTGGCATTTATGGGGGTGGCATTTGAAGGTATCTCTTTCATTTTGGAAGTGGTTCTTCCCATTTTTTGTTTCTTTTCAATTGTGGATTTCTATTGATATATTTATTTGGTTCCTCCTCTACTATTGTTGCCTCTTCCCATGCACAAGAACTCATTTTTATTTTGGTTCTTTGTTTTTGTGAGGTTTTTTGGAAAGTATTGGATAATCCATCATTGGTATCCTGGGAAGTTTGAATGGTGATGTTTTCTTGATTTCCTTTTTCTTGGATGTGGTCATGAAGCTTGGGTTGTAGTCTTTTCCAAGGTATATCTCGTTGTTGAGGGATTAATCTTCTCATCTCTACTCTCACCTCCTAGTCCAAAACTCCCTTCCTAGTTTGTTTGGTGAAATGTTTTTCAAGGTTGTTTTGGGATGTGTTGATTGGGTGGTTGAAGGTTTTCCAGAAGGCATGATTGGCATCAGCTCTTCCCCCTTTGGTCCCCCATTGAAGTTTATATTGAAGATTCCTAATTGATGTTGGTGTGCTCATCATATCTTCTCATTGGGTTGTGGCTCATTTTGTAGTTTTTTTTACTTTCTAAATGGTGAAGATGCATCAGTTTCTAAATCTAAAAGATTGGTTTGATTTTGGGAATTTTGAATGCTCTTGTTGATGTCTTTGGTCGATGGTGACTTGGTGGCTGATGAGCTATTTATGGTGATTTTTAATTTCAAATCTAATTATGGTTGCCTTTTTTGGTTGGAAGGCACTGATGGTCTTTGTTTTCATGTCATTTTTCAGTATGAATTTTGTCTCATTGGTTTTTCACCTTGGTTTTACTTTTTTCAAGGTTCACACTTAACCTCAAATAGTGTTTTTAGAAAATAAAAAAAATTGTATTTGGATGGATTCATAGCTTGTTTAGTATTACACCTACTTAATTCCTTACTTACAGAATGGAAAAACAATATCAGGAATTCAACTTAATATTTGGAGGATATAATTACAGGTGATCCCAAGGCAATGAATTGTCTCCTCGAGATGGTGATGTAGCTAGTTCAAGGACATCTCCAGTGATGGTCAAAGTAGTTATGGTTAAACTTGGGTAGCTATCAAGCCCATGGTATGAAATTAGTTATTTAATTTATTTTCAGTTTCATAACCCCAAGGATCACTGATGGTTCTATTTTATTCCATTTGTGTCTCAGCTAGGCTTGGAATATTGCATTATTATGTGCTTATGACAGCAGGTTATAGGTTCTCAGTTGTGGGTGTCCCACAGAGATTTATTTCTCAACCTTTGTATGTGAACCTTGGTGAATTTTTATACCTTATATCTACTTTCAGGTTGATCAAAAATGTATTATGGATAAGGAGGAGGCCTAGTATTTCATGATCAAGTAAATACACATAAATGGAGTCTTACGATCACGCTGGAGAATATCGATGGGGTTTTGGAGACTGGGTATGTGGTACAACTCATAGTTGGTAGAATATCCTTATAATTTTATTATTTATTTATTATATATTATTTTATATGTGATTGAACCAGTAGGTGATCATTTTTTGTATGTATAGAAAAGTTGTCTCATCCTTTACTTAATTTCATGTATTACATCCTTGTTTATTTTTATTACTTTCTCTTATGTTTTATTTGTGATGGAAGACATTTGGATAGTTATTCATGATTACATTCTCTAGTATGGTGGAATATTCTCCTCATAATACCACCATAAACCTCCACTGATAGTTGGAACCCTTTAGAATATGAGGATGTGCGCATTAGTTCTTGTAGAAAAAAGGTCTGACAACATTTCATAAAGTGATCTAGGGTGGGATGGGACACACAATCTTAGATATGAGAGTAATAAATAATTTAGTAACATTTATCAAGATATTTATAGCTTGGGAAAAGATATTGAGTGTTTATAAAATAACCATGCGGATGAATTTTATTTCCCCATCTTTAATAGATAAGTTGATCTTTATTATAAACTTAATTATAGACTCAACCACAAGGAAGCTATCCTAAAATAAAATTTCTATCTCAAATGGATAAAGGAGGGGATAGAAGTTATTCCTTATATAATAATCTAAAAAATATATTGTAGTCCAACAAGATCATCTCCTACCTAAAATATAGTTATGAGGTTATTTATAGGAGGAAAGAGTTAAGGGAGCACATAGTGAGATACATTAAGTATATCTTCAATAATAACATGAATGTAAATTCCAAGTATATAATGGATATCATCCCAATAATTTTTTTGAAAATATAGAGGTAAAATCCCCTTTATTGAACACAAAATAAAAAAGGTCCCTTTTCAGAAATGGGTAGAGTGGGGACCCATAAAAGATATAGAGTCATAGATACCTATAAAAAACCTAAACCAAAGGTTTAACATGGTCCTAAATGATTGACTGGATGGAAACACAAAAACAATACTCAGAAAAATCCCTCCCCCCCCCCACACACACACAAAACAATGAAATAGAGGTGTTAGTCGATGATGAAGTGTCTCCCCCTACCAAGAAGTTGGTTCATGATGGTTAATAGAACATGGAAGAGTACCCCTCCAACCCTCACTAAAAAATGATTGGAGGACATGATGACTAGTTCCAACACACCTATCCCTCTTTCAAGCCTCCCACTTGAAAATTTATTAGAGAATTCACCATAATGTCAAATTCATGCAACACAAAAATGGACAACCAAATCTGTGTAAGAGGTCAATGTCCGGTTACCCATCTATCTACCAAAAAATAGGAAAGATAACTAATGATGGGTAAGAACACACCCATGCCTTATTCAATGTTCCCACCTAGTGGTACCAAAAAAAATTGTACTAAAAAAAATTCAACAATTCAATAATCAATGATTGAAAATACATCAGCAACCCAAAAAACAAATTGTCTCAAAAATAGTGTAGAATTTAGTAGAAACATGCTTAGGAATACCGAAACACCTCCTTAATTGCAGATGAGATAGAGGAAACCCAAGTTCCAAGAGAATATAATCACCTATGTCCACTAAATAAGAACCAAATATACACCCATAAGCCTCAAAGATCACCCAAGAAACTCATACCAAAGTAACCCTCGACAAGAAAAACTAAGTCCAACTCCACTACTCATCTCTTCTAGGACCTCAAACCGACATCGTCCACCATGGGCCCTCCTCCCTAGAGTTCACAATAATGAAATAAGTGATGAGGGTGGCCAGATCTAGAAAAAAAATATATTTAAAAAGTGGTATATCTCACACCAACTTATGTTGATCTTAAAGAAAATCTTAAAAACTAATGTTCTCAGTACCTCCATTATCACAAAATCAAAGGAAAGAAGGCCTAGAGTAGAATGATTAGTGAAGGATTAAAACCCCGATGATGAAGAATGAACATTCCTGGAAGGAATTGTGAACCACATGTTCCAAAATAAATGATCCCACATCTATAGATTAAACCTCATCCGAGGAACCACCCATGAATATCAAACCAAAATGGATGAAACAACGAAAGGGGATGGATTTGAGTCTGCCATATAGGTTATATGTAGAAACCCTAGTGGGAATTATCACTATTTGTTAAATGTGGTTCCAACCTAGGATGTCAATGGATGGAATCCCAATGACTATTGATCATTTGGAAAATACAATTCTCTTTATAATTTCTAGCCAAGAGGAGTTTAAGGGTGGAGTTTTTCTCTTAACCCTTCAAGTGCTCTTGATCCATATAGGTTCACCAACCTATTTTTCCTAGAATTCTGGGATATTATTTATAATGATTTTTTGAAGATGATTTATATTTTGTTTAGAATTTTTATTCTTCCTAAAGGAGTTTACTCTAATTCTATTTTTCTATTTCCTAAATATGCATCTACTGTCTCTTTAAACATGTACAAACCTATGGAACTTGTTTACAGTGTCTATAAGATTATGATCAAAATATTAGCCCCTAGAATCTCCTTAGTTAATGGTAAAGTGGTATCTAATAATAAATTTTTATTTTTATAAGGGATGAAAATATAGGACTATCTAGAAATAGCCTCATAAGGGGTTAACCTATTTAATAAATTTATCAAGAGTGGTGTTATTTACCATAAGATCGATATTAAAAATGATTTTTACAGTATAAAATGGTAATTCATGTTTAAATTTATTTGTAAGTTTAGGTTTAGTGATTATTTTTCTAGATTTTTGTAAATATTCATTAACTCTATTAAGTTGTCCATTTTGGGAAATGGTATGCCAGAGGGATATTTCCCATGCTCATGTGGGGTCGAGAGAATTGACCCACTTTTTATTACTTTATTTAACGTTTTTGAATATTTTCTAAGTGTATCCATTTTGAAAATAGTTTATTAGGGTGTGATCAAACCTATCCAGGTTAGGGAAAGTCTAAAATCTCATAATCATTAGTTTTATAATGATGATCAAATCATTTTTTAAATCCTCACTTATAAAAACTTTGATATAAAGATAAGTAATTTCATCAAGATGTACTTGAATTTAGATGAGGGAAGGATTCAATTTAAATATTTGGATATCCCCTTATTTTGGGGAAGACCTAAAATATATTACTTCATGATTACATCAACAATATCAAGATTCAAAGGAGTTCTTAGAAAGATAGGGCTCTATATTATGTTGGAAGAATTTCTCTTATCAGTGGTATTGTAATACCTAAAGTTTTCTACTACTTCATGGTTTATAAATAGAATATTACCCTGGTCAAGAGTAGAAATATAACCAATGAAATTTTATCTGGAGTGGAATAATATTTTAGAATAAATATATCACTGTTAGTTGGGGAATCTTCGATAATCCTAATCATTAAGGAGGCTTGAGAATCAACAATTTAGAGTCATTAAATTATGAAATCCTTATAGAGCTCATATAGAGACTCTTAACCTGTATTCTCGAAGATAATAATATTATCATATCCAATTTTATTGAAATTGTTAAGTCTATAAAGCTTCATTACATGAACACAATTGTACAACCAACATCAAATAAGGTTTATACTGATTCTATGAATAATTATAAATGAATTTTATGCTTAAATTTTGATCTCACATTTTAGTTTGATAATTATATTATATTCCTTTTGTCTGATATGTTTCATGGTAATATACTTTACCATAATATTAATATTAGGGAGGAAATAAAATCCCCCCTTCATCAGATCCCTAGTTATCTAAGGGATTCAATAGAGGGGTATAACGTATAACAACATTTCTATTTATTACTCATTAATTCTTGATTTATTACATAACATTACACATAAAAAACCCAGAAAATCATTAAGTATAGTGTATTTGAGAATTAGTTACAGTATATAACTACTTAAAATAAGATATACATCATCTTGATTGAAAACCTCCTTAACATGTTCATAAAATTCATTTGTACTTAAAACAACATGGGATAACCAGGGGCCATAAATAATAAATGGATGATCTACAAATCCCAGTAAAGGAATAAATGTGGAATAACATGAAGAGAAAAATACATTTTATAAAATATTCATATCAATGGGGAATAAAAGGAGTGGGAATCATAAACATGAAAAATTATATATGATATAGTATAATAATCATAAAGGCGGTATGGGAAATGTGGTAATAACTTAAAACACTACATCAAAAACATAGGTTAAAGATAACTACCAAGACATCAGGATAGAAAAATTCCAATATAGGAATCAGGTTTACTCCCTATCCCATCATGATACCTTATGAGACTAAATATTACCCAATGCATCATAGTGTTATATAATTATGGGTGCACCCATCACTTTCATTTCATTCTCATGCTTAAGTGTTCATGTACATCATACAACATGGAATCATTAATCATCATATTTTATTCCAAGATCAAGGAGTGTAGAATACATACATTTAATTCCTAATTAAAATAAGTATAAGTGTATAAAAGTGAACATCATTAACAGGAAATGGGTATGGTATTCCTTAAATAATTGTTTAGGCATGAAAAATAATGGTGAAATTTTGGCAGCATAATGGTGTTACCTAAAAAATAATAAAATGGGTTGATGAGATAGAAATTGGTATCTCATAATTTGGAAATAAAATGGGAAGTAATAGGTACATGGAAATGAATATCCCCATATTGGTAATTTTAAATAGAAGCCATAATATAATAAATAAACTTGAATAAAGGGTAGATGGAAAGGATCCCTTACCTTCAAAGTGTGACCCTAATGCTTGGGAGGGGATTCTTGAGTGATTGGGGGAACATTAGGAGGACCCTAGGGAGGTAAAGTCAGATAAATTATGTGATCCAAGGATTTTGAGTGAAGTTAAATGGGATATTAGGTGGATTTATATATTAAATGAGTGGGGAATTCTTTTTAATTTTTCAAACTTCTGTTTTGAAATCTATATAAAAAAATAACCAAAACCACAAACCTTCCCATGTTTTCCCATGGTTTCTTACAAAGAGGGTTGGATTTAATTATTTTATAATTCCAATGGACTAATTTAATAAAATAATACCCTAGATAATGTGGAAGTGAGTCATACTCTTAAACAAATGATTTTAAATCCTTAAAATATATTATATGTTTTAGAGGATTCATAATGGATTTATAAAACTAATCAAATAAAAAATCACATTATTTTAAAGGGGAAAAATATATTTTGTCATGGATACCATTTATATTATTTATTACATCATTTTTGTGTCATTATGATTTCATAATACACACCATATATTTATACGGTATTTAATATTTACCCGAAAATTCGGCTATCTTGAAAAAGTTTGAAAAATTCATCATTGGATAATTTTGAAATTATTATTACAAAAATAAAATTTATTTTAAACAACTAATTTTCTAATTATTTGAATTTTTTAATTTTAATATAAAATCAACATTTATTGAGAAATATTGGGGTTTTTTTACAATAATAGTTTTCATACACTTATAAAAATGACATTTGACTTCATAAAAATTATATGACCATTTATATTTAATAATAATTATTTTACAATAATATTTTATTAAAAATATTATTTATTTTAAAAACCCATTAATTCATTAAATTAAATTCCTTAAATAAATTTGAATATTACCAAAAAATACACTTTGTGTTTTATTGAATCAAAATCAAAATCATTTATAAATTATTGATAAGAATAAAATATTAACATTATTCTATTGAAAATAAAATATACATATTCATGTTATTATGGTATTAATACATATCCCTTTAATGCACAAGAAAATTTACTAAGGGTAAAGTATGTAATGGTGAACCTTTCATGGGGTGGTTCGAGATACATTTTCTGGGTCGTGATCTTGATGAGCATGAACTTATCCCGTAAATGGTTTCACTCATGCTTAAGTTGTCAAATATCAGCTTGGTAATGGTAAAGGAAAAATCTTAGTGATGTTATCTCCCTTGGAAGTTCTAATTAATGGGATTCATAGGGTACAATCCTACTTGTTGATTCCATCATTTCATTTGTCTGTGTAAATTTGATTGGTTAAAACCCTATATTTATACTAATCATATGATCACTGTTCAAGAGCTATATTATAAATGGTAATTATGCTTAGTGGTATTTTAAATATGATAGGATATAATAAAACCAAATAAGTTCATGTGTTTTCGATAACTATAATACATAATAAGACATTTAATTTAAATAATAAGGGGAATTTTATTTATAAAAGTTCGGGTCAATACAATCTTCCCCAATTTAGAAATTTCTCCCTCAAAATTGGGTTTGACCACACCAAAAAAGATGAGGGTAATTCTATTTCATCACCTCCTTTGATTCCCATGTCACTTATTTAAGCTTCTAGATTCTATGTAGAACTTTGACTAGATGCATTGTCTTATTTCGTAGAACTTGGTATCTATAATCTAAGATATTCCTTGGTTTCTCCTCATATAAGAGATCATTCTCAAATAGTACCACCTATGTATTGAGTACATGTGAGGGGTCTGGTATATACTTCCTCAGGAGGGATACATGGAATACATCATTTACTTGAGATAGGTTAGTTGGATGTACAATTCGATTAGCCACCTCTCTGAGAAATCAAGGATCTAAAGGGGTTGATGTATCATTAAATAAGATTTCTCTTCTTTCAAAATCTCATGAATTTATTCCATGGAGAAATGAAAAGGACTGAAAATTATTTTTTTATTGAGAATAACTCACTTTTAAGGGATGAGGGGGAACAAATGATGACATCATTGACTTAGACAATAAAAAAGACCCAACATACCAAAGTCACAAGATCACAAAAAACCTGCACTACAAGAAATAATATCCACCCAACAACAATAAACATTAATTCCACTTTCCACTATCTCAAAGATTTATGGAAAGTTGTCCCATGTGGAAGCGCATGGGTGTGGTACCAATGGCCAAAGCCATACCCTCTCAAACATCTGATTCCGAAAATCCATGAAACAGTGAGAAGCCATTTCCCTGAACCTCATCTAGAACAACTTCTTACAGACAATAAATTTCTAAAACCCTATAGCATAGGACTATATAGGCCAAAACCAAATTCAAATTATGAAAATACATGCCACAAAGCAAAACAAACATCATCATCCCAAAGGAAATTCATCCATATCTGGTAATAAAAATTAAAATCCATTAAAGAGTATATTTAATTAAAACTATTTTATTTAATAAATATAAAAATCATTCTCTAAAAAGATAATGTATCTAAATATTCATAGAAAACACCACAAATTATAACACGAGATCATGTCTTACAAAATTACATTCATGAGAATGAAACTTCCTAGACCTATAAGATACTACTTTTCTGTTCTACATCAACACACACCACATGATATGATGAAAAGAAGTATAATTAACCTTGAATATATTTCCTTCCTCAAATAAATCAAGGATAGGGGGTGCTATTTTTCTTCTCTATTAAGAGAAAAAATATTGACTAACACTATCGATTCCAAATGAAGGATGACCCTTTTTGTTAGAAGTTTAGAAAGGTGTTAAAATATATGAGAAAACATATAAACGTCTATGAAAATATACGTTAATGATAAAAATGATTCACACCTCAAAAAATCTTTTTAACTTACCCAAAAAAAATCATGTCAGTCTTAGATAGATCTATAGTTACTCCTTAATGAGAAACAATATGTCCAAGTAATTAGACTCATCATGTCTAAAACATAAAATTAACATATTCTTGTACAACTGATTCAATTAAATGAGATTTAAAACCATCTGAAAATGGTTAATGATCCTCCATGGTAAAATAATAAATCAAGATATCATAGGAAAATATTATTAAAAACAAATCAAGATAAGTACTGAACACTTAATGAATGAATCCCATAAACACTGATAGTGTATCAATAACCCCTTAAGGAATAAAAAAACTCAAAATTTTTGTAACAACAATATAAATTAGTTTTTTGAATATCATCCTCCTCAACACTCATCTATTGATATCTGTAACACAAGTCTAAATTCAAGAATCAACTGGATTACATTAGTTGATAAAACAAGTCATCAATATTTGATATAGTATTCTGATTCATCACTATCACCCATTGTAATTATTTTTAATCAATGTACAACCTCAACCTCCATATTACTTCTTGGAAAACAAAATCAAGGCTCCATATGGAGATATGATAAGGTGAATGAAACCACCTAGTGAGATGTTTTCAATTTTAATATGAATCTACCAAAGACAAAAAGAAACCATCCAATAAGTTGCCATCAATATTGTGTATTTACCAATATATAATTCAATTAAATACTCAAAATTAGTCATTAGTGGTATATGGGTAACCTCCTGTAGTAAAACATCAATTAAATGCCCTACCACCATCAAAATATCCTTCACTTACACTTTATATGTGCAAGGAATTAAAACTTATACGCTAATATTGAATTAGTTGAGGTTTAATGTTCCAAAACCAATTACTTTGAACAATTTCTCTAATGAAAACCATATGATATTCAAAATTATTGTAATAAGTCACCCTTATTTAATAATATTAAATTTTGACTTGGAAAAAATGTAACCAATTCATTCCAGATATAACACCATATGATCACATGGATTATAAAACTCACGAAGTTTATGAATCATGTATCTGGATAACTCTAATACACTTATTAGGTTATGTGAAATAAATGAATGTGATACAATAGAATCAAAAAATAAATATACCATATTTTAAAAAATATATATCATATATCTCACTACCTCAAATCATCCTAACTCATCATCTTCCACTACATCAAGTTGTACGCATCTAGCTCCTCTGTCACACTTCCTAGAATACCTACCTCCTCCTTATCTTGAATCATTTTTCTATCTTTGGGGATGAGTAATATTTTGGGGCAAACCACTACTACAAACACCTTAAACTTATTGTATATCTAGACTCTGGTTATTTTTCTTCAAAAAATATTGAGTTACAGACTTTGATTAATGAAATGGCCTATCCACTATCACACTATACTCGGGTTCATACTGGCCTCCCTCATATGAAGTAATCACAAACTATTGATGTATTATACCTATGTAAAATCAATAAATCACACCAAAAATAAAACCCAAAGAGTCTCAAACTACTCATTCTCAATAATCATGAATATAGTGTCCTATAACAATGGCATAGTTTCTTTATTTAAAGGTTTATTTTTACAACTCTACCTAACATAAAACTATATATTCTAACCTCATATAAACCACTAGTCCTCACAAAAATCCCATCTATGAACTCCTCCATCCACTAAACCTCGGTATAAGTGTTCTAGTTAAATAAATAAACCTATTGATGAATATCGAGTCATAATCTCCTCAGAAAGTGGTGATTTCTATACTCCTAATCAATTAGAAAATCTAAAAATATTAAAATAAACACATTTACTTTACCCCATGATCATGAACACTAGAGTTTCTCTACTAAATAGATAATATCTCTTGTAGTATCTTTAGTTGATGACAATTAATCAAGAACTCCTTATCTAATTAACCGTGAAATGGAATCCACTTGATCACAGATTTAGAAAAATCACTGAGAAAAAAATTCAACCATTATTTTAATACTCCATGCAATAAAATTGATGCCAATAGATTTTTATACTCCTAAAATAATTAGATAATATATAATTTTAGCTCTAATTTCTCTATACATCACATAATTTCTTTATCTAAAATATTTTCCTTATACTTTAAAAAATTTTACCACTTGAACTCCCATTAATTAAATCACTATGCATGCTCGTCAACTAGATTCTCCCTCTAATAAAAAACTGCGGCTCCCTCATGCATCATGACTTTTTATACCTCATAATTTTTATGAAAAAGTGGAATAAATATAATAAAATAAACATATTAGACCAAGTATAATTTATATTTTTATAGTTATAACACTAAAAGGTCAATCATAAACAATAGTTCAATATATAACACCCAATCATAATTTCTGACCATTATATGATCTATGAACCCACATCTGTATAACTACCCTAGTGATAGAACACTATCCATATATCAATGATTCATAAACAATTAGGACCTACACTTAGAATCATAGGGGATATTTATGATCTGATTCAACTTCACTATTCCACTTCACATAAAATATTCAAGTAACATAACATCTTTACCATGAAATATAATGTTCACTAGTGTATGACAATAAAAAAATTTAAAATTCTGTCCTCGCCAGAACTCTTTATGAGTCAATGATGAGAGCAAGATTGTACCCAGAAACCCGACTTTAATAGGATAAGGGTTTATGACTAGAATCAATGGTATATAAATCAATATACAGGATTCATTACACATGTTTTAAGTAAAAAACCATCAAAACCACCATAAAATAACAAACCAATACTAATAACTCAAATGAATAAATGCATGAGTAATGTCAACGCACAAATCACTGAGTAACTCATCTTCAATATAAATAAGCCATTGATGAATGATTCATTTAAATTTAGATAGATCACCTTGTGACAAATATATCACCATACAATACCATTCATAACATGTTATTTTAAGTATAAAAAAAACTAAGAATAATGGGATGTGTAAATACATATACCTAGTAGGTTGCTCCTTTAACCTCTCTTATTCCAGGTGAATGGGAATTGTAAAGCCTTAGTGAATGAAACATGCATACACACAAAGATATTAATATATATATATATATATTAATAATTTAAAAAAAAAGAACACTTGTACTAGAAAACCTCCATCACATTTTACCTACCCCCAACACACATATCACCACAACCACAATATGACCACAGTCACATCAATCCCCACCTTGCACTGAATAACCACAAGAAATTATTTAAAAAACAAAAGTTTTTATAAACACAAAAAAAATATTATAATAATTACAAACATGTAGTTTAATTCCATTATTTTCCCATTATATCAACCCCCTTTTTTCCACTTTCCATTAACAATATTAATCCATGTTAATTTCCACCACTCTGCTAACCATAATTACCAATTTTCAATTAATTCATTATTTCATATCGATTCAACTTCTACTTTAATGTATATCACATTGATTATTTTTATTTATATTTAATTCCCATGGTATTTGTAGTAATTACCCATCATAACATTAACCAAACTATACAAACATACTAAACATGTATAAAAAGAACAGTTAGAATCCCCTACATTACGAAATATTGATTATTATTATTATTATTATTATTATTATTATTATCCTATAAATCTATAAATTTCTATCAATTATGAGAAACCAAATGATTCATCCACCCATACACTAATTCCAAAGAGAGATAAAGGATAAGAAGAGTCCTCTAATACACCATAATAACATACAATATGAATATCACATACTGATAATCCAAGCTTTAATTAGGTCCTTACCATTAATAAATCCATAAGGGGATTACAAGGATCATTAAAAAGATTCCAAATCAAAATTTGTTCCTTAGAAAGGTCTTATAGAAGTCTTATTATAAAATAATGAGGATTGGTCTACTTTCTAAATATTTTATAACATTTTCTTAAAAAAACAATAGTGTAGCCACTAATATAACCACATGATTTCTTAATTCAAATATTGATCTAAAATTTAGGATGTAATATAAATTATACCATAAAATCTGTAACCACATTATTTTTAAATATTCACATATCTAAATCTCATCATTACATGGATTATAAAATCATGGATTATAAACTTCTGAAAAATCATAGATTAATATTACTGTATACTCACATTCATTTTGTAATCTAATTAAAACTACAAAACCCTTAAAATTTTCCTTAATATGGTTTTTGATAAAATTATAAACTAAATTTAAACAAAAAAAATAGTGGTATTAACTATGAAATGGTTTGGGTATAAGAGTTTATGCATTAATTGATAATGCATACTGACTTATTATTTCTCATACTATAATCTATCATGTATATATTAAACATCATGTAATAATGAGTTATGAGTTTGAAATGTCTAAAATGGTAGTCTAACTGTAAAAAATTTTATATAGGAATTAAAACTATATCATAAAAAATTATAACATTTTGAAACATTTGAAAAATATTTCAATGATAGATGAAATTTTTTGAATCATTTAGATGCCCAATGTGTTCCCTTAGTGTCTATATAAATTATTTCATGCCTTATAAAATGAATTCAAGTGGGACTATATTTTGAAACTTTTGAAAACTTGTTGAATTGTTATTTTATTTTCATCATTTAAAATCAAGTTTTTAGTATATTGTAGATTAAAGAGGAATAATTTCTAAGCATTAAGAGATTCATTAGAACTTGTGGATACTATGTGAGGAAATATTTTGTTGGTTTCTTATTAAATACATATATCAATATCTTTTATAAGATATTGCATTGATTTATTTTATAAATAAAAATTTACATTCTTCATTTTTATATATTCAATTCAAATGAATGGATGGATCTTGTGATAAAAAAAAGTTTTGGTGGTTTGTTTCCAATATGTTTAGTATCAAATCCTCTTACATTAAATTTTCATAATAGGGTTTCATTTAGTGGATTATTTTTTTTAGGCTGATTCTCTCACTAATAAAGGTATAGATATGGTTATGGTCTTGTATTTATGTCATTCTCATGGAAATACTCTGAATTTGGTAGAGAATGACACACTTATTCCACTCAAATCCATTAAAAAGGATATTGAAATACCTTGGCATATCATTTATGTCATCCATAGATATAAGAGTCTTTTGAAAAGTCTCATGGACCTCTCTCACAAGTGGTGAGAATGAAATAAAGTATATGACTTCCTTACATTATAGGCCTCTCCAGGTAACCAGCTTATTATTTTTACCAACACAAGATCCATCCCCCTTAAATGTGTTAGCCTTGTTAAAGCTGACGCTGTAACACCCGAGATTCTTATGAGTAATTTTTTGTTTTTATATCATCAAAGAAATCTTTCACTACACACTTGCATGGCTTAAATTACACGCAATCACAACCTTCCTCGATAGCTTGCGTCGTACGCAATACCGAGTTTCACTAAACAGCGATATGCTATTAAAATATTATTAAAACTAGCCGTTATGAATAGTAATAACCACTTTTTGAAATTTTATAAATTTTATTTTTAAAATGGACTTCATTTTTTGGATTCGGAATACCGAAATTAGCCTAGGGTGAAATTTTGGTATGTTTCTGAAAACTTTCAATTTTTGATGAATAGTGAAACCACTAAGTGGTAGGTTAAAAAAACTGAATTTTGTATAAAACTTAATTTTACCGCTTCTGTGAATGGAATTTCGAAAATCCGACAGACACGGTTGATATCAGTAAGTAAAATGTGGTTCAATGAGGTAAAAATAATTTTTTGGTGAATAGTAACTTTTTACTATTTTTACCGCGGTTAATAGTAAATAGGGTAACTAAGGGTAAATATGATATTAATATTACCCTAACACATGTCCTAATTCTATTGGACAAGTGTAATTCGACCAAAAACAAACTTAGGAATAAAATATGACCATTTAGACCCACTTGGATTAGATTAGGACATTTATTATTAATTTATTTAAAGAAGGGTTAAAATAGTTAAAATCAAAGTTTAATAAGTAAATAATTTTTAATATGGGGTTATACATAAGATAAATTCGACTATAAATATTCATTAGAAAGCTAAAACAATTTCCTACATAATGGTATTTTATCTTTAATTTTTAGACATTAAATAATTTAATTTATTTATGACACAATGATGATGCAGTAATTTTCTTATTAATGAAATATTGACATAATTGATGTTATAAACACCAAATTAAATGTAATTTGAGACTTTTTATGAATTAAACTAATTTTATAGGTTACTATGATATATTATTGTTGATTTAATCAACTTGGTTCTAACATATAATTCTTTTATGACTTTCACAAAAATCATATATCAAATAGTGTCAAAATTGACACAAAATAGTTTTTAAATAAAATATTATATTATTAATTGTTATTTTATTCCTAAAAATCTAAGGTTCGGAAAAATGACTTAGATAAGGATATATATATTAATAATAAAAAATTTGGGGTTCGTTTGGCATGTTATAGTAAGTGTATTAACCATATAGTGAAAGAAAACAAAAAGACACGGTAAAAGTTAAATTATTTAACTTAGAGTTAAATCTAATTGATAAGTTTAAAATAATACCCTAATCTTGTCTAAATACTATTGGTTGATAGGATTTCGACCCATCCCCACTTTAGCTTCGAAATAAGACCCTTTGGAACCATTATAAACCGATTTTGACTTTAATATAAAATAATATTTTGAGATATTCCTAAGGTGCCCCTCTCCTCCCTTATAAAAGGGCACCTCCTCCCCCTCCTCCTCACACCAATTTGAGCACTCAATCTCGGCCAACCCCTGACTTTTTCTCCTCTACACTTCCCTAGAATAATCCTAGAGGTCCTGGTCTTCTTCAAAGACCAATCTTAGTTCCCTAAGTGGAGGATTCAAAGAGGCGTTCCAAAGAAGAGGTAATATCCATTACCGATCTTTTCAATTTCTTTCTTCTTCAACTTCTTCTTCTTTAGTTGTTTAATGATAAACTAATAACATCAGTATTACTTACATACTGATATGTTATTATAAATATTAAACAACCCTAATTCACCTTCTATCCATCCTACGGAAAAATGAAATCACCGCGCGTGCGTACGTACGGAATACCGTCTCCACGCCGTGGTGTAATCTATTTTCCACCATCACTTTACAAGGATGGGTATAATGGTGTAATGAGAAACTATTTATGATTATTATAAAGTAATATTGATACTGAAATAACATATATATACTCCAATACAGTTCCACGATCATAGGAACGATATCATCACTCGTGTGTACGTACGGAATACCGTCTCCACGATGTGATGCGACTCGTTCTACATGATCATCATTACATAGTAATTATATAAATGAGTTGAATGAATAAATATGATATATGTTACACTAATACCATTCTGGATATAAGGTATCTATAACCTTAAAAGAAGAATAAGAATGTATTCGGAAAAACATGCATAAGAACAAAAGGCAATAAAGACCCGAGTAACAAGTAACAATGAAATATTACTATCAAGAAGCTAAGAATATGACCATATATGATATCATATCAATATGTATGATTCTTGAATAAGTCAATAACATTATTTAAACCATTATACAGGAGCTTCGGACACGTACAAAGCAAATTGGATCTAAGGTAAGGTAAATATCACAATCTCATTTTTATCCGAGATTGTTTATTCGTAAGTATTTACTGGGGTGTATTTTATCATCCACATCCATGTTTCATCAAAATGTAATATTATTTACATCCACCTACAATTTTTTAAATCCATTTTTACCCTTCGGTGAGTTTTTAGTAATATGTATGAAAGGAATCTTTTGTCGTACGAGGTACTTTTTGACTTTTCCGACAAAAGTACGAAGAATGTTTTTTTTAACTTATACGGCATGAATGGATTTTTAAACATTATTTCCAAGAAGCTTCCTTTAAAAGTTTTCAAGTTTATTTTTAATCAACTTCTTTTATTTTAAAGTTTTATGACATGTTGTGAAAGGAAAAATGTTTTTGAAGAAGAAAGGATATTTTCCTCAAGAATGGAGTTCAAGTGTTTTATCAAAATTATTTTCCATCTAAGATAATAAAGGGTTCTGTTTTTATCCCTATTATTACATTGATTTGATCATGTTGTGATGGAATTATTTTTATGAATTCCTTTATCTTATATGAATTGATTTATGATGTCATGATGTTTCAAGAATCCCATTTTTGTTACATGTGTTATACGATGATGTATGTTTTATGATTATGTGGCACACATAAGAAAGGATTAATTATAAGATGGGTTGGACCTATATCTCCCTCCAATGCATTGGGTAAAGGTTTTATATCTCATGAGATAGACATGGCTGGAACGGTAGGTTATACCGGTTCAGTAAAACAGGACTGGAACGAGGGTGACTCGGTTCAGAAAGGGACTTTGTCCACTAAGATAGTCTTGGCAATGAGTCATGACTAACAAGAAATGATTTTCCATGATTATGTGTGCATGCCACAAAGTTTCAAGTTTTATGTTATGATTATGGGGATCTCATTTTCACTTCTATGATTTATTCCATGTTAAGATATTATGATCTCTTTTGCAGGTTTTGATTTTCAAAGAGATATGATATGATTTTTATTTCCTTTATTTGCCCTTGCTGGGCATTTGAGCTCACCCTTTTATGTTTTCTTTTCCCCAGGTCAGGAAGATGGATATTAAGTAAAATATGCTAAAAGGGACCCTAGATATGATGAAATAAATGGGAGACACTGTAGAAGATTTATGAACCAGTTGTTTATGTTTCCCAGTTTCTAAAGACACTATACCTATACGTTCCTTTGTGGTTTTGTCATATGTTGTAATAAGTGTGCTTCAATTTTGAAGTATTAACAATGTATGTAAATTATGGGTCGTTATAGTTGGTATCAGAGGCAAAGGAGGTAGGATTGTATTCGATCCTTGGGAACTCTCACATGTGAGCATTGGACGAAGCATGGCTCTCCGCCCAAGGGCTTCATGAGGAAATGGCTGCCACTGGGGATGGTGGTGTGTCCCGCCCAGGGGGTGTAGTCGCCCATGGAGTGCCCTGATAGGTATCAATTATAGTCCACTGGAAGTAATTCCAGACCGTTATAGTTGGTATCAGAGGAAAGGTATAGTGAACCTTTGGAAACTAGGATGTGAAAGCCTTAGTAAGAAGCCTAAGGATAAGTCTAAGCATAGAACACAATCTTAGTGTTTTAGAAATGGACATGAATACCCTAGGATAAGACCTTAAGCATGAAAATTTTATTCTTGAATTATGTGGTTTTCCTATTATAATTAGTGTTGCTCACACTATTCTTCTTGGTTTTAGTCAATGGCTGGAACTCGAAGGAACCGTGTTAATGCGGAATGCGATGGGCAATGCAATGATTGTCCCCCTGAGCAACCAAACGATATGGGAGCTAGAATGCAAAATCTTGTAGCCATGCTCACACAACTTTCTCAAGCTATTAATCATGCAGGACTTCCAAACGAGCAAAGGAAGGAGCAACATTCTGTTGAATCCTTCATGAGGCAGCGTCCACCTTCTTTCAGTGGGTCTACTGATCCATTAGTTGCTGAACAATGGATTAGTACTACTGAAAAGATATTTTCAGTTCTTCAATGTTCTGAGCATGATAAAGTCATCCTAGCAGTGTATCGTTTGGAAGGAGATGCTGATAAATGGTGGAATCTTATTAAGAATACGAGGCAAAGGGATGAAATTGAGTCTATGGAATGGGACAAGTTCAAGAACTTATTTTTCAATAAGTACTTCCCTCGTATTCTCCGAACAAAGATGGAGAAAGAGTTTCTTGAACTGAAGCAAATGGATGATGAATCTGTTGGTACCTATGAAGCAAATTTTACAAGACTTGCAAGGTACGCTTCTGGTATTATTATCCAACCTGAGAGTAAGATCGATCGATTCTTTAGTGGCTTAAAACCAAGTCTTCGAAGGGCGTTAGCCATAAGGGACTTCAATAGCTACGAGGAAATCGTTCGATGTGCTCTCAAAGTCGAGATGGAGATTGGAGTAACCCATCAGTCACATGGGTTTGA
The DNA here is from genome assembly GCA_963277665.1 of Viscum album. Taxonomy (NCBI): domain Eukaryota; kingdom Viridiplantae; phylum Streptophyta; class Magnoliopsida; order Santalales; family Viscaceae; genus Viscum; species Viscum album. The sequence continues at coordinate 2,057,549,001 of OY728156.1, read as the reverse complement.
TAAGAAGAGGAAGATGGAATTCAAAGGAAAATCTAAAGAGCACACTGAAAAGAAGATGAGCTTTCCCTTATGCTCAAAGTGTGGAAAGAAACATGGAGGGAGTTGTCTTAAAGGGACAAGTAAATGTTTTAAATGTGGAAAGGAAGGTCATCGGGCATTTGAATACCGTGATAATGGGAAGAAGATGTCTAATGACGCAAACAAATGAAGGGATACACAGAATGAACCTACTACACTTCAATGTTTCAAGTGCAAGGAGATGGGGTACTATGACAATCAATGCCCAAATCCAAGGGTTGATGATGATGGTCGACGTCAACAAAATATTAAGGCTAAAGAAAAAGGAAAGTCACATGCAATTTCTATCAGCGATGTGGAGTATGATAACGAAGTGGTGAAAGGTACACTTACCATCCACTCTAAAGTAGCAAATGTTTTATTTGATTCTGGATCCACCCACTCTTTTATTTCTAAAGAATTTTCTAAGGGTATCACCGTATTACCTCAACAATTAGATGTTGAGTTAGCTGTGACAACACCTAATGGCACAACAGTTGCATCAAAAGTTTATAATTCTTCTCCGATCGAAGTTTGTGGGAAAGTGCTTCCTGCAAATCTTGTGATCCTTCCTTTAGTAGAATTTGATGTGATTCTTGGCATGGATTGGCTTTCTCTACATGGATCTCATATCAATTTCCAAAGAAGGGAAGTCACATTTCATATTCCAGATCAATCTACGATCGTATATCAATGCAAGGATGAACATAACCTTCCAGTGGAAATTTCTTCCATCTTATGGGTATTGATTCCACTAAATGAAGGTTATTTATCTCAAATGGTTGGTGAGAAACTCACGATTAAGAATATGCCCATTGTACGGGAGTTTGATGATGTCTTTCTGGAGGAATTACCGGGTCTTCCACCAAATCGTGAAGTTGAGTTTTCAATAGAACTCGTACCGGGTGCTTTTCCTATTTCAAAGACACCATATAGAATGGCCCCAACTAAGTTGCAGGAATTGAAGAAGCAACTCCAAGAGAATCTTGATAAGGGATTCATACGCCCTAGTGCGTCACCTTGGGGAGCACCTGTTCTATTTGTTAAGAAGAAAGATGGATCAATGAGACTCTGCATTGATTATCGAGAACTTAACAAGATCACTATCAAGAACAAATATCCTCTCCCACGCATTGATGACTTATTTGACCAACTACGCGGAGCTCAATACTTTTCCAAGATTGATCTTAGTTCAGGGTATCATCAATTAAGTGTCAAAAGGGAGGATATACCAAAGACGGCTTTCCATATAATGTATGGACACTATGAATTTATAGTGATGCCATTTGGTCTTACTAATGCCCCTGCTATCTTCATGGATCTAATGAATAGAGTCTTTAGAGACTATCTTGATCAATTTGTGGTAGTCTTTATAGACGATATTCTTGTCTATTCAAAGAGCAAGGAAGAGCATGAAGATCACTTGAGAATTATATTGAAGACCCTGAGAAAGGAGAAGCTTTATGCCAAATTTTCCAAGTGTGAATTTTGGCTTCAAAAAGTTGCATTTTTGGGTCACATAATCTCAAAAGAGGGGATATCTGTAGATCCAGCAAAAACAAAGGTTATCGAAAGATGGTCGAGACCAACAAAAGTAACTGAGATTAGAAGTTTTCTTGGTTTGGCTGGATATTATCGACGTTTTGTAAAAGATTTTTCACGATTATCTAATCCACTCACCAAGTTGACTCGGAAAGGAGTTAAGTTTGTCTGAACAGAGGAATGTGAAGAGAATTTCAAGGAGTTGAAAAGAAGGTTATCCAGTGCACCTGTGCTCACACTGCCTTGTAGTGGAGAAAGGTTTGTGATCTACAGTGATGCATCCAAGAAGGGATTGGGGTGTGTTCTTATGAAAAATGATATGGTGATAGGTTATGCCTCACGATAGTTGAAAATCCATGAGAAAAATTACCCAACACATGATTTGGAGTTGGCTGCCGTAATCTTTGCATTAAAGATTTGGAGGCATTACCTTTATGGTGAAAGGTGTGATATTTATACTGATCATAAAAGTTTAAAGTATATTTTCGCCCAAAAGGAGTTGAATATGCGTCAAAGAAGATGGTTGGAGCTGATTAAGGATTATGACTGCTCAATTCATTACCACCCTGGGAAAGCAAACAAGGTGGCAGATTCATTAAGTCGACAAGACCATGCTAGTTTATCCATGATGAGGATCACAAAAGATCCAATATTTATGGATTTACAAAGGATGGATCTTGGAATTATAATGGAAGGGGAAAAATCTTATCTTTCTCAAATTAATGTTCAACCATCTATACATGTGAAGATTAAAGAGGCACAGAAAGAAGATGTTGAGTTACAAAAGAAGGTGAGAAATGTTCCTGAATTCAACCTTGATTGTGATGGTATAATAAAGTTCAGGAATCGGGTTTGTGTTCCTTCTATCCCCGAATTAAAGAAGGAGCTGCTGGATGAGGCTCATAGTTCTTCATTCTCTATTCATCCTGGAAGCACGAAGATGTATAGGGACCTAAAAGAGTACTTCTGGTGGGATGGCATGAAAAGAGATGTTGCTGAATATGTCTCTCGATGCTTGGTTTGTCAACAAGTTAAAGCTGAGAGACAGAAGTCTAAGGGGATGTTACAACCATTACCCATACCCGAATGGAAATGGGAAAACATCACTATGGACTTTGTCACAGGACTTCCCAAAACATCCAAAGGCAATAACGCTATATGGGTCATAGTTGATCGTCTTACAAAGTCTGCACACTTCATTCCTATTAGAGAGGATTTCTCTCTAGATCGGCTTGCTAGGATATATGTAGAGGAAGTGGTAAGATTGCATGGAGTACCACTTTCTATTATATCTGATCGGGATCTGAGATTTACCTCAAAGTTCTGGCAAAGTCTTCAGCATACTCTGGATACAGAGTTGAGTTTCAGCACTGCTTATCATCCCCGGACAGACGGTCAGTTTGAGAGAACAATTCAAACCCTAGAAGATATGTTGAGAGCTTGATCTATGGATTTCAAAGGAGGTTGGGATCAACACCTACCTTTGGTGGAATTTTCTTATAATAATAGCTTTCACTCCAGTATTCAGATGGCTCCTTATGAAGCTCTCTATGGAAAGAAATGCAGGACTCCAACTTGCTGGGATGAAGTTGGGGAAAGAAAACTATTAGGACCTGATCTCGTTGATGAAATGGTAGAAAAGGTTAGATCTATTCAACAACACATAAGAGCAGCTCAGAGTCGACAGAAAATTTATGCCGACAACCGAAGAAAAGACCTAGAGTTTGAAGTGGGTGATAAATTGTTCTTACGAATATCTCCCTGGAAGAGGGTTATGAGATTTGGAAAGAAGGGGAAGTTGATCCCTAGATATATCGGTCCTTTCGAAATACTGGATCGTGTTGGGAAGGTAGCTTACCGATTGGCGCTTCCACTGAATCTCTCTCAAGTTCACGATGTGTTCCATGTATCTCTCCTAAGAAAGTACATACCAGATCCTTCACATGTACTCAGCTCAGAAGTTGTACCGCTGGAGCAAGATCTTTCTTATGAAGAACAGCCGATAGAGATTCTGGATCGTAGCGAAAAAGTCCTACGAAACAAGAACACTCGATTGGTGAAAGTTTTATGGAGGAACCACCAACTTGAAGAAGCTACATGGGAGCTTGAGGATATGATGAGGGAGAAGTATCCTCATCTGTTTGTTACAAAGTGACGAATTTCGAGGGCAAAATTCTTTTTAAGGGGGGTAGAATGTAACACCCGAGATTCTTATGAGTAATATTTTGTTTTTATATCATCAAAGAAATCTTTCACTACACACTTGCTTGGCTTACTTTACACGCAATCACAACCTTCCTCGATAGCTTGCGTCGTACGCAATACCGAGTTTCACTAAACAACGATATGCTATTAAAATATTATTAAAACTAGCCGTTATGAATAGTAATAACCACTTTTTGAAATTTTATAAATTTTATTTTTCAAAATGGACTTCATTTTTTGGATTTGGAATACCGAAATTAGCCTAGGGTGAAATTTTGGTATGTTTCTGAAAACATTCAATTTTTGATGAATAGTGAAACCACTAAGTGGTAGGTTAAAAAAACTGAATTTTGCATAAAACTTAATTTTACCGCTTCTGTGAATGGAATTTCAAAAATCCGACAGACACGGTTGATATCAGTAAGTAAAATGTGGTTCAATGAGATAAAAATAATTTTTTGGTGAATAGTAACTTTTTACTATTTTTACCGTGGTTAATAGTAAATAGGGTAACTAAGGGTAAATATGATATTAATATTACCCTAACACATGTCCTAATTCTATTGGACAAGTGTAATTCGACCAAAAACAAACTTAGGAATAAAATATGACCATTTAGGCTCACTTGGATTAGATTAGGACATTTATTATTAATTTATTTAAAGAAGGGTTAAAATAGTTAAAATCAAAGTTTAATAAGTAAATAATTTTTAATATAAGGTTATACATAAGATAAATTCGACTATAAATATTCATTAGAAAGATAAAAATATTTCCTACATAATGGTATTTTATTTGTAATTTTTAGACATTAAATAATTTAATTTATTTATGACACAATGATGATGCAGTAATTATCTTATTAATGAAATATTGACATAATTGATGTTATAAACACCAAAATAAATGTAATTTGAGACTTTTTATGAATTAAAATAATTTTCTAGGTTACTATGATATATTAGTGTTTATTTAATCAACTTGGTTCGAACATATAATTCTGTTATGACTTTCACAAAAATCATATATCAAATAGTGTCAAAATTGACACAAAATAGTTTTTAAATCAAATATTATATTATTAATTGTTATTTTATTCCTAAAAATCTAAGGTTCAGAAAAATGACTTAGATAAGGATATATATATTAATAATAAACAATTTGGGGTTCGTTTGGCATGTTATAGTAAGTGTATTAACCATATAGTGAAAGAAAACAAAAAGACACGGTAAAAGTTAAATTATTTAACTTAGAGTTAAATCTAATTGATAAGCTTAAAATAATACCCTAATCTTGTCTAAATCCTATTGGTTGATAGGATTTCGACCCATCCCCACTTTAGCTTCGAAATAAGACCCTTTGGAACCATTATAAACCGATTTTGACTTTAATATAAAATAATATTTTGAGATATTCCTAAGGTGCCCCTCTCCTCCCTTATAAAAGGGCACCTCCTCCCCCTCCTCCTCACACCAATTTGAGCACTCAAGCTCGGCCAACCCCTGACATTTTCTCCTCTCCACTTCCCTAGAATAATCCTAGAGGTCCTGGTCTTCTTCAAAGACCAATCTTAGTTCCCTAAGTGGAGGATTCAAAGAGGCGTTCCAAAGAAGAGGTAATATCCATTACCGATCTTTTCAATTTCTTTCTTCTTCAACTTCTTCTTCTTTAGTTGTTTCATGATAAAGTAATAACATGAGTATTACTTACATACTGATATGTTATTATAAATATTAAACAACCCTAATTCACCTTCTATCCATCCTACGGAAAAATGAAATCACAGCGCATGCGTACGTACGGAATACCGTCTCCACGCCGTGGTGTAATCTATTTTCCACCATCACTTTACAAGGATGGGTATAATGGTGTAATGAGTAACTATTTATGATTATTATAAAGTAATATTTATACTTAAATAACATATATATACTCCAATACAGTTCCACGATCATAGGAACGATATCATCACTCGTGCGTACGTACGGAATACCGTCTCCACGATGTGATGCGACTCGTTCTACATGATCATCATTACATAGTAATTATATAAATGAGTTGAATGAATAAATATGATATATGTTACACTAATACCATTCTGGATATAAGGTATCTATAACCTTAAAAGAAGAATAATAATGTATTCGGCAAAACATGCATAAGAACAAAAGGCAATAAAGACCCGAGTAACAAGTAACAATGAAATATTACTATCAAGAAGCTAATAATATGACCATATATGATATCATATCAATATGTATGATTCTGGAATAAGTCAATAACATTATTTAAACCATTATACAGGAGCTTCGGACACGTACAAATCAAATTGGACCTAAGGTAAGGGAAATATCACAATCTCATTTTTATCCGAGATTGTTTATTCATAAGTATTTACTGGGGTGTATTTTATCATCCACATCCATGTTTCATCAAAATGTAATATTATTTCCATCCACCTACAATTGTTTAAATCCATTTTTACCCTTCGGTGAGTTTTTAGTAATATGTATGAAAGGAATCTTTTGTCGTACGAGGTACTTTTTGACTTTTCCGACAAAAGTACGAAGAATGTTTTTTTTAACTTATACGGCATAAATGGATTTTTAAACATTATTTCCAAGAAGCTTCCTTTACAAGTTTTCAAGTTTATTTTTAATCAACTTCTTTTATTTTAAAGTTTTATGACATGTTGTGAAAGGAAAAATGTTTTTGAAGAAGAAAGGATATTTTCCTCAAGAATGGAGTTCAAGTGTTTTATCAAAATTATTTTCCATATAAGATAATAAAGGGTTCTGTTTTTATCCCTATTATTACATTGATTTGATCATGTTGTGATGGAATTATTTTTATGAATTCCTTTATCTTATATGAATTGATTTATGATGTCATGATGTTTCAAGAATCCCATTTTTGTTACATGTGTTATGCGATGATGTATGTTTTATGATTATGTGGCACACATAAGAAAGGATTCATTATAAGATGGGTGGGACCTATATCTCCCTCCAATGCATTGGGTAAAGGTTTTATATATCATGAGATAGACATGGCTGGAAGGGTAGGTTATACCGGTTCAGTAAAATAGGACTGGAACGAGGGTGACTCGGTTCAGAAAGGGACTTTGTCCACTAAGATAGTCTTGGAAATGAGTCATGACTAACAAGAAATGATTTTCCATGATTATGTGTGCATGCCACAAAGTTTCAAGTTTTATGTTATGATTATGGGGATCTCATTTTCACTTCTATGATTTATTCCATGTTAAGATATTATGATCTCTTTTGCAGGTTTTGATTTTCAAAGAGATATGATATGATTTTTATTTCCTTTATTTGCCCTTGCTGAGCATTTGAGCTCACCCTTTTATGTTTTCTTTTCCCCAGGTCAGGAAGATGGATATTAAGTAGAATATGCTAAAAGGGACCCTAGATATGGTGAAATAAATGGGAGACACTGTAGAAGATTTATGAACCAGTTGTTTATGTTTCCCAGTTTCTAAAGACACTATACCTATACAGTCCTTTGTGGTTTTGTCATATGTTGTAATAAGTGTGCTTCAATTTTGAAGTATTAACAATGTATGTAAAGTATGGGTCGTTATAGACGCCATTGGATTGCACTACTTTAGACCACCTTGAACATTTTTTTGGCCTCAAACGTTTCTCAAAATAAAATATATTTTTGTTGGATATATATTTTCCTAAAACATGATGTGTTTTAAGAAAAATGGACATGATTATTGATGTTTTTCATAATCACGAGGTAATTTTAAGAAAAATGTGTGTGGTTTATAATAATTTTCAAAACATGGTAGTGGATTGAATTTTAATGATATTTCAATAATAAAATCACAATTTATTTAACTAAAACCACATTATGGTCTCAAAAATAATACTTTTTAAGGATCATCTAAAAATATATTCAAACTATAAAAAACATTCTGTTTATCCTTGCAATTGTTTTTACTAAGAAAAAACCAAGATGTGGTTTATAGTAAACCATGGAGAGGTTTAAGGTTTCACAAAGGAATATTTTTAATAAAATTATCAAAAACCTACACTATAATGGATATGAGGGGCTTTACAACCATTCCAAAAACATTTTAGTGGATGAAATACAGGTTTAATGTAAATGTATATGGTTGATTAATTTATAGTGTTCCTAAATTATAAAATAAGTATAAATATAAAATAATTTCTATTTATTTATTAAATATTCATAAAAATTTATAAAAATTTCCCATATTCCATATACATATTTGGAAAATAAATAAACCATGAAAAAAATAATTTTAGTGGATTTGATTACAATTTAAATAAAGTGATTGAAATATATGATATTTAAATTATGGAAATTATTTACATAAAATATTAAATGTTCATATAGAATATAAATGTAGTTATATGTTTTAAATATCATATATTTTAAATATAAAATATTTCATATTGAATACCATGTAAATTAATAATATGAAAGATTTTATGTTGAAATTAATGTGAAACATTCATGTTTGTTTATTTATATATTATCCACATAGATTATTTTATTATAAAGTTTTTATAATTTTTTATTTACGAAATGTTCATAAATATTTATCTCAAGTATGAATCTATGAGTTTTTCATTTATTAATTTAATATATACTTTATTTAATTCATGAATATAAGTTTTATAATATAAATGAATGTATATTTTAGTTAAAACTGTTAAACTTATTCCTATAAATGTCTTTTTAGTTGTATAAGAACTTAATTTCTAGTTATGACATAATATTTAATTATTTTCAAAAAATATTATCAATTTTTTATGGTTCATGAAATAAAAAGTGAAGGTTGGTTTTTATTTATACAAATTATGTGGTAGGATTGTATTGAAATTGAGGATTCCCTTGAGTATCAATCTATTTTTTGAGGGAATTTGGGTCATACTTATCACTAGAAAGGGGGTTTATGTTATTCCTAAAATAGTGGGAGTTGACTTCATATCACACCATACTTCCTCTTGTGAATATTTTTGATATATAAGATTTTAAACCTTTACATTAAATGGTTTCATGTACCCTATACATGGGATGCATTTGGATATGTATGAATATAATTGGATTTAATTGTTGGGTAAGTAAATTTTATCATGAGTTGTATAAGGTGTTATACATTAATATGTTTTGAATATATTATTTTGGTTTTCAATATTGGATACATAAATAAATCATTAGAAATATGTATACAGGAAGGTAATATATGAGATAAGATGGTGAAATTTTAAAAACTCTTTAAAATGAGAGTTTTATATTCCTTTCTATGAAAACTATTTCTAATACCTTGATCATATAAATATATAGGTTCTTACATATTAGAGTGGACATGGATAATTTTCATAAGGAGATCATGATGGGGTGGAGATAATAGTATTAGGTGTTTGTATTAGGTGGGAGATTTAGGTTACACTAAGCTAAGATACCTTCAAAACTAAGATACCGATGGAATTAAATTGGGATAATCCATGTGATGGATTTAGGTAAGGAGTTGTCTACTCAATAATCCAAGATTAATATATTATATGATTGATACGATAGTATTCCTTAATAGATAAGAAATAAAAGGAACACTAAAGAGGTCTCAAAGAATCGGTTAAATATGGATATTATACCACTAACATATATGATGTAAAATTAAAAAGGATCCTTATTTTAATATGGTAAAATTTAATAGAAGTCCTTATTGAATGATCATAATACATTATACTCATATGATAAAAGATAAAATTATAGATAAAATATCATCATCATTATAAAATTTTACTTTAAGATCAATTCATGAAAACGATATATGTATAAAAAGATTTTTACCTAACATAAAATTATTTTATCTATATTATTTTTATAAAATGTGGTAAACAATTCCCACATCACAACAGTGATATATTTTAAATACAAAATATTCTTTTCAAGATATTAATCTAAACACATAGAATATCATATGTGATACAGTCATTAACAGTTTATTTTTTAAATATATAGATAAAGGAAATAAATATTATTTCCAAATACAAAATATTTTCTGAAATAGAAAAATATTTTGGATAAAATGTAGTTTTTTAGAGGCCAGTGAGAGGATTTTTGAATTTAAAAAAGTTTAAAATATAATATATAAATGATTATACAAGTCTAATTCTAAGAGAAAGCTATTTTATATCCTAAATTAGTATAGGATAAATTGGAAAAAATAATCTTAATATAAATAGGTGAATTTAAAATTATTACCAAATGGTCTCTCAAATTTTTTTAAATTTTTGGAAGAGTTATAAGATGATGATGATGATATTATAAATAGTTCTAATTATTTAATAATATAATTTATTAATGTCATTAGATTTTATAAAGTAAATAAGTTTCAATATTATATTCAAAGAGTTAAATGTAATAATTATAAATCCCAATCTCACCATTATTCAAACAATAATTCTCCATAAATTTTAACCCATTAAAGAAGTTTAATTAGAGGATTTACCATAGAGTTACATGGATATATAGCATGAATTACACAATGATATAATATATTTAACAAAACTGTAAAATATAGAAAACATAAGGCTTATCTAGTGGTTTATCATATAGGATATGATTAGACTAGAATTTATATATGATTTTTTATTAAAGGGGTTTAAAAATATGTTGAATATATCTTGTTATATAAAATGTTATCTCTACATTATCATTCTTTCATGTTTTTTACATATATTACATAATGTTAAATGATAATTAAACTCTCAAGGTATGACTTTGAGTTTTCCCTAACTAATTCTCATCGGTTTATGATGGAATTTAAAAATTTGTGTGAGTTGGGTATTTTATAATAATATAGGATTATCTCATGAGGTGTAAAAAGAGTTTTATGTGATAGATTCCCTCCAAGTAAACGCTATGTATTTAGCATATTGGGGATTCATGTTTTATATTTAATCCACATTAATAAGGGTTGACATGATATCAAGAATGATAACCTTTATACTATTATATATTTATTGTTATGATAATGAAATTTATCTAATCATTGATTTCTTGGGTAGGTTATTAATCATGTGGTAATTTATTGTTTAACAAAGATGGGATTTATTATCTTGTATGATGAGTATGAAATTTGGACCCTCAATTAAGATGCATGAAATAATTGTATAGAAAACCCTAGATAATAAAAAAAAATTATTCTTATCTATTTTGATAAAAATCATGTGATGTTTTCATCCATATGAGTGAATGGAATGTGATGTGTTCATCTACCTGGTTAGTTTATGCATGTAAAATTGAGGATATAAGTGTCGACTATTTGATAATGACATACATTGTATGTCTTGGTCTCTTGATTTCATATAAGATGGGATTATATGATTGTAAATATTTTATATGAAACAAATAGTGGAAACTTTTATAGAGATACATGAGTGTCACTGATGTTTTTTCAGTGGATATACTTTGTAGACAATTATGGATTTAATAATTCAAAATTATTATTAATGCTACAAAGGCCCATGGTGTATCAAATTTTGGTTATGTGAATGATTAATATATTTTTTATAATTTTTTTTGTATAAATTTTTTGAATAAACAATTTAGGAATACCCTAAAATATCTTCATAATAAATTAAAAAGAAGTTTTGGGTATATTTTCATATGTTTTTATATATGATATAACATACGATGAAAATGAATGATAGATTTTCTAAAGGTAATTTTTTAAGATATTCAAAGTCATTTTCAGTATGGTTTCACAAGTTTTTATGTATGATGTAACATAAAGTGAATGTTTACTAAGTATATGAGGATTTAATGATATTTATTTATTGACATAATTATGAATTAATGCTAAACTATAGGGTGGTGGTATTAACCACATTGTAGTTTGAGCTAAGGTAAACCACACCATAGTGAATGTCACTAAATTATGGTTTTATGAATCAAAGTATGTATTATATGATAATATATAATGATGGTTTATTTTTCCTAATATAAGTTATCATTTTCAAATGAAATACCATGTGATGATCTTTATGTAGTTTCAAAAATCCTAAAATGATTGTTTTAACATTAAAAAATTTTAGGTAATTAAACCACGTGTTGAGATACTTGATAAATATTGAATTGTTTGAGAAACTTTTCAATGATAGTTGAAAATTTATAATCCCAATGAGTTTCATTGTTGGATATATTAATAAGTTAATGCCTTTTAAAATGGATATATATGAGACTGTGATTATATCACTATAAAAATACAAAAATTAAAGACATATTCTCTTCATATACCAATATCGAGGTCATGGAAGATAGTAGAATTAGGAGAAATATTTTCCAATCATTGGGTGATTCTTTATATCCCATGGATACCCTTGGATGAAGGATTCCATTATATTATTCTTAGGGATCTCTATGAAGATCATTTATACTATATTGTATAGATTTATTTCATTAAATAAAACTTATTCTCTTAATTTATATTTATCCAATACAAATGAATGGACAATTTTTATAGAAATAAAGGTTGCAGTGGTTTGTTAACATTGTGTTTAGACTAACATTTTCCATTTTAAAACTCTCTATGTTTATATACCCAGGTTTTAATTCAAAAAAACATAGAATAATTCATAAATCATATTGTATAGTGACCTCTCCAATCTTTATCTCCTTTATTCCATCAACCCTCAATCATGGTTAACCACTATTAGAACTAACCACAACATGTTTTGATAAAACAAGAATAGGTATTCATGTCATTTTTAATTTATCCTCAAATTCAAATCATTAACTTCCCTTTTCTTTTTCAATTCCCAAAAAACATAGAAAGGTAAAAAAAGAAAAAAATATCCCCTCTAAATTAGGTACCTCTAAAAATTTTACCCAAGAAAATCCAAATGATAATAAATAAAGTAATTTCTCAAAACCTAAACCATCACATGACACATCTTAAGTAGTGAAACAAGATATCATTCCATAAGACATTAATATCCATATTATGTAAAGAAATATATTCATATTAATATCCAATATATGTAATTTAGTGAAAATATATATTTTATGAATAATAATAGAGAATATGTAAAATTCATACATTTATCTATATTGATTCAATTTATATCTTCCATTAACTTGATAAGTGACACTAAGAAACAACCAAAAAACTTTTTCCTTTGTATGTAATCTATTGACTACCTAAATAATGAGTTAAATTCATATAACCACTCTTTATCCATGACATGCTATAATATAATATGAAAATGAGAGAAGTGGGGGTCTCAACCTAAGTGATTTACATAAGCTATAATCACATTAAAAATTAACCTTGATTCTCCTTTTATATTCCTTTTTTAGTAAATAAAGAAGGATCCTAATGAAAAAAAATTCCAGAAATTTCAGTGTAATAATGGTAGTGGGATACAAATTTTTTAACATATTATTCAAAAAAATCTAAGTGTCATAAATGTTCAAAAAATAATATTTATTATAACAAGTTAAATTTCACTTAAACACATAATGAAATGATGTGGTATCCAATATAATGATAGTCACCTTAGAAATAATGATATTGAGAAAGGTAAAGTGATATATTATATATCGTAACCCCGCTTAGTATATTTCACTCGGCCCAACTAAGCTATGACATTATTATATATTTTGAAATATTATAATATTATGTATTTAATATTTCAAATTAATTTTTATTACATATGTAATTAATTTAATTTCATAATATTTTATGGTCCAATTATTAAATGGATCAAAAAAAATTAATGAGTCTTTTAATTAAAAAAATCAAGGTCTGATTAATAAATTGTTTTGGTAAGGGTCGGTCCAGCCATGCTTGATTAATAAATGAGTCAGGAATTTTTCAGCACAAACTCAATAGGCCCAAATCATGTTTATGTTTAATAACCACCATTCATATCACACTGCACTTCACGCATCTGTCATCACAATTATCATATTTATTGATAAGAAAGTAACATAGTTTAGAACACAGTATATTGAAAAAAACACAATGTAACTATTGAATAATTAAAACATAATTATTCACCATGATATAAAATAAACATCTTTTAGTAAAAATAATAGTGAATCAAAGTTTTATACTTGCCTACCTACCATATAAATTCAACCAAACACTATCAATGTGTAATATCACTACACTTCCTTGATTTTTGATATGAAGGCCTCCACTCAAAAGAAACAAGATGATAAATCTATTAGTCATACTCGTTAAATATTTTTAGAATCATTTTCTAATACTTTAGACGATAAAACATTAATATAAATAGGTCAAAAACCTTGATAGGATAAACAATAAAATGTTGGTAGGTTAAAAAATAAATTTCTATTATGAATGAGGAGAAATCATTAGCATGGGAGAAAATGTGAAGAATTAAATTTATAAGTAGAATCATCTCATATCCCATATTTTTATAATTTTTAAGGGTCATAAAAGTTTTAATGTCAATCATAATAGAATTTTTATCAATAAAATTACTCCATCTTAAAATTATAGTTTCCCCTCATGTTGGGAAAATAACAAAATAAACAAAAAAATTTATAAATTCTAAAAAAATAATATTTGGATCTATAAATAGATTATAGATTAGATTTATTAGTATAGTTCCATTTTATTAAACATGAAAATTATTAATTTTTTATTAATGATAAAATTTATTATTTATAAATTTAGTAATGATAATAATTAATTAATCATGTGATTGTTATTAAATATAACTAAAATGTTATATTATTTTTTAAATGATATTATAATTTTCTATTGTTATTAAATGTGATTATTTTTATTATTTTTGAACAAGTTAAGTTTAATGAAATATCTATTAATTAAAGAAAATAAAATTCCTTTTAAAACTGGGAAAAGAGGGAACTCGTTACTTATCCCATAGGACTAGAGGCACATATGCCTGAGAGAAACATGATCTGAAGTCCCAAACATGGTCCAGAGGATCCAAATACATGAAGTCCCATAATGAGTGATAAAAATACCACCATTAAAGGTTTCCATTAGCATGTTAAGGTACATCACATGTTTATGTTATATTTCTCTTTACTTTAAATTAATTATTATAACATGTCATTATCACACCCATGTGGATCCATGGGGTCATAAAATAGACCCAAGGATGCCCATGGTCATACATATATCATCCAATAGGATTAGTACATGTGTTATGGTAGTTTTATATTATTATAATTTTATTTTTTTAACATTATTTACTAGATTTAACGTTTAACTATGGTAAAAATAATAATTACTAAAGTTACTATTCATAATGTCCCAAAATAAAAGGTACTTATATAAAAAATTTGGACCTTATAATTCCAAATATGGAATCCATTTTTCCAAATACAAAACATAGAACTTGTAAAAAATAATTTAAAATTAATTCATGTTGTCAAAACCAAAAGGCGGGTTTTTAAAAAGTAAAAACTATCAAAGGATTAACATGTGTTTATTTCTAATTTAAAAGAGAAATTACTTCCAATAAACAAAATTGGATTAAATGATAAAAACTTAATTCAATTAAACTTTAAAACCAATTAAAATTAAAATCTAACTATATAAATAAATTAGATTAAAAGGTATTTTTGAATTAAAATGCAGTATTTTTTACTATTCATTAAAAGTGAACTTTATTGGAAAATTACCCAAAATTTAACCAAAGTAAATTTTTATGTCCTGATTCTATAGAAGAAGTTTATTTTCTAAAATAGAGCATATAAAAGTGAAAAAAATATATTTAAAAAGGGTTGTCTTTCAAAAGGTGGTAAAACAACCTTTTAAAAATATTAGAGTATTTTATGCTTAAAATAGGATTCAATCCCATTTTAAGCCTCTAAAATTTATTGGATAAATGTAAAAATAGTTAACAAACATGTATAATCATATTGTAGTTAGTTATATTCATTCCCTCTAATACAACGTCTAGGTGTTAACTACCATTTAAAATAATAATACTATTATATTATTTTTCGGTATAACTCAATGTTGTGTGTAATATAAGATTTCACAAAAACTCGTTGTTGCGTATCGAGTACGCTGTTGGAAAAAGTGTCCCATTTAACATAAAATTAATATCTTATTCATAAATGTTAATACATTTGAAAAATTTATTATTCTATAAATACATGGGATCCTACATCATTCCCCACTTTTGGAAATTGCATCCTCACAATTTTTATTTACTTATAAAATTAGTGGGGGTATTTATCCCTTATAGAATTTTCATATTCCCATGTTTCATCTTCAACCATATAGTTTTTACAAAAAACCTTTACCTGATGAATTACCTTATTTCGCAATACTTTATCTCTGCGGTCAAGAATCTATACTCGTTGTTCCTCATAAGAGAGATTATTTTCCAACTGAACTACCTTTGGACTCAAAACATGAGATGGATCTGGTACATAGTTTCTTAACATTGAAACATTAAAACAATTGTGTACCTGGGATAGACTTAGAGGTAAATCCACTCTGTAAGAAATTGATCCAACTTTATCCATGATTTCATAGGGTCCAATGAACCTTGGACTCAGCTTTCCCTTATTACCAAAACACATCACACATTTCCATGGAGACTCTTTGAGAAAGACATGATCACCTACCTCGAAAGAAATATCCTTCATCCAGTTATACGCATAAATGTTCTGCCTTCTCTGAGTTGTTCTCATGTGCTTCTGAATTAACTGAACATTTTCTACCATCTCTTCTAGCAATTCTGGTCCCATCAACTTCCTTTCACCTACTTCATCCCAAAAATATGGATTTTGACACATCTTTCCATATAATTCTTCAAATGGGGACATATGTATAGTATAACGAAAACTATTATTATAATAAAACTCAAATAAAGAAATATGTTGGTCCTAACTTCCCTGGTTTTCCATTGAAGAGTCATGTAACATATATTCCAATGTTTTAATTTTTTTTTCTGACTACCCATCTGATTGTGGATGAGAAGTTGTACTAAAATTTATTTCAATACCCAATGACTTCTGAAGGCCCTTCAAAAAGTTATATTTGAACCTAGGATCACGATTAGATATAATGGATAGGGGAACTCTATATAACCTAACTATATTTTTAATATACAATTGAGAAAGTTGATCTGGAGACATAGTATTTCAAATAGAAAGAAAATGAGTAGATTTAGTCAATCGATCAACAATAACCCATATTGCCCTGTTACCTCGAGAAGTATTTGGTAATCCCACTATAAAATCCATGGACACATTTTTCCATTTCCACTATGGAACTGGAAAAGTCTAAAGCATCCCTTTTGGTAATTTCTTCTCTGCTTTAACCTGTTGAAAAATCAAACATCTCAGGATAAATTCATCAATATCTCTTTTCATTCCATACCACTAGTAATACTCCCGAAAATCTTTGTACATCTTAGTACTATCATGATTAAGTGAAAATGGAGAACTATGAGCAGCACATAGTAACTCTTTCATCAATTGTGAATCACAAAGAACACATAATCTCTTTCCAAACCTCGAAACACAGTCATTATCAACGTTAAATTTAGGAAACTAACCATTCTAAACCAATTCTACCTTTTCTTGCAACTCATTGTCTTCCTTCTGTGTTTGCTTTATTCTTTCTGCTAGAGTAGATTTCAATGAAACCTAAAACAAAACAGATGAATTTCTTGCACAAAAAACTTCCATGCCAATTTTCATCAAATCATTAATCAAAGGGTCACATTCCAAATGTACATGGTTAATATAGCATTACTTTTTTAAATCAAAGCATCAGCCACTTTTCTTTCTTTTCTAGGAAGGTAATGAATCATGAAATAATAATCCATGATTAATTTCAGCCATCTTCTCTATCTCATGTTCAATTATTTCTGAGTAAATATATAATTCAAACTTTTATGTTTAGTATATATTTCACATTTTACTACATACAGATGATGCCTCCAAATTTTTAAATCTAAAACAACAAAAACTAATTCCAAATCATGTGTAGGGTAATTTCAATCATGAATTTTCAACTGATGTGAAGCATAATAAATTACATGATCATTCTATATTAGGACACAACCATGTCCTTTCAATGAATAATCACTATAGATAAAAAAAATTATCACTTCTGGAAGGTAGTTCTAAAACTAGAGCATTCACCTATCTTCTTTTCAATTCCTAAAAACATTCATCACATTATTTTGTCCAGATGAACATAACACCTTTTCGAGTTAACTAAGTCAGTGGTCTAGATAACGGTGAAAAAATTTCAACACACCCTTAGTAATAACCTACTAAACCAAGAAAACTATGAATCTAAATTATATTTTTGGTTCTTTTCGATTCTTTAACAACTTTTTTTAGAAGGATCAATAGTTATTCCATATTTAGAATCTATGTGACCAAAGAATGAAATTTGTTGTAACCAAAACTCACACATGCTGTATTTCCCACACATTTTATTTTATTTTAAGGTTTTCAATACAACCCTTAAATGACTTTAATTCTCCTCTTTACTTTTATAATATACCAAAATATTATCAATAAACACAACCATAAACTTATCCAAGAACTCATGGAAAATTCTATTCATAAGATCCATGAATAAAGTAGGAGAATTGGTAAACCCAAAATGCATAACTACAAACTCATAATGGCCATATCTAGTATGAAACGTAGTCTTCAGAATGTCTTCTTCCTTTACTTTCAACTAATGGTACCCTGACCTCAAGTCAATCTTTTAAAAATACTGAGCTCCCTAGAGCTGATCAAACAAATCATCAATATGAGGCAAAGGATATTTTTTTCTTAATAGTGATGTTATTCAAGGCTCTATAATCAATGAAAAGTCTTATTGATCCATCTTTCTTTTTAAGAAACAAGATAGAAGCACCCCATGGTGATTTTCTAGGTCGAATGAAACCTTTATCTAATAACTCATACAATTTCTTCTTTAACTATAGAAGTTAGATTTGATCCATTAGATAAGGGGTTTTTTAAATTAGATTAGCATCTAGAATCAAGTCAATAATAAATTCAACTTTCTGATTAGGTATTATACTAGGAAACTTCTCAAGAAAAACATCGAGATACTCATTGACTATTGGCACATCATTAATCTGAACAGTTCCTTTTTTTTCAACAATATGTGCAAGATAAGATTTGTTTCTATCTTTTACTAGTTTCTCATCTTACTGATATGTTATCAAAATTAAGGGTCCATTATTCTAGAAAAACTAAAATTCTTTCTAAAAATAAACCACTTTAGATCTGAAGTCAATCTTAGCATGATAAACAGAAATCCAATCCATATCCAAAATAAATTCAAACTCTACTAGTGGAAAAACAATAAGGTTTGTAGGTATGTTCTTTCTATAAAAAAGTAAAGGAAGGCTATTATAATTTCTTTTTATCACAAAATTTCCCCTAGTTTTTTTTACCACATGTTCAGGATTCATATCTTGAGATGGAATTCCCAATTTACTAGAAAACTTCTCAGAAATGAAGGAATGTGTATACCCAGAATCAAACAAAACATTAGCATAATCTGAATAAACAAACAATGTACCTAATACTACTTTATTTGATACTTCAACATTTTTGGAAGTAGTTGCAAAGGACTTCACCACCCATTTCTACTTTTATTCTAGCTTCCCTCCAATATTTGAGTTCTTCTTTGAACAATCATTTTCATAATGACCCATTTCATTTCACTTAAAACATTTTACCGACTGTAAATCATATTTTGCATTAACACTACCCTGGTATTTTTTCAGTGCAATTATAAGCTTTATTTCTCATTTTACCACATCAGAAGCACTTACAATAATTCCAAAGGTATTTCCCAGTGTTATTTTTACCACAATAGTCACAAACTCTAAACTCAAGTTTCTTAACATCAAACTTTTTTGAAGATTTATTCCCTTTTATCTGCCACATTGACCTCTTATTTTTTTTGTCAAAGAACACCTGATCATTGACAAACTCTATTTCCACCTTCTTCGAACATCAAACAAGTTTTTCATATTTTTGAACTCATGAAAATCTAATGCCCTTCAATACTTTGGATTTAATCCTGAGTAAAAATGACTGATTTTACTATCAAGATCCCATATGAAATTTGGATCATACCTTTCCAGTCAAGTGAATTTTGTTTTATAAGTAGTCATTGAGTCATCCTCCTGTCTCAATTCCAAGAACTATTTTTCCATCCTAAGTCAAACCACCTGAGGAAAATATTTCTCAAGGAACATACATTTGAATGCATCCCAATCTAGATCATCAATCTTATCACTATCCTTGATATTTTTAACCATCGACCACCACTAATCATCTTCAACTTCATAATGGTAAACAACAAGACTAAAATTTTGATATTATGAACAACCCATTACCCCGAAAATATTTTTCAGTGCTTTAATACACCCTTCAGCTAGCGTAGGTTCAGATGATCCTCTGAATGATGGGGTATGTTAACTCATTAAATGCACCACTACTGACATTTTTTTATGGTTGACATGGATGATCTCATGCATGGATACCACCACCATTTATAGCCTAATTCAATTTCACTATCACTACAAAAAAACTATTCAGTTCTAATTTCGACCATATCTGGTTGCTGATTTGGTAGGTTGTTTTCCTATAAATGTTTTCCCATCATAGATACCATATTTCCTCTATAGAAAACCATTCTAAATAAAGAAATATATTTGATGAAACATCATCGTAATATTAAAATTATATATCATTTCAATTTTAGTATAAAGTCCAAATAATTTATGGATATTCATTTAACAATATCCTAACTCCTAAAGTTATAAAAACCATCCTCAGATACCAACTATAAGGCCCAAACATTAAAACATTACTTAATCTTGAGATCAATCAATAATTTGACTTTAATTCAAATTAAGGATCTTTTTGAGTTTAGAATTTTAGAGAATTAGGCCATAACTATTACATTACTTCTCAAATATTACAAAGTAGACGCATTTACCCTATCCAATTTTTTTCAAAATAATAAAACAACTTAAATAAAACAATAATTATTTTCTTGATAAAAATATTCTTTAATTATTTAGTTCTATTACCCTTTCTTATACCTTGGGAAAACATTTCAAAAAAACATAGTATGAGCAAAAAAAATCTCAATTAGGGTTATAAAATAAGGAAAGAAAACATTAGTCCATGAATACATAAAAATCAATGAAATCAAAATTTTCACTCATAAAACATAATATCTTAAACATACCTCATGAAATAATAATATTTATGAATAACTAATAGAAATATTAAATCATAAAGGTAACTTGTGGAATCTATAACATACTTACATTGTAGCTTTCACAGCTACATAGGGGGTAACCTTCATGGTTACATTTGGAATATCCATCACAATATATTCCCAAAATCTCTTAGAAAAAACCTTAAATTTTACATCTTTCATGTTACCCAATGCATTGGAGAGTTATCATGGGCTCACAAGCCCTTGGTTTATCAGGGAACCACCTGTATACGTAAACAATTTCCAAGAATCATAACATAATCATAACACATAAAAGAATCATAAAGCAAAGATAAAATTTACACATTGAAATCACAAGATATTGACATAATAAATCCATTCTCAAAACCATTTTCAACACCAAAATACCCTATTAAAGTAATACGGTATTTAATTTTCTTTTTAAAAAACATAACAGCTTGTAGAGGAACTCAAATATCAAATAATGCTTGCTGCAGCAGAAAAGTCATTGTCACTACATACGTCAAAAAACATTCCTTTGTCATTTAGTAAAATGCTTCATAAAAAAGGATTCCTTTTGTAAAACCATTGAATTAAATTAAAATTCAAAGGGTTTATTTATACACTATATAAAATCACATATATAAATCCAAATATGCCTCAATGAAAGTATATTGAGATGAAGTCCCTTACCTTGAGTCCAAATCATCACGTATGTTCCTTGTTATTCCTGAATAATAAAAACTAATTTAATTTATAACTATTTGAGAACATTTTTCAAGTTTATTATCCTTTTTATATCACTTATCATATTGTTATAACAATCACATAATTATTCAAGTTGATATTATTTGTTTTGTCGATATTCGGTACTTGAGTCGAAAATGAACTTGTTTTGATGTTAATTGTCCATGTAGTCAAAATTCCATCATATCCATAACGAAATTAATGATTTAAATATCATATATATTCTGTATATATGTATTTATGTATTTATAGTAGTCCATAACATTTGGAGATAATAAATGAAATGCACTGTTCATAGAGACAGTAGGTTGTACGTATGCATGAACGCTAGTTTCATTTCTCTGTCATCTTAAAGGAATGAAAACTAAATGATAAATAGGTATTTTATAATTATATTATAGAATATATGTTATATATGTTACATAATTTCATTAATTCCATCCTTTATATGTTTCATGTATGGCATGAATGAGTCATATCACTTTGAGGGGGAAGTAGTCCACACTTCCTCAAATGAAATTATCTTATTTACACATTATGGAAAGAATAGAGGTATGATGTAAATAAAAATAACATAATAATATAGACAATATAAATATAATATATATCATATATAAATATAGTTCCATCATAATGGTCACCATGAGTGGTGGTAAGAGAAAATTGAATAATCATTGTTTCGTGAGGCATTAGTTCGTCATACACAGAAATAATATGTTCCTATAAATTAGATGAAGGTGTGTGTAAGTGTAGTTAGAATAAATCTCATAAAAACATCCTTGTATATTGAGTATACTTTTTAATAATATAATAAAAAGATCATAGTTAGTGAATAAGTAAAATAAAATAAATAAACTTGAGAGAAGATGTTACCTCTAAATCGGGTAGCTTCATTTGATTTTAACCAAAATGATTTATTGAATTTCCTTCTACCCAAGTGAAGGATTATAGGATTAAGGGATGTATTATGGGATATTATTTGAGTAGAATCTCGATGATCCAAGGGGATTGAGAGGTGTGAGTAAGTGGGTAGAGGTAGTGTCCTTTTATAAGAGGGAGGAGGGGCACTTTAGGAAAGTATTGAAATATTATTTTATTATAAATTGAATTTCAAATTATAATAATTATAAATTATTATATTTAGAGGATAAGATGATAATGGTTATAAATCAAATCAACCAATAGGTTTTATACAATTTTAGGTCATAAAATTAACCTTATGTTTTAGATTTAACCCTTAGTTAAAAACATTAACTATTACCATATCTTCTTGTATTTTCATAATATATGGTTACTATAGTTACTATAAAATAACAAGCGAACAAAAAGTTAATCATTAATAAAAAATTTAATATTATATAAGTTATTTTTCTGAATATTATATTTTTAGGACTATTACATCATTTAATAAATTAGAATTTTTTTTAAAAACTCATTTATGTTAATTTTGACACTATTTAGTAATTGATTTTTGTTAGTCATTAAAACATTATTAATTTGAAAAAAAGGTATTAAATAAAATATAATATGTCATAATCATCCATAAAATTCTTTTATGGAATAAAAATGTTCAAATTACATTTATTTCAAAAAATTTAATATCAATTATTTGAATCTTTAATTAATAAGGTAATCATTGCATTATCATTGTGTCGTAAATAAATTTTTTTATTTAATGTAAAAAAATTATAAATAAAATACCATGATTTAGGAAATATTTTTAGATTTATAATTACTATTTATATTCAAATAAATCAGTTTTATAACCCTATATTAAAAAAATAGTAAAAGATACATGTTTATGTTATATTTCTCTTTACTTTAAATTAATTCTTATAACATGTCATTATCACACTCAAGTGGAACCATAGGGTCATAAAATCAACCCAAGGATGACCATGCTTGTAAATATCTCATAAAATAGGATTAATACACTTTTTAAGGTAGTTTTATATTATTATAATATAATTTTTTACCCTTATTTACCAAATTTCCCCTTTAACCACGGTAAATAAAAAAAAATTACTGAAAGTACTATTCATAATGTCCAAAAAAAAAGGTACGTATTTCAAAAATTTGGACCTTCTTATAAATAAATTTTAATAAATGTTTCTAAATTCAAAATGCATAATTTGAAGAAATTAATTTAAAATTAATTCTCTCTGTCAAAACCAAAAAGTGGGTTTTTCAGATGTAAAAACTATCAAAAGATTGACATTTGTGGAAATTCATTGGTGTTTTTTTGAAATCAAGGGTATCCTTAGGGGTGGTTGGCCCAATGTTGTAGGTTCCTTGGAATGTAAAGCATGGGTGGGTGCTTCAGAGGTGGAATCGATGCCTGGTGGGTGACATGGATTTTGGTAAAATTTCATGGTTGTGCCTTGGTTTCTTTATCAGTGAAGAACTTGAGTACTTGTGGTCAATTGTGAGGTTGTCTTCAAAGGGAAGAATCATTCAGGTGTTTGGCCCAACTGTTTTGGAAATTCTCAATGTGGGGGATTGATGTTGGCTTTTGATGGATGTTCTGATATGGAAGTGACGCCTAGGAAAATGGGTGGTCAAGCAGATGGGATTGTTTGTGTGAAGGGTTGGGTTGTTGGATTGAAACTTTTATAATGCCTTGGGTCTAATGGGGATAATGTCCAGGATTCATGGATAGTTGTGTATGTATGTGTTTGGGCTTAGATCTGATATGGAAGTCATCAAGGGTTCTGATGAGGTCTAGATGTGGGCACAAGAAGGAGAGGCATGATTCTATTTGGGAAGTGTGAATAGGTGGCTTGGGATAAGTGCCTTTTTCCTATGAGATCAAAGTGGGAAGTATTGATCATTCTAAAGAAATTTTGGTTGTGGATTGGTGTGATGTATCATTGTATTTAAATTTTGAATCACCATTGTTTTTCTAGAAGAACTCGAGTGGTGTGGTGGGGGTAGTTCCAAGTGGAATGTTGAGTCACAACTATTTGGTAGAGGGACATGAGGCATTGGTGGGTTTTGGTTGGCAACCTCACTTTAGCATTATTAGTTGAGTTATCATGAGATTATTGTAGGAATGAAGTCCAAAAAATTTGACAGGTTAAGGTGTACCTATGGTGAGAGGTGACATTGGTAATGAGAGGGTTGTGGTGGTATTCATCAATGACATCTTCATGTACTTTAATACTTGAGATGATCATGCCCAAAATTGTGACATCTTCTTAGGTACACCAAGAGAGCATTGGCTATATGCCCAGCTACTTAAAGGATTTTTTGGTCAGTTATAGAACCACTTAGAGATTGCATTCATGGAGAGGTATGATAAAATCTATATGGTGGGACGTTTACCATCGGTAGTTGTGTGTAGGATACTCATGATGGAGTGGGTGTTAGTGAATTCCACATATTCCATTATCAATAACTTGGGGTAGGTGATGTTTGATATTTTTTCACTCAAGGGGAGAAGGAAGTCCATGTACACTTCTTGGGTTTGGTAGCATTATATTATGGACCAAGGTAGTTAGAATTTCTTTAGGAAAGTGGTTAAAATGAAATTACTAAGGTGTGGAGTGATGTTTCAGTTGTAGATGTGTGGATAAGAATATGGGATAGACATGGTGGCATCCAGATGCCAATATGAAACCTTTAAGGTACATGTTTGGGTTCCTTAGTAAAGCTAGTTGGGCCTTGTATGTGGTGGTTGATCTAGATGAGTATTCACTTTGGGAACATGGTGGTTCTCAAGGAAATCAAAGGTGTTTGTGTTATAAAGATGTTAGTTGGTTCTCTAGATAATGATGATGGTTTTGGAGAGTAGTGGATGCCCTGACAGTGGATTTTTACTATAATTTTGAGATATATTATAGTAGGTGTTTCAAATGAGGGTGGCATGCATTAATGGAGAAGTCTACATAGACGGGTGAAGTAGTGACATACCAATAATGGGATTTTGGTGTTTTGGGATGAGTTGGTCAGGGATGGTCTGACACGACTTGGTAAAATTAACAAAGGTGGTGAGTTGTAAAATTCTTTTGGTTTATGTTTTAAAAGGAAAACTGTGTTACAAAATTGGAAGTGAGATTTTAAGAAAATCCATGTTGTCCTTAATTTATATATGGATAGTAGATGTGTACCCATTCAAGGTTATTTTGATGGAAAGGAAGTATGTTAGTGTTGGTTGGTTCTCTTTTGGATGTTTGGGCGTAGTGAGTTGGGAAATGTGCTGGTTGTTTTGTGGAAGATTTATTTTCAGTTTCTAGTGGTTCTCTTATGGTGATGGAGGTTCCAAACACTAGAAGATGGTATTTATAAGCTAATGTGTAGGTTGGGGAGTACCATAGTGGGAAAGTGGTTGGTTGATGGCTTTATCAAGAGATATGGGTTGGATGGGCCTACATAAGTTTCATCTTGGTGTTTTGGTTTTAGAAATGGGTGTTGGATCTGGTTTTTACTAGTTGAGTGACTTGACGTGAAGGTTGTGTTTTGGGTTGTGTTTTGGGTGTTTGGTTATGGAATGAGGCCATTGGGCCTTGTGTTTTGAATCTACATTGGTCAGGGGGTCTGGTTTGATAAATCGTGATCAGATGGATGGTTTAAAAATTTTAATTTGATTAATTCCTTGGTTCTATAAATGGGAAATTGGAGAAGGTTCAGTGGGACTATAAACTGGGAAAGTTATTTCCAGGTGTGATGGAATGTTTGGGGTTGTGGGGAGAATCAGATCGGAAGTTTACCTATTGGCTCTCCCAATGTGTTGTGGTTCTTTGTTTGATTCACTATTTTCATAGTAGTTTTAGTGGAATTACCCTAATTTTTTCATGTGTTTGATGTTGCTAATGAAGATCTTGAGACCAATAAATCTTTTGTGGAACATATAACTTCTGTCGTGAATCGCAGTGCGAGGGTTCATGGGGTAAGAGTGTGATTTTAATCTGAATATTGGGACAACATAGCCATGTTATTGGGGAAACATGGTAGAGGGAAGAGGGTATGATGTTCTAGAATCCTAAATTTTTTCCTTTGGGGTGTAGTGAAGTTTTATAGTGTATCTTGAGGATGAGTTGTTATAATGTGGTAAGGATGTAAGGTATCGGTGTGTGTTGAGGTTATTTTTTTTTAATATTGGCTAAAATCCTCCTTAATAGGTTTATATAAGGTTTGGAATGTGTTGGAAAGCTATTTCAGGTGTTTTGGGGGTATGGGGAAAGGTAAAGGAGGAAAAGAGGCCAATATGTGATGAGAGCATGGTTGGTGCGTGGTTAGTAATAATTGTGCTCCATAACTATAAGTCTGGCATAAGGGGTTGTGTAGTTAAAGAAACTATAAAAAGGGTCCTAGGAGACTATATAGCTCAATATCCCTTGGAACATTGGTCATATCATGACCAATGCATGGGTTTTCAAACTGTGCGGCTATCTAGGTAAACCGTGTGGCTCAGCTTACTCTTGGATGGAGGGAACTGCATGGTTAGTGAATGGTTTGGACAAAAGTGCAACCAAACCATACTTCTATCTAAAAAATTTTAAATTATCATTTCTCCCTCTTGATATTATTTTCTTATCCCCCAATTTTTCATCCCATTTGAGCCCCATAAGTTAGGGTGATGAACCAGGAGTTTTCCCATCCCCTATGGATGTTTCTCCCTATATTATTTGGTGTTTGGAGTGCCTTTTAGTGTGAATCAAAGCTCTGGGTAAGTCTTCAAATATATTTCCTTTTATTTTCTAGAAGATTTGTGTTGTGTTGTTTCCTCTCCTTATGAAGCTCTAAATCTTTTTTTATAGGGTCTTCTTCAACCTTGTTTTTAAGGTTAGTTTAGTTAGAATGAAGGATTTGGGGTGGGAAAGTAATAAACTACGAGCATAAGGTAGGTGGTCTATAATATTTTTTCCCATAGTCTCTTTGTTTTATAAGTGCATTTGGTTGTTCCAATGTACTTCCCAACTCTATTTTTATGTACATGACTGAGGAAAGTAATTTGGGCCTTAAATTGAGGTGTGATACCCTACACGGATCTTGTTGTGTTAATTGATTATTTGAGACTAAACCTAGAGAAACCCATTGGGAATTTCAAAACCTTAAAAATGGTGAAACTAATTGGTAAATGTATAGATAGGGATATTATGAGATAATTTGTTACTTATTATATGGGAATGGTTAAAGGTATGGTTGAAATATTTTTATTCTAGTTTTCATGAAATGGATTGGAGTATTTTTAAATGGTTTAAATGATGAGTTTTGTATTTTGATTCAGTTATGTTTTTAAATGAAAAAATATGATGTTTTAAAAGTGGGTAATGTTTTAAAAGGAGGTGTTAGCCTCAAGGTATTTTAAAAATGATTTTAATAATTTGATTTCTGATGATTACTTGAAATGAGGGTGTGTTTTCCTTTTTGTGAGAATGGTTAAATGGCTATTTTAAATGGTTGTAAATGAAATGAAATCCTTAGGAATGGTTTATTTTTTCAAATAGGTAGACCCATCTTTTAAATGGTGACTCTTAGGTTATATTAAAATGTGTATTTTTTTGGGATTTTACACCATAAGAAAAGGGTTGGGTTTTATCTATTCCATGATTTGGTTTTAACGATCTATTGGGTACCTGATAATTTTAATGATATATAAGAAAATGTGATATATGGTTAAAGAATAATTCCCATGTGGTAAATGGTATGAGTGGGGTATTGGACCAAGGATCTACTCCAACAAGTTATGATATACTGATACTCTAGGACACACTAATGTATTGTATGACTAGAATATTGTACTAAGGCTCCTTATATTTCTATTAGGATAGACTAAGTCTCCAATCCCCAATGATGATTTTCCTAGTTTAGGATGTCGTACATAGGAACTATGATCCAAAATTTATCATGGATTAGGATATCAGATTGAGGATCTATGCTTCCAATGTATGGTCATAATATAGAAACTTAGACTAATTCTCCAAGTTACACGGTTAAATTAAATTGATTAGTGAATTACCCTTTGAAACTGGAAGTATGTAACCAGTTTTTGATATGGAATAGGATCCTAGGATGGATTGAGTGGGTTATTTTGGTTGGATTTCAGGATATAATGTAGCGGATAAAATGTTTAATTGATAATTGTTCATATGTGAAACATGCTTCTTTTTTCCCCTATTTATTTAATATACCTTTATTATCTGCATACACTATTTTATAAATTGTTCATTACTTAAGACATCATTGTTGGTCGTCTACTAAGTTATAATCACACCCTGATTGAGCTACCATGGAACTTGGGTACCTGAGAATATGCTACTTTTTTCAGTATAGATTCAAGATCGAGAACTAGTGTTTGGTGTGTGCATGGGATAATGAGTTGGATCATGGGTTGTCAGGACTGAGCTTGGACTTGGGACCATGTTGGGGATTTTATTATTTTTTGTATTAAAGATTTTTTACCATATTACTGCCTAATATGTAGTGTATCCATCATATTGTTATAACATGTGTTAATTGGTTACTTGTTGGATCTTATTGTATTTTTCTATTTATTATTCTTGTTGGTTATTATATCTATTTATACTACTTATTTTGTGTCTTTACTATAATAATCAGGTATAGTCTCCCCATTTTTGTCTTTAGACCCACACTGCTAGTCAGCAGCCTTTAGTGTATGGGGAGGCGTGCCTGAGGTCATGTGGTTCACCGGATTGGGGAACCTATTTTATTGGCTCCTAGGTTGGGGAGTTTCATATTATGTTTATAAAATTATTTTAATTTTGGTAATACAAATTTGACAACCTATAAATAATATGATCAATAAATGATCATTGTAAATTCAACTGTCTAAAACAAGTGTACTAAGAGGAAAAAAAATATTCATACTATGAAACAGTTTCATATCCTTTAAATATTCATTTAATTATATTTAATTTTGATTTATCACTATTATAAAACCTAAAAAATATCATTATTCCTCTGGAATAAAAATATTATAACTAAACCACTTTATAATCATCTATTAATTATGGTATCTTCGTGTTTGATTCAGTCTAACCACCTACTTGAAAAAATACTATAAAATAATTTCATGGATGATAATTATAAATTAATTAATAATAAAATATGATATAAATATTTTAATTAATATTTTATTTTTCTTATGAAATAGTAACATTAATATTAAAATGATTAATTAAGATACCAACATTCGTTCGTTAAAAATCATTGAAACATGCACATTGCTAATTTCATATTTAAGTTTCATAACAAAAAATATCATAGAATGGATTCATAACATTAGAAATAATTATAAAGCATAAATTTTAATACCCTATATGATCTGGGAATGATAAACTTCTGGATAACAATTAATAACAAAACTTCCATTATAAAATTAGTACGAAATGATCAAGATTAATCTCATCTGATATTGAAAATAGATAATAACTAACTAATATACAAATAGATTATAATTATAAATTATTTTTATAAAAGTTTATAAATATGAATGATATTTTTAAATAGGTTACTCATATAGTAATATTTATTACATGGGATATTCAAGAGAATTATTGGAAGTTGTGAATTAAGGTAAGGGGATCTTTGTCTTAAATTTAATTTCTCATGACATATTTCGTATTGTGCACCATGATATATTTTATATGGTTTGATTACTACCTAATGGTTATATTTTACTATATTCATATAATTCATAAATTTTAAAGATCAACATGACGTTCTTTATTTAAATGACCTTTAATTCAAAGGATACCAGGGTTTTAAGGGTTTCTTTATCTTGTTTTCAAATCCATGAGATATGTTTTATTTTCTGAAATATGTTTTTTTGTATGTTTTATACACTGATCATTTGAGATATTATATTATTAGTTATCTTTTATTCAGGATATTTTTTGTATAATTTCAAACTCTCTCTTTAAAGGGGTTTTGATTAAAATGTTACTCAAACAGAAAGGGTTTCATTGTCATTCTTATCTTCAAAACAAGAATTATTTTGAAAGATAATTCATATGAATAATTTTTATCCCTTATCAACCTCCTCATAATTTTATATGGTTATCCATGCGGTTTTATATGTCCCCTTAAAATTTACTTTCCCCTTGACTATTATTTTCTCCAAAGTGTTTCTTGTTATTGAAACTGACACCATCTCTTCTGTTTGGTTGGGACCCTCCCTTTTCCATAACCATATTCATTGGATGCTTTTTAAAATGTCCTAATTTATGACTCAATGGTTGATTAAGGTTCATTTTCTATTACATTTAATTTTATAAAAATATTTTAAAAATATTTTTAACATTTTCTGTATGGTTCATTTCATCATAGTCTGAAAAGAATCTCTTTTTTACATTTTTCACATAAAAACATATTTCTACTCTTTTGAATTTTAATATGAAACTTCATCTCTAGAAGTTATTTATTTATAAAAGAAATTATAATAATCCTTGTTTTATAAAATATTTATATTTTTAAAAGGTCACTGATATTCCTTCTTTCTAAACTGATTTTCTAAAAGATACTAAAAATTGTTTTTCATCTATTTTTACATCTATTAAAATATTTTATGATTAATCAATGACATTATTAAAATGATACCATTAACCATATTTATTTGGATGGATTATATAATTTTATTATATATTAGAGGAATGATTCACCATTTCCTTTGTCTTGCCTAGTCATCCCCTGTGTATAAATATTAGTTTTCTTCAAATGTATTTCATCCATGAACACCCTATATTTACTTTTATTGAAAGGTTTAAATACCCTATCCCAAGAAGACCATATTCGGAAGTTAAATTATTTCATTGGCAATATATACAATAAATCACATCCTAAAGGACTGAATATTCTAGTATTCATGGTAAACTAGATAAAAACTTGTGTCCCATTTAATATTAGTAATAGAATATAAAAACACAGTGAACATGAATATTATACATCCATTAACTCAATCATAGATTCTATCTTCATATCTTGGGGAAAGGAAAAAAATGTGATATTAAATGGCCAGTAAGAGTTATCTACAGCCGAAGACATCATAATAAAATAAGGAATAATCAATATTTTAAGGTAAATATCTGAAAAAATATTTCATTTAATCAATAACTTGAGAATGAAGATAAATATGGTAGGAATAAATAATGACCAAATAATTTCATATAAATAGTCTCTTAAGATATAAAATTATCCATGGATATAATAACTATTCAAATAATCACATGTACATCAATAGCTAATTTAAAAGTGATATAATGCATAATTCTGGGCATCTTAAACTTACCATCGAGGCATAAATCCAAGACATCTTACATAAATGGGTAAGTTCATGGCCAAATACCCAAACTATTTTGTCTCATGAGACCTACCGATGCATCAAGGGCATATCTATAATCAGGCCCCACCCTTCACTCAATAAGTCCAATACATTCCTCATATATTTAATGATCAATTTAAATAATAAAAAATAATCCTTATCTACAAAAATCTGTATTGAGTAGATAATAGTGAATCACTGCTAGAATTTTACCCTTTACCAATGGGTCAGAACCATAGGTAAAGGATGGGAAACCGTTGGTATATTATATACCAATGGTTTCCCAAACTATATCCAAGTAAGCTGTGGTTATAGGCCTATACCAATGGTTCTTGTAAACCATTGGTATATGTGTTTAAGTAAGATATGTACCAACAATTTCACAAACAGTTGGTATATGTTACCCTTATACCAACGTTTTAGAACAGTTGGTATATAGTGTACAATATACATCCAAAGGATATACCAGCGGTTTTTAAAACCATTGGTAGAAGTTTATACCAACGGTTATAACAAAACCATTGGTATAATATACATCAAAATTCTATACCAATGGTTTTGAAAACTGTTGGTATACATATGATGTAGCTCCACAGCAGCTAGTAGCCACCTCCAACCTGCAACTCTCCATGACCTACAAGAACACATACAGCCAAAATCCAAAAGCCTACATGAGATGTTTAAAATTCATCCAGAATTCAGAAATTTATAAATTTAAAATTCATTCCTCACTCAAACCACAACACAAGAGAAAATTCCAGAATCCAATGCATCCACAATCCAATACAACCATAATCCAATGCAATAACACCCATAACACCAATACAAAATTAAAATCCAATACATCTAGAATCCAATACACATAACAGTATTCAAAATTTAGAATTCATTACCAATACATCCAGAATCCAATACATCCAGAATTTAGAAATTTAGAATTGAAAAGAAATAACACCCATAACAGTATTCAAAATTTATAATTCACTCCTCACTCAAACCAAAACACCAATACACACAAGATAAAAAACATACATGTTATAGGAATCACATGGGTTGTTTACTCATGGTCTTATGTTGACTATCTTAAAACCAACAGAAAAACTTGGGTAGAGTGGACAAGGATCATGATACCCATAAGATAGACAATGGTAGTGGTCATGTGCTTAGACCAAGGATGAGTTATAGGAATCTCATGGGATGTTTATATTCCTCTAATGATTATGTATCCATGTATAAATGGTTTTAGATGTGTTAGTGGGAAACATTGGCCAATCTTGACATATGGGATGGTTACCATAATAGCCTACATGTTTTTCATAGACTTTTCAAATGGAATAAGGGGGAGTGTGGATAATTGTAATTTGGTATCCTGGGTGTGATGTTATATAAATACCTATTTTGGGTGGTGGTTATGAATATTCAATTATGTCTTTGGCATTGGGTTCCCAAAGGGACTTTGGTTTGGTCCTAGAACCCACTGTTTGAGGATGGGATTGGTATATTAAATGTCATGGGTTTTAGAATAGGGGTAGAAGTTCCTCACATGAGAAGTGTATTGTGTGAGGCTGGACCATGGATCCTTGTGCTAAAGTATCAACACAATCCAAATAGGTTTGGTCAGTTTTCCGTATTCATGTTGTTGTTTTCACTTAAAATCTTGTCAATTTCAAATAAAAGTGAGATAGTTTGAGTGGTACCGGCCACATTGTGCCTCTAATTGAGGCGGGGTTTACTCTTACACATCACAAATGACCCATGGATCATTTTCATAAAGTATCAATAGAATCCAAATGTGTTCGGTCAGTTTTCCGCATGCCAGTTGTTGTTTTCACTTAAAATGTTGTCCATTTCAAATAAAAGTGAGACACTTTGAGTGGTACCGGACACAACGTGCCTCGTATTAAGACAGGGGTGACTTTAACACATCACAAATGACCCATGGATCCTTATTATAAAGTATCAACACAATCAAGATACGTTGGGTCAGTTTTTTGAATGTTTATTGTTTTTACTTAAAACAGTGTCTATTTTAAAAAAAAGAGAGACACTTTGAGTGATACCATCCACATCGTGCCTTGAATTGAGGCAGGGTTGAATTTTACATGTCACAAATGACCCATGTATCATATTTCTAAAGTATCAATAGAATCTGAAATCATTTGGTAAGTTTTCTATATGCAAGTTGTTTTTTTCACTTAAAATCCTGTCCATTTCAAATAAAAGTGAGACAGTTTGAGTGGTACCAGCCACACCATGCCTCAGATTGAAGCGAGGTTGACTCGTACACGTCAAAAATTACCCATGGATCGTTTTTATAAAGTATCAATATAATCCTAATGTGTTTGGTCAGTTTTTTGTATGCAATTTGTTGTTTTCACTTAAAATCATGTCCATTTCAAATAAAAGTGAGATAGTTTGAGTGGTAACAGCCACACCGTTCCTCTTATTGAGGTGGGGTTGATTTTTACACGTGAAAAGTGACCCCTGGATTGTTTTCCTAAAGTATCAACAGAATCCAAATGTGTTTGGTCAGTTTTCCAGATGCTAGTTGTTGTTTTCACTTAAAATGTTGTCCAATTCAAATAAAAGTGAGACACTTTGAGTGGTACTGGACACACCCTGCCTCGGATTGAGGCAGGGTTAACTAATACACGTCAAAAATAAACCATGTATCCTTTTTCTAAAGTATCATCACAATAAGAATATGATTAGTCTATTTTTCGTATGCCAGTTGTTTTTACTTAAAAGGGTGTCCATTTTAAACAAAAGAAAGATAGTTCGAGTGATACTGGCCACACCATGCCTCAGATTGAGGTGGGTTTGACTCTTACATGTCACATGTGACACATGGATCATTTTACTAAAGTATCAACACAATCTAAATGTGTTTGTTTGGTTTTCCGTATTCTATTTGTTGTTTTCACTTAAAATGTTGTCTATTTCAAATAAAGGTGAGACACTTTGAGTGGTACTAGCCACATTGTGCCTCATATTGAGGTAGAGTTGACTTGTACACATCAAAAATGACCCATGGATCCTTGTTCTAAAGTATCAACACAATCAGAATATGTTTGGTTGGTTTTTCGTATGTCTTTTGTTTTTAATTAAAACAATGTCCATTTTAAACAAAAGAGAGGCATTTTGATTGATATTGGCCACACCGTGCCTCGGATTGAGGTGGGTTGACTTGTACATGTCACAAATGACCCATGGAACTTTTTCATGAAGTATAGATACAATCAGAAAGAGTTTGGTCAGTTTTCCATATGCAAGTTGTTGTTTTCACTTAAAATCATGTCCATTTAAAATAAATGTCAGACATTTTGAGTGGTACTGGCTACATCGTGCCTTGGATTGAGGTAGGGTTGACTCATACATGTCAAAAATGACCCATGGGTCATTTTTCTAAAGTATAAACAAAATCCAAATGTGTTTGGTAAGTTTTCTGTATACCAATTGTTTTTACTTAAAAGGGTGTCCATTTTAAACAAAAGAAAGACACTTGGAGTGATACCGGCCACACCGTGCCTTGGATTGAGGTGGGGTTGATTTGTATACGTCACATATTACCCATGGATACTTATCCTAATGTATCAATAGAATCCGAATGAAATTGGTCGGTTCTCCATATTTCAGTTGTTGTTCTCACTTAAAATGTTGTCCATTTCAAATAAAAGTGAGACACTTTGAGTGGTACCGGACACATCGTGCCTCGAATTGAGCCAGAGTTGACTCGTACACATAAAAAATGACCCATGGATCCTTATTCTAAAGTATCAACACAATCCCAATACATTTGGTTGGTTTTCTGTATGCCAGTTGGTTTTACCTAAAAGGGTGTCCATTTTAAACAAAAGAAAGACACTTCGAGTGATACCGGCGACAACGTGCATCATATTGAGGTGGGGTTGACTCATACACGTCATATATTACCCATGGATCCTTTTCCTAAAATATCAATAGAATCCTAATGTGTTTGGTCAGTTTTCCATATGTCAGTTGTTGTTTTCACTTAAAATGTTGTCCATTTCAAATAAAAGTGAGACACTTTGAGTGGTACAGGCCACAACGTGTCTCGGATTGAGGAAGAGTTGACTCATACACGTCACAAATGACCCATGTATCCTTGCTCTAAACTATCAACACAATCCAAATATGTTTGGTCAGTTTTCTGTATTCCAGTTGTTTTTACTTAAAAGGGTGTCCATTTTAAAGAGATCTTAGATTGGGATCCAAGACACCAATTTAAGAGTGAGATTGTCTCTGAAATCAAGGTAGGTGGTCCTTATCCTTTCTTGAATGGTCATGATGTTTTATATATGCCGAATATCCACTCGCACAATGTTGGGATGTCGAGTCGGGGGCTATCTGAGGTTCAGGAAGGAGGGTGGGGGGTTGTCTGGGGTCCAGGGAGGAGGGTGGGGGTTGTCCGGGGGGTTGTTTGGGGTCAAGGGAAGAGGGTGGGGGCTATCAGGGGGGTCGTCCAAGGGGCTGTCTATTGGGATGTCCGGGGGCTGTCCGGGGGCTATTCGGGGGGGCTGTTCGGGGGATATTCGAGGTCCAGGGAAGAGGGGGGGTTGTCCAGGGTCCAGGGAGGAGGGGGCTATCTGGGGTCTAGGGAGGAGGGTGGGGGCTATCTGGGGGCTGTCTAGGGGCTGTCTGAGGTCTAGGGAGGAGGGTAGAGGTTGTCCAGGATCCAGGGAAGAGGTGGGGCTGTCCGGGGTCTAGGGAGGAGGGTTGGGGATGTTCGAGGGGCTGTCCAGGATCGAGGGAGGAGGGTGGGGGTTGTCTGGGGTCTGTTTAGGGTTCAGGGAGGAGGGTGGGGGGGCTGTCCGGGGGGCTATCTAGGGGGGTTGTCCCGAACACATGGTATGGTATTTACATATTTTCTATGTAAATTCTTTCATGGTTAAAAAAATAATTTTAATATTTCAACTTCTAATCAGACCATCAATTTACTAAATTCCACTAAAAAATTACAATTTAATTAAAATGGATAATAAATAAAGATAATGTGACCTACATAATCACACATATATTCAGGCACAACAAATCAATAAACATCAAAGGTCAGTAATATCAGTCAAAAATGTAATGGATCAATATGCCCCTCATCACCATCACTATAATCACCATCATCATCACCCTCACCCTCATCCTCATCGTTGTCCCCATCATCGTCCCCGCCCTCCTCCTCTCCCTCTTACTTAGCCCCGGCCTCCTCATCACCCTCCTCCTCTACCTCAGCCTCCTCCTTACCCTCCTCCTCTGCCTCGGCCTCCTCCTTGTCCTCCTCCTCCTCTTCCTCGCCCTCCTCCTCTCTATCGTCTCAACCACCACTAGAACTACCACCTGGTGCACCATATATAGAACACATCAATTTCATATATTCATCATAAGCAGTGCTGGCCTCTGGTGGAAGTGTTAGACGTAAAACTTCCATCAGTTTCATAAATGCAGTGTTTTCCCAAGAAGACAGTTATGCCGTCTCTGTGGCCCTTTTTCAGCCTGTTTTTCCTATGCATTAACCTGCTGAAACTCGGTGGCACTAAAAATTGTACCTGAGGAGGGCCAATAACTCATCGGAACTATACTCTTCCCAGGTCGACATCGTACTCTACCAGGGTGCTCATCTCCCAACAACTAATGTAAGTGATCATTTGGCCCAAAATTGTCAGGTTCCTGGGAATCAAGGGCCTCTAAAGCATCCTGTTACAAATATAAATATATTATTAAGTTAAAAAATAGAGATTAAATTTTTAAATCTACAAAGTAAAACTTACAATCTGCTGCTAAGTCGGTTCATTAACCGCACTTCCACCTTTCTTCTTTCTAATCAAGAAAAATAGTTTTTCTCAAGGCACGCGTCCTTATATATTCAATTTATGCCTCTACAGTGACATTGAATATAGAAAACCATAATTAAAAATAGGATACCAAAAAAACATAGTAATTGCATAACTAAAATTATATAACAACTTTAGAAATAGAATAAATTATGGAGGAAGCAATAGAAAGTGAAAGTCATAAAGAAATATTATAAACTGTCATACATGTTGTCTCTCATGATCTGGAATCATAGTAATTCCCTATGTGTGTATGTATTTCTTAGCATCATTGTTTCTTTTATTTCTTCTAGATGTATCCTAAATAAAATTCAATAATTAGTATTAATGAAAAACATGAAAATTTTCATTTAAATATCTCTAATTTGATCAATACTATAAATTGGCTATTCATCCAATGAGTAATCATATGTCAGTACTATTCTAATGGACAATCATCCACGACAGAGACCACCTATAACTCTGTGCCCACTCTAGCATATCAACCAATGTACAACTCATGCTTATAATCTCTCTAAAACTCTCCTAAATCCTTTAGACGTGTTGGTCATGCACCCTCACCATCGGGGAAATTAAACCGCAGCTGACACCAAAATATTAATTCATATAAATACACAAATTAATATATTGCATTAAATATAGCAGATTTTTTTACCCATATCTCTACCCAGGATTTATCCTTGACTTCATTTGGTAGCTGTCTCCATGAGAGTGGGCTGACAAGAATGATGTCAGAGTATCTGGCAAGTGTCGCCAAAAAACTTCGACATTACTGCCCTGATTTTTCAATCATCTAACTATCTTCATTGTAGTCCAACATCAACTACATGCGGTGGTTCCACACCGAACGCTTGCGGGTACTTCCCCACCCCCGCCTCCTATCAGTAGATGTATCTGTTATGAAATAAATAAAAATATTTTATCAATACATGTTATAATGAAAATAAATAATGGTGTAACAATTTGTTAGGGTTGTATAAGTATACCTATGGTAGTCTGTTCAATGGGCACCGCTGGATCCGTAGAAACTAAAGGAACACCTTGTATAGATGGAGTGGGTCCCAATGTATGGTCCTCAAGGATAGACTCTGGTGGAGTAGTAGTCGAAGAAGATGGAATACAAAATCATGGAGAGAAGGAAGCATAAGTAAAAGAAGATGACAAGGATGGCTGGCCAAATGCTGGATGGGGAGTGGGAATCATCGTTGGATATGGTACAGATGGTTGAGGAGGCTCATATGTAAAGGGTGGTGAAAACATGTGAGGGTTAAATATCCTGTGTTTCCCTAATGGAACACCAGGATCAGAATGTGGGATGGATAGTATGTAAGTGGGAGGGACAGGGTTTAATTGGGTATGTCGACCAGATCGTCTAACTCCTGTACCACCCCCCCTCGTATGAACACCCAAAGTACTAGGACCACTAATAGGCTTCACATCAAATAATTGTCACCTAATAGATGGATCCTTAAAAAATGTTTAAAAAAATTAATCACATGACATTATATATTATTTAAATAAATATATTTGAAATAAAATACTCACTGCAGGAACTAGTGGTGGAATGCCCAGCTCAGCAATGTGACGACTGTTGTCCACAATATGTTTTCATTTCCTCTCTTCAATTATTTTTATTTTCCTGCATTTGAAAACAAATATGGAAGTAAATAGAAAAGGATAACTAATGTGTATCCCAAAAAACAAAATAAATGAGAGGGAATAGGGGGATTCATGGATAATTTAACTAACCATTGTTTTATGTGAGCTTGATCAAATATATAATGAAGTCAATAAATCATAAAAGATGTAATAAAAAATTTAATTTTTAGTAGGATGATTATTTTCTATGTGTCATCAGTCTATTAAAATCATGGAACATTGATTCTACCTGATTTATAAGTGGTGAAGCAGTTGTCAAAATTAAGGAAAAATTTAATTTCTTTAGCTTAGGTTGATGATATAGGTTTCAATACATGTTTTGCAGAAGAATACAAACCATCATGTTCATTACCTGGTAAAATGTTAAATAGAGCTCTTAGAGTCGTACAAATTTTATACAAATCACAGTTGAAGCATTGAAATGTTCACCAAGTTAGAAATGTTGGTTTCGTAGGTTTAAATATAGTTTGATTCCAAATTACAAAATGCAATTCAAATAAAAATTCCAACCAATAAACATTAAAAATGCACATAGTGGTCAAATCAGATATAAAATATTTGTAATCAATATTAAATCAATTTGAATAGTACCAACCTTAACAACCCAAATTGAGTTAAACTAAAAGAATTGAGAACATGGATGGATGATTCTATATATTTTCCAACACAACTTCAGGTTCATAATCAACTCTGACAATTGACCTATTAG
This sequence comes from Viscum album, assembly GCA_963277665.1. Classification (NCBI taxonomy): domain Eukaryota; kingdom Viridiplantae; phylum Streptophyta; class Magnoliopsida; order Santalales; family Viscaceae; genus Viscum; species Viscum album. The sequence continues at coordinate 2,057,508,694 of OY728156.1, read as the reverse complement.
AGTCATCAAAATAAATAAATGGATTGGTTCCAATGGTAGTAGGGACAGTGTTAATTCCATCATCACCATCATCAAAAATAAGTCTTGGAATTACTTCAACTATGACACCAAATTCAGGTCAAAGTTGGTATTTGACATAAAAAACATGTTTATCCATTGATTCCAATACATATGGTTCTTTGGTAGAAAGAGTGTGATTCATATTAATTACTCGAAATCCACAATCATCAATAAATGTGCCATGTCTCATCATCAAATAAAACCAAAGGAATTTCATCATCGTGACTCATCCATGAGAGTAATAATCCAATATTATTATTTTTTCAATGACTCCATAATAACCCAAATTTTCAAATTGTAGTCTACTATCTAATGCACTGGCATAAAAATCTGTTGTGGTAGTAACTATAACGACATCATGTTGTGTTCTCATGTTCTTTTCTCATTTGGTGACAATAAATTTGTACCCATTGATAACAATTGATTTACATTCACGAACCACGGTATTAGGACCAAAATCCAAAGCTCTTATTTCCTCCGAGACAAAGTCAGCAGGGAAAATCAATACCTGCAATATAAATTAATATTACACTTAATTAAATATTAATTTAATTATTTTAAATAGTAATATATTTGCCTTCAATTTTAACCAAGAAGAAAACTCTTTTCTATGAAAAGTCTCCCTCCTTCTCAAAGATAACGAACGATGCTTTCAATTTATCATTGTGTTATGTTACCCGTAGATAAAAAATATGAATATATTAATAGATATATATATATATATGTAAGATATACATATTCAATTTAGTTACCTGATGTAGTCATCGAACAAATCACAGTTGAACAAAACTGTGCGATGTGTCATCTCCCGCTCTTTAAGGATTAATTTCTTCAATGTATATGATGCAGGAATTCCTCCTATTTGAGGAAGTGATGGAAAAATGGATTCAATTTTCTCATACTATTCTTCTTCACTTCTCATTGGTCTGTTCATTCTTGTAATAAGATCAGACAAATACATTGAGCAGAAATCAATACATTCTTGAGCCATGTAACCAATCACGATAGAACCTTTGGTATGATTCCTATTTCGGACATAAGCCTTTAATGTGTGCATATTTATTTCAGTTGGATACATCCAACTAAAAGAAATAGGTCCTCTGAGAAGTATTTCAGTGGGAATATGGACAGTCATATGCAACACGCGTGTGAAAAATGATGGAGGAAATATTTTCTCCAACTCACACAAAATTAATGGGGCATCTTTCAACATTTTTTGCAAGAAAGACTTGGAAAACTTCTTAGCACAAATATCTCTAAAAAAATGGCACAACCAAATAACAGTTACCCTTACATTATTGGAAAAAAGATGACGGATTGCTAATGGAATCAACTCATGCAGAAAAACGTGATAATCATGAGTCTTTAAAGATTTTAACTTCAACGCTTTTCTATTGACCTGTTTAGATATGTTTCTTGAATAGCCATCAGTAACTCTAATAGTCTCTAATACTTCTAGAAATTGTTTTTTTCTATAGGTTTCATCAAATAAGAAGCAAATGGAACTTTCCATTTATTTCCACAGATACGCACAGGATGAAATTCTGGTCTGATGCCCCAATCCACCAAGTCATGCTGAGATTGTAAATCATATTTTGTCTTTCCCTTAACATTTAGAAGTACCAAAAGAAAAATTTCACATATATTATTTTAAATGTGAATTACATCTAAGAAATGACGTAACAAATTTGTTGACCAATAAGGAGAATAAAAAAAGATAATCTTCTTCCTCCAATTGTAATAGGTTTCAGTGGAAGCATTATTTCTCTTTCCATATTTCATTTGACTCTTCCCGAATGAAAAACTGAAATATTTCAATTCATTAAGTACATCAGTTCCAGACATACACTGAGGTGGATCATCGGCCTCTATGGTATTATCAAATCTTCGATGATCATTTCTATATGGATGGTCCATTGGCAAGAATCGTCGATGTCCCATAAAACTGAAACTTCATAAATGATTCAGTATTTTATATCGTGTATTCTTCATACTAATAGGACAAGGTATTTTTTCCTTCGTGTTCCATCCAAACATCATTTCATAAGCTAAAAATCATTGATCATCCACATAAGTGGAGAATGCATCAGAAATATGTCTTTCGAATATGCATCGTATGTGCGCACACCCATATCCCAAAGAATTTTCAACTCTTTTATTAAAGGTTGCATGTATACGTCAATATCAATGTCGGGATCAGAAGGGCCAAATATGAGTATACTCATGAAAGTGGAAGGTTTATTCATACACAACCATGGGGGAAGATTATAAATGTGTATAAAAACTCCATGTGTTGTGCGAAGTAAGCATCTTCCCAAACATATTAAAACCATCACATGAAAGACCTAGCCTCACATTATGCATGTCAGATACAAAATCAGGATATCAAGCATCAAATATCTTCCATGAAAATCCATCTTCAGGGTGAACCAACTCATCATTAGTCTTATTTCCCTCAGTATCATGTCATCTCATTTTTATTGATATTTCATCAGACATAAAAATATTCTGGAGTCTGGGGATCAATGGAAAGTGCCACATTACTTTCCATGGCACACAGTATGGTGTTCCATTGGATTTTGACTTCTAATGGGATGTTCCACATTTTATTCAATCATTTCGTTCAGCGGTTTCCTCCCAGAATAAACTAAAATCTTTCGGGAAAGCATGAATTTTGTTTTTTGAAAATCCATGTTTTCTAACTAACTTCCAATCCATATAGTGGTTTGAGGGAATATCTACATCATTTAGATGTAAACCCTTCAAGAAGTTAAGAATGTAATTGATTGATGTATTATAAATCCCAAACATAGTTTTCCCATGAAACAATTGGATTAAAAATTCCAGCTTTTTCATTTTATCGCATTGTCGATATACTGGAGTCATGGTAACATCATTCAATTTTTTCACCCTGAAAATATCATCATTTTCATTAGATTCATCATCTTTCCTAAAATAGAAGTATTCTTGAGTTGAAATCCTTTATTTTTCATGATGAAGAATAAACAAAAATCAGTCATCTAACAAATTCTCCAGTCCAGTCCTTTCATTTCGATCATCAGCAATTTTAGATTTCATTTTCTCCCCATTTTGATACCACACATAGTACTTTTCTTGAAAAACATATTTGGTTATGTGGTAGATGACTTCTTCATGGCTCAACCAAGGTCTACCAACACAATTGTAACATGGGCAGTGTATGTGACCACTATCTGAAGCACTTTGAAATGAAAAATCTAAAAAGATCTCCAAATTGTTTTGAAAATAGCTTGAGATCTGATCGGTTTCATACATCCAAATTATATCCATTATGTAAAAATAATTGTTATAAGTCATTTTTTCATAATCAATTCAATAAGATTTATGTTTAATTGAAAATATATTTAAGGAATAATGACAGTGATATTTCTAGATAGTGAAATAAATGGAGAAAGGTTGAAAATAGAAGGATATTCTTATAACTAGCTCTAGGGGTGGGGGTTTTCCAAGGTGGTGGGGTGGTGTCCAGGGGGGCTGTCCAAGGGGGTGGGAGGGCTGTCCAAGGGGTGGGTGGTGTCTAGGGGGTTATCCAAGGGGGTGGGGGTGTCCAGAGGTGGGGGTGTCCAGGGGTTGGGGTGGTGTCTAGGGGGGTGTCCAAGGGGGTAGGGTTGTCCCGGGGATGGGGGTGTCCAAGGGATATCCAGGGGTGGGAGGGCTATCCAGGGGGTGGGTTGGTGCTCAGAGGGGTTTTCTGGGGGGTGGGGGCTATCTAGGGGGTGGGGTGGTGTGGTGTCCAGGGGATATCTAGGGGGTGGGGGCTGTCCAATGGGGTGGGGTGGTGCCCTGGGGGGGCTGTCCAAGGGGGTGGGGGTGTCCATGGGGTGGGGGTGCCCAGGGGGTGGGGTGGTGTCCAAGGGGTTTTCCAAGGGGGGTGGGGGTGGAAAACACCACTACCTCACTGGACAGCCCCCCCCCCCCCTCCTAAGTGAAATTTGTATAAGAAAATCACCATCAATTTTCTTATCCCATACGACCAAACCATACCACCCAAGGAATACCCTATAACTCAGAAATATCCTAATGTTATACACAATCCCATAGAAAATAATAGATATATGTAAAATATCATCATCCACCCTCATCCACATCTCAGCATAACACCCCTCTAGGTTTTAACCATACCCCATAGGCCACAAGGAACTCGCATAACAATTTCTAACTTACCCAACTCAGTCAATAATATAACCCCAAAGAGTCACTCAGACCATTTTCCCTTTCAAACACATTACATGTACTAAATGAATAAAAAAACTAAGGATGCCACCATATATATTCTTATGAAGAGGTGTCACTACAAAAATTTTACCAAAAGAAAACCACACTAAGACAACATCTTACATTTATCAATAGTGACAGAAAGATAAATAATACAAATCAACGAAATATGTTATCACATTATACATGAAATCAATGAATCATATTTCTACTACACTATACATGAAATCCCCCATAAAACTAGATTCATTATACAACCAATACCTCTTATAATTGAGATAACATAACCCAAAAAAATAGAACCACGATTATTCAACACCTCATATGGGTTTTCACTATCCACCTGGCACACTAGAATGCCTTACTGTATAAATGGAAAGGATTCCCACTAGAAGGAACTTCTACTCAAGGCTCCCATCACATTAAATAATATAAAACCTCACTCTCATGATCATCTCTTGAAGAAGGGTCTTGTGGCAAGGGAATATGATTGGAGAAATAGAAAGACAGGAAGAATCATACCACGCGGATCTCGTTTAGGCGAAATCAAAATAGATAACAAAGAAAATAGATGCAATACATTCCACTTACATATTATAAGTGTAGAATTAAAGAATTGCATGATTGATTGCAGATAGAGCTTCGAGAGATACCTTGGGGTGAAGAGAGAGCGTTGGGAGTGATTAGGTTTATGGATGCAATCGTGCGAAGGGATTCTGGATGTGCTGCTATTTGGGGGAAACTTTCCCAGTGGTTTGTTAAAACTGTTGGGAAAGAGTGTATTTACCAATGGTTTTTAAAAAACCATTGATATATATAGATATTTTCCCAACAGTTTGAGTAAGCCGTTGGGAAAATCTTGTTCTCATCCCATTATCCCAACAGTTTGAAGAAACTGTTGGGAAAAATTAAGTATACCAATGGTTTATTCAAACGGTTTGTATACAAGTGTTGTGAAAACACAATTTTCCAATAGTGAACATCAATATTTTACAAGTCAATCATATAACTTTTATATTAAAAAACAAAATATAGAAATGGTATACAATATAAAAAATAAACATATCCATGATACATAGAATATAGATATTTAAGAGAAATGTATTGTCCAATGAAAGATGATAATGGTAAAGTTAATGTTTCAAGAGAAATTAATGACCAAAAATTTAATAAGAGATAAAATTTGATTATAAATTCATTAGAAATATAGATTTTGTAAGAAATTCATGTATTTTGTAGAATAAAAGAAAATAGAATAAAAATATTAAAATAAGTTTTCATTCAATATTTTTATTTAAAAAACCATTGAAAACTTATAGAGGAATCTAAATATCATAAAATGGTTATGGTAGTGGGAAATTTTGTTAATTTCATATATGTTAAAAAGAAACATTACTTTTTAATTTCTATAAAGAAATTTGAAAATGATCCTTTTAAAATGAATTATAAATACTCCTTTAAAAAAATTAAAAATCCAAGTATAACATAAAATATCCTTGATAAATTATTTGAGTAAATATAAAGGTCTTATGTAAAAAAAATAAAAAATATGGACATGGAAGAAAAACATACTAGATCAAAAGAGAAATATGATCATCTTTTATTTTAATATTTTCATTGCTTGATTAAAGTTTAAAAGAGATGAAAAGTTGTAAGAAACCATGGAATCTCCATAAATATACATTGTATAATAAAATTGATGAATCTTATGATGGATATATTATAAGATCCCTTTATTGAAAAATATAAGAAACCACAAAAGAAATGATATTGTAAAATATATTCTTACTTATTGAGTAACTTTTAAATTGTAACCCCTTGAAAAATTAAACTTGAGTTGAAAATATAATAATCATTAATAAATATAAATTCATGTTAAAAACATCAAATGTCCAGAATATAAACCATATAAAAGTAAATAGTTTCATAATTCCAAATATGTCTCAATTGAGTGGAAATTGAGACGAAATCTCTTACAATGATCATATCATTGAAATGAAAATTAGTCAATGAAGAGATTATGTGTAAAAATGAAAATCTACACAAAATAAGTCGAAATAAAAAATAATTCAATTAGAGGTTTCACACATAATCAAGGAATAACATAGACAATAAATTGGAAGTATAACCCAATGAATGGAAATTGAGTTAATAAACCCAATAACTCATGCTTTCACTTTGTTGAACATCATTTAACCTCTTTTATAATGGTTTTAAACTTGTTGTCAATTTATAATAGAACCATATTTATATTTATAATATTAGATATGATCCACTATTAGCATATTTTTTGTAATAGTGGGTTCCCTAGACCCAACATGAATTGTACTTTTGATTATATTTTCATGAATATAGTTAGATATGTATGTTGTAAACTTACCATTATAGTGGATAAATTTCTACATCCATTGTTTTAATGGTAATTTCCATAAATTATTTGTCATATCAAAAGGTGAGACCAGATCCTAGGATATAATGAGAACATCGAGATACTATCACATTAATCTTAAACAAAGGTCATATAGTCTAAATACATCGTACTGACTGGACTGAGTTGATGTCTAACTATCAGGTGTTGTGGGTTATTAGCATTAATACTAATTCTCATGAAGTTCACACTTGGTGATCTCTAGTGGGTGAGATCATGAGGATAGGACTTCCAATAGTAACACCACATGTTTTTAGGTTTCATTGGTTGTTCTTATCTATACACATGTGTATTGGTCTCCTGAATTGATATCATTGCCATTGTATGCCATTTTATTGTCTACCTTGATGAAAGTAAAAAATCATGATAATGAGATCATGGTGAGGTATCTTGTATTGGGTGTGTCATTGATGGTATGACATTGGTTGAATGTTGAATAAAGGATTTGTCACTTCTGGGTTGAGGAAGCATTATATCTCAGTCCGGGTTGATCAGTATGGTATTACCTTCATTAATATTTGACAAAGTTATTCATCAGTAAATCAATCTAGTTACATCAAAAAACAATAAATCAAGAAAGTATTATGACACAAGTTTGCATCTTCTTTATGAGATATTTAAAAACAAATAGAATATATTACACAGTATGTGTTTATAGGTTAGTTTTCATTTCTATGGTTACTCCTTACCAGTTTAAGGGCCTTTATGGGTTGCTAGACTCTTCTCATGGTATGTGAATGCTATTAAATGTTATCAAGATAAGGTTCTAGAGGGTTATACACAATAGCGTATTCAATAATTTTCCCAATTCTGATTAATAGGTAAATAGGACATGGTGGGTCCCCCTATAGGGTCTGGGAGTTTTCCAAGTTATAGATCACTAATAAATAAATTCAATATTATTCAAATAAATAATAATTGGGTAAAAATTATTTATTAATTGTATTCAAAAGGTATTTAGTGAATATAATAATTAATTTTATTCAAAAAATTATTATTTCAATATTCTATGTTTGTGTAATATTAACAGGATTTATGAGTCGAGTTAAATGACTCGGTTTTATCACATAATATATTTAATATATATTACAGTTTTGTGATAAATTATAGATAATATTTATGACATAGTTTATTTCGTAATAATTATTTTTTTATTCCTAATATAGTGGATGTTAATATATGGGGGTTGTAGAACCCATTCCGGGTATTTTGAGTATCGACTATAAATAGAAGAGGAGAGGCTCATTCCATGCACTATTCATGAAATAAAAAATGAAAGAATCTCTCTCCTCCCACTTCCCATAATTAGAAACTCCCCCTCTGAGAATTTGATAGAACAACATCTTTGGTGGATCAAAGGCAAGGGATCAAGGTGATTGACGCGACGCCGAAGGATTTTCCAGATCTCCGTGCAAGCACTTAGAATTAGAAGAAGGGAGAGATCATGGATTCTTGGAGAATGTGTTGAAAATATAAAAAAGTTTTGTCTTCATATCCTTTGTGAAATGATCTTCACTGAATAGTTTCATTCGTGTGCACTTTGGTTTCAAACAAGGTATGTGTTTGCTTTAATTTCTTTGATTTGTTTAATTTATGTGAGATCCTCAGACCATACCAGGGATCTAATCACTGGAGATGATATTTTTCATTATCTCGGTGATGAAATATTTTAAATATCTTTCCCATCATCTTCTGATGTGACTCTAGTACCCTTAATTAGTATCAAATGAAGCGCATAAATTGTATGGGCCAAGAAAATTTTTGTTTCATTAAAATTGAGTAGAGGGTATTCAATTGGTCCCAATAGATCTGCCGATCACCTAAATAGTATTTTATAGTAATTTTTTTCCACCGATGATTTTCAATATAATTAATAAAAAATATTATTTTAAAAGGCTATTTTAACTAGCCTTTAGATTTTTTTTAAAAGAGTCCATGTTGTTTGGATGGGTGGATGGACTTATTCATTTTTAGGTCGACAAAAAATAAAAATAGTGGGTGATATATGTGTGGAATTCCATACCCTAAAACCATAATAAAAACAATTTCCCATTGATTTTTTTTCTTTTCCCTAAGGGACCCCAGTTGGGATCCTTCCTTGAGCGACCCTCTCCGTACCGGCCAGAAACTAGTCACCTGATCCCAACAGTGAACCGAGCACAAACTCTTTGAATATCCTCCTTCAAGTTGGTGAGATCAAGAACAAGACTCTCCCTTTTTCTGTAGTGTCACAATTCCCTACCATTTGGCTACCCCTCTTTCCTTGGTGTTCCCTTTCGACAGCGCCTTCATCCTTCATGGGAACCAACGCCTCCAGCCGCGTGTGGCTCCTCCTATGATAGTTATGACAACCCTGATTTTATTACAAACTTAAACATGATTTATTACATAAAACTTCACTTTATACAACAAAGAAGATCGATAGGTTTAGTGTCTTTGGGGCTTAGGATAATTACATAAAAACTTAAAACATGAAATACAACATCTTTATTGAAAACTTCCTTTACATGACCACTACATTCCCTCGTACTTAGCATTTCATGGGATAACCTGAGGACATGCATAAGAAAAGGGTGAGCTATAAAGCCCGGTAAGGGAGTACACATGGAATAACATGAGGAGTATGATAAATGTTAGACAATAGGAATATCAAAAGAGCATAAGAGAAATATGAACATAAAGGCATGATAAAGCATGATAATCATAACATGGAAATGTGGAAACAACAATTAACATGGAATTAGCAAGAGCCAAGGCTCATTGCACATAGAGAATGAGTAAATACTCATTGCACATAAATCATGAGTAAACCCTTGTTACACTTGAATTAGAATGATTCAACAATCATTGCACATGATGTATCATGATACTATACTTTTCCCAATGCATTGGAGCGCTATAAGGGCGCACCCTTCTTAAACATTTCATTTCATGCATAAGTGTGCCACATGGATCATAAAACATGGATTCATAAAACATAATCATTTATTCCACGATAAAAGAATGTGGAATCCATACATGAAACTTTGTAATCAATAAGTAAATGTGCATAAAGTTGAATACCCTTGATGGAGAAATGGGCATGGTATCCACTACACAATAGCATTGGCTTAGAAAAATGGTGCGATTTCGGCAGCGTAATAGCGTGACATAAGAATTCATAAAAATGGTTGATGTGAGAGAAAGGGGTTCCTCATCATATTTATATGTAATTTACAGTAATGAGGTCATATAGATACATGTACAAACAATTGTAATGGAATTTAGATTCATGATACAAAAGTATTTCTTGAATGTAAATGAGGAGAGAGAAGTTCCTTTTGGAGTTTCGGCATAGTAAGGGGTGTACATGGGAGGCATTTAATGAGAGAGAAAGGGGTCTCCCATCATTAAAACATAAATATGGAAGTATGAGGGAGGTGATAAATCATACCCCAACATTAATAATTGAAATTAAAAGGGAAAAACAACTTAATTAAAATTGACAAAAATGAGAGAGGAAGAAAAAACCCTTACTTGGAAGTGTGCTTCCAAAGGCTAGAGAGAGGCTTGAGAGAGGCTTCTTGGGAGCTTGGGGCACCTTGGCAGGATTCTAGAGAGAGTAGGGCAGAGGTTGGAAGAACTCCAAAGGCTTTGAGTGAGGAGTAAGTGGGAGCTTTGGTGGGTTTATATAGGAAAGGTGAAGGAATTCTTTATTATTTAAGTTTGGGACCCCTTATATTAAATTAATCCAAAACACAAACCATCCCATGGTTTTTTCCCATGTTTTTTGGAAAAGGGGAGAGGAAAACAATATTTTATAAGGCCAAAGTCCGAACTTCTTAAAATAATGGGGTTGCTTATGTGGAGGTGAGTCACACTCCCATGGAAAAATAATTTAAAAAGACAAGATGTTTAATAAGTCTTGAAGGGTCCATTAATGCTTTGAAATGTAAGTCAAAAAACCCCAAAAATCACATTATATTAATGGTAAAACATATATTAGCCGAAAATAAAGCTTATAGTATTTTATTACATCATTATTGGGTCATTATGATGTCATAAAACACATTACATATTTAAACGGTATTTAATTTTTACCCAAAAAATTGACTGTCTCAGAAAATTATGAAAAATTCACCATTGGATAATTTCGACTTCCTGATTCCAAAAATAACATTTATTTTATCTAAATAATTTTCTAAATATGTTAATTTTAACTTTTAAAATAAAAACCGACATTTATCGAAATTCACGGGTTTTGACAAAAATGGCTTTCAAACCTTAATAAAAATTATAATTGCATTCATACAATTATATGATCATTTATATATAATAAAATTATTTTAATAATAATAATAATAATAATTTATTAAAATTTTATTTAATTCAAAAATCCCTTAATTTAATAAAATATATTTCTTTATTAAATAATAACTAAAAACACTATTTGTACTTTAAAAACTATTTACATTGTATCAATAATGATAAGAAATTATATTCATTATTATATAAAAAAATAATGTAAATGAACATAGTACTAGCTATTTGTTACATAACCCCTTAAAACAGCCGCATAAGACCTAAGGGTAAGGTGTGCGATGGTGAAAGACTCTTTGGGGGGCTCAGATAACATCGCTCGTGTGGTAATCTCTATAAACTTCCACTTTTCCCGTAGACGGTCCCATTCGAGCTTGACATGATGAAGATCATCTTGGTCTTGGTCAAGAGTGAAACCCAAGTACACCACCTCTTTTCTGAGCTCCGACAAATGGGCTTCGTATAGAGCAATTCTACTGGATGAGGTCATCGCTTCCTTTGTCTGAGTAAATTGGGTTTGTTAAAGCCCTATATTTATACTAATCATGTGATCACTGTTCAATGGCTATAAAGGCAACAGTCACAATTCTTAACATAAAACCAAAGAAGTTGACATTTTATATAAACATTTTACATAAATATGCATTTAACTAGATCAAGAGGGATTTTCCATTAATGAAACTTTGGGTCGTTACAATATTCCCCCCTTAAGAAATTTCTCCCTCGAAAGTTTCCTTTTCCCACACTTAACAAATGTGGGTAACTCAGCTTCATCATTTCCTCTGATTCCCAAGTCGCTTCTTCAAACTTGTGGTTTTTCCACAACAGCTTGACGAGGGGCATTTTCCTATTTTGTAGAAATTTTTCTATACGATCTAAGATCTTCACTGGTTTCTCCTCATAAGAAAGATCATCCTCAAACTGTACCACCTCAGAAGAGAGTTCATGTGAAGGGTCTGGTATGTACTTCCTTAAGAGGGATACATGAAAGACATCATGTACTTTGGCCATGGTAGGTGTAAGGGCTAGTTGATAGGCCACAGCCCCGACACGATCAATAATTTCGAAGGAGCAAATGTACCTTGGACTTAACTTCCCTTACCTTCCAAAAATCATGACCTTCTTCCACAGAGATATGTGTAGAAAACCATGTCTCCAACTTTAAACTAAAGGTCTCATCGACGGTTATCTTCATAACTCTTATGTCGACTCTGGGCTGCCTTGATATTCTAGTGAATTGTTTTCACATTCTCCACCATTTCCTCAACCATTTCTGGTCCAAGCAGCTTACGTTCACCGACCTCATCCCAACATTCCAGTGTTCTGCACCTTTTCCCATACAGGGCTTCATATGGTGCCATTTGGATACTCGAGTGGAAACTATTGGTATAAGAGAACTCAACCAGAGGAATATGTTGATCACATCCTCCTTTAAAGTCCATTGAGCACGCTCTCAACATGTCCTAGAGTGTTTGGATAGTCCGCTCGGATTGGCCATCAGTTTTAGGATGATAGGTCGTACTGAAGTTCAGTTCAGTATTCAGAGCATGTTGAAGACTCTTCCAAAACTTAGAGGTGAATCTTGGATCTTAGTTAGACATAATAGATAGTGGTACTCCATGCAACCTTACCACTTCCCTGATATATATCTGTGCCAGTTGATCCAATGAGAAATCCTCCTGAATAGCAATGAAGTGTGCAGTCTTTATAAAACGATCCACAACAACCCAGATTGCATTGTTTCCCTTGGATGTCATTAAAAGTACGGTGACAAAGTCCATGGTTATGTTCTCCCATTTCCATTATGGTATGGGAAATGGTTGCATCATCCACTTAGACTTTTTCTTCTCTGCCTTCACTTTCTGACACACCAGGCACTTTGATGTATATTTAGCGATCTCCTTCTTCATATTATACCACCAAAAGTTTTCTCGTAGATATCGATACATCTCTGTGCTCCCTGGGTGAATAGATAAATTTGAACTATGTGCATCATCCAAAAGTTCCCTCTTCATCTCTGGACTTGATGGAACAAATAGTCCTTTCCCAAACCGCACAATTCCTTCTTCATTAACATTAAACACCGAGGATTTCCCTTTTTCGATAGCTTCCACTTTTTTCTGAATTCCCACATCACCCTTTTGAGCAACCTTTAACCTTTCCAAAAGAGACGGTTGAGCAATAATTTGTGAAAGGATTGATGATGTTCCCTTATTTATGATTCCCATGTACATATTCATCAAGTCTAAGAAGATTGGATCCTTCTCAATTCTCATCATTGATAGAATCGTTGGGTCCTTTCTACTTAGGGAATCTGCCACCTTGTATGCTTTCCCAGGGTGGTAATGGATTGAACAGTCATAATCCTTGATGAGATATATCCATCTTCTCTGGCGCATATTAATATCTTTCTATGTGAATATATATTTAAAACTCTTGTGGTCAGTATATATCTCACATTTCTCTCCATAGAGATAATGTCGCCAGATTTTCAAGGCAAAGATCACAGCCGCCAACTCCAGATCATGCATTAGATAGTTTCTCTCATTGATTTTCAACTGCCTTGAGGCATAGGATGTCACTTTATCATTATGCATCAGCAAACAGCCTAAGCCCTTCTTCGAAGCATCACTAAATACCACAAAAAGTTCCCCACTTGTGGTTAAAGTGAGCACGGGTGCAGTGATAAGCCTCCTTTTCAACTCCTTGAATCTTTCTTCGCATTCATCACTCCAAGAGAAATTTACCCCATTTTGAGTTATCTTGGTAAGAGGGTTGGACAATCGTGAGAAATTTTTCATAAATCATCAATAATATCCAGCTAACCCCAAGAAGCTACAGATATCCATTACCGATGTTGGCCTCATCCATCCCTCGATTGCATCTATTTTGGAGGGATCCACAGATATCCCATTGCTTGTGATGATATGTCCCAAGAATGAGACTTCCTTCAACCAAAAATCACAATTTTTGTACTTTTCATAGAGCTTCTCCTTGCTCAAATTCTCCAGTACAGTTCTTAAATTCCCCTCATGATCCTCCTTGGTTTTGGAGTATATTGGAATATCATCTATAAAGATTACTACAAATTTGCTTGGTAATCTCTAATGACTCTATTCATCAAGTCCATGAAGATTTTTGGAGCATTGGTGAGTCCTAAAGGCATTACTATGAATTTATAGTGCCCGTATCTTGTACGAAAAGCAGTCTTGGAGACATCTTCCTTCTTCACCCTTACTTGATAATATCTTGACCGCAAATCTACCTTGGTGAAGTATTGTGCTCCAAATAGCTGATCAAACAAGTCATCGATCCGTGGAAGAGGATACTTGTAATTTATCGTGATTTTTTTAAGTTCACGATAATCGATGCAAAGCCACATTGACCCATCCTTATTCTTGATGAAGAGGACTGGTGCACCCCATGGGGAAGCACTTGGGTGTATAAACCCTTTATCCAGATTCTCCTGTAGTTGTTTCTTCAGCTCTTCAATCTCCACGACAGCCATTCTATATGGAGTCATGGATATTGGTAGAGCCCCAGGTATAAGTTCAATTGAGAATTCAACATCTCTTCTAGGAGGAAGACCAGGCAGTTCCTTGGGAAACACTTCAGCGAATTCCCTCACAATAGGCATTTCTTCAAGGATGGTCTCTTCCTTGGACTCAATCATCTGAGCCAGATACGCATTCTCATAGGGCAGTAATATCCATTCTTGAGATGATGGAGCTAAAGGAGATTCATCTTCCTCCTTACACTTGTAAAGAATCGGGGGTTGATTCTCCATATGGAGTGTGATTTCCCTCTTCCGACAATTTATGTTGGCTCTATATAAGGAAAGCTAATCCATGCCAAGAATTGCATCAAATTCCACCAGAGGGAGTATGATGAGGTTCGCCGGGAAATTCAATTCATAGATTATAATAGGGGAGGACTTATACTCATGGGATTCAATGATTTCCCCATTTGCTGTACTCACAGACATCTTCACTCCCATGATTTGTGGTGGTGTTGGGATTGTTCTACTAAACTTTCGAGATATAAAAGAATGCGTAGAACCTGAATCAAAATGTACGTTGGATATTCTTGAATTAATAACTAGCATACCTATCACCACTTCGTTGTCGGGGCTCACTTTGGTATAAGTGATGGAAAAAGATCTTCCTTGTTGCCTTGGCGGTTGTTGGTTGCCTCTGAAAACCCTTGGATTAGGGAATTGATTTGCAATATGCCCCGGTTCTTTTCATTTTTAGCAATGAAAAATGCATTGAGGTTAGAATAGAGAATTCCTCTCCTCTGTCGCAGCCGTGCATCTTTCTTTCCAACAGTTAACAGCTAGTTTCCCTTCTCTTCCACACCTAAATAATTTCCTCACCCCCTTGAGGAAATTTCCAGGGTGCTTCTTTCTGCACTTTTGGAAAGTGGGGTGTTGGATCTTCTTAGCACCATTAGATTTATCCATCGGACTGCCAGCATTGAATTCCATCTTATGATTCTTGTCCCCATGATACCCCTGTGATTCCCCAATCTCTATTTCGACTTTGAGGGCACATCGGACAATTTCTTCATAGCTGTCGAAGTCACGGATCACTAATACTTTCCGCAGGCTAGGCTTCAGCCCACCAAAGAAGCGGTCATCCTTGCATTCGGGGGTAACAACAAAACCGGAAGCGTATCTTTCCAGCCTTGTGAAGTTTTCCTCATACACTCCAACAGATTCTTCATCTTTTTTCTTGAGGGAAAGGAAGTCCCTTCCCATCTTAAGTCGGAGGGTGCATGGAAAATATTTATCCAAAAACATCTTCCTGAAATCCTTCCATTCCAATGCCTCAATCTCCTCCTCAGGCTTCGTATATTTTATCAACGTCCACCATTGATCAGCTTCACCCTCCATAAGATAAGCTGTCAGGAGAACCTTCTCTTGTTTAGAACATTGAAGTATGGAGAAGATATTTTCAATGGAGTTGATTCATTGTTCAGCGATCGTGGGATCGGATGACCCACTAAAAGTAGGAGGCCTTTATCTCATGAAGCTCTCAATAGCGACTTGTTCTTTCTTAGGGGGGGTTGAACGTTCCTCTTGACCCGTGTTTCTATTCAAATCTTGAGTTAGCTGAGAGAGAAGTGTGACAAAGTTCGCGATTCCCGCTCCTATTGGATTAGGCATCTCATTAGTACAGTCATCACACTGATCTTCACATCGGTTGTTAGCCTGAGTCCTCCTATTATCGGCCATTGTCTGGAATAAAAGGAGAGTTAGGGGTAACACATAAAGGGTAATCCAAAGACAAAAGATGATGACTTATAAATAAACTTTTATTTCCTTAACTCATGAGTCTATAGGCTTCAATTTAGGATTCTCATGATCTACTTTCTAACATATATTCTGAGGGGCATTTTTTTTAATTCCCTTAATTATAGTTCATACTAAGCATGTGAATTTATCAAAACATATCCTTCGGAAGTGTCATAACCAAGAGTGCAGTAAGGCCCATTGTCGTGCACCAGTTCCCATTCGAGTCTAGCTCAAAGCGGTGTTTTCGGGTTTTACACCTAGGATACATCTGTGCCAGAGCCGCCTCTACCTGCTCGTATCCAGAAAGGGATGTATTTGCTTGATAACCCACTTACTCAATACTCACCAAAACTTAGGGACGTTTTTATTGTACTTAGTCTTGTATCTAAGGTTTTGCTAGAGTTTTCTAATCCTAATCCCAAAAATAACTAAACCTATCCTTTGATACCAACTATGACAACCCTACTTTTATTACAAACTTAAACATGATTTATTACCTAAAACTTCACTTGATACAACAAAGAATATCGAGAGCTTTATTGTCTTTGGGGATTAGGATCATTACATAAAAACTTAAAACATGAAATAAAACATCTTTATTGAAAACTTCCTTTACATGGTCACTACATTCCCTCGTACTAAGCATTGCATGGGATAACCTGAGGACATGCATAAGAAAAGGGTGAGCTATAAAGCCCAGTAAGGGAGTACACATGGAATAACATGAGGAGTACAATACATGTTAGACAATAGTAATATCAAAAGATCATAAGATAAACATGAACATAAAGGCATGATAAAGCATGATAATCATAACATGGAAATGTGGCAACAACACTTAACATGGAATTAGCATGAGCCAAGGCTCATTGCACATGGAGCATGAGTAAATCCTCATTGCACATAAAGCATGAGTAAACCCTCATTTCACTTGAATTAGCATGATTCAACACTCATTGCACATGATGTATCATAATACTATACTTTACCCAATGCATTGGAGCTCTATAAGGGATCACCCTTCTTAAACATTTCATTTCATGCATAAGTGTGCCACATGGATCATAAAACATGGATTCATAAAACATAATCATTTATTCCACGATAAAGGAATGTGTAATTCATACATGAAACTTTTTAATCAATAAGTAAATTTTCATAAAGGTGAATACCCTTGATGGATAAATGGGCATGGTATCCCCTACACAATAGTATTGGCTTAGAAAAACGGTGTGATTTCGGCAGCGTAACGGCGTGACACAATAATTAATAAAAATGGTTGATGAGAGAGAAAGGGGTTCCTCATAATATTTACATGTAATGGAAAGTAATGAGGTCATATAGATACATGTCCCAAAAATTGTAATGGAATTTAGATTCATGATACAAAAGTATTGCTTGAATGTAAATGGGGAGAGAGAAGTTCCTTTTGGGATTTCGGCATAGTAACGGGTGTACATGGGAGGAATTTAATGAGAGAGAAAGGGATCTCCCATCATTAAAACATAAAGAGGGAAGTATTAGGGAGGTGAAAAACCATACCCCAAAATTCATAATTGAAATTAAAAGCGGAAAACAACTTAAAGAAAATTGACAAAAATGAGAAAGGAAGAAAAAACCCTTACTTGGAAGTGTGCTTCGAAAGGCTAGAGAGAGGCTTGAGAGAGGCTTATTTGGAGCTTGGGGAACCTTGGGAGGATTCTAGAGAGAGTAGGGAAGAGGTTGGATGAACTCCAAAGGCTTTAAGTGAGGAGGAAGTGGGATCTTGGGTGGGTTTATATAGGAAAGGTGAAGGAATTCTTTATTATTTAGATTTGGGACCCCTTACATTAAATTAATCCAAACCACAAACCAGCTCATGGTTTTTGCCCATAGTTTTTGGAAAAGTGGAGAGGAAAACAATATTTTATAAGGTCAAAGTCCAAACTTCTTAATCTAATGGGGATTCTTATGTGGTGGTGAGTCACACTCCCATGGAAAAATAATTTAAAAAGACAAGATGTTTAATAAGTCTTGAAGGGTCCATTAATGCTTTGAAAAGTAAGTCAAACAAACCCAAAATCACATTATTTTAATGGTAAAACATATATTGGCCGAAAATAAATCTTATATTATTTTATTACATCATTATTGGGTCATTATGATGTCATAAAACACATTATATATTTAAACGGTATTTAATTTTTACCCAAAAATTTGACTATCTCAGAAAATTATGAAAAAATTATGACAACCCTGCTTTTTATTACAACTTAAACATGCTTTATTACATAAAACTTCACTTGATACAACAAAGAAGATCAAGAGGTTTAGTGTCTTTGGGGCTTAGGATCATTACATAAAAACTTTAAACTTGAAATACAACATCCTTATTGAAAACTTCCTTTACATGACCACTACATTCCTTCGTACTTAGCATTGCATGGGATAACCTGAGGACATGCATAAGAAAAGGGTGAGCTATAAAGCCCAGTAAGGGAGTACATAATGAATAACATGAGGAGTACAATACATGTTAGGCAATAGGCATATCAATAGAGCATAAGAGAGACATGAACATAAAGGCATGATAAAGCATGATAATCATAACATGGAAATGTGGCAACAACACTTAACATTGAATTAGCATGAGCCAAGGCTCATTGCACATGGAGCATGAGTAAACCCTCATTGCACTTGAAGCACGAGTAAACCCTCGTTGCACTTGAATTAGCATGAGTCAACACTCATTGCACATGACGTATCATGATACTATACTTTACCCAATGCATTGGAGCGCTATCAGGGCGCACCCTTCTTAAACATTTCTTTTCATGCATAAGTGTGCCACATGGATCATAAAACATGGATTCATAAAACATAATCATTTATTCCACGATAAAGGAATGTGGAATTCATACATGAAACTTTACAATCAATAAGTAAATGTGCATAAAGGTGAATACCCTTGATGGAGAAATGGGCATGGTATTCACTACACAAAGACATTGGCTTAGAAAATCGGTGCGATTTCGGCAACGTAACGGCGTGACATAAGAATTCATAAAAAAGGTTGATGAGAGAGAAAGGGGTTCATCATCATATTTACATGTAATGGACAGTAAGTAGATCATATATATACTTGTCCCAACAATAGAAAAGGAATTTAGATTCATGATACAAAAGTATTGCTTGAATGTAAAAGAAGAGAGAGAAGTTCCTTTCGGAATTTCGGCATAGTAACGGGTGTACATGGGAGGCATTTAATGAGAGAGAAAGGGTTCTCCCATAATTCAAACAATAAGAGGGAAGTATGGGGGAGGTGAGAAACCATACCCCAACATTCATAATTGAAATAAAAAGGGAAATACAACTTAAAGAAAATTGACAAAAAAAATGAGAAAGGAAGAAAACCCCTTACTTGGAAGTGTGCTTCCAAAGGCTAGAGAGAGGCTTGTGAGAGGCTTCTTGGGAGCTTGGGGCACCTTGAGAGGATTATAGAGAGAGTAGGGCAGAGTTTGGACGAACTTCAAGGGCTTTGAGTGAGGAGGAAGTGGGAGCTTGGGTGGGTTTATATAGGAAAGGTGAGAGAATTCTTTATTATTTAGGTTTGGGACACCTTATATTAAAATAATCCAAACCACAAACCATCCCATGGTATTTGCCCATGGTTTCTGGAAAAGGAGAGAGGAAAACAATATTTTACAAGGCCAAGGTCCGAACTTATTAAAAAATTAGGGTTGCTTATGTGGAGGTGAGTCACACTCCCATGGAAATTAATTTAAAAAGGAAAAGTGTTGAATAAGTCTTGAGGGCTCCATTAATGCTTTGAAAAGTGAGTCAAACAAACCCAAAACCTCATTATTTTATTGATAAAACACATATTGGCCGAACATAAGGATTATGGTATTTTATTACATCACCATTGGGTCATTATGATGTCATAAAACACATTATATATTTAAATGGTATTTAATTTTTACCCAAAAATTTGACTGTCTCAGAAAATTATGAAAAATTCACCGTTGGATAATTTCGACGTCCTGATTCCAAAAATAATATTTATTTTATCTAAATAATTTTCTAAATATGTGAATTTTCACTTTTAAAATAAAAACCGACATTTATAAAAATTCACGGGTTTTGACAGAAATGGCTTTCAAACCTTAATAAAAATTTTAATTGCATTCATAAAATTATAAGATCATTTATATTTAATAAAAATTAATTTAATATTAATAATAATATTTTATTAAAATATTATTTAATTCAAAAATCCTTTAATTTAATAAAATATAATTCTTAATTAAATAATAACTAAAAACATCATTTGTACTTTAAAAACTAATTACAATGCATCAAAAATGACTAGAAATTATATTCATTATTATATACAAAAAAATAATGTACATGAACATGGTGCTACTTATTTGTTACATAACCCCTTAAAATAGCCGCATAAGACCTAAGGGTAAGGTGTGCGATGGTGACAGACTCTTGGGGTTGCTCGGATAACATCGCTCGAGTGGTAATCTCTATCAACTTCCATTTTTCCCGTAGACGATCACGTTCGAGCTTGACTTGATGAAGCTCAGCTTGGGCTTGGTCAAGGGCAAAGCCCAAAGACGCCACCTCCTTTCCGAGCTCCGACAAATGGGCTTCGTAAGGGGCAATTCTACTGGATGAGGCCATCGCTTCCTTTGTCTGAGTAGAAAATTGGTTCGTTAAATCCTTATATTTAAACTACCCAGATGATCACTGTTCAACGGCTATAAAAGTAACGGTCACAAATCTTGACGTTAAACTAAAGAAGTTGACATCATATAAAAACATAAAGAAACATTTAACTGGATCAAGAGGGATTTTCCATTAATGAAATTTTGGGTCGTTACAACATTCCCCCCTTAAGAAATTTCGCCCTCGAAATTTTCCTTTTCCCACACTAAAACAAATGTGGGTAACTTAGCTTCATCATATCCTCCGACTCCCAAGTTGCTTCTTCAAACTTGTGGTTTCTCCACAACACCTTGACGAGGGGCATTGTCTTATTTCGTAGAACTTTTTCTCTACGATCTAAGATCTTCACTGGTTGCTCCTCATAAGAAAGATCGTCTTCTAATTGTACCACCTCGGAAGAGAGTACATGTGAAGGGTCTGGTATGTACTTCCTTAAGAGGGATACATGGAAGACATCATGCACCTTGGCCATAGTAGGTGGAAGTGCTAGTCGATAGGCCACAGCCCCAACACGATCAAGAATCTCGAATGGGCCGATGTACCTTGGACTTAACTTCCCTTTCTTTCCAAACCTCATGACCTTCTTCCACGGAGATATGCGTAAAAACACCATGTCTCCGACTTTAAACTCAAGGTCTCGTCGACGATTATCTGCATAACTCTTCTGTCGACTTTGGGCTGCCTTGATATGCTGCTGAATGGTTTTCACCTTCTCCACCATTTCTTCGACCATTTCTGGTCCAAGCAGCTTACGTTCACCGACCTCATCCCAACATGCCGGTGTTCTACACCTTTTCCCATACAGGGCTTCATATGGTGCCATTTGGATGCTTGAGTGGAAACTATTATTATAAGAGAACTCAACCAGAGGAAGATGCTGATCCCATCCTCCTTTAAAGTCCATTGAGCACGCTCTCAACATATCCTCAAGTGTTTGGATAGTCCGCTCGGATTGGCCATCAGTTTGAGGATGATAGGCCGTACTGAAGTTCAGTTCAGTATTCAGAGCATGTTGAAGACTCTTCCAAAACTTAGAGGTAAATCTTGGATCTCGGTCCGACACAATAGATAGTGGTACTCCATGCAACTGTACCACTTCCCTGATATATATCCGTGCCAGTTGATCCAAAGAGAAATCCTCTCGAATAGCAATGAAGTGTGCAGTCTTTGTAAGACGATCCACAATAACCCAGATTGCGTTGTTGCTTTTGGATGTCCTTGGAAGTCCAGTGACGAAGTCCATGGTGATGTTCTCCCATTTCCATTCTGGTATGGGCAATGGTTGCATCATCCCCTTAGACTTCTACCTCTCTGCCTTCACTTGCTGACACACCAGGCACTTTGATGTATATTCAGCGATCTCCTTCTTCATATTATCCCACCAAAAGTTTTCTCGGAGATCTCGATACATCTTTGTGCTCCCTGGGTGAATAGAGAAATTTGAACTATGTGCATCATCCAAAAGTTCCTTCTTCAGCTCCGAACTTGATGGGACACATAGTCTTTTCCCAAACCGCACAATTCCTTCTTCATTAACATTAAACTCTGAGGATTTTCCCTTTTTGATAGCTTCCACTTTTTCTTGGATTCTCGCATCATCCTTTTGAGCATCCTTTAACCTTTCCAAAAGAGATGGTTGAGCAATCATTTGTGAAAGGATTGATGATGTTCCCTTCTTTATGATTCCCACGTCCATCTTCATCAAGTCTAAGAAGATTGGATCCTTCTCAATTCTCATCATTGATAGAATTGCTGGATCCTTTCTACTTAGGGCATCCGCCACCTTGTTCGCCTTCCCAGGGTGGTAATGTATTGAACAGTCATAATCCTTGATGAGCTCTATCCATCTTCTCTGGCGCATATTAAGCTCTTTCTGTGTGAATATATATTTAAGACTCTTGTGGTCAGTATATATCTCACATTTCTCCCCATAGAGATAATGCCGCCAGATTTTCAAGGCGAAGATCACCGCCGCCAACTCCAGATCATGCGTTGGATAGTTTCGCTCATGGATTTTCAACTGCCTTGAGGCATAGGATATCACTTTATCATTATGCATCAGCACACATCCTAAGCCCTTCTTCGAAGCATCACTGAATACCACAAAAAGCTCCCCACTTGTGGGTAAAGTGAGCACAGGTGCAGTGATAAGCCTCCTTTTCAACTCCTTGAAGCTTTCTTCGCATTCATCACTCCAAGTAAACTTTACTCCCTTTCGAGTTAGCTTGGTAAGAGGGTTGGACAATCGTGAGAAGTTTCTCACAAATCGTCGATAATATCCAGCTAACCCCAAGAAGCTACGAATATCAGTTACCGATGTTGGCCTCGGCCATCCCTCAATTGCATCTGTTTTGGAGGGGTCCACAGATATCCCATTGCTTGTGATGATATGGCCCAAGAATGAGACCTCCTTCAACCAGAACTCACACTTGCTGTACTTGGCATAGTGCTTCTCCTTGCGCAAAGTCTCCAGTACAGTTCTTAAATGCTCCTCATGGTCCTCCTTGGTTTTGGAGTATATCAGAATATCATCTATAAAGACTACCACAAATTTATCTAGGTAATCTCTAAAGACTCTATTCATCAAATCCATGAATATTGCTGGAGCATTGGTGAGTCCAAAAGGCATTACTATGAATTCATAGTGCCCGTACCTTGTACGAAAAGCAGTCTTGGGGATATCTTCCTTCTTCACCCTTACTTGATAATATCCCGACCGCAAGTCGACCTTGGAGAAGTATTGAGCTCCACGCAGCTGATCAAACAAGTCATCGATTCTTGGGAGAGGATACTTGTTCTTTATCGTGATTTTGTTAAGTTCACGATAATCGATGCAAAGCCGCATTGACCCATCCTTCTTCTTGACGAAGAGGACTGGTGCACCCCATGGTGATGCACTTGGGCGTATAAACCCTTTATCCAGATTCTCCTGTAGTTGTTTCTTCAGTTCTTCAAGCTCAACCACAGCCATTCTATATGGAGTCTTGGATATTGGTAGTGCCCCAGGTATAAGTTCAATTGAGAACTCAACATCTCTTCTTGGAGGAAGACCAGGAAGTTCCTCGGGAAATACTTCAGCGAATTCCCTCACAATAGGCATTTCTTCAAGGGTGGTTTCTTCCTTGGACTCAATCATCTGAGCCAGATATGCGTGCTCATAAGGTAGTAATATCCATGCTTGAGATGATGGAGCTAAAAGAGATTCATCTTCCTCCTGACACTTGTAAAGAATCGGGGGTCGATTCTCCATATGGAGTGTGATTTCCCTCTCCCGACAATTTATGTTGGCTCTATATAAGGAAAGCCAATCCATGCCAAGAATTGCATCAAATTCCACCAAAGGGAGTATGACGAGGTTCGCCGGGAAATTCAATCCACAGATTATAACAGGGGAGGACTTATACTCATGGGATGCAATGATTGCCCCATTTTCCGTACTCACCGACATCTTTACTTCCATGACTTGTGGTGGTGCAGGGATTATTCTACTAAACTTTTGAGATATAAAAGAATGCGTAGAACCTGAATCAAAAAGTACGTTCGCTATTCTTGAATGAATAACTAGCGTACCTGTCACCACTTCGTTGTCGGGGTTCACTTCGGTAGAAGTGATGGCAAAAGCTCTTCCTTGCTGTCTTGGAGTTTGTTGATTGCCTCCGATAACCCTTGGATAAGGGCACTGATTCGCAAAATGACCCGGTTCTTTGCATTTGAAGCATTGAACAACGCGTTGAGGTTCGAACGGAGCGTTCCTCCCCTCCGTCGCAGCCGCGGGTCCTTCTTGCTGACAGTTAACAGCTAGGTGCCCTTCTCTTCCACACTTGAAGCATTTTCTTGTCCCCCTAAGGCAATTTCCAGGGTGCTTCTTTCCACACTTTTGGCAAGTGGGGTGCTGGAATTTCTTAGCGCCGTTGGATTTATCCATCGGACCACCAGCATTGAAGTCCACCTTCCGCTTCTTGTCCCCATGATACCCCTGTGATTCTCCGATCTCCATTTCAACCTTAAGGGCACATCGGACAATTTCCTCATAGCTGTCGAAGTCACGGATCGCTAATGCTTTCCGCAAGCTAGGCTTCAGCCCACCAAAGAAGCGGTCAACCTTGCATTCGGGGGTAACGACAAAGCCAGAAGCGTATCGTGCAAGCCTTGTGAAGTTTGCCTCGTACGCTCCCACAGATTCCTCATCTTTCTGCTTGAGGGAAAGGAAGTCCATTTCCATCTTAAGACGGAGGGTGCGTAGAAAATATTTATCGAAAAACATCTTCCGGAATACCTTCCATTCCAAAGCCTCGATCTCCTCCTCAGGCTTCGTATTTTTGATCAACGTCCACCATTGATCAGCTTCACCCTCCATACGATAAGCCGCCAGGAGAACCTTCTCTTTTTCAGAGCATTGGAGGATGGAGAATATCTTTTCAATGGAGTTGATCCATTGTTCAGCAATCGTGGGATCAGATGATCCACTAAAAGTAGGAGGCCTTTGTCTCATGAAGCTTTCAATAGCGACTTGTTCTTTCTTAGGGGGGGTTGAACGTTCCTCTTGACCAGTGTTTCTATTCAAAACTTGAGTTAGCTGAGAGAGGAGCGTGACAAAGTTCGCGATTCCCGCTCCCATTGGATTGGGCATCTCATTGGTACAATCGTCACACTGATCTTCACAACGGTTGTTAGCCCGAGTTCTCCTATTACCGGCCATTGGCTGGAATAAAAGGAAAGTTAGGGGTAACACATAAAGGGTAATCCAAAGACAAAAGTTGATGACTTATAAATAAACTTTAATCTCTTTAACTCATGAGTCTATAGGATTCAACCTAGGCTTTTCATGATCTACCTTCTAACATATATTCTTAGGGGCATTTTTCCCTTAATAAGGGTTCATACTAAGATTGTGAATTTATCAAAACATATCCCCCGGGAGTGTCGTAACCAAGAGTGCAGCAAGGCCCGTTGTCGTGCACCAGTTCCCGTTCGAGTCTAGCTCAAAGCGGTGTTTTCGGGTTTTACCCCTAGGATACATATGTGCCAGAGCCGCCTCTACCTGCTCGTATCCAGACAGGGATGTATTTGTTTGATAAACCACTTACTTAGTATTTACCAAAATTTAGGGATGTTTTTATTATGCTTAGTCTTGTATCTAAGGCTTTACTAGGGTTTCCTAATCCCAAAAATAACTAAACCTATCCTCTGATACCAACTATGACAACCCTGCTTTTTATTACAACTTAAACATGCTTTATTACATAAAACTTCACTTGATACAACAAAGAAGATCGAGAGGTTTAGTGTCTTTGGGGCTTAGGATCATTACATAAAAACTTTAAACTTGAAATACAACATCCTTATTGAAAACTTCCTTTACATGACCACTACATTCCTTCATACTTAGCATTGCATGGGATAACCTGAGGACATGAATAAGAAAAGGGTGAGCTATAAAGCCCAGTAAGGGAGTACATAATGAATAACATGAGGAGTACAATACATGTTAGGCAATAGGCATATCAATAGAGCATAAGAGAGACATGAACATAAAGGCATGATAAAGCATGATAATCATAACATGGAAATGTGGCAACAACACTTAACATTGAATTAGCATGAGCCAAGGCTCATTGCACATGGAGCATGAGTAAACCCTCATTGCACTTGAAGCACGAGTAAACCCTCGTTGCACTTGAATTAGCATGAGTCAACACTCATTGCACATGACGTATCATGATACTATACTTTACCCAATGCATTGGAGCGCTATCAGGGCGCACCCTTCTTAAACATTTCTTTTCATGCATAAGTGTGCCACATGGATCATAAAACATGGATTCATAAAACATAATCATTTATTCCACGATAAAGGAATGTGGAATTCATACATTAAACTTTACAATCAATAAGTAAATGTGCATAAAGGTGAATACCCTTGATGGAGAAATGGGCATGGTATTCACTACACAAAGACATTGGCTTAGAAAATCGGTGCGATTTCGGCAACGTAACGGCGTGACATAAGAATTCATAAAAAAGGTTGATGAGAGAGAAAGGGGTTCCTAATCATATTTACATGTAATGGACAGTAAGGAGATCATATATATACTTGTCCCAACAATAGAAAAGGAATTTAGATTCATGATACAAAAGTATTGCTTGAATGTAAAAGAAGAGAGAGAAGTTCCTTTCGGAATTTCGGCATAGTAACGGGTGTACATGGGAGGCATTTAATGAGAGAGAAAGGGTTCTCCCATAATTCAAACAATAAGAGGGAAGTATGGGGGAGGTGTGAAACCATACCCCAACATTCATAATTGAAATAAAAAGGGAAATACAACTTAAAGAAAATTGACAAAAAAAATGAGAAAGGAAGAAAACCCCTTACTTGGAAGTGTGCTTCCAAAGGCTAGAGAGAGGCTTGTGAGAGGCTTCTTGGGAGCTTGGGGCACCTTGAGAGGATTCTAGAGAGAGTAGGGCAGAGTTTGGACGAACTTCAAGGGCTTTGAGTGAGGAGGAAGTGGGAGCTTGGGTGGGTTTATATAGGAAAGGTGAGAGAATTCTTTATTATTTAGGTTTGGGACCCCTTATATTAAAATAATCCAAACCACAAACCATCCCATGGTATTTGCCCATGGTTTCTGGAAAAGGAGAGAGGAAAACAATATTTTACAAGGCCAAGGTCCGAACTTATTAAAAAATTAGGGTTGCTTATGTGGAGGTGAGTCACACTCCCATGGAAATTAATTTAAAAAGGAAAAGTGTTGAATAAGTCTTGAGGGCTCCATTAATGCTTTGAAAAGTGAGTCAAACAAACCCAAAACCTCATTATTTTATTGATAAAACACATATTGGCCGAACATAAGGATTATGGTATTTTATTACATCACCATTGGGTCATTATGATGTCATAAAACACATTATATATTTAAATGGTATTTAATTTTTACCCAAAAATTTGACTGTCTCAGAAAATTATGAAAAATTCACCGTTGGATAATTTCGACGTCCTGATTCCAAAAATAATATTTATTTTATCTAAATAATTTTCTAAATATGTGAATTTTCACTTTTAAAATAAAAACCGACATTTATAAAAATTCACGGGTTTTGACAGAAATGGCTTTCAAACCTTAATAAAAATTTTAATTGCATTCATAAAATTATAAGATCATTTATATTTAATAAAAATTAATTTAATATTAATAATAATATTTTATTAAAATATTATTTAATTCAAAAATCCTTTAATTTAATAAAATATAATTCTTAATTAAATAATAACTAAAAACATCATTTGTACTTTAAAAACTAATTACAATGCATCAAAAATGACTAGAAATTATATTCATTATTATATACAAAAAAATAATGTACATGAACATGGTGCTACTTATTTGTTACATAACCCCTTAAAATAGCCGCATAAGACCTAAGGGTAAGGTGTGCGATGGTGACAGACTCTTGGGGTTGCTCGGATAACATCGCTCGAGTGGTAATCTCTATCAACTTCCATTTTTCCCGTAGACGATCACGTTCGAGCTTGACTTGATGAAGCTCAGCTTGGGCTTGGTCAAGGGCAAAGCCCAAAGACGCCACCTCCTTTCCGAGCTCCGACAAATGGGCTTCGTAAGGGGCAATTCTACTGGATGAGGCCATCGCTTCCTTTGTCTGAGTAGAAAATTGGTTCGTTAAATCCTTATATTTAAACTACCCAGATGATCACTGTTCAACGGCTATAAAAGTAACGGTCACAAATCTTGACGTTAAACTAAAGAAGTTGACATCATATAAAAACATAAAGAAACATTTAACTGGATCAAGAGGGATTTTCCATTAATGAAATTTTGGGTCGTTACAAAAATCACCGTTGGATAATTCCGACATCCGGATTCCAAAAATAAAATTTATTTTATCTAAATAATTTTCTAAATATGTTAATTTTCACTTTTAAAATAAAAACCGATATTTATCCAAAATTCACGGGTTTTGACAAAAATGGATATCAAACCTTAATAAAAATTATAATTGCATTCATATAATTATATGATCATTTATATATAATAAAATTAATTTAATAATAATAATAATATTTTATTAAAATATTATTTAATTCAAAAATCCCTTAATTTAATAAAATAGAATTCTTAATTTAATAATAACTAAAAACACTATTTGTACTTTAAAAAATATTTCCAATGTATCAATAATGACAAGAAATTATATTCATTATTATATAAAAAAATAATGTACATGAACATAGTACAAGCGATTTGTTACATAACGCCTTAAAACAGCCGCATAAGACCTAAGAGTAAGTTGTGCGATGGTGACGGACTCTTGGGGGTCTCAGATAACATCGCTCGTGTGGTAATCTCTATCAACTTCCACTTTTCCCGTAGACGGTCCCATTCGATCTTGACATGATGAAGCTTAGCTTGGGATTGGTCAAGAGTGAAAACTAAGGATGCCACCTCTTTTCTGAGCTCCGAAAAATGGGCTTCGTATGGAGCAATTCTACTGGATGAGGCCATTGCTTCCTTTTTCTGAGTAAATTGGGTTTGTTAAAGCCTTATATTTATAATAATCATGTGATCATTGTTCAATAGCTATAAAAGAAACAGTCACAATTCTTAACATAAAACCAAAGAAGTTGAAATTTTATATAAACATTTTACATGAAGACACATTTAACTAGATCAAGAGGGATTTTCCATTAATGAAACTTTGGGTCGTTACAACAGTGAGATCCATTCGAAGCGTCGCACCCTGGATGTCGCTCAACCCTCCATCCTTCGCAATAACTGAGCTTCCTACCTCAGATATCTGCCATCCATTTATACCTCTGACTAATCCCCATGATCGGTCCCCTCTTCTTCCCATCCATAGATCCATCGAGACCTGCAGGCCACCGTGTGGCTCACTAGTCGAGTGCCTCCCACCACTGCCTAGATCTGGTCAGACCACCACCAGAGTTCCAAACTGTGAACCACTTCTAAGTTGGTCCCTGTAAACCAACTGTAGTGAATCCCACCCACCTTCCCAGTTTTTTTTGGTGTTCCAATTTTATCCTTGACAGACTCTACACCGACCAAATGTCTAGATCTAGGTAGGTTCCCATGTGCGGGATGCCACAGTAGTGAGGTAACCCTTTTTCCATCATTTTTTCCCTAAAAATAGTTTGGGTGGGTCCTCTCAACCAAAAATGGTTATAGGAGGACTTTCCTAGCCTATAATGGCCCTACACTGGGTTTGAACAGCCTGAAATGGGCCTATGTAGGTTCATCCTAACCCACACATCCCATGTGCGGGGTTTCAAGACCCGAGTAAAAAAAATAAATTAAAATGTTAATTTATGGTTTAAATTATAATTTTAATACCCATGTAAAATTAATTAAATTTAGGTTTTAAGTTGAATTAATTAATTAATTTAATTTTTGGTATTAAATTTAAATTAATTGTGGTACCGAATATAATTAAATTATTCAAATTTGATTAATTCATTTAATTTAATTAAATACCCTCATACTTTAATTTATTATAATTTAATTTTATTGTGCATTTATACTTCCCACTAGCAGGTAAAGATCAAATGACTAACATGTGTATTTCTATTATATATATTTAATTATTTATAATTATTTTCGATGATTGTAAATAATTAAGATGGTCTGTGCATCGTTATTTTTTTTGTCAATATGTATAACGGCTAATGTGTCCATTTTATTTGTATTTACATTGCACTCTCAATTTCCCCTCGCATGTGTGTCAGTATATTTGTACTTGGTGAATATGATGTATGACAAGGACCACACCAAGATGTGTCGGTAGTCTAGAAGAGATGTGGACCCCACCAATACAAGCTGAAGTTCAGATGAGAAGTTGACATACAAGACGGGTAACAAGCTACATCATGAGTCAAGCTACGACTCAGGTTTGTTAACCCTAGATTTTCATTGGTCCATTGAGTTTAAATGGATCAACCAGTTTTAGACACTCAATACCAATCAGGTAGTTTATTTTCTTTATGAATTTGTTTATTATTTTATGCATTTGAATGACAATGAGAAATTACATTAAATAATGAACAATTAAATGCATAAATAAGCTATTGATGTTTTTTCTATTAACGTTTTGTTGTGAGCACAAAAACCTAGAATGGACAATATTAATACAAATGGATTATATATATTGAGATAAATATAAAAATCATCAAAGAAATATTAAGTCATTAAATGTATTCCATCATTTGAATTTGAATAAAACTGGATGTTTAGGGTGCTCTTCACCCAAATTTGAGGGTGCCTCTTACTACTGGGGAGTTCTTATGAGAGTGATGGGTTGACTTAACTAAATCTAGTAGCAAAGAACTACCCAAATCTAGATTTCTACTACTTTAGATACAAGATTTGAGAAATTCATGTTTATGATTTTAGAAGCTAGGACATCACTCAACAGATCAAAGAACCAAAAGTTAATGCAGTTGGTCAATCAAACGCATATCTTAAACTCTTTGAGTAGTGGTGTGGTCAAAGCTGGTAGACTATGAGGGGATTTTCAAGGATCCTTGCTACTAGAATACTCAAGAGACAAAGTATTCTGATTCTAGTACAGAGGGTCCTAGAATTTGATAAAATTTTGGGTGACATTTAATGATTTAACTAATTTATGATTAATTTCTAAATCAGTAATCAAGATAAAAGTACAATCTGCTATATTTTATTTCTATAGTAAATGGAAATTAATACCAAAAGACACACTATCGTAATCATGGAAAATTAAATGTCTAAACTATCACAAATTTCCAAGTTTAGTATAGGTTCTTGCATAAAAATCTACGATATAAGAAATTTAAGGTGCTAGTGTCCCCAATACCTGTTAGGAAATCTCAGGAAGCGAGGGTGTAAAAATAATTATAGGAGACTCATGTAGGATACATATAATGGTTAGGTCATAATTTTTTCATCAACGTCCAATGTTAGTTGTGGTTATAACATCTAGACATAGATGATTTCCTATGTAGTCTCGTCTCTAAGAACTTTATGAGGATAAAGTGAAGTGAGATATAAATGGATGATATTAAATTGTTTATGTTTAAATATGAAAGGTGAATCATAGTATTTCAATTCATTCCATTCTTAGATATTTTCACCCAATTCCTCCAGTTTCAATTAAGATTACAAATATGAATAGGATCAATTAAATGCTTCATAACCTTTTAGGAAAGGTTTGACAAGTTAAAAAGATAATCAAAGGAAGATTAATTTTTTATTATTATGGAAAACAAGTTGAAAGACAATGCGATATAAAGAATGGAAAGAGTGGATCCAAAGGAACCTTAGTAATTTCCTCTTAAAAAAAGTTTTTGGTTATTAAAAAAGAGGTTATTTTCTTCTCATATAATGAAATAAATCTATGGAAGTTTAATCATAATGAACTGGATTAAAGAAGAAAGTAATCACATCTTATTTAGTAATATTCATCAATTATAATTATTGTTTCTAACATACTTCTTGGGTATTAAAGACCATATTTTTATCACATAAATGTATTGGAAGATAGTAACCTTGTAAGTATATAAAATTTAAAATTAAGTAAGGTGTATTCTCTAAGTGGCTGAGAAAGTGTGATTTATAAGTCAATGGTGAGAAACACACAACTTCTAATTTCTAGGTAAATTATTCAAATAGAAATTTTATTGAGTATAACCAAAACATTTATCTTACATTTCCATTGGATGATAGGAGACATTATTCTGGGTCTAGGAACGAATTTGTTTTGTGGTGTTTCATACTCAACTATTAATTCAGTGATACATGAATCATAGGCAATACATGGTGAATATAAAGTGCAGGAATAATATACCCAGTTATGGAAAGATAATTATTTGTCAAGAAATAAAAGTGGATGTCAAGGATATACCAAGTATGATATTTAGACTCATTGGAGATAAACACCATAGGTATTATTGAAATATATACTTATTTGTCTTGGAAAAAGAAACCTTAAAAATAAAGGTATACCATAAATCTTTAGGAACTAGTTCATCTTGAGTGTCTGAACTATTCCAAGGATAATCTAGTGGTAATTATACTTTATAATACTCCTTTAAGAGATTAAATAATGTGAAAATTAAGTATATCATATGCATGTTCAGAAGATATGAGTTGCTTCAGGTCGGCATACTAAATCATATCTTGACCAAGCATCCATCAATCATTATAATATAGCATGGAGTAATTCCTAAATTCACATTACCTTATCCACATCATGAAAATGATGTCCATAAGGAGGATCAATTATGAGTCTTACATGTTAATATTGGTCATTAATATATATCATGGAGAAATTCCGAAATTCACATTTATTTTTATACATTAGAGTTATGATGTATGTGTAAGGAGCATTAATGGTGATATATATTACATAAATTTCCATTATATTTCAAGATGTGCTTTGAAAATATTAGCAATATCACAATACCATATGCCAACTATAATGAAAAATGGATATATTATCAGTAATAGTGTGATGGAAATCTATTATGTCATAATAATTGTTTAAATGCAAAGAGATTGTTAAAGATATAAACAAACTTGGATCAAGAAAAATACAATAAGCATCTAAAGTAATTATCCAAATGTTTTCTTAGGATATTAGAGAAATCCCTAAGATTGTCAAGTCATGGAATACACTTATATAAAAGGATTCGCATATTTACTTGAGATATTAGGAGAAACATTAACTTGGGTTGAGTCAAAGATAGATATGCACAAATAGTTGTCATAAGAACAAGTTCTACAAGAGGTGTGGAAGAGGAAAATTCCAGAGAAACATACTACATAGAATGGATGAAACCATAGTGATGGTTTTATATTCATCACGGTCGGTGATATATTATTTATTGAGAATAATAAATCTTATAAGTAAGAGGTATATATAAATTAGATAATATTGACAAGATCAACTGAAATTCAGCAATGGGTTCCATGTATCAAAGTGAAAAGGGGCTTATTATTTTGAATATTGTGGTGGGTATTCAAGTGATAAGATTCATGGGCGGTACATGTGTGGTGCCAATAATGATTGATTGGTTATACCAAGTCATTAATCCTAAATCCATTATAATTTTACTTGTTATATCGGAATACTATGATCATATTATTGATAACTAGATGTCAAGACCACCAATCATGGAAGGTGTCTATGTGACGTGACCAAAAAAGGATGGTGACATCAAAGAATTCTAATAAGGGTGTAAGTTACTAAAATATAGATAAAGATTAAAATAATACCCAAGATCATATGATATTAAATTGGAATGAATATTTTCTATGTGTCTATAAGATTTAAGTGGAAGAATCATGGTTTTATAAGTGAAATTTGTTTGATAGCATATGGAAAAAGTTATTGGTCCAACATTTAGATAAGACCGTGATAAAATAAATACTCTAGAGATTGAACTAAAGTATAAACCAAAGTTCTAGGGAACAAGATCTAGCAAGGTAGATCAAATGGTTTTTTAGACATAGTCAATTGTACATATATTGACATTGTATTGAAAAATAAAATATAGAACAATTCGAGAGAGAACTGTTACCAGTTTCACATAGCCTAAATATCTCCAAGAAGACATGCATGGGAATTGGAAGATATTAAAGTAGTGATTTTAATTCCATACACTTATATGATGGGTTCGTTACATATTCCATGATATATACAAGATTTTATATAGCATACTATAATATTTATATTGTAAATATCAGTTATGACCAAGAGAACTGCAAGGAAATAAGTCAAAACTATCCAAATATACTATATAAAGTATAAATGATATGTACCTAGTATGTAGAGAAGAAGGATACTAGTTTTGAGGGGACACAAACTAGTATTAATTGTATTATTGTGATCTAATATCATGATCTATATAAGGGAATGAGTAAAATAAGCTCATTCAAGCCAGTGGTATCCATACCTATAAATACCGAGTACATTGCATCTTCTAAGGCAACTAAGAAGTAGTTAGTAAATGAAATGATTTTTTACAGTTCTTTGAATCTCGCCTGGTAAGTGAAGTATTATAATAATGTAAATTATGATACTCTTACTATCTAAGATATCAAGTTTTGACCGTGGATAAAATGGGTATACTCGAGGATACCATCTCTTGAGAAGTTTTACTCAAGTAAATGAGGTCGCATATAGCAAAATATCCATGTAGTGGAAGTGTGGAAAACCTAATGACTAAATTCCTGACTCGATGGAAACATGATATTAATCATGTGAGAGATAAAAGGGATGGTTATAATGTTAGCTCTAGTAAAAGTGGGAGTGTTGTAATAGTGGGTACCATAGACCCAACTTGAACAATACCTTTTATTTCCATTTTGTGTATATAGTTAGATACGCATGATGTACACTTATTATTATAGTGTATACATGTTTGTGTCCATTATTTTAATTTTAATTTCCATATATTTATTTTTATATCAAAAGGTTATATCAGATCCCATGATATAATGAGAACCTCAAGATACTGTGACATTAATCATAAAAAAGGTCATATGGTCTAGATACATCATATTGACTGGAAATAGTTGATGTCAAACTGTCATGTACTGGGAGATCATAGGAATTGAGACTTCTTCTCATGAAGTTCGCACTTGGGGATCTCTAGTAGATGAGATCATCAAGACATACCCTCCAATAAGAACACCATATGCATTCAGGTTTCATTGGTTGTGGCTATCTATAGAAATGTGTATTAGTATCCATACTTGAGATCATAACTAGTGTGTTCCATTTGATCACGTACTTTGATGCAAGGAAAAACCCATGATAATTAAATCTTTTCATGGAAGCTTGTGTGGGGTGGGTCATTGGTGTTATGGAATTGGTTGAATGGTCAAGAGAGGATTTTTTGCTTCAAGGTTGAGGAAGTAATATATATCAGGCCTAGTATATCAGGATGGTAGTACCTTCATAAATCCTTATCTAAGGTAGTAGAGCTTATGTCTCTCCAGTTAGATCAACAAACAATAAATCAATAAAGGGTGATGACATAATTTTTCTTCTTACTTTATGAGATATTTAAAGACAGAGATATTATATTACACAGGTTATATTAATAGGTTTCTTTTCATTGTTATGACTACTCCTTATCTCTTTAGAGGCCTTGATGGGTTACTGGAATCTGCTCTTGCTCTATGAATACTTTTCACTACTATCGATATAAGGGTCTAGACGGTCACATACAATAGTGTATTCAAGAATCTGGACTATTTAGATGAATAGGTAAATAGGACATGGTGAGTCCCACCATTGGGTCTGAGAGTTGTCCAAGAAATTTTTTAATGAAAATGAATCACACCTCTATGAGGAGATGGTAATCCGCACGTACACACGAGTGATGTTTTCACTTTATATAGGATGGAAAATGGTGTAAAATGTTTGTATCATAATAATGATATCATATTATTATATTTATGATACTAGAGTAATTATTTTATTATTTTATAGTATATTTATAGTAATTAATATAATAAATAAACTTGAAAGAGTCAATAAAGACGATTACCACTTATTCAGTAGACTTTCTATGGATCATTTATTAAGGACCCTTGGGCTAGTATTTTGGGAAGGATATAACCTTTACAATGTGTATAAGTATGTTGGGGATAGGTTTTGGTAGGGTTTTGTTGAGAAAAATGGCTCAATATCTATGAATAAGTAAGGGGAGAAGGTTCCCTTTTATAATTCATGTGAGTGGAACACTTATAATTTTTCAAAGTTTTAGAATATCATTAAGTTGATTTCATAGAAAAAAGGATCCAAAATTACTTATATTCGAATTTTAAAGGATTAAGGTCTAAATAAAACTAACCAATGAGGTTTAATAATGTGTTTAGATCATTTTAACAGTTATATTTTTATTTAACCCCTTTATTAACCATTTTTTACCTCAACTATGGTAATAAATTTTTCAATATTAAAGGGTTATAATTTTACTATTAATGTAAAAAATGTCTCAAAAATGGTTAGGGGATGAAATTTTACAAAATTTATCATCTTAATTTTCCTATATCATTTTTTTTAATAATTTAATGAAATTTTATTCCTCTTAAAATTTCATTAATTTTATTTTTGAAACTATTCATTAAATTTGACTTTAATGACATAAAGATAGAAATAGAATTAAAATATAAAACTTTAATACACACCTAATATGTTATATTCATATATATATTCATTTGGATATTATAACTCACCCAAAAAAATATTACATTTAGAGTTTTTAAAACCATTTATATGATTTTTCTACTTCTTGAACAAGCACTATATTGGTGTTGTGTAATCAATTAAGGTAATTATTTCATCACTAAATATTGAAAAAAATATCATGAAAAAAATTAATTAATATTTAAAATAAACATTTATAAACCAAATTATCCTCTTTTATCCTTTTAAAAAAATTACAGATATTAAAATCAAGGGAGTTATATTTTGGAAATTTCTTTACTTAAAATAATATAAGTTTCATTATCAAGGAAAAATAAAACAAAAATACAATTTATTTTATTTTTTATGGATGTGGTAAAATTTTCCCATAAAATTAAATTAAGTAAATTTTTTGGATCATTTTGAGACATTATCTCATGATTTTAACCCAATTTTACCCATTTTACACTTACTGATGTGACAAATATTTATTATGGTTACTATTCATAATGGCCAAAAATAAAATGAACCTATTCACAAAATTTGAACCGAAAAATTTAAAATATGGTATCCATTTTTCAAGATTCAATCTATAGAAGTGGAAAAAAAATTATATAAATGAGTAAAATGCAACGAACAACAATTTTTAGAAAAATATGTTTTTAAGCCTAAAATTAACTTATATCAAAATCATAAATTTTACTGATTAAAATGGAATTAATTGGATTATTATAAATAAAATAGATCATATGTCACTTTAATACCAAATAAAAAATAAAATGGGACTTTTAAATTACATGATTTAATGAAATTAAATTAGATTATTTAAAAAATCATAATATTTTACTATTCAATAAAAAAATAAATTATTTCAAAAAAATCCTAAAATTTCACCTTAAGTTAATTCTAATTTAAAAAATTATGTTCATTTTATAAAATACAATTTATAAAAGTGGTATAATTTAATTATAATTTCTATACATAAAATGCAATAAAATCGTTTTTAAAGAAAATGTATTTTTGAAGCCTACAATAAATTCACTAAAAATTGACTACATATTTCCTAATTATTTATCAATAAATTTTTATTGAGAAGAAACATTATAGATATATTTCATAATTTTGTTACTCATATTCATACCCTCTAATCCAACAGCTAAGTCACATTTAAATAATAATATTTTTATAATATATCTCAATTCACATAAAGCTCAGTGTTGCATGTTAAAGAAGCTATTGAGATTATTGTTCTTTTAGAATAATTTTTTTGGGTGTTATATTCCATCCTTGTTAAATAAATTACACCCTTGAAATTTTATCTCTATCATCAAAGGTTCAATATTTGAAAATACATTTACTGAAATCCCACATCATGCAAAGGGATAATAAAAATTCTTTTGAAAATGAGAAGTGGGAATGATAAAGGTTTCTTGAAATATCACATAATCAGGTTCCTAGATAAGGATAACATTTTTGGGAAGTCAAATTATATACATGGATGAGAAAACTATCATCTAAGGGAAAATATAGAGTGATCGATAATATGGTCATGACAAAGTTAACAACCACCAAACTATAAATCAGTGTGGCGTACAAAGGAAATCAATGCATCGGAAATGAAGGTAAAAGGATAAATTTTAAATTTTAAGATCCTTTTCCAAATGTAGAGAGACTCTTTTACTATCAATATATAGAAAATGCTAAAATGTAATTACTTGATTTATTTTCATTTCTTAAGAACAATTTTATCCTTTGGTTGTGATTCAATAAATTTCCACTTCATTAATTATTCCAATAAATGAATATTCAAGATGGAGTCTTCTACCTGAAGCACTAAAATTAAATTTTAATGGGTCATAGGATCCATAAAATAATCAAAAGTCCTTCTTTCTTTCTATAAATACTTAACTAAACCTCAAATGGTTATCACAGGTTATCCAATATGGATAAATATAATAAATTAATCTCTAAAACCACAATAATAACCCCCAAGGTTCGACCTAATCCATTCCATAAATAGTTGACCTAAAAACTCCTCCAACATATATATGACCAAGTTCAAAACCAAAAATATGAAATATTAGATAAAATATTTTTTTAAGATCATCATAAATATTGTCTCTTAATAATGTCAATCTCTTATAAACTCATATACTAAAATTTAATATACCATAATAATATAAGCCCCAAAATATGCTAATCACATCCATAAATATCATGAATCGCCATAAAGAAACAATAAAATCATATATGCTACCTTAAATTAACTAAATCGTTATTACTAAAATTATTTATAACATAATCATATAATATTCCCAATGGAGTACACTTATTGAAAAATAATAATAATGACCA
Organism: Viscum album; assembly: GCA_963277665.1. NCBI lineage: Eukaryota > Viridiplantae > Streptophyta > Magnoliopsida > Santalales > Viscaceae > Viscum > Viscum album. Next base: position 2,057,469,083 of record OY728156.1, on the reverse strand, counting down.
CTTAGTCACTAAATAATTTTTCAAACTCATGGTTATCAATATGATAAAAATATTTTCTCAAAATCGACCAACTCTTTTATCCCAATAAAACATAATTATCTCAAAATCAATGATCATATTAACCCTAAAGGATATCAATAAATTTTAATCTTTTTTTCCACAAAATATTAAATCATTATTCCTCAAATAACATTTTTACTAAAACCTATACTAAAAAAAAATAGTTTATTCAAACAAATGCCTCCCAAAATATCCTTAATCATGTTAAACTCCCATAACCTAAAACTATAAAAGTGGTATTTATGCCTTTAAACTTGTGATCAACCTTATACTTATCAACCCATGATACTTTAGGTTTATCCCATATTACTATGGAATATCATATGTTTCTATTGGTTTTATACTCTCATTCATTATAATGGTTCATAAAAAATGTAAATTAACCTAAGCATATCCCCTGGGAGTGTCAAACCATGTGAATAATAAGGGCACACTCACCATGAACTAAAATGATGGTTGAGATATATTTAACAGAATCTTTTTAGGGTTATTACCCCTATATACATCTATACCCAAACAATATCTACTTATAGTATCCATATAAGGATGTATTACTATAAAAAACACTTAATATATACCTTACCAAAACTTTTATAATATTTTCCTACAATTAGACATATCCTCAAAGTATTTAAGAGGGTTATGTTCCCTAATATATGTTTTCCTAAATCTAGTACTTATGGTTTCTACTAAAATTTCTATGATACCAACAGGAAATACCCCAACCCTAGTTGACTAGATTTTGTGGTTACTTTATTACATAAGTAATAGATACAAGTGATCACATCCCAAAGGACCGAATAGTATAGTAGTATTAGTGAACCAGATACAAACATACATGAAATTTTACAATGGTAATAAAATATAAAAATATAGTGAATGTAAATTTTATGCATCCTTGAACTCATTCAAATATTCATCCTTCATATCATGAAGAAAGGAAATAAAATAAGGGTGAACTCAAATGATCAGTAAGGTTTGTTTACAGCAGAAGATATCCTGAGTAAATAAGGTATAATCAATAGGGTAAGATAAATATCTACAAATACATGACATTTAATCAATAACTTGATCATGAAGAATAATATTGTTAGTTCACTAGGTTAGATACCCTGAGAGGGGGTGAATCAAGGTATGAAAGACTAAAACAACTTCCCCTATTGATCTTGTTTCACTGTTAAGAAAAACTCTCTTCTCTGTCTTTCTCATAGCAAAGTATAAATAGAAATCAAATCATGAAATAGAAACATCGATTTTTACTTGGTTCACCCTCACTAGGCTGCGTCTAATGAGCATACACTGGCGATGTGCCGATGTACCAACTTCAGTAAAAGCGAACTGTTGTTTACAATATTTGAAGCGAACTCACTGTCCCTTCTTGTTTACAACCAATCACGATATGAAATCTCACTGCTCTCTAAACTGAAGTGTTCTCACTACTTCTTCCGAATATCCACTCATATTTTATAGACCTATAGGTCTCTTCATTATCTCTAATGAAATCTTCATCCTTTACTATTAATAGATTCTATGTTGACGTCCCACTTTCACACGTAGATGAATCTCTCTTTGCACCGGGTGTACCAAGCAACCTCAAATCTTTCATGTAACCCTTACTGTGAATTTTGTGCAAATTTAATGCCTTTCACGCAAGATTCCACTTTTGTCATGAAACACCCTTTGCGCAAAACTTCAATTTTTCACGCAACTCAAATATTACACGCAACTTTCTTATCTTGCGCACAACTCAAAAAATTTCACACAAATCCCTTTGCGTGAAATTATTACGTGATCCAGTCCTCGGATTTTCTCTACGTGTTGATCTCTAACAAATGAGGGGGACCACCTCGCATTTATAGGCGTTCTTGACCCCTACGCAGAAGATTCAACTTTTTTCATGCAAGTTCCTCTTCAAGCGTGCAAAACCATGTTTGACATCACATTGTGCACGCAAGTTTCTTTCGTGCAACCTCATATTTCATGCCCATTTCCAAATATTTCTCACACATAATTCCTTTTTCATTTTTTGATGTTCTTCTCCCAAAACATGCCTTGTGTGAAATATTTCTTCGCACAACTCCATCTTTCACGCACATCTTCAAATCTTTCGCACACAACATTCCTTCGCCATTTTTCAACATTATTTTTGTACCGCCTCCAGATCTTACATTCCTTTTTCATTGTTCTTTGTCAACATAGGTTGTAAACAATATCTCTGGAACTCGAAAAATCACCATGTAAATCCCCTTTGTCATGAAATTAGACATTTTGGTCTTCTCTGTCAACAAACTCAACATGGAGGTATGCATTGTAAACAAACATAATCACCTAAAAAATGCTTCAATGATACCTTGTGGGATTTTTCCCAACAATATCACCCTTTGGATTTGTTGACAACTCTTCTCATAACGATTCTCTACACTTTGATAACTCCTTAAAGATCCTTCCAACTACTACCACCATTCGCCTCTTGCGATTATGATAGCGTTCAAGGATTCACTTAACACGTACTCTAAGCCCACATGAGCAATACTCTCCATGAGAAAAAAGAGTAAATTAAAAGATCATCAATGAATCACTTCATTTTAGACACCAACTGTTGACACCAAACTGATACCAATTGAAAAATAGATACCAATTATTGATACTACACTAATACCGATTTGAGATATATGGAAAACTTATGACGCCATTTCAACACCACTCATCTAATTTTATCATGATCCTCAGCTTTCGTGATATCTACTCTTTGATCTCTCACTCCTAGCATCGTCAGATTTAATACTCTCTCCCTATCTCATTGCTCTCCCCTATCTCACTGCTCCACCTATCAGCTTCTCCCTTTGTCTTTGACTAAGACATTTTCTCCCTTCCTTAGACACAGTTTCTCCCACTTGAGGAGTCACTATTTCTCCCCCTTTTTCAATGAACCCAAAGGTCACTCCTCTGTGGTCTGAGACAGTGGAAATAACACAGATGATCACATTAGATAAAAACACACCATACCTCAAGGAGAGGGGGGTTACACATCCACACTTTTTCAAGTGCAGGGAGTCGAATGGACTCCCAGAGCCATCTGATGCCTCTCAAATGCGTCCTTGGGTAACGCCTTTGTCAGAATGTCTGCAACCTATAGCTCTGTAGGCACATACTCCAACTTCACTAGCCCTTGCTCCACTTTCTCCTTGATAAAATAAAATTTGATCTCAATGTTCTTTGTCCTTGAGTGATGAACTGGATTTTTTCTAAGATTTATAGAACATGAGTTATCACACTGGATTCCGATCAGAGACATCACTTCAACTCCCATATCATCAAGCTATTTCTTAATCCCCAATAATTGTGTGCATGCTTGAGTGGCCGCAATATACTCAGCTTTTGGGGTGCTTAATGAAATGGAATCTTTATTATTTCTTAGCCAATAAATACATAGTCCACCAAGATAGAATTTACCTCCTGGCATTGATTTCCTATCATCCGTTGAACTGGCCCAGTCTGCATCAGTATATCCCAATAACTCTGTCTGGGTTTTTTCATTATACATAAAGCCGAAATCCACAATTCCCTTGATATAACGAAGTATTATTTTCACTACAATCATGTGGATTTCCATGGGATTACTTTGATATCGCGTTTTTTGGCATGTGGTGAAAACAATATCAGGTCTTGTTGCTGTCAGGTATAACAAACTGCCAATAATCTACCTGTATTATGTTATATTAACTACCTTTTCATCATCATCTTTTGATATTATCATCCGGGTAACAACCGGAGTCTTCATCTCCTTAGAATTTTTAATTCCAAACCTTATCCGAACCTCCTTGGAATATTTTGTATGAGAAATTAAAGTTACACTTATTCCTTGTGACACCTGTAAACTAAGGAAAAATGTCATCTCGCCAGTCATTGACATTTCAAACTCACTGTTCATGAATTCAGAAAACAGTCTACACTGAGCTTCATCAGATCAGCCAAATATTTTTTCATCGACATAAACCAACACCATCATCCTTTGATTACTGTCGTTGTTGAAATAGAGATTGTAATCAACTCCCCCACACTGGAAACCAAGCTTCTTCAAATACTGATCAAGTCTCAAGTACCATGCCCTTGGTCCTTATTTCAGCCCATATAATGCCTTTTTCAGTTGACAAACCCTATTCTCATCCTCATGAATGAGAAAACCATCAAGATACTCAATATACACTTCTTACTCCAAAACCCCATTCAATAATGCCAATTTAACATCCATCTAGAACACTTTGAAATTCTGTTTCACTGTAATGGCTTGGAATAATCTGATTGTCTCCATCCTTACAATTGGTGCAAATGTCTCATCAATATTTATTCCCTCTATCTAGGAGAATCCTTTGCACACAAGTTGTGTTTTGTTTCAAATCATTGTTCCATATTCATTAATCTTGTTGTGATAGACCAATTTAGTCCCAATGAAATTTTTATCTACTGGCCTCGAAAAAATCTCCCATGTCTGATTTTTCTCAATATGATCTAGCTCTTCATTCATATCCTAAACCCAGTTTTTATCTTCAACTGCATCAGCAATGCATTTAGGCTCTACCTGAGATAGGAAAGATTTCTGCTTTAGAATATTTCATTCTTCTTGTCTGAACTGGAGGTGACTGATCACAAATGATATTTTTCTTATCAATTTCAGCTCAACTCCTTGGCTTCTTTATAGATACAGATTTCACTTCCTCATGCTCGTCATCAGTATCTTCTTCTGAATCAGCATCTGTCACTTCTTCTCCCCTAGCATTGCTTTCCTCCTCATCACTTTCATCAGGAAATTTTTCACTGCACTGTTGAATTCTCTCCTCATTCTCCACTAAATTGACATCATTAATCTCAACTAATTTTCCCAGCCTTTTGTTAAAACATTTGTTTTCTTTTCTTTTTCTTGAGTAGCCGAGGAATATTTCCTCATCTCCGTGTGACTCAAATTTCCTATGTTTCTCTCTGTTGAGTATAAAGAACTTACTTGCAAATATTCAAAAGTACTTCACCATTGTCTTCTTCCCATACCACATCTAATATGGAGTCTTTCTTTCCTTTGGACACAAGAGAGCTCTGTTAGAAATGTAGACCGATGTCAGCACTGCTTCCTTCCAAAATTTCTCTGGTAGGTATATTTCTATAAGCATCATTCTGGCCATGTTGTTGGTGATCCAATTTCTCCTTTCAAACTCTCCATTCTGTTGGGGAGTTCGTACTGAAGAAACTTGATGCCTTATCCCGTGTTTCTTCAGATATTCTTCCACCTTAATGTTTGTGAATTATGTACCATTGTCAGTATGAAACTTCAGAATTTTCTTCCCAATCATCCTTTCAAATGAACTCTGATATTTTTTTAGGAAACTGAACACATCAAACTTATGGGAAATGATGAATACCTATTCCATTATACTATATTAATAAATGAAAAGAACGTAATACCTTTTTTCGTCAATGGCTCTTGGTGAAATAGGTCCACAAACATCAGCATGCACCAATTCAGCACTCTTCTTGACTTCCTTTCCGTTAATTTGTATGTCTTTCTGATGATCTTCCCTTGTTGACAAGCATCGCACGTATGTGTATGATCACATGATAGCTTAGTCAGGTCTCTTTCTACTTCACACTTTACCAAATCTTCCAGAGATGGTAGACATAGATGACCAAGTTGTTTATGCCACAATTTTTTTCTTCCTCTCTAGATAAAAAGGCACATGTATTCTTCTCTACTTACAAGGTAGAGATTATCATTTGTTCTTTTTTCCTATAGTATCATTGTACCATCTATTCCCTTGATGACAGAATACTTCTTGGTAAACCGTGTAGAATTCCATGAGTCACACAATTGACTGACACTGAGAAAAATGTGACTGAGACCTTCTAAAACCAAAACAACAGCACGTCTTATTTCTTTTCCCCCAAACCTAGCCTTTACCAATCCAATTATCTTCAGGCCTTCATCGTTTACAAACTTGAAAACTAATTCTTTTTCATATTTTATGCTTGTAACCAGATCCTTGTTTCCTATCATGTGAGACATATAACCACTGTCAAGGATCCACACACTAGAACGGTCTAATGCTTTAAGTGCAATTTCAGCAACCACTACCTTCTCTGCTCTCATCTTCTTGGTCTATATTTTTGTCTTCACACTTGGTATATATTGAGACTTATGATCTTTCTCAGATTATGACAGACCGGATTCATCTCTCAAAGCTTCAAATCTATTTTTCATCTTCAAATCACCTGTTGGTCCATTGATCTGCTACTTACAAACATTTTGATTCTACTTTGGCACATTTCTGTGTATGGTAGATTTACAATATTTGGCCATGTGCCCAAATCCTCCACACCAAAAATAGTGTCCTTCAAAATATGTTCCAGATAATTATTCTCTGTTTGGATGACACCTCTTTTCTTGTGCCCTTCGATATCTTCTGGCTATAGAACACACATTTTGTGAGTGTCCCATCTTTCCACAGTAATAACACCTGATAAATGGAACATTCATGTGTGTCACTTATGTACTACTAGTAGTTCCTTCGGTTCCTTGAATTTTCTGATTCTGCTTTATACCCACATCAATTTTCATTCTTGGAACATGTGCTTACGGTCTGACTTCAATGCGAACTAATTTATTTTTCCGATCGAGCCCCAGATCAGCCTTAACATCTGAGCTCGATTGCTTCTTCTTTCCTACTGAACTACTAGCCTCATCTTTCATCTTTTCAGTTTTCTGAATGATCTGTTTTCCCGATAATGTGATGGGAATTATAAGTTTTTCTTGGTCCTTAACCCTTTTTGCATACTGATAACTTCTCCTTTAAGTTCAATGATACGCTTGATTTTATCTTTCATTGTGTTATTCAAGCTATCGATCTCCCTTTTCTGTTCTTCAATCTTGATTTTATACCCACTAACTGATTCTGAGTCCTCTGGTGTTGATGACTTCAGTTTTTCAATTTCTTCAATCAACTCAGACTTCTATTCTTCTTGCTACTGCATATAGATTTTGGCGTCATGAACAACTTTGTTGGATTTCTTTGTTTTAGCTCTCCAAACATCTATCTCTTCAAGAGAATCCTCTAACTCAGCTTTCATATCAACTCTTCCTTAAAATTATTCTTCTTCATCAATGTCAGTTTCTTCCTTTTTCTGAGTACTACCGACAACTTCCACCATAGCATTTTCTCCATGATATTTGCAGTTCTCTATCTCTTGAACCTCCTCAACCTCAGACTCATCTGAACTGTCGCATTCTTGTGAAAGGAGATTCTTCTTCTTAAAGAAATTTCTCTTGAACTGTTTCTTGCCTTTCAATTAATCTGAAGACTTCTTCTTGGGAATTTTGACTTTATCAACATCATCATCTTCTTGGAACTTTTTGGGACACCTTGCTACAATATGACCAATCTTTCCACATTGAAAACAAGCCAGTGGAAGTTTCCTCTTGAACTTTCGTTTTCCTCTTTTCAAATTTGAAGAAAGAAATGAAATCTTCTCATCTGTATCTCCATCCTCCTAAGAATATTCAATAGTGAGATTATTCATGGCCTTGAATTCCACCTTCTTATATTTCCCCTTTTCTATAGCCTCGTTATCATCATTCCTCATTTCATATGAAACCAAGGTACTATGAAAATTGTCCAGTGTTAGATCCTTCAGATCTTTATCTTCCAGTACTGAGACTTTTGGATTGAACCAAGGTGGATGTTTCTACAACATGCGCTTTACGATCTTAATGTATTCAATGACTTCATCAAGACCCCTCATATCTTTTACAACAATATTTACCCTATCAAATAATGCATCAACTGACTCATTTGGTTTCATTTTAAAATCTTCATACTTGTTCCATAGAACTTGCATCTTTGCCTCTCTGACCTTTGTGTCTCCTTTATATATATTCAATATCTTTTCCCACATGGAATATGATGTTTTTCATGACATCACCTTTGTATAGATATCATTGGATAGGGATCCCCCTAAACCATTATTTCCCTTGGCATTATCATCCAATTCTCTATAACCAGCTTTCGATAATGTTCCACTATTAATATCGGATGTTATACCATGAATTTCTGCTGTAAACACATCCATTCCCAAATATCGAAAGTAGTGTTGCATCTGATTCTTCCATAGATAAAAATTTCTCCTACTGAAGATCGAAATCCCTTTGTGATTGGTGACCTCCATTTGAGAGAGAAACATTGATATCAACCTTTCCCTCTAATACCAATTGTTAGGTACACTAGGTTAGATACCTTGAGAGGGGGGGTGAATCAGGGTATGACAGATTAAAACAACTACCCCTATTGATCTTGCTTCACTTTTAAGAAAAACTCTCTTCTCTCTCTTTCCATATAAAGGTATAACAGAAATCAAATCATGCATAGGAAACATCAATTTTTACTTGGTTCACCCTCACTCGACTACATCCAAGGAGCATACATCGGCGATGTGTCGATGTACCAACTTCACTAAAAATGCACTGTTGTTTCCAATGTTCAAAGCGGACTCACTATCCCTTCTGGTATACAACCAATCACAATATGAAAGCTCACTGATCTCTCAAATGAAGTGTGCTCACTGCTTCTTCAGAAGATCCACTCATAGTTTATAGACCTGTAGGTCTCTTCCTTATCTCTAATTACTGAAAATTCAATTTTTATTGATTTTGAAAAGTGGATTTTTGGTTGATCCGTAACAAACATACCACGCGGGAACCAAATGAAGGGTGCCAAAATTCAAAATTCAAACTCCAAAAACCAAAGCAGTATAGGACACAAGAAGATCAAGTTCCAAGATCTCATCAGCAAAAAAACCATCGATCTCCATCAACCACATCATCAGTGACATCGTCAACACCACTGTCTTCAATCCATCGTCACCACTGGAAACCTAGAATGTTGTTGTTACCACTGGCAACCCAAGAACCCAAAAAACATCCAGAACGTAATAGTCGTCCATACCGTCATCGTCGTCGTCGCAGTTCAAAACACTATCAAAATTAGTCAGAGCCACCATAAAAAAACACTCTTTCATCATCGTACCCCAACAAACTAGAATCAACCACACCGCCAATACAGGGCATGTACACCACATCAAACTGCAATAATCAGTGGCACAACACCACTGTGAACAAACCAAAGGCCACCACCAAGAGAAACCATGAACCAAAATAAACCAGAAACGCAATACACAAAACAGAACCATCACGGAACAACCTTCGTAGAAGAACCCAACATGCATTAATTGAGAACAGGGGGAAGAAATCCGAAAGAAAATAGGGAACCAAAAAAACAGGAGCAAGCGACCCAGCAGCACCTTGAGATCCGTCAATCATCGAACCGTACAACCCAAAACCTCCTTGAACCACCGCTCCATATCTGACCTGGAGAGGAGCAGAGGAACAGGAGGTCAGATCCGCGGCAAGGGCGATTGAAGGCATCCGCAGCAGAAAACCAGTGTCACATCCCGAGAACCTCCTTGTAGAAGATGTCGTCGTCATGAAAGAAATGGAACCCAAGCGTCTTCAATAGAGCGAATAAACAGGACAGAAAGACAGACTGAGGCATGGACAAGCCAAGAAAGAAACACAGGTGGAAGAAACCAAAGAGAGCCACATCATTTTGAGGGAGAAACGTCACCAAAGGAGTAGAAACCCTAAAAGAGGGTGCGGGAGACGCAAGAGCATCAAATACCAGAGAAGAGTGAGTGAGAACCATCTCTGAAGTAGGATAATCCCTAGAAGAGGGAGTGGGAGACACGAGAGCTCCCAAGACAAGGGGAAAGAGAAGGATAACTAGCTTCGAAGGAGGAGAAACCTAGGAGAGGGTGAGGAAGATGCGAGAGCACCGGGAGACAACAGAGCCATTCCTTGAATCACTATTCATTATATCTAATGAAATATGCATCCTTAATTGTTAATAGATGCTCTGTTGATGTCCCACTTTCACCCACAGATGAATCACTCTTTGCACTAGACATACCGGAAAACCTAAAATCTTTCGCACAAACCTTATTGTGTCTTGCGCGTAACTTTAATTCCTTGCACGCAAGATTCAACTTTTGTAGTAAAACACCATTTCTGTGAAACATCAATATTTTGTGCAAATCAAATCTTACACGCAACATTCTTATCTTGCACGCAACTCAAAAACATTCACGCAACTCCTTTTGCATGAAATTCTTACACAATTCGATACTCATATTTTCTCTAAGTGTTGAGCTCTGTCGAATGAGAAAGGCCACCTTATATTTATAGGATTTCTTGACCCCTATGCTGAATATTAAACTTTTTTCGTGCAAGTTCCTCTTCAAGCGTGCAAAACCCTTTTTGATGTTGCATTGGGCGAGCAAGTTTCTTTTGTACAACCTCATCTTTCACACCCATTTCCAAATCTTTTGTGTACATCATTCCTTTCCCATTTTTTGACGTTCTTCTCCCGAAACATTCCTTGCGTGCAAGATTCCTTTGCGAAACTCCTTCTTTCGTGCACATCTTCAAATCTTTTGCGTTCAACATTCCTTTACCATTTTTTCAACGTTCTTTTTATACCGCCTCCAGATCATCCATTCCTTTTTCATCATTCTTTTTCAACATAGTTTTTCAAAAATATCTTTGGAACTCAAAAAATCACCATATAAATCCCCTTTTTCATGAAATTAGACATCGTGGTCTACTCTGTTAATAAACAAAACATGGAGGTATACTTTTTCAAAGAACACAATCACCTCAAAAATGCTTCAATGATACCTTGTGAGATTTTTTCCCAACAAATATGGTATAAATAAATTATTAAAAAATAATTCCATATAATATATCATGATATAGAAACTTATACATGGATTTCATAACTATTTAAATAATCACATGGACATAAATAATTAATTTTATAATGATGTATTACATAATTTTAGACAACTTAAACTTATTATTGAGGCCTTGTTCCAATTCATATTACATAAATGGGTAAGGACTCATCCAAATACCCAAACTAGTTTGTCTCATGAGACATAACGATGCATCAAGGGGATATCTATAACTGAACACCACTCTTCACTTAATAATTCCATGAATTTCCCATATATTTAATGATCAATTTAATTCATAAAGAATACACCTTGTCAAAAAATATATATATTGAGTAAAAAATATAGAATATAAATATTTCCCCATACAATCAAATACCTTTTATAGTAAAAATCATATGAATAAATGGTATACGGTTTAGGAAATAAGTGCATCGAACCAACCTCGTTCATCTATTAAACAAACACTTGAACTAGTCTAATACATACCTGAGGCATATTCCCAATCACCCTAAGCTGGCAACTAGTACCTGGTTCTCAAAACATAATCATTGAGAAATATTTTACCCTTAAATAAATAACTATATCAATGATACCATAACTACATTAGAGTAAACAACATAAATAAAAGTAATCAATTTGATACTAAAACATAAAAACATCATCACAAGCATAAAATAGAAGCATAAAAAATGAATAAACACCAAATCCTCACTAACATCAAGGAAAAGGATACTTCGATACAAAACATCCCAATAGAAAAAAAAACTCAAAGACAACCCCTTATGAGCTAAACCCCATGAGACCATGTCTCCTCCAACATAGAAACCCTAGATGGCAGTAACCAATAAGAGTCCATGATAGAAGGTTACATTTCATTTACTTGTGTAATCTAGAACAAAATTTTCATACTTCCAAAGGAACATATAGGGTCTGAGATTCCAAGCCTAGTAGGATACCACAATGAATTCATATAAGGATATTATAACCATAAAAAATCATTAATTTTCATTTGAAAACACATTTTTAAAAACCATGTTCACTTTTTAAAATAATATCAATTAGAAAATATCATTTATAAATCCATTTGTGTTTTCTCAAAAAAAACCATCTTTTAAAAGAATGGTAAATAAAACAGATTCCAAAAACATTTCTCAACCTAGCTCAAAAGAAGAAATAAAGTCACATGAAAAAGCATTCTCAACAGACCCAAACATGGTATAAACATTATCATAAAGACAAACATAATTAACTAAACCGTTAATGCAAAATTTTCATAACCATGTATAGTGTCACTTATAACAAAAAAGGTTTTTAAGATAAAAGCATGTGCATGGAATTATTTTATAACTCAAAATGATATAGAGGGTAATAGTGTAATCCAAAACATAATAACACATGGGACTAACATCATGCATGAAGCATATAAAATCAATTGGTAAAAATTAATGGGAAATATAGGATCCAACCAAATGGTGCTAGTGTGACTTAGTCTAAATAAAGTTTACTAATTGACTAGACTTATATAAAAAAATTAGAAGATCTCATGGTCTTTATGAGTCCTAACTCCCAATAGATCTCTCGATCTCTCAAAAAATATTTTGAAGCTCACTCAGTCTTCCTTCATAAAGGATCTCATGGTCTCTTGAACAATATTTGTAATCTTACTTAGTTGTCACACTCAAAGGATAGCATGGTCCCTTAAAAAAATTTGGAAGCTCTCTCGGTCTTCCTCCTCAATGGTTCTCACAATCCCATTGAAACCATACCCCACTAGTATTATCCATAGATTATTTTCCAGGTTCCTAAGCCACCATACACACACATAAGGTATCCCATGTTCTACTTAATTCCAAAAACACAAACAATCATAATTTCCAACATGAAAAATCAATTTCAAAAGATGATTTGATAAGCCAACTTACCCAGTTTTAAACAACACCTTTCCCCAAGGTAAAACTTGACCATTTAAAATACAATTCCTCCCTCAAGTAAAACCCCTTTTTCAAAATCCACTTTCAAATGCATTTAAATAAATAATGAACAATACTCACATGATCCATTTTAAAAATCCAATTTTTAAACCATTTATGCCTAAAACATGTCAATCATTCAATATTATGAAACACCACTTTTAAAACCCCTTTAAAATTTTCATTTGAAATCAAAAAACCACTTTGATCCATTTTATCAAACACTTTGGGTGTATTAAACCAACCCCCTTTAGAAAAACCACTTTAAGAATCAAATTTACATTAAAAATCATGCATCATAATAAACACGGATAAATCACAATTCATAAATATTTTCAATAACAACCTAGGAATTTATAAATTAAATTACATTTCGAAATCATAAATTCTTTTTTAGGTAATATATTAATAGAAAACACATGCACTAATTTGTTTATTTTGGACTAATTATAAATTATATCTTGTTGGATTTAAAATACCATTAATAATCTTAATAGTTGATAATATAGATGTGGCATAGTGACAATTAATATTAGTATATAATAAGGGTTATGATAAATTCCAATTTACATTGATAGAAGAAGTGATGGTCTCGGCCAGTAGGATCATACCATATGAAGCTTAATTATCAGAGCTTTCAAGGGAGATGGAATCACTGGTATTTTCCTTTGACCTATAGAAAGATTACATTTAATAACTAAAGCTTGCAAAAACCTATTTATAGGATATGTTCAATATTATCAACATCATGACCCAAACCATTTTCTCTAAACCACATTAAGAAATCACCACCATCGCACACCTTACCCTTAGGTAATACGCTGGTGTAATAAGGGATTATATATATATATAACCTAGTAATATGAATTTTTATATTTTATTTTAAAAAAATAATTATTATATTAATTTCTTTTTACTATTAGCTTATCAATGATTATATAAAACTTTTGATAAAAATTATATTTTGACATAAAGAAATCAAAATTAAATTTTTGGGAAATATATAGTTTCAATTAAGATACTATTTTGATAAATTCAATAATTTTTTAAATAAATGATATTTTAATAAAATATTATTATTAAATAATATTTTTTAAAATATTAATTATAATATAACTTAATGAGTTCTATTGTAATTTTTATAAGGGTTGGAAAGTGGTTAATATTGTAAAAGATAGTTTTTTTCATTAAATAAGTATTTTATTTAAAAGTAAAAATTGACATATTTATAAAATTATTTTGATAAAATAAATATTATTTTTTAAATAATCACATCAAAATTATCTAATGGTGATTTTTTTAATAATTTGGTTCATAATTTTTTGACATGGCTGAATTTTTTGGTAAAAATTATATACGGTATAAATATATGGTATGTATTATGAAATCATAATACCACAAAATTGATGTAATAAATGATATAAAGGGAATAAAAAAACAAATATAGTTTCCCCCTTTAAAATAATGTTTTTTTTAATTAATTTAATTTATTTTATAATCCTTCAATGAATCCTCCAAAACCTATATTATATTTTAATATTTTAAAATCAATTCTTTATTAACATGACTCACTTCCACATAAATAATGAATTATTTTAATATATTCAATTTTGGGCCTTGTAAAATATTATAAAAAATCATATTAAACCATGGGAAAATCATGTTAATGATTTTGGTTTTGATTATCTTATCATATTGAGTCAAAATCCTAAGTTTAGAAATTAATAAATAATTCCCCTCTATTTTACTATAAATACCCTCACAAAATCCCACTCCACTTCAATAAAAACCCATTTATCATTAACTTATTATACATATCCCTATATAAATCCCTCCCAATGTGTTCCCAATATCTTAAGAATATCCTCCCAAACTTATTGAATAACCCTCTCAAGGTAAAGGGATTCTCAAATCCTCTTTATTCAAGCACTTTCTTTGAGTTATAAATTTTTATTTCCAATTATTCATATTATAATATGTTATTAAAAATACCTTTTACTATAATTATTATTTATAAGTAATGATAGAACTCATTTCTCTCTCATTAAACCCTTACATGAATCTTTATATACACCTATTATGCTATCAAAATTATCATGCGATTTTCCATGCCCAACATTTGTGTAGTGAATACCCATCCCCATTTACACTCAAGGTTATTCAACTATATATACCTATCCTCCATTATTTTTTTACTTCAATTTATATATCCTACACTCCTTGATCATGGGATTAAAAGTGATGAAATACATCCTTATATAGTATGATATATGTGGCACACAAATGCATGTGCATAATATGAATTTGATGGGTGAGTATAAAATTATATATCCCTACAATTTATTGGGTAATGTTTTATATCATGATATAAATTTTATGATGCATGGGATTTTATCCTAAGTACACTATGTTATGATGACTCTAAGTTTATACTTGACTTATGTTTATGATGTCATGTTTTATATTGTTCCCACATTCCTATGTTACCTTGATGTTATCATATAAATCCATATTCGATGATCATGTTTATGATTATCCCCAATTTTATATCACCTTTATATACCTATTCACTAACATGTATTACTTTAATCATGTTATTATTTTATTATTCCTTTATTGGGCTTTATATCTCACCCCTTTTTATGTATTTCCTCGGGTTATCCCATGAAGTTTCAAAAGAGTGGTGGAATTTTAAGAGCATGTTATGGAGTATTATATAATGTTGTTGTGTCCATATTACAATTTATTATGTTATGTATATAATTATCTAAATATAGAAGGCCTTTAGATACTTTGGGACTATATTAGTTGTATCTTTATGTGATAAATCATGAATTAATGTGTAATAATGATATGGGTTGTTATAGTAGGTATCAAAAAAAGGTTTTGTTTTTTTAGGGATTTGGATTATAAAAATATAGTGAAATAAATAGGGATAATAATTAATACATAAAATAATCCCAAAATTTTGGTAAAGTATAGAGTAAACGTTTTCCAATCAACAAGATCTTAATTTGGACACTATAAGTTGATGTGGATCTAGAACTATTTTACCGAGTGGTAATAACCTCAAAAAGGGAACATTGGGAATTGACTTGATCATCACCTAATATACACTAAAGATGCCTTTTTCACCCCTTTTTTTAACACTCTCGGAGGATATTCCTTGCTAAATTCACAAGATCTTTACGAAGCATTATGAAGGGGACATAAATTCCTATAAAATTTTATGTTAGGTTATAGACCATGGATAAATTATATTAAAACCAATATATTCATAGGTTAGGGAATGTATGTCATTTATGAGGTATCCATTAAATGTTCATAGTTTCCATTTTATGTGTTTTGATTCACATCACTAATTTTCCCTCTATTTTAGTCAATGGATAGAAATAGGAGGAACTAATCCAATAACAAATTTGATGGGAAATTACAAAATGAGATGCCCAATCCAATGAGATTAGGAGTCAAGAACTTCATTAAAATACTTACTCAATTAAAACAAGTTTTGAATAGAAACTTGAATAAGGTGGAAACCCACATCACCCTAAGAAAGATAAAGTTTCAATTGATACCCTTATGTAAAAAAGGCCTTTAACTTTAAATGGATATTCTAATCCCTTAATCATGGAAAAATGGATCAAATACATTGAAAACATTTTATCCATCCTTCAATGCACTTAGAAAGATAAGGTCATTCTAGTTGTTTTTCATATGGATGGAGAATAAGATCAATTTTGTATGTTGATAAAAAATATGATTCTCAAGGAGTATATAAAAGTGATGGAGTAGAAGGAATTATAAGAAAAAAATTGATAAATATTTTCCTCACACTATCTGACTTAAAGTATAGAGCAATTTCCTTGGCCTCAAGTTGACGGATGATGAATCCATCAAGGCATATGAGGTGAAATTCATAAGACATTCATGATATTCCTCCATATTTTTTGAGGACCTAAAAAATTAAATTTAACCACTTATTTGGTGGGATTAAGCTGAGTCTATAAAAATATTTAGAGATTTAAGACTTTTACAACTATGAAGAAATTATTTGATGTTCCCTCAAATTCAAAATGGAGATAAGTATGGGTCAGGATATAGGAAGTGGAAAATGGATTTTAATCGTATAGGTGTGATGGAGAAATCTCATGGGGAAAAAATCCAACCCCCCACTTTTCAAAACTCTGTGAAGAAGAATCCCAATAATTTTCAAAAGGGGAAAAGAAAATGCTTTAGGTGAGAGAAGAAGGGGAATCGAGTTAGTGAATGTTGATGAGAGAAACTCACCAATGTGAGGTAAGAAAGTAATTATCCTGTAAACCCTTATCCAATTTTCCAATGTTTAAACTAAAATAAAAAAGGAAACTACATGAATCAATTCAATAATCCAAGGGTTGTCAAGGATAACTGATGCCAACAAACTCTAAGGACTAAAGAGTAAGGTAAGGCTTATGAAATCACAACTGATGAGGTGGATCCTAAAAACTAAATAGTGAAAACTATATTATTTATTCATTCAATAATAGAAAATATAATATTTGATTTTGGTTCTATGCATTCTTTAATATCATGAAAGTTTAGTATAACTATTCAAACACCCCCAAAAAACATAGACAATAAGCTGTCTATAAAAATGATATATGGGGAAATTATTGAATCCTAAGTATATAGCTTCTACCCTATCCATATTTTTTGGATTGATTTACCAAAAGCCTTATGATATTCCCTTTAGTGTAATTCAATTTAATTTTGGGTATGGATTGTCTTTCCTTATATGGAGCTAGTATAAATTTCCAAGAGAAAGAAATTAATCTTCGTATTATCAATAATCCTATGATTCTATACAAGTTCGAGGAGGAGGATGAATCTCATTTGGTATAATTATATAAATCATGGATATCATTACCATATGAGAAAGCGTATTTATCTCAAATGAGTGAGACTAAGGAAAATATCATCCTTGATGAGATTCCCATTATAAGGGAATTTTTTGATGTGTTTCCCAAAGAATTGTTTGTTCTTCAACCAAAGATATGTGGTTGAGTTATTAATCAATCTTATACCAAGATATTTTCTAATATCTGAGACTCTATATATAATGGACACTATTGAACTTTAAAAGATGAATAATAAACTTTAAGAGAATCTAGATGAAGGTTTTATATGACTAATTGCTACACCATGGGTTGTTCCTATCATTTTCATCAAGAAGAATAATGGGTTAATGTTCTTGTGCATTGATTATCATGATCTAAATAAGATCATAATAAAGAAAAAATATCCTCTAACATATATTAATGGCTTTTTTGATCAGATACATGGATCACAATACTTCTCAAAGGAGGATCTTTGGTTGGGAAGTTATCAAATATAGGATATGTTGGAGGATATCCCCCAATACTTCTTTTCATACTAGTTATGGGCACTACGAGTTCATAGTGATTCCATTTGGACTCACCAATTATCCAACTATCTTTATGGACTTAATTAATATAGTCTTAAGTTATTACCTCAATAAATGTTTGTAGCATTTATATATGATATTCTTATCTATTCCAAAAGAAAGTAGGAACATGAGGAGAAATTAAATGTTTAACTAAAGACCATGTGAAAGGAAAATTTATATTAAAATTATAGTAAATGATAGTTTTCTATGGGGCAAGAAACATTCTTGTTGTATGTTATCACCAACAAAGGTATATTTATAGATCCTTTAAAAATAGATACAATTAAAGGATGGCCTAGACCAACATCAGTGATGGAGATCCATAGTTTCATTGGAATAGCTGGGTATTGTCCTTGATTTGTGAGGAACTTATCATGATTGTAAAAACCACTAACCATGTTAACTAATAAGGGAGTGAAGTTTATCTAGACTGATGATGTGAGCATTTATTTAAAGAGTTAAAGAAGAGTCCAATCACCGCACTTGTGCTCACATTACCCACTAGTGGGGAAGGATTTGTGATCTAAAGTGATGCGTCCAAAAAGATCTTGGGTTTTGTACATGTACAAGATGAAAAATTGATAGCCTATACCTCTTGTCTTTTAAATATCCATGAGAAGAACTACCCAATGTATGATCTAGAATTGGCTAATGTGATCTTCACATTGAATATTTTGTGATATCATCTCTATGGGGAAATGTGTGACAAATATACAGATTAGAAAAACCTCAAGTATATATTAAAAAATAGAGCTCAATATGTGAAAATTAAGGTGGTTAGAGCTTATCAAGGATTGTGATTGTTCAATCCATTACCATCCTTGGAAGTTGAACAATGTGGTAGATGCTATAAGTATAAAAGATCTTATAAACCAATCCATGATGAGGATTGGATGGGATCCAATATTCTTGGACATTAAAATGATAGAGATAGAAATAATAAAAGGATTATTATCTTACCTTTATGAAATAACTACTCAACCATCCATTATTGAGAGGATCAAGGAGGCCCAAAAAGTTGATGAGGATCTACCAAAAAAGGTAGCAAATATTTTAGAGTGTATCTTTTTTAAATATGTAGTTATAAAGTTTATAACCGAGATATATGTCCAATAAAAACTAGAACTAGAGAGATAACTTATAGATGAGGTTCATAGCTCATCCTTCTATATTAATCCATGAATCACTAATATGTACAGATATCAAAAGCAAAACTTCTATTGGTATAAATAAATAGAGAGATTACATAATTTGTATCCTAATGCTTGGTATTCCAAAAAGTCAAGGTTAAATGACATATGTTTAAGGGTATTATGGAACTATTTCCCATACCAGTATAGAAATGGGAAAACATAACCATGTATTTCCCCATAGGATTCCCTAGGAAATCTAAAGGAAATAACTCTATTTAGGTAGTAATCAATTGCCTTAAAAATTCAGTGCATTTCATTGCAATCACGGAATATTTCTATCTTGACTAACATTATAAGATATACATAAGTGAAGTGTAAATACAACATGGAGTACAATTATCCATTGTGTATAATGAAATTACAAGGTTTTACATGTGGTTCTAAAGAAAATTTTAGTAACCACTGGATACAGAGCTGAGTTTCAGTATTTATTTCCCCCCTCGGACAAATGTTCATTCTGAGAGAACCCTACAAACTATATAGGATATATTGAGATCATGTTAATTTTATTTTCAAGGATATTGGGATCAACACCTTCCCTAAGTAGAGTTCTCATATAACAACATATTTTATTCCATAATTGAAATAGCGCCTTATGAGGCTCTATATAGGAAGAGGTGTTGGACTCCAATATACTCTAATGAAGTTGCAGAGAATAATATTATTGGATTTGATCTTATACAAGAGATGAAAAATAATGTTTAAACCATTCAACATCATGTGAAATAAATACAAAGTCAGTAGAAAAACTATACATACAATCATTGAGAAAACCTGTAGTTTGAGGATAGAGATAAGTTGTTCCTTCATATTTCACCATAGAAAAAAGTCATGACATTTGGGAAGAAGGGAAATATTATTCATTGATACATATACCGCTTTTAGATCCTATATTTCATTGTATTTATGACCTATCAAATATAACTCCCACCTAACCTACCCCAAGTACATGATGTGTTCCATGTATCCCTCTTGAGAAAGTACATGTCAGACCCCTCACATGTATTAAATCCATAGGTTGTTCCCTAGAATAATGATCTTTCATATGAGGAGAAACTGTTGATGATCTTATATTATAGAGATAAAGTTCCATAAAATAAGACAACTCACTCGGTCAAAGTGTTGTGGTGGAACCATAAGTTTGATGAAGCAGCATAGGACCCATAAGAGGCAATAAAATGGATTTCCTTCATCTATTTTAGTATTTGAAATGAAATTTCAAGGGTGAAATTTCTGAAGGGGGGATGTAATGAATCAAAATTTTATAAATTAAATTTCTTTTTAAATGAAGAAATTCCTTATTAATTAATACGATAATAGAAAATACATGCACTACTTGGGTTATTTTGGACCAATTATAAAATATAGCTTATCTGATTTAAAATTTCATTAAGAATTTTTACCATTGATAATATATTCATTGTATAGTGACCATTAATATTAGTCTATAATAAGGGTTGAGATAAATTCCAATTGACACTTATGGAAGAATCGATGGCCTCAACTAGTACAATCGCACCCTATGAGAACTATGTATTGGAGCATCTGAGGGAGATAGATTCACTGGGATTTTCCATTGACCAATACCAAGCCAATATTCAACAGATAAAGTGTAAGAAAAATATTTTATAGGATAAGTTTAATTATATTGAGATCGCATCCCCAACCATGTTCACCAAACCACCCAAGAAGCCCCACCATCACACACCTTACCCTTAGGGCGTACACTAGTGAAATAAGGGATTATGTGTATAGACCCAAATAATATAAATTTTTATAATTTATTTTAATAAAATAATTGTTATTTTATTCTTTCTTATTATTTTAACACCCTAAGTCTTTATGATATATTTCTGTTTAAATAAATTCAATCTCATTGATAGCTTGTGATACAAGAAACCCCAAGCCTTAATTATAGTAAGTGAATAATATATTTTATTAAAAATAAAATTCAATATAAATTTTAATATTTTATGGAAAAATAATAATTTTATAGGATTAATATCAAATTTTAACTTACTTATTCAAAATAATGCAAGAGTTAAATTTGGAAATTTTCCATTAGAAATAAGCTTTTATGAATAATCGAAAATGTAGTATTTAACAATTCCTCCATCTATTTATAATAATTTATCATAATATTTGTAAATAAAAAAAATTAACTTTCAATTTTATAGAAACAAATACAAGAACATTTGTAGGTAAAAGATGTATTTTTAAGAAAACTAATTGTTTTTCATAAAACTATTTTTTGTTTAAAAAGTCATAATGTATGTCCAGTTTGATTAATTAAAAAATAATTAATTATGAATGATTTAATTAAAATAAATAGATTATATATCTAACTATATTAATCTAAATCTATATAATGATTATTACTAGTCATATAATTAATATAAGATCATCTTATGCTTGGAAAATGCATTTCTTGAAAAATCATCTATCGATACGTTTTGTGGGTTTATTTTAAATTAAATTTTTAAAATTATATGATTTTAAATTGATTTTATATTTGTAATAATAATAATTAATATTATTTAATAAGTTCAATTTAATTTTTTCATAATTATTAGTAAAACTGTAATAAATTAATTAACCCGATTAAGGTTATAACGAGGTTTTGTGTGCTTATTTTAAAATTAATTTTCTAGAAACAAATAATTTTTATTATATAAATTGGAATTAATATTTAGAATTAGTTTCTCTAAATTATATTATAATTTTTGTTTAATTTTATTCTTAAGGATAAATTACCTAGGTTAATAAAAAACTTTTTATTGTGATAGAAACTAAAACGGTAAAAGTAAGTAATCTTAGGGGAAAGGTAAGAAGATGTTTTAAAAAAATGTGTTTTGGGGGTTTGGATCTACCTTAACATCCCTAAAATCTATTATTTATCGATTTTTATCCACTTTTTTTTAGATTTACTTCCCATTATTGAATAGTTTTTCTATTTACAAAAATTACACTCCCCCTAAATTATAAATGGCCACTCCCTCCCCTCACCTCTTCATGCCTATCAAGCTATTTGCATTGAAAAAAAACCTACAAAAATATATCCCTAAAATACTTAGACAAATAATGGAGTTTTTTGTAAATACCAACCCTAAGTTCCTTAAGAAGAGATTTAAATGTGGTTTCTCTAAGAAAATGTAATCACCTTAATGAAGCTCTTTTATTTTCTTTCTTCTTTTAAAACCTTCAATTATATATTAAATATTAAAATATAATAACATTATTATCTCCCATATACTAATATTTTATTATGATTATGTAATAAAATTTATCCATATTCTTCTCCATAAAATGGCAAACAATGTCATCGCTCATATGTACAGAAAAATACCATCCCGCGAATCGATGTAATTTGTTTTTCATCACTGACTCAAATGGATTGTAATAATGATATAAATAATGAATTTATATGATACATATTACATGATTTTAATTATTTAAAATTATTATACCATCCACCTTTTTACCCTTTTACCCATTAAGGGAATGATATCATCTCTCGTGCGAACGTACGACCTACCGTCTCTACAAAGCGATGTGATTCATTTTCCATGGCCAAATTTCAATAATGGTTATAAAAATGTATATAATTATTAAATATAATATTTATAACATATTTATAATTCTATATATCATGGATATATATCCTATTCATAAGAACTGAAACTTTCATGACAAAACATGCATGAGAAAACAAGGAACTTAACACCTGAAAAAATGAAAATAATGAAATATTATTAACAAACAGGTGGTAAAATGTTATAAGAGGGTCATATATGATATTATAAATATGGATATGGTTCTAGTATAAATTAATAACATTATTAAAACCATTTTAAATGAGGATAAAGTGTGTTCAACTAAATCAAAGCATGATGTAAGGGATTTAGTCTCAATTTTCCTCCATTGAGACATATTCTATTGTTATGCACCTAATGTATTTTATATGGTGAATATACTACCCATTTTAAATTTTATATAATTATTTATCCTTATTTTAATGAAATTTAAATTTAAATTTAAATTTATTCTTTCATTGGGATTAATATTTAAAATTTACCAAAGTGGTGAGGGATTTAGTCCCAATTTTCCTCCATTAAGGTATATTCTATTATTATGAACCTAATTTATTTTATATGGTGTATATATTGAAAATTTGAAATATTATATCATGATTTAACCTTATTTTTATGATTTTTAAAGTTTTATTTAAATTTATTCTTTCATGGGTCTTAAGATTTAAATTTTACAAATAGTACTAAGGGATTTCATCTCAATTTCCATTTCATTGAGACATATTTTTTAATATGCATCTATTCACTTTTATGTGGCGTATATACTTCCTATTTGATGTATTTAACCTGAACACCATTTTATTAATGTTGTTTAAAATTTCAGTTCAAGTTTATTATTTCAAGGGATTCCAATTTGAAATTTATCAAAGAGGTAAGTGTCTATTTTACAATCTTTCTTTCTTTTAGGATTTATTTTAATCTCATTAAAGGAATCTTATCATTATCCGTCCATAAGATCCAATCATTTTATTATGATCAAGATATTTAAGGATTTTATATATTTTATTCCAACTTTTATTCAATTTTTTACTGGAATCAAAAAAATAAATCTCAAAAAGAAAAATAGATTTTATTTCTCTTTAAATCAGATATATTTTTTTCCATGTCCATGTTTTTCAAAAAAAATAAAAAATTCCTTTTAATTACTCGAATAATTTATTAATGACACATTAAGTTATCCTATATTTTTAAATAATATCTTCAAATGGATATTTATAATATTTTTCAAAAGGTACATTTTCAACAAAAAGTCAAAAGAAATGTTTTTTTAGCATATACGGTGATAAAGGACTTCCCTACTGTCGTAACCATTTTATGAATTATGGATTCTTATACCCATTTTCAATATTTTTACAGTGAAAAGTATTTTATGAAAACTTATTCTAATATTTCACTTCCATTTCCATTATTCTTCTAAAATTCATGAATTTACTTCAAAAACCTATATTCTTGATGAACTGATGGTCACCTCTCATTTCTTGATTAATTTTTGATTGTTAAATTTATTTTGAGAAAATCACTTTATTATTATCATTTTTCAGTGGAAATTTCATTTCAATTAATTATCCATATTATTTGTATCATGGATATGATTATTTCCTAAAACTATAACATTTTTACATAGGGTGTTTACATTGAAAGTTATTTAATTAATTGAGGAAATATTGTTAAATCCATATTCATTTCTTAATATAGATATTTATTGATAAGGAACATTTATTTATTAATTAAATAAATCATTTGATATATGAGGAATTATTTTTACATATAGTGACAGGTGAGGCCTAGAATTATATAGCCCCTCGATGCATCAGTAGGTATCATGAGACAAATCAATTGGCCAAATTAAATGGGTTTTTACCCATAGTTTTAAAATATCTTTTAAAAGGTCTTGAAAGTATATATATCATAATTTCTAAGATCATGATTTCCAATAATTAAGCATTACCTTCATTATGAATTTAATTATGATTATTTATGTAATTTTTTCATTGATAATGTCCATGGATGAATTTTATACTTAATTTATTGATTAAAAGGAATGTGTTTTTTAGTTATTTACCTTTCCATATTGATTATTCCTTATCTAATTATGATAGTAAAGTTATTTATTAAATGGTATGTGTGTTTAGTTATTTACCTTTCCATATTGATTATGTCTCATTGATTCATGATAGATTCCACTATATGTAAACCTTACAGAGCATTTGAGCTCTCCCTTATTTTCTTTCTTTTCTTAGGATATGAACAATAATTTTTTGAATGAGTTCAAGGATGTAGAATATTTTCAATAAATATATTTTATTTTTTATCCTTAATGTGAAATGGTTATCATGTATGTATTTGGTTCTCCAAGACTTAAAAATTCATCAATATTTTGTGATTTAATACCATGTATCCTTGATGATGTTATAAAGTAGACACCAACTCTGGGTTACTAGATTCGAAGTCATTATAGTTTGTATCAGAGTAAGTTTAAAAGAAACCTTGGGAATTAGATTAAGGAAAAAATAGATTAGGGAACATAACCATATGATAAACATTGAGGATAAGTATAGAAGAACATCTTAACATTTTGGTGAGGAAGATATTATGTGGCTTTTCCTAGAAATATATCTCTGTTTGGATACTAAAAGTGAAAATAGTTCTGGAAAAAATATACCTAGGGGTAATAACTCCAAAAATGGTTCATTGGGGTTTGAATCGATCATAACCTAGTGCACAAAAATGGAATATATTATACACCAAGTTTTACACTCTTGTGGTATATGTTTAGGATAATTAACATTTTCCTTAAAACCCATTATGAAGGATTTAAAAATAATGATATCCTCAAAGAAACCATGTTTAATATTTTCAAATTAAAAATGAATAAATTTTCAATTTATGTTAATTGTTAGACCATATTTAGAATTATAAATTATGATTTTAAATTCATAATTTTATAAGATAATCTAGTATATGCCATTTTTTTAAAATGGAACTCAGAATAAAGAAGGGTATCAATACTCAAGGTCAATATAGATATTTCCCTATTAGGAAATCTAACACAACTGGTATTGTAATTGAGTATCTCATGGATATATTAGGGTATCTTAATCGGGTTATGACATATAAAATTTCCTGATTTGAGAAAATTGTTATTCCACAGCATTATTATCCTATGTTGGATCACTTCTTGTGATAGAAGCCCCCATAATTTAGTGTGACTGCTAAACTAGTGGTAGTCAAGTAATGGATTGGGTCCCTTGAGAAGATATTACTAGACTTAGTATGAAATGAAATACAAAAGTGTACCCTCATAGTGTATTTTATAAAGGGAAATGATAATAAATAGTGGTCATTGATCTAGAATACAAATGATGAATAGGATATAGAACATATAGAATGGAAATATTTTAAAGAAAAATTCTTCAAAAAATATTTCCCTCCTGGTCAATGGAATGAAATGAAGATAATATTTCTCATCTTAAAGTAAAATGAATAATAAAGTGTTTCTGAGTATGAGGTTTCCTTTACAATTCTATCCATTTATGTTATGGATTACATACGCAACTCGAAATGCAAGATTGGCCATTTATTTAAAGGAATTAAACCAAGTCTATGAAGATACCTAGTCTCTAAAACGTTTTCATCATATGATGAAATAGTTTTATGTACTATCAAAATAGAGAAGGAATTATCTATATCATTTATATTCAAATGGAGTCAAGAGAAGAAGAGGACATTTTAACACCAAGAGAAAGAAAATGCATCAATGAAGAAGAATATTATAAAATAATACCTATAATGTGAAAGTTATAGGAAGAAACATCCTGGTAAATTCATGAAGGGAATGGGAGTTTATTACAAGTGTGAAAGTAAGGGTCATCTGGCATATGAATATAAGGGGAATAAAGAGAACAATGTTATTCAATGCATTAACTACAAATAAATGGGGAATTATTCAAACAACTACCCCAAGTATTAAGGAAATATACTATAGAAGAGGCCAATATTATGTTATTACTATAGGTGTAGTGGAATGATTAAAGTTATTGTATATTTGGAATAAATAATTATATTACATATGAATTTTTTCAATGATATTTTATTTATAATAACCATGAAATGTATAAGGATTTTACTATTTTAGTTTTTCTTTAAGTATTTGAAACCATATGTTGAATGGTACTGATAACCAAGAAAAATGATTTAGTGGCAAGGGGATATTTTTGGAGAACACGTGATTAAGGAAAACATGACCCTTAAAATGTTCCCAATGTTAATTGAATAATATCTAGAGATTATTGAAAATGATGAAGTCAATGGGATAGTAATGATGACCTTGGAACTAATTAGTGGTTTGATGATATATTGGTTTATATTATCTTTGATGGAGTTTACAATGTTTTTGGATTTATGGAATATAATCCATAATATATTATTTTATTTTTTTAATGAAGGGAGAGTTAATTTTTCAAAGCATGCATTTTTTTCATTCAGGTTTTATAGTAATTTAAGTTATTACCATGATTTAGGAGAATATATAATCAAGGATTCACATATTTAGTATGTTTCATTATGAGTTACTTTATGTTTTCTGGGGATAAATGTAGAGACCCGAAGCCTGACGTACATAGACTTTACATTACTTTTGCGGAATACTTAGTACATAACAAAAACACACACACACAAGGATCGTAATAGTTTAGTGTCTTTGGAAACTCGGAACGTAATCTTCTAATCGTGGTGAAAGATCTTCAATATCTCCCATAAAGATCTTCCACTTTTTTTTACCTAAAACCTTTCTTTATATCTGGGGGAAAAGAAAACATAAAAGGGTGAGCTCAAATGCTCAGTAAGGGTATACAAAAGAAATAAAAATCATATCATATCTTTTTGAAAATCATAACCTGCAAAAGAGATCATAATATCTTAACATGGAACAAATCATAGAAGTGAAAATGAGATCACCATAATCATAACATGAAACTTGAAACTTTGTGGCATGCACACATAATCATGGAAAATCATTTCTTGTTAGTCGTGACTCATTGCCAAGACTATCTTAGTGGACAAAGTCCCTTTCTGAATCGAGTAACCCTCGTTTCAGTCCTGTTTCACTGAACCGGTATAACCTACCATTCCAGCCATGTCTATATCATGAGATATAAAATCTTTACCCAATGCATTGGAGGGAGATATAGGTCCCACCCATCTTATAAGGAATCCTTTCTTATGTGTGCCACATAATCTTAAACCATACATCATAACGTAACCCATGTAATAAAAATGGGATTCTTAAACAACATGACATCATAAAAAAATTCATATAAGATAAAGGAATTCATAAAAATGTTTCCATCACAACATAATCAAATTTATGTAATAATAGGGATAAAAAAAGAACCCTTTTATTGTCTTATATGGAAAATAATTTTGATAAAATACCTGAACTCCATTCTTGAGGAAAATATCCTTTCTACTTCAAAAACATTTTTCCTTTCATAACATGTCATACGACTTTAAAATAAAAGAAGTTGATTAAAAATAAACTTGAAAACTTGTAAAGTAAGCTTCTTGGAAATAATGTTTTAAAAATCCATTCATACCGTATAAGTTAAAAAAAACATTCTTCGTACTTTTGTCGGAAAAGTCAAAAAGTACCTCGTACGAAAAACGACAAAAGATTCCTTTCTTATTCTTTACTAAAAACTCACCGAAGGGTAAAAATGGATTTAAACAATAGTAGGTGGATGGAAATAATATTACATATTGATGAAACATGGATGTGGATGATAAAATACACCCCAGTAAATACTTACGAATAAACAATCTCGGATAAAAATGAGATTGTGATATTTTCCCTTACCTTAGGTCTGATTTGCTTCGTAAGTGTCCGAACCTCCTGTATAATGATTTAAATAATTTCATTTACTTATTACAGAATCATATTCATTGTTATGATATCATATATGGTTCACTTATGACATTATATTACCCGTTCTTTTGTAAATTCCATGTTAAAGATGCGTTTTGGGTAAAATCGTTTCATTTATCGTAGGTGTTTTGACTTGTTGTTCTTGACATTATTATTACTTATATCATGATTTAAATACTTCCAGAATATAAAATATGATTTATATATCATATATATTCAGTATATATATATACATAATAGATAGATAAATGAAATGAAAAACACCGTTCATGGAGACGGTAGTCCGTACATACGCATGAACGCTGTTTTCCTTTCCTTATTGTCTTGAATGGAAGTAAGTAGATGAAATATATATGTATATATACATAAATCCAGTAGCTTTATAATGTCATATATTTCATTATTATTCCTTATATATACTTTATAATCATTCTTAAATGGTTAACATGGAGAATGAATCTCATCGCGTCGTGGAGACGGTAGTCCGTACGTACGCACGAGCGATAATATCATTTCCATAAATATTGAATTGAATTGGAGTGGATTATACAACATATCAGAATCAATATGATGTTGTAATAACTATGTATAGTTATTCTTTACACCATTATACCCATCCATGTAAGGTGGTGGTGGAAAATAGATTACACCACGGCGTGGAGACGGTATTCCGTACGTACGCACGCGCGGTGATTTCTTTTTCCGTAGGATGGATAGATGGTGAAATAGGGTTGTTTCATACTTATAATAACATATCAGTATATGAGTGATACTGATGTTATTACTTCATAATGAAACAACCTAAGAAGAAGAAGTGGAAGAAGAAATAAAGATGAAAGAATTGGTAACGGTAATTACCTCTTCTTTGAAGTGCCTCTTTGAGACCTCCTCTTAGGGCATTAAATTGGTCTTTGAGGAAGACCAGAACCTCTAGGATGTTTCTAGGGAAGTGGAGAAGGTATTTTTTCAGGGTTTTTCCGAGCTTTAGTGCTCAAATTGGTGTGAGGAGGAGGGGGAGGAGGTACCCTTTTATAAGGGAGGAGAGGGGCACCTTAGGAATACCTCAAAATATTATTTTATATTAAAGTCAAAATCGCTTTATAATGGTTACAAAGGGTCTTATTTCGAAGCTAAAGTGGGGATGGGTCGAAATCCTATAAACCAATAGGATTTAGACAAGTTTAGGTTATTAGTTTAACCTTATCAATTAGATTTAACTCTAAGTTAAATAATTTAACTTTTACCGTGTCTTTTTGTTTTCTTACACTATATGGTTAATACACTTACTATAACATGCCAAACGAACCCCAAATTGTTTATTTTTAATATATATATCCTTATCTAAGTCATTTGGCCGAACCTTAGATTTTTAGGAATAAAATAACAATTAATAATATAATATTATATTTAAAAACTATTTTGTGTCAATTTTGACACTATTTGATATATGATTTTTGTGAAAGTCATAACAGAATTATATGTTAGAACCAAGTTGATTAAATCAACACTAATATATCATAGTAACCTATAAAATTATTTTAATTCATAAAAAGTCTCAAATTACATTTATTTTGGTGTTTATAACATTAATTATGTCAATATTTCATTAATAAGATAATTATTGCATCATCTTTGTGTCATAAATAAATTAAATTATTTGATGTCTAAAAATTACAAATAAAATACCATCATGTAGGAAATCTTTTTAGCTTTCTAATGAATATTTACAATCGAATTTATCTTATGTATAACCCCATATTAAAAATGATTTACTTATTAATCTTTGATTTTAACTATTTTAACCCTTCTTTAAATAAATTAATAATAAATGTCCTAATCTAATCCAAGTGGGCCTAAATGGTCATATTTTATTCATAAGGTTGTTTTTGGTCGAATTACACTTATCCAATAGAATTAGGACATGTGTTAGGGTAATAGTAATATCATATTTACCCTTAGTTACCCTATTTACTATTAACCGTGGTAAAAAAAAAAGTAAAAAGTTAATATTCACCAAAAATTATTTTCATCTCATTGAACCACATTTTACTTACTGACATCAACCGTGTCTCTTGGATTTTTGAAATTCCATTCACAGAAGCGGTAAAATTAAGTTTTATGAAAAATTCAGTTTTTTTAACTACCACTTAGTAGTTTCACTATTCATCAAAAATTGATGTTTTTCAGAACAATGCCAAAATTTCATCCTAAGCTATATTTCATATTCCGAATTCAAAAATGAAATCTATTTTACCAAATTCATAACATAGAAGTTTCATTAATTAATTTTATAATTAAACCCCGCTGTTAAAATAAATAGCGTGTTTTTAGGAAACAAAATATATCAAAAGATTGACACTTGATTATGTCTGGTTTAAATGTGAAATTACAACCAATGACCAACATTGTATTAAATTGTAAAAATATATTCTAAATATACTTTAAAACCACTCAAATTAATAATTTATCACTATTAATTATTTCGATTAAAAAAAGTTGTTTTTAATTATAATTTAGTAATTTTCACTATTCATCAGAATATGGAAGTTATCCGAAATGTACCAAAATTTCACCTTAGGCTAAATTCAATACTCCGAATCCAAAAATAAAGTCCATTTTGAGAGCTAAAATTTCTAAAATTTAAAAAGTGGTTATTACTATTCATAACGGCTAGTTTTAATAATATTTTAATAACATATTGTTGTTTAGTGAAACTCGGTATTGCGTATTACACACGCTATCGAGGAAGGTCGTGATTGCGTGTAATGCAAGGCAAGTCAAGGATGCGTGTTGTGCAAGCTCCTTTTGGTGTAGCATACAACACAAGACATTAATAAAATTAAAAAGAATATTTTTTATAAAATCTTGGGCTGTTACATTCTACCCCCCTTAAAATGAATTTCGCCCTCGAAATTCGTCAGGGTTATAAATGGTTTACTATTTGAAAGTTTATTTAATAGAAACCCACATCGTAAAAAGGAATATCAAAACCAATCTTTAAAAACAAAAGTATGAAACGTAACGGTTACCCAAATGAACTAATCATTGGGTTTCCACATAGGTGAAAATATGGATATGGAAGAGAAATCTAACCATCATGTTCTGATGGAGAGTGGTAGAGAACATGGCTATGGAAAAGCCAATAATCACAAATCCATAAATTTGTGACGATCTAAGGTACCATCCGATTCATCAGGTATAAGATCACTAGGACAACATTTTTGGTTTTCAAGATCATTTCCCTAAAGTTGAAAATTTGAATTAGAATAAATACTTACTTTATTTTGGTACAATCTCACTGTTGTTCGTGCCTTGAACAATTTCCACTTCATCTCTTAAATAAATGAAGTTGAATTTGTTATTCGTGAAGTGTTAGCAGATTATGTGATAGAACGACGGATCATTCCATCTGTCTCAAACAAAAGGTTAGCAAAAATTATATACATAAGTCGGTCTATAGTGAGATTAATCACATATGGTTCCTAAAATGGACTTATACTTCATATATCATACTGCTTAATATAATAAAACTAGTTTCTACTAAACAGGGACTTCCTGTAGGCCAGTGGTAGGCGATAAAGCCCAGTCGCACTTCGGTTGTGGGTTCAATTCCCACAGCCTTGTCCGACGCGATGGGCTGTCGCCCGTCCTGCAGGTTGTCCTTTTTCTAAAACTACATTACTATAACATCCCATTAATAATATCGAAAAAAGAACTTCTATCCTTAAACAATACTATTGTATGTCCAACATAATCCATTCTAGTCTTTAGGCTTATCCATAATACTGCAGTCCACTTTCATAACATAGTGAAAACGATTACCAGAGATTTAATACCATCGTTGATCCCTATATATCATAAGATATATCTTGTTGGTCACATTCCAAACATTCAAAGGCCTTAATCTTGTACTCTCTTGAATACCCATTGAACCTTAGTGAAAACTTGAATGCAGTTAAAAGTTAACACTTTTCACATACCGAAATCCTCAAAATTCTATATACTCAAACCATGATATCACTTAGTCATTATATCAATCATGAGCTCATGAATACTGTCAAACATTTCATTTTCTCCTTATCCCTTCATTATGCGCATATCATCTTCATTCCAAAAATATCTGAATAACCTTTCATGGATACTAGTAACATTAATCAAACAACAATGTTACAATCCT
The DNA here is from genome assembly GCA_963277665.1 of Viscum album. Classification (NCBI taxonomy): domain Eukaryota; kingdom Viridiplantae; phylum Streptophyta; class Magnoliopsida; order Santalales; family Viscaceae; genus Viscum; species Viscum album. The sequence goes on along the minus strand of OY728156.1, from coordinate 2,057,435,894 downwards.
TACATGTCTCTTTATTCCATAGTACCATGAGATTACTTATACAACATTACACATGATAAACATGTAATCATTCCACTACATTCTTAAACCATTTACCGAGCTTCAACAATTCTTTCATCTCACATATCATTGGTAGTCTCTTCATCATCATCCACATAAATAATTCCCATATGACCATACTGATTCTCTTCATGAGTCTTTCCCTTAGGGCATTTGTTTGCATAATGCCCATACATTCCACATTTAAAACACTTAACCATTTTTGATGTCGTAGCAATACCATTATCCTCATCCCTGGTATTAACTGAACCTTTTCCTTTGCACTTACTGGCTTTGTGTCCTTATTTTCCACACCCAAAGCATCTTCCAGTTCCTTTGAAACATTCTCCTTGATGCCTCTTCCCACATGATTTACATAGGGGAAATTGAACTTTCTTTCCTCTATGATCATCATGAAACTCCATCTTTCTCTTATTATCCGAGTCAGGAAACTTACCAAATTTTACTTTATTGATCATATTATGAGATTGCTGATTCGGCATAATAATGATGTTTGGACTTCCAAATCCCATTTCATTTGGTTGCTCATAAAGAATATCATTCCATTGTCCATCATTTCCTCCATTATCGTGAATCACCTTGTTTCCAGCCATTTTCTAAAACCCAAAAAAGAATAGCGTGAGAGGCAAAAATCATGCTAGGGAAAACAACATAATAAAGGGGGAGTACCTTTAACATCTAACATCTTAGGTTTAATTCTATGATCGTTAGCGTAGTTCTAGTACTATAACCTATACGTATACTTAACCTTAGGGACATCCCTAGACATACCTTAGAAATATCTCTAGGGATCTCACTAACGTTTTCGCATCCTAGTTTCCAAAGGTTGACTAAAACTTTCCTCTGATACCAACTGTAGAGACCCGAAGCCTGACGTACATAGACTTTACATTACTTTTGCGGAATACTTAGTACATAACAAAAACACACACACACAAGGATCGTAATAGTTTAGTGTCTTTGGAAACTCGGAACGTAATCTTCTAATCGTGGTGAAAGATCTTCAATATCTCCCATAAATATCTTCCCCTTTTTTTTACCTAAAACCTTTCTTTATATCCTGGGGAAAAGAAAACATAAAAGGTTGAGCTCAAATGCTCAGTAAGGGTATACAAAAAAAATAAAAATCATATCATATCTTTTTGAAAATCATAACCTGCAAAAGAGATCATAATATCTTAACATGGAACAAATCATAGAAGTGAAAATGAGATCACCATAATCATAACATGAAACTTGAAACTTTGTGGCATGCACACATAATCATGGAAAATCATTTCTTGTTAGTCATGACTCATTGCCAAGACTATCTTAGTGGACAAAGTCCCTTTCTGAATCGAGTAACCCTCGTTTCAGTCCGGTTTCACTGAACCGGTATAACCTACCATTCCAGCCATGTCTATCTCATGAGATATAAAATCTTTACCCAATGCATTGGAGGGAGATATAGGTCACACCCATCTTATAATGAATCCTTTCTTATGTGTGCCACATAATCTTAAACCATACATCATAACGTAACCCATGTAATAAAAATGGGATTCTTAAACAACATGACATCATAAAATAATTCATATAAGATAAAGGAATTCATAAAAATGTTTCCATCACAACATAATCAAATTTATGTAATAATAGGGATAAAAACAGAACCCTTTTATTGTCTTAGATGGAAAATAATTTTGATAAAATACCTGAACTCCATTCTTGAGGAAAATATCCTTTCTACTTCAAAAACATTTTTCCTTTCATAACATGTCATACGACTATAAAATAAAAGAATTTGATTAAAAATAAACTTGAAAACTTGTAAAGGAAGCTTCTTGGAAATAATGTTTTAAAAATCCATTCATGCCGTATAAGTTACAAAAAAACATTCTTCGTACTTTTGTCGGAAAAGTCAAAAAGTACCTCGTACGAAAAACGACAAAAGATTCCTTTCTTATTCTTTACTAAAAACTCACCGAAGGGTAAAAATGGATTTAAACAATAGTAGGTGGATGGAAATAATATTACATATTGATGAAACATGGATGTGGATGATAAAATACACCCCAGTAAATACTTACGAATAAACAATCTCGGATAAAAATGAGATTGTGATATTTTCCCTTACCTTAGGTCCGATTTGCTTCGTAAGTGTCTGAACCTCCTGTATAATGATTTAAATAATGTCATTTACTTATTACAGAATCATATTCATTGTTATGATATCATATATGATTCACTTATGACATTATATTACCCGTTCTTTTGTAAATTCCATGTTAAAGATGCGTTTTGGGTAAAATCGTTTCATTTATCGTAGGTGTTTTGACTTGTTGTTCTTGACATTATTATTACTTATATCATGATTTAAATACTTACAGAATATAAAATATGATTTTTATATCATATATATTCAGTATATATATATACATAATAGATAGATAAATGAAATGAAAAACACCGTTCATGGAGACGGTAGTCCGTACGTACGCATGAACGTTGTTTTCCTTTCCTTATTGTCTTGAATGGAAGTAAGTAGATGAAATATATATGTATATATACATAAATCCAGTAGCTTCATAATGTCATATATTTCATTATTATTTCTTATATATACTTTATAATCATTCTTAAATGGTTAACATGGAGAATGAATCTCATCGCGTCGTGGAGACGGTAGTCCGTACGTACGCACGAGCGATAATATCATTTCCATAAATATTGAATTGAATTGGAGTGGATTATAAAACATATCAGAATCAATATTATGTTGTAATAACTATGTATAGTTATTCTTTACACCATTATACCCATCCATGTAAGGTGGTGGTGGAAAATAGATTACACCACGGCGTGGAGACGGTATTCCGTACGTACGCACGCGCGGTGATTTCTTTTTCCGTAGGATGGATAGATGGTGAAATAGGGTTGTTTCATACTTATAATAACATATAAGTATATGAGTGATACTGATGTTATTACTTCATAATGAAACAACCTAAGAAGAAGAAGTGGAAGAAGAAATAAAGATGAAAGAATTGGTAACGGTAATTACCTCTTCTTTGAAGTGCCTCTTTAAGACCTCCTCTTAGGGCATTAAATTGGTCTTTGAGGAAGACCAGAACCTCTAGGATGTTTCTAGGGAAGTGGAGAAGGTATTTTGTCAGGGGTTGGCCGAGCTTGAGTGCTCAAATTGGTGTGAGGAGGAGGGGGAGGAGGTACCCTTTTATAAGGGAGGAGAGGGGCACCTTAGGAATACCTCAAAATATTATTTTATATTAAAGTCAAAATCGGTTTATAATGGTTCCAAAGGGTCTTATTTCGAAGCTAAAGTGGGTATGGGTCGAAATCCTATCAACCAATAGGATTTAGACAAGTTTAGTTTATTATTTTAACCTTATCAATTAGATTTAACTCTAAGTTAAATAATTTAACTTTTACCGTGTCTTTTTGTTTTCTTACACTATATGGTTAATACACTTACTATAACATGCCAAACGAACCCCAAATTGTTTATTATTAATATATATATCCTTATCTAAGTCATTTGGCCGATCCTTAGATTTTTAGGAATAAAATAACAATTAATAATATAATATTATATTTAAAAACTATTTTGTGTCAATTTTGACACTATTTGATATATGATTTTTGTGAAAGTCATAAAAGAATTATATGTTAGAACCAAGTTGATTAAATCAACACTAATATATCATAGTAACCTAGAAAATTAGTGGAATTCATAAAAAGTCTCAAATTACATTTATTTTGGTGTTTATAACATTAATTATGTCAATATTTCATTAATAAGATAATTACTGCATCATCTTTGTGTCATAAATAAATTAAATTATTTGATGTCTAAAAATTACAAATAAAATACCATCATGTAGGAAATCTTTTTATATTTCTAATGAATATTTACAATCGAATTTATCTTATGTATAACCCCATATTAAAAATGATTTACTTATTAATCTTTGATTTTAACTATTTTAACCCTTCTTTAAATAAATTAATAATAAATGTCCTAATCTAATCCAAGTGGGCCTAAATGGTCATATTTTATTCATAAGGTTGTTTTTGGTCGAATTACACTTATCCAATAGAATTAGGACATGTTTTAGGGTAATAGTAATATCATATTTACCCTTAGTTACCCTATTTACTATTAACCGTGGTAAAAAAAAGTAAAAAGTTACTATTCACCAAAAATTATTTTCATCTCATTGAACCACATTTTACTTACTGACATCAACCGTGTCTCTCGGATTTTTGAAATTCCATTCACAGAAGCGGTAAAATTAAGTTTTATGAAAAATTCAGTTTTTTTAACTACCACTTAGTAGTTTCACTATTCATCAAAAATTGATGTTTTTTAGAACAATGCCAAAATTTCATCCTAAGCTATATTTCATATTCCGAATTCAAAAATGAAATCTATTTTACCAAATTCATAACATAGAAGTTTCATTAATTAATTTTATAATTAAACCCCGCTGTTAAAATAAATAGCGTGTTTTTAGGAAACAAAATATATCAAAAGATTGACACTTGATTATGTCTGGTTTAAATGTGAAATTACAACCAATGACCAACATTGTATTAAATTGTAAAAATATATTCTAAATATACTTTAAAACCACTCAAATTAATAATTTATCACTATTAATTATTTCGATTAAAAAAAGTTGTTTTTAATTATAATTTAGTAATTTTCACTATTCATCAGAATATGGAAGTTATCCGAAATGTACCAAAATTTCACCTTAGGCTAAATTCGATACTACGAATCCAAAAATGAAGTCCATTTTGAGAGCTAAAATTTCTAAAATTTAAAAAGTGGTTATTACTATTCATAACGGCTAGTTTTAATAATATTTTAATAACATATTGTTGTTTAGTGAAACTCGGTATTGCGTATTACACACGCTATCGAGGAAGGTCGCGATTGCGTGTAATGAAAGGCAAGTCAAGGATGCGTGTTGTGCAAGCTCCTTTTGGTGTAGCGTACAACACAAGACATTAATAAAATTAAAAAGAATATTTTTTATAAAATCTTGGGCTGTTACAATAAATGTTTAATCAAATCAATCAAATTTATGGGTTTTGAATTTTTTAGACATATTTTGGAAGAATCCTATGTTTTCAGATGGCATCGTATGAAGCATTATATTGCAATATATGTTGCACTCCAAGTTGTTATATTAAGTTGATGAAAGGAAACTTATAGTACTAGAACTTTTATGGGATATAATGGAAATTTTAATGACTATTCAAACCCATATCAAAGTAGGTAAAAGTATGAAAAATAAGTACTCCAACATTGAAAGGAATGATTTGACATTTCAAGTAAGATATCAGGATTTATTGAAATTTTCTCCATAGAAGTGTGTAATAAGGTTTAGTAAAAAATGGAATCTTGTCACTGGGTACATCATACCCTTTAAAATTTTTTGAAGGATTAGAGTTATGGCTTTCTGGTTGGAAATGCCACCAAGCCTCTTTAAATTACACGATGTGTTCCATATATCATTGTTAAGGAATTACATGCCAGACCCAATGCATGTTATCACCTATGAAGAAATATAATTGGAACATAGATTATCTTACTTTGAATATCACATCCATATTATTGACACTAGAGAGTAATAATTGAGTAATCAGATGACTTGATTGGTAAAGGTACATTAGAAAAATCATAAAATAGAGGAAGCAATGTGGGAACCATAAGATGTCATAAAGAAGAAATACCATCATTTTTAATAAAGTAATATCCATGAAATTTCGATGATGAAATTATTGTAGGAGGAAAGAATGTAACACCTGATACTTTAAAATATATTTCATTTTAAATAAATTCAATCACTTTGATAGCTTGTGATGCACACAACCCAAGGCCTCAATTATAGTGAGTGAAAATCATATTTTAATAAAACTATCACACAATGAACATTTTAAAATTTCATGGAAAAAATCTAATTTTATTAGATGAATATCAATTTCGAACATACTTGGTCAAACTAATCCTGGAGTGGATTTTTGAAATTTTCCCTTATAAATATGCTTTTATTAATAATATAATATGTAGTATTTAAAATTTTATCCTTTTATTTATAATAATTTATTAAAATATTTTTAATTATAAATTTATTAACTATCAATTTGATATAAATAAATATAAGAACATTTGGAGGTAAAAGGAATATTTTTCAAAAAAATGATTGTTTTTTGGAAAACTGAAATGGAATAATGCTTATTAATTTTAATTAAATAAAATAATATTTAATTATGAGTTTTTGAATTGAAATTAATATATTATATATCTAAAAATATTAATTTAAATCCGTCTAATGATGATTACAAGTCATATATTTAATATAAGATCATTTTATACTTGAAAAATTAATTTCTTCTTTTACATAGGTGTTTTTATTCATAAAATACCAACCATAGGTTACTTAAAAAAATATCCAAATAATGATTCTTTAAGACAAGGTAATCTTCTTAATAAAGATCTTTATTTTTCTTTCTTCTTTTACAACCTTCAATTATGTATTAATAATTACAATATAATAATACCATTATATACCATATACTAATATGCTATTATGTGTATGAAATAAAATTTATCCATATCCTTCTTAATCAAATGAGAAACAAATCCATCGCTTGTGTGTACGATAGACTACTGCCTCGTGAATCAATGTAATTTGTTTTCCATAACCAACTCACATGGATAGCCATAATGATTGAAATAATTAATGTATATGAAACATAAGACATGTTATTAATTATTTAAAATTAATATATCATACACTTTTTTACCCTTTCACCCATTAATTGAATGATATTGTCGCTCGTGCGTACATACGGCCTACCATCTCCATGAAGAAATTCGATTCATTTTCCATGTCTAAATTTAAAGAATGGTTATAAAAATTTATCAAATGAGTAAATATGGTATTTATAACATTTTTATAATTTTTTATAACATTTATTTATATACTATAATAAGAACATGAACTTTCATGAAAAAACACGCATGAGAAAACAAGACAATTAAAACCTGAAATAATTGAAATAATGAAATATTATTAACAAACATGTGGTAAAATTTTATAAAAGGATCATATATGATATTGTAAATATTAATATGGTTTTTTATAAATTAATAACATGCATAAAACCATTATATACAAGGATAAATCATATTCAACTAAAGGAAAATGTGAGATGAGTGATTTAGTATCAATTTTCCTATATTGAGACATATTATATTATTATACACCTAATTTATTTCATATAGTGTAAAAAATACCCTATTTAAATGATATAAAATGATTTATACTTATTTTAATTATATTTAAAGTTTCATTTGAAGTTTTTCTTTCATGGTTCCTAATATTTAAAAGTTACCAAAGTGGTAAGGTATTTAGTCTCAATTTTCCTCCCTTGAGACATATTCTATTATTATGAAAGTAATTTGTTTTAAATGGTATATATAATTCCCCTTTTATATGTTATATCAAGATTTATAATTTTTTAAATGATATTTAAAGTTTCATTTTAACTTATTATCTCATGGTCTTAAGATTTAAATGTTACCAAAGTGGTAAGGGATTTCTTCTCAATTTCCATTTCATAAAGACATATTTGTTAATATGCACCTATTAACTTTTATATACTGTATATACTAACCCTTTGATGTATTTAAAATAAATAAATATTTATTCATGATGTTTAATTTTTCTATTCAAGTTTATTATCTCAATGGTTTATAATTTTAAAGTTACCATAGAGGTAAGAAACTATTTTATAATTTCACTTTCTCTTAGGATTTCTCTTAATCTCATTGAAGGAATATTGTCATTTATCCTTCATAATATATTATCATTTTCTTATCCTATAAATATTTAAGGATTTTGTATATTTTCTTCAAACTTTTCCTCTATTTTTTACTTGAATTAAGAAAAAAATTAAAAGAAAAATGGATTTTATTTCTTTTTAAATCAGATATTTTTTCTTTCATGTTCCTGTTTTTCAAAAAAAATTACAAAATTCATTTTAATTACTCAAATGATTTATTAAGGAAATTTTAAGTTATCATTTTCTATTAAAAAAATTATTTTAAATGAATATATATACTATTTTATAAAAGGTTAGTTTTCAATAAAAAGTAAAAAAGGAATGTATTTTTAATATTTATGAAATATCATGGTTTTACCTATGAGGTACGATTCCTCTAATTTTTTTGCTAAACCCTTGTTGTAGTTATATTTTTAAATAAACCCATAAACCAAACCTTTAGGCTAGTTTTTTTAGGGGAGTTAGAATAGGGATAGAGTTTGGATGAAGTCCAAATTCATTGTATATATTAAATACACGATGTGTATTTAAATACATGTCATGTATTCAATAAAAATTATGTAATGGTTTGGCCATGCCAATTCATGATGTGTAATGGTTTTTCCTAGAAGGAGAAACCCTGAGTATTACATGACATCTAATTCATTTTCACACCTTGTAAATTTCTTGAGTTTTTTTAAAAGTGGAAGAACCCATTTTCTTTTCCTTACCCTCTTCCATCTCTTTTCTCCCATGCAAGATCTCTCCTATAGTTGTTTCTTCTTGGCCTAAATCTAGGATTTGATCCCATTGATCCGTCCAACCTCTATTTAAGACTCCTTCTATCACATTATATCACCACTAATAAGAGATTTAGTTTGCTTCCTTCTATAATTGGTTTATCTCACCATATTTAGTGTTATTTTGGTGTAGGCTCATATGCCCTATTTTCAGGTTGTTTATCCATTTTGAAATTTTCTTTTGATTTAGACTAAACCAAAGGGAATTACTGGAAAAGTACTCATTTTCCACAAAAGGTATGTGGTCTATACATTTTCCATATGTTTTTGTTATCTATTTGACTATTTTGATTGTGCCACACACTGTACTTTCTAATTGTTTCTTCCAAATTAAATGGTAACCCTTAAATTAATTATTTCACCTATTTTGGGTCACCCTTGTGTCACAGAATCATGGTTGAAGGTTTTTGACCTCAACTAAGGCCACCCATGTGGTGTGTTTCTTATATATAAAATATGTTTTATTAAACCTTTGGGTATGTAATCTCACCACCCTTATAGTGGGAGCCTTTATAAATTAAATTAGTTAGTTGGAGAGGATCATGGATCCCTTTCCATGTTATTAAATACTATTAAAATGATTAAACGGTTGATTAAATGATGATTGTAAATGGGTATGGACACTAACATAGCCCTCGTATTTTACTATATTATTTTATTGATGTTGGACATCTCAGTATGGCACTAACTTGTTATTAAGGTATGAAACCTACGATTATTAGGGTATGAAACCTATAATTATTAAGGTATGGAACCTATGATTTTAAGGTATGGAACCTGTTATTAAGGTATGAAACCAATGATTAAAAAGGTCTAGAACCTATTATTAATGTACGACGCCTATGATTATTACAATATGGAACCATCCAGGGTATCAAGGTATAGCACCAGCGACCCCTAGGTATGATTATTTATGGTATAGTACTGTTGATAAGGATCAAGTTATGGAACCTGCAACTTCTATATACTTTTACATCTCTGGATATAGGTTTCCATGATTATACACCTTAGGAATAGGCCCATGTAGGTCTGTTACTCTTATCACATGTGAATTATGTCGAGTTTGTTACTTCCTAATGTTGATACTTTATATATATATATATATATATTTATGATGATCTGTTATATCCTACATATTCTATATCTTGTTCCATGGGATTATTATGATTACCTTACATTACTTCTTACCTATTATACCAACACCTAGTTCTAGTTTTTATACATAGTTTGGATTTTTTTTATAGACACCATTAGTGGTGGACTAATGAGTATATATCACACCGTATTCATGAAACTAATTGGTACCCTTATAGACTTCATGGATGCAGGTAGTAATATGGGAAAGCGTCTGGTTATCGATGCTTGATTTATTGTAGCATGGGAGTGGGGAAACACAGGACCGAGATATGGATCATGATGTTATCTGGAGAAATTATTTTTGGTCCTTTTAATATAAATGTATGTGTGTGTGTTGATTCTATGTTCCATGTTCCTTTTTGTTAGATATATGACATTACAACATTCTGTATATGGTACTGATATTATTATTGATGTCTTGTTTATTGTTATCATTTAGATGCTTTACATTCGATGGTTAGTTTTGATTTATTATGCTTTCGTTATTATCTATTTATTACATCATTGTGTTACTATTATTATGATGGTACAGTATCCCCACTTTACAATTGTAGACCCTCACTTCTAGTCAGCAACCTCTAGCATATAGGGGGCGTACTTGAAGCCTTGTGACCCACCAACTTGGGGCCCTGGTTAGTGGATCTTGGTTTAGGACATTATAAATTGTTTTCAAAGGTTTATTTTATTTTCCTAGATATTTTGGGATGGTAGAAAAGAGACTAGGACATGTTCATATTTGGTAATGAGCCTGTTCCTGGGAGTATAAAACCCACATACATAAGAAAAGGAAAATTTCATGGGATGGGACTTGATGTTCTAGATTATGCTTATTATAGTTGATTTGATTCCACTATTGGGTGACACACATGATATGTGATGTTTTTATTATGATGTTGGTGGATCAAGTTTCATCCTTTCCCCTATACAGCAAGGAATAATTGAACATACATCATTATAGGAACCTTATGTAATTAATACATCATGAATTATTCCATTCCATGTAGGTTGCATTTCCTGACCATGTGATACTTGTTGCATGTTCATTGAGTGATATATATGTATGAAGTTAACATTTCTACAAGAAAAGGGGGAAATAATAATTGGTTATTAAAGTTTCTATGTTAACCTAAATGGTTTTTTTCCTATATATTTTGATGATGGCACCTTTAATAATCAATTATTACATGTTTGAGTTATGTAACTAAGGTTATGTAAACTGGAACATTATCTGATTTTGAATACATTAATGTCATTTCTAATCTAAATAGTTCATACTTCTCCATAGACTGGAATAATTATCCATTTAGTCAAATCATCTTATATTACCTGTTACATTCTCATATTGAATGTAAAGGTTGGGATGCATTTATATGAACTACCGATTATAATTTATAAAGCATGTACTTGTATAAATTGGGAATTGTATTTCAGTTAAATGGTCTATTATATAAATGAAATAATTGTAAAAACTTTAATTTAAATAAAAACACCATTAAATGGGGATTCTAATTGAAAATTAAAGGGTGTTTTCCTCTATAACTTTCAATTGAAAGCCCATATACCTGGACCCTCATAGTGGAATAGAGAGCTTGACCCAGATATGACCTTAGTAGTGGTCAGTAGGTAGTGTATCTCATGTTCTTAATGATTGTTCCTATCACCCAGACCTGGATTTAGGAGTAGGTAGAGGGGTGTTGTTTTCATATAGTAAGTCTTGTACTTGTCCTATTTTTATGTTGTGATCTTATTGTTATCAATTCCTATCGAAGGCGTGTGCTTGGAATTTTTAGAGCTACGCCATCATGAATTCCCAGAGTCATGCACTATGAGGGTTGTGAAGACCATGCTCTAGAGGTGGTGGGACCTAAGACACCAGTGTTACCTCCGGTAGTTCCACTTGTGGAACCTCCTATTATCCCTAATGTTAGTGATGATTATAGGTTTAAAATGGATTTTATATGTCTTCTGAAGACTATATAGGGATCTCTTTGAACCTACCCATCTATGGTAAATTTAACATGATATTTTTAGTATCAATATCCACTTATTTTTTAGAGGATTGAGGCCTCCATGTTGTAGAGTTGTGGATTAAGACTGTATTATCTATCTTTGATCACCTTGAGACACCTTATGATAGGAGAGTTAATCATGTTACATATATGATTTGAGGATCTGCCAAACTTTGGTGGGGTATTCTAAACTGATATGATCAGTATCAGGAATTGATTTGGTGGGATTTACAATATAACTTTTATGAATTATTTTTCCTTGAGACTTTGAGGGATAAACATGCCAGGGATTTTATGATCCTGCAACAAGGTTATATGTCTATTATTGATAAATTGGCTTATTTTTCCGAGCTTCAATAATTTTTACCTATCTACACCAATGATGATCCAAGGAAAGAAAACTATTTTTAGGATGGACTCAGGAATCCTATTTTTTCTCAGGTAAATGCTCTCCCAATTTAATACCATGTTTTATATAGTAAATTAGGCTCTTATTACCAAATATAACTTGACAGAAGCTGGAGGACTATATTAGATTTTATAATCTTTTCAACCAAGTAGTGTAGTATCTGGTGGATGGAAGAGTCACTTTGATACCTCGTGTGAGGTAAGTACTAGTCGGAGTTAATGTATTGGTAGTTTTTTATTCATTCATAACTTTAGGAAATAGGGAAATGTAAAACCTCGGTTTGAGAGGGGCCCTATTGAGTGATGATATTATGGAAGGATGGGTCATTTATAGAAGTTTTTTAGAAATTTTTCTCTAGTGGATAATGAGAGAGGATCATTGCTAAATCTGGGTCCTAGAGTGGGATCAGCAACTTTACAGTTGGAAGGAAACTAGAGTGCTACCAGATGGTCGAGCTGAGGACATGGTCATGGCCAAGGGAGATGGACACCAGTAATACAGCATCAGCAAAGTGGGGATACTCTAGGATATCATGTTGTATCTCAAGTCTATGGAAAGGGCTAGGTTTATGCATTTTATCATGTTCTAGGGGACAAGAGCCACATAGCTTCTACATTTTGAGGTAAGATTTTGGTAGCATCTACCTTGGTGTCTTTATTTCTTGATACAAGGGCTTCAGATTATTTTCTCTCTATGGATATTTTGGAAATCCTCACACTAAAAATTTAGTAATTTTTGGGGGTAATAACACTTGAAACTCATTTGGGTACACATTCTTAGAGTGTACACCAATGTGTATAGTTATACCTTGAGATAAGAAGTTGTCTCTTTTTATATAACTTCTTCATCTTCATGATGATGGTCTTTGATGTCATCCTTGGGATAGACTATCTTACTCCTTATCATGCCTATGTGGAATTATATCATTGCAGGGTATCATTTACATCACCATAGGGTGGTAGTTATATTCAAAATGGTTAATTGGATATCTAGAAAGTTAGATATGGACCAGAGAATCGTGGTTTGGGTGGATTGATAGCTCTGATTACTAGCCTTTTATATGTATAATCAGGAAATACATCAAGCTAGTTTCCCTATTGTATTAGATCATTTCAATTATATTCTTCCTGCTAAATTTTCTGGTTTACCTTCTATGAGAGAGGTGGAATCCTCTATCAATTTGGTTACAGGAGCTACACTAGTTTCCATTACTCCTAACTGGATGTCTACTACTTAGTTACAAGATCTCAATAGAAAACTATAAGACTTCGAATCTAAGGGTGTTTTATGAACTATCACTTCACCTTAGGGTTCACCAGTCCTTTTTTCTAAGAATTCAGGCAGAACCCTTTGGTTTTTTATGGATTACTAGAAGATGAATCATCTTTCTATGAATAATTGGTATCCTTTTCCTTGTATATATAACCTCTTTGATCGGATCTGAGGAGATCATGTTTTCTACAAGATTTTTTTGATGTCAGGATATCACTAGGTATGTGTTAGTACTTTGTATATACCTCATACAGTGTTCTATAGAAGTTATGGTCTTTATGATTATTCAGTTATATCGTTTGGTCTCATGAAAATGTCTTCCAATTTCATGGCTCTGATGAATCGATTTTTCTACATATTTTTGGATTATTTTGTGGTACTCTTTGTAGATGAAGCTTTTCATATTATCATACTTGACATAACCAAGTCAAACAACCTAATATCATTCTAAAAACACTTATAGAGCACAAACTATATTTTAAGATCACAAAATTATACTTTTGGACTGATAAGGTGCACTTATTAGGTCACATAATCTCAGAGGTAAGAGTATAATTTGACTTAGAGAATGTGAGAGTTGTAGTTACCTAAGAGAACCCCAATAATTTTTTTTACATACCTAGTTTCTAGGGGATAAACGGTAATTAAAAACACTTTATTTAGTACTTTTCACACCTAGAATCACCTCTTTTAGGATTTAATAAGAAGGGTATGAAGTTTATATGGTCATAAGACATTGAGAAATCATTTCAAGTGCTGAAAGGGAGACTTGCATACGTGTTGATCCTGATTCTTCTAGAGCCGATCAAAAAGTTATACAGTCTATTAATATGCATCAGGTTTTGGTATAAGAGCAGTAATGATGCAAGATGGTTGAGTAATTATATATATTTCTTGTAATTTAAGGCATCATGAGTGGAATTACCCAATACAGGATCTCAATTTGGTAGCCATAATTCATGATTTGTGTTGTCGAAGGAATTACCAGTGGGGAGAAAAAAATTTGGTGTTTATAGATGATAAAATCCTCAGGTATATTTCCAAATAGAATGAATTGACTCTTAAGTAGAGAAAGTGGGTTTAATACCTACTGTCTTTAAATATTTATATTGACTATTTTATTGGAAAATTCAATGTTGTAGTGGATTCTCTAATCTGAATAACACAGAAACAGGTAGATATGGAGGCTAGTAGCAAGTGGAAAATTATGGACCAATTTTTTATGATGCACTTAGGGGTTCAGAACCATCATAGATAGACCATACTTGCATCATTATTTGTGACTTATTAACATCTAGAGAGAGTAAAGATGAGGTAGTTATTGGTTCTCAAGGGCTTAGTCCTAAGGGATAGTTTTTCAAGTAAGGATCCATCGCTAGGCTAGATCATTGATGAGGATGAGGTCTTATGCATCTATAGATTCATCTAGGTTTCTATATAAATCTTGGAGAGATTTATGTGAAAGTATAATTATTCTTCTTAGGTAGTACATCCCAGTATTATGAAGATGTATCATGACCTACATCACCAGTATTGGAAGCCTAGTATGAAAATGGATATGGATGATTTTGTTACTCAGTATTTCACTTATCAATGGGTGAAGGAAGAACACCATAAACTAATAGTGATTCTACAGACATTTCCCATTCCAGAGTGCAATTGGGAATACATCACTATTGATTTTGTGACTGTCTTACTGATATCCCCTCGAAGCAATGATGTAGTATGGGTGTTCATTGACAGACTCACGAAGGTGATGCACTTTTTACCTATTAGAGAGACCTTCTAATTGGATGAGATTGGGAGATTGTATGTTTGTGAGATTATAAATTTACACAAGGTCCCTTGTTGTATCATTTTGTATAGTGATTCTCATTTTATATCAAGGTTCTAGAAAAAGTTACAAAAAGATTTGGGTACTCAGGGGATTTTGAGCACATAATTTCACCCAAATACCAATGATAAATCATAAAATGCAATATAGGCATTAGAGTACATTATTAGATAATGAGTCCTTGATTTTGGAGGTTCTTTGGAGAAACATATACCTCTAGTCAATTTCTCCTACAATAACAAATTCTAGGAAATGATACAGACAGATCTATATGAGGCCTTATATGGTAGGCCATGTCATTCACCATTATATTGGTCAGAGGTAGGTGAGGTAGCACTACTTGGACCTTATCACATTTTGGAGTCTTTGGGATAGGTTCAATTAATTCAAAAGTGATTGGATACAGCTCATTCTAGGTAGAAATCATATGTTGACCATCACTCATGGACTTTAAAGTTTGAGGTTGGGGATCAGGTATTCTTGTTTATATAAACTGGACTAGGGCTTTAATGTTTTAGGTGGTAGGGTAAGTTATTACCTTGTTTCATTAGACCTTTTGAGGCTTCCAAAATGGTTGGATCAATTGCTTATCATATAGAAATTCTTGATAGATATCAGGCTATACATGATTTTTTTCACGTATCTTTGTTACATAATTAATATTCATACCCCTCTCATATTTTCTAGCCTGATGAGGTGAAACTTTAAATTGATTCTTCTTTTGAGGAGCATCCTATTTTTATCATGGACTGAAGCACAAAGTCTCTTTGAGGTATATCATTTCCTTTAGTATGGTTATTATGGTAGCATGGATGCATGCAAGATGAAACCTAGGAGCAATAGGCTAATATACATGCCCAGTGGCCGGAGTTATTCTTAGATGATGCTTTACCACCCTTAGAAGGGAAACTTGGGGAACAGTTTCTGTTAGTGGTTAAGTCTATAAGATATCGATTTTTCCTATGAGGTGTGGTTCCTTTTATTTTTTAGTTAAACCCTTGTTATGTTTCTCTTTTGTCTTAAACCCAAAAAACCATTCCTTTAAGTGATTGGTTGGTCTCGAAAGGGATTTAGAAGAGGGTTGGAGTTAGGATGAAATCCAAATTCATGGAGTGTATTAAATACATGATGTGTGTTTAAATAAATGGTGTGTATTCAATATATTACATTTAACGATCTCTCCAGGCCCATTCATGATGTGTAATGGTTTTTTCTAAAAGGAAAAAACCGATCATTACATGACATGTAAAGCATTTACATGTAGTGTAAATGCTTTCAGTTATTTTTTAAAGGGAAGAATCCATACTCTTTTCCTTACCATATCCCCTCTCTTTTCTCATGCATAGGAGTTCTCCCATAGGAGTTTCTTCTTGGACTAAAGCTATTATTTGATCTCATTGATCTGCCTAACCTCCATTTGAGATTCCATCTATCACAATGGATCACTATCAATAATAGATTTAGTTTTTTCCTTATTTCTTTGGTTTATCTCACCATATTTGGTGTTATTTTGGTGCAGGCTCATATACCCAATTTTTAGGATGTTTGTATATTTTTTCATTTTATTATAATATATACTAACCCAAAGTATAATACTAGAATATTACTCATATTCCTCCATAATATAAGTGGACTATAACTTTTCCCAAAAAAATCTATTTAACTATATATGTTGTGCCACATGCGAGACATTCCAGTTTTTTCTTCCAAATTAAAAGGTAAACCTTAAATTAATTATTGCACCCATTTTGGGTCACCCTTGTGTTACCTAATCATGGTTAGAGGTTATCAACCTCAACTTGGGGCATCCATGTGGTGTGTTCTTTATATCTTCCCAATTTTATAACAAACCTTTGGGTATGTAATCTCACTACCTTTGTAGTTGGAACCTCTATAAATTAAAATTTAGTTTGAGAGGAACATCCCTCCCTTTACATGTTATTAAATGCTTTTAAAATTATTAAGAGGTTGATTAAATGGTGATTGTAAATGGGTATGGACACTAACACAACCCTCATCTTTTATTATATTATTTTCTTGATGTTTGACATCTCAGTATGGCATCGGTCTATTATTAAGGTGTAACACATATAATTACTAAGGTATGACACCTATAATTATTAAGGTATGGAACCTATGTTTTTTGAGATATGTCACCTATTATTAAGGTTTATAACCTATGATAATTATGGTATGGAAAATATTATTAAGGTATGGAACCTATGATTATTATGGTATGGAACAGGATAGGGTATCGAGGTATAGCGCTTGTGATGCCTAGGTATGATTATTTATGAAATGGAATCATTGAGAAGGATAAAGGTATGTCTTCTTTAAATTATGTATACATTTACATCTCTGGATATAGGTCACCCTAGTTAAATGCCTGAGGACCTGGCCCACGTAGATCTGTTACTCTTATCACATGTGGCTTATGCTAAGTGGGTTAATACCTATTGTTGATACTTTATATATATATATATACTGATGCTCAACTGTTATAGAATTTTTTTTCTATAGCTTGTTCTATGGGCTTATTATGTTTACCTTACATTACTACTTACATGTTATACCTATACATGGTTCTAGTTTTTATTCATAAGATTGATTTCTTATAGACATTGATTATATTGGCCTAATGAGTATATTTCAGACCTTGTTCGGGCTACCAATTGGTACCTGGATAGAATTCATGGATGTAAGTAGTTACAGGGGAAAGTGCCTAGTTTCTGATGCTTGATTTATTATAGCATGTCATCATGGAACCACAAGAACGATCTATGTCTTGTGATACTATATGGAGATAGTCTTTTTGGTAATTTTGGTTCTTTCGATATACATGTATGTATGTGTGTTGATTCCATGTTTCATGTTACTTTTTGTTAGAGACATGGAATTACAACATTCTATATATGGTAATGATATTTCTATTTATGTATAGCTTATTGTTATCATATAGATGTTTTACTTTCATTGGTTAGTTATTATTTATTATGCTTCCATTATTATACATTTATTACACTGCTTTATTACTATGATTATCAGGGTATATTCCCACCATTGTACTACTTGATACCCTCGAATCTAGTTGGTAGCCTCTAGCATATAGGGAGGCACACTTGAGGCCTTTTGACCCACCAGTTTGGGGCACCATTTGTTGGCTCTCGGGTCAAGATGTTATAGTATACAGTGATAAAGGACATCCCCACCCCCATAGCCATTTTATGAAATGTAGATTATTCTACACATTTTCAATGGTTTTACAAAGAAAAATATTTTATGAAATATTATCTTAATATTTCACTTCAATTCAATTTATTCTTCTAAAATTTATGATTTTATGGCAAAAACCTATATCCTAGATGAACCCATTGGTCACCTCTCATTTCTTAATTAATTTTTTGATCATTAAGTTTATCTTGAGATAATCAGTTTCTTGTGATCATTTTTCATTGGAAATTAAATTTATCTTAAATATTTATATTATTTTTATCATGGATTTTATTATTTCCTAAACCATATACTATTTTTTGCATATGATGTTTACTTCGAAATTTATTTGATTAAGTACAATATTGTTAAATCTATATTCTTTACTCAATACAAATATTTTTCTATAATTCATATTGATTCATAAATTAAATCAATCATTTGATATATGAGGAATTCTTTGGGAATGTAGTGATGGGTGGGGCCTAGAATTACATAGCCCCCCAATGCATCAGTAGGTCACATGAGACAAATCAGTCGTCCAATTAAATGGGTTTTCACCCATCATTTTAAACTATCTTGTGTAAGGTTTTTACAATATAGATATCATGATGTTTGAGATCATGACTTTTAAAAATTATGAATTTCCTTCATTGTAAATTCATTTATTATTATCCATGTGATTATTACATTGATAAGATCCATGGATGCATTTTTTTCTCACATTATTGATTAAATGTCATGTTTTTTTAGTTATTTACCTTTTCATATGGATTATTCCTTATATAATTATGATATTAAATTTATTTATTAAATGTAATGGGTGTTCAGTTATTTACCTTTCTATATTGACTATGTCTCATTGATTCATAATATCTTCCACTGTACATAACTCTTACTAATCATTTTTTCTCACCATTATTTTATTTATTTTCCCTAGGATATGAAGAAGAATTATTTAAATGAGTTCAAGGATTTTGAATGTTTTCCATTATAATATTTTATTTTTTATCCCCAATGTAAAATGGGTATCATGTATATATTTGGTTCTCCAATACTACTAAATTGATCAGTCTTTTGTGATTTGGCCCCTTGTATCTATTCCAATCTAATAAAGTATACACCAACTCTAGGTTACTAGAGTTTGGGTCATTACAATTATTACTTTATCAATGATTATATAATAAGTCTTATAAAAATTAGATTTTGAAACGAATAAACCAAAATTGTATTTTTGGGAAATACATATTTTCAATTAATACACTCTTTTGATAAATTCAAAAAAAATGAAATAAATGATATTTTAATAAAATATTATTATTAGATAATAATTTTTTAAATATAAATTATAATATTATTTTATTATGTCAAATGTAACTTTTATAAGGGTTGAAAAGTGGTTAATATCACAAAAACTAGTATTTTCTAGTAAATAGGGATTCTTAATTAAAATTTAATGTTTTCATATTTAAAAAATAAATTTTATAAAATAAATTTTATTTTTTAAATCATCATATAAAAATTAGTAAATGGTTATTTTTTCATAATTTTTTGAGACAGATGAAAATTTAGGCAAAAATTAAATACTATATAAATATATGATATGTATTATGAAAACATAATAGACTAAAAGTGATGAAATAAATTCAATAAAGTTAATCCAAAAAATATATGTTTCCCATTTAAAATAATTTTTTTAAGTTATTTAATTATTTTTATAATCCTCTAATGAAACTTCAAAACCTAATTTATATTATAATGTCTTAATATCAATTATTTATGAACACGACTCACTTCCAAATAACAAATGTTATTATTATAATATGTTTAGTTATTTTAATTGTAAAATAATGTAAATAAATTCTATATGGAAAAAATGATGAGAAAAAACCATTTGAATTTTCTTGTTTTTGATTATTTTATTATATATAGTCTAATACCTAAAGTTTAGAAAATAATAAATAATTCCCTCTCTTTTGCTATAAATAACCACCCAACCTACAATTCCTCTTCACTAAAAAATAATTGATAAAAAATTTCATATCCCTCTCTAAATCCATCCCAAGGTGTTCCAAATCTCTTATTAAGCTCTTCCTAATCTTTTAGAAGAACCCTCTCAAGGTAAGGGGATTCTCTCCTCCTCTTTATTCAATAACTTTCTTTGAGTTATTCATTTTGATTTAAAATTGTTCATGCTGTAATATGCACTAGTGGAAAAAACTTTTAACATGTCGGCATTTTTCACATCGGTTTTATATAACCGATGTGAAAAGCTTTAAAAATCGATATAGCACGTTGGTTATAAAATAACCGACATGATATATCAATCAGGATCCATTTTTTACATCAGTTATTTTATAACTGACGTAAAAATTACAGAGATTAGCATTTTTACGTCGGTTATTTTATAACCGACGTGAAAATAGAATCTAGCGTGCTTTATCACGTCAGTTATAAAATAACTGATGTGATAAAGGAAATCTCAGAACTTTATCACGTCGGTTATAAAAAAACCGACATGATAAAGCTCCATTTATAACGTTGGTTATAAAATAACCGACGTTATAAATAATTTTCTATGTCGGTTATTTAATAACCGACATTATAAAAATAGAAAAAAAATTATCATTTCGGTTATAAAATAATTGACGTTATAAAGTTTTTAAATGATTTATTGCGCCCCATATTCAGTCATTCTATTTTCTTCGATCGGGAGACCTTCGACTTGCCTCTCCCATTCAGAAAACCTAGAAAGGATTATTTGAAGTTGTTCTATCCAGCCTCGTTTTTCCAACATCATTCATCATCTTTATTGTCACGAGATCTATCAGGTCGACTCACAACACTCAAGTAAGCCTCACACAGCTCGGTTTCAGTTATTATTTTTTGTGATGCCCTAATCTAATTTTTTGAGATGTTATTTTTCTATCTTTGTTCTTGCTATAATGGTAAGTTTCATAGTGTTCATTTATATAAAGATAAATTCTTTATTGGTGAAAGAAACCATGGAAGTGATATCATGCAAGTTTATGCTTTTTGTTTGTTTGTGTGTGTGCACGTATAGGGGGTGTCCAAGGGGGTGGGGGATGTCCAAGTGGGTGGGTGGTGTCCAGGGGTGGTGGGGGCTATTTAGGGGGATGTGGGTATCCAGGGGGTGTCAAAGGGGGTGGGGTGGTGTCCAGGGGGTGTGAGGGCTGTATAAGGGGGTCGGGTGTTGTCTAAGGGGGCGTGGGGGATGTCAAAGGGGGTGGGGGTGGTGTCCAGGGGGTGCGGGGGGGATTTCCAAGGGGATTTGGGGTGTCCAAGGGGGTGGGGGTGTTCAGGGGGGTGAGGAGGCTAAGGGGGATATCCAATGGGATAGGGGTGTCCAAGGGGTGGGGGTGGTGTCCAGGGAGGTGAGTGGGTTGTCCAAGGGGGTAGGGGTGTCCAGGGGGTGGGGGTTGTTCAGAGGAGTGGGGGTTGTCCAGGGGATGGGGGCTGTCTAGAGGGGTGGGGGCTGTCCAGAGGGTTTGGGGGCTGTCCAGAGGGTTGGGGGTGTCCAGGGTGTCCATGGAGGTGGGGGGGGGGGCAGTCCAGGGGTGTGTGGGGGGGTGGGGGGTCCAAGGGGGTGGGGGTGTCAAAGGGGGGTGGGGGCTTTCCATGGGGGTGTGGGGATGTCCAAGGGGGTGGGGTCCTGTCCACAGGGTTTGGGGGGCTATCCAGGGGGGTTTCTAGAGGGTTGGGGGTGTCTAGGGGGTGTCCAAGGGTGTAGGGGGTGGGGCTAGTGTCCAGGAGGGGTGGGGGTGTCCAAGGGGGTGGGGCTGTCTAGAGGGGTGGGGGCTGTCCAGGGGGTGAGGGCTATCCAGAGGGGTGGGGGGATTTCCAAGGGGTTGGTGGTGTCCAAAGGGTGTCCAAGGGGGTGAGTGGGGGTGGTGTCCAGGGGGTGGGGGCTATCCAAGGGGGGGGGTTCCAGGGGTGTCCAAGGGGGTGGGGGTGGTGTAAAAGGGGTGGGGTGTCCAGGGTGTGTCAAAGGGGGTGGGGGTGGTGTCGAGGGGGTGCGGGGGCTGTCCAAGGGGTGTGGGGGATGTCAAAGGGGTGAGGTGGTGTCCAGGGGTTTGGGGGCTACCAAGGGGGTTGGGGTGTCCAAGGGGGTGGGGGTGGTGTCTAGGGAGGTGAGTGGGCTGTCCAAGGGGGTAGGGGGTGTCCAGGGGTGGGGGCTGTCTAGAGGGGTGGGGGCTGTCCAAGGGGTGGGGGCTGTCCATAGGGTTGGGGGCTATCCAGAGGGTTCAGGGGGATGTCCAGAGGGTTGGGGGTGTCCAGGGTATCCATGGAGGTGGGGGGTGCAGTCTAGCGGTGTGGGGGGGGGGGGGGTCCAAGGGGGTGGGGTGTCGAAGGGGGTTGGGGATGTCCAAGGGGGTAGGGGCTATCCAAGGGGGTGGGGGCCTATCCAGAGGTTTGGGGGGTTGTCCAGTGGGGTTGTCCAAAGGGTTGGGGGTGTCCATGGGGTGTCCAAGTGGGTAGGGGTGGGGGTGGTGTCTAGGAGGGGGTGGGGTGTCCAAGGGGGTGGGGTTGTCTAGAGGGGTGGGGGTTGTCCAGGGGTGGGGGGTTGTCCAGAGGGGTGGGGGATGTCCAAGGGGGTGGTGGTGTCAAGGGGGTATCCAAGGGGGTGGGGTGGTTTCGAGAGGGTGGGGGTTGTCCAAGGGGTTGGTGGTGTCTAGGGGTGTCCAAGGGGGTGGGGTGGTGTCCAAGGGGTGGGGCGGTGTCCATGGGGGTGGGGGTGTTGTCCAATGGGGTAGGGGTGTCCAGGGGGTGGGGTGGTGTCCAAGGGGTGGGGGTGGTGTCCAGGAGTGGGGGTTGTCCAGAGGGGTGGGGTGTTGTCCAGATGTTTCAAATCGTTGGGATCTGTGTAATTTTCAACAGTGAATGTATACATATTTTAATATTTATACTTCATATTTATTTTTTACGAAAGGGTGAATTTGGTATCTAGTTGCACCAGGATATATTTTTTATGAACCTTAAGAATAAAGGATCCAAGATGAATTTAAAACTGTTATATCTAACTATATTTTCTTTTTAAAATCATTTTCCAGCATATTTTTTTAAATACGCACAGATTTGTTTTATATTTCAAAATTGTTTTACATTCAAATTATGATATTTTTCGTATAAACATATATTTGTCTTATCTTAAAAAGATGTATAATTTTGATATTTGTTATATGTAATAATGATTTGAATTTTTATTATAGCACATCGAATGAGTAATTAATATGAGGAAGGTGTTGATGCATTTTTGGAATTTTCTAAACAAAATGTTCCAAACAGTGACATTTTTTTCTGTCCATGCCTGAAATGTTTGAATATAAAGAAGTTGAAAAGTAGAGAGATAAAAGATCATCTGATTTTTAATGGTTTTAATATGAGTTACAGCCCTTGGATTTCGCATGGTGAAACTAGATGGAATGTCAGATCTACTGATGAAGATGATTCGCAAGATGGTAACTCTGATGGAATTGAAGAAATGATTTGTGATGTTGTAGCAGAACAAATTGAGATAGAACCGACAGTTGCGCGTCTTTATGGTGATGATGAAAAACCATTGTATCCTTTTTGTATAGATTTTATAGTTTTTTAGCAGTGTTAAGATTGATTAACCCTAAGGCGAAACATGTATGGAGTGAAAAAAGTTTTACAGAGCTGCTAAAATTGGTGAAAGACATTCTTCCAAAAGATAAAGATCTTCCATATTCAAATTATAAGGCCAAGAAAATATTATGCCCGATGGGATTGGGATACAAGAAAATGAATGCCTGTCTGAATGACTATATGATATATAGGAAAGAATATTAATTTCTATCAGAGTATCCTAAATGTGGGACATCACGGTATAAGGGGAAAGAAAAATCACAGGCTGATGTAGAGATTACAAATATCCCTTCTAAGTTATTTTTGTAACTTCCTATAATTCATCATTTGAAACGTTTATTTGCTAATTCACATGATGCAAAAAGGTTAATATGGCATTTTGATGAGCGGATATGTGATGAAAAAATATTTCATCCAGCTGATTGTTCACAATGGAAGAAAATTGATGAGTAGTATCCTACATTTGGAAATGAAATTAGAAATCTCATACTAGGGTTGTGCACAGATGGAATGAATCTATACCGAACCCTCAGTAGCACCCATAGTTCATGGCCAGTTTTATTAGTAATTTACAACCTTTCTCTTGAAGTTTGTATGAAGCGCAAATATGTCATGTTGAGTATAATGATCTCTGGTCTGAAGCAACCAGGCAATGATATTGATGTTTTCTTGTCACCGTTGATTGATGATTTGAAAATTTTATGGGAGGATGGTATTAGGGTGTATAATTATTATAAAATGGAATATTTTCTACTGCATACAGTGCTTATGTTCACTATAAATGACTTCCCAGCATATGAAAATTTATCTGGATACAGTGTTAAAGGCCATAAAGCATGTCCAATTTGTGAATAACAGACTTCATATTGTCAATTTCATCATGGGAGTAAAACATTGTACATTGGTCATTGAAATTTTTTACCTATGGATAACTCTTATAGAAAACTAAAAGAGGAATTCAATGGATCACAAGAATTTAATATTGATGTCATGCACGTGGAAAAGAATATTTGTGATAGTTTGATTGGAACATTGTTATATATTAAAGGAAAGACAAAAGATGGGTTGAATGCAAGATTAGACTTACTGTCAATGGGAATACTTTTAGAGTTAGCTCCCACTCCTAATGGAAGATGAACATTTCTTCCCCCAACTTTTCATACATTATTCAAGAGGGATAAAATTAGCTTTTGTCAGTGTCTTCATGATATCAAAGTGCCTCAAGGTTATTCTTAAAATGTAAAACATTTTCTCCCATTAAAGGACTTGAAGTTGATAAGTATGAAATCTCATGATTGTCACATCATGATGCAACAACTTCTACCAGTTTCATTGCGTGGAATATTTCCCATCCGTGTCAGAAATACTATAATGAAGTTGTGTTATTTTTTCAATTCAATTTGTTATAAGGTGATTGATGTGAATGCTTTTAACATTTTATAAAAGGATTAAATTTGTATACTTTTTCAATTGGAAATGTATTTTCCTCCATATTTTTTTTATATAATGGTGCATTTAATGATTCATCTAGTTTAATAAATAAAGCTTTCTGGACCTGTATATATCCATTGTATGTATCCTTTTGAAAGGTATGTGAAAATATTAAAGAGGTGTGTTAAGAATCCATATCGACATGAAGCCTCCATTATTGAAAAGTATATTTTTTATGAGGTTGTAGAGTTTAGTACGAGCTACTTGGATGTGGCACAGTACATAGGTTTGCCTCCATCAAGCCATGAATGAGTTAATAATGAGGGAAAGTGGATTTATGGATTGAAATTCAAATCTTTGTTAGCTGAACAGATGAAGAAGTTATAATTATACATCTTGAATAACATAGCTGATGCTCAACTGTATATCACATTGCATATTAATGAGTTGAAATAATTTCATCCAAAGAAGAAAGAAATGTGGATTTTTAATGAGCACAACAAAACATTTTTTTCATGGTTTAAAAAGACCTTACTTGGTAGATCATATGTGTCAGAGACATTAAAATGGGTAGTGGGTGGTCCATGTTTAAATGTGATAACATGGTCCAGTTATGACATTAATGGATATACATTTTATACGAAAGCTCAGGAGAACAGAAGTGCAGTTCAGAATAGTGGTGTATTGGTGTTTGTAGAAGTAATTCATTTTTTGAGTGCTCAAGAAAAAAACCCAATTTCTGCATCAAGTGCATATTATGGAGTGATTTAAGAAATATGGGAGGTTGATTAATTTAAAAGTAAAGTTCCTATTTTTAACTGTAAATGGTTTATCAGTAACAACAGTGTCAGACATGATGAATTTGGAATGACAGTTGTTAATCTGAATATATTGGAAGACACAGCTAATTCTTTTATAATGGAAACACATGAAAAACAAATTTTCTATGTAGTAGATCAATCAGATATACAGTGGGATATTATTTTACAAGGGAAAAACAATATGTTGGTGAGGATGAACTTGATGAAGATGATGATTTATGTGAGATCCCTACTTCAATGGAAAGATTAACTGAACATAATGATGAGCATGTTGAAGACATGGTTTGTGCCATAAGGAACGATCACGATAAAGTAATTTGGGAAAACAATCCATTTTTACATTCCTAAAATTACAGGTAACATTTGTTTATTTCTTGTTTACATTTATTATTTTCATAAAATTTTAGATATTGTAAGTATTTTCTTTATTAAAACATGTATTAAAACAAATAAGTATAAGTTTTTGTTTATTATAATTTTGTTTATTTTACTTTATCATGTTTACCATTACATAAATTATATATCTATTATTTTTGTTCAATGAAAATTACTTTACCATTTTTACCATGTTTACCCGGTTTACCATGTTTACCATCTTTACCATCTTTACCATTGTTTAACATTCTTACCATACTAACCATGTTTACTATTACGTAACTTAGTAAAATTTTCTATTTTCTGTTTACATTAGTATTGTAATATTTGAATATTTATATTTGTGAACTAATGTTTTTTTTTATTTGAAGGATAATGACAGATCAATCAGTTGATCAACCACATGATTCTGGAGATGAGCATATTGGTCATACATCTGGGGGGAACATTCACATGCTCCTCTTGATGTTACCCAATCTTCCTCATGTGCTCACATTACGAAAAAGAGTTCAAAAGTTGGTAAACATGGGTGCACACGTTTACCAAAATTATCACTTACCCATATGCAGGATCAGAGGATACTTGTTGAGTTTAATGAGGATGATATTCCTAGAGGTCCAAATGAAAAAGATTTTAAGAGCTTTTTATCAACTCAGGGTAAGAGAAAAGTAAGAATTTTGTATGACGACTGGAGAAGTGTGGACAAAGCAATAATCTCTCAGTTGTGGGAGATGATTTTGGTAAGATCTTTTGCTATTTTTTTCCTATTTTTTAAATTTTTCCAGTATATATAATATGTTTAATCACTTCTTTATCAGATGAAATTTGATATTTCTGATACCGGTGGAGTCAGGAAGAAATGCTTGTCGATGGCTTCCAGAAGATGGAGGGATTTCAAATCAACCCTCTCATCTGATTTCATTTTTGGTCATAGGATTAATGACAATCCATGTTATATATATCCTTTCAAATATGAAGACACATGGAGATAGTTTGTTGAAATTATAAGAAAAGATTCATTTTTTGTAAGGAAAATGTAAAATTTTATAATATTTCTTATATAAATGATCTTATTAATGTTTTTTTAATGATTTATTATTCTTAACTTATAGAAAACAAGGAAATCTCATCAGAAGATCCAATCTAAAAATGTATACCCTCATAGTTTATCTCAGGGAGGGTATACATTATTGGAAGAACAAATGATGGTGGAAAAATTAAAAAAACTAAGAGTTGAGTCTTCAAGCTCTGGAGAGGTGGGCCCTCTATACCCTCCATCTAGACATGAAAAATGGAAGAGAGCTCGGATGGGAAAAAAAGGGTAATATATTTCAGAATATTCAAGAATTGTAGCTGAGAGGATTGTAAGATATCTATTTTATTAATTTAAGTTAACTATATTCTTCATATAATTTCAATCATTATAGAAATGTTAAATTAATTAATACAGAATTCTCTTGAGGAGAAAAGCTCACAAGAGGTATTTACAGCTACTGGGAGGCAAGATATTTTATCTGCAGCATTGGGAAATCCCGAACATCTTGGTCGTGTATGAGGATATCCAACAGGTGTATTGGTTAGAAAATTTTTTCTACATTCTTTAACTTCTTCTATTGAGGGTTTTTATAAAAAAAAAATAATCCTTGGATACTGAAGTTTATAATATTAATGCGATAATGGAGGAAAGTATTAGAGCGTCGGTACAGTCTATGTTTGCGGACATGCAAATACAATTTCAGACAGTAGCTCACACTCCTCCACCTCCCCCTGCAGACCCCATTATTTATCCTCCACCTCCTCCAGTAGCTCCCACACCCCCACCTCAGCCTGCAGACCCCATTTTTTATCCTACTCCTCTGCCAAAGCTTCCTACTTATTGAGATTTGTATGTTGATGATCCTCAACATCATATAGTTGCATATGGGTTGGTATATTGTATAGGATATACAGTTCATCATCAACAATTAGAGGTAGAGAAACATAGGGTTACTGTACAGGATATTATAGATAGATCAACTCAAGTACCATTACCTACAAATGAGTTGACAATAGTTGGACATAGTATCGGCCATTTTTAAATTTGGCCATCCAGACTTCTGTGACTCATTACCATAGAGGTATATATGTTATATCTTCTATTTTTATTTTTTATTAAAGTTGTTTTATCATTTGAAAACTAATATATTTTTCTATTTATTTTTATAGGAATACTTCAAAGGTAAAGAAATACTGTATAGAAAACAATAAAGAAAAATGGTTATGACATCATATACAGATTCTAGTAGTCTTGACAGATTGTCAAGATATTCAAATTTATTGGTGGATCATTATGAGTTTCCAATAGAATATCATGTTTTTGGATGTGTAATAATTGTGGGTATTGTAAAAACTTATATCATAGAGCTTATTACTAGAGATAAGTTGGGCATCAACATGGTGCAAATTTTTTCCATGTAAGTCTTAACACCTTTTCCCTGAGTTATACTTATTAAAAATGTATACTTATGTATATTTTGTATTAGGTATCTTTATAACATTTGTGATAAGAATGAGAAAAAAGGTGTATATGGATTAATGTACCCGCATTTGATTTCTCCTGAAGCACGTGCATTGGATAAGGAACAAAGAATGATTTATATTGTTGAAATATTTGAACATAATATAGTCACACAATGTTGTATGATGCCTTTTTGTGAGAGGTATGAAACACATCTCTGGAAAAGAGTTAATTATCTTTTAACACAAAAAACCACTAACCTTAAATTTTCTTTTATCAGTGATCATTGGATGTTATGTATTTTTTTCCAAGGGAGAAAACACTTTATTTTATATTCTCTGTCTATGGCGATGTGCGGGAAAGTTTTAAGAAAATTTTGGAAAATTAAGTTTCGATTTCTCAATAGTTTTATATATTATAATTAATTTTAAATTTATCCCATTCGTATTATTTTCTAATAGGGGATGGGTCTACTTTCGAAAAAATACAAAGAAAAGGAGTGCGACTATCAAATATGTAAATGTAAAGGTAAATATACATTTGTAATTTGTAATTTTTGATTTATTACATAAAAATAATATATTTAATTTATACTCATTCAAACATAATTGTCATGAACAATAAGGCGTCATCGAATGTGGATATTATATGTTAAGATTTATGTATGAAATAATTACAACTGGAATAGTTGTAAACTTTGAACTTGTAATATTTCCTTTTAAACTTTGCCATAATATTTAATTTAATTTATTCATTATACATGTTAACTAATATCCTTTTAATCTGTCTCTATTTGATGACCCTTAACCCTATAGTTCTCAAGATTTCAAACACTTATAAGTGGAATGGTCAAATTATTTTACAGTTTTGATTGAAATTTAGTTTATTGTAGTGTAAAATGTAATTTTGAATATTTTCATTGTAATTGTGTATTTGGTAGTTGTTTAGGTTAGATTTTTTTAAGTTGACATTGTAAGTTTTGAATGTTATATATTTGAATGTTTAATTTTGTCTACTTCTTGTTTTGGTCTACTTATGATGGTTAATCTGGTATGGATTTTGGTTTGGGGGGAGGGGTTCCAAGGGTGTGGGGGGTGTCCAGTGGGGTGGCGGGTATCCAGGAGTGTAGGAGGGTTGTCCAGTGGGGTGGGGGTTTCTATGAGAGTGTGGGGCATTCTAGGGGGTGGGAGTGTTTCCAGGAGGGTGGGAGGGTTGTCCAAGGGAGTGGGGGGTTGTCTAGGGGGTGTCCAAGAGTGTGGGGGTTTCATGTGGGGTGAGGGGGTTTCTAGGGGTGTGGTAGGGATGTCCAGTGGGGTGGGGGTGTCCAGGGTGTCCATGGGGATGGGGGGAAGTCCAGGGGGTGGGAGCGTTTCCAGGAGGGTGGGAGGGATGTCCAGGGGAGTGGGGGTTGTCTAGGGGGTTTCCAGGGGTGAGGGGGTGTCTTGTGGGGTGAGGGGGCTGTCCAGGGGTGTGGGAGTGTTCTCCAGGGGGTGGAGGTGTCCAGGAGGGTGGGGGTTGTCCAAGGGTGTGGGGGTTGTATAGGGGGTGGGGGTAGTCTAGGGGTGTGGGGGTGTCCGGGGTGTGGTGGGGCTATCCAGTTGTGTGTGGGGGTTCTGGTCTGGTTTTGGTCGGGTTTTGGTCTGTTTTTGGTCTGGGGGTGTCTAGTGGGGTGGGGGTGTCCAGGGGTGTGGTGGGGGATATCCAGTGGAGTGGGGGTGGGAGGGTGTCCAGGAGGGTGGGAGGGATTTCAAGGCGAGTGGGGGGATGTCCAGGGGTATCTAGGGGTGTGGGGGTGTCCAGTGGGGTGGGGGGTTTCTAGGGGTGTGGGAGGGTTGTCCAGTGGGGTGGGGGTGTCCAGGGTGTCCATGGGGATGGGGGGTAGTCTGAGGGGTGGGAGCGTTTCCAGGAGGGTGGGAGGGTTGTCCAGGGGATTGGGGGCTATCCAGGGGGTATCCAGGGGTGTGTGGGTGTCATGTGGGGTGAGGGGGGTTGTCTAGGGGTGTGGCAGTGTTTTCTAGGGGGTGGGGGTGTCCAGGAGGGTGGGGGTTGTCCAGGGGTGTGGGGGTTTCCCAAGCGATGGGTCAATCCAGGGGTGTGGGGGTCTAGGGGTGTGGTGGGGGTTGTTCAATGGGGTGGGGTGGGGTTATGGTCTGGTTTTGGTCGGGTTTTGGTCTGTTTTTTGTCTGGGGGTGTCCAGTGGGGTGGGGGTGTCCAGGGTTATGGTGGGGGCTGTTCAGTGGGGTGGGGGTGGGAGGGAGTCCAGGAGGGTGGGAGGGATGTCCAGGAAAGTGTGGGGATGTCCGGGGAGTGTCCAGAAGTGTTGGGGTGTCCAGGGGTGGGGGTTTCTAGGGGTGTGGGAGGGATGTCCAAGGGTGTGGGAGTGCTGTCCAGGGGGTGGGGTGTCCAGGAGGGTGGGGGTTGTCCAGGAGTGTGGGGGATGTCCAGGGGGTGGGGGCAGTCCAAGGGTGTGGGGGTATCCAGGGGTGTGGTGGGGATTGTCCAGTGGGGTGGGGGGGTATTGGTCTGGTTTTGGTCTTGTTTTGGTCTGTTTTTGGTCTGGGGATGTCTAGTGGGGTGGGGGGTCTAGGGGTGTGGTGGGGTTGTCCAATGGGGTGGGGGTGGGAGGGTGTCTAGGAGGGTAAGAGGTATGTCTAAGAAAGTGGGGGGGTGTCCATGGGGTGTCCAGGGGTGTGTGGGGTGTCCAGTGGGGTGGGTGGGGTTTCTAGGGGTGTGGGAGGGCTGTCTAGGGGTGTGGGAGTGTTGTACAGGGGGTGGGGGTGTCTAGGATAGTGGGGGGTTTTCCAGGGGTGTGGGGTTGTCTAGGGGGTGGAGGCACAGTCCAGGGGTGTGGGGGTCCAGGGGTGTGGTGGGGAGCTGTCCAGTGGGGTGGGGGGTTCTGGTCTGGTTTTGGTCGGGTTTTGGTCTATTTTTGGTCTGGGGGTGTCCATTGGGGTGGGGGGTCCAGGGTTGTGGTGGGGGTTGTCCAGTGGGGTGGGGTGGGAGGGTGTCCAGGAGGGTGGTAGGGATGTCCAGGCGATTAGGGGGATGTTTAGGGGGGTGTCCAGGGGTGTGGGGGTGTCCAGTGGGGTTGGGGTTTTAGGGGTGTGGGAGGGTTGTCTAGGGGTGTGGGAGTGTTGTCTAGGGGGTGGGGGTGTCCAGGAGGGTGGGGTTTCCAGGGGTGTGGGAGGAGTGTCCCAGGGTGTGGGAGTGATGTCCAGGGGGTGGGGGTGTCCAGGAGGGTGGGGGTTTTCCAGGGGTGTGGGGGGTTGTCCAGGGGGTGGGGGTAGTTCAGGGTGTGGGGGGTTGTCCAGGGGTGTGGTGGGGGTTGTCCAGTGGGGTGGAGGGGGGGGGGGGGTTCTGGTCAAGTTTTGGTCGGGTCTTGGTCTGTTTTTGGTCTAGGGGTGTCTAGTGGGGTGGGGGGTCCGGGGGTGTGGTGGGGGTTGTCTAGTGGGGTGGGGGTGGGAGGGTGGGAGGGATGTCCAAGAAAGTGGGGGGGGGGGTTAGGGGTTGTCCAGGGGTGGGGGTGTCTAGTGGGGTGGGGGTTTCTAGGGGTGTGGGAGGGTTGTCCAGGGGTGTGAGAGTGCCATCCAGGGGGTGGGGTGTCTAGGAGGGTGGGGGGTTTCTAGGGGTGGGAGGGCTTTCCAGGGGTGTGGGAGTGCTGTCCATGGGGTGGGGGTGTCCAGGAGGGTGGGGGTTGTCTAGGGGTGTGGGGGGTTGTCCAGGGGGTGGGGGCAGTCCAGGGGTGTGGGGGTGTCCAAGGGTGTGGTGGGGGTTGTCCAGTGGGGGGGAGGTTCTGGTCTGGTTTTGGTCGGGTTTTGTTCTGTTTTTGGTTTGGCGGTGTCTAGTGGGGTGGGGTGTCCAAGGGTGTGGTGGGGGTTTTCCAGTAGGGTGGGGGGTTATGGTCTATTTTTTTCCAGGTTTTGGTCTATTTTTGGTATATTGCTTTTATGTTTCAGGTCTTTTGGCAAGGAATAGTAGTGGTTTATCGGTGGTGGGGGTTGTCCAATGGGGTGGGGGGGTTCTAGTCTGTTTTTGGTCGGGTTTTGGTCTGGTTTTGGTATGTTTTTGGTCTGTTTTAGGTCTTTTGGTAGGGCATAGTAGTGGTTGATCGGTTTTATTGAAAAAATTGTTTTTTATATCAGTTATTTTATAACCGACGTAAAAAATGCATTGGGATTAGTTTTAACGTTGGTTATTTGAAAACCAATGTAAAAAATGCATGGGAATGGTTTTTACGTCGGTTATTTCATAATCAAAATAATAAATGGAAATGAATAGTTTTTTATGTCGGTTATTTTATAACCAACATAGTAAATATGTTTTCACATTGGTTATTATTTAACTGATGTTGGAAATCACTTGGAAGATAGGTTTATCACGTCGGTTATGAAAATAACCGACGTGATAAACGCTTCGGAGGAGTGATTTATGACGTCAGTTATATAATAACCAACGTGAAAGAGTATATACAACATTGGTTATTAAATAACCTACGTAATAAACCATGACTCTAAAGCGTTTTTTGCATCAGTTTTTTATCAACTGACATGAAAAACGCTTCAGATTTGTGTTTTTTACATCAGTTTTAAAATAACCAACGTAAAAAAGCAATGTTTATAACGTCTCCTATAATAACATCGGCCAAAATCTGACGTAAAAAATAAAAAATAACCACCAAAAAAAACATTTTCTGCACTAGTGATGATTTTACACATTCATTTTACTATCCTTATTATGT
The DNA here is from genome assembly GCA_963277665.1 of Viscum album. NCBI lineage: Eukaryota > Viridiplantae > Streptophyta > Magnoliopsida > Santalales > Viscaceae > Viscum > Viscum album. The sequence continues at coordinate 2,057,401,837 of OY728156.1, read as the reverse complement.
ATAAGTAATGAGATACCCCCTTCCACTCTCATTAAACTCTTCCATGAATCATTATGTACACTCTTTATGTTTCCAAAATTATCCTATGATTTTCCATGTGAAACATTTGTGTAGTGAATACCCATTCCCATTTCCACTCAAGGTTATTTAACAAGATATAGATATCATTCATTTTTTGGGCACTTCCATGTATATAATCCACACTCCATAATCATGGGATTACAATTAATGAAATATAACTATATTTTGTATGATATATGTGGTTCACAAATGCATGAATATGATATGAATATGATGGGTGGTCCTGAAATTATATATCCACCCAATGCATTGGGTAATGTTTTGTCTCATGATATACCATTTATAGTGCATGGGAGGTTATCTGAAACATGCTATGTTATTATTTATTGGTATTTTTCCTTGAATTATTCTTATAATGTCATGTTTTATATTATTTCCACATTCCTATGTTGCTTTGATGTTATCATCTATATCATGATTCAATGTTCATGTTTAGGATTCTCATCCCTTTTATGTCACCTTGATATGCCTCTTGACTGACATGAATTACTCTCATCATGTTATTCTTTGGTTATTTCATTACTGATATTTATAACTCGCATCTTTCATATGTTCATACCCAGGTTATCCTGTGAAATTTTTAGAAGAGAAATGGAATTTTAAGAGAATGTTAAGGAGTTTTAGATAACGATTTTGTATCCCTATTTCAATTTTTTATGTTATGTATCTAAATTCCCCAATACACTAGGCCTTTATATATTTTTAGACTATATTATGTGTGTATTTATGTAATAAATCATGAATTATGCTGAAATAAAGAAATGGGATGTCATAATTACTATGAAAATTTCATTAAAAAACTAGAGGAAGCTAAGAATAAAATGTTATCCAAGTAAAAATCACTTAAATAGAGATAAAAAACTTTTAAATTAATCAAAAATTATCACCTTATATGAAAACCACTTAAATCAATCAATAGGGTTCCTAACACTCCTCAAGACAAACTACTAAGTGATCAATGTGAATTCACCATGGATCTACGAGGAGGAGCTCCCAAGCACAAGAAAAAGGTTGTGATGTGAGGGTAAGGATAAATGGGGATGAGGGATTTGAAATCCCATAATGAATAAAATGTAAAATTTATAAATTCTTAATTACTGGGACAAACCACATAGTTTGGAAACATGGTTAAGAAAGTTGTGATCCAACCATGTAGGAACTACTATATTCCCAAAAAAAGGTTACATGGTTTCCCCTAAAACCTCTCGTGGTTAAATATATCATGAAATAGTCCATATCCACTACCCCATCCACATAAGGTTAGCCTCATGATTAGACAAACTGTGCACAAACCATGTGTTAGGGTCTGTTTTCCCAAAAACCTTGGTTTCCAACCCCTGACACTAGGGAACACAAATAACAAAAACATGGGTAAATAAAAACACAAATTTGGTATACTAGTGACCTGGTGGGTGGAAAAAACCTCCACACCATGCCACTTTATACCCCAAAAATTTCTAGTCATGATGAAAGCAAAAAAAATGAGGCACAACTCACACCTAAAGGAATGATGTGATTTAGATGGAAAACTTTTAGAGAGGTCCTTAAGAAGAAACTCTTAAATATAAATGATTCATTTATATTAAACCACTATGTCCAAAAACCACCAAATATCTCCATGAATAACACAACCACGCTCACCAATACAAAACCTAAAAGTAAATGGTGATGAAATTTGGGTCTACCCACCATAAATAAATCTTCCAAATTGTGTAACAAATGAGAACACCTCAAATGAATACCTCCCCTACATAAAATAATCTCCAAAAAAAGTTCCAAGGAACACTGAGGAATTGATTCTCACTTATAAATAGGAAAAAAACTACAAGGAACTTGACACCCACATGGTCAATCCATCAGCAAAATAAAACACATAGGGAGGCAAAGCATAACTTATAAGCATGAAACAATGAAGAATAACATCAGATCTTGACATGGGTCACTATACTCTATAGGTAAAATAGTACCTCAACTTGGAACATTTTATCCTGGTGAATCCCACAAGGATAGTAATATTGAGTGATAAATATCCTAAAGGAAACATCCATCCTAATTACCTAATCATCGACCCAAAAGGTCACTCACATCCACAACAATAATAAAATAATTTTAAAACAGTCACTACGTGAGAAAATACCATGAAATCAAAAGGAAGGAAAAGGAATCCACAAGGCATGAAACTAAGATAAAAAGCCCAATTAATCACATAATACATAAGTTAATCACATAAACCAAAAGAATTAAAAATTCTAATAACACCAAAAATGATTTCATTTGTCTTGAATGAAAAACTTTCTTTAAAAATCTACTTTTTTCAGGCCTCAACCCATTTTATAAAACACCTCCCCCTTATTAGAAAATAAATAAGGGTAGAGTCCAAACCTTTTTATAACCTTCTACATCCATAAAATGTGTATTTTTAATTAAAAACATATAAAAAATCGAAACTCATTTTTTCACTTTCAAAACATTTCCCCTAAAACTCTTTACAAAGAACCACATTTTTTGTAACATCCTGAGATTTTAACCAATATATTCATTCAAATTAATTTAAATTATTTCCTATATTGAGTTACATGAAATTAAAATTTTACCTTTCATTGTACAAAACACCAAATTTTTCTTATGTTTCATGTAACATTGAGTTTCTTTGAAAACTTATTTTACAGTCAAGGTCGAGTCTTACCGAACAACAATATACTATTAATATTATTTATTTAACATAATAGTAATCACATGGTCATTGGAATGGAAGGTATGAATATTATTAACTAGATTATGGATATATTTTTTACACATGTTTATATAATGAATCCTTTAGTTTACAATTAATTATTAATTAAAATAAAAACCAATTGAATATAAAGGATGTGTTTCTATGAAAAACTATTTTTATGCACACAAAGGCGTTTTATCTTAATAAATTAAATTGATCACTATTATTGAAATATATTAATGAAATATATGTGTTATATATTTAATAAAATATTTCAAATTCATCTGATAATTTTTATAGGCATAAGGTCAGAACAAATCCAATTTAAGCATTAAAAGGGTGTATTTTTCTAAAATGCAGTTTTCGGCCTTTTAATGACATAATTTATTTAAAATTAAATTTTAACACTTATATAAATTTATTTTAAAAAATAAACTTAATTTTTGAAATAATAATGTCAAAGTTTACTTTGGGTGAATTTTTTGGTATTCTTCTTAGAACTTTAATATTTTGATGAATAGTGAATGACACCGAATTTTAATTGAAAACTTCTTTTTCATCTAAATAATTTATAGTGTTAAATTATATTTTTAATTGGTTTAAAAGTATAATTTGATAAATTTTATATAATTTAAGCCAATTTAGTTCATTAGAATAAATTTAAAATTGAATTTAGAAATAAAAACTTAGCAAACTTTTGAACACAATCAATTTAAAAACCTGCTTTGTCGTCTCGTCTATGGGATTAATTTTAAATTAATTTCTGCCACTTATGTGATTGTAATTTAGAAAAATGGATTAAATATTTGGAATAATAAAAATTTATAATTAGTAAAATGGTAAAATTAGTATTTTTCCAAAAATATTTGTGAAATTAATTAAGATTAATTACAAAGATTAAGGTAAAAATGACTTTACTTAGTGGTTAAACTTTAATATTAAGGGGGAAATGAAATAGAAACATTTCCAAAACCAATTTTATGGAAATTATTAGACCATAAATCCTATTTTATTGAATGTTTATCATTATTGGAGGCACATTATGTAAGGGAGACCTCCCATTAGTGTTTACCTTTTTTATTTACAAGAATGTCACCCCCCCCCCCCCCCTCCACTATAAAAAGGAGCTCACCCTCCTCGCTTATTAACACCTATAAAGGCCTTTGTATTGTAAAAACCCACCCAAATAAGCTCCCAATATTATTCATATCATCTTAGAATCCCCATTTTGGCATAAAGTAAACCAAGGAAGTCCTTTGGTTCCAACCAAAAGGAGTTACTCGAAGAAGAGGTAAAATTATTCAATAAGCACTTTTGTTTTGCTTCTTTCACCACATATTAAATTATTCTTATTACATGATTATATAATAACAATAGTATACTAAATATAATTATATGTTTTTATTTTAAGGTTTTTACCTACACATTCACATACTTCCATCAAATGGGATACGAAATCATCATCTATGTGTACAAAGGACTTCCACATCAAGAACCAATGTCGTTTATTCTTCCATTACAACATTTCAAGGTTAGAAATAATGATGAACTTAACAATTTTATATTATATTTATTATATTTATGATTTATTAATACTTCTGGAATTACTATATAAAACATACCTCCATTCTTTCCATTTTTTGGTAATATGATAACATTGTTTGTAAACATGTGGACTACTGCCTTCTTAAAGGGATGTGATATGTTCACCCTTTACATAGAATGTATTAAAGATGGATTTAATAAAAATAAATAATATAAATTAAATATATATTATATTAATGACATAATTATCTATCTTTACATATAACACATCATTTTATTCTTTTCATTTCACACATTGAAAAAGTGATAACGTCGTTCGTGGACGTGTGGACTGTCGCCTCCTCGAAGCGATGTGATTCTTCCTTTTTCATCATAACATCAAAAAAATTATATATATAAGCATGTATAATTAAATAATATGGTGTTTATTATATAATTTTTATTCTTAAAAGAAAAATTTTACTTACATTTTTTCCATAATGGTTAATGAAAATGGGGGTGTTACTCATGCGTACGTACAGCCTGTCGTCTCCATGATCGTAACGTTGGTTCATTTTTCATAACAATATTTCATGTTTGATTTTAAAAGTATAATTTATGTAAAAAATTTATAATTATTTCTTTTTTATTATTCTGGACATGTTTAAATAATAACATAATTGACCATAGTTGTCCTATCAATGTCAGTTTTGACATAGAATCCAAATATGGTCAAAACATCTGACTTAAACATTATTGATTACGTAACTGTATATAACTTGTTTATAAGTAAAATAAAAGTAATTATAAACTTTTAAAAGGTTATTAAGAAAGTAAATAATTAATATAAGTTTATTATTTGTAAATATATAGAACATGCATGACAAATTGGACTCAAGGTAAGGAATTTCTTAACTCAATTCCCATTTATTGGGTTAAACTTATATTTTAGTGGTTATGTTATGCCAATAATATATGTGAAATTACATATGATTATACTATTATGTACTTAAAATTTTGTTATTTGGATTTATAATGGTCAAACATAATTATTTCATTGATTTCTCACTCCAATGATATGATCTTTGTAATGGTTTTTCTTGTCTCACTTTTATTTATGTGAGATATATTCTGTATTCTCTACTTATTTTTATTGTTTCGTGTATATACATACCATGAATGTATTTGATTATTATTATCCTTAAATTTATTTTTTTTTAAATATCCTTTTGATTGTATATATTTTATAGGGTTTACGATTTCAAATTTACCAAAGTGGTAATGGATTTTTGTCACAATTTTCCTTCTTTGAGATGTTTGTTATGTTGTACACCTATATTATTTTATGAGGTCCATATAATTATCATTTAAAATTATATATCATGAATATAATTATTTAAATGATATTCTAAGTTTCATTTAACATTATTCCTTCATGGGGATTATGATTCAAATGTTTAGAGGTGTTATGGAACACTTTGGAATGTTTAAAGCTTATTTCCCTCAAAAATGCTTTAAATGGCCTTTTAATGGTATTTCCATTCATCAATGTCAAAAACCCTTATTGTTACCTGTCATCCACTGGGGATATTTTTTATTGATATCATCCTCGTTATTTTATGGATGGATTAATATTGTTTTAAAGATATTTTTATGGACTTCATTTCTTTTCCACGGGCTAACCATGTTTCAATTAGATTGTTATGGAAAACGTTTCTTTTTCATGAGTTAATATTGTATCAAAGAGATTGTTAAGGAACCCATTTATTTTCCAAGGGATAATCTTATTTCAAAGATATTTTTATGGAACCCATTTCTTCTCCTTTGGTTTATCATGTTTTAATGATTTTTGTGATAAATGTTTTTTATTTATGGAACTTGTAAATTATATGAAATAGGTGATCCTAATGCAGCTTATACGAAGTTTTGAGCTCCATTATAGCTCACAAGTGATATTTATATATCATATATGAATATTTGATCCCTAGTATAGCTTACTAAAAATGTATGATCCCAATATAGAATATAAAATGGGTGATCCCCATTATAGATCTCTAATGCATTGGTTAGTGATAATGTTGGAAGTCAGTTGTATGGTTATTCCAATTAAATGGATTTTTAAAGGGTTTTGAAATGGTTTTTTCAAATTTATGTTCCAAGTAACTAAAAATAGTATTAATTTATTGTTATGAGTTTATAATGTTTCTAATAATCTATATTGATACCACATACCTTTTGATCACTAATTTTGATGACTTTTACATTTTCCATGTTTTCATATTTGATGATCTTGGTATTGATGGGTTTGAGTTATTTTATGATTTGTTTATGCACAGTGATCATATCATCATACCCTTATATACTCTTATTCTCATTGATGAAATTTATTTTTTAGTACTTACATTTTCCCTTACTAATCATTTGATTTCACCCTTCTTATGTTTCTGTTTCCCCATATTTTAAAGAATGATGTTAAATTTTTTATACCTATAAGGTATTTCTCAAGGATTACATTGATGACCTTTTTTATAATAATAAAAGTCTGGTCAAATGGGAGAAATGTTCTTTTGTTGACTTTTGAATTTTTTAGATAGGAGTTTTTTATAATTCTATAAAAATATAAACCTGAAAGGTCCTCCAATATATAAGTGATACAATATTCCATTTTGATTTTGTAAAGTTTAGATGAAAAATATGGGTCACAATTAATAGCATTAAATCTAAGAATGTAAAAGTTATGGATTTTAGCATAGAATCTAGGAGTGTGGGTTCTAGGTTGTTATATTTGGTAAGAAAGGTCGGTTTAGATAACTTTGAAGATTAGAATTTTTTTATATTAGGTTATCTTAATAGTTATGAATAATATCATAGTACTATAATATTAAGGTTGATCATAACTTCAAATTCTTAAGATACTCCACTTGAGGTTTTTAATTAGTAAAACTTTTAAGGTTATCAGTGATGTTTTCGGAGACTTTTTTTTGTTTGAGGTATTTGTAACCCCAAGGATCAATATGAAATGTTTTTAGGGAGGATTTATTTTTCAGGATTAAACAATAAAAGTAAAACCTAAAGTCAAGGTGACAACTCATTACATCCAGCAAGGTTGCAGGGCTTGAACCCACAACTGAAGGGTGACAAAGGTGTAGTGTCTACCACGGGACTATGTGATTTCCTATTTAGTATGATAATTTTTATAGGTTAAGATTAATTTTACTTTGGAAACATATTGTATTTTATTTGAGGAATAATGGTTGATTTATCTTGGAAGAATATAAAATCAAATTATTCTAATCTTTGGGTTTCAAACTTAGTCAGAAAATGTTTGAAGAATTTTAAGGATAGTTATTTATGGAATAATTTAGTGTGAAATATGGGTATTTCTATTGAATTTTGAATATTAGCGTATTATTTTAAGTTTTAATAATTTTGGTAATTATCTTACCAAGTTCTAACCATTTTGGTTTGGGTTAATGTCTAAAGATAGGTGGAATTGATTAACTATCCCTTTTATCATTATGTGGTCTTTAAAAGTTTATTTTAGTGCTTCAGGAATTAAAAATTCATCTTTAATAGTCATCTTTTTGAGAAAAAGATGATATATTTGTGGAAATTAATTGAAGTAAGAAATTATACTCATCAATTAAGTACATATCCTTTTTTCTTTTCTCTTGGTCCAGATAGTAAGATAATTCTTTAACTCTAGGAAGAGGGTCTTGAAATAAAATTATTATCCTTATATCTTAAATTCTAATGAGTTAATGGTCTTTTAGATCATCAAAATTTTATTTTTTTATGTCCCTTAACTTTAAATTGACCATTCTCTTATTTATGATCAATGACCTCAATCACTCTCTATAATTACTAATGTTTTTCCTTCATTGCCACCTATGTTCCCCCTATGTTTAATCTTACTTATGTGTAACTTCTGGTGACCTTTATATTTCCCACTTCCCATTTTTAAGATTAGTTTTTATTAAACCTTTTTTATAATGTCAGTTTCAATAAAGAAATTCAAAAAATGTTAATCCTTTAATAACCAAGATGAATTTCAAGGTTAAAATTCATTTTAATATGGGCAGGATGTAACATCCCAAGATTTCAAGAAATATATTCTTTCAAATTAATTTAAATTATTTGATAGGTTATGTTAAATTAAATTCATAGTTTATCTTTAATTGTATATAACACCAATTTTATCTTTTGTTTCACATAACATTGCTTTTCTTCAATAACTTGTGTTACATGAAATGTTGAGTCTTACGAGACAACAATATGTTATTAATATTATTTATTTAACATAATAGTTATCACCTAGATATTGGAATATAAGTAATGAATATTATTAACTAGATTATGAATATATAGTTTAAAAATGTTTATATAATTAATACTTTTGGTACTAATCAATTAGAAATGAAAATAAAAACCAATTGAATATAAAGGAGGTCTTTCTATGAAAACCTATTTTAATGCCCACAAAAGAATTTAATCTTAATAAATTAAATTAATCAATATTATTGAATGATCTTAATGAAATTTATATTTTATATATTTAATAAAAAAATTAATTCATTTGATAGGTTTTATAGTAATAAAGTAGGAACAAAACCAATTTAAGTATTAAAAGGATATATTTTTCTAAAATGTAGTTTGTTCACCTTTTAATGGAAGACTTGATTTAAAACTAAATTTTTAAACTTTTCTAAATTTTATTTGAAAAAATAAAATTATTTTTTGAAATAATAATAACAAAATTTAATTTGGGTTAATTTTTGTTATTTTTCTGAGAAATTTCATATTTTGATGAATAATGAATGACACTGAATTTTAATTGAAAACTGTTTTTTCATATAAATGATTTTTAATGTTAGATTATATTTTAAATTGGTTTTAAAGTATAATTATATAAATTTTATATCATTTAAATCAATTTAGGTCAATGGAATCAATTTCATATTGAATTTATATATGAAAACTTAGCAAACCTCTGAATATATTTACTTTAAAACCACGCTTTGTCGTCCCATCTGTGAAATTAATTTTAAATTAATTTCTTACACTTATATGATTAAATTTGGAAAAATGGATTACATATTTTTAATAATTATAATTTCTAATTTATAATAAGGTAAAATTAGTTTTTTACCAACTTTATTAGTGAAAGTAATTAAAATTAATTACAACTATTAAGGTAAAAATGAGTTTACATAATGGTCAAACTTAAATCTTAATGGGATAAATGACATAGAAGCATGTCCAAAACCAATTTCATGTAAATTATTAGTCCATTTAACCTATTTCATATAATTTTTATCATTATTTGAGGCACGTGATGTAAGAGATACCTCCCAATTGTTTTTACCTTTTTATTTTTACAAGAATGACATTCCCCCTCCTCTATAAAAATGCACTCAACCTCCCCACTTCTTTACACCTATAAATATATTTTGATCATCCTATCCCAACACAAATAATCTCCCAACATCTCTAATCTAATCCTATAAGCCTCACTTTTTTCATAAAGAAAACTAAGTAAGTCCTTTGGTACAAAGCAGAAGGAGTTATCCAAAGAAGAGGTAACATTATTCCACGTGCACTTTTGTTTTTTTTTCTTTATCCACCCATTAAATTATTATTATTACATGATTATATAATATCCTTAGTATAATAAATATAATTATATGTTTTTATTTTGAGGTTTCTACTTACACCTTCACACACTTCCATCAAATGGGATATGTAGTCATCATTCATGTGTACGGCAGACTACCGCCTCACAAACTGATGTTGTTCGTTATTCCATTACCACCTTTCAAGGTATGGAATAATGATTTACTTACTTATTTTATATTATATATAATATATTTATGATTTATTAATAATTATTTAATTATTATATAACACATACCTTCTTTCTTTCCATTTTTTGGGAATACGACAATATTGTTTGTTGACGTATGGACTACCACCTCCTCAAAGCGATGTGATGCATTCACCCATCACATGGAATGTATTAAGGATTGGTTTAATAATAATATATTATATAAATGAAATATTTATGATATTAATGACATAATTATATATCTATATATATAAAATATTATTTTCTCCTTTCTTTTTTACACACTAAAAAAGTGATAACGTTGTTCGTGGACGTGTAGACTACTGCTTCCTCGAAGCGATGTGATTATTCCTTTTTCATCACCACATAAAAATAATGATATATATATATAAGTATATATAATTAAATAATATGGTATTTATGATATAATATTCATGTTGTAAATATAAACATTAATTACCTTCTTTCTATAATGGTCAATGAAAAATGGGAACGTTACTCATACATACATATAGTCTACCATCTCCATAATCATAATGTTGATTTGCTTTTCGTAACCATATTTCATGTTTGATTTTAAAAACATAATTTATGTAAAATTTTGATTATTATTTCAAGGTTATTTCTTTATATATGTTTAAATATTGACCATAGTTGACCTATCAAAGTCAGTTTTGACACATATGATGAATATAGTCAAAACATATGACTTAAACATTATTGATTATATACTTTTATATAACTTGTTTATAAGTGAAATAAAATTAATAATAAACTTGTAAAAGGTTCTAAATCAATTAAATAATTAACATAATTTTGTAATATGGGGATATAGAGAACAATCATGAAAAATCAGTCTCAAGTGAAGGGATTTCTTAACTCAATTTCCATTCATTGGGTTAAACTTCTATTTCATAGATTATGTTATGATAATAATACATATGAAATGACCTATTATTTTATTATTATATATTTACACTTTTATTGTGTGAATTTAAAATTATCACACATAATTATTTCATTTATTTATTCTCACTCCAATGATACGATCTTTATAAGGGTTTTTCTCATCTCACTTTTATTTTTGGGAGATATATACCATATCCACCACTTGTTTTTTATGGTTTATATACTAACCATGAATGCATTTTATAATTATTATCCTTAAATTTATGGGTTTATCCATATACTTTTTATGATATCTCTTTCATAGGGTTTAAGGTATCAAAGTTACCAAAGTGGTAATGTATTTGTATCACAATTTTCCTTTTTTGAGACATTTTTTATGTTATACACCTATCTTATTTTATGAGGTGTGTATAATTACTCTTTAAAATTATATATCATGAATCTCCTTAATATTTTGATATTATAAGTTTTGTTTAATGTTATTCATTTATGGGTATTATGATTAAAATAGTTAAATGTGGTATGGGACACTTTGGAATGTTTAAAGGTTATTTTCCTCATGGATGTTTTAAATGATCTTTTAATGGTATTTATATTCACCAAAATCAAAAAACGTTATTGTTAATTATCCTATACTTGGTATATTTTGTATTGATACCATCCTCATTCTTTTATGGATGTATTAAGATTGTTTCAATGTGATTTTTATGAAATCTGCTTCTTTTCCAAGGGCTAACCATGTTTCAATGAGATTTGTATGGAACATGTTTCTTTTCCATGGGTTAATATTATTTCAAAGATATTGTTAAATAACCAATTTATTTTCCATGGGTTAATATTTTTTCAAATATATTGTTATGGAACCCAATTATTTTCCAAAGGTTTATCATGGTTTAATGATTTTTATGATGAGATTTTTTTATTCATGGTACTTGAGCATTATATGAAAAGGGTGAGCCCGATATAGCTTATACAAAGGGTTCAGTGCCATTATAGCTCACAGGAGATCCCGATACAACTTATACAAAGGATTGATCCCCATTATATCTCACATAAAATGGTTGGTCCCAATATATCTTATACTAAGGGTGATCCCCATTATATATCTCTGATTTAATGGGTAATGATAATGTTGGAAGTTAGTCATACAGTTATTATAATTAAAAGTGTTTTGAAATTGTTTTGAAAAGGGTGTTGAAAGGTTTTTGAAAGGGTTTTCTAAAATTAATGCTCCAAGTTACCTAAAATAGTTTTAATTTCTTGTTGTGAGTTTATAATATTTTTAATTATCTAGATTATTATAACATGGATTTAGATTATTGATTTTAATGAATCTTACCTTTTCCATATTTTCATATTTGATGATCTAGGTATTTATGGGTTTGAGTTCTTTTATGATTCCCTCAAGAACTTTGATTTTGTCATCATACCCTTATACACTATTATTCTCATTGATGGCATTCATTTGTTAATGCTTATGTTTTCTCTTATTGAGAATTTGAGTTCACCCTTCTTATATTTCCTTTTCCCCCAAGTTTTAAATAATGAAATTAAAAAATTTATGTCTATAAAGGATTTCAAAAGGATTATGTCGATGACCTTTTGTGAAATAATAAAATCTAGTTTAAATGGGAGAATTTTTCTTTTAATGACTTATGAATTGTTTATGTATGAGTTTTTACTAATTCTCTAAAACTCAAAACCTAAAAATTCCCCCTGTATATAAGTGATCCAAGATTCCATTATGATGTTGTAAAGTTTAGATGAAAATTTTGGTTCATTATTATCAGCATCAAAGCCTGGAATGTAAAAGTTATATATTTCAGCATAGGGTTTGAGAGTGTGGGTTCTAGGTTGTTATATTTTTCTTTTCAAAACCACATTCCAAATCATTTCCACAAACCAGTTTGAAAGTGAATGAAACACTACTCACACATGATTAATAAATGGTGAACCTAAAACAAACAAGCATTCCCAAAGGGACAAGAAAAACAAAGGTATCATAAAAAAACAACATGGGAAAAAATAATGAATAACCACTAAAATCCCCAAAAACATCCTATAAAGGATAAAAAATCATCATAAGAACACACCCAGAACCTTAGAGGGCCTCACACTCACCCATTCCATTTAGGAAATCATTAAAATTTATAAATGGGCCTTTAACAAAATTCTTGTAAAGCAAAGATGATTTTTAATGGTTAAAGTCCAATTTCAAACCTTTCATTAAAACTGAACTCTTGAAATTTTTGTATAAAACATATTACAAAAAAAATCACAAAACCATTGGAAGAAAAATTTCAATAACCAATAAATTTACATTTATAATTATCAATATGTTTAAAATACCCCATTTTAATTCCCAAATGGGGTCAGGTCATTTTAAAACATCACGCACTTTTAAAATAATTTTTCCACCAGCTACCAAACAACTTGAAATTTTAAATCACTACTTGAATCACCAACAAAAAAATACTTTTTGAGTTTAAACCCACACTTCCCATTTTATTTTACAAACTAAATGGGGTTAAACCCTATTTTAAATTACACATTAAATTTTAAACCCACTTTTAAAACTTATCAGTACTTTGTAATTCAAGTAACACTTGAAATTAAAACAAAAAATATTTTTCCAAGAGTACATAAATTCACTTTAAAAAAATTTAGAAACCAAAAAACCCAACAAGAAAGGGTTAAACTTTTACATTTATCCATCTTAAACTAACGGGAACTCAAGGAATAACATAACACCCACCCCAGTTCAAAAAAAACCTAGGTTGGATATCATATCTTAACAATGAAGAATGCCCCAACAAACCTCAAGGGATCCTCTGAATCCACCTAAATTTTAGGTGATTACAAGAATATAAAAGGTCAAATCCAAATAGTAGATGAAATTAAACAAGGATCTCTCCTGAAGACAACACCCTAACTTTTGTCAAGTAATTTCTGGGAGGTGCATATAAACCAACATGATATATATACCTACTTCCCATACTCCTCAAACAAACTAATAATCTCATAACTAAGGGAAATAATCAAGCACCCATTTCAAAACATCCTTTGAAAACAATATTTCTAACCACTTTAAAACATCTCATTTGGAAACTCAACTATTTTCCACCAACCCATAATCAGAAATTATAAACCATCATTGATAACCAATGGTCTCAAAATCATTTAAACCATGGTTCAACCCCTCTTCTTTTCCAAAAACACCTTACAGATTTTTAAAAAAAGAAATGTTCACACTTCTTCCTAAAAAATCCTGATTTATTTAAAAATAAGAAACTATAAAAACATTCCATGGACCATAAAATATACCACAAAATATCATGATCATGAATCCAATTTTTCCTTTTCAAAACTCCCTTTAGAAATAAACCACCTCATGGGAAAAAATATCCTAAACCAATTCTTTAAGAATCTCACTTTCTGAATTTAAAATCTTCTATAAAATTACACTTTTTTACTTAAACTCTTTTCACTCGAAATATTTCTTTAGTTCAAATTTTTAAAATAAATCACAACTTATTTTTTTATCAAAAAACCAAATAATTTTCCCCAAACCATCATAAAATGGTTTTCAAAAACAAAACACCTCATGGAAATTCTCTCTACCATTTTGAAAACCATTTTTATATTCACAAAGTAATGTCCCCAAGGGATAAAACCAAGCACACCAGCACCCATCTCAAATAAAACCATGTAAAAACAAATAAATTTCCATATAATTGTAAATAAAAACTCCCCTATAGGATAATAGAAAAAATATAATACTCTATTGGAATCAATCTGGGAAGAAAGAGAGGAGAATAAATTGAAACATGCGTGGTTTTTCCAAATAATATGTTAAAATATTTTCCAATTATAAAATAGGATTTGTTATGGTTAAAAATACATTCTTCATGGGAAATATATGATTTACTAGATTTCTCATGCTAACTATGCAACGTTGGTCTGTTCACTATTTCCTCCTCAGAAACTAAAACTAACCCCAAAAATCACTGATACACTCAAAAATAATCAAAAAATCATCACAAAATATCAAAATCCATTAAAAATATATAAACTCAAACTCAAGATAAATAATTAAGCTTGAAACACCCATGGAAACTTGAGGTTCAATGTGATAAGGGGTTGGATACACCCTTTCTGGCACACTCAAATCGAGCACCAATGATGATTCTATTTTCTAGTCTTCCCATACACACCCCAAATAACAATAGGGAATGATGTAATACCATTTTTAGTAAATAAGTCTTGGTTATCTGTCCATCAGACACCTGAACTAACCTAGTACAAACCCGAGGTGCATTCTCGATCACCCTGGGCTGGAAACTAGTACTATGGTCTTATAAAATAATCATTGGTAATTATTTTAAACTTAAATAAATAAAAATATTAATGATACTATAACTAAATCAGAGTCAACAACATAAATAAAATGAAGCAATCATATATTAAACAATGAAATCATCATCGTATGCATAAGAGAGAAGCATAATAAAAAAAATAAACACGAACTCTTCACAAACACTAAGCCTAAGGACAAGTTTATACAAAATTTCACAAATAAATAAAACTCAATGGTACATCCTCATGATTTGAACCCCATGAAACCATGTATCCTCTAACTTAATAAACATGGATGGAGGTAATCAAGAAGAGTCACTAAAAGAAGGTTCCTTTCCCTTTACCTGTGTCCTATAAAACAGTTTCTTCATATTCCCAAATTCATATGTAGGGTATGAGGCACCAAGCCTAGTAGGATACCTCCATGAATCTATTTAAGGATTTCATAATCATGAAAACTAGTATGTCTCATTAGAAAACTAATTTTTAAAAACAGATTTCAATTTTTAAAATAAAATCACTTGGAAAAAAATATTTATAAATCCCATTACTTTTTCCAAAAAAAAATATCATTTCAAAGCATGGTAAATATAAAGAGTTCCCAAAATACTTCTCAATATGAATCAAATAAATAAATTCATATAGTAATTCATGATTAACACATCCAAACATGGTATAAACGTGATCATAAATACAAACATCATTACATAAATTGGTAATGTAAAATGGGTATAAGCATGAGTAGTATTACTTAAACAAAAAAAGTGTTAAAAGATAAATTCATGGGCATAACATCAATTTTATAAATCAAAATTATAAACTGGGTGAGATAATAATGAAAAATATAATCACACATGGCACTAACATCAGGCATAAAAAATATATAATCAACTAGGAAAAAGTAATGTGCACTATGGGCTCTAACCAAATAGTTCCGGTGTAACTTAGTCTAAAAAAGTTTTCTAACTGATTAGAATTATATAAAAAGTTTTGGAGAACTCACTATCTTCCTCGGGCCTAACTCTAAAGATCCATTTGGTCTCCTGAACAATATCTGTAAGATATATCGATCTTCCTAATCAAAGGCTCTCACAATCCCTTGAACAACATTTGGAATATTTCTTGGTCTTCCTCCTCAAAGTATCACATGAAACCTTAAAAAAAATTATAGGTTTAATTTATCTTCCTCTTCAAAGGCCCTCATAGTCCCTTGAACAACTTACCCTAGCTAATCCTCGACATAGAATAAGTTACATGTTTCTAACTCACCATAAACACACCCAAGGTATCTCATGTTCTACTTAATTCCAAACACAAAAATAATCATATGTTCCAATACAAAAAATCAATTTTCAAATCCAATTTTATAATCCTAATTTATTATTAGAAAAAACATTTTTTCCCAAGGTAAAACATGCCCATTTAAAATTCAGTTCCGTCCTCAGAGAAAAACCATTTTTTAAAACCGACTTTAAAATAAATTTAAATCCATAACGAATCCTCCTCAAATGATTCATTTTTTAAAACCAGTTTTTAAATCATTTATACCTAAAACATTTCAATCATTTTACACTGCACGTAACCTCTTTTAAACCCCCTTTTAGAATATCATTTGAAATCACAAAACCTATTTGATCCATTTTATCAAACACTTGGGGTGTATTAAACCAACCCCCTTTTGAAAACAAACTTTAATCATCAAGTTTCCAATAAAAATTAGGAATCACATCAAACATGGATAAATCATAATTCATAAATAATTTCAATGGAAATTTAATAAACAAAAACCAAAGGGAACTAAGAATCAAAAGTTATTCATGGAAAAAATCCCTTAAATAAAGACAACTACCTTATGAATTAATCAAAACTTATCACCTTTTATAATAACCACTTGAATAAAGCAAGTGGTATCTCCACACATCTCAATCCAAACTACTAAGAGATTAAGGTAACTTAACCATGGATCCAATAGTAGGTTCTCTCAAGATCAAGGAGAGGGTTGTGTGCATGGGGGAAGATAAATGAGGCTATGTGACTTAAAATACCATAAGGGAAAATAGGTAATTCACAAATTTTTAATAACCTAGAAAAACTTCATGGTTTATCTACATGGTTAGGTAAATCATGATCCAACAATATGGGAGCTACTATCTCCCCAAAAACAAGGCCACGTGGTTACCCCTAAAACCTTACATGGTTAGACACACTATGTGATCAGCCATAGTACACACCTCACCCTCACACGGTTATCCTCATAGTTATATAAACCATGTTTCAACCATTAATTGGGGCCTATTTTCCCAAAAACCATGGTTTCTGATCCTCAGTACCTAAGAACTCCAAGAACAAAAATAGGGGTAAATAAAACCCCAACTTAGGTATATAAGTGACTTGGTGAGTGATATAATAAGAATATCCATGAAAAAAATAATATGGATATTTAAGTGAAATGTGATATCCAATTAAATATTATTACAATAAAGTGAATGTTTCAAGAGAAATTTCATGACCCAAAAAATTAAAAAGAGATCAATGATGACAATCAATTCATCACAAATATAGGTTTTATAATAAATTAATGTATTTTATAGAATCAAAGAATATGGAAGAAAAAAATTAAAATAAGTTTTCATTAAATATTTTTATTTTAAAATCCACTAAAAAATTTTATACTAAGATAAATATTCTAAAATGGTTATAATGGTAGGAAATTTGGTTAACATTGTATACATTAAAAAATTTCCTTTTTACTTTTTATAAGGAAATATGAAAATTAACCTTTCGAAAAATATTATAAATATTACTTTAAAACCTTTTAAAATTAAAGTATAGCTTTAAATTTAATTAATAAATCATTTTAGTAAAAATGGACTTTTAAAGACATGTTTTAAAAAAAATATGGACAAAACAGAAATATATACTTGATCAAATGAGAAATAAGATCGACTTTTATTTTAAACATTTATTTTCTTTATTCAAGTTCAAAAGAGATTAAAATTTTGAATAAAACATGTAAACTCCTTAAATATATAGAGGATAAGAAAATATATGTATTTTATGAAGTATTTATTATAATATTCCTTCAACAAAAAATATAAGAAACCCCAAAATAAATGAGATTGTAAAATAAATTCTTGCCTCTTTGGTAACTTTTAAATTATAACCCATTAAAAGAGTAAATTTTAATTGAAACTTTAAACATAATTAATAAATATATATTCATTTAAAATAGATAAAATTGGTATTATGTACCCCATATAAAATTAAATAGGTTCATAATACCAAATATGTCTCGATAGAGTGGAAATTGAGACGAAGACCATTACAAAAAATCATATCATTGAAATAAAAATTATTCAATGAGGATATTATGAGTAAAAAATGTAAATCCATCCAAGGAAAGTGTAAATAAAAAATAATATAATCATAGGTAATTTCATATATAAACATGTCATAACATATTTAATGAAGTAGAATTATAACCTAATGAATGGAAATTGAGTTAGAAATATCTTACCTCACACTTTCACTTTGTTGAACATTATTTAAACTCGTGTATAATGGTTTTAAACTTATTTTTAATTTATAAAAGAACCATATTTATATTTATAATATCATATATTATCCACTTATAAAATCTTATCACATGTTCGTTAACAATATTTTATTATTATCATTGTTTCTGGTGTTGTCTACTTAGTTATCTCATGTATATTTCATCACAAATGTTCCAGTTCTTGTGCATAGGTTATAGTTTGATCATATAAATAGTAATATTTATTATATAAATATAATATATATTTATTATATATATTTTTATAATCATTCTTGAAAGGTAGAGATAAAAAAATTAATTACACCATTCATGGAGACCATAGGTCGTGTGTACGCATGAATATTGTTTTCACTTTTTGACAGAGGGAAAAAAGGTAAATAATAATTCACATTTATATAATGATTATTATATCATATATATCATATATATTCAATAAATATATCATTATTACCTTAAATTTAAATAAAAAATGAAAAACGATTCACATCACTTTGTAGAGGTGGTAGTCTACACATAAGCACAATCAACATTGTCTTTTTCCAACATATGGAAAGGTAATACTTTTATATGATATATTGAATTTATAAAACCATAATTATTTCATAAATATATTATATTCTTATTATTTTCATATTTATAATCATGAAAGAAAAATGGTAATGAAAAAAGAGTTACATAGCTACATGAGACGGTAAATCGTATATACACACGAGCGATGTTTTCGCTTTCTATAGGATGTAAAAGAGGTGTAAAATGGTTTTCCCATAAGAATAATAATATATAAGTATATTTATGGTATTTTAGTAATTATTTTATTGTGATAAAAATATATTTAGAGCAATTATAGGAAGAAGTAAACTTGAAAGAGTCAATAAAGATGACTACCTCTTCTTCGATAGAATTCCTTTAGATCCCATCTTAAGGACACTTAGGTTGGTATTTTTGGAATACCATGACAAATAGAATGTGTATTATGATGTTTTATAGATATTTTTTCAGGGTTTTTTTATCTAAATGTATCAATATGTGTGAATAAGTGAGGGGATGAGGTTCCCTTTTATAATTGGTGTGAGTGGAACACTTTTTATTTTTCAAAGTTTTAAGAATATTATTAAGTCACTTTATTGAAAAAAAATGATCCAAAATGGGTAATATTATAAAGTGATAAGTTTAAGGTATAAATAATACCAAAAAAGGAAGTTTAAGAATATTTTTGTGTCATTTTAACAATTATCTTTTGGTTTAACCTCTTCGTTGACCATATTTAACCTTAACTATGATAACAACTTTTTCAATATTAAAGGGTTATGATTTTACTTATAAGGTGAATATTAGCATATAAATAGAAAATTGATGAAATTTTAGACCATTTATAATCTTATTTGTACTCTTTAAATATTTTTATTATTTTTAAATAATTTAATAAAATGTTGTTTTTCAGAAAATATCATTACTGTAATTTTTGAAACAATTCAATTAATTTGAATTTAATGAGATAAAGATAGAAATTTAATCCAAATATAAGCCTTTAAAAAATCCATAACATATTATATTCATCTATAAAATTAATGGGTCACTATAAATCACCCAAACAATAATACTTCTAGAGTTTTTAAAATCATTTACATGATTTTTCTAGTACTTGCCCAAGCATTATGTTGGTGTTGTGTAAGCATTTAAGATAATTATTTAATCACTAAAATTTAAAAATAAATTACTATGATAAAAAATTAATTTATATTTCAAAAAAAAACTATATCTTTACTTTTACTCTTTTTATGCTTTTATAGAAAAAATTAGAAATATTAAAGTCAAGAGAGTTATATTTTGTAATTTTCTTTAATTAAATATGAATGTAATTATCAGTGGAAATGGCACCAAAATTCAATATAATTTAGTTTTTTATGGATGTTTTCGTATTTATATCATAAAATTAAATTAATTAAAGTTTTGGGTTTATTTTGAGACACTATCTCTTTGTTTTAACCTTATTTTATCCATTTTACTCTTACCGATGGGACAAATATTTACAATGATTATTATTCATAATGACCAAAAATATAAGGGAGATATTAACCAAATTTGAACCTCATGAATACAAATATAGTTTCCATTTTTCATTATTTAATCTTTATAAGTTTCATAAATAAATTTTAATATAAAATTTTAAAGCGCAATGAAAAACTATTTTTAGAAGAATGCATTTTTAAGCATAAAAATTAACACATGTCAAAATCATCAATTTTGATGATTAAAATGGAATTAATTAGATTATTATAAATCAAATTAATCATATTTAACTTTAATAACAAATAAATAATATAATTTTACTTATAAATTACTTTATTTAATGAAAAAAAATAGAGTACTTGAAAAATCGATATTTTTCACTATTCACTGAAATGTTAATTATTTCAAACAAATAAAAAATTATTACCCTGAGTTAATTATGATTAAAAAAATATTTTCATTTTATAAAATAAAATTTCTAAAATTTTTAGAACTTAATTATAACTTCTGCACACAAAATGAAATAAAATCATTTTTTAAGAAAAAACATTTGTAATCATTAAATGAATTTACTAAAAATTGAGTTTTTATTTTCTAATAATTCATCAATACATTTTTATTGAGTGGGAACATTATACATTTATTCCATAATGTGGTAACTCATATTAATACCCTCTAATTCAGTGGCTCAATCACACTTAAATTATAATATTTTTATAATATATATCAATTCGCTTAAAGCTTGGTGTTGCGTATTAAGCAGGCTATTGAGATTATTATTATTTTAAAATTAATTTTTTGGGTTGTTATAAAAGGATTTCACCTAGATTCAATATGTTGATTGATTGAAAAAAATATTAACTAAACTCTATAACTTTTATTTATACAGCAAATATCTTATACCTCATTATCTTAATTAAATGGTATTTACCTAGAAAGTTACTAAATATATTTGGATACCAAATTATTTTACATGTGTTTATCATGTTGTGATTATTTATGGAATTGTGAATGATTTATTTATTTTAATACAATTTAAAATGATATAAAACCCATTTTTTCTATGGTTTCTTAATGATGTGATGAATTAAACCCATTTTCTTATCATGAGTTCTTTATGATATAATGAATGATTAGTTTCAAGTGGAACACATAAGCATGGTTGAATGATGTTTGGGGTGATATATTTCCTTCTAATGCATATTTTAAAAGTTTATACCCCATAAGACATGTATAAACTAACACAACTTAGATTCTCACAAGTTTCAGTGCAAGTGTGTGACTCATAAAGGTGATGTTTCCCTATGATAATGTTTATGCCACATTTCTAAGGTATCTTGATATTACACTTTCATAGCTCATGTTTATTAACTAATTGTTTCACACTCTTTTTATTCATCTCCTTTTCCTTATTCCATGACTCATGATTTATGATCTATCCTTTACTAGGTATGATTCTCTTATGTAATTTCCATTTACCTTGATTATACCCATATGCTCATCTTATGCTCACTTATGGCCATTGATTGTTATCATTTATATTTTCCATTACTAAGAATTTGATCTCACTCCTTCTTATGTTTCCATTTCCATGGGCTATATATAAAAGCAATACATATGATGTGTTTAGAATATTATCTTGTGTAGAAATTGTGGGTGATTTTGAAGACTTGTTATGGATTAAGAAATTGATTATATAGTGGGGGAAATATCAATTAGTTAAAAAAATACATGGGTTTACTTGGTTGATTTTTTATCAAAATTCTCTAAAACTCTAAAACATAAAGATCATGGGAATGAATTGTAATGAAATATTTTCTTTAAGTCAAGTAAACATGAGACAGTTATGTCTGTAGGTTGTCATAGTTCCTATCAGAGTGGGGTTTAAATAACTTTATAGATTAGGATGTTATTGGTTAAGGATGTAAATTTCATCATGGTGTGATAAGTTAAGTTTGATCATAATTTAAAACATACAGATAAATCTTTAAGTTATTTGAGGTAATATTGAATATTTTATGGAATAGGATAAGAGAAATTTAGTGAAAAATCTTGGGATAGATCTCAGGGATAAAATTATAGGATAATATCCTGATGATTTGTTAAAGTATATTTTATGTGGTTCTCCTAGAAATTACATCCTTGTCTGGATAATGGAAATTATATTTGTTTGGGGAACAGATGTACTAGGTTTCATCGCCCTGAAAAGGGTTGTTTAAGTATCAACTCAATCTTAAATATAGTTCACAATGAGTAGGCCTAAGACTGGACACCTGGTTAGACACTCCCAGTGGATATGCTTTGGTTAATCACATTATCATTATAATACATTATGATGGATTTATTATTTTAAAGTATTAGGTTATGGAATTTGAAAGAACCCAACCTAAAGAAACCTATATTAAACCAAGAGTCATTTAGGTTAGTCTAAAAGCTAATAATTTCAAAGAGTAAGACATTTTGAGACTGAATTTGTCATGTAATTATCTTAAAATAATTATTTTATAGTGTTTTTTAAGAAGGTGGTGCCTTAGTCAAAGACCAAAGCACAAAAGATATTATTAAAAAAAGGAATTACGTGAGTCTAAAAGATGGGATTCTTTGGCAATCTATATCATAAAGGGGAAGTAAATCAACTTGGAGGTCTTCCAACCATGTGGTGACATGGTTGACTCCCATATTTTTAAGATCATCTACCACCATATTCGCTTCATGAAAGGAATGCATAATAATGTAGTTGAAGTCCATGAGAAAATGAATATAGTCTATCTAGTGTGTTATAAGAGGCCACACAAGGTGCATCACACCATTCCAAATAGCTTTAATGATGGTAGTCGGGTAACTTTCAATCCAGATGTTATTCCAACCATGTTTCTTGGTGAATGAGATAGCATAGATCACGCTCATCATTTCAACCTCCAAATCCAAGGAGATTCCACAAGTGCCATAGAAACATAAAAGAATCTGCCTGGAGTGATTTCTAAAAATGGCACCGTAACCTGAAGGGCATAGGTTGACTTTTGAAGCACCGTCGACATTCACTTTAATCCAGCCTGGGAGTAGAGCTTTCCAGAACACTTGAAAAGTGCATATAGGTTGATGATAAACACCATCAACCCCAAGCTGACATAGAATCCCAAAGTCATTCACTATGTTGTTGCAAAATACCTTTTGAATCGAAGAATCTTCCCAAATGTCTATGATGAACCTCATCTGACCTACATGTAAACTAAGTGAGTAGTTGTTATGAATAATATCATTCCAATCATACCAAATCACATGAAGAATTTCAGTAAAAACAATTAATAAAAGGCTCTTGATTTTTTTTAGTCTTCAAGATCCACACAACGTTGAATTCTAGAGTTTATTGAGTCATTAAGTAATTATTTTCACTCAAAATGATCAAGCACATAATTCCACAGGGTAGTAGAAATAACATAATAAATAAAAATATGGTTAAAGTCTTCTCAATGTTTGTTACAAAGATGACATTTAGAGAAAATATGGATCCCAAAATACTAAACACAAGTATCAGTGGGAATCCTCTTGTGAGAAATATTCCAAATCAAAGTGAATCTCAACTATTTTAACCATAATTTATTAAAAAAATTATCCAACTAAAATTATTTTCAGAATTAATAAAACCATGGTTGTAAAAAGTTTTTGAGTCAATAATACCATTATGAGAAGGTTCCCAAATTAAAATATCATCAATACTGGCAAAAGGGTAGTTGTCAATGACATAATTAACATTGTCAGAAAAATTAAGGTTATGAGAGCAAACAAACTCCTTGATAGAATAATTAGTGTGATCAAGAAGTTGATTAGGGGAAATCATATATATGAGAGGATCACCATCCCATTTGTCGAGCCAAAAATTCAGGGAAGAGTCTCTACTCACCATCCATCTAGAGTTAGACATAATGTTGGAAAAAATCATTCTTAATGGAAGTCAAAATGGAAGAGGTCATGTAATTCAAATTTCCCTTCTTCAGGTTGTCAAGAAATATGTTTTTAATAAAAGAAATGGAAGCAGAGTTGTTATGAAATAGGTTCGAAGTGAGTGTGGCTTGTAGGGTATCATTAAAGAGTTTGGGATTTTTTATATTGAGACCATCCTTCTCTAAAGTTTTGCAACAAGTAGACCAAGGAACAGTCACCAGTTTCCTATAAAGCATGCATCCACACCAAACAAAGTTTTTGATGGATGTGTTAATTATTTTAATAAGACCAGTAGACCATTTATAAATCATCAAAGAGTATACCATTTTAGAAACAATCATATATTTAACAAGACAAATCCTTCCAGCCATAGAGAGGTATTTTCCTTTGTAAGATGAAAGTTATTGGAGGATTTGGTCAACAGTTTTAGAAAAGTAACAAGCTTTTGGTCTGCCCTGGACAATGGGAACACCAAGATAGGTGAAGGGAAGGGATCCTTCTTTTATACCTAAATCATCAATAATATTGGATTTTCTATTAGCGGGAAACCTTTTCCCAAAAAAGGTAAAGGATGTGTTCCAATTAATTATTTGACCAGAAATCTCTTCATAGTGCGAGATGGCACTTTTGAGAATTTGGATATTCTGTTTATCTCCTTGTAAAAAAATAATAATATCATCTGCATATAAAAGGTGTGTGGGAACATTCAAATTCCTAAAATCCTTAATCGGATTAAGCTTTTCTTGCTTATCCAGGAGAGTGATCAATCTGCTTAAGTAATCTTATGCAATTGCAAAAATAATGGTAGGGTTACCTTGAATGACACCTTTGGTGCATTTGAAATAACCCTTTGTAGATTAATTAACATGGATTGATATATTAGCCAAGTTGAAAATATTTTTAATTATACTCATAAAGTAATCGTTAAACCCAAATTTCTAAAGGACCTTGAAAATAAAACTCCAATCCATGGTATTGAAGGCCTTCCGGATATCGAGCTTAATGGAAATATTGTCGCCACCATTAGTTCTATTTAATAAGTTCGTACATTTAAAGTCAATACAAATAAAATCTTGAATGGGGATTCCTTTAACAAAGAAAAATTGGTTCCATGAAACTATTCTTTTGATAATAGAAGAAATTATATTGGAAATAAGTTTGGTGATAATTTTATAAAGGGTATTGATTAAAGAAATGGGTCTAAATTGGTGAATTTATGCGGAATTATTAACTTTGGGGATCAAAGAGAGAAACTAATGATTCAACCCATGAGGGAGCATACCACTAGAAAAGAAATTACTAACTAGCCTACACATGTCAGTTTGAATAAAATCCCAAAAAGGATGATATAATCTATTATTGAAACTATCAGGGCCTAGTGCACTATCAGGATTTAAACTGAAGATAGTATCTTTGATCTCATGATCAGGCGGGATACTAGTAAGAAAATAATTATCTTCATTGTTGACCACAACTAGGATGAAATCAGGTAGAAGTTCCTTGTTAGTGGAAGGTCCATTGAATATATTTTCAATATAGAGACTACATGATTGGTAATTCTATTCTCAATATCAAAGGGGTTTTCCCCATCTCTCAGGAAGGTAAGAGGTCTATTAGCTTTCCTGATTCTTTGAAGGGAGTTGTAAAATTTAGTGTTTCTGTCACCATCAGTGAGCCATTTGGTTTTCAAAAAAAAATTCTCATGTTATCTTTAAAGGTGAGCAAGGAAACAAGTTTCTTAGTAGTATTGATTTCATGTTGTGGGTCAGTGACAAAATTGGTACTAGTAGTGGTGTTTTGAAGTTGGTTAAGTTTTTCTTATAAAATAAGAATGTCGTTATTAATTTGTTTGGATTTGGTACCACACCAACCTTTAAGGATCTGTTTGATATTTTTTAATTTAGTTGTACAAGAAAAATCATCATTGCAGTGATGCATGGAATACCAAGAATTTTTAATTATGTTAACACAATCAGGGTCAAAAGACCAAGTTTTGTTAAATCTGAAGGTAAAAACAATGTTCTGGTGTTTGATAGAGAGGTTGACCAGGATAGGACAGTGGTTAGAATTAAGTTTATGAAGTTTTATTCTAGAAATGGTGTTCCAATTATCTAGAGCTATATCATTTGTAAAATCTCTATCCAATTTCCTAGCCACCACCCTGTTATAGTGTCTTATGTACCACATATACTTGGCACCGGTAAGATTAATTTCAACCAGGATGTTAGACTTAATAAAAGATTTAAACTCCCTTGAAGCTATAGTTGAGTGAGTTGGTCTCATTTTCTCACTTGGAGAAATAATATCATTAAAGTCACCAACCACAAACCAAGGGTCATGAAAACTATTGTCTAAGAAAGAAACGTCATTCCATAGTTGTCTCATGTCTTGGTATCTATTCTTAGCATAGATAAAATATAAATAAATATGTGAGTGGTAAAAGGTAAAATCACAAGTGAAATCATGATCAAAAGTATGGAAAATATTAACATTCTAGATAGTATAGTGAGTAAATACCCAAATGGTTTCAATAGAATAACAGTTTTTACAAGTGCCTAAGAAGTTATAACTAGACTAACCAAGATGAGAAAAACGAGAGGATAAACATATCTTAGGTTCAGAAATTGAAAAAACTTTAGGATGATGAGTATTAATAAATATTTTTAAAAAAGTAAAAGTGTCATAGTTTTCTATTCCCTAACAATTCCAAAACAAAATATTCATTAAAACCTGTTTTTGGGGGTTGGAAACCCCTTTCTCTTATTCCCTAAACCCTTCCTCCTGAAAGATATTATAGGGGATTTTGTCAAGCCTTGATGGGACTTCATTCCCTGATTACTCCTAGTAATCACATGAGAAATTTTTGTAATATATGCATCTACCTCAGCATTTAAAGAGTCCTACAATATAGGATCTACAGGTTTTCTGTTATTTAAAACAGTCAATGTGCACTCAACCTGAACTGTAGGCAAGTCCTTGCAAGGCATATTAGTGGTTGATTTTGAAATGTAGTGGGTGACTTCCTTAGAATCAGTGGTATTTTTGTCACTACCTACACCTGAAACTGAAATAATGGGGTTGTACTTGACCTCAGGAGTAGCAGGAATATTGTCCTGTTTAGTGAGAACAGTGTGCTGAAGCTCTAAAACAGCACCATTGATATTGTTATCATTCATAACTTCCAAGTTAGAATGGATGGTCTAGATCAGATAAAGACTAAAGTCCCCTCTTTCATTAGTTGTGTGAAGTGGGAGACCAGCACACTGGTCACCCAAATCACTAACAGGGAGAACAGAATGGGTGGTTTTGTCCTCATGGTCATAATGTATGTTTAAGGAGTCAGGGGAATGCTTGGTGGAGGTATCGTTCATGTGTGACTCATTCAACACAGGATCTGTCTCAAGTTGAAACTATTTAATGATCTCTATAATAACATATTTTAATTCCTCAACAAAACAGTGTCATTCAGCTGCTTAAACATCCTCTTAAACTAATTCTACCCAATATTTCCCCACATTATCCCCATTGGGATTCAAATTCTTTAAGTTCTTCACCCATTTTTTAGTTTTCTTCTTGGAGGGCTCTAGTTTATCAAGGGTAGGGCATTTTTCCTTCTTTTGTTTTCTAATTTCAGTATATTCAGATTCAGTTGGTTGGGTAACTTGTTTCTTTACCACTCTACAATTTAAAATAGAATTCCCTATGATCTTACAAAGATCAAAAAATGGGGGCTTACACTCATATTCAATTTTAACTTTTGTTCTATAATCATTCGCATTGAAGGTGATAGTTTGCGGGATCTTAGATTATAAATTCACTTCTATCATAACTCTAGAAAAGAGTCCTAGCTCACCATTCAATTTTTGCTGATCAACCTTAAGGGGTGTGCCTATGAAAGAGGATATGTCATTTAAAATCTTAGGGTGCCAAAGGTAACAATTTAGACCATGAAATCTAACCCATATCTGGGCATAATTTTTCCTATGGGTGTGTGGATTGAAAACATAATCCCAATCAGAAATATGAAGTAGACCAGGTTTGAGTTGAGTATTTCTTATCTTCCATACTCTCTCTAACTCATCTTGGGAGGTAAACAGAATATAAAAATCTCCCTTCCCTATAGGTACAAGTTTCTAATTTGAAAAAACCCAACAATGAGAAATTCGATGTTTAAGATCGGAGTAAGACCAGGGTTTATCACCTATTATGTAAGAGATGCATCCCATAACTGAGAACTTACACATCTGGGCTCTTTTTTGAAGCGCTTCAGGATCATCCTTGACTGAAAATCCTTCATCATCTATCTTTTTTCACAAAGGAGGTTTCACAAATGAAATCTTGAGCAGATACAAGTCTTTGGTAACCTTGGGGAAAGAAATTCCTTTGGATTTTTTGATTGTTTCATGAGTAGGATTAGCTTCCTTGGGGGATTTTTTCTCTTTAATTTTTGAAGGCTTAGGATCAAAAATAACTCTCCCATTTAGGGTCAAAGGATTCCATGATTCACTTTATCTAGTGAGGAGAAGGGCAACCATCACCAAAAACATGAGATTTAGGATTTGAAAGCCAAGCTTTCGTCAAGTCTCTTGAGGAGTCTCACCACATTTTTCTGACCCCTTCTCAGAGCGGGAGTGATAAATCTTATGATTATGCCTAACTATATATCACGAATTATGATTAACAATGTTAATAATGTTGAGTTTCCAAACACACCATAGAAGATAAGAATGGAGTCTCATTGAAGTTCAGGGGATAAATATGATGAAGGAAAGAAGATTCAATTTTCTTCATGTAAATAATATAGTAAGAATAACCAAGGGGAATGTCTCAAAGGAACTAGGAGGTATTTTATGTGTGGAAAAGTGGGGCATATATTAGTTGGTTACTGGGGAAAAATTAATATTTCAGTTGATACGGTGAAAGGAAAAATTATTTATGCTAAAGTAACACTGACAATTCACTATCTTAAATGTGGGAAACATTGACATTATCCAAATAAAGTATATAATCCAAGGGATAATAAGAATGATAGGAACCAAAAAAATTCAAGATAAGGGAAATCATATGCAACCATAAATATGGAATTGGGTTCTAAAAATGGTATGTAATAGGGAACACTGATCACCCACTCAAGAACTGTGAGTGTTATATTCATATCTTGTTCAATATACTCCTCTGTACCTAGAATGGTTACTAAAAACATAAAATCATCACCCCTATGAATAGATGTTGAATTATTAATATAAACTTACAATGGTATGATTATTTTATCCCAAGTATATAAATCCTCTCTAATATATTTTTATAGAAAAATGCTTCATATAAAATACTATTATCATTCCTTTAGTCATACTTGATGTGATATTAGGCATGTATCGACTCTCATGACATAGAGGCTATGATAACTGAAAAGATAGGAAAATCACATTTAAAAATCACCCCATGACAAAATATTAATATAATGATAACTATAAACTCCCAATGAAAAATTACTTCTATGATATTGGTGTATTTAGCACAAATGGTTAAAGGAAAAAACTCAACATTAGTGATATTCCTATTATGAGGTAAAATTTTATTTCACTAATCATACCAAGGATAGTAAGGATAGAACCTCATTATAAATGAAATCTAGATTCATGTATATCTTATAAACACCCTTAACTATTTCATTAGTTAAGAATGATTAAAATTATAAGGAGACAATTTATTTAAGGTGGGTAAAATGAAATAACCCTAAATCTCATTATGTATTTTCCTTAAATAAATATTATATTAATAGCTTGTTCTACATGCAGCACCGAACTAAAAGGAATCTCCAATACATTAAAATAAAATATGACTGTAAAAACCTATCAATTTAATTCATGGGTATGAATAGGAGTAACTGAATTATGAAATATATATATATGAATATAAAGGTCATTTTATACAAATTTACTTAGTACAATTTGTGCTTAAAAATATATTTTACTAAATGTTGTATTTATATGCATTGTACTTTTTATTAAATAAAACTAACTATATTATTATTAAATTATTATTTTAAAACATAAAATATTTATTTATTAATTTTTATTTTATTAGTGTTTTATAGAAATTAATAATAAGAATTGCTGGTATTTTAGAAAGTAATTTTCCAATAAAAACAGTTTTTTATTATATTTTGTGATTTTATTTAAAGAAAAAATTCCCATATTTTAGAGCATGAATTTTAAAAAATGGAAGTCATCTCTAGATTCATCATTACAATATTATCTTAGGATAATTTTTTTGATATTTTTCTGAAAATATTTATTTTTAGTTACAAAATATCATTTTTTTTATAAATACCATGACTTTTAAGACATTATTATTATAAAAGTATGACTTGGGAATTTATGAAACACATTTCTAGAAAAAAATATCTATTTTATAAGTTAAATTTAAAATTTAAAATTGTTTATTTTAGTTTACAAGCTTCTGTTTGATATTTTAGAACTTAAGTAACACTATTCTTCAAAAATGTTTTTAATAAATTATACATTTATTGTATTAAAATTAATTTTAATAACTTTTATAAAGTAAAACTAATAAAATTGATTTAAAAATTTTATTTATAAGTTAAATATTATGTAATAAGTACCATTTTATTTTTATTCATAAAAATTAATTACTTAGGTAAAAACTAGTTGTCGCTCTAAAAGCCAGATATGTAAAAAGGGATAACCAAATGGTTAAATGGACTAACATGCCCAAAACATGTTTCTAATTGAATTTTTGAGGTTTTAATCAATAAAAACTTATATCCACTCTATTTTAAATTTTTTATTTTTCGTAACAAGTGAAACATGTTCTCTATTTATATTAAGATGAAATAATTACAAAAATATAATTATCATCACTTATGAAAGGGTTCTCTCACCACCCCTTAAAAACACTCAAAAATTTAGTTTTAATATTGAAAATATACCATTTTTACTTCTCCTATAATCTTATTTCACTTCCTTTAGCTTATATTTTTAAGAAGATATCATAATCCCTCTATTTCCAAGGAGTTTTCCAAGGGAAAACTCAAGTTCTCAATATAAGTAATAACCTTCCGCTATCATTGTTTCTTTTATATATTTCCCTTTCAAATGTATTTTTTTAAAATATTATATTATGAATTATTTATTTACATTATAATTAATGTTTTTAATTTTTTTAAATAACTACAAGCCACATTTCCCTTATTCCCTTAAGAAAAATGAAAATGATATTTGTGCGTACATGTGGACTATCGCCTCCATGAGTATCATTTTTCATTTTCCTTCACTAACATACAAGGTTAGTCATAATGTGGAATTTAATAAATAAGTATTATATTTATAACATGTTATATATTATAAAATAAAAAACATATTATATATTTCTCCCATTCTATGTAAAATGAAATCAATATCCATGTGTACGTGTGGACTACCGCTACCGTGGAATAGTATATTTTGTTTCTCATCACCGCCTTTCAAATATGGTAATGAGAATGGGTTTAATGGATAAATATTATTTTTATAAAATTAATAGTATTATTTTAAGACAAAACAGACAACTTATTAATAATATGAGCAATAAATGATCGTTGTAAATTCAATTATCTAAAACGAGCATACTAAGAGGGAAAACAGTTTATTAATACTATGTAATGGTTTTGTGTCTACTAAATATTATTATAATTATATTAAATTTTAATTTATCGCTTTATTAAAACCTAAACATATATCACTATGCTACTGTAATAATGATATTACAACTAAATCACTTCATAATCATTCATTAATTATGGTATGTTCATGTTTGATTCGGTCTAACCACCAACATGAAAAATGATATGAAATAATATCATGGATGATTATGGGAACTTAATTACTAATAATATATGATATAAAAAAGTAAATAATTATTTTATTTTGGTTTTGGAATTGTATTTTTAGTATTAAACTCATTAATTAAGATACCAGTGTATGTTCATTAAAAATCAATGATACATTCTCATCATCGATTTCATCATTAAGGATCATAACCAAAAATCTAATAAAATGAAATTATAATTTTATAAATAATTATAAATCAAAAATTAAAATACCTTTTATGATATTTTAATGATGAAATTTTAGAGAATAATGAATAGAAACACTTATATTATGAAACTAATACAAAATGATCAAGATTGGTCACACTCAATATTGAAAAAAGATAATAACTAACTAATATATATGTAGAGAGTAATTATAAGTGAATTTTATAAAATTTTATAGATAAAAATAATGTTTTTATATATTTTATTAATATAGTTATTTTTTAAACATGTTATATTTTCACTTTAGTGGAAGTTGGGAATTAAGGTAAACAGATATTTATCCCAATTTTAATTTCTTGAGACATATTTCATATTGTGCACTATGATATCTTTAATATGGAGGGATAGTGAGTAATGTATTAATTTTAACAAATTAATTTAATTCATGGTTTTTGAATATTAATATCATGTTCTTTCTTTAAATTAACTTTGAATTAAAGGATTCCAAGGTTGTAAGAATTTATTTGTCTCATTTTTAATTCTATAAGAAATTTTTGATATTTTAAACCATGTTTTTTTATAGTGTATACACTGTAAATATAAATCCCCAGCCTTAAACCTTACTTAATATTGAATTAAATGAATAATTCACATTAAGGATCTTTTTAGGTTTATAGTTTTAGAGAATTAGGAAATAACTATTACATCTCAAAAGATTACAAAGTAGACACTTCTACTAAGTTTCCATAGAATAAAAACTCTTAAAAAGAAACATTTCTAGTTCCATGATTTAGATATCATGACTTTTTCTTTGATCCCATCCTTGACCCTATTCCACATTAAGTCCTATGAAAAACATTTCAAAAACTTGGGGTGAACATAAAAAGATCAGTAAGGGATACACAAAGAATGAAAACTGTTAGTTTTTCAAAACAACATCCTTGACCCTATTCCACATTAATTCCTGTGAAAAACATTTCAAAAACTTGGGGTGAGAATAAAAAGCTCAGTAAGGGATACACAAAGAATGAAAACTAATAGTTTTTCAAAACAACATGTAAACCATGTATAATTTATCAAAGTAATACCTTTCACCTTTATGAAGTAGTAAAAACTATTCACTGAATAAAAGACCATTAATTACCCTTTTTTAACCAAAATATTACCATAAAACCCATATAAAGAACACATAACATATAAAGGTAACTTGGGACATAAACATACTTAAGCGGAATAACCATCCGGTCGACTTCCATACATATCACTTAATAGAATAGCCATACGGCCGACTTCCATACCCAATGCATTGGAGGTTATAATGTAACCATCTGTCCTGGTATTCACAGCACCACCCGTCATATGGTTTATCACGTAACCACCCGTCAAATGTCCAAGTACCATTATAAAATCATAAGACATAAAACAAACATAATGGAAAGAAAATATTTCCACATTCCGATCACAATATATCACTTAAATATATTGACATAACAAATCCATTATAAAAACCATTTTCAATACCAAAATACATAAAAGAGTATATAGTATTTATTTCATTTTAAAAAACATTACGGTTTGTTGAGGAAGACAAAGACCAAATAATACTCGCGGCGGCAAAAAAGTTCGTTGTCACCGCGTATGTTAAAAGAAACATTCCTTTTTGTCGTTTTTTAAAACACTTCATAGAAAAAGATTCATTTTGTATAAAATTAAAATTTAAAGGGGTTTATACACCGTATAAAGGAAAGTTGTGTATAAAACAAAATATGCCTCAATGAAAGGAGATTGAGACTAAGTCCCTTACCTTGGGTCCGACTTGACTCGATCATTCTTTAACGTCCTGGATAATAAACTTGAGTTAATTTCTACTTGATTAAGAACCTTTTTCAAGTTCATTATTCCTTTTATATCACTTATTACCATGTTATGAACACTATGTAATTATTTAAGTTAATAATGGTTGTTTTTTCGATCCTTGGTACTTGAGTCAATAATAAACTCTTTATAATTACAAGTTGTTCATGTGGTAAAATATCCATTATATCAAGAATCATATTCTTGATGTAGATATCATATATATCATATATATCCAGTATATAAATGCATTTATAATATTACATAATCATTTAGAGGTAAGAAATTAAATGCACCGTTCATGGAGACGGTAATCCGTACGTACGCATGAACACTACTTTCATTTCTACGTCATATTAATGGAATTAAAACTAAATGAGAGGTATGTATATTTTAATTCCAGACTTATATTTATCACTTATATGTAATATACATCATATATATCCATTATATATATGTACTTATAATAGTACATTACATTTGGGGATAAGAAATGAAATGCACCGTTCATGGAGACGGTAAGTCGTACGTACGCATTAACGCTAATTTCATTTATATCTCATACTTTAATGGATTGAAATCATAATGATATAAAGGTATATTATAATTCCAGTATAATATCATATATAATATCATTAAATCCATCCTTTATACGTCCCACGTATGGCATTAACGAATCAAATCACTTTGAGGGGGCGGTAGTCCGCACTTCCTAAAATGAAATTATCGTGTTTACCCACAATGGAAACCATAAAGGTATGCCACAAATGAAAAATACATAAGCTTAAGTAAAACATAAACATATTATATATCATATATAAATATATTTTCATCTTAATGGACACCTTTGAAGGTGTTATATGAGTGTTGAACAATCATCATTTTGTGAGGCAGAAATTCACTGTCCATAGAAACAGTATGTTCTTTAACCATTAGATGAAGGTGTT
This sequence comes from Viscum album, assembly GCA_963277665.1. Lineage (NCBI taxonomy): Eukaryota > Viridiplantae > Streptophyta > Magnoliopsida > Santalales > Viscaceae > Viscum > Viscum album. The sequence goes on along the minus strand of OY728156.1, from coordinate 2,057,366,059 downwards.
TGTAAGTGTAGCTCAAATCCTTCTTATAACAAAATTCTAGTATATTTAGGATACTGGTGTTTTTACAAAATAAATTAATATAAACATTTTAGGGGTTTGGAGAAGCAAAATAAAACATAAGAACACAAGAGAAGACACTACCTTTAAAACGGGTAACTCTTTTTGATTTGAGCTCAAAGGCTTCCTTGGGAAGACTTCTGCCCAAATTGAGGCTTCTAGGAGTAAGAGAAGGATGTGGAGAGACAAATTGGGCAGGGTTTGGCCAATCCAAATCCTTGAGAGGTGTGGGTAAGGAGGTACAGGTGGGGGCCTTTTATAAGAGGAGAGGAGGGGCACTCTTGGAAAGTTAAGAAAAGATACTTTATTATAAAATGATTTTCGGATAAAAAGGGTCCCACAATTATATATTTAGAGGATAATGTGATAATAGTTATAAATCCACACATCCAATAGGTTTTTGACAAGTTTAGGTCTTAGATTTTACATTATCTTTTCATTTTATTTAAATCGTTAAATAATGAGGTAATCGCTGCATCATCATGGTGTCATAAATAATTAAATTTATTTAATGTCTAAAAATTATAAAAGAAAATATAATGATGTATGAAATATTTTTATATTTCTAATGAATATTTATAGTCAAAAATATTACTTGTATAACCCCATTTAAAAAAAAATTAGTAAAACAACTCATGTTTGTGACATTTTAATTTTAACATTAAATAAAAAGTTATTAATGTCATTTTCCTACCAAAGTGGCTCCATGGGGTCCACAAGTTGACCCATGGATTTTATTGGTCTTTAATGACACATCCAATAAGGTTAGGTCATGTGTCTAGGTCATTTCATATTATTAAAACATTATTTTTACCTTAAACTACACTAATTACCTCTAATCGCGATTAATAAACTTAAAAGTTACTATTCACCAAAAAATTATTTTAATCCCATTGAACCACATTTTACTTCCTAATGAAAACCATTTATATCAGATTTTTGAAATTCAAAACACAAAGGTGGTAAATTTTCATTTAAACGAAAAATCAGTTTTTTAAGTACCACTTAGTGGTTTCACTATTCATCAAAAATTAAAGTTTTTTAGAAAAATACCAAAACTTCACCCTAAGATATATTTGATATTCCGAATTCAAAAATGATTTCTATTTTAAAAAATTCAAAACATATAAGTTACATTAATTAATTTAATAATTAATTCCCGCTGTCATGACAAATAGCATGTTTTTATGAAACAATATATATCAAAAGATTGACACTAGTTTAAGTCGAATTTCAAAGTGGAATTAATTCCAACGACCACTATTGGATTAAATGGTAAAAATATATTATAATTTCATTATAAACCCAATTCAAAAGATAATATAATCATATAAATAAATCATATAAATAAATCATATTAAAAAGAGGTTTTGAATTAAATTACAACATTTTTCACTATTCATTAAAAAATGAACTTTATCGGAAAAATACCAAAAATTTACACAAAGTAAATTTTGATGTCCCGATTATAAAGAAGAGTTTTATTTGGTCCAATATAATGTATAAGAGTGACCAAAACTATATTTAAAGAAGGTTCTCCATGAAAAGGCGATGAGTCGACCTTTAGTGAATATTAGAGTATCTATGCCTAAAATTGAATTCTTTTCTTATTTTAAGCCTTTATCTTTTATTGGAAAAATGTAAAACCATTTAACAAACATATATAATCATATTTTAGTTGTTTCTATTCATTCCCTCCAATACAATGGCTACGTGTTAACTACCATTTAAAATAATATTATTATATTACTAGTGTGCAACGTAAGTTTTCAAAGAAACTCATTGTTGTGTATCGAGTACGCTATCGAACATAGAAACCCCTTTAAAGTAAAATTAATATTTAATTCACAAATATTAATAAATATGAAAATTATTTATTCTTTATTTACCCGGGATGTTACATCCTTCCCCCCTTTTGGGAATTTTGTCCTCGTAATTTTAATCACTTATCAAAATAAGTGGGGGTATTTATCCCTCGTATAATTTTCATATTCTCATGTGTCCTCTTCAACCATATGGTTTTTCCAAAAAACCTTTACCTGGTGAATTACCTTATTTCGCAACACTTTCTCTCTTCGGTCAAGAATCTGGACTGGTTGTTCTTCATAAGAGAGATTCTCTTCCAACCGAACTACCTCTGGGCTCAAAACATGAGATGGATCTGGCATATACTTTCTCAACATCGAAACATGAAAAACATTGTGTACCTGAGATAAAATCAGAGGTAAAGACACTCGGTAAGCAACTGATCCAACTCTCTCTAGAATTTCATATGGTTCAATGAAACTTGGACTCAGCTTTCCTTTCTTACCAAATCATATCACACTTTTCCACGGTGAAACTTTGAGAAAAACATGATCACCTACCTCGAAAGATAGATCCTTCCTCCGGTTATCCACATAACTTTTTTGTCTGCTCTGAGCTGTTCTCATGTGTTTCTAAATCAACTGAACTTTTTTTGCCATCTCTTCTACCAATTTTAGTCCCATCAGCTTCCTTTCACCCACTTCATCCCAAAAAGCTGGAGTTCGACACCGCTTCCCATATAATGCCTCAAACGGATCCATCTGTATATTGAAATGAAAACTGTTATTATATAAAAATTCAACCAAAGAAAGATGTTGGTCCCAAATTCCCTGATAATCCATCGAGAAAGCATGTAGCATATCCTCCAAGGTTTGAATTGTTCGTTCTGACTGCCCATCTGATTGCGGATGAAAAGTTTTAATAAAATTTAATTCAGTACCCAATGACATCTGAAGGCCTTTCTAAAAGTTATAAGTAAACCTCGGATCATGATCAGATACAATGGAGAGGGGAATTTCCATGCAACCTGACTATCTCCTTAAGATACAATCTATAAAGTTGATCTAGAGAGAATGTATCTCGATTATGAAGGAAATGAGCAGATTTAGTCAATCGATCAACAATAACCCAGATTGCATTATTACCTCAAGATGTCCTTAGAAATCCCACAATAAAGTCCATGGATACATTTTCCCATTTCCACTATGGCACCGGTAAAGGCTGAAGCATCCCTTTTGGTAACTACCGCTCTGCTTTAACCTGCTGACAAGTCAAACACTTTACAGTAAAATCAGCAATATCTCTTTTCATTCCATCCCACCAATAATACTCCAACAGATCTATGTACATCTTAGTACTGCCAGGATGAACTAAAAACGGGGAACTATGAGCCTCACATAACAACTCACCCTTCAACTGTGAATCACAATGCGCACATAATCTCTTCCCAAACCTCAAAACACAATCATTATCAATGTTGAATTCAGGCAACTTACCCTTCTGAACCAGCTCTACCTTTTTCTGTAACTCACTGTCTTGCTTCTGTGCTTGCTTGATTCTATCTGATAGAGAAGATTTCACTGATACCTGAAACAAAACAGAAGAACTTCCCACACAAACAACTTCCATTCCAAAGTTCATCAAATCAAAAACCAAAGGATCTCGTTCCAAACGTAGCATGGTTAATGAAGCATTAATTTTTCGACTCAAAGCATCAGCCACTTTATTTGCTTTTCCCGGATGGTAATGAATTGTACAATCATAATCCTTGATTAATTCCAGCCATCTCCTCTATCTCATGTTCAATTCTTTCTGAGTGAATATATACTTTAAACTTTTGTGATCAGTATATATTTCACACTGTACTCCATACAAATGATGCCTCCAAATTTTTAGAGCAAAAATAACAGCAGCTAATTCCAAATCATGTGTAGGGTAATTTACCTCATGATTTTTCAACTGACGTGAAGCATATGTAATTACCTGATCATTATGCATAAGGACACATCCAAGTACCTTCAATGAAGCATCACTGTATATAACAAACTCACCATTCCTGGAACAAAGTGCCAAAACTGGATCATTCACCAATCTTCTTTTCAACTCCTGAAAATAATCATCACATTCTTTTGTCCAGATAAACTTAACACCCTTCCGAGTTAGCTTAGTCATTGGACTAGATAACCGTGAAAAAATTTCAACAAACCTTCAGTAGTAACCAGCCAAACCAAGGAAACTACGGATCTCGATTACATTTGTGGGTCTTGGCCATTCTTCAACAACTTTTGTTTTAGCAGGATCAACAGTTATGCCATTTTTTGAAACAATGTGACCAAGGAAAGAAATTTGTTGTAACCAAAACTCACACTTGCTAAATTTTACATACAGTTTCTTTTCTTTTAAGGTTTGCAAGATAAACCTTAAATGACTTTCATGATCCTCTTTACTTTTAGAAAACACCAAAATATCATCAATGAAAACAACCACAAAATTATCCAAGAACTCATGGAAAATTCTATTCATAAGGTCCATGAATACAACAGGTGCATTGGTTAACCCAAAAGGCATAACTACAAATTCATAATAGCCATATCTAGTACGGAACACAGTCTTCGGAACATCTGCTTCTTTAACTTTAAACTGATGGTACCCCGACCTCAAGTCAATCTTCGAAAAATACTGAGCTCCTTGGAGCTGATCAAACAAATCATCGATATGAGGCAAAGGATACTTGTTCTTAATAGTGATATTATTCAAGGCTCTATAATCAATGAAAAGTCTCATTGAACCATCTTTCTTTTTAACAAACAAGATAGGATCACCCCATGGTGATGTGCTAGGTCGAATGAAACCTTTATCTAATAACTCCTGCAATTGCTTCTTTAACTCTAAAAGTTCAACTTGAGCCATTCGATAAGGGGGTTTTGAAATTGTCTTAGAATCAGGAACTAAGACAAAAGTAAATTCAACTTCCAGATCATGAATAATACCAAGCATCTCATCAGGAAAAACATCAAGATACTCATTTACCACTGGAACATCATTAATCTAAACAGTTCCTTTATTTTCAACAATATGTGCAAGGTAACATTCATTTCCATATTTTAATAGTTTCTCAATTTCCTGGTATGTTATCAAAATCAAGGGTTCATTCTTGTACACAAACCGAAAATCTTTCTAAAAAGAAACCATTTTAGCTCTGCATTCAATCTTAGCATGATAAACAGAAAGCCAATCCATGCCCAAAATAACATCAAACTCTACTAGATTCAAAACAATAAGGTTTGCTGGTAGACTCTTTCTGAACACAAGGATAGGGAGTTTCTTATAATTTCTTTTTGTCTCAACGTTCCCTCCAGGTGTTTTTACCAAAAGTTCAGGATTCATATATTGATATGGAATTCCCAATTTACTAGAAAACTTCTCAGAAATGAAAGAATGTGTAGACCCTGAATCAAATAACACATTGGCATAATCTGAACAGACAAACAGTGTACCTGGTACTACTTCATTCGATGGCCCAACATCTGATGAAGTAGTTGCAAAGGATTTCACCACCCCTTTCTGCTTGTAGTCTGGATGCTTTCCCCCAATTGAGTTCTTCTTTAGACACTCATTTGCATAATGACCCATTTCAATACACTTAAAACATCTTACTGCTGGATTTTCATTGCCTGGTTGATCATCTTCCTTACAGTTACGAGCAATATGACCTAACTTACCACACCGAAAGCACTTTCCAGACTTGGATAAACATTCTCCAAGATGAATTTTACCACACTTCTCACAGGATGGATATTTTATTTTCTTACCTCCTTATTTCTTTGATTAATTCTTCCCCTTTGCCTACCAACTGGACCTCTTATTCTGTTGTTTGTCAAATAACATCTGATCATCGGCAAACTCCATTTTCACTTTCTTCGCACATCAAAAAAAATCATAACTTTTGAACTCACGAGAAGCTAAATCCCTTTGATACTTTGGCTTTAACCCTGAGTAAAAACAGTTGATTTTACTATCAAGATCTCGTATGAAGTTTGGAGAATACCTTGCCAGTCGAGTGAAATTTTCTTCATAAGCAGCCACTGATTCATCCTCCTACCTCAATTCTAGGAATTGTCTTTCCATCCTAAGACGAACCACCTTAGGAAAATATTTCTCAAGAAACATACCTTTGAATTCATCCCAGTGAAGATCATCAACCTCATAACTATCCCTGATATTTTTCACCATCGACCACCACTGATCAGCTTCTCCTTCAAAACGGTAAACAGCAAGACTAACCTTTTGATGTTCTGAACACCCCATGACATCAAAAATCTTCTCCAGTGCTTTAATCCACCCTTCAGCAAGCACGGGGTCAGATGATCCTCTGAATGATGGGGGATGTTGCCTCATGAAATGTTCCACCACTGACATGTTCCTCTACGGTTGATCTGGTTGATCTCGTGCATGGATACCACCACCATTTATAGCCTAAGTCAATTGTGTCATCACTGCAACAAACTGTTCAGTTCCGATTCCGACCATCTCAGGTTGCTGATTTGGAAGGTTGTCTTCCTCCTGATTTCTTCCCAACATAGCTTCTTTGTTTCCTCTGCGGAAAACCATTCTGAACACAGAAATATCTTAGGTGAAGCAACATGGTAATATTTAAATGCTATATCATTTCAATCATACCATAAATTAATTTATAATTTAACAATATTCTAACTCCTAAAGTTGTCTAAACCGACCTTTGATACCAACTATAAAGCCTTATCCTTAAACCTTACTTAATATTGAATTAAATAAATAATTCACATTGAGAATCTTTTCAGGTTTAGAGTTTTAGAGAATTAGGACATAACTATTACATCTCAAAAGATTACAAAGTAGGCACTTCTACTAAGTTTCCATAGAATAAAAACTCTTAAAAAGAAACATGTCTAGTTCCATGATTTAGATAGCATTACTTTTCCATGATCCCATCCTTGACCCTATTCCACATTAAGTCCAGTGAAAAACATTTCAAAAACCTGGGGTGAGCATAAAAAGCTCAGTAAGGGATACACAAAGAATTAGAACTATTAGTTTTTCAAAACAACAAGTAAACCATGTATAATTTATCAAAGTAATACCTTTCACATTTATGAAGTAGTAAAAACTCTTCACTGAATAAAAGACCATTATTTACCCTTTTCTAACCAAAAGATTACCATAAAACCCATATAAAGAACACAAATCATATAAAGGTAACTTGGGACATAAACATACTTAAGTGGAATAACCATTTGGTAGACTTCCACACATATCACTTAATGGAATAGCCATACGGCCGACTTCCATACCCAATGCATTAGAGGTTATAACGTAACCACCGGTCCTGGTATTCACGGAACCACCCGTCATATGGTTTATCACGTAACCACCCATCAAATGTCCAAGTACCATTATAAAATCATAAGACATAAAACAAATATAATGGAAAGAAAACATTTCCACATTCCGATCACAATATATCACTTAAATATATTGACATAACAAATCCATTATAAAAACCATTTTCAATACCAAAATATATAAAAGAGTATATGGTTTTTATTTCATTTTAAAAAACATTATGGCTTGTTGAGGAATCCAAAGACCAAATAATACTCGCGGCGGCGGAAAAGGTCGTTGTCACCACGTATGTTAAAAGAAACATTCTTTTTTGTCGTTTTGTAAAACGCTTCGTAGAAAAAGATTCCTTTTGTATAAAATTAAAATTAAGAGGGTTTTATACACCTTATAAAGGAAATTTGTGTATAAAACAAAATATTCCTCAATGAAAGGAGATTGAGACGAAGTCCCTTACCTTGGGTCTGACTTGACTCGATTGTTCTTTAACTTCCTGAATAATAAACTTGAGTTAATTTCTACTTGCTTAAGAACCTTTTTCAAGTTCATTATTCCTTTTATATCAAATATTACCATTTTATGAACACTATGTAATTATTTAAGTTAATAATGGTCGTTTTGTCGATCCTTGGTACTTGAGTCAAAAATAAACTCTTTATAATTACAAGTTGTTCATGTGGTAAAATATCCATTATATCAAGAATTATATTCATGATGTAGATATCATATATATCATATATATCCAATATGTAAATTAATTTATAATATTACATAATCATTTAGAGGTAAGAAATTAAATGCACCGTTCATGGAGACGTTAAGTCGTGCGTACGCATTAACGCTACTTTCATTTCTATGTCATATTAATGGAATTAAAACTAAATGAGAGGTATGTATATTTTAATTACAGAATTATATTCATCACTTATATGTAACATACATCATATATATACATTATATATATGTACTTATAATAGTACATTACATTTGGGGATAAGAAATGAAATGCACCGTTCATAGAGACGGTAAGTCGTACGTACGCATGAACGCTACTTTCATTTCTATATCATACTTTAATGGAGTAAAATCATAATGATATAAAGGTATATTATAATTCCAGTATAATATCATATATAATATCATTAAATTTATCCTTTATACGTCCCACGTATGGCATTAACGAATCAAATCACTTTGAGGGGGCGGTAGTCTGCACTTCCTAAAATGAAATTATCGTGTTTACCCACAATAGAAACCATAAAGTTATGACACAAATGAAAAATACAGAAGCTTAAGTAAAACATAAACATATTATATATCATATATAAATATATTTTCATCTTAATGGCCACCTTTGAAGGTGTTATATGAGTGTTGAACAATCATCATTTCGTGAGGCAGAAATTCACCATTCACAGAAACAGTATGTTCTTTAACCATTAGATGAAGGTGTGTGTAAGTGTAGCTCGAATACTTCTTATACCAACATCCTAGTATATTTAGGATACTGGTTTTGTTACAAAATAAATTAATAAAAATAGTTTAGGGGATTGGAGAATCAAAATAAAACATAAGAACACAAGAGAAGACACTACCTTTAAAACGGGTATATCTTTTTGATTTGAGCTCAAAGGCTTCCTTGGGAATAATTATGCCCAATGTGAGGCTTCTAGGAGTAATAGAGGGATGTGGAGAGGCAAAGTGGGCAGGTTTTGGCCAAGCCAAAGGCTTGAGAGGTGTGGGTAAGGAGGTAGAGGTGGGGGCCTTTTATAAGAGGAGAGGAGGGGCACTCTTGGAAAGTTAAGAAAAGATACTTTATTATAAAATGGTTTTCGGATAAAAAGGGTCCCACAATTATATATTTATAGGATAATGTGATAAGGGTTCTAAATCCACCCATACAATAGGTTTTTTACAAGTGTAGGTCTTAGATTTTACATTATCTTTTCATTTTATTTAAATCGTTAAATAATGAGGTAATCGCTCCATCATCATGGTGTCATAAATAATTTAATTTATTTAATGTCTAAAAATTATAAAAAAATATAATTATGTATGAAATATTTTTATCTTTATAATGAATATTTATAGTCAAATATATGACTTGTATAACCCCATTTAAAAATTGTTTTAGTAAAACAAGTCATGTTTGTGACATTTTAATTTTAACATTAAATAAAAAGTTATTAATGTCATTTTCCTACCAAAGTGGCTCCATGGGGTCCCCAAGTTGACCCATGGATTTTCTTGGTCGGCCATGACACATCAAATAAGGGTAGGACATGTCTTTAGGTCATTTCATATTATTAAAACATTATTTTTACCTTAAACTACACTAATTACCTCTAATCGCGATTAATAAACTTAAAAGTTACTATTCACCAAAAAATTATTTTAATCCCATTGAACCACATTTTACTTCCAAATGAAATCCATGTGTCAGATTTTTGAAATTCAAAACACAAAGGTGGTAAAATTTCATTTAAATGAAAAATCAGTTTTTTAAGTACCACTTAGTGGTTTCACTATTAATCAAAAATTGAAGTTTTTTAGAAAAATACCAAAACTTCACCCTAAGCTATATTTGATATTCCGAATTCAAAAATGATGTCTTTTTTAAAAAATTCTAAACATATAAGTTACATTAATTAATTTAATAATTAATTCCCGTTGTCATGACAAATAGCGTGTTTTTATGAAACAATATATATCAAAAGATTGACACTAGTTTAAGTCCAATTTCAAAGTGGAATTAATTCCAACGACCACTATTGGATTAAATGGTAAAAATATATTCTAATTTAACTCTAAAACCAATTCAAAAGATAATCTAATAATATAAATAAATCATATTAAAAAGAGCTTTTGAATTATAATACAACATTTTTCATTGTTCATTAAAAATGAACTTTATCGGAAAAATACCAAAAATTTACACAAAGTAAATTTTGATGTCCCGATTATAAAGAAGAGTTTTATTTGGTGAAATAGAATGTATAAGAGTGACCAAAACTATATTTAAAGAAGGTTCACCATGAAAAGGTGATAAGTTGACCTTTAGTGAATATTAGAGTATCTATGCCTAAAATTGAATTATATTCTTATTTTAAGCCTTTATCTTTTATTGGACAAATGGAAAACCATTTAACAAACATATATAATCATATTTTAGTTTTTTCTATTCATTCCCTCCAATACAACGGCTACGTGTTAACTACCATTTAAAATAATATTATTATATTACTAGTGTGCAACGTAAGTTTTCAAAGAAATTCATTATTGCGTATCGAGTACGCTATCAAACATAGAAACCCCTTTAAAGTAATATTAATATTTAATTAACAAATATTAATAAATATGAAAATGCTTTATTCTTTATTTACCTGGGATGTTACAATAAATTTTTGATATTATATCATAAATTATATTTTATTCATATTCTTTTAAGTATAATTTTAATATCTCTCTTTAAATGGGTTTTGATTAAAATTTTACAAACACTAAGAGGGTTTCTTTGCCAATATTATCTTAAAATAAAGTTTGTTATTGAAAGATAATTCATCTAATAAATGTTTTTATTTCTAAAACACCTCAAAATTTTATTTGGTTATTCATGTAGTTTTAAATTTACCCAAGAAATTTAATTTACCCTTTACTCATATTTTACCCAAAGTGTTTCTTGTAAGTGAAATTGACATCGTCTCTTCATTTTGGTCGAGAATCTCCCTTTCCCATGTTCATATTCATAGGATGTTTTTAAAAATGTACTTATCTAATCCTCAATAATTGATTAAGGTTCATTTTTTATTACATTTATATTCATTAAAATATATTTAAATAAATTTTTAACATTTTTTATATGGGTTGTTTTCATCAAAGTGTGAAAAAAATCACTTTTTAAAATTTTATACATGAACACATTTTTATATAAAACTTACTCTATAAAATTTCTTGGTTTCTAAAATAAATTATAATCATCCATGTTTTATAAAATATTTTTTTTATTACAAATAATTTTAAAAGAATAAGGAAATTTCTTATTTCTAAAGTGATTTTTCTAATTCTATTAAAAAAAAATTTCATTTATGTCTCCAACTATGGAAATATTTTATACTTGGTCAAGGAAATTATTCAAATGATACCATCCACCTTATTTATTTGGATGGAATATGTGATGTTCTTATCTATTGGAGGAATGGTCTATCATTTCCTTTGTCTTGCCTAATCATACCCTTTTTATAAATATTATTTTTCTTCTAATGTATTTCCTCTATAAAAAATCTACATTCCATTCCATTGATTGATGGGTGTTTAACTAGATGTTATATATCGATTGATTAGGGAAATTATTAACTAAACTATATATCTTTTATCTATATGGTGTAAATATCCTATACCAGATCATATTAATTAAAGTTTATTTACCTAGAATGTTTCAAAATATAATTGGATACCCATTTATTTCCCATGATTTTATCATTTTATGATTATTTATGGGGTTATGAATGATTTTACTTATGTGAATCCATTTAAAAAGCATATGAAACACATTTTATTTCCATGGGTCCTTAATGATTTGATGAATGAAACCCATTTTTCCCATGGATTTTTTATTATATAATGAATGATTGATTTAAAGTGGCACAAATAAGTATGGATGAATGATGGGTGGGGTCCTATATTTCTCTTCAATGCATTGGTTTAAAGTTTATATCCCATGAGACATGTATACGCTGACACAATTTAGCTACTCGCAAGTGTGTGTGAAAGTGTGTGACTCACAAAGGTGATGTTTCCCTATTGTAATGTTTTTTCATATTTTTAATGTTTCCTAATGTTATTATCTCATAGATCATGTTTATTGACTAATGATTCATCTCTTTTGATTCATGTTTTTGTATTATGCCATGACTCGTGATTTGTGCTCTATTATTTGTTGTTTGTGATTCTCCTATGTTATTTTCATATAACTAGATTATACATATATGCTTGTCTTATGTTTATTTATGATATTTTATTATTATAACTTATGTTTACCCTTACTGATCATTTGATATCACCCCTTATTATCCTTCCTTTTACCTAGGTTATGAAGAAAATTAATACATATGATGTGTCTTAAAGAGTATCTTGTGTGTAGAAATTGTGGGAGATACTGGAGACTTGTTATGGATTATGTAATTGCTTATATAGTGAGAAAATTATAAATTGGTGAAAAAAAGATATGGGTTTTTTAGTTGTTTTTTTCCTGGTTATCTAAAATTCAAAGACTAAAATATTGTGGGAATGTATTATAATGGAATATTTTATTTTATTTAAGTGATTATAGGACTGTCACATATATGGGTTTTTATAGTCTGATAATCCCATAGGGTGTATTCCAGCCCTTGGATCTAATATTTTTAGTTTGGTTTGACAATATACTCAAAAATTCCTTTAATCTCCCCATTAGACACTTCATCTTACACATTAATTTGTGGATGATATGGTGTTTAAGTTTTATGATACACTCCATACTTCCTCATCAAGGATTTCATACTCATATTGAAAAGGTGGGTTCCTTAATCACTGATGATGACTCTTGGAACTCGAATCTTATAAAAGATATCAATCCTGATAAAATCACACATAATTTTAGCATCATTGGTTTTTTGGCCTTAGCTTCCACCCATTTTAAAACATAATCAAATAAAATTAATATGTATTAATTACCAAAATTCATGGGAAAATTATCATAAAATATATTCCTCAAACATCAAAAATTTAATAAAAACTAACTGGATTTTGAGAAATTTCTTATATTTTTGAAATATTTCTAGAAAATTGACATGTTTCAAACCTCATGAGAAATTCATGAGCATATTTGAACAATTTGTTCCAATAAATTCATAACTCTAAAAAATTTCTTATTTTTATTTTGAGGTCCAAAGTGGCCTCTACAATCTAATGTGTTACAAAATTCAAAACTATATTTTATTTCACTCGCATTTAATAATTTTTTTATTACTTGTTCATTATAAAATTTTACTCATGTATATTTCTTCCCAAAAATAAAATTTTGAATCAAATTTTAGTCTCAAAATTTATTGGGTGTTTAAATGAGATGGTATCTGGGAAGTTGATAAATAATTTACCTTATATTCATACTGGAGTACTTATTCTTCAATAAAATAAATCTTCTCTCCAAGAATGTGATCATTCAATGGGTCTTGGTTTGGAATTTTTATTTTATAAATTTTGGGTGGTTTACTTATGTGATCAGCTACTTAGTTCTTGTATATTTTCTTATCCTTGGTCTCTAGATTTAACTCTCAATGTTGTAGCATCCATCTAACCAATATGTGATTTAAACTCTCTTTTTAATCAAGTTACAAAGAGTTTTATGATAAAAAATAACTATACCTTTAGTTTTAAGAAAATAAGATCAAAATTTATCTAAGGAAAAAACTACTAAGAATTCTTTTTTAGTGGTTGTATAGTATATTTTGGCAGTATCCAAAGTTATGGAGGCATAGAAAATTTCTTGAGCTTTTTCTTCTACTCTTTGGGACATCAAAACCCCAAAGGATTTGTTTTAATCATCACATAGTAATTCAAAATTTTCTCCCAATTTAGTGGTTGCATCACTGGTGGTTTTATCAATCTTCTCTTTAACTCATCCAAATATATTCTCCACTCATCGTTAAAATAAAAATAATTAACTTTTAAAAGTAATTTGGAAAGAGATAGAACAATCTTACTAAATATTTTGATAATCCTTTTATAGAAACCTATATTCCCTAGAAATTATCTAACATGTTTCATGCAAGTTGGGTAATGAAATGAATGTATCACCTCAATTTTATATTTATCCACCTCAATTCCATTGTGTGAAATGAAATTCCCTAAGACGAGTACCTTTTTTTACCATGACATGGAACTTTTAAAAATTTAGAGTCATGTTCTTTTCAAGGAAGTTTTTAATAATTTTTCAAAATTATTCAAAAAATATTAAAATGAATTAAAAAAGATAGTAAATTCATCTCAAAATACCACAAAAAATCTTTAATATGGTCTAAAAATACACTTATCATGCTCATATGAAACATTCCAAAGGAATTAAATATCCCAATGTTAATTCTATTGTAAGAAAAATTGTCAGAGGGACATGTGAAGGCAGTCTTATCTTGGTCCTATGTGGCAATAGGCACTTAAAAACATCCAAAAAAAATTAAGAAGAAATAATGTGTTTTCCCTACTAACCATTCTAACATCTGGTTAATAAAATGAATGTGTAAATGATCTTTCCTAGTGAGATGGTTCAAAAATTTCCAACTATCTTGAATTATCATAGGGATAAGCTCATTTTCTCTATTATTCACATTGGTTAATCCTATTTTCTAGGGAATTATATGGATTGGGCTTAACCATTTTAATTCATAGATTGTCTAAATGATATATGTTACCAATAACTTCTCTATATATTTTTTCATTGCCTCCATTATGGTGAGATTTATCCTTTTTTGGGGTTGCCATGTAACACCCTGAGATTTTGTGAAATATTTTTTTCAAATTAATTCTATCTATTCGATATTTTGTGTTACATATAACATTGAGTTTATCTTGTGTTACATGAAACGCAGAGTTTAAACAAAACATGTTATACTATTAAAATATTATTATTTAAAATGATAGTTATCTCCTAGCCATCAGAGTGGCGAGTATAAATAGGATTAACTAAATTATGAAAATATATGGTTTAAAAATTTATATAAAATTAATTCTTTAGTTCCCAATTAATTTAAAATGAAAATAAAAACTATTAAAAAATAAAGGTAATCCTTTTCTGAAAAACCATGTTTATGAAAAAAACACATTTTACCTCAATAAATTAAAAAAACACTTTTAACAAATGATTTTAATGAAACTTATATACTATTTATTCAATCAAATATTTAACATTAATCTTATGTGTTTTCTAGAAAATAGATAAGAATTAATCCAATTTTACGCTTAAAAACTATATTTTTTTTTAAAAACGGTGTTTTCACCTTTTGCGCACTTACTTTAAAACTAATTTTTGATCATTTTAGAACTTTTTGTTTTCAAAAATAAATTTTATTCTTTAAATCATCATGCTGTTATTATATTAGGTTTAATTTTTGAGAGTTTTCTGAAAAGATTTTTATTTTGATGAATAGTAAAAAATATTGAATATTAATTGAAAATTGTCTTTTTGTTTAAATTATTTATAAAGTTATATAATATTTTATTTTTTTAAAATTAAAACTAGTTCAATTATATATATATTAATCCAATTTAGTTCATTTTAATCATTTTCATATTGAATTTTGATATAAACACTTTGTAAACTTTTGAAAATTTTCACTTTGAAAAACCGACTTTCTCGTCACATTTACAGGATTATTTTTAAATTAAATATTACCAATTATGTGAATGGAAATAGGAAAAATGGATTAAATGTTTTTAGTCATAATAATTTATATTATCTAATAAGTTGAACTTAATTTTTTAACATAATGAATAGTTAAAATTAAAAAAAATTATCTATCACAGTTAAGGTAAAAATGGAATTACTAGGGGTTAAACTAAAAAGATAGGTGTTAAAA
The DNA here is from genome assembly GCA_963277665.1 of Viscum album. Taxonomy (NCBI): domain Eukaryota; kingdom Viridiplantae; phylum Streptophyta; class Magnoliopsida; order Santalales; family Viscaceae; genus Viscum; species Viscum album. The sequence goes on along the minus strand of OY728156.1, from coordinate 2,057,350,208 downwards.
TTACCTATAAAATTGTATAAAATACTTTTTATGTGGATATTTAGAACATATAATATATAATTATATATAATAATCCATTTTTTAGCCTTTTGGCATTATAAAAACATGGGTACGCCTTTTCTTTTCAAATAATTACAAGTGTGTCACTCACCTCACTTATAAAAGGCCACCCCCTCTACTGTCCTCTTCACACCATCAAATCCTTTTGGTATGGACAATATCTACCCAAATAACTTTTCAAATTACCAAATATCATACTATAATCCTTATTTTGGTCATAAATCCAACATTTAAAGGCTTTTGGTGCAAACCTAATGAGGTTACCCAAGGAAGAGGTAATGTTCTTAAACGCACGTTTTTATTTTATTTATTCTTCACCTCCTTAAATTATTATTAAACCATGAAGATATAATAAACTTAGTATATTAAATATACTAATATTTTTTATGTTATGTTCATAACCTAAAACCATCCCCACTTCCATGAAATGGGTTTTGAAATCATTATTCATGTGTACGAAGGACTACCACCTCATGAACTGATGTTGATCATTTTTCCATTATCACCTCTCACGGTAGGGTATGATGATGGATATAAAGTATATATATTATATTTATAACATAATTATACCTATTTAGTCATTATATCATATATAAATTTTTTACTTTCCATTTCTTAGGGGATACGATAATATCGCTCGTGTGTATAGCGGACTATCGCCTCGCGAAGCAATGTGATTCGTTTTTCACTAATGCTTTATATGGAAGATAATAAGGGTAAATATAATGAATATATGGGAAATTCGAGACATAATTATGATATTAATTATATATTTATCGTTATAAATAGATAATATATCATTTTATTTCTTACCTTTTCCCTTACTGAAAGATGATAATGTCGTTCATGTATGTGTGGACTATCACTTTCATAAAGCGATGTGAGTCTCTCTTTTTATCACCACACCACATAGATGATATTTATAAGTATATTTAAAGTAATAATATTTTATTAATAATATTATTATCATTATGTAAATATAAATTATTACTTACCTACCTTTCATAATGATCATTGAAAAATTGAAACTTTACTCAGGCGTACATATGGCATATCGTCTTCATGATCATAACATACTTAATTTCTCAAAAACAAATTTCATGATTGGTATTAAAATTATAATTTTTTTATAAATATGATGATTATTTCATCATTATTATTATGGATATTATGGTACCATGATCAAAGTATGAGGACCAAAAATAACGAATCAAAAATATACAAAAAACAAATCAGTTATTACCCAAAACATGATTTTAACAATGAAATTTTAATAAAAGGGTAATAAATGGTTATTATTAAATCATATATGATATGATATATATATATATATATATAATTTTAGTTATATTATATATATATATATATATTATAGGAGGTTTTAATGTGTATAAAGTAAGTTGATACTTAAGGTAAGGGATTTCTAGTCTCTCTTTTATTTCAGGGAGACATATGCAAATTCCCCACTCATTTGTTTAGTGTGATATATACACTTCCCATTTGAAATTTTATATAATAAATATCATAATTTTGAAAATATTTAATGTTTTATTTTATGTTATGATTTATTGGGGCTTATGATTCAAAATATTGATAAAGCGATGAGGGATTTATGTCTCGCTTTTTTACTTCTATAAGACACATGCCATATTCACCACCTATTTATTTTATTTGGTGTATATAATTACCCTAGATGTATTTTATGAGGATTATCATAAAAACTATAGGTATTAAATATCTATTTAAGGATCACTCTTTCATTGGTATTATGTTCCAAATGTTACCAAAGTAGTAATGGATTTAGGTTACAATCTCATTGTTTATCAGGATTATTTATGATTAAGTCTCCAATGTTAAAATATTATGATCTGCCTATAAATAATTACCATTAATTTTATTATACTTTATTTTTTCATGACATTTTAATGTAATAGTATAATTTTCAACTCATTGGTACCTAAAATAATTGATAATTTCTTTTAAGAGAAATCATCTGTATTTCTATCTTCAGTCGAAAACCCTTTTTATTCCAAAATCGTGTTTTCTAAAAATATTTTTAACATTATTAAAATGGTTTATTAAAGAAATTTTTACTGATTTTTTACTTTTTATAAAAAAAAATTGAAAGGAATCTTTATGTTCTTTTCCAAACAATTTTTGTTTAGATTTTACCAAAAATTTGAAATGAATTTTTCTTTACATTCATGACTTGATTAGTATTTACCACTATTATGAACACTCAATTATTTCAAGATTCCCTTATAATTTTTAAAATCCGTTTTCAAATAAAATTGTTTCCTTAATAATTTATATTTTTTATATTTTAAAAAAAAGATTTCAAAGTGGAAAGGATATTTTCCTTGAGAAAAGTTATCATGTGGCACACATATGTATGATTTTAATTATATGATATGTGGTACCTATATCTCCCTCCAATTAATTGGGTAAAGATTTATATATAATGAGATAGACAGGACTGGAATAGGGAGTGAACCTGGTTTAGTAAGGTACTTTATCTACATGGCCTTGTGAGTAAACCTTGACTACTATGATGGTTTGGGGAGTAAACACATTACACTACGATAACCTTGGTAGTGATCCTTGACTACTATTGAAATTAGTTTTGTGCTTATATATATACCAAAAATCTATTTATTATTCCAATGTTATGCACTCATGGATCATGTTATTTGATTCCCTTATGATTTGTGTCTTATGAACTATCAATATTTATTCCATGACTTGATATTATGATCTTTGATATATGAAGAATGGTTTTAAAATTTTATACTTATGTTATCGTACCCTTATGTTCATGTTATGCTTATATATCTCCCTTGTTTAACCTTACTGAACATCTAAGCTCACCCTTTCTTATGTTTCTTTTCCTTAGGTTATGAATAAAGGTTTTAAGTAGGGCATGTCTTTGAATAGTACCTAATAGGAATATCTTTTTGGATGGCATTGAATATATTTTAGAAATTAATAAGATTATGTTTCAAGTTTCCAAATTCAATAAACTATTATGGCCCTTAGGTGTGTGTTTCAATAATGTAATGAATATTCATATAAAAAGATGTAATATCCATGTATGAGAAGCCTGGGATTTTATAGTTGGTATCAAAGGAAAGGTTTAGTTAACCTTTAGAAACTAGGATGAGAATACTTTAGTGAGATCCCAAGGGATATTTCTAAGGATATGTCTAAGGATGTCTCTAAGGATAAGTCTAATGATGAGTCAAAGTATAGGAAAATGGCATGGAATTTTGTTAAAGGATAGATCAAGTGAATTCTAAGAAATTACATCCTTGTATATATACTGCAAGTGGATTTAGCTTTGGCATAGAGGTACCCAGGTGTAATAAATATGAAAATGGCACATTTACATGGACTCAATCATCACCCGGTGCATGATAACTAGCCTTGCTACACACCTAGTTTGACACTCCTAGGGGATATTCTTTGGAAATTTGAAAACTTTTTACAAAACAACATGAAGTATTTAAATAGATGATAGATATGAATAGCCTAGGATAAACTTAAGGTTTCATAGATTAAAAATAATGTGTCATAATTTAGACATCCTATAAGTTATTTTTCATGATTATGTGGTTTTCCAAAATGATTATTATTGCTCACACTATGATTTTTATTTTTAGTCAATGGTAGTAACCAGAAGGAAATGGGTTAACATTGAATGAGATAGATAATTTACTAATGAGTGGCTAAATGGGATATTAACTAGAGTAAAGGATATTGTGATTAGGCCTAATTAGTAATCACAGAACATGAATAATAATGTGCACCTTAACCAACTCTCTAAATCACCAAATAAAAGAAGGATGGGGTTTACTGAGAGTTAGGGTAGTGGAGACCATGAAAGAAAGCAGATGTAGTTACCTATATGTTGAGAATGTGGGAAGCATCACTCAATGGAATGTCTTGGAGGGATAAGAAGATGTTTTGGGTGTGGAAAAGAAGGACACAAGGTAAATACAAAGGAAAAATGAAAAGTTTAGTTAATGAAATGGATAATAATAATGGTATCTCTAAGGTACCATTGATTTTTTAATGTTTTTAATGTGGAAAGTATAAGAATTATGAAAATTTATGTCCTAAGTAGAAATCTCGTGAAGAGAATCAATAAGGTGGTATAAGTAATGGTTATATTTCAGATGATGAAGAAACCAAGAAAGACATATGAAAGGAAAGAGCTATTAAGAAATAAGATAATGACACATATTTAATGGTTTAAGAATAATGTAGAATGATTGAAGTGTTTAAATAATGGAATTAAAGAATTATGAAATATATAAGGATTGTTTAGTATAAGTTTTTCATTGAGTATTTTCAAGAATATGTTGAACGGTACTGATAATATAAAAATTTTATTTAATGGAAAGGTGATATTTCACGGAAAACGCATGATTAAGGGATCCTGCTTGGCATCCAAGAGACCCAGGTTCAAAATTGGGTAGAGGTGAATTTCTAGGCACTGTAGAAGACTGTAGAAGGTATTATAGCAGTATTATAGTAGGCACAATAGCAGAACTGTAGCAGGCACTATAGTTGGTACTATTTGGTACTGTAGCAGAAGGAACTATTCACCCTATTTGGGATTTCAGGACACCGGTTTGGGCCTATGGGTCTCAAGGGCCTTCAGGCCATCAAAGGACTTTAGGCCACAGGGCCTTCGGGCCATTGAAGACCATGAAGTAGCCTAGTTCACACAGAGCAGGCCCTAGAAGAGGATCAAAGCACCAGTAGCAGTCACTAGAAGAAGAGCTAACCAGATTGGAAGAATGAGAGGGTATGACAACTACCATCGAGACCTGGCACTGTGCAGCTTTGTATAGGGAAATGCTAGCCGGTCAGCAATGCAAATGGGAAGCTAAATTCAATCAATGATGCAGAAGATGGGGAGGGGCAGTTCTAGTGGGTTGGGCCTACGGGTCATGTTATGGGCACGGTATGCCTCTGGGCCTTCGGGTCATGTATTACGGGTCATGTTGGGCCTTGTGCCTTGGTCCTACGGGTCATGTACGGGTTCCTCTTCAACCCTTAAAAGGGGGATTATCTATAATAAAATAAAAAAAGAAGGCCTTCGGGCCATTCTGATTAAGGGAAAGATTACCCTTAATATGTTCCTAATGTTGAGAAAATGGTGTTTATTTTGGGATAAATATATGACTGATATGGATAAAATAAATTATATAGTATTAATGACCTCATAACTGAGAAAGGGTTTATTGAAAAATTGGTTTATGTTATCATTGATGGAGTTTACAACATTATTGGATCTATTGAATACGTTCAATAATCTATGGTTTTATTCAAGTAATTAGGAAGCATGAATGTTTTCATTGAGGTTTTATGGTAATTTTGTTATTACCAAGCTTTAGGAGAATATATGACCAAGGTATTCATATGTTTGGTATGTGACAATCAATATCTAATTTATGATATAAGGGGGGTTAATGTTAAGTTTGTTTTGAGAAATTCAATAAACTTATTTATAAATTTTGAATTTTTTAAGGGTTATAAGGTTAACCATTTATGGAATGGTATTAGTTAAACTTTTTATGAGGTTTTAATGATTAACATATTACTTCACTATATAAAGATTTATCCATTTTGGATAACTAGTTCTAAATTTTTTTTAACTAAAGATAGAAGTAATGACTTATCATTCTATTTTGGATCTTATTTAGTGCTTCACACAAGAAAAATCCATCACTTAGAGTAAGATATGAAGTGTGAATTGATCAAGGAACAACCAAAGGATGGAATTGTGCCTATGAAATAAAAATATATCAAGTAAGTGCATTGTAATGTTCTAATTTTTTAAGTCGGGTCAAAAACCTCTCCCTTTTTCAAATTTTTATTTAGTGGCTATGACATTTTATATGTCATTGATTGGAATCAAATTTTGAGAGTTCCATCAGTTTTATATCATGTTTTTACAATATTTTGAATCATTGGATGAAGCTTCAGGTGTTTTGAGAAGGTTTCAGGAGCATTGGAGGGATGAAGGCCTATTTTGGAGTTGCAGGTTAGGGCACATGGTTTAGGTTAAACTGTGTGGCCCATTCCATGTAACCATGCAGATTTTTTTTTTGAACTACCGCATGGTTTTGGAAAACCGTGTGACAAAGGAACAAGGAAATTTGAGGTTCTATGAAATTATTGTAGAGTTATTTTTCATGGTTTGAACATGTCTATGGAAAACTATGTGCAATACATGTGAGCGATCCCTTTTGGGTAGTAACTAAACATTGTAGCCCGCACGGTTTGCACACTGTATGGAAAACTCTGTGGGTAAACCATGTAGCCTATACAGGGTGTTTTCTTAGATTTTATTCTTTATTTTTCTTATTTTTTCTTCTTTATTCCCTTTATTCTTATTTGTCACATGCATAGCAGGAGGGAGGCCTCCTCCTCCTCTTCTCCCAAGGATTTCTCCAATCATTCCATCTGACCTCTGGTTTCATATTTTTCATGTGTGGAAGATGTGTCTTGGTAAGGTTAACCTCACCCTAGCTTCTTCATTGTTTTGTTCTAACCTCATGGAATGATAAATCCATTTGATCTATTTTACTCTATTTTTAGGTTTTGGGATAGAAACTAAAATCTACTCCAATCCACTTTGAATTGGAGATTGATATCAAACATTCCTACGTCTATGAGTCCAAGGTAGGTGGTGCATATCTTGATTTGTGTTTTTGTGGTCATTTTGTTGGTGCAGCTTTTAGCATGCATTTGGATATTTTTATCGAGACCCATTTATATATATTTCTTCACATCAAAATGATTGTATGACCCATGGGATGTTTTTGGGAATGACCAATTCCATTTCCACTCAAATGAGGCTAAGTTAGAGGTCATCGCTCCTTAGGGTGGTTTGGTTGGGGGTGAAAAATCCTTTTAAAATTATTTGTTTAAATTTAATTGGTTTGATTATAAAAATATAATGCATTCAAGACCTCTATATTTAATTGTTATAATTTTTGAGATTGAAAAATTCAATTGTCTAAATTGAATTTCTTATTTAAAGTGAATTTTTCAATTCAATATTCTAAATTGAATTATTTATTTGAATGATATATGTGAAATGCATGAGATGCATGTGATGAGATTTTAGGGCCCAAGGAGTCGTGAAGGGCTTGGCCTAAGGAATTGGGATGGAATAACCACCGGGATTGAGGTGATGAGATCATTTGTTTGGGCTTGGCCCTAATTTCTTAAGTGATTTTGACCATAATATTATGCATCATGGATGTCGGATTGAGGAGGATAGGCTGAAAGTTCAGTCATGGCCCATGATATTGGGATGGAAGGTCTATCGGTTTAGAGTGAAATGGCCATGGGGTATGAGGTACTAGTGACTATGTGGCTTAGGAATTATATTGGAAATTTCCTCTTACCTGTGATGGCCAAAGCACTAAATAGAGTCATGTGCACACAAGTTGACTCCATGATTAGGTGCTTTTGACAACTCGAGTGGATAGAGTCCCCCATTAGTATGGATTAGAAAATTTGTTTGGGGGTTATTACCATAAAAATCCATGTTGAAGGTGTGGAGCCTTCGGTTGATAGCGATGACACTATCGGTTGGGGGGTGAGGCTCGTCGTGCTTATGGCCATGGGCCTGGATTTATATTTGAGGATATACATCGTCATTCCTTTAGACATTGTGATTTGATCCAATGGTGGATATTATCTGAGGATAGATATTTCAATGCCTCTGGATGTCAGGATTCAAGCCGAAGGATTCTTTTGAGAAGGGGTCAGAGGGGCTGGTTACTATTTAGTTGGGTGTGCCTTCAGGATGTTGGTACTTGGTTGAGACATGAGGTGTCATGAGGCATGTGGTGTTGGGATAAATGTTTGAGGTGGGACCTAAGGGTTCACCTGGGCTTGACTTCCAGATACCTTGGGCCATGAGCCAAGGAACCTCTTTACTTCTATTATTCCAGCATTGGTCGAGGCAAGTGACCACTTCTTGGTGATTGTTGAGCACCAGAGGAGTGTTTTTGTTAACTTATTTCATTATGTTTTTTTGCTTTCATTTATTATTCACACATGCTTAAACACTTACGTTGGGTATACACCATTGGGTGTTATCCTACTGAGACTTGTTCTCATACCCTACATGGGCCCATCGGGATGCGTGTAGGCTATATGTATTTACGTTCAGATAAGGGATCAGACTAAGGATCTATATTATAGTAGATGTTTAGAATTGGGTATTGGCATGGGACCTTGAGTTCATGCCTAGATAAAGTTTTTATTATAGTTTATTATTTATTATGTCTTGTATCATCATGCTTATTTTGTATATGTATATAAATACAGTAGTCATCCATGGGTGACCCTTTTTGTATATGACCTGTATTGGATGCATGTTTTGATTTAGTTTTATAAGTGGTGTGTAGGCATGTTGGCATGATTATTTACTTCCCATTGTTTATATTTATTTATTTCTTCCGCTATTGTTTATTGTTATCTCTTGTGCTACCACCATTTCCAATTTTGGTTCGAGTATACTGAGTCTTTTATTTCCACTACAGGATATATATTATTACATGGACTAGTATTATTATAATTCCTTGAGGGTATAGCTTCCCCACAATACCTATTTACACCCTTATTACTATTAGATAGCCTTTGGAATTTGGGGAGGTGTGCCTAAGTCCAATCACACTCGGCCCGTTAGCACTATTCGAGTGGCTAAATGGGTTAGGGACACTATAAGTGGTATAAAAGGGTTTCTTTTACCACTTTTATTGGTATTACTATTTGGGTTATGGTATTCGAGAGAATATGTGATGTCAAAACTGGGTTTAGAACTCGTGATTGGATTCATGAAGCCCCATGTATGAGGGACGAACCAAGTTCCTAGGGGTGGGAAATGCTATTCATTTTTCTCATGTCATAGTTTATATGATTTACGCCTTGGTTGATCTCTTGGAATGTGATGTTAAATGTTATGATACTAAATAATGATATTTAGACTAGTATGGATAAGGTTAAGAACTTAGACCTTGGCCTAATGAGTAAAGGTGAGGTTGTTTGCTTATTTTTGTGGGTTTTTATAGGCACGTTTTAAGGTATTTTAAATTTATAAATGAATATATTCCTTGTAAAATGATTATACCATGTGATAAATATCAAAGGCCTTGATGAATGTGAAATGTGATATGTCATGGTATGAAATTTTTTATTCCATGTGGTTTGAACTATTTTTGTTATATTCCATATAAGATATATATATATATAAATTTCATGTGATGTGTGAAATGGGCCCAACTCTTATATGATCAAGAAAGTAACATGCAATGGGGTGATTTTTATCACTGGGTTGGGTGACTCGGTCGTCAGTTTGAGGAAATAATGGTTTTCAAGATGAGGATGGCCTGGGGTACTACTGATACTAATCTCTGTTGAGGGAAAGTAAGGAGTCCATGAGGCTAGTATTCCAAGTGGAATGGTTTTGATAGGGGGAAAGGGTAGTGAGTTGATGTTTCCTCTTTACTGCTTTCCCTATCTATGGATTTATATATATATATATATATGGTATGTCTAACTATTTATGGTATTCTACAAGTTCTTCTTGGATAGTTTGATGGAGTGTCAGGAAGGAAAGGACAAGGTGACTCTATAGCATGAGAAAGTTCAAACCTATGAGGTTCAGGTGAAGCATGATCCACAACTACAGGCTTAGGGGAAGGAATGGGATCCAGTACAGGTGGGGAAACCACCAGATCTTACAGTGTTTGGTTCGTGGCTTGATGATAAGATATGAGAAATCCTAGTGCAGGTTCTCTAGGGTATTGAATAGGGTTCTTAGGGAGTAGATCCCTCTATGGCTTACCTTACATGAGAATTTTATTCGCAGAACCTGCTAATTTTTCTGGGTGAGGGTGGAACTCAAGATACTGAGAATTAGATAGAAATTATGCAGATGATATTTGACCAGTTAGAGACACCTCTAGGGTGGAGGGTCAAGTTTTCCACCTATATGCTCAAAGGACTAGCCAATTAGTGTTGGTACATGTAGGTGTAGGTTGGAAGGAATGAGGGACTATCTTGGAAAGACCTTGAGTCCAATTTCTTCAAACACTTCTTCCCAGAGATATTGAGGGCGTAAAGGGCTCTAGAGTTTATAATACTTTAGTAGGGAGACATTCCCATTATAGACTATGTAGCGACATTTATCGAGTTTTCTCACTTCGCACCTCGTATGATAAGTGATGACACTTAGAGGGTGATGTGCCTCGAGGATGGTTTATGGAACCCCATTCGGGTGTATGTGAATATCTTTAGATTTTCCTTATTCTCGAAGGTAGTGAACTAAGTGCTCATAGCTAAGGGAAACCTAATGTACAAGTCTTACTTGAGTCATGTTGTGGCTTCAGATGATTTTAGTGGTGATGCTTCGGATGGAAGAAAGCAAGGCTGAGATAAGTTCCAATAGGTCATTCATTCCAAGGACTTGATAATAACACCTTATAGTGGATCTTCTATGGTTTTATTTCAGTGTGTGAATCTAGGACATGTTTGGACTCAGTGTGAGAGACCTCCAAAGGAGTTCTTGGTATGTGGATAGGTCAAGAATCTCAAGAGGTTTTGTAGCAGTCCTTATACAGTTGGCAGTTAGGTTTAGGGTTAGATGCAGGCTTCCAAGATCAGTTTAGGATCAGTACTAGATTAGGGTATCTAAGGTTCAGCAACTCAAAAAGTTCATGTTAGAGACCATGAGACTCATCCTTAGGGTTAGTGGCTGGTGACTGGAGCAACGCCATGGGAAATTCAGGCTTTAGGAAGTCATGTTTCATGACAGGTGCATGTTGTGGATCTACCAGGGGCTGAGAGGACTGATGATCCGATGAAAGTTAGAGGTACACCATGAGCGTGACCATGATTGCATTTTTTTCTTTTAGAAAATCTTTTTGAGGCATGTCTATTTTGGTGCATGAGGTGCATGAGTTATGTAAATGGACTGACCAAATGATGTTCATTAGGTTGGCATCATATTGGATGCATTGTGTGTGTGTGTGTGTGAGGTGAGAGGTACTGAGTTCTATGATTGAGCATCGTTGGATGTGGTTACTTGAGGAGTGAGGCACCAGGGAATTGAGGAGATTTGGTACTTGAGGTGTGAGGTATTTGGGCACTAATGCAGTGTGGTACGTGATTGAGGTTCAAGGCACCTTAGTTCATTTGAGCATCTAAGGTGGTGTGGGACCTTGTAGCACCATATGTGACAAGGGATCAAGGTGGGCAACAATACGGTGTGATATGTGAATGGGTGTCTAGTATAACATGGGAGCGCCTGATGAGGTGCAGGAGTGATAATGCATCATGGGAGGACCTTGGGTTCAATATTTGGTCATTTTACCTTTGTTTTTCTTTCATCTTTTGGTCGGTATGGAACGGGTTAAGCAATTCCTTGAGTAGGGAGTCCCCTTGAGGTAATTGTCCTATACCCCTGAGACTGGGGTAGTTTGAATTTCTTTTAACGGGATGGGTAAGTTCGGTACCATCCCTATTTTTTGTTTTATAGCTCAGGGAAAAGATATTATAAGGTGGGGAGATTGTAACCTCCTGGGTTTTTTAGTCAGGTCAAAAACCTCTCCCTTTTTCAACTTTTCATTTAGTGGTTATCTCATTTTCTATATCGTTAATTGGAATCAAATTATGAGAGTTCCATCTGTTTTATATAATGTTTTTACATGAGTTTCAATCTTTGGCTGAAGCCTTGGGGATTTCGAGAAGGTTTCGGAAGCATTGGACACCCGAAGGACTATTTTGGAGTTACAGATTAGGGAGAATGGTTTAGGGTAAACCGTGTGGCCCCTTCCAAGTAATTGTTTATCTCATTTTTGAACAATCGCATGGTTTGGGTAAACCATGTGAGTGAGGTGCATGACCATGTGAGGTTCTTTGAAATTGTTGCAGAGGTCTTTCACACAGTTTGTGCATGGTTAGGGAAAATCATGGACAATCCATGCGAGGGATCACTTTTGGGCAGTATCTCAACACTGTAGCTCGCACGGTTTGCGCACGGTTTGGAAAACCATATTGGTAAATTGTGATGCCTATACGAGGTGTTTTTTTTGTTTTTCTTTTTCATTATTTTTCTTCTTTTTCCTTCTTCATTTTCCTTTATTCTCATTTTTCACACACATAGATGGAGGGATTCCTCCTCCTCCTCTTATCCTAAGGATTGATCTAATCCTTCTATCCGACCTCTGAATTCAGATCCATCAGGTGTGTTAGATATATCTCGGTAAGGCTAACCTCACCCTAGCATGCTCTTCATTTTGTTCTTACCTCATGAAGTGAAAAATCCATTTGATCCATTTCACCCTATTTTCAGGATTTTAGATGGAAAATCATATCTACTTCAATCTTCTTTGAATTGGATCTTACTATCGGACATTCCTACGTCTACGAGTCCAAGGTGGTTGGTGCATATCTTGATTTGTGTTTTGGCGATCATTTTGGGGTGTGGATTTTAGTTTGTATTTGGATATTTTTAGAGAGACCTTTTTATATCTATTTCTTTATATCAAAATTATTGTGTGACCCATGGGATTTCATTGGGCATGCCCAATTAAATTTCCACTCGAGCAAGGCCGAGTTAGAGGTTGTCGCTCCTTGGGGTGGTTTAGTAAAGGGTTCCAAATCCTTTTAAAATGATTTGTTTAAATTGAATTGGTTTGGTTATAAAAATTCGATTCATTCAAGTCCTCTATCTTAAATTTTTATAATTGTTGAGATTTTTCAATTAAATAATCTAAATTGAATTGCTTATTTAAAGTGAATTTTTTAATTCAATCATCTAAATTGAATTTTTCATTTGAATGATATATGTGAAATGCATGAGATGCATGTGATTAGCTGTTAGGACCAAGGGGTAGTGATGGCCTGGGCTTGAGGAATTGGAATGGCATGGACATCGGGATTGAGGAGATGAGATCATCTGGTTGGGCTTGGCCAGGATTTCTTAAGTGGTTTTGACCATAGGATTAGGCATCATGGATGTTGGATTGAGGTGGAAATGTTGTTAGGTTGGGAATGTCCCATGATATTAGGTTGGAAAGGCCATTATTTTAGAGAAACATGGTCATAGGGGAATGATGTGCTAATAATGGTGTGTATTTGGAACTATATTGGTGATTGTTGATCACCTGTGATAGAAAAAGTTCCAAATTGATTCATGTGCACATAGGTTGACTCCGTGATGAGGTGGTTTTGACCACTCAAGTGGGTAGAGGACCCAGTAGTATGGATTAGGAAATGTTTTGGGGTTTCTTTTCATAGAAAGCCACATGGAAGGTGAGGAACCTTTGGTTAATAGTGATTAGGATATAGGTTGGGGCTGAGGCTCGACATGATTGAGGTTGTGGGCCTATATTTATATTTAAGTATGGGCATCTTCGTTCCTCCAAATGTTGTGATTTGAGACAATGATGGATATTATTTGAGGATAGATATTTTTGTGCCTCCGTATGTCAGGATTCGAGCCAATAAATTCTTTTGAGCAAGGGTACAAGGGACTGGTTTCTATTTACTAGGGTGTTCCTTCAGGGCATTGGTACCTAGTTGAGACATGAGGTGTCAAGTGGCATGTGGTGTTGGGCTACTTTTTTGAGGTGGGACCTAAGGGTTCACCTGGGCTTGAAATTAGGTTACCTTGAGTCATGGGCCAAGGACCCTCTTTACTTTTGGTATTCTGGCAATGGATGAGGTAGGTGACCATTCCTTGGTGGATGTTGAGCACTAGAGGAGTTTGTTTGTTTACTTATTTCATCGTTTTGTTTAGATTTCATTCATTATTCACGCCTATTTGAACACTTATGTTGGATATGAACTATTGGGTGGTATCCTTCTGAGACTTTTTCTCACACCCTACATGGGCCCTTCGGGATGTGTGTAGACTTTATGTCTTTAAATTCAAGTAAGGGACCAGCCTCAAGAGCTAGTTCATAGTAGGTGTTTAGTATGGAATGTTGGCATGGGACCTTGAGGTTGTGCCTAGATGGGGTTTCTATTCAAGTTTCTTTTTTGTTATGTCTTGTTTCATCATGCCTATTTTGTATATGTATATAGCTATTGTGGTCATCCATGGGAGACACTTTTCGTATATGACCTATATTATATGAATGTTTTTATTTAGTGCTATAAGTGGTTTGTACGGCATGCTACCATGATTATTTACTTTCCACTTCTTTTTTTATTTATTAATTTAGTTATTTTTTAATGTTATTGCTTGTGCTTCCTCCATTGGAAGGTCTGGTTTGAGTCTTATTAGTCTTTTATTTCCCCTATATGCTATATATTATTACTCAAACCAGAATTATTATAATTCACAGAGGGTATATCCTCCCCACTATACCTGTTTACACCCTCTCTACTAGTCAGCAGCCACTGGTATTCGGGGAGGCATGCCTAAGGCCAATGGCACCTAACCCATTAGCACTGTTCGGGTGGCTAAATGGATTGAGGACGCTACATTAATTTTCATATTTTATCAGTCTAGATAGAAAAACGAATTCCACAACATTAGTAAAAGGATCATGAAATAACATTTTGTCATGTAATCATAATTTTCTATGATATCGATGACCTTTTTTATTCCTCTTTGGTTTATGGATTTGTGGCCATTAACTTTCTCTTGACCATGTTCTCTGTCACTCTTCATCGGTATTTGGGTCTTTTTTCTTCTTCTATGTCCATGTTTTTACTTCCCACCTATATTATCCTATTTGGAAACGTATTATGTTTTTTTCAGATGACTTTCACATATCCATTTCTCTTTTTCAAGAGGATGATTTATTATCCCTTGGTATGATGTGGGTTTTTATGAAGGAATTTTAAAATATTAAACCTTTGATGACCAAGATAAATTTCAAAGGAGAAATTAATTTTAAGGGGGGTAGAATGTAACACCCTACGATTTTGTGAAAAATAAATTTAAACTTTTTAATATTTTTTATTACATATAACACTAATTTTATCTTGCATTACATGCAATACTGATTTTAAACGAAACTTTTCATACTATAAAAATATTCTTATTTAAAATGATAGTTATATTCTTGCCATTGGAGTGGAGGGTATGAATAGGGTTAACTAAATTATGAAAATATATGTTTTACACACGCATATAAAATTAGTTTTTTACTGAATAATTAATTAAAAATAAAAATAAAAACTCTTTGAAAATAAAGGAAATATTTTTCTGAAAAATGTATTTTTAGGAAAACAAACACGTTTTACCTAAATAAATTAAAAAACCAATTTTTTTGAATTATTTTAATGAAATTTATATAGTATATATTAAATCAACTATTTAACATTCATCTTATGTGTTTCATAGATAAGATATACAAATATATATAATTTTATGCTTAAAACTGTATTTTTTCAAAAAAATAGTTTTATCACTTTTTTCACTCTTACTTGAAAAATAAATTTTGACAATTTTAGAAAAAAAAAATTTTAAAAATAAAGTTAATTTTTGAAATCATCATATCAAAAATTTCTTAGGGTGAATTTTTTATAATTTTTTGAAGAGATTAATTTTTTGATGAATAGTCAAAAAATACTAAATTTTAATTGAAAACTTCCTTTTCATTTAAATAATTTATAAAGTTAAATTATGTTTTAAATTGGTTTTAAATTAAAATTAGTAAAATTAAATATATATTAATCCAATTTAGGTCATTGGAATAATTTTTATATTGAATTTTGATATAAAAACATTATAGACTATTGAATTGTTTTCTCTTTGAAAATTCTGATTTCTCATCATGTATGCGGGGTTGATTTTAAATTAATTTTTACCAATTCTATAAATGGAATTTTGAAGAAATAATTTAATATTTTTAATCAGAATAATTTATATTATCTAATAATCTCAAATTAATTTTTTATCATAACTAATAGCAAAAAACAGCAAAAATGATTTACTACGGTTAAGGTAAAATTGAGTTTACCAGCGGTTAAACTAAAAGGTTAAGGGTTAAAATGACATAAAAACTTGTATAAAATATATTTCACAGAAATATTTAGAACCTATAATTTCTAAGTATCAATAATAATCCATTTTGGATCCTTTTTTCTTGATAAAAACATCGTCTTTTCAAAAAATTACAAGTGTGCCTCTCACCTCACTTATAAAAGGCAACCCCCTCTCATATCCTATTAAAACCTTCAAACACTTTTGTTTCAGAAAAATACCCAAAAAAATAACTTTCCAACTTCCCTACTCTCATACTATAAGCCTTATTTTTTCAGAAATCTAAACTTTTAAGGCTTTCGGTGCAAACCTAATGAGGTTACCTAAGGAAGAAGTAACGTACTACATCGAGTGTTTTTATTTTATTTATTCCTCCACCTCCTTAAATTATTATTAAACCATGGTGATATAATAGAATTAGTATCTTTTATATAATTATATATTTTTATTTTAATATCATTACCTACATCCATCCCCACTTCAATCAAATGGGTTAAAAACTCATCATTCATGTGTACAGCGGACTACTACCTCATGAACCAATGTCATTCATTTTTTCATTTCCACCTATCATGGTTGGGTATGATGATCGATATAAAGTAAATATATGATATTTAAAAAAATATATACCTATATAGTTATTATATCATATATATACCATTTTACTTTACATTCCTCAGGGGATATGATAATGTCACTCATGTATACAAGGAACTACCACCTCACGAAGCGATGTGATTCATTTTTCACTATCACTTTACATGGAAGATAATAAGGATAAATATAATGAATATATGTGAAATAAATGAATTAATTATGATATTAATGGAAAATTTATCATTATTAGAATATATTATATCATTTTCTTTATTACCTTTTCACTCACTGAAAGATGATAACGTTGTTCATGTGCGTGTAGACTATCGCCTTCATGAAGCGATGTGAATCTCTCTTTTCATCAACACAACACATGGATGATATGTATAAGAATATTTAAAGTAATAATATATTACTTATGATATTATGATAATTATGTAAAGTTAAAATATCACTTACCTCTATTTCATAATTATCGTTGAAAAATAGAAACGTTACTCATACATGTGTACGGCCTACCATCTCTATGATCATAACCTACTTCATTTATCAAAAACATATTTAATAATTGGTATTAAAAGTATAATTCTTTTATAAATATGATTATTATTTAATGATTATTATTCTATAGATGATGGTACCATGATCAAATTAAGAGGAATAAAAATAACAGATCAAAACATATATGAAAAACAAAGCAGTTTTTACCCAAAACATGATTTTAACGAGGAATTGTTAATAAAAAAGTAATAAATGGTCATAAGTAAATTATATATGATATGAAATGTATATATTTATTTATTTATTTATTTATTTATTTATTTATTTATTTATATTTCTATAATATATGTATAATAAACTTATATTTATTACACAGGATGTTTGAACGTGTATGAAGGAAGTCAATAATTAAGGTAAGGGATTTATAGTCTCTCTATTATTTCTAGGAAACATATAAAAATTTACCACTCATTTATTTTTTGTTGTGTATATACTGCCACTTTAAAATTTTATATCATTAATATCCTCACTTTAATTATATTTAAAGTTTCATTTTATGTTATTATTTATTTGGGATTATGATTCTATAGATTACTAAAGTGGTTAGGGATTTTTGTCTCACTTTTTACTTCTATGAGACACATGCCATATCCACCACCTATTTCTTTTATGTGTTCTATATAATACCCCTAAATTTATTTTTGATTATTATCCTAAAAATTATGGGTATTATATATAAATTTGAAGATATCTCTTTCATGGGGAATTTTTTTCAAATTTTACCAAAGTGGTAATGGATTTATGTTATAATCTCATCACTTATCAGGATTATTTATGATTAAGTATCCAATGTTGAAATATTATGATCTAACTCTAAATAATTCTCATTAATTTTCTTCTACTATGGTTTTTCATGATATTTTCAAGTAATAGCACCATTTTTTCACTATTTTTTAGTTAAAATAATTGAGAAAATATTTTTAAGAAAATCATCATTATTTCTCTCTTCGGTCGAAAACCCTTTTTCTTCCAAAACCATGTTTTATAAAAATGTTTCAAAAATGTTTTTAACATTATTCAAATGATTTATTAAATAAATTTTTTCACATGTTTTACTTTTTACAAAATATTTTGAAATTAATCTTTATTTCATTTTCCAAACAATTCCCATTTGGATTTTACCGAAAATGTGAAAATAATCATTAATTTGTTACGTGCATGACATAAATGGTATTTCTGAATTTCATGACCACTCAATGATTTCAAGATTACCATAAAAGTTTTCAAAAATAATTTTAAATAAAATGTTTTCCTTAATATTTGGAAAAAATTTATATTTTAAATTAATGATTTCAAATCGGAAAGGATATTTTATTCATAAAATTTTTTGAATGATTCTTTAAATCTTAATTTATAAGTTTTTAAGGTTATTTTCAAAGAAAATTATTTTCAAAATGTTTCATGTTTTAAAAAAAATCAAAGAAAAAGAGATATCTTACTTAAGAAATGTTTTAAATTATTTATAAAGTTTCCTTTATAATATTTCAAGTTTATTTTCAAATAAAAAGATTTCCAAAATATTTTATGACTTTTTAGTTTAAAAAAGGATTTTCAAAAAAAAATTATCTTCCATAAGAAATGTTCCAAGTGATTTATATTTCAAAATAATTATATATCTAAGATGACATCCTTTGATATAACTTATGCTTTTCTAAAGATATGAACCAAGGATACCATTATTATTCTTTCTTTGAATGGTTTATGATGACAATATGTTTATGAAACCAATTTATATTCCATGGGTTATACCATGATAAAATTCTTATGAAACCCACTTTTTTCATGGGATATGATATGATTAAATGATGAAATTACTATGAAGCCTATTTGTTTTCCATAGGTTATGATATGATGAAATGTTTATGAAACCCATTTCATTTCATGGGTTATGATATGATTAATTTTTTATAATCTTATGGCATAAATATGTATGATTTTCAATATATTATGGGTGGGATCTATATCTATCCACAATTAATTAGGTAAATATTTATATATCATGAGATAGATAAGACTAAAATGGGAAGTGAACCCAGTTCAGTAAGGGGTATTGTCCATTATGATGGTTTTGGGAGTGAACCTTGAATACTATTATTGTTTTGGGATTGAACCTATTCCACTATGATAGCCTTGGTAGTGAGCCTTGACTACTATGGAAATAATTTTCTATGGTTATTTGTATGATACAAATATATATCTTATGCCAATGTTGTGATCTCATGTGTAATTCCCCAACCCCATTTACCCAGATTCGGTACATTATTACATATCATTGGCATGATAAAAGGAATCATGTCCAGAAAGACCGATCAATTTATTAGACTTGGAAGTACTAGATACATTCATAAGTTTTACATTACATCGTGAAATAAAAACATAAACAAAATTATTTTCCTTTGAACACACTTATATCCTTATCATATCCCTAAAGTTCAACCATAAAATACTTCTTCACATCCTGGGAAAAATAAAACATTGAAAGGGTTGAGCTCAAATGCTCAATAAGGATAACAATATAGTGGAAACTTTCATAAATAAGAATAAATATTTAATGAAATGTATAAGAATAAAAAAAATCCTTTTAAACTTAAACTTCATCATAATATTGCAAAGATAAAATCAAATAATTCCATTTACTTATTCACATGGATATTCTATTATTCGAATAATCACATGCAATATCAATAGCCACTTTCATAATGATGGAATGCATAATGCCAGACTTTATAACCACATAGTCTAGGCCTTGTGCCAAGAGACTAGTTTGTCTAATGAGACCTACTGGTGCATCTAGGAGTTATAGCAGGCTCCACCCATCACTTACTAAGTCCAATGCATTCCTCATATGAAAAGGTTTAAACATAACATAAACATTTGTATTAAAACTAGAATACGAAATGTAAATACTTTATCTATAAGCCATGAATGGTGTAAAAATAACACATCCACAGTCAAACATAACACAAAACCTTCAATATAATATGGAAGATTTGTATCATAATAAATCAACTTCAAACAAGTTTAAAATCCATCAAAGGATATTGACATAGATGAAATGAAAACTATTTGAAATAAAAACCTCTTTCTATTTCGAAATCATTTAAAATTCACATAATTATAAAAGAAAACATTTATTTTGAAAATATTCTTGTAAGCTTGTATGGGAAGCTTCTACGGTGATATAACAATGGAAAATAGTTTCACCCACCGTATAAGTTAAAAAACATTCTTACCATAACTTTGTCAAAAAGGTCATAAATTACCTTGTTTGGAAAACGACGGAAAGATTCATTTCAAAACATATATGGTAAAATAAAGGTATAAATGAATTTAACCCATAGTATAGTAAATATTAAAAAAAATTTGAATTGAATTTTTAAGAAAACAAGGATGTGGATGATAAAGAGGTCCCAGTAGATACTTACGTATTAACAACCTCAGACAAGTAAAGAGATTGTAGAATTAACCCTTACCTTGTAATTTTCCTTGGTTGAGTGTATGTTAACCTCCTGTATAATAGTTAAATAATTTTTATTAAATTATACAAGAACTATATACATAAATATGATATTATATATGATCCTATAATATTGCTTTGTTAATAAAATTTTAGTAGTATCATCGTTTCGGGTGTTAACTGATCCGTTTTCCTTTATATGATTGGTTACGTAAGCCATGTTTTTTATGTATAGGATATATTTTATTAATATAAATAATTATATTAAGTTCTTAAACATTTTTTTTAATCAAAAAAATAAAATTATTCTTGAATGATTACGATGGGGAATGAATCTCATCGCGTTCGTGGAGACGGTAATTCGTACGTATGCACGAGCGACAAAAATCATTATATTGATGGTGAAATCATATGTAATTGGATGGTATATTATATATAAAGAATAATTAACATGTTATATTTATTATTTAAATCAGTTATACTCATTATTATACTCATCCAAATAATTAAGTGTTTGAATAACAAACTACACAACGACGTGGAGACGGTAAGTCGTACGTACGCACATATGGTGAATTTTTCATTTATAGGATAGATAGAATAACGAATATGGTTGTACCATATTTATAATAACATCATAGTATGTATGAGGTACTAGAGTTATTATTTTGGTATGAAAACAACAAATAAAGAGGAAGTGGAAGAAGAAAAGAACTTGAAAGAGGGTGGTGAAATTATTACCTCTTCTTCAGGTGTTTCCTTTTGAGTTGATCAAAAGGTATCCTTAGGTTGGATTTATGATCAAATTAAGTAATATAGGTTGATTTTATGGAAGTTTGGAGGATATTAGGGTATGTTTTGGCCGATCAAAATGGCTTTGGAGGTGTGAAATTAAGAGAAGGGGAAGTCCCTTTTATAAGAGAGGTGAGGGTCAATTAGGAAAAGCTTCAAATATTATTTTATAATAAAATACTTTTCCATTTATAATGGATCCAAAATGATTTATTTAGAGGATAAGGTGGGTATGGGTCGAAAAAATCTCAACTAATAGGTTTTAGACTGGTTTAGGTTACCATATTAACCTTATTTTTTAGATTTAACTCTTAGTTAAATAGTTTGACATTTACCATGTCTCTTTGTATTTTTATATTATATGTTTAATAAACTTAATATAACAAGCCAAGAGAACCCCAAGTGGTTCATTATTAATATATATAACCTTATCCAAGTCCTTTATCTGAACCTTATATTTTTAGGAATATTATATCAATTAATAATATAGTATTTGTTTTAAAAACTCAATTATGTCAATTTTGACACTATTTAGTATTTGGTTTTTCTGAAACTCATAACAGCATGATTACTTCAAAAAAAATTATTTAATCAACCCTAACATGTAATTTTAACCTATAAAATTATTTTAATTCATCAAAAGTCTCAAATTTCATTTATTTGGATATTTATAATATATTATTTTAATCATTCATTAATAAGGTAATTACTACATCATCATTGTGTCATAAATAATTTAATTATTTAATATCTAAAAATTATAAATAAAATGACACTATTTAGGAAATCTTTTTATATTTCTAATTAATATTTTTAGTCAAAGATATAACTTATATAACCCCTTGTAAAATTTGTTTTACTAAAAGATATATGTTTTTTCTTTTTTGTCTTTATTTTAAATTAATTAATATAAATTGTCGTTATCACTCTCAAGTGGCTCCATGGGGTCCCAAAATCGACCAAAGAATGACCATGGTCGTAAATGTATCAAAAAATATAAATAAGACACATTTTAGGGTAATTTAATATTATTATAATATTTTTTTTACCCTTATTTACCAGATTTTCCCCTTTAACCACGGTAAATAAAATATTTACTGAAGTAAATATTCATAATGTATAAAAATAAAAGTTACCTATTTACACAATTCAGACCTCCTAATTCCAAATATGGAATCCATTTTTCCAAATTCAAATCACAAAAGTGGCAGAAATTAATTTAAAATTAATTCTCGTTGTCAAAACAAAAAGAATGTTTTTAAGAAATAATAACTATCAAATGATTGACACTTGTTTATGCCCAGTTTAAACGTAAAATTACATCCAATAACCTAAATTATATTAAATTATAAAAATATAATCTAATTATAATTAGAAACCATTCAAATGTATAATTTAACACCATAAATTATTTTGATTAAAAAAGTTGTTTTTAATTAAAATTTATTATTCATCAAAAATTGAAAGTTTTCAGAAAAGTACCAAAAATTCACCCTAAGCCAATTTTGATATTACGAATCCAAAAATGAAGTCCATTTTGAAAGATAAAATTTATAAATTTTCAAAAATATGGTATTACTATTCATAATAGCTAGTTTGATTGGTTGTGGTGTGTTTGAACTTATAACGACCCATACTTTACATACATTGTTAATACTTCAAAATTGAAGCACACTTATTACAACATATGACAAAACCACAAAGGACCGTATAGGTATAGTGTCTTTAGAAACTGGGAAACATAAACAACTGGTTCATAAATCTTCTACAGTGTCTCCCATTTATTTCATCATATCTAGGGTCCCTTTTAGCATATTCTACTTAATATCCATCTTCCTGACCTGGGTAAAAGAAAACATAAAAGGGTGAGCTCAAATGCTCAGCAAGGGCAAATAAAGGAAATAAAAATCATATCATATCTCTTTGAAAATCAAAACCTGCAAAAGAGATCATAATATCTTAACATGGAATAAATCATAGAAGTGAAAATGAGATCCCCATAATCATAACATAAAACTTGAAACTTTGTGGCATGCACACATAATCATGGAAAATCATTTCTTGTTAGTCATGACTCATTGCCAAGACTATCTTAGTGGACAAAGTCCCTTTCTGAACCGAGTCACCCTCGTTCCAGTCCTGTTTTACTGAACCGGTATAACCTACCTTTCCAGCCATATCTATCTCATGAGATATAAAACCTTTACCCAATGCATTGGAGGGAGATATAGGTCCCACCCATCTTATAATGAATCCTTTATTATGTGTGCCACATAATCATAAAACATACATCATCGCATAACACATGTAACAAAAATGGGATTCTTGAAACATCATGACATCATAAATCAATTCATATAAGATAAAGGAATTCATAAAAATAATTCCATCACAATATGATCAAATCAATGTAATAATAGGGATAAAAACAGAACCCTTTATTATCTTAGATGGAAAATAATTTTGATAAAACACTTGAACTCCATTCTTGAGGAAAATATCCTTTCTTCTTCAAAAACATTTTTCCGTTCATAACATGTCATAAAACTTTAAAATAAAATAAGTTGATTAAAAATAAACTTGAAAACTTGTAAAGGAAGCTTCTTGGAAATAATGTTTAAAAATCCATTCATGCCGTATAAGTTAAAAAAAACATTCTTCGTACTTTTGTCGGAAAAGTCAAAAAGTACCTCGTACGACAAAAGATTCCTTTCATACATATTACTAAAAACTCACCAAAGGGTAAAAATGGATTTAAACAATTGTAGGTGGATGGAAATAATATTACATTTTGATGAAACATGGATGTGGATGATAAAATACACCCCAGTAAATACTTACGAATAAACAATCTCGGATAAAAATGAGATTGTGATATTTCACTTACCTTAGGTCCAATTTGCTTTGTATGTGTCCGAAGCTCCTGTATAATGGTTTAAATAATGTTATTGACTTATTCCAGAATCATACATATTTATATGATATCATATATGGTCATATTCTTAGCTTCTTGATAGTAATATTTCATTGTTACTTGTTACTCGGGTCTTTATTGCCTTTTGTTCTTATGCATGTTTTGCCGAATACATTCTTATTCTTATTTTAAGGTTATAGATACCTTATATCCAGAATGGTATTAGTGTAACATATATCATATTTATTCATTCAACTCATTTATATAATTACTATGTAATGATGATCATGTAGAACGAGTCGCATCACATCGTGGAGACGGTATTTCGTACGTACGCACGAGTGATGATATCGTTCCTATGATCGTGGAACTATATTGGAGTATATATATGTTATTTCAGTATCAATATTACTTTATAATAATCATAAATAGTTACTCATTACACCATTATATCCATCCTTGTAAAGTGATGGTGGAAAATAGATTACACCACGGCGTGGAGACGGTATTCCGTACGTACGCACGCGCGGTGATTTCATTTTTCCGTAGGATGGATAGAAGGTGAATTCGGGTTGTTTAATATTTATAATAACATATCAGTATGTAAGTAATACTGATGTTATTACTTTATCATGAAACAACTAAAGAATAAGAATTTGAAGAAGAAAGAAATTGAAAAGATCGGTAATGGATATTACCTCTTCTTTGGAACGCCTCTTTGAATCCTCCACTTAGGGAACTAAGATTGGTCTTTGAAGAAGACCAGGACCTCTAGGATTATTCTATGGAAGTGTATAGGAGAAAATGGCAGGGGTTGGCCGAGCTTGAGTGCTCAAATTGGTGTGAGGAGGAGGGGGAGGAGGTGCCCTTTTATAAGGGAGGAGAGGGGCACCTTAGGAATATCTTAAAATATTATTTTATATTAAAGTCAAAATCGGTTTATAATGGTTCCAAAGGGTCTTATTTTGAATCTAAAGTGGGGATGGGTCGAAATAATATCAACCAATAGGATTTAGACAAGATTAGGGTATTATTTTAACCTTATCAATTAGATTTAACTCTAAGTTAAATAATTTAACTTTTACCGTGTCTTTTTGTTTTCTTTCACTATATGGTTAATACACTTACTATAACATGCCAAACGAACCCCAAATTGTTTATTATTAATATATATATCCTTATCTAAGTCATTTTGCCAAACCTTAGATTTTTAGGAATAAAATAACAATTAATAATATAATATTTGATTTAAAAACTATTTTGTGTCAATTTTGACACTATTTGATATATGATTTTTGTGAAAGCCATAACAGAATTATATGTTAGAACCAAGTTGATTAAATCAACACTAATATATCATAGTAACCTATAAAATTAGTTTAATTCATAAAAAGTCTCAAATTACATTTATTTTGGTGTTTATAACATCAATTATTTCAATATTTCATTAATAAGATAATTATTGCATCATCATTGTGTCATAAATAAATTAAATTATTTAATGTCTAAAAATTACAAATAAAATACCATTATGTAGGAAATATTTTTATCTTTCTAATGAATATTTATAGTCGAATTTATCTTATGTATAACCCCATATTAAAAATTATTTACTTATTAAACTTTGATTTTAACTATTTTAACCCTTCTTTAAATAAATTAATAATAAATGTCCTAATCTAATCCAAGTGGGCCTAAATGGTCATATTTTATTCCTAAGTTTGTTTTTGGTCGAATTACACTTGTCCAATAGAATTAGGATATGTGTTAGGGTAATATTAATATCATATTTACCCTTAGTTACCCTATTTACTATTAACCGCGGTAAAAATAGTAAAAAGTTATTATTCACCAAAAAATTATTTTTATCTCATTGAACCACATTTTACTTACTGATATCAACCGTGTCTGTCGGATTTTCAAAATTCCATTCACAGAAGTGGTAAAATTAAATTTTATGCAAAATTCAGTTTTTTTAACCTACCACTTAGTGGTTTCACTATTCATCAAAAATTGAAAGTTTTCAGAAACATACCAAAATTTCAGCCTAGGCTAATTTCGGTATTCCGAATCCAAAAAATGAAGCCCATTTTGAAAAATAAAATTTATAAAATTTCAAAAAGTGGTTATTACTATTCATAACGGCTAGTTTTAATAATATTTTAATAGCATATCGTTGTTTAGTGAAACTCGGTATTGCGTACGACGCAAGCTATCGAGGAAGGTTGTGATTGCGTGTAAAGTAAGCCAAGCAAGTGTGTAGTGAAAGATTCCTTTGATGATATAAAAACAAAATATTACTCATAAGAATCTCGGGTGTTACATTCTACCCCCCTTAAAAAGAATTTCGCCCTCGAAATTCGTCACTTTGTAACAAACAGATGAGGATACTTCTCCCTCATCATATCCTCAAGATCCCATGTAGCTTCTTCAAGTTGGTGGTTCCTCCATAAAACTTTCACCAATCGAGTGGTCTTGTTTCGTAGGACTTTTTCGCTACGATCCAGAATCTCTATCGGTTGTTCTTCATAAGAAAGATCTTGCTCCAGCGGTACAACTTCTGAGCTGAGTACATGTGAAGGATCTGGTATGTACTTTCTCAGGAGAGATACATGGAACACATCGTGAACTTGAGAGAGATTCGGTGGAAGCGTCAATCGGTAAGATACCTTCCCAACACGATCCAGTATTTCGAAAGGACCGATATATCTAGGGCTCAACTTCCCCTTCTTTCCAAATCTCATAACCCTCTTCCAGGGAGATATTCGTAAGAACACTTTATCACCCACTTCAAACTCTAGGTCTTTTCTTCGGTTGTCGGCATAACTTTTCTGTCGACTCTGAGCTGCTCTTATGTGTTGTTGAATAGATCTGACCTTTTCTACCATTTCATCAACGAGATCAGGTCCTAATAGCTTTCTTTACCCAACTTCATCCCAGAAAGTTGGAGTCCTGCATTTCTTTCCATAGAGAGCTTCATAAGGAGCCATATGAATACTGGAGTGAAAGCTATTATTATAAGAAAATTCCACCAAAGGTAGGTGTTGATCCCAACCTCCTTTGAAATCCATAGAGCAAGCTCTCAACATATCTTCTAGGGTTTGAATTGTTCTCTCAGACTGACCGTCTGTCTGGGGATGATAAGCAGTGCTGAAACTCAACTCTGTATCCAGAGTATGTTGAAGACTTCGCCAGAACATCGAGGTAAATCTCGGATCCCGATCAGATATAATAGAAAGTGGTACTCCATGCAATCTTACCACTTCCTTTACATATATCCTGGCAAGCTGATCTAGAGAGAAATCCTCTCTAATAGGAATGAAGTGTGTAGACTTTGTAAGACGATCAACTATGACCCAGATAGCGTTATTGCCTTTGGATGTTTTAGGAAGTCCTGTGACAAAGTCTATAGTGATGTTTTCCCATTTCCATTCGGGTATGGGTAATGGTTGTAACATCCCCTTAGACTTCTGTCTCTCAGCTTTAACTTGTTGACAAACCAAGCATCGAGAGACATATTTAGCAACATCTCTTTTCATTCCATCCCACCAGAAGTACTCTTTCAGGTCCCTATACATCTTCGTGCTTCCAGGATGAATAGAGAATGAAGAACTATGAGCCTCATCCAGCAGCTCCTTCTTTAATTCGGGGATGGAAGGAACACAAACACGATTCCTGAACTTTATTATCCCATCACAATCAAGGTTGAATTCAGGAACATTTCTCACCTTCTTTTGTAACTCGACATCTTCTTTCTATGCCTCTTTAATCTTCACATGTATAGATGGTTGAACATTCATTTGAGAAAGATAAGATTTTTCCCCTTCCATTATAATTCCAAGATCCATCCTTTGTAAATCCATAAATATTGGATCTTTTGTGATCCTCATCATGGATAAACTAGCATGGTCTTGTCGACTTAATGCATCTGCCACCTTGTTTGCTTTCCCAGGGTGGTAATGGATTGAGCAGTCATAATCCTTAATCAGCTCCAACCATATTCTTTGACGCATATTCAACTCCTTTTGGGTGAAAATATACTTTAAACTTTTATGATCAGTATAAATATCACACCTTTCACCATAAAGGTAATGCCTCCAAATCTTTAATGCAAAGATTACCGCAGCCAACTCCAAATCATGTGTTGGGTAATTTTGCTCATGGATTTTCAACTGTCGTGAGGCATAAGCTATCACCATATCATTTTGCATAAGAACACACCCCAATCCCTTCTTGGATGCATCACTGTAGATCACAAACCTTTCTCCACTACAAGGCAGTGTGAGCACAGGTGCACTGGATAACCTTCTTTTCAACTCCTTGAAATTCTCTTCACATTCCTCTGTCCAGACAAACTTAACTCCTTTCCGAGTCAACTTGGTGAGTGGATTAGATAATCGTGAAAAATATTTTACAAAACGTCGATAATATCTAGCCAAACCAAGAAAACTTCTAATCTCAGTTACTGTTGTTGGTCTCGACCATCTTTCGATAACCTCTGTTTTTGCTGGATCTACAGATATCCCCTCTTTTGAGATTATGTGACCCAAAAATGCAACTTTTTGAATCCAAAATTCACACTTGGTAAATTTGGCATAAAGCTTCTCCTTTCTCAGGGTCTTCAATATAATTCTCAAGTGATCTTCATGCTCTTCCTTGATCTTTGAATAGAAAAGAATATCGTCTATAAAGACTACCACAAATTGATCAAGATAGTCTCTAAAGACTATATTCATTAGATCCATGAAGATAGCAGGGGCATTAGTAAGACCAAATGGCATCACTATAAATTCATAGTGTCCATACCTTGTACGGAAAGCCGTCTTTGGTATATCCTCCCTTTTGACCCTTAATTGATGATACCCTGAACGAAGATCAATCTTGGAAAAGTATTGAGCTCCGCGTAGTTGGTCAAATAAGTCATCAATGCGTGGGAGAGGATATTTGTTCTTGATAGTGATCTTGTTAAGTTCTCGATAATCAATGCAGAGTCTCATTGATCCATCTTTCTTCTTAACAAATAGAACAGGTGCTCCCCAAGGTGACGCACTAGGGCGTATGAATCCCTTATCAAGATTCTCTTGGAGTTGCTTCTTCAATTCCTGCAACTCAGTTGGGGCCATTCTATATGGTGTCTTTGAAATAGGCAAAGCACCCGGTACGAGTTCTATTGAAAACTCAACTTCACGATTTGGTGGAAGACTCGGTAATTCCTCCGAAAGACATCATCAAACTCCCGTACAATGGGAATATTCTTAATCGTGAGTTTCTCACCAACCATTTGAGATAAATAACCTTCATTTAGTGGAATCAATACCCATAAGATGGAAGATATTTCCACTGGAAGGTTATGTTCATCCTTGCATTGATATACGATCGTAGATTGATCTGGAATATGAAATGTGACTTCCCTTCTTTGGCAATTGATATGAGCTCCATGTAGAGAAAGCCAATCCATGCCAAGAATCACATCAAATTCTACTAAAGGAAGGATTACAAGATTTGCAGGAAGCACTTTCCCACAAACTTCGATCGGAGAAGAATTATAAACTTTTGATGCGACTGTTGTGCCATTAGGTGTTGTCACAGCTAACTCAACATCTAATTGTTGAGGTAATACGGTGATACCCTTAGAAAATTCTTTAGAAATAAAAGAGTGGGTGGATCCAGAATCAAATAAAACATTTGCTACTTTAGAGTGGATGGTAAGTGTACCTTTCACCACTTAGTTATCATACTCCACATCGCTGATAGAAATTGCATGTGACTTTCCTTTGTCTTTAGCCTTAAGATTTTGTTGACATCGACCATCATCATCAACCCTTGGATTTGGGCATTGATTGGCATAATTCCCCATCTCCTTGCACTTGAAACATTGAAGTGTAGTAGGTTCATTCTGTGTATCCCTTCCTTTGTTTGCGTCATTAGACATCTTCTTCCCATTATCACGGCATTCAAATGCCCGATGACCTTCCTTTCCACATTTAAAACATTTACTTGTCCCTTTAAGACAACTCCCTCCATGTTTCTTTCCACACTTTGAGCATAAGGGAAAGCTCATCTTCTTTTCAGTGTGCTCTTTAGATTTTCCTTTGAATTCCATCTTCCTCTTCTTATCAAACCCATGTGACTGATGGGTTACTCCAATCTCCATCTCGACTTTGAGAGCACATCGAACGATTTCCTCGTAGCTATTGAAGTCCCTTATGGCTAACGCCCTTCGAAGACTTGGTTTTAAGCCACTAAAGAATTGATCGATCTTACTCTCAGGTTGGATAATAATACCAGAAGCGTACCTTGCAAGTCTTGTTAAATTTTCTTCATAGGTACCAACAGATTCATCATCCCTTTGCTTCAGTTCAAGAAACTCTTTCTCCATATTTGTTTGGAGAATACGAGGGAAGTACTTATTGAAAAATAAGTTCTTGAACTCGTCCCATTCCATAGACTCAATTTCATCCCTTTGCCTCGTATTCTTAATAAGATTCCACAATTGATCAGCATCTCCTTCCAAACGATACACTGCTAGGATGACTTTATCATGCTCAGAACATTGAAGAACTGAAAATATCTTTTCAGTAGTACTAATCCATTGTTCAGCAACTAATGGATCAGTAGACCCACTGAAAGAAGGTGGACGCTGCCTCATGAAGGATTCAACAGAATGTTGCTCCTTCCTTTGCTCGTTTGGAAGTCCTGCATGATTCATAGCTTGAGAAAGTTGTGTGAGCATGGCTACAAGATTTTGCATTCCAGCTCCCATATCGTTTGGTTGCTCAGGGGGACAATCATTACATTGCCCATCGCATTCCGCATTAACACGGTTCCTTCGGGTTCCAGCCATTGACTAAAACCAAGAAGAATAGTGTGAGCAACACTAATTATAATAGGAAAACCACATAATTCAAGAATAAAATTTTCATGATTAAGGTCTTATCCTAGGGTATTCATGTCCATTTCTAAAACACTAAGATTGTGTTCTATGCTTAGACTTATCCTTAGGCTTCTTACTAAGGCTTTCACATCCTAGTTTCCAAAGGTTCACTATACCTTTCCTCTGATACCAACTATAACGACCCATACTTTACATACATTGTTAATACTTCAAAATTGAAGCACACTTATTACAACATATGACAAAACCACAAAGGACCGTATAGGTATAGTGTCTTTAGAAACTGGGAAACATAAACAATTGGTTCATAAATCTTCTACAGTATCTCCCATTTATTTCATCATATCTAGGGTCCCTTTTAGCATATTCTACTTAATATCCATCTTCCTGACCTGGGGAAAAGAAAACATAAAAGGGTGAGCTCAAATGCTCAGCAAGGGAAAATAAAGGAAATAAAAATCATATCATATCTCTTTGAAAATCAAAACTTGCAAAAGAGATCATAATATCTTAACATGGAATAAATCATAGAAGTGAAAATGAGATCCCCATAATCATAACATAAAACTTGAAACTTTGGGGCATGCACACATAATCATGGAAAATCATTTCTTGTTAGTCATGAATCATTGCCAAGACTATCTTAGTGGACAAAGTCCCTTTCTGAACCGAGTCACCCTCGTTCCAGTCCTATTTTACTGAACCAGTATAACCTACTGTTCCATCCATGTCTATATCATGAGATATAAAACCTTTACCCAATGCATTGGAGGGAGATATAGGTCCCACCCATCTTATAATGAATCCTTTCTTATGTGTGCCACATAATCATAAAACATACATCATCGCATAACACATGTAACAAAAATGGGATTCTTGAAACATCATGACATCATAAATCAATTCATATAAGATAAAGGAATTCATAAAAATAATTCCATCACAACATGATCAAATCAATCTAATAATAGGGATAAAAACAGAACCCTTTATTATCTTAGATGGAAAATAATTTTGATAAAACACTTGAACTCCATTCTTGAGGAAAATATCCTTTCTTCTTCAAAAACATTTTTCCTTTCATAACATGTCATAAAACTTTAAAATAAAAGAAGTTGATTAAAAATAAACTTGAAAACTTGTAAAGGAAGCTTCTTGGAAATAATTTTTAAAAATCCATTCATGCCGTATAAGTTAAAAAAAACATTCTTCGTACTTTTGTCGGAAAAGTCAAAAAGTATCTCGTACGACAAAAGATTCCTTTCATACATATTACTAAAAACTCACCGAAGGGTAAAAATGGATTTAAACAATTGTAGGTGGATGGAAATAATATTACATTTTGATGAAACATGGATGTGGATGATAAAATACACCCCAGTAAATACTTACGAATAAACGATCTCGGATAAAAATGAGATTGTGATATTTCTCTTACCTTAGGTCCAATTTGCTTTGTACATGTCCAAAGCTCCTGTATAATGGTTTAAATAATGTTATTGACTTATTCCAGAATCATACATATTGATATGATATCATATATGGTCATATTCTTAGCTTCTTGATAGTAATATTTCATTGTTACTTGTTACTCGGGTCTTTATTGCCTTTTGTTCTTATGCATGTTTTGCCGAATACATTCTTATTCTTCTTTTAAGGTTATAGATACCTTATATCCAGAATGGTATTAGTGTAACATATATCATATTTATTCATTCAACTCATTTATATAATTACTATGTAATGATGATCATGTAGAATGAGTCGCATCACATCGTGGAGACGGTATTCCGTACGTACGCATGAGTGATGATATCGTTCCTATGATCGTGGAACTGTATTGGAGTATATATATGTTATTTCAGTATCAATATTACTTTATAATAATCATAAATAGTTACTCATTACACCATTATACCCATCCTTGTAAAGTGATGGTGGAAAATAGATTACACCACGGCGTGGAGACGGTATTCCGTACGTACGCACGCGCGGTGATTTCATTTTTCCGTAGGATGGATAGAAGGTGAATTAGGTTTGTTTAATATTTATAATAACATATCAGTATGTAAGTAACACTGATGTTATTACTTTATCATGAAACAACTAAAGAAGAAGAAGTTCAAGAAGAAAGAAATTGAAAAGATCGGTAATGGATATTACCTCTTCTTTGGAACGCCTCTTTGAATCCTCCACTTAGGGAACTAAGATTGGTATTTGAAGAAGACCAGGACCTCTAGGATTATTCTAGGGAAGTGGAGAGGAGAAAATGGCAGGGGTTGTCCGAGCTTGAGTGCTCAAATTGGTGTGAGGAGGAGGGGGAGGAGGTGCCCTTTTATAAGGGAGGAGAGGGGCACCTTAGGAATATCTCAAAATATTATTTTATATTAAAGTCAAAATCGGTTTATAATGGTTTCAAAGGGTCTTATTTCGAAGCTAAAGTGTGGATGGGTCGAAATCCTATCAACCAATAGGATTTAGACAAGATTAGGGTATTATTTTAACCTTATCAATTAGATTTAACTCTAAGTTAAATAATTTGACTTTTACCGTGTCTTTTTGTTTTCTTTCACTATATGGTTAATACACTTACTATAACATGCCAGACGAACCCCAAATTGTTTATTATTAATATATATATCCTTATATAAGTCATTTTTCCGAACCTTAGATTTTTAGGAATAAAATAACAATTAATAATATAATATTTGATTTAAAAACTATTTTGTGTCAATTTTGACACTATTTGATATATGATTTTTGTGAAAGTCATAACAGAATTATATGTTAGAACCAAGTTGATTAAATCACCACTAATATATCATAGTAACCTAGAAAATTAGTTTAATTCATAAAAAGTCTCAAATTACATTTATTTTGGTGTTTATAACATCAATTATGTCAATATTTCATTAATAAGATAATTACTGCATCATCATTGTGTCATAAATAAATTAAATTATTTAATGTCTAAAAATTACAAATAAAATACCATTATGTAGGAAATCTTTTTAGCTTTCTAATTAATATTTATAGTTGAATTTATCTTATGTATAACCCCATATTAAAAATTATTTACTTATTAAACTTTGATTTTAACTATTTTAACCCTTCTTTAAATAAATTAATAATAAATGTCTTAATCTAATCCAAGTGGGCCTAAATGGTCATATTTTATTCCTAAGTTTGTTTTTGGTCGAATTCCACTTGTCCAATAGAATTAGGACATGTGTTAGGGTAATATTAATATCATATTTACCCTTAGTTACCCTATTTACTATTAACTGCGGTAAAAATAGTAAAAAGTTACTATTCACCAAAAAATTATTTTTATCTCATTGAACCACATTTTACTTACTGATATCAACCGTGTCTGTCGGATTTTCGAAATTCCATTCACAGAAGTGGTAAAATTAAGTTTTATGCAAAATTCAGTTTTTTTAACCTACCACTTAGTGGTTTCACTATTCATCAAAAATTGAAAGTTTTCAGAAACATACCAAAATTTCACCCTAGGCTAATTTCGGTATTCCGAATCCAAAAAATGAAGTCCATTTTAAAAAATAAAATTTCTTAAATTTCAAAAAGTGGTTATTACTATTCATAACGGCTAGTTTTAATAATATTTTAATAGCATATCGTTGTTTAGTGAAACTCGGTATTGCGTACGACGCAAGCTATCGAGAAAGGTTGTGATTGCGTGTAAAGTAAGCCAAGCAAGTGTGTAGTGAAAGATTCCTTTGATGATATAAAAACAAAATATTACTCATAAGAATCTCGGGTGTTACAGAACTCGAAGTTGCATACAATACAAGCTATAGTATTATTCAAAAAGAAGAATGTCATGGAATCTTGGGGTGTTTCATCATGGATCATGTTATTTGATTCCCTTATTATTCATGTTTTATGAACTACCAGTATTTATTTTATAACTCGTGATTATGATATTTGATATTCAGGGCATGGGTTTCAAATGCTAATATCATCTTCTCATGTCATTATGTTCATGTTATGCTTATATATCTCCCTTACTTACCCTTACTAAGAATATGAGACTACTCTTTATTATGTTCCCTTTCCCTAGATTATAAATAAATGTTTTAATTAGTTTATGTCTATATAGAGTACTTAATGGGATGAAATTTAGGGGAGACATTTAATATCTTTCATGTCACAAACCAAGTTGAGATAAAATCAAATCTGACACACAAACCGGCCTGAGACATGGATCAAAGGGAATTATCGATCCCCATGAGCTGGAAATTAGTTCCTAAGTATCATCAATACACTTTGATAATGATTTCACCCATTTATATAATTATAATAATCCAAAAAAATAAAAAACACATAACTAATAAGCATAATTGAACAAGGTACAACAATTTTTTAGATTCAAAGTTCCACAACTTTAACCAAAACCAAAAGTACTACAGTGGAATGGGAATAACAAAACTATCCCAAAAACATCCATGCAGCAAGAGGGGAATCACCCTCAACCCACCACCATCAACACCTAAAAGAAGTGTAATACTAGAAACTATATCCACCATCACCATAATGATACATCTTGCCTTTACCCTGGTCATACATAACAGAGTATACATACACCCAAAGGTGTATGTAAGGTGTGAGACAAAGCCCAGTAGGATGCCACCCAAAAGAAAGATTCCATGATATAACATTATAATAAAAATCAACATGTACATTTAGATAAAAATATTTGAAACATTTATAATAAAACATCTTAATTAAAACTTTTTCAAGAAACACTTTTTAAGGAAAACATTTTTCACAAATAAGATTGCTTGAAATAAAAATGTACACAAGGTATAACGTATGTCGATGGCTAGCACCTCATCACATGAGAATCATTTCACAAGATAGAACCATGTTAAATACCTATAGGTAACTAGCACAAGTGGGACCCTATGAAATTTATACCTCGGTGATCAAAATCTTCCAACTAAACTACCAACAATATCCCCATGCATGAGCCATTAAAGGGGATCCCATCCCATGGTCTAATAGTCTCCATATCATAACCCAAAACCAGTATCATTATTATACATTATCCACTGTAGGGGATCCCATCCCAAGGTTTAGTGTTCTTCAATCATATCACGTGTTTAGTTAGTGTTGTACTCGTCAATCCCACTAGATGAATTCAGCCCCCATCCACTTCTGAATAAACTAATGTACTAAATTTAGTTCTCTCACATAGATACCTGAGATTAAATTTGTGCACAAATTCCATTTCACATATCACATAAATCATCAATTTCACATACACATTTCACCATTATGAACACACAAGTAAATCACCACTTTTAAGTTTTCACATTGATCCAACAATCAAAATCCACATAAAAACCACCATATTCCTTAAACAAAACCACTTTCCATTTCACACTAACACCAAAAAAAATTTTAAATACATTCCACACCACTTTATCAATTTAAGAAACCCATTTAGAAATGCAACAAGAATAACACATATGGAATCCAACTATTTCCATTGGCAAATCCCCTTTTAAATTCATACTCACATAAAAAAATTATAATGTGATTCAAATCACTTTCACAATTCAAAGAAAAATTTATGGTGCGCAGTAAAGAAATCCAACATGTAAAAAACCCATTTCTCTTAGAAAATCCACTTTCAATATATTTTCACATATAAATCTCTTTTAAACCACATTTCCCACCTTTCACACAAGGAATAAAACATATTTAAGAAACACCACAATGAAGCACATATGAAACATAACCACTTTCCTTTAGAAAACTCATTTTAATCACATGTGTATCTCAAACCATTTCAAAAACATGTTTTGAACCTCACAAATAATCCATAGAACACATTTAAACAATAAATAAATAAATCTAAACTCATCTAACATTTTAAAAGCATGGAACCAGTTACCTCACACTTGTAAACTTCTGGAATCTGATGTGAAACCACAATCGCACCACCAAAAGACCATATAAATGCAATATCAAACAATATTCATCATGATTTCTCCCAAAACCTCAACATAATGCACTCATTAGGTCAAATAACCTTCTAGAAAAGAATAAATCAAGGAGGGAAGAGAGACCCTAGAAGAAGGGAGAAATCATAAGAATTGTACTTACTTGATGATTTCTTGAACAACTAAGGATAAAACCACCCAAATATTGATTCTAAAAGGCTCCAAGAAGATTTTTAGGAAGCTCACATGGTTTAAAAACCCATATGGAGTAGGTGAGGTGATTTAGGGTTTAAATTGAAGAGGGCATAAGAGTAATTTTTCACTTTTTAATGACCTGGATAGGTTGCATGGTTAGCCCGCATAGTTTTCCAGAAAGTGCAGTGACCATGCATCCCTCATTGTCCAATAGGAACAAGTTTTATGGTTAGCCCACATAGTTTTCCAAAGCATGCACCAATCATTCATTCACTACTTTACAAAATGAACATTTTCTGCAAGGCTTCTTGGGCGAGGGCACACAATTTCCCCAAACCATGCGCTTATCGTGAGCCACCTATTTTCAAGCCCAAAATTTATATTTTTCACCAAAAACTCAAGGGTAAACCTAATGATAAATTCAAGAAAAAAAATAAAAATATATATATTAAAAAACATCATGGATGTGACAATTCTCCCATCCATGAAAACTTTTTTCCCCAAGAAAGTCAACTCAAAGTTTAATCAAAGAACAAAAAAGTATACTCCTCCTCAACCCAAGACATACACTCCCAAGTCTTATGCTCATCATTACCATGATTCCAAATAAATTATACCAATGAAATAGACTTACCATGAAGAACTTTCTCTTAATAATCTACAATCTACACCAGCTTCTCAAACATAGACAAATCAGATTCCAATTCTAACTCTTCCCAATTCAAGACATGATATGGATCTAGGTTGTACTTTTTTAGCTGAGAGACATGGAAAATGTAATTAATTGAAGTCAATAGAGAAGTAAAATATAACATGTATTCCACCTTACCAAACCAATCAGTGATCTCAAAAGTTATGACATACCTCATCATTATCTTCCTTTGCTTACACAAATGATGATGAGCCAAGTGAGGTGCCACTTTCAAGAACACCCGATCACCCATAGAAAACTCCAAATCTTGACACATCTAGTCATAATAAGACTTGTAACGACTCTATTACATCATAAAATGTTGCATGATCAACTTAAATTTTTCATATATTTCATACAAAAGGCTTGGTCCCAACTGAACATAAATCACCTCAAAAGGATCCATTAGAATCAAATATTGGTAACTATTGTTATATGAAAACTCAACCAGTCCTAAATGGATTTCTCATGAGCCTTTGAAATCCAACACACATGATCAAAGGATATCTTCCAAAATTTTATTTTCCCGCTCTGTCTAACCATCCGTTTGAGGGTGGTATTCCATACTCAACTTGACCAGTGACCCCATAGCCTTCTAAAGGCCTTCCCAAAAACCATGTGGTAAAATGGGGGTACCTATCAGAAATAATTTCCCATGGAACACCATGAAGTCACACAACCTCCTAAACATACAACCGGCCCAACTCATCCACTTTGGTTGAATCCATGATTCGAATGAAATGGGATGATTTGGTCAGATGGTCAATCACTGCCCAAATGGAATTCCTCCCCTAGGGTGTATGAGGTAAGCCAACAATAAAATCCATGGTGATCTCATGCCACTTCTAAGTAGGAATAGGTATTAGTTGAAGATAATTGAAGGGCCCTTGGTGCTCTGCTTTAACCTCCTAACATGTGTAACACCATAGTACAAAATCAACTATGTCCCACCTCATACCTAGCCACCAGAGCTTTCGATGCACATCGTAAAACATCTTGGTGGAACCAAAGTGAATGGCCCACTAGGATAGTGGCTATCATGCATCACCACCTTCCTCAATGACAACGGCACCATGAAGAAAACCTTAAAGCACAAGACTCTCTCAAGGAACAATGACCAATCACAAGGCATCTCCCCACCATTTTGGAAACTGCGTAGAATTTTGGAATAACTCATCACTCAGCTTCTCTTACTAAATCAACTCCATAAGGTAAGGTTTAAGCTGAACACTAGATAGGAAAATTCCTTCATTGTGTTCTTTATTCTCCATGTGCATTTGGGGAAAAATACCCATCAAAGTCTTCTCATTACTAGAATCTTTCAACTCTTACACTAGAACTTTCCAATTCGAGGAATTTACAACCACATTACCTTTTCCTAGGGTATAGACAATATCAAAGTAGAACCCCTAAAGGTACTCAAACCAATGAAACTACCTCAAATTCAGATATTTCTAGGTAAAATGTAGGCTAAGCTCTTATGATCATAATAAACTACAAACTTATACCAAAAAAGATAATGATGCCATGTCTTTAAGGCACGCATCACCGTCACCAAATCTAGGTCATGGGTTGGGTAATTCTTTTCATGTGGTGAGAGTTGGAACAAACTATACACCACCAAATGGTCATCCTGCATCAACACACAACCAACACTTATACTAGAAGCATAAAAATAGACCACATATCCCTTTCTGAACTCTAAAAAGATGAAAACAGGAGTTTTGGTAAACCATCTCTTAATATCCTCAAAGGATTCTTAACACCTTGATCTCTATTAGAACTTCACCCCCTTCTAGGTTATCATAATTATGGATTAATACATCTAAGATAAATCTCATACAAACCACCTATAATACCATGTCATCCCTAAAAAGATTCTGATCTCAAAGACATTATTTGGTTTCTCACATGACATCACAACACTAATCATCTTGGGGTCTACTAAAAACCCTCATTCTGAGATCACATGACCCAAAAACTTCACCTCCATGATCCAAAAGGATCACTTAGAAAACTTCGCATAGAGAGGATGATCCCAAAGGGTTCCCAACACAATTCTCAAATTGCACTCATGCTTCTCCTCAGTCTCGGAATAGACCATAATTTTATCCATGAATATCAAGAAAAAGGAATTGAGATTCCAGTGTAACACCTTGTTCATGAGTGACATAAAGACCTTTTAAGCATTTTTAACCTTAAAGGCATGACCATGTATTCAAAATGTTCATACTTATTTCATAAAGCTATTTTCGGAACATCCACCTATCTAACTCTGACTTGGTAATACCCATAACATAAGTCAATATTAGAAAACCACATTGCCCCTTATCCTGATCAGAGAGGTCATCAATATGAAGAAAAGGGTACTTGTTCTTGATTTTTACCTTGTTTAGCTTCTGGTAATCAATGTACAACCAGAGAGATCCATTGTCCTTTTTCACAAATAAAACTAGGGCGGCCCAAGGTGAGATTCTCATGTGAATGAATCCTATGGATTCCAAATTTTCTAGCTATAACTTTAATTCCATCAACTTGATGGGGTATATATAGTGTGAGGTAAGAGATATTGGATGTGTTCCCAACAGAAATTCAATAGAGAACTCCACATCTCACTCTAGAGGTAAACCCAAGAAATCCTCTAGAAACACCTCTGGGAACTCATCCACTATAGGAGGTAAACCACCCTTAGGGGCACCATCATCATCCTCCAACACAAGTGATGATATTTGAAAAGTGATACTACACAATTCTAGGAGTGGAGGTCTAAAATGTCCTAATTAAGGATCCCACTCACCTTGAAAAAACTAGTCACTTCCATTAGGTTCCACAAAACTCACTTGCTACCAATAACAATCCATGTTCACCTAAAAACACGTCATCTAATCCATACCAAGGATAATGTAAAAGAGATCCATACCCAAGACTAGAAAATCCTATTCCAAATAGACCCATGACATGGTGAGTAAACAAAATGGAAACTTGAAACCCGGCTCTCTCTTCTTACCAAGTGGCATTACCAACTCCATTGCATATGGTATAAGATCGGTTGGAAACTTTAACACATCCACAAGATGGGTATGAATAAAATAAACTAAAGCATCAGTATCAAACAGAACAATAACTAAAGACGATGCAATGAGAATGGTACCTCAAATTCTTATAGGCCTTGCATCTGATTCCACTGGCACTCATTCCATGGCTTGAAGTTTCTTCATATTAGCCTGACCCTGAGAGAAACCACTAACCCATGGCTTCACCGTGAACTAACTCTTCCCAGAAGAAGATCCATCCCACCCACCATGACCTATGAACTAAGAACATGCTATCCTGGACAGTTATATATGGGCTAACATCCCTCTATAAGCCATAGATCCTACACCACTCTGATATGGGTGCACTATCTTTCAAAACCACTACAAGTGTCCCATAATTCCACACCATTGAAAAGGTTTGGGTGGGGAAGAACATGAAAATTGCATGTTTCCAACCTTCCCACACTGATGGAACGCAATAGACCCATCACCTGAAGCCAAGGATAAA
The DNA here is from genome assembly GCA_963277665.1 of Viscum album. Classification (NCBI taxonomy): domain Eukaryota; kingdom Viridiplantae; phylum Streptophyta; class Magnoliopsida; order Santalales; family Viscaceae; genus Viscum; species Viscum album. The sequence goes on along the minus strand of OY728156.1, from coordinate 2,057,308,501 downwards.
GAAATCCAAGAATTATGGCCTAAACTACCACCTCCCTTCTTCCCCTACTCATCCCACTTCCACTTCTTCTTAGACGAACTACCACTATGTGTTGTAGACACTACGCCATTGAAACTAGACTTGCCCTTATAATAAATTTCCACCATCATGGCATGATCAACCACCTCAGTATAAGTTTTCATCTTGAACAAGAAAACATGAGATTGGATCTCTAGCCTCAACCCCATCTATAATTTTTGAGCCTTTAGCAGCTCTTTGGAAATGATCTCGGGTGTGTACCAAACTAACTCAGCAAAGTGGTTAGAATACTCCATCATGATCTGGTCTCCTTGGATAAGCTCCAAAAACTCCTGGGACCTGGAGAAGGCCAAAATATCAAGACAATATTTATCATTTAATACAACCTTGAAATCCTTCTATCCCATATGCTAGTGCTTTCCATCTTTCACCACCGAGTCCCATCACTTTTGACAGGGACCTTCCAACCTAAATTAAGAACACTTCACTATGACTACCTCAAGAGTATTAGTAAACTAGAAAATCCTTTCTATATTCTTAATCCACTCCTCTCCTTCTCAGGGTTCCATGTTACCCCAGAAAGAAGGAGGCTTGTTCTTAAGGAGATCCTAATCTTTTTCCTTTCCAGGACCTGGTTCAGCTTCTCTAAAATGAATAGTACCAGAGTCTGCTCCTTAACCCAAAGCTTGAATAGACCAAACCACTAATTCCAATAATATCTGATTGATTGGTGAGGGATAAATCTATTTTTTCACTTACTATGGTTGCATAGGAATTCTCTGGGGAGTTATCTTGATAGACAAGAAATAACCACAAGGAAAACCATCAATACAACCATTTTGAAAATTTCCAGTAATGAAAAAAAATACCAATAATTTCAAAATTCAAAAAAAATATTAGATCTATAACAATAACAAGACAGATCAAACCACTCTACCCTCTTCCAGTGTCTATATACATTCTACATCTTATACATCTCACTTAGAGTAGAAGTCAAACCAAATCCCAACATCCCATTGTGACTTGAGTCCTATCATGAGGTGTGTTGGCTAGACACCCCACTTGAAACTAGAAACTCAAGCCCCAACAATCCCAGCTCCATTATATCTGGACTCTTTCCCCAATTAACTTGAACCAAAAAGATCATAACCTAATCTAATAACATATTTTCATGAATCAAGTTGGGATTACATCAAATCTAACAAAAGACCCAGCCCAAGACATGGCCCTAAGGGCGTTCCCAATCCCCACAAACTAGAAACTAGTGCCTGGGTATCAATAATACACTTTTGAAATGATTTCACCCTTGTATATAATGATAAACAACCAATAATAATAAACATCACATAACTGATAAGCATAATCAAATGAGGTACAATAATTTTTCATATTCAAAGTTTTAAAACTTTAACAAAAACCAAAAGTAATAAAACGAAATGGGAATAAAAAAACTATCCCAAAAACTTCCATGCATGAGGGACATCACCCTCAATCCACTAACATCAACACCTATATGAAGTGGAACACTAGAAACCAGATCCACCATCACCACCACAATACATCTTTCCTTTACCATGGTCATACATAAAAAAGTCTACATACACCCAAAGGTGTATATAGGGTGCGAGCCAAAGCCCAGTAGGATGTCACCCAAAAGAAAGATTCCATGCTATAACATTATAATATAAATCAACATGAACATTTCCATAAGAATATTTGAAACATTTCTATGAAAGCATTTTAAGGAAAACTTTCTCAAGAAATAGTTTTTAAGGAAAAACTTTTTCACAAACAATCTTGATTAAAATAAAAATGTACACAAGGTATACAATATTACAAAGGCTAGCACCACATCACATGAGAATAATTTCATAAGGGATCACCATCGTAAATCCCTATAGGTAACTATCATAAGTGGTTCCCTGTGAACCTCATACCTCAGTGATCAAAATCCTCTAAGTAAATTACCAAAATCATCCTCGTGCATGATCCATTAGAGGGGATCCCATCTCAATGTCTAATTGTCTTCATATCATAATCTAAAACCAATAATGTTCCCATGCATGATCCACTAGAGGGGATCCCATCCCATAGTCTAGTTTTCTCTGATCATGTCACATGTTTAGTTATTGTTGTAATTATCAATCCGGCTAAATGAATTTGGGCCCCATCCACTTCGAATTAAACTAGTGTACTAGTTATAGTTTTCCCACCTAGATACCATGGATTCCCTTTGTACTCAAATTTTGTTTCACATATCACAAAAATCATCACTTTCACATGCACATGCCAAGAATCATTAAAAAATAAGTAAATAACCACTTTATAATTTTCACGTTGATCCAATAATAAAAATCCACATAGAAACCACCATTTTACATAAACAAAACCACTTTCCATTTCATGGGTACACCAAAACAATTGGGAAATACATTTCACACCACTGGCCTTATTTATGAGACCCATTTGGAAATGCAACAAAAAGAACACATATGGAATCCAACCATTTACATAGGTAAAGCCCCTTTCAAATTCATACTCACATCAAAACCATTTTATAACATGCTTCACATAACTTTCACAATTAAAATACACATTTAAGGTGAAAAAATAGAATAAAACATGTGAAAAAACCCATTTTTCATAAAAAAAATATAGTTTAAACACATTATCACCTTTAAATCTCCTTGAAAGCACATTTCACACCTTTCATATAGGGAAAAATTTTAAGAAACACCACAATTAAGCACATATGAAACACAACCACTTTCCTTTAGAAAACTAATTTTCATCACATTTTTATCTCAAACCTTTTAAAAAACATGTTTTGAACCACACAAATAATCCATAGAACATATTTAAACAATCAAGAAATCAATCCAAACTCATCTAATAAAATAAAATAATAGAACCACCTACCTTACACTTTTAAGCTTCTAGAATCCAGTGTAAAACCACAACCACACCACCATAAGAACCTAGAAAGGAAAGATTAAACAATATCCATCATGATTTCACCCAACATCTCAAGATCAGACCCTAGTTAGGTCAAATAACCTGTTGGAAAATAATAACTCAAGAAGGAGGGAAGAGAAACATTATAAGAAGGGAAAAACATAAGAAAATATACTTATATGATGATTTATTAAATAAACAAGTCTAAAACACCCAAATATTGATGCTCAAAGGCTCCAAGAAGGTTTGGAGGAATCTCCTGTGGCTAAAAATACCATATGAGGTGGATGGGAGGAGATTTAGTGTTAAAATCAAAGAGGGAATGAGAGTAATTTTCCACTTTATAATTACCTGGATAGGTCACATGGTTAGCTTGCATGGTTTTCCAAACTATGTGGTGGTCGTTCTTCCCTCACTTTCCAAGAGAAACAAGCATCATGGTTAGCTCACACGGTTTGACAAAACATGCGCCAACTGTGCGGTTGCCGCTGTCCAAAATGAACATTTGTCACACGGTTTCTTGGGTGAGGGTGCATGATTTCCCCAAACTTTTCACCAACCATGTGCCACCTTCTATAAAGAACGAAATATCCATCTTTCACCAAAAACTCAAGGGGAATCCCAAGGATAAATCCAAGACTAAAAATAAATAAAATAATGCCTCAAAAAAATCACAGATGTGACATTTCAAGAGTTAATAATTTTGTGTTCCAAGTTTCTAAAGTCACTAAACTATTATGGTCCTTAGGTATGTGTGTGTGTGTAATTTAATAAATATTTATCTAAAAAGATATAATATTCATGTATGAGAAGCCTGGGTCTTTATACGCTTAATAGGTATGGAGTCTCCCTCAAGAATAATTCTATGTGATCTAATTCTAGGATTAATTTTCAAAATATCACCTAAACTCTAACCTATGGATTACACATTTTCATCAGAAGCTCAATCAATGTTTTTTATTAGTTTTTTGATAAATTACTAGAAATTATCCCTGGTAATTTTTCTCCTTCCTTTAAGTACACATACTTAAAAATAGTTAGGTGAGGTTTTAATTCCATGTTTTGGGGTTGTTCAAGAGATGAAATTAAATTTGGGTTCCTTACTTATAAATATTAAACTTCCTATAAATGGGATAACATGTCTTCTTCTTCTTCATGAAAAAAATAATCAAATTCATTAGAAAACTTAGAAGTTACCACTTCCTCTAATCTAAAAACATAATTCCTATAATTCTAGAAAACTTCATCTTATATGGAGTTTTCGATCATTAATTGTTTTCCCAAGGATAAAAAATCATATAACATGCATGGTTCTTCAATGGTTTCAGCCTATTCAAAGTGGGAAAGTGTAAAGATTTAATAGTCAGCTAAAGGGTGATTCATGTAGTCAAAGATGTTAAAATGGATTATGATGTCTCCAAACTCCATGGTGAGTTTTCATTCATGATAATTAATTATTTTTTTAGTTTTACTAAATAAGGGACTCCCTAAAATGATGGTGGTGTCTTGTTTTTCTATCTTCCTCCATGTTGAGAACATAAAATATTTCCAGGAATATCAAATCTTGGATTCTCATAAGGATATCCTTAAATACTCACATTGAAAAAAATAGTGTATATGTTTACAATTTAAACCACCACACTTATTGGTTTCAAAATTCCTATCTACAAATATAAAAAACATAGTTTGAGGTATAAAATTTATATAATCATAAAAATCATCATAAAAATTATAGCATCAATAGTGAAAGGGATATAAAGTATCTATAGATATGAATTTTTTTTTGAAAATATGGTGTGATAAGGGTTGAGATACTTCTTCCAAGGTTGATCCTTTTATTACCTTGAATTATCCTTTTCTTTCTGAAAAGTTCTTTTAGGAACTTGGAAAACTTTAGTATTGTTTTTAGATCTTCAAGAATGGGTATGTTAATCCAATGTTTTTAGAAAGTATCCAAAATCTATTTTTAAAATATTTATTCTTAAATATTATTTGATTGGATCATCCTTGATGTGAATGGGGGTGGAATATCTTTATTCCCCCTTTACTACCTTTGTATTGGCGTTTTTGGTCTCTTCTTTCTTGGGCCATCCCTTTCTCCTTACTCTTCCTTCTCTTATTCTCTAGGATGAATGTCAAGATTCTTCCCAGAATTTTTAGCTCAATTTTCTTCAGGTTTAAGTTTAATTTTCTCTATTTTAGGTGGGGTATTTATAAAAATTTAATGCCCTAATATTTGAAAATAAGATAATTATCTTTGATGGCGTATTCAACATGCAACACCAAGCTTAAATGACCCATGAAATATATAACCATTATAACCTAGTTGTTAAATTAGTGAGTATAAATAGTATTATCTAATTTTTTAAATATATATATAAATTTAAAACTCAATATAAATTATTTATAAATTCATATTAAATAATAAATAAATGTTTAGTAAATTAATTTTATTCCTCAAAATTATATTTTCTTTAAAAATGTTTTCTATTAATTTTTTTGAAAAAAAATATTATAATTAATTTTTTGGAACTTTTATAAAATTTATTTTGTAGAATTAACCTCATTTTTTAAATCATCATATCAAAAATAATATAGTTTTAAATTTTGGGATATTTCTGAGTATATTGATTTTTTTCATAAATAGTGAAAAATACCGACTTTTTTGTAAAAAGTCATTTCTTTTCAATAAATTAAGAAACTTAAAAGTATCATTTTTTTAATATAATTTAAATTAAAATAAGTATTATTTATTTATATGTAATCTTCTCAATTACATTTTAATCACATTTATATTGGATTTTAGTATAAGTTTATTTTTGTGTTTAAAAATAGAATTTTTCTGAAAACTATTTTAAAGTGCATAATGTTTTTACTTTTAAATTAATTAAAAATTTCCTAATGAGGAATTATTTAAATTAAATATATATAATATATGTCAATAAATATTAATTTGGGTTTAAAAAATGATTATTATTAGTCATAGAGTTAATATATAATCATCTTTTTTGTTAAAAATACACTTCTCAAAAACCCGTTTTTCATCGCATCTACAGGTTTAATTTCAAATTAAATTTTTCTAATTATGATAATTGAATTTGGTAAAGTGGATTAAATATTTTTAATCATGTAAATTTATATTATCTAATAATTTAAACTTAATTTTTATCATAATGAATAGTAAAAACAGTAAAAATTAATTACCACAGTTAAGGTGAAATTAGATTTATTGGGGATTAAACTAAAATAATAAGGGATAAAATGACTTAAAAACTTGTATAAAAAATATTTTATGGGAATATTTAGACCTTATAATGTCTAAGGATCTATAATTGTCCATTTTAATTCCTTTTTCATATAAAAAACACGGGTACACTTTTTTCTTTTCAAAAATTATAAGTGTTCCACTCACCTCACTATTAAAGACCCCCCACCTCCCTCTACTTATAACACCTTAAAATAAATATTTATAGGATTATGAATACCAAACTATATTCATAACCACTATACCCACAAAATAGATCCCTTTTTTTGATCATAAATCTATACTAAAAAGGATTTAGGTGCTAACTTAAGGGGGTTGTTTGAAGAAGAGGTATTATGCTTAACGGAGTGTATTTTTTTATTTGTTCTTCTGCCACCGTAAAATATTATTAAGTTATTATTATATAATAACACCAGTATATAACATATACTTTTAATTTCATAACCTAAATTTTTCTCCTCTTCCATCAAATAGGATGTGAAATCATCTTTCATGTGTATGGCAGACTACCACCTTGCAAACTGATGACATTCGTTATCCATTATCACCTCTCAAGGATTGTTATAATGATGTATTTCAACTATATATATCATATATGTAATTTATTTATACTTATATAGTTATTATATCAAATATAACTTCATTATTTTCATTTCTTGGGGGATATAATAACGTCGCTCATGTGTACAGCGGACTACCACCTCGTGAAGTGATGTGACTAATTTTTCACTAATTCTTTACATGAAATGAAATAAAAATAAATATAATTAATATATAATATATAAATGACATAATTATTATATTAATGATTTATTTATCATTCTTAACAGATTATATACCATTTTCTTTCTTTCACTAAAAAATGACAACGTCGGTCGTGCATATATGTGGAATACCACCTCCACGAAGTGATGTGATTATTTTTCTCATCACCGCATCACGTGGTTGATATATATAAGTGTATATAATGATATAATATTATATTTAAATTATAATTATTATTATTATTAAATATAAAATAATTCTTACCTTATTTCCATAATGATCGTTGAAAAATGAAAACTTTACTCATGCATATGTACGGCCTACAGTCTCTGTGATCATAACATTGTTCATTTTTCATAAACATATTTTATGATTGGTTTTTAAAGTATAATGTATGTATAAATATGATAAATATATCATTATTATTAATTTTTATATATTTAAATAATTATCTCTTTTACCATGGTCAACACATCAATGTCATTTTGAAACAGTGAACCAAACGTCTTCAAAACACCCGATGTGGACTTAATAGATTAAATGTATAAATATGTCATTAAAAATAAATAAAATAAATGATTTAAGTATATTTTATTAAACCTAGAAAATTTTATTAAGATATTAAATAATTATTATAATTTTTTTATATAGGATGTTCGAACACATACGAAGAAATTCGAATCGTAGATATGGGTTTCTCATCTCACTTTTATTTCTTTGAGACATATTCCATATTCCCCACTTATTTTTTCTGGGTAATGTATATACTACATGTGAATTTATATTATAATTATTTTCATGAAAATTATTGGGATTTAAATTTCCATATTAGGTTCTCTATTTCATAGGGTTTTGATTCAGAGATTACCAAAACCATAAGGGATTTCATCTCAAATTAATTTCATTAAGAGATATTTTATTTTTATACAAATAATTTATTTTATATGGTGTATATACTACCCATTTTATATTTAATATCATTAATACTTCATATATATTGGTATTTAGATGTTTTAATTTGAATTATTTCATCCAAGGGGATTTGAATTGAATGTTACCAAGTGGCAAAGAATTTCATAACACAATTTCATTTCATTGGGTTATATTACTTATCCTTTAACATTTATATTATAAGATTATGTGTGTAATGAATTTTGATTATATTTTTTTGTATTTCCTCATATTTTATGTGGATTTAAATTTGATACACATAATCGATTCATTTATTAATTCTCATTTTAATGTTATGATCATTATAAGGGTTCCTCGTCTCAAAATGTATTCTTTGGGACATATGCTTTATTATACACATATCTTATTTTATGAGGTATATATACTACCAATTTGACATGTTATATCATGAATATATTTAGGTTAATTATATTTAAATTTTCATTTGACGTTATTTTTCATGGGTCTTATGATGGAAGAGTTACCAAAGTGGCAAAGTCTTTATATTACAATCTTCTTTCTTTTGGAATTTTTTAGGTTCAAGGTTCCTGTGGAGGAAATAAAATGATCGTATTTTCTTGAAACACATATCTTTCTTCTACACTAGTTATTAATGTGTTTAAAATGTTTTATTTCAATTTCCCCTTTATTAATTAAAGAAACATTGATAAATTTATTTGTAATTGATACTTATCATGTATTTTCATTTAAATCATGTGTCTTTCTCTTCCATATCCATGTTTTCTAAAATATTTTAAAAAAATTTATTTTATAAAAATAAATTATTTCTTAAATCCATTTTATATGATCTTTTACCTTCTTTTAAAAAAATTAAAAGGAAATTTTATAACGTTTTCCAAATAGGTCACTATTGACTTTCTTTTTCAAAATGTTTTGAAAATAATGTTAATTTTTAACATTTATGAAATGAATAGGTTTTTTCACCATCATTTAAATTGTTTTACTTGAAGTTACATTTATATGTTTACAATTTTTTTTTAAATAAAAGTATTCTCACAATATTTTTTTAATGTTTAGTTTTTAAAAATTATTTTTAAAAGGAAAATTTTATTTTCCTCAAAAGTGTTACTAATGATATTTTAATGGTATTTTCGTTCATCAATGTAAAAAACCCTTGTTTCTACTTATTCTATAATGGTGATATTTTGTAATGATACCATCCTCATTATTTATCTATATGAATTAATATTGTTTCAAATATATTGACATAGAACTTGTTTATTTTCCATGGATTAATCATATTTCAAAGTCATTTTTATGGAACCCATTTCTTTTACATAGGTTAATAATATTTAAAATATATTATTATGGAACCCATTTATTTTCTAGGGTTTAATCATGTTTCAAATATATTATTATGTATCCTATTTATTTTTCATGTTTCAAACAAGTTTTAAAAAGAATAAAGGTTGTTTCAATGAGTTTATGATGAAATGAATACTCTATATACTTTATTCATGATATGGTTCTTATAAATTGTTTATAATAATGGGTGGTTCCGTTATAAACCAAGGATGGGTGGTTTTTTTATTAACCAAGAATGGGTGGTTCCATGATAAACCAATTATGGGTGGTTCTGTGATAAACCAAGGATGGGTGGTTCCATAACAAACCAAGGATGGGTGGATCCATAATATCCCTATAGTGCATTGGGTACTACATAGATTGAGGTCAACCTTATGGTTATTCTATTTTTCAGAGTGATATGAAGATAATGTTCCAAGATACTAATACATTTTTATATGTTTATAAATTTTTACTTTTATCATGATTGATATCACATGAATTAGGATTATTTATTCTGATGACTCTTTCCTTTGTGAAAGAATTATTCCATGTTTTCATGTTTGATGATAAGGGTATTTATGAGTATTAATATTATTATGTTATGATCATGCACTTTGATTATGTTATCATACCCTTATGCTCTTCTTATACTCAATTATTCTTATGTTTATCCTCATTGAGCATCTCATCTCACCCCTATTATGTTTTATTTTCCCCAAGTTATCAAGAATTTTGTTGAATGAATTATTTCTATAAGGGTTTAATATGGATGATGATGATGACTTAATGTGAAATAAGGAAAGGTAGGTTAAGTGGGATAAGTTCTCATTTAAATACATGGGTATTTTTTATGTAAGAGTTTGTCCTAATTCTCTAAAACTTTAAACCTAAAATGTCCTTGATAATATAATTGATCTAATATTTCCTTTTGAATTTTCAAGTTTTGGATGGAGAAAATTAAGTCACCTTCATCAGTATCAAAGAAGGAAATGTAATTTTTATGTTTTCATCACCAGATCTAGGAGTGTTGTTTCAGGAATATTATAGATAATCTACTTACCAATTCTTTTTTTTCTCATGATCACATTATCCTTTAGGTTTGGAACTATTTGATATGTCATTTTTCTTAGGTTTTTGGATAATATTACTCCAATATTTTCAACCAAGTTTGTCAACTTATCTATTCTATTCCTTATCTCATCAAAATAATATCCTTACTATTTTAATTGGGCTTAAGTATCAGTGGATGGTTTTTCATAGTTTCTCTTCTACTAGAAAGAAAGTTTTTTTTAGTTAGTAGGTTGGTTGTAAGACTACTTATAAGATTATTGAAAGAGTGGTGGGTTTTTTATGGTTGGTTTTTCTATTGGAATGGGGGCTATTATGGCTACTAATTTCATTATAGTGTCTTGGATTTATCTTACTAATTTCTAAATTTATAATAGAATTAAGGTTTTCTCTTCCATATTTATTTTATTACTAAAATTTACTTGGCAAAAAGGTTTCTGTATAACTCTACAGGCCCTATAATTCAGCACATTGTTCAGTGAAATGAATAGGTGATGAGAATAAAACAAATGCCTTAACCAGTGCTTTTTGATAACTTTTCTATTTTAAATCCATCTATATTATAAGTATTTTTATTTATTAAAGTTTTTATTTTAAAAATATAGAAGATTCAGAAGTTCTTACCTCATGGATCCTCTTGTACTAGTGCCTCTTATGCCAAATTATTATGATTCTTAAGAAATATTCTCAATTAATCCCTTGACTTATTATGATGATTTATCTACTATGGATTCTCAAGATGATGCATCCAATAAGTTTCTATTATTTTTAATTAGTCCTTAGTAGAAGATTACCAGGAAGTGGTGTTCCTCTGTTGTTTAATGTGGGTAGCCGGTACACATCTTTTTGATTATCTCTAAGTACTTATAGAGAGTCTCTTCGGTAGCATATCTAATAGAATAAAAGTCTTTTCTAATGGTTGTTCTCCTAGAGGTGGGGAAAAATATTTGTAAGAATATCCTTTGAATATCATCCCAATCATGTATATATCCCATTTATAGGCTATAAAAACATTCATTTTCATCTCCTTTAAGTGAAAAGGATAATTCCTTCTACTTTAATTTATCTTTATCCATTCCTCGAGAACTTAGTATAGAACAGACATGTGATAACTCTTTGACATGTTTTTTAGGTTCTTCACCTTCTAGGCCATGAAACACTGTAAGTAATTATGTTAGTCAATAATTTAATTCAAAATCATTTTGCAACACTAACATGGTAATTTAGTTATGTTGATTAACAAATTGAGGTGCACATATATCTCTGAGGGTATGGTTCATATTTTCAAGCATGATGACAAGCTTGGAGTTAACACTTTATGCTTCACTTTAGTATATAATAGAAATCACCTCAATGTCTAATAGAAGATTCAAATTCCGGATTCTAATTGGTAAAAAAAATTAAATTTATGGATCAAAATCAAATAGTTAGTGATCGGAAGGTTGGTTCATGAAATTAAATGGTCATATTTTTTTATTTTTGGAACTTCCTCTATAGAAATGGTACTTAGTTTTGACACTAGACCTATCATGAGGTGTGGAAAAACCAATTTTATTTTCTAGGTTAAAATATAGTTACAGTGGTAACCTAAGTTTGTATCTTAGAGTGAACTGCGCAAAAAATGGTCATCACTTATTGATTAGTTGAAAATTGAATTTTTTTTTTGAGTGTGGGGTTTTAAAAAAATAAAATTAAACACTAAAGCAATAAAAATAAATTGAGAACAATATAATTATAAGGTAATAATTTTAAGCGCTAATTTCTAATTAAAATGTTATCACGATATCTAAATGTTTTGTTCTTATTATTATTAATTAAGGAATTATAGGTTTCATAAATTTTTTACTTATTACCATTGGTTGAATGGTTATGGTGAGAATAAACAAACAAAAACATTTTCTTCGATCTACTCTGTAAGGTCTTGATCCTTATTCAACCCATAATTTCATTTTTAAAAAATAATTCATTTTCTTTCACTCCCACAAATATTTTCAGGTTTATATTTTTAGAGAATTAGTTAATAACTATTATTCAATAATACATACATTATAAGTTGTACATTTTCTCTTAGTATCCATTTTTTCCAAAATAAAATTCTTTTAAAATGAAACATGTTTTATTTTCATGAAAATTCATTAAGATTTTTAAATTTACTCATCATTTCTCCTACTAATCCTTAAACCCAATGAAAAAAAATTTAGAACATGGTTGATCACAAAAATATTAGTAAGGGATATATAAAAAGGAAGAAATAATACAATTAGTTCATTTTAAAACCATGAGATTATAAAAGGGAGTTTTCCTTTAACACAATAAAATTTAAGGTCAAATAATAAATTACTTACACATGAAATCATATTTACTACCCAAATTTTTTCATAAAATAATTTAAAATAAACATGAATTAAAAATCATAATCATGAGGGTTTATTAGAAAACATGAGAACCCTTGAAAAACAATTTCTTAAAAAAATAATTTTTTACCATAAAAGGACATAATCATCCTTTAAAAAATATCATTAGGTTAACTTTTTAAATAAAAATATTTCCATTGAAACACATTAGTAATCATAGAAAAGTTATATATGTTCCTTGGGACATCATCTTCATAATTCCCCTACAATAACCTTTACAAATGGAATAACCTACACGGTTAATTCAAAAATAATTATATGGAGAACATAATCATTACCCAATGTATTGGAGAGCTATATGGAGATCAACCATCATAATAAAAAATTTAAAAGTACCATAACATGAATTAAACGCATAAAATATTTCATTTACATCATCAAATAGATAAAAATATACTTTTTAACACATAAGAAAAACATTTTTAGGTATTGATATACCTTTTTCTATTAAAACCACATTTTCAAAAATAAAATTCCCAGAAAAAATAGAAGGGGTATTTTTATTTGAATAAAATGTGGAATATTTTAAATTAATGTAAACATAAAATAATGTTTTGGTTGTATAAAAAATTTTTTATGTTGTGTATGTTAAAATATAACATTCCTTTTACCTTTTTTCAAAATGTTTCATATAAAATACATAAAAAATCCTTTTGAAATCCATTCAAAAAAATTAAAAAGTGGAATAAAATGTATTTTATAATTAATTTTTGTCCATATAAATACATCCATAAATTAATTTTAAGAATATTTATATGGGAGAAAAATATTAATAAGATAAATCTTTAAAACATTTAAACATGGTTTTAAGATAATGTGTCTCTTACCACGAGTTTGACTTGTCAGGTACATTCTTTATCTTCCTGAATAATAAAATTATGTTAATTGTTTACTTGATTAATAACCTTTTTAAAGTTTATTATTTATTTTATTTAAATTATATTCATGTTATACTTAATTACTTAATTGATTAAGTTTACCTCGAACCTTTTTAGGATGTTTGGTTCATAAGTCCAAAATAACTTTGGTATGTTGAATTTAGTCAAATGGATCATGATTATACCATTTCAAGAATCTTAATAATTTCATAATTATTATTTTTATATATTAATTATACTTTTGTGACCAGATATATAAGATGGTTATGAGAAATGAATTATGTTACAATCATAAAGATGGTAGGTCGTACGTGCACATGAGTAACATTTCCATTTTTAAACAAACATGAGAGAAATAATGTAAGTATAATTTTATATTTATATAATTATTATTATGTCAAAAAATTAATATTATTTATTTAAATTCACTTATATATACTATCCATGTGAGGCGGTGGTGAAAAATGAATCGCATCGCTTCGTGGAGGTGGTAATTCACCTGTACACACGAATGATGTTATCATTTTTTTATGGATAGAAAGGTAAGAGAATAGATGATATATTCTCTTTCAAAAAATATAATTATATCATTTTTATAATATTTATACATTAATAAATCATTATAACCATCTTTGAGAGGTGGTGATGGAAAACAAATTACATCGGTTCGCGAGGCGGTAGTCCGTCGTACACACGAATGATGGTTTCATTTCCCATTTGATGGAAGATGATATATATTAAGGTTATTATATTAATATAATAACATATAAATATATTTTAGAGAATTATTTTATTATATTTTAATTTTTAATAGAGTTTTTAATGAGATAAAATAAAAATAAAATAAAAACACTTAGTTAAGTGCTTGGCCTCTTCTTTGGACATCATACTTAGGTTTATACCTTTGGCCTCCTAAGGTGGGTATAATAATCAAACCAGAGCCTATAGGATGTGTGTATGGATCTTATGAAGGTATTTTTATAGGTTTTGGATTAGTTAAGAGGCTCTTTAAGTGTTGATAAAAGATAATAGGGGGTGTATTTTTATATGTGGGGGAGATGACACACTTTTAATTTTTCAAAATATTAAAATATATTATTGTCATACTCAGTCCAAATGGATCTAAAATAGACAATTTACAAATATTATATGAAATGGGGTTTAAATATGGCCATAAAATAAGATTTATACAAGTTTTTATTTAATTATATACCTTATCATTTTAGTTTAAAACAACAATAAATCTATTTTAACCTTAACCGCGGTAACGGATTTTTACTGTTTTTATTATTCATTATGAAAAAAAATTAAGTTGACCTTTTTACCTAATATTAATTATTTTTATTCAAAATATGTAATCAATTTTATCAAATTCAATTCAAAAAAGTGGTATCATTTAATATAAAATTAAACCCACAAAACATGATGAAAATCAGTTTTCTAGAAAAAATGGCTTCTTACGTATAAAATTTTTTATACCAGAATTAAGCATAAAATTGATTACAATTATATTAATTAGATTTTTAATAATATAAATAATCTAATTTTACTTTGAAACCATTTTAAAGAAAATTTTAACTTTTTAAATATTGGAAATGAAAATATAGTTTTCAAAGAAATCGGTATTTTCTACTATTCACCCAAAAATATACTTTTTCAGAAAATTCCCAAAATATCATTGTAAAATAATTTTGAATTGACTATATCAAAAAGTAATTTAATTTTGTAAAATTAAAGTTCTGAAATTTTTAAATCAATATTTTATTTAAAATCATATAATACAAGTAAACAAATTTAGTAAGAATAAAACTATTTTCTTTTTGACTGAAAAATTACTTAATATTATTATAATGAATATAACTTTATAAAGTATAATTAATGAATATTAATAAGGAGTGAAATTGATTTACTATTAAAATTATTTGGGAAGTTACATACTCTACTTACTATGTGTGAAAGTGATACAAAAAATCACCCCCAGCTTACTCAGGAAATACCCAACCGGGTCTTATACTTCCCAAGAAATCCAAGAATAACTATTGTACTTTACACACATGTCAGAAACTACCAAGAAATTCACTAATAATTTCATACTATTCCACCATATATATTCTAAAATTTAGTGGGGTAGATTATGATCATAAAATAAGAAAATATGTAATAAGAAACAATAATCAAACACAATCACATTTGAAATTAAAAATTGCTTCTGAACACTGAAACCAGTTAATAAATGAGTGGGTTTAGTTCATTTAAGTTCATATAATCAAGTGTTGAAAAGGTTAAAACTTCCCTTATATAGTCATTAATAGGTTTAAAACTCTATTTGAAGGTAAATAGAGAATAATTGGGGATACTAAGTCATTACAAACTAATAAAAATAAAAGAAGAAAAATAGTAGTTGTAACATATTATATAGAAAATATTTCACTATAAAAATATAAAATATCCTCAAGATTTGGTCTTGTATACTTTTTAAGATATTTGGTTTCCTAATTATTTTATAATTAAATCTTTTATATCTTCTCTTTTTTAGTTATTAGAAATTTCTCTTCTTTATCAAATCTTTTTCTCTATCTATGATCCTATTTTATTAGAAACATAAAGATTATTATTTTAGTTTACATGTTTCCTTATATATGATTTTATTAAAGATAATACAAATAGAATCCTCATATTTATTGTATACATGCTGATATGGTCTTGCTAATATCTCATCTAATGATTCATGAAGTCCCATGAGCTCTCCTTACATTTCCAATTTACTACCCCTCTGGATGATATTGTAGGTATTTTCAAAGTATTGTGATGGAGGGTGAAGACTTTAAATAAAGGCTTATGATAGCTGATTAAGACTTACAATAAAGTTAAAAGTATTATGATCCTTCATAGTCTTATGATGGAAATTCATACAAGGTTGAAGGCTTATAATGAAAATACCTACAATGAAATAAATTTATTACAATCCACAATAAAGGATTATGATCTAAACTAATGGCTTACAATTTTCACGACCCGACCCAACAGGGCTCGAGCCGAGACTCCCCAATCCTGCCTTCAATAGGCCAGGGGCTGGAAACTAGTGCCGAGTAGGCTAACACACACATGGGAGGCATTGGCCTAAGGTACCTGTACACACGCACCCACAAACACCTCCATGCAATAATACAGATAAATATATATAAACTATAAAGGAAAATGATGCATAAATCTATCCCAAATCAGAGTGAAATAGAAGTACAAAAGGGAAAAATAGGTCCCATCAAAAGAAAACTACAAAAGTGTCCAACCTGCTCAGAAGGAGGGAAAATTCTGCCAAAAACACCCGCCAGTAAGCTCCTCGGCACAGCTCCATTAAACAGCCCGGTCAGTCTCTCTCACTAAGCTCCACCTGCTTCGGGTCCTCCTGGAAATCTGTCAAAAGGCCTGTAGTCTGCACAAGACACAAACATGTGCGGGCAAATCCCGTGTAGGGGTGAGTATATAAAATACTCAGTAGGCACCCCAAAAACTAGAAAATAAAAGGGAGCAACTGAAAGACAATAGTCAGCTCATCCCAGCTAGAGGGAACCCAAAAAAGAGAGAAACTCTATCTTGAGACCATCCTCGGCTAACATGACTAGTCAGATCATCTCAGGTGTATTCCCATACATACATCATGAACATCCAGTCAGGTATATGCCTATACATATACCATGAACAACCAAATATACTCATTTCACGCACCAAACCTCATGAGGTTCTGACCTCGTGACTTGTGACAGGTATATAACTAGGAGAAAACACTCCATGAGCTCTGTCATCCCAGACAATACTCATCTAAGAGATATACGCTTGTCGGATATCGTCACTGAGAACACCACGCTAAAATAGTCGAAAAAACCAAACTCCTCGGATAGGGGATCACTCCTAGGGTCCGCTAGGTGGATACAAGAACTCACTCCGGTAACTCATAGATCTCACAGATAAGAGATAACTCCTAGGAACCTTTGGGGGATACCACAACCCGATATGGTGCTCCACATATCACATCACTCAGATAGAGGATTTTTTCCCATGCAAAGAGGGTCGCGACGATGCTAGAAACCCCATCTAGTATAACTCGCGGTGTAGGGGATTGAACTGACGATGCACTAACCCTACTGAAACCACACGCTGAGTAGGGGATCATGTAACCAATGATTCTACAACCCTACTGAACATACCACTACATAGGGGATCATATTCTCGATGATACCTCAAAACCTACGGAGTTAACCCGCTAGATAGGGGATCGTCGCCCATGGTTAAGCGGTCACAACAATACCAAGAACCCGATCTAGGGAAGCGAAGCTAGAGGATCCCACTCCAAACCCGCCGAAGGGATGCCACAACTCTAACATAAATTCATCCTATCAAGGGGATCACAAACCTATACTGAGGTGGTAATACCACACCAAACCTCATAGGAATGAACCAAGGGAGTATACTCAACCACTGCCGGTCCATACGTCGCTAACCCGAGTGACCCACATCATTGCCACATAGAGCACCTTCTAGGCCTATACTGAGGCCACCATTGTTATTTACGTGGAAAAACACACAAGGTAGGCTATTCATTTTACCCGAACGTACTTATAAAGAATTAGTCGCAAAAGCACAGCATAAGCCTGGAATCCGCCTCATGGGGCCCACGCCCCAACCCCAAATTTAGGCAGGAAGATTGCACTATTTCAATACTTTCATAAAAACACACAAAAATGAGTGCTCAAACACTCCAAATGGATTTCGGGTGAAAAAGTGACATTTCATCATAAAAAGTGCAAACCGGGACCTGTGGGGCCCTAACCCTGTCTCTAGCCCAAACACTGAAAGGATCATCTCAAAAATCCCACACGAGAACTAGGATCACACTGCCGCTGACGGCGAATCAAATGGACGTCTGGTTCGCGAGGTACATATGTTGCAAGCTTTAATAATAATTTATTATTATTAAACTAAAGCGTTTCGGTTCACCGACCTTCAGGAGAAAAACCCAAAAACCCATAAACCCATTTCAAAAAGTCTGTCTCGATGAGATGAACCCATGGCCATAGACCGCACGTCGAACGGACGCACCATTTAGAAGATACGCCCCTTTAAACATAAGGGGCCCAACTAGGCCGGTCCATCCCATTCGGCCCAGTCCAGACCGTCGGCCCGCGGCCCAGCTCACCGCAGCACACTGGATGCAACCCATTCCAACACCACCAGACCCAAGGGTCCGTTTCTTCCAAATAGACCAGCTGCGTGGCCGGTCTCTGTCCTCACGCCGCACCAACAGGACCCGCGGGAAGAGGGTCCTTGTCCACATCTCCCCCTGAGGCACTGACCTCAAGGTTTCCCCCCGACCGCGACAGGCCAAGGTCGTCGCTCCCGCCAGCTGAGCGGACCGCCATGACACCGGCCGCCCATTCCACGGCTGCCTGGGCTACTCGCTCCTCTTCCGGATGGCCCGATGAACCTCTGCACGTCAGCCCCTGCCTGTTGTACCACGCCAAAGCCCCAGCCTTCATCCGCACTGTTAACCCGAGTTCATCGCACCGGCTACACTCGATGTTGCAGCTACTGTCCTCATCAGCCGCACCTGACACTGCCTCTCAGCTTGATGCCTGAACCCCTCCAGACTCCGCTCGTCCGTCGGTTGCCACACACCGGTCCTCCGAGATCTTCCTCAGCCTACCGCACTGCAACGAATGCCTTCGGTCGATGTTTTCATCCAGCTGAGTGTCGCCTGCTGCCGCTGCAACCTATGGCCGGCTCCATTGTTGTGCCACCTCGATCTCCGTCCACCTCCCTTGCTAGATCCAGAACTTCCTTCGGCCTCCACAACAATTCCGGAAACCCGATTTCAAATCCATAGATGGATTTGGAATCCTCAGGACGAGGCCTTCACAGTGCCTGCCCCCGATCGATGATCCATCAAGGTTTCGGTGCATCTGAAATTTTGGACGAAGAAAGCCCAAGAACGACAAATCAAAACGGATCTCAGACGTTGGTCGTGTTCGTCACACCCGGTTTTTCATGTCTTTGTTTCGATCTGGTCCATTGGAAATCCTGATCCTTTCCATGGTTATTTGGTGAGATGAATGTTCAGTTTTGATGTTTAATATATGTCTCATCAACCTAATTTGGGTTCCTCGTTACTTATTTCTGAGTTTTTGAAGAAAAGGTGGTTACTTCATGATTTGGGCCAACCGTGAGCCCATTTCCAGTTTTAAAAACCCGATTTTTTTCTTTTATAACTCCATTTTTTTCATCCTTTTTCACCCATTCCACTTCCCACTTGTCCTATAATGACATATTAAAACTTACATATCCTTTTGGAACACTTAAGAATTCATGGTCATGGGGAATTTAGGTTAGTTATTTAGGTATTGGGCCAGCCCATGGGCCCATTTCCAGTTTTAAAAAAAATAATTTATTTCTTTTATATATTTTTCATTTTTTAATATTTTTCAGTGATTCCACCTCTCCTTAGAATCCAATACCCCTATACGTACCACCATTATCTATTTACCCTATTTTGAGCTCATATGGGTCGAGTATTAGGGCGAAGTTTCTCTGGTTTCTTCAAAACGTCCAGAATTGAGAAGGTAAATTGTTTCACCCATAACTCATTAAATTCGTCCTCCTTTTGCCAAAAATCTTCTTTAAATGGTTCTTCTAGACCTTAGTAGACTCTAAATGAAGTTTCAATCCATTACCTTCTCTCTATGGTTGCATATCTAATGGAAGACGAAGTGTTTTCTAGGTTGAAAGGTGAGATTCCTTCTCCTTTCTCCTTCCTCTTCCCCCTCCTTTCATTATTTCTTGGTTTTATATTGTACCCTAGTCATGATCGACCTAGGGTTCTGTTATAATATGTTTTTTGATGGGGTTTCTGTTCATTTAGGTCTTGTCTTTATAGTTTTAGGGTTTATAAACTCGTGGCGGGTGATTTCGGGTGTGCGTTTCAATTACGTCAAGGATTTGAGGTAGGATACCACTTGAACATGCCTTTATTATTTAAGTTTCATCATTTTATTATTTTTAACACATGATATATATGTTTATTATTGTTTTTCATCCTTTTTATAGTTTTCTTGGTGTGAAAAATGGTTGTTTATGCCTTGTTTTGTTAAAGGTAGTTTTGTTTTGTCATAAAAGTGCACACCTAGTGTTTGTTAAAATGTTCCGCTATCTTTCGAAACTATTTTGTGAGGTTTATAATCTGTTTTATGTTATTTTTAACATGTTATAGTAGCTTTAATTAAATATGGCATTCAATTGGGGTTTTATTCCTTTTCAAGTTCTTAAAATAAATTGTTTTGTTTAAAAAGGGCATGTCATGTGTTCGATAAATTGCCCGGTTGGGTTTTATGTGTGATGTGTTATTTAAAAATTATTTTTTTGGATTTATAAATGAATTGGAAGAATTATAAAATTTATTTTTTATCCTTATATGGATTTCCAATTTGGATTTGTTTTTAAAAACAAATGGGTTTTGGTTTACAACATGTTTTGGCCCGAGTTGTCGGAAAATGGTATGTTTCACATCCTTATGAAAATGGTTGTGTTTTGAATATGTAACCTGAGTATTTTAAGGGATTTATAAATGTGTTTTGATGATTTAAATGGTGTTTATACACCTCCTTAATAAAATTTAAATGAATACCTTTTTCAAATGTTTGTTTTGGGAAAGGCTTAAAGGCACGTTTGGCATTTTCTTTAAACAAATGGTATCCATGTGTATTTTCTGTTCTATCTTTTGGGGCCATTTTATGGTCCCTGAAATTGATTTGTTAATTTAACTTGGGGCTATAAAATCTGTTTTTTAAGGTTATTGATGGGTTTATGGTCTTAAAATAGTGTTTTTAAATGAGTTTTATGTGCAAAGCCTCAATACACTCCTTGAAATTGTTTTACGAAAATATCTAGTGGTTTGTTGATTCGTGAATGAAAGGTGAAGAAATTTTGTGGGATGTTTACATGTTTATGTTTTTGTAATGGAATTCTGATGTGAAATTTGTATTTCATAATATGTGTAACTTTATTGAGCACTAAAGGGAATCCCGGGTATCTAGGTGGGTGGACATGTACTAGTATGCTGGTGATTCTGTGGGGTTTGGCCCCTGTTTCACGTAGAAAGTTTGATGATGACAACACTAACTAAACTATGATGATGATGATGTTGGTGGAACACTAGTTTATGGGTATGCTCCCTACTATTGGATCGTTTTCACAAGAACGGATATTTATTATTGATACTTTCATCGAGATACGAGGTACCTAGGGCTCACAACTAACTAGTGCCTAGGGGTGTTCCCATGAATTGTGCTCATTGGCTATTTTGTACTAAATATCGGCATACAGTGTGTTTGGTTGGTAAATTCAGTAGTTTGGGTGATTTATTTAAAAGTTAAAATTCTTTAAAGCATCCCTCTTGAAAACTAGTTTTATTTGGAAGTTGCACCTCTTTGAGAATTGTTACTAGCATTCTTGTTCGTAAAACATGCATGTTTTTGTCTGGTAAATTTCTTTATAAAATGGGACCTCATTTGGAAAACATACCTATATATATTATTTAAAACTTGAAATTTATGTTTCTTTTATTTTAAAGTATGTGCATTGGGAATATAATATCGGGCTAACCTACTGAGTTTTAATACTCACGCCTATAGTCTTCTTCTTTTTTTATCCCTTGTGTAGGTTTCATCTTTAGTTCGATCACCTTGGGAGACATTTGATCATTGTTTTGAAGAGTGACCATAAGTGTCACATGGAGTTAGTTGTTCATCATTATTGTTCAGTTGAGTTGTTGGTTTTGTTCTACTTTTAGTTTCTTGTACAAATAATATTTAGTTCAATTTTTATATAAATTCATTTTGGGTTGTCCGTTTATTTCCGTTGTTTGTTTGATTGTTTATATATGGGATAAATCATTCCTGTGTGTACTCTATTGATTCCCTTGGTGCTTTTCACCATCCCAGGAGGATCGGTAATGCCTCTCGGGACTTGTCGCGGGCTGGCTTGGGTGACCGGTTCAGGGTCGACTCGGGATGGTTCGTGACAAAATAGTATCAAAGGAGGTCGGCTCTTAACAGACCTTTCTTTTTAGAGCGCCCTTGTTATTTTGGGGATGTCAAGGTAGATGGAGTAGGATTTTTGGTACTTGAGGGGTAAGTGAAAGAAGAGCGTCGTGAACTCTTTCTCGTTCTAATCCTCATGTTTCCATGGGAAGTCCGGTTTTATTAGTGTCCTTTGTTCTTGTTGATTGTTTGGTGTTGGGATTTGACAAGGGGAGTCTGACTAAGGGCCTCTGTGAGCTCGCAGGGCCTGGAAATCCATGTGGAGCTGGGGAATGGTCCTAATAAGTCTCTTTGTGTTGGTGTTGTGTTTTACATATGGCCTCCAACCATATGGTCAATTCACCCACCAACACTAGTTCCCTTTTTTGGGTCTCTTGAACCTTTCATGAATTCTGGTTTTTTTTTTTTTTGAAAATCCTTGTGTGAGAATTGTGGAAATGGGTTTTAAAGGAAGGATTGGATTTTTAAAAGTGTAAAAGGGGATTTTCAAAAATTAAATATAATAATTGTTTTTGGAATGTTGTGTTTTTGGAAAAAAAAATTGGAGGGAAGTGGAAATGATTTAACGGGATTGGATTATCCATAATCTAAACTTGTGGTTTGTTGGAATAAAATGTTTTAAAATTGGGAATCATTTTAAGGTGATTCTGAATCTTTGTTTTAAATGGGGTATTTTGGGATGTCAAAAAGTTTTTGAATCAGATAAATTAGTTTTGGGAATTGGTTTTGATCGGTTTGTGTTTTCCTAGAAAGGGTATTGGTCTCAATGGACCTCGAATTATGAAAATATACCTTGCTGAATTTTAAAAAATAGGAAGGGGTTATTTGGAGTGGCTTGGTTATTTTAAAAGTTATTAAAAATAAAAAGGGGTAGGTTTTTAAGCAAATGGTTCTTATTGAATTGTGGTTTTTTTGTGAAATATTAAAAGGGGTTTTGACTTGGTGGTTGGTGTTCCTTTTGAAGGTACATGATTTTTGGAATGATATTGTTTTGTTTTAGCCTTTGGTGTTTTCATGGGTGATCACATGCATGGTATTATTAATATATGGAAGTATGGCCTATATGGCATGATGGTTGGGTGCCTAGGGTGTCAAGGAAATGTTCATGTGGGTGAGACTTGATGGAACACCATTGGTAAATGTGGAAGCCCACCAAGTTAGTTTGTTTTTCAAAAGTGTTTTGAGCTGAAAAATTGTGGCCTTTTTTTCAACCAATGGTTATATGGATTGATTTTTCTATGTCTTAGAAGATTTGTTTATTCAGTAAGATTACTTATGATCTAGAATTCATACTCTTGTTGTATATTGAGATGAGATCTTGTTGGTGGCTCGGTTTTGGAGTAATGTTCATTGGGTTCCTAAAGATGTGTTTGATGTTGTGAAGTGGCCATGGATAGTTCTCCGTTGGAAATATTTCCTGCTGATCAACCTAAGGATTCATTTCAAATTTTAAATCCACCTCTTTTGATGATGCCTCAACCTATTTTTTGGAATATAGAGATGTTTGGGATCTATTAAAAGTGCTTCTAGGTCATGATAATTCTTTTGGACAGAGCAGCTGTGTTCGGTGATGTTGATGTTTTTTGTCGTATTCCTTGTCCATTCTGCCCCTCGTTTGGAGTGAAATAGAATTTTGATATGTATCTATGAGTTCCTA
The DNA here is from genome assembly GCA_963277665.1 of Viscum album. Classification (NCBI taxonomy): domain Eukaryota; kingdom Viridiplantae; phylum Streptophyta; class Magnoliopsida; order Santalales; family Viscaceae; genus Viscum; species Viscum album. The sequence goes on along the minus strand of OY728156.1, from coordinate 2,057,284,133 downwards.
TTTATATGAAGGTTTTTTTGGTGATCAAGTGAGGTTTTTTTTAGTGGTGTGATCCTTATCACCTGACTGCGGTGGAGCAAATGCTTTAAGAATCAGGGCTCCAGCCATAGGCCTCAGAGTGAAGCTTTTCACGTAGTCAGGAAATCGACAGAGGTTTGGAGTGCTCGATTAGGATCCTTACTCATATTTTTTGGTAAGTTATTTTCTATGTCAATGTTTTGGTTCCTCATTTCTGTGAATTTCCCTTTGTCACAACAAGCGTGGTGGACTTAACCCTCACACAATGTCAATGGTTATGCCTTCATGGATGTGGGATTCTGATCAATGTCCCTGTATAGACCGCCAAATCTGATTCGGTTTTTGTATTACCTATTCGTAGGTGTATAGTTTTTGGTAGTTCCTTTGTTTCTTTTATTTGGTATCAGTGTCCTAATTATTGGGTCCCCTTCCCTCCCCTCCCCGAGTGGTGGGGATCCAAATCCGTGCTGAAAGTCTTGGCCCAGTTCTTGTCCCCTCTATTCAGGAGTGGGTGGTTTAGATGTCCATGTTGTAACCCTATTAACATGGGTTTGTAGGTTTTTGTGGGAGAGGTTTGGTGGTCCTATGTAGGTGAGGCCCAATTCTAGTTCGTTTGGAATTCTTTTTTTTTGTTTATTTCTAGTTGGTCTTTAATGGTGGGGAGACCCACTACGGGTCTCGAAGATCTTTCCTTTAGGATTTGTATGATGGAAGTTGTGATTTAATGGTTGGGATACCATTAACTCCTCCACCCCAACTCATTGTATTTTGTAAGTGAACTATGTTTTGGGTGATCATTGGGTTCATTGGGAGAAGTCCCAACAATCTAGTTCTTGTCTTGGTTGTGGAGGTGGTGGCTTCATCTTTCCGTTGATTCTCGGGAAGTGGTTAAAAGTTAGTGTTTTGGTTGAGGTAAGAGGATTAAGTTCCATTAATGGGTGATGTAGGGTAATTGTATTAGTAGGCTGGAACATATTGATAATTAATCCTTAGTTATTGATCTTTCATCTGGAAAGCTTTATGGCTTTCCGGGGGCGGAAAGCTTTAATGGTGGGGAGAATTGTCACACCCGGTTTTTCATGTCTTTGTTTCGATCCGGTCCATTGGAAATCCTGATCCTTTCCATGGTTATTTTGTGAGATGAATTTTCAGTTTTGATGTTTCATATATGTCTCATCAACCTAATTTGGGTTCCTCATTACTTATTTAGGAGTTTTTGAAGAAAAGGTGGTTACTTCATGATTTGGGCCAACCGTGAGCCCATTTCCAGTTTTAAAAACCCGAATTTGTTTATTTTATAACTCCATTTTTTTCATCCTTTTTCACACATTAAACTTCACACTTGTCCTATACTGACATATTAAAACTCACATATCCTTTTGGACCACTTAAGGATCCATGGTCATGGTGAATTTAGGTTACTAATTTAGGTATTGGTCCAGCCCATGGGCCCATTTCCAGTTTTAAAAAAATAATTTGTTTCTTTTATATCTTTTTCATTTTTCAATATTTTTCAGTGATTCCACCTCCCACTCGAATCCAATACCCCTATCCACACCTCCATTAACTATTTACCCTATTTTGAGCTCATATGGGTCGAGTATTAGGGAGAATTTTCTATGGTTTCCTCAAAACGTCCATAATTTAGAAGGTAAATTGTTTCACCCATAAATCATTCAATTCGTCCTCCTTTTGCCACAAATATTCTTTACCTGGTTCTTCCAGACCTTAGGAGACTATTAAAGAAGTTTCAAGTCATTACCTTCTCTATAGGGTTTCATATCTAATGGAAGACGAAGAGTTTTCTAGGTTGAAAGGTGAGATTCCTTCTCCTTTCTCCTTCCACTTCCCCCTCCTTTCATTATTTCTTGGTCTTATATTGTAACCTAGTCATTATCAACCTATGTTTCTGTTATAATATGTTTTTTTATGGGTTTTATGTTCATTTAGGTCTGTTATTTATAGTTTTAGGGTTTATAAACCCGCAGCGGGTGATTTCGGGTGTGCGTTTCAATTACGCCAAGGATTTGAGGTGAGATACCACTTGAACATGCCTTTATTATTTAAGTTTCATAATTTTATTATTTTTAACACCTAATATATATGTTTATTATTGTTTTTCATCCTTTTTATAGTTTTCTTGGTGTGTAAAATGGTTGTTTATGCCTTGTTTTGTTAAAGGTAGTGTTGTTTTGTCATAAAAGTGCACACCTAGTGTTTCTTAAAATGTTCCGATATCTTTCGAAACTATTTTGTGAGGTTTAGAAGCTGGTTTATGATATTTTTAACATGTTACAGTACCTTTAATTAAATATGGAATGCAATTAGGGTTTTATTCCCTTTCAAGTTCTTAAAATAAATTATTTTGTTTAAAAAAGGCATGTCATGTGTTCGGTAAATTGCCCGGTTGAGTTTTATGTGTGATGTGTTATTTAAAAATTATTTTTTTGGATTTATAAATAAATTGGAAGAATTATAAATTTTTTTTTGGTCCTTATATGTCTTTCCAATTTGGATTTGTTTTTAAAAACAAATGGGTTTTTTTTTACAACATGTTTTGGCCCGAGTTGTCGGAAAATGGTCTGTTTCACATCCTTATGAAAATGGTTGTGTTTTGAATATGTAACCTGAGTATTTTAAGGGATTTATAAATGTGTTTTTCTGCTTTAAATGGTGTTTATACACCTCCTTAATAAAATTTAAATTAATACCTTTGTCAAATGTTTGTTTTGGGAAAGGCTTAAAGGCACATTTGGCATTTTCTTTAAACAAATGGTATCCGTGTGTATTTTATGTTCTATCTTTTGGGTCCATTTTATGGTCCCTGAAATTGATTTTTTAATTTAACTTGGGGCTGACAAATCTGTTTTGTTAGGTTATTGATGGTTTTATGGTCTTAAAATAGTGTTTTTGAATGAGTTTTATGTGCAAATCCTCAATACACTCCTTGAAATTGTTTTACGAAAATATCTAGTGGTTTTTTGATTCGTGAATGAAAGGTGAAGAAATTTTGTGGGCTGTTTACATGTTTATGTTTTGGGAATGGACTTATAATGTGAAATGTGTATTTGATAATATGTGTAACTTGATTGATCACTAAAGGGAATCCCAGGTATCTAGGTGGGTGGACGTGTACTAGTATGCTAGTGATTCTGTGGGGTTTGGCCCCTGTTTCACATAGCAAGTTTGATGATGACAACACTAACTAAACTATGATGATTATGATTTTGGGGGCCACTAGTTTATGGGTATTCTCCCTACTAGTGGCTTGTGTGAATGAGAAAGGATATTTATTATTTTTACTTTCATCGAGATACGAGGTACCTGGGGCTCACAACTAACTAGTGCCTAGGGGTGTTCTCGTGACTTGTGCTCATTGGCTATTTTGTACTCACCATCGGCATACGGTGTGTCTAGTTGGTAAATTCAGTAGTGTGGGTGATTTATTTAAAAGTTAAAATTCTTTAAATCATCCCTCTTGAAAACTAGTTTTATTTGTAAGTTGCACCTCTTTGAAAATTGTTACTAGCATTCTTGTTTGTAAAACATGCATGTTTTTGTCTGGTAAATTTCTTTATAAAATGGGACCTCATTTGGAAAAAATACCTATATATATATTATTTAAAACTTGAAATTGATTTTTCTTTTATTTTAATGTATGTGCATTGGGAATAAAATATCGGGCTAACCTACTGAGTTTTAAAACTCACGCCTATAGTCTTCTTCTTTTTTTATCCCTTGTGCAAGTTTCATCTTTAGTTAGATTACCTTGGGAGACATTTGATAATTGTGTTAGAGAGTGACCAGAAGTGTCACATGGAGTTAGTTGGTCATCGGTATTGTTCAGTTGAGTTTTTGGTTTTGTTCTACTTTTAGTTTCTTATACAAATAATATTTAGTTCAATTTTTATATAAATTCATTTTGGGTTGTCCGTTTATTTCATCTGTTTGTTTGATTGTTTATATATGGGAAAAATAATTCCCTTGTGTACTCTATTGATGCCCTTGGTGCTTGTCACCATCCCGGGAGGATCGGGAACGCCTCTTGAGACTTTTCGCGGGCTGGCCTGGGTGACCGGTTCAAGGTTGACTCGGTCTGGTTCGTGACAGTGTTTGTTCAGCCATCATTCTAATTCTAAAATTATAGAATTTAAACAACAAATTTGATGAAAACTCAAGAAATTGATGAAGGTGCGAAAAAACAACTGAAAGCCTACTTCGACCCGGTTGTTCGTTGTTGGCGATGCACCCGCTACATCCCACTTTGATCCGCCAGAGTTCACTCTTCAATCTAGCGAAAAACGGTGAACAACGCTGAAGAATGCCGAAGAACATTTGAGAGACAGAGAGAGAAGGGAAAATGGATTTTCCCCTTACTTCCAACACTTAAGAAAAATTTATATAAACTCACTGAAACTCCGCCAATGCTTGCGGATTCCAAAACCTCCACGCCCACTTATTTTATATCACGCCTAGGCAAAACACCCCATTTCGAACATAATGGAAGTCTCGGATTTCCATTCCGAGAACTCGTTCGAAATTTATTCGAAAAGAACACCAGTGATAAAAATCACTAAGTCATTATTTCAAAAAGACGATTTTTCCCTTGGGTGACTCCTCTCACAACAGGCATGCGCCTGTAACTTTTACACCCCACCTAAGGTAAAAGGCACACTCCAGATGCAACCATGCCACCATATTTTCGATTTAAGCTACCGTTTAAGAGATAACTCATTCTTTCCTCGTGCATAGTATAAAAATAATTAATATTTTTATAAAATTAATTACGGGCACACCGGGCCTGGAAATCGCACTCCGTCTTCACGCCTAACTCTAGAATTATACATAGGAATATTCCAAAGTCTGACAAGGCCAAAACCCGAGTCACTACATCCTCCCCACCTTAGAACTCTTCGTCCCTGAAAATTTATAGCATAAGGAAAGCAAATGAACTCTCAACTGGGTCTCCCACACTAGTGAGTTCGCCAACACACACCCCTACCTGAACACATAAGTCAAAGGGACTCATCCACAACACCTCAATACTATCTGCTTCGGGCGGCACTTACCCACCCACATGGTTTTAATCGCGTCACAAAATGCATCTTGGTGGGGGAAGGATCCCTCTTCCTCATGCATTTGAAGCACGCCGAACAACACCCACATAGGGTCTTACGAATGCCCTGAACAAAACTCGAGTAAGAAACAGAAAGGAATGAGTACCGGTAAACAACATCTATTAAAACTACTACAGAAAGTAGAAAGTACACAAGGTGTACCTCTATCCATCCACGGAGCCTCTGGGTCAACAGCCTCTAAGGCCTGCAGTTGTCCTCTCCCTCACCCTCTATCTCCCTGAGCATGTCGTGGACCACCTGGGGGTGGTGGTGGTGGTGGCATCTGGTACCGCCTACCACCTCCCACTACTGCACCAGCTCCGTTGCCACATCTGCTGCCCTGTAGACCTCCAAACTCAAGACATTGTCACTTCCAAGGCAGCCTGTCGACCGGATCCCTCTCAGCCACATGACGGGTTAGACAATCTCTAGAAAGATGTCCCCGACTGTCGCAAGCGTAACATCGCCTCTCATGCGGCTGACCAAAACTGGCATGCGAGCCCTATGATCCTTGAGCCTTAGATCCTCCATTATGGGGGCACCTCCTAAAATATAAGCCATGTCCAGACCCTTGCACCTGCCGCCAGCTACCAGCTATCGACGTCTCAGCTGCCATGCGCCCAACACTGACGGCCTGAATCTGCTCAGCTAGAAAGCTCTCCACCACCAAGGCTCGCTCCAGTACTCCAGCATAGGTGGGTAGGCACAAGGAAACCACACATACCCAGATGTCCCTATGTAGCCCCTGCTCGAAGGTCTGAGCCCTAAATAACGGGTCTCGAACCATATCCAGGGAGTAGTGTGACAGGTCTGTGAACCTTGCTGAGTACTCCAACATAGTCATGCCCTCCTTTCGAAGCCGCAGTAGCTCCTAAATCCACACTGACCTCAGCGTTATCGAATAGAACTCTTCTCAGAAGAGTTGCTCAAACTCTGTCCATGTGAGCGTCTCCTCATCGTGGGACTGTGTCACCAAACTCCACCATCGCCCAGCCGAACCATGAGGAAGGCTCTCCGCTAAAACCACCATCTGATCTGGAGGTGTCCTCACCAGGCAAAAATCTCGGGTGACTGCTTTGAGCCAGTCATCAGCTGCCTAAGGGTCTGGATCACCCTAGAACCTTAGAGGTCGCTGCCTCTGGAACTCATGCAGCGCACTTAGCCTATGCACAACCTCATCCTATACTACTGGCACAACCAACTGCTCAAAAGGTGATGGCTCAACTGCCAGACCACTAGGAGGTCCAGCCGTAGAATACGTGCCCTGGTCCACAACCTTTACACGGGGTGAATCATCACCACAATGCCATTGCGGAACCCTGAATGGCTATCATCATGGAGGAATTTTGAAATACAATCAAGATGCACCATAGTAAAATAGTATATCTGGGGAGCTGAATCAAGAAGAACAAGGTAAACCCAAAAACCCAGTCCTATATGATGCATGTACCGTTATGTCCATGTGACTAGTTTCCAAATGTCCCAAGTAGAAAGGTAGGTGATCAGGGTCCTATTTAATGGATACATCAGCCACCACACCAACACTGGAGTCCCTGGCCTGAAATCCGAACTCAAAACATCATAACACTGCCGCTATGCAACCCAAACCAAGCTCACAGCTAGACCAGCTACGCTCTGAGATCCCAAAGGTGGAACCTCCTCTGATACCACTCTGTCATGACCCGACTCAACGAGAATCGAGCTGAGACTCCCCAATCCTGCCTCCAATATGCCAGGGGTTAGAGACCAGTGCCGAGTAGGCTAACACACACATGGGAGGCATTAGCCTAAGGTACCTACACACATGTACCCACAAACACCTCCATAAAATAGTGAAGATAAATATATATAAACTGTAAAGGAAAATCATGCATACATCTATCCCAAATCAGAGTGCAATAGAAGTATAGAAGGGAAAAACAAGGCCCACCAAAAGAAAACTACAAAAGCGTCCAACCTGCTCAGAAGGAGGGAAAACTCTACCAAAAACACTCGCCGGTAAGCTCCTCATCACAGCTCTAGTAAACACCCTGGTCAATCTCACTCACAAATATCTGCATGCTCAAGGCCCTCCTAGAACTCCATCGAAAGGCATGTGGTCTACACAAGACACAAACATGTGCGGTAAAAGCCCATGTAGGGGTGAGTATATAAAATACTCAGTAGGCACCCCAAAATCCCAAAATAAAAGGGATCAACTGAAAGACAACAGTCAGCTCATCCCAGCCAGAGGGAACCCAAATGAGAGAGAAACTCCATCTCGAGACCATCCTCGGCTAACACGACTAGTCATCTCAGCTCAGGTGTATATCCATACATACACCATGAACATCCGCTTAGTTATATGACCATACATATACCATGAACAACCAGATATACTAATTTCACACACCAAACCTCATGAGGTTCCGACCTCATGACCTACGAAAGGTACATAACTAGGAGAACACACTCCATGAGCTCTGTCATCTCATATAACACTCGTCCGAGAGATATACACTCGTCGGATATTGTCACTCAGAACACCACCCTAAAAGAGTGGAAAAAACCAAACTCCTCAGATAGGGGATCACTACTAGGGTTCGCTAGGGGGATACAAGAACTCACTCTGGTAACTCGTAGATCTCACATATAGGGGATCACTCCTAGGAACCACTGGGGGATACCACAACACGATCTGGTGCTCCACATATCACATCACTCAGATAGAGGATCATCGCCCATGCAAAGAGGGTCACGATAATGCCGAAAATCCTATCTTGTTTAACTCACGGTGTAGGGGATCGAACTGACGATGCACTAACCCTACCAAAACCACACGCTGAGTAGGGGATCATGTAACCAATGATTCTGCAACCCTACTGAATGACCCACTACATAAGGGATCATATTCCCGATGATACCTCAAACCCTACGGAGTTAACCCGCTAGCTAGGGGATCGCCACCCATGGTTAAGCGGTCACAGGGATACCAAGAACCCGATCTAGGGAAGCGAAGCTAGAGGATCCAACTCCTAACCCGCCGAAGGGATGCCACAACTCTAACAGAAATTCATCTTATCTAGGGGATCACAAACTTATACTGAGGTAGTAATGCCACACGAACCCTCATAGGAACGAACCAAGGGAGTACACTCAACCACTATTGGTCCAAATGTCGCTAACCTTAGAGACCCACATCATTGCCACATTACGCACCTCTTAGGACTATACCGAGTCCACCATCACGAACTACTCGGAAAAACATTCAAGGTAGGCTATTCATTTTCCTCGAATGGACTTATGAAGCATTAGTCGCAAAAATACAGCATAAGCCTGGAAGCCGCCTCGTGGGGCCCATGCCTTGACCCCAAATTTAGGTGGGAAGATTGCACTGTTGTAATCCCCTCCAAAAAACACACAGAAACGAGTGCTCAAACACTCCAAATGGATGTTGGGTGAAAAAGTGACATTTCATCATAAAACGTGAAAACAGTGCCCTGTGGGGCCCATACCCTATCTTCAGCCCAAACACTGAAATTAGGATCTCAAAATGTTTGCACGAGAACTAGGATCACACTACTGCTGATGGCATGTCAAACAAATGTCTGGTTCGTGAGGTACGTCTGTTGCAAGCTTTAATGATAATTTATTATTATTAAACTAAATAGTATCGGGTCACCCACCTTCAGGTGAAAAAACCAAAAACCTCGACACCCATTTCAAAAAGTATGTATTGATGAGACAAACCCATGCCCGTAGATGGCGCATCGAACGGACGTGTCGTTTAGAAGATACGCCCCTTTAAACATAAGGGGCCCAACTTGGCTGGTCCATCCCGGTCAGCCTGGTCCAGACAGCTGGCCCGCGGCCCAGCCGTGGGTCCGGCCCAGCTCATCATGACCCGTTAGATGTGGCCCATTCCAACACCACTAAACCCGAGGGTCCGGTTCTTCCAAACAGACCAGCCGCATGGCAGGTCTCTGCCTGCACGCCACACCAACAGGACCCGCGGGATGCGGGTCCTTGTCCGCAGCTCCCCCTGAGTCGCTGACCTCGGGGTTTCCACCCAACCGCGACAGGCCGAGGTCATCGTTCCCGCTGACCGAGTGCACTTTCGTGACACCGGACACCTGTGTCGCGGCCGCCTGGGCTCCCTACTCCGCTTCTGGACGGCCTGCCGCACCTCCGTGCGTCCGCCCCTACCTGCTACATCGCGCCGAAGCCCCGGCCATCATCTGCACCGATAACCCGAGCTCACAGCACCGACTACATCCGACGTTGTAGCTGTCATCCTCACCTGTCATACCCGATGTCGCCTCTCCGTGTGATGCCTGAACCCCTCCGAACTCCACTCGTCCACCGATTGTCGCACATCGGTCCTCTGAGCTCTGCCTCGGCCTATTGCACTGCGATGAACACCCCTGGCCGATGTCGTCGTCCAGCCGAGAGTCGTCTGATGCCGCTGTAACCTCCGACCAGCTCCACCACTGTGCCACCTCGATCTCTGGCCACCGCCCTTTCTAGAGCCAGGACTTCCTTCAGCCGCCACAACCACTCCGGCGACCCAATTTCAAATCTTTAGGTGGATTTGGAATCCTCGAGACGAGGCCTTCACAGCGCCTACCCCCAATCGACGATCCATCAAGGTTTCGGCGCGTCCGAAATTTTGGACGAAGAACGCCCAAGAATGAAAAATCAAAATGGGGATTAGACGTTGGTTGTGTTCATTTGTCCATCATCCTAATTCTAAAATTATATAATTTAAACAAAAGATTTTATGAAAACTCAAGAAATTGACGAAGGAGCAAAAAATCAATAGAAATCCTACTTCGACCCGGTCGTTCATCGTTGCCGACGCACCCGCTGCGATCCCACTTTGATCTGTCAGAGTTAGCTCCTCAATCCAGCAAAGAACGATAAAGAATGATGAAGAACGCTAAAAAAATTCGAGAGAGAGAGAGGGAGAGAAGGAAAAATGGGTTTTCCACTTACTTCCAACACTTGAGCAAAATTTATATAAACTCACTGAAACTCCACCGACGGTCGCGAATTCCAAAACCTTTGTGCCCGCTTATTTTATATCACACCTAGAAAAAACACCCCATTTCGAACTCAACAGAAGTCTTAGATTTCCATTTTGATACTTCCTTTTAAAGTTATTCGAAAATAACACCAGTGATAAAAATCACTAAGTCATTATTTTAAAACGACGATTTTTCCCCTGGGTGAATTTTCTCACAAAAGGCCCACGCCCGTAACTTTTACACCCTGCCTAAGGTAAACGACACGATCTGGATGCAACCGTGCCATCATATTTTCGATCCGAGCTACCGTTTAAGATATAAATCATTATTTCCTTGTGCATAGTATAAAAATACTTAATATTTTTATAAAATTAATTCCTGGCACACCGGGCCTCGAAATTGCACGTCGTCTTCGTGGCTAGCTCTGGAATTATTCATAGGAAGATTCCAAAGTCTGACAGGGCCAAATCTAAGTTTCTACAACAATCATACACTATATTATTATGATGAAGACTTAAATTCATGACTTTGCAATATATTTTCCTTAAAACTAGTATCAATTCCATATTTATTTGTAGATCCACTTTAATTCTCCCAAAATAACCTCAACCATCTTAAATAATCATCAAAACAACCAAGATTAAATGTAGTATTCATTATAATAATTAACAAGAAATATAAAATAATTAAAACTCAATATATAAGGAATTTTCATATTTATATCTAAATTATTTATAAAACCAATAAATTTGATATTTATATAGAAATTACCCAAAATGGTGGGATTAAAATCATTGAAGGACAATATAAAATGTATGAACATATTGGATTGACATAATGCATCATTCATATTTGGATTCCCCACACCTAAGGTTTAAAAGATGTATAGCATGATAATCTTCATACATTGATACCTTTATTATGAAACCCTTGAGACTTAGTTAATTAGGGGATGGTTGGGTATGTTTTTGATCATGTCATCAGTGGGAGCTTAACCAAGATGGTATTGTTCCTCTCATATGAAGAGTATGACATATAGGCCCTCAATTGAGATATACTGAGGAAATGTGTGTCGATACATGGAAGGTACGTGTGATGTGATTTTTACTTGTATTGGTGTCATATGACGTATTCATATATAATATAAATGACATGTAATGTATACACCAAAATAGTAAGTCAATACTCAAAAAGTTGATAGTATTTTAGAAGGCTATATGAGATTGACATTATTTGTGTCCCATGGTCACTTGATATATTAGACAAAGGGAATGTATAAAAATGCATGCTATCATGTGATGTGGATGGTGGACACAGGTATAGTGATACGTTTATTTAATGGTGATCATTATATATCCCTTTGTAGTTTGAGTAGCATTAATTCTTTTATAGAAGCCACTATTTTCTTATATCTATGTATCTAGTGATTCATATTTATTTCCAATGCTATAAAGGCCTATGGGGTTACACTTTATGGTTGAAAAAATAGGGATTGAGTTTGACTTGAATAGTTATTCAAAAAGTGTTTTAGATTTTTATCCAAAAATAGTTTTAGATAGGATTTACACAAAGTATTATATATAATGTAATAAAAGGTGATTTTAATGATAGCTTTCCAAAAGTATTTTAGAATATATAAAAATTAGTTTTAAACATTGTTTCATAAGTCATTATATGTGATCTGATATAATATAAAGTGGGATGAAAGTATAATGTGCTTTAGTGTAAGTCGAAAATTGAAATAAATATTCCTTAAATCCATAGACATTGGATTTTATGATTTAGTGTGTAATAGAGTATGACACACCATATAGAGAAAGGATTAAATATAAACTCTAGGGTATATCATATTTGATGATATAGTGATATCATATAATGGTTTTTTGATAATATCATATATGATATGATTGAGTTATAGTGCTATGTATTGAATGGTTAAATACTTTTTGGCTCTGTAATGAAACATTTATCCATCAAATATTAAGGAATTAATTCTCAAAAATTCCTAACACATCATTTATCATTAAAAGGTGTGGAAGAGATAATGGTCATAGGTTGTATGGGATGTAACTAAAGTCATTACACATATGTTTATAAAATTTAAGAGTAAATTAATGGCTTGGATTCATGGCTTGGGGTGTGTATCTATGGCCCATATAAAGGATGTTAGGCCTTAGGCAGTGTGTGTATGATTCTCTTGAAAACCATTGGCCGAAACTCTCCCCTCCTAAAGATTTATTTCTTTATCCTTCTTTACTTTTGAGATATCATCATGTCATGGAGGTTAAAGAATCCAACCCAAAGTTTTTGGGTGATTCAGTGAAATCCATGGATAAACCTCAGAGGTAAGAACCTTTTGTTTATTCCTTGGTAATTTTCATCAATAATAGAAAAATGAAATGGTGGTATTATTCTATGGTGAAAGGTATACATGTTATCATTTCCATATTACATATGATTTCTGTTTCAATAGCATATTTATCATGGATAAAGGTTTCTTTATCACTTCTGTTGCTATGATTAATCATTAATCTATGCTTATAAACTTTTTATTATCATTATAATTAATTAATAACTACAATAAAATAATGATATATTTTAGTAATAATGATAATGATACAATTCATAACTATTAGATGTTATAGTAATAATAAAAAATAATGATATAATTATTATTAAATATGATTAATATTTTATATTATTATGAAAGCTAATAATTATTTTATATTATTATTGTATGTGATTATAATTAATAGCAATGATAATTATTGAATTTATTTATTACTCTTGTATTTATTATTATTATTATAAAATAATATCAATTGAATATTGATAAAATTGTTTTATAATAATAATAATTTATTAATATATATTAGGTAGAGGGTATTAAAACCCAAAAATAAACATGCACCCATGCACCCTAGTGGTTCGAGCCTCATCCCTCCCCACAAGGATTGATAGACACCAAATGGACATATTTCGTTACATATAAATTTACTAAAATTCCAAATTAGTGATGAATCGATGGCCTGGATGATTATAGCCCAAGATCCCTTAAAAGTACTTATAATTTGAAGGTTTTAATCATTATTATTAAATTATTTTAATATAATATTGATAATTTTGTTTAATAATAATAATAATAATTTGAAATGTTAACCAGGGTTATAAGATATAATACCAATAGGCACAATTGGTAGGAAAGTGGAGAAGATAAGAAAAATATAAAATATATAAAATATTTTTTCAATATTAAAAATTTCATCAATATTAAAAATCATCATCAGTTTTTTTAAAAGGAAACAATCAATATATTAAGAATCTAAGTCTTTGAAAATAAAATTCATAATGGAAAAAGGAAACTGGACATTCTAAAACCTTACTGACTCCACTACTCTAAACTTCATAAGATGGTGGGCATCCAAATTACCCACCCTCTTTGATGGGAATTTTAGAACACCAATCATTAGAAGATATATAATATGGAACTTATGGCATAGTATAATAAGATCCATAACTTATATCATCATAATATCCCCTTCAATATCGATGTACCAAAACTTAGGAAGCCTTTACATCCTAAATCATTGCACTGATTTGACTGACTCTCACACACTCAATAAAAACTCACAAATAAACATTTGAGTGAAAACAAGGAAAAGGTAAAGGTCACAAGGATTGAGTTGGTTTGGATATTAAATCCTATGTCCATGGTAGATCATTTTTTCATTTCCATTACAATTCTAAGTTACAAATATTACACTAAAAATTTACAAGCCAACCAATTTCCAGATCATAATTCAATGATCACTTGACACGTGTGCATGTGGTCCCATATTACCCTTATAGTGGGCCCCAGTTAGTCATGTGGTTACACCAAATTCTAATCTTTATGGAATTTCCTCCATTAAACTTAGAAACTGTTGATCACATGTAGTAATCTACCTTTGACTGTTGACTTCTGGTGAACTAATGAATTTAATCTTATGTATCCTTTGATGAACAATAAATTCCACCCATTTGTTTTGAAACCATGAAGAGTGGATATTATGTAACATAATCATAAGAATATTTATTAATAAATCATAACTTTCATTGAACCATAATCCAGACAATTAACCACTTTCATTCCTGGTTACTAGAAATTACTAACTTTTAGTCCATCCTGCCTCCACTAAATATCTTTTTCACTATCAGATCAAGTCATATCATATATATCATAGATTATACTTTTGGTAAACTAATAATATTATGAAATAAAAATTCACATTCCTAATAATCACTCATATAAACACTAATTTAAGGAAACCATGAAAACCTTTTATAATTAAGAAAAACATGCAACCCTACTTCTGTAACGGTAATAGTGTCCCCAACCTCCTTTCATTCACCCAAGTCTCACAGAGTCATAATGTTACCTAAAAATTTCTTGGACAATAACCTTGGTGAACATGTTATCTGGATTCTTCCTTATATATATCTTCCAAAAATCTAGCTCATTGTCCTTCAGGATCTTCTGAATGAGGTGATATTTCAAGTTAATGTGCTTCATTCATAAATGAAAAAATGGGTTCTTGGCAAAATGTTTTACACTATGACTATCAAAAAATAATAAACAACCATCCTATATCATTCCAAGATCCTCTAATAGATTCCTTAATCATATTAGTTCTTTACATGCATCTATTTTAGTATTATTTTCAACTTCTGTTGTGGATAGAGCTAACACCGGCCATAGCCTTGATAGATAGTTAACCATAATTCCTTCATAAGTGAACATAAATATTGTTGTAATCTTATGAGTTTCTAAATATCTAAAAAAATTTATATCTAAATATCCCTATAATGTATCATCCATTCTAAAGAAAAGGGTTATAACTTCTAGTCCTTTGAGATACTAGATGATTCATTTTATGGATTCTCAGTGTTTTCCCACTTATTCATGAGGAAACAACTAATAAATCCCACCAAAATGAAATACTTGGTAATTTTCATAATATAGAATACATTATTCTTCCTACCACTTATTAAAATGTAACTTTCACCATATAATTCACCTCATATTCCATTTTTAGTGTAGGCTCTTTGGATAATTTGAAGTGTCTGGCCAATAAATTTGAGGTCATATTACATTTAGGCATCACAAATATTTAAATTATTTTCATATATATTCTCTTTGAAAAAAAACCAAGTTATTGGTTTTCTTATATATCTAAATCCTCATACCTAATATTTTATTAAAATCCCCAATATCTTTTATCTTAAGTATTTTATAAAAATTACTTTAGTTGTAGAATCCTCTTAAATTTTAGATCTAAAAAGATCTTTACATTCATCTAAAAGTGAAAGAGAATAAAACTCTCATCCTTAAATTCATTTTGGTATAAACTATTATTCAAATTTCTCCAAATTAAACCTTTCTCATTCATGAAAGTATCTAACTTCTATTTTCATTACCTTGGCATCTGATCCAACTTATAGAAGCTTCTTTTTAGGTTACACCTCATGTCTTGATTCCGATTATTCATTAAATCACCTAGTTTATTCATGTAGATTTAATCCTCTAAGTATACATAAAGGAATGTATTTTTTTAGTTCTATTAGCTCTATATGAAATCTATCAAAATCAACCAAGATAAGTACATTCTGTATGGTTGTGTAATTAACTACCAGTGAAAATATTTCAGAGAATTCAATACATTCTTTTTGTTGAAATCCATTGACAATCATCCTAACCTTATACCTATTCCCAATTCCATCCATATATTTTAAATGGGAGAATCATTTTTTATCAAGATATATTTTTCCATATGGTATATCCATTGGATATCAGGTTTCATTTTGGATATAATGAATCCAACTCATCCTTCATAGCTAATTCCCACTTTCCAGAATCACTGAGACTAGCCACTTCTTCCTAAAACTTGATCTCTCCTTCATCTATTAAAATAAATTAGTTTGATTCCTGACTAAATGTTTTTAATGACTATCTAAATCTAGTATATCTATGTAATTCAACATGTGACTTTTCCCTTTACTGAACTGTTAATTCTAGAACTTCTCATTTTGGTACTCTAACCTGAGCCTCTATAGTTCTATAAAATCCAATTATATATTCTAATAACCTAAATTCATAACATTCAGTTCCCCAGGAACCTTCCAAAATATTTTTCCTTTTGGAACTTCCATTAAAATTAACTAGGATCTAGTTCATTGAATCTTTTATCTCAACATCCTTTTCAATCAAGTTCTGATCTTTCTACAAGACATTCTCATTGAAGAGAACATTTAAAATCCTAAATATATTCTTATTTTTATCATCCCATGGCTAAAATTGGAATTTTTCATTACCATATCCCATAATGAAACATGTGTGGGACTTAGATGTATTTTTTTCCTAATATTTGGAATTGACATGTACATAGGTTAAACTTCTGAAAAATTTTAGGTGCTTAAATTGACTTATATTATGGACCATAACTACTATAGAATATCCGACCTCATTTATATTGAATGACTTTTATTAACTAAGTATATTTAACATTTTATTTCTTAAACCTAAATTTCCTTGGACATTATTGAGTATAAACTCATTCTCTAAACCTTTTCAGATAACATCTAATTCATTCATTCAGCTACACAATTCTACTCCGGTGTTCTAGGTATAGTATTTTCCATCCTAATTCCTTTCTTATGATAGTAGTTATGGAAATATCATATAAAGTATTCACTACCATTATCAAACCTTAAGTATTTGAGATTACTACCAGTCTCCCTTTCCACCATGGCCTTCCATTGAACAAACACTATGAACACCTCGAACTTATGTTTCAAGAAGTAAACATATAATTTCCTTGTTGAATTGTTAATGAAATTGAAAACGTACAATGATTATACATGATAATAGACTAGGTAATATCCCCAAACATCCATGTGAACAAGTTATACCTTTCACGATCTAGGATTCCTTCTCTTCAAGTTGAATGAAACCTTTCCTACTTTCTAAGTACGCAACTCTCACAAATTCCAAACTCCATTTGATCATGATTCAGCATACCGTTTTCCATTAAAACTTTCATGTTCTTCTTATAGATATTCTTGATATGATAATGTCACAACTCTGAACTTTTAGAAGTTGATGCTCTAGAAATTATCACACTATCTAATCTTCTGGTCATATACAATATCTCATCCTTTAATCCTCGATCCAAAACCATGGAACCTTGAGTTATTCTCCAAACTCTATTCACAAATCTTGTTCTAAAAAATTCCTCTTCTAGCTGACTAATGGAAATTAGGTTCTTTTGTTGACCTGGTATGTATTGAAAAATGTTCAACTCAAGAACTATTTCATTCTTCATCCAAACTTTGACATATCCCTTCCACGTGATATTAATATCCTCATAATCAGATAATTTCACCTTTCTAAAACTTATAGATACATAATTCACCATATATCCCTTATCTTATATAGAATGGAATGATGATTGAAAATAAATGATCTATGATTCCATTAAAACATTGAAACTCAATAACATGTTATTACTACCTTCAGCTGAATTAATAGAACTTGAACTTTTAAAAGTTTCCCTTTCAATTTTCACATTACAATCCTTACAATCCTTATTGAGATTCCCACCTTTACTACAATTCAAACATATGGGGTCAGGTATGGGAAATTTAATATGACTCATATCTCTATAATTATCTTATGATTTCCTCTGAATTAAATTCTGATGAGGTGAACATTCTCTACTATTCACATTCAGTGTTGTTCTAGTGGGTGCTTGGACTTCCCTATATCTGATCTCTTTATTTATAATTTGATTTTTGAAATCCTAAAACACCAAGTTAGTTTTCCTGCAAGAGTTACTTAAAAAAGTTACCATTGCATCCCAAGACTTTGAAAGTGATGATAACACCAATAGTATCCACACATCATCCACCAAATTGACATTAACTAATTCAAGATTCCTTCAAGCCATGTTAAAGTCATTTTAATGATTTTCATAGGTCTACCTCTTGAAAATATCACATTGAACAAGTTTCACATCCTAAGAACCTTTTTCAAAGCTATCAAATTCTTATACATATCTGGAAGATCTTTCATAAGCTCAATCGTGGTCTTCACTTCATGAATGTTAAAGACTAAATTTCATTCCAATGACATCCTAATGAACCTAAGTGTATTTCTATTTATACATTCTCATTTTTATTTCTTTATAACTTATAATTTTACTCCCTTTAACTAAACTTAAAATCCTTCTAAATTTGATATTCATCCATATGAATCCTCTAGAATACAAATTATAACCCATTTAATTTGTTTATTCATACCTTTAATTTTTCTGAAACCATACCTTCAGGTATAATGACTCCCACTGAATTGAAAATAACTTCATGAAAAGAGAGTGAATGTTACTTGATTCTACTATTGAGTGCACACTGTTGATCCCTGGATAAAGATTTCGTACCAATTTTTGGGCATCATAGATACACCATTTGTAACTTTTTTTATAGAAGACAAATAGCTGGAACTTCTATTATTGGAAAATCCCCTTAAATTTAGATGTACTCAAACTTTGGAAGTCTTTTCACCCTAAATCACTACACTGATTTAACTAGCTCTCATACACTCAATACAAACTCACAAATAAACATTCAAGTGAAAAACATGGATAAAGTAAATAACATGAGGATTACATGGTTTTGGTATTAATTTATACAACCCTAGGAGAAATATATATATATAATCATTATTAATAATAAATAATTGATAAAAAATCAATTAGTGTAGCTAAATAACTAATAAGACAGATTTATGTCTTAAAATGTAACATTTCTAAAAATATTATTTTTATGTGCTTTATTTTAATAAACTAAATATATTATGGATAAAAGATATTTTTTTTATTTATAATCTATTAACACTAATTAGTAATTGATGGGAAATAAATGTAAGAATGGTTAATATTTTAAAAATGTTATATACTTACGAAATCATTTTTTAATATTTTTTTATGTTTTTATTTAAAAGTTAAATTCCTAAATTTTAGAATTTTACTTTGAAAAAATTAACTTCATTTTTGGATTTATGATAACAATATTATATTAGGATAAATTTTTGGGATTTTTCTAAAATAGTCACTTTTTATATGAATAGTGAAAATATCATTTTTAGCAAAACTGAAAATTTATAAGTATATAAGAAAGATCCATAAGTTTATAAACATTTTAGTTGATCAATGATGTGTTTAAGGAGTAAAAATATACATTTTTAAATATAATTCTTAATTATAAAACCTATGTTTAACATTTTAGGAACTTAAGTAATGTTTTCCAATAAAAACTATTTTTGGTCTTTTCTTTTAATTAAATTTTATATTGACCTCCTTGTTTTAACGATCACTAAATCATGATTCTAATGATATTAATAAGTTTCATGTTTTCTATAAGAATCTTCCAATATAAGATAGGTGATACAAATTGATAAGTATGGATGACTCACCACCAACCATATCACACCACCAAGGATGACTCACTGCCAACCATATCACACCGCCATCGCTTATGAGTCATTGTTGACAAAACACACCACCGTCATGGAAAATTGGAAAGTTATTGAAATGAATCGTCATCGGGATGTCATGCCATCATAATGGAATTTTGAAAATGTATGAGACACCGCCAGATTGACCTAACATCAGAGGAGTTACTGCTAGAAGGATGACTCGCTGTCAACTAAGTAACCACTAGTGTAGAAAATTGGTTAAGTGAAAAATGCCACACTGCCATCTCGGCATACCACTTCAATGAGACACCGTCAGCCTGAGACACCACTATAACAAGACACCACCAAACTATAATTCACCATTCATGACTCACCGTAACTAATAATTTATAATTTTTAATTAATTCTCTAACATATATATTATGGAATTTAATTCCAAACATATTTTAATGACTGTCTCTTAAATGATCAATATAATGAATTAAAGAATGTGTCATCCATAAGTAAGAGGATGTAGAATATATGGATGCTCACATGGATACTCATTCTACTATTGATAAAAGAGAAACAGACTCCCTCTTGAAATGTACATGAAAAAGTGTGGAGTGTGATGTGAATAAGTATAGGAAATACGTGACAAAGCTATTCACATAAAGAAATGAAATTGATTGTAATAACTTACCTGCTACATCCTACACTACTCGACTGAGGAAGCCAAATATCAATACACATCTACTACCTTCCTACAGTCAAGAACAAAAGTGTCCATGAAACTCTATTTTATTGAAGTTTCAAGAGCCCAACTCGAGTTGTGTTTTCAAAATGGCTTCAAGGATTTATGAGTTGCACTGCATAAAAAATTGAGCATCTCTATCCCTTCATGATTTTATATTTATTAGTTTTTTTATTTCCTTTTACATTATGAGAAGTATGTGATAATATATTTATTTCAAACACATTGTCTCCTACTACAAACTCAAAGATACACCGATATCTTCTCAAATACCTTTTTATCATTTATACTTCCACATATAAATGTGGTAGTGGTCTTGTGTGATATGTAATCTTTGTACTCCCATGGATTACATTGGAAGAGGTATTTTGAGACTTGGATAGTTGTATACTATTGTAAAACCCAATCCAAATATTGGATCAAACTATTTATTTATATAAACTACTTGGTGGCAAGTGATCACCAAGTATAGAGGACTAAGTCTCATCTTGAGACTGAAAATTCCTCTTGTATTCACCAAGAGGTCTTTTGTTTTATTTTGAATCTATTATTTAAAAATTGAAAAAAAAATTGAACTGTAAACAAAATTAATACTTTGATAATTAGACTTAATTAGTGTTTTTATAATATTTCAACTAAGTAAATTATTTTCAAATGATTAAGTAATATTGTATATTATTTTATCCGAGACCTAATAAATCTTTTAATAAATCTTTTGAAAGATCGAAACTTATAATGATATGTTGTTTTGGTTAACTGGTCTGATTTTAAATTAATTGGGGGAATCTATTTTTAATCCATTTTGAATAGAAATTTTTATTGGGTACTCAATTCACCCCCCCCCCCCTCCCTCTTGAGTTACTCACTCTAACCAACATTTGATATCAAAGGTTTAATATTTGATATAAAATTTTTCAAAACCTTTTCAACTATGATTTTGGTTAATCTTTAAATATATTAAATTTCTTTCATTTATAAATTTAGTTCTTTAAATGGGTTCTAGAAAAAAGGTTCTACTACCAACAAGCCTCCCTTTTTCAATGGTAGAAATTATTCTAAATGGAAAATTAAAATGAAAATACACATTGAAAGTATGGGATTTGAAATTTGGACTACTATAGAAGATAAATATGTTATCCCTAATACTGATAGAAAGGATTGGGATGATGATACAAATATTTGTTACTATAATAATTTTAAATCAGTGAATTCCCTTTACTGTGCTTTAGAATATGAATAAGTTAATAGAATATCTAAATGAAAAACTGCATATGAAATTTGGGATACTTTATCTGTTTCACATAAGGGAAAAATTAATGTTAAGGAGATAAGACTTAACACGTATACTATTAAGTATGATAACTTTAAGATAAATCTTGATGAACCTATTTCTAATAGGTACCTCAGGTTCAATGAGATTATGAACACAATGAGATCACTTGGTAATCTTGTATCCAATAAGGGCCAGATTATGCGACTGCTTAGATGTTTACTTGAAAGATAGAGAGGCACATCTATGTAAATTAGAGAATCATGTGACATCATCAATATACCTATCAAAGAGATGGTTGGTAATTTGATGATGTATGAATAAGAGTTAAAGGTCAACCAACAAGATGATGAACATCAAAAGAGAAAATATGTATCCTTTAAAACTATTGTATCTAAACAAAAGGAAAAGGAGAAATTTCAAACTTCTAGTTTAAGTGACAGTGAGTCATCATCGGATAGTGATGAGGAGATGGACCATCTGGCCAGATGTTTCAAGAAATATTATAGAAAGAAAAAGTTTTTCAAAAAGACCAATTATAATGGAAAATTTGATTCTAAGGGAACCTAAAAGAAAGACCAGAAGAAAGATTAAAATTATATTTTCTTCTATGAGTGTAAAAGGAAAGGTTATGTGAAAGATGAATATACAAAGTTAAATTATATAAAGATATATAATGAAAAATAACGAAGGTATAAGAAGTACATGAAGAAAACATGGAGTGATTATGAAGATAGCTTCAGTGATTCTAACTCTTCTCCAGGAGAAAAATCAGACAGATCCAATATGTGCTTTATGATAGAAGTCACTGAGGTGCCTACTATATCATCTATGCATGTTTCTAAAAATTCAGAGAATGAACGATATGATTATAATATAAGTAAGGAATAAATGTTTGAATAGTTTAGTATGATGGAAGATACTTTTAATGATATTAAGGATAAGTATAAAGTTCTTAAGAGATAGCATGCTTTATCTGCAAACATTAAATATGATCTGTCTATTTAAGAAGAAAAGAATGCTCAGTTGTTGAAAGAGAATACTGAACTTAAACTTTTAAATGATAAACTGAAGAAATACTTGGAAAAATTCACTAATGGTAGAGAAACTCTCACCCAGATTTTAGGAAAGCAAGTTTCACATAAATATGTTACAGGTCTAGGATATCAACCTAGACAGAGAAGAGCAACAAAAATAACTTTTGTTCCTAAGTCCAGACTAGAAAGTTCTTCTACCAATTATTTTTATAAAGAACCAAATAAAGTATTTATTTCAAAAAGTCTTCAATCAATTTATATTAAACTTATCAAGAAATTGTGGGTTCCCAAATCTTTAATTACTAACATCTATGGACCCAAAAAAAATTGGGTACCTGAGTCATTCCTTGCATAATTATTTTTTGTATGAAAACTATTTGAAGACCTCCTGTAAGAGTCTATGGTACTTGGACAGCATTTGTTCAAGACATATGACAGGATATTATTCATGCTTCAAGAGCCTTATTAAGGTTGATGGTGGTTATGTCACATTTGGTGATAATGCTAAAGGAAAAAATCATCAGCCTTGTCCAAATTGGTAATAGTAATTCTGTTTTAATTTATGAAGTATTAGTTTTTTATGGTTTGAAATATAAACTATTAAGCATCTCATAATTATGTGATGATTATTTTTATGTTAAATTTGAGAATAATTCATGAAATGTTTATGATTCTATAAATGATTTAATTTTTACTACTTTAAGAAATGATAATGTTTATACTATCGATCTAAATTCATTAATTTCTCAAAATGTTTCCTGCTTGAGTTCTTTTCACAAAGAATCTTGGATTTGGTATATAAGACTAGGCCACTTCAACATTCAATCACTTCGGAATCTTAATAGGAAATTTTTAGTCAGGTAACTACCTAGTCTTGAGTTTCCAAATGATAAAGTCTGTAACACCTATCAAAAAATGAAGTAGCACAAAGTTTCTTTTAAATTAAATAAAGAAGTTTTAACTTCTCAACCTATTGAGTTGGTTTATATGGATTTATTTGGACCATATTGAGTTTCTAATTTAAATGGTAAGCACTATGTATATGTACTGGTGGATTATGTTTCTAAGAATACTTGGGTATTATTTTTAGATCACAATAGTGAAGCTTGTTCTTATTTCACCAAGTATGGTAGATCTATAGAGAATCTAAGTGGACTTAGAATTAATACCTTAATAAGTGACCATGGCCATGAGTTTGAAAATCAATATTTTGAATCTTTTTTCTTAAAAAATGGATACACTCATAACTTCTCTACTCCTAGGACCTCATAGAATAATGTAGTTGAATGGAGAAATAGAAATCTTCAATAAATATTCTAGACCATGTTAAATTAGTATGAACTACCTGTTTATTTTTGGGCATAGGCTGTGAATACAGCCTACTACATCATAAATAGAGTTTTAATTAGACCTATCTTAAAGAAGACTCATTATAAACTTTGGAATAATAGGAATCCTAAGGTTAATTACTATAGATTTTTTGATTTCAAAGTCTTTATTATTAACACTAAGGATGATCTTAAAAAATTTACCTCCAAAAGTGATGTGGGAATTTTCCTAAGTTATTCAATATCCAATAAAGTATATAGAGTTTTTAATAAAAAAACCAAAACTGTGGAAGAATTTATTCATGTAAAATTCAATGAGATAGGTCCAAATGACCCCAAGACCTCCCTATAAAACCTTTAGTATGATTTATCTTCTTTGAACTTAAATTCCAAACCTACTGATTCTATTGTTAAATAGTCAAAAAAATCATCCAATTATAAAAAATTTCCAGAACTTCCAGAACATGAACCCATAAAAGAACCTAAAGTGAACATCCCTACATTTTCTAGATCTATTAAAAATCTTAAATACCACCACTTAGATGCTATTATTGGAGACCTGGATAGAGATACACAGACTACAAATTATCTTTGAAATCAGATTGAACATCAAGTATTCTTGTCTCATAATGAACCTAATAATATCAATGAATCTATTAATGATAAATTCTAGGTGATGGAAATGCAAGAAGAATTAAATCAATTTGAAATAAAAAAAGTGTGGAAACTTTTTGATTGACCCAAGGACACCTTAACTATAGGCACTAAATGGGTGTTTAGAAACATGGTAGATAAGTTATGCACAACAGTTAGAAACAAGGTAAGACTTTTTGTACAAGGTTATAGTCAAGAATAAGGAATATACTTTGAAGGAACCTTTGCACCAGTTTCCATACATGAATCCATTAGAATACTACTTTCCAATGCAACTCATTTATATTTTAATCTTTATCAAATGGATGTCAAGATTTCATTATTGAATATTTTTATAGTTGAGTATGTTTTTGTTGAACAACCCTTCGTTTTAAAAATCCTCATTTTCCAAATCAAGTTTTCAAATTATCTCAAGCTTTATATGGTTTAAAATAGACTCCTAGAGCCTGTATGATAGACTCAGAAACTTTATTATTTAAAAAGGTTTTTAGAAAGGTATATATAATCCTACCCTTTTTATAAAACAAATTTCAAAATATGTTTTAGTAGTATAAATCTATGTTGATGATATTATTTTTGGATCTATAAGAAATTCACTTTGTACTAGTTTTTCTAAAATGATAAAAAATGAATTTGAAATGAGTTTGATGGGTGAACTTAAGTACTTTCTTGGATTTCAAATATTTCAAAATAAAGAAGGAATTATTTTAAAAAAAAATAAATAAAATAAGGATCATTTAAAACATTTTAACTTGGATATCACTAAGAGTAGTTATACTCCTATGAGAAACACCTATAAGTTGGATCTCGATGAAACTGGGAAACTAGTGGATCAAACCAGTTATAGAGGTATGATTGGAAGTCTTCTCTACTTAACTGGTAGCTATACAGATATTATATTTAGTGTGTGTATGTGTGATTGTTTTCAATCTAATTCAAAAAAATCAAATCTTGTTGTTGTTAAAATAATTTTCAAATAGCTCAAGTATACAACCAATTTAGGATTATTTTACCCTAGAGGATAAACATTTGATCTAGCTAGTTATTCTGATGCTGATTTTGGTGGATGTAAGTTAGATAGAAAAATCACCTCTGGAACATGTCACTTTTTAGGCAAGTATCTAGTTTCTTGGTGTATAAAGAAGAAGAAATTTGTTGCATTATCAACTACTGAAGCTGAATACATAGTTGTAGGTAGTTGTTGTGAAAAAAATTTGTGGATAAAATTCACTTTACTAGACTATGGATATCAATTTTTACATGTACCCATAAATTGTGATTACACAAGTGTTAAATATTTCTAAGAATCCATTATCTCATTATAAGATAAAGAAAATTGATATAAGATGTCACTTTTTGAGAGATCATTTTCAAAAGGGTGTTATCACTCTTGAATTTATTGGTATAGAACATTAGTTAGCTGATATTTTTACTAATCCATTAAATTACGAGAGAATGAACTATATCTAACATGAATTATGAATTATCAATTTTGATTAAATTTATTTTTGTGTTGGGTGACACACCATTGGGTGACACGTTGTTGGGTGGCACACCATTGGGTGACACACCATTATAATTGACTCACCGTTGTGATCATCTCACCACTATGAAACATCACACCGTTGGTTTTTCACACCATTGAATTGTTCATGACTTTATGAATTTTCATTTCTTCTAAGTTTTTTGAATGGATGAATTTTTATTCTTATAGTTTCTTTTATTTCTTTTATTTCTGTAACC
This sequence comes from Viscum album, assembly GCA_963277665.1. NCBI lineage: Eukaryota > Viridiplantae > Streptophyta > Magnoliopsida > Santalales > Viscaceae > Viscum > Viscum album. The sequence continues at coordinate 2,057,257,716 of OY728156.1, read as the reverse complement.
CAATACGAATATTTTTTTTCAACTTCTGGATTTTATTTTCAAGTATTATTTCGATTCTGATTTTTTTAAATACCTAAATCCCAAATGATAAGAATTAAAAAAATTTATAGTTCCAACACACCTTATCTCTCATTCCCTTATATTCTCTTTCAAGCCCAATGAAACCCTTCATCTATCGACCTTAAAACCTTTAACCTTTTTCTCAACCTTTGACCGATCTTACCAAACTGATTCATATGGTAAGAGTGAAGAGTTCTTCTGAGTCTTCGCCATCTAAGTCACGACCAGCTAAGAAAAAAAGGATGAGATGATTGTTCTTACTGCTATATAACTAGTTAACCCAGAGCTATCAAGAAGAGTTTTTGTAGCTGAAAAAGAAGGTAAATCATATTGGTTATGTAACATCCCGATATTTTATGAGATATATTCTTCTTAATTTCTTTCGTATCTTCTTTTTTACGCTACACCAAGATTATCTTGCGCTATACGCAACACCGTATTAGCTTGTAGTATACGCAACACTATTCTTGGATTGTGTTACACACAATTTCAAGTTCATTTTGTGGAAATTATTCTATGCAACATTAAGTATAGATTTTATTTAATGTATAAATGAAATAAGTTTTGATTATGTTATATGCAACACCAAATGGAGCTTTCACTACACGTATCCCTAACTTGGCTTGTATTACACGCAATCAAGACCTTCCTTGATACCGTGTGTAGTACGTAATATCGAGTCTCACTAAACGAGATATTATTATAATATTATTATGAACTAGCCGTTATGAATAGTAATAACCACTTTTTGAAAATTTATAAATTTTATCTTTCAAAATGGACTTCATTTTTGGATTCGGAATATCGAAATTAGCCTACGGCCAATTTTTTGTATTTTTCTGAAAACTTTCAATTTTTGATGAATAGTGAAAACACTGGGTTACTATTTAAAAACCGACTTTTTATTTAAATAATTATTTATTTTATTTAAATTTATTTTAGGTCAAAATTGATACATAATACCTATATAAGTTCAATTTAATTCATTTGATTCATTTTATAATAATTTTAGATATATTAAAATTTTATTGAACTTTTCACCGTCTTTTACCCACCTCCTAGGAGAATTTGAAAATTTACATAAAACTTAATTTTACCGCTTCTGTGAGTGGAATTTCAAAAATCCGAGAGATACGGTTAATATCAAGGAGTAAAATGTGGTTCAATAAGATAAAAATAATTTTTAGTGAATAGTAACTTTTTACTTTTATTTACCACGGTTAAAAGTAAATATGGTAATTAAGGGTAAAAATGGTATTATTATTACCCTAACACAAGTCCTAATTCTATTGGATAAGTTTAATTCGACCAAAAACAACCTTAGGAATAAAATATTTCCCTTTAGGTCCACTTGGATTAGATTAGGACATTTATTATTATTTTATTTTAAAAAGAGTTAAAATAGTTAAAATCAAAGTTTAATAACTAAAACATTTTTAATATAAGGTTATAAATAATATAAATTAGACTATAAATATTAATTAGAAAGATAAAAATATTTCCTACCTAATGGTATTTTATTTATAATTTTTAGACATTAAATAAGTTAAGTTATTTATGACACAATGGTGATGTAGTAATTACTTAAATAATGAAATATTAAAATAATTGATATTATAAATACCCAAATAAATGTAATTTGAGACTTTTTATGAATTAAACTAATTTTATAGGTTAATATGACATGTTATTATTGATTTAATTAACTTTTTTCGAACTAATAATGTTGTTATAATTTTCACAAAAATCAATTACCAAATAGTGTCAAAATTGACATAAAATAGTTTTTAAAACAAATATTATATTATTAATTGTGATTATATTACTAAAAATTTAATGTTCAGCCAAATGACTTATATAAGGTTATATATATTAATAATGAACCACTTGGGGTTCTTTTGGCTGGTTATAGTAAGTTTATTAACCATATAGTGTAAGAAAACAAGAAGACGCGGTAAAAGTTAAATTATTTAACTTAGAGTTAAATCTAAAAGATAAGGTTAAAATAGTAACCTAAACTTGTCTAAAACATATTGGTTGAGAGTATTTAGACCCATACTCACTTTATATTCTAAATAAATGAATTTGGAGCTATTATAAACCGAATATGACTTTATTATAAAATAATATTTTAAGTTTTTTCAAAGGTGCCCCTCTCCTCCCTTATAAAAAGGGAACCCCTTACCTCTTCTCTTCACACCCTTTTGAGCATTGAAGCTCGGCCAACCCCTGACCATTTCTCTTTTAAACTTCCCTAGAAAAATTCTTTAGGTTCTGCTCTTCTCAAAAGACCAACTCTACTTCCTTAAGAGGAAGCTTAAAGGAGGTGCGTCGAAGAAGAGGTAATCTCTTCTACCGACTCTTTCAAGTTTCTTTCTTCTTCTACTTCATCTTCTTTAGTTGTCTCATTATAAAGTAATAACATAAGTATTACTTATATACTGATATGTTATTATAAATATTAAAAAACCCTATTTCACCTTCTATCCATCCTACGGAAAACGAAATCACCACGCGTGTGTACGTACGGAATACCGTCTCCACGCCGTGGTGTAATCTGTTTTTGACAACCACCTTACTTGGATGGGTATAATGGTGTAAATAAATAACTATATATGATTATTGTAAATTTATATTGATTTTTAAATATTATACATACACTTCAATACAATTCCACGATCATGGGAATGATATCATCGCTCGTGCGTACGTACGGACTACCGTCTCCACGACGCGATGAGATTCATTCTCCATGTTAACCATTCATGAATGACTATAAAGTATATATAATAAGTAATCATGAAATATATGACATAATAATGATGTTGGATTTATTTATATATATGTATGTCATCTACTTAATTCCATTCAATTCAGTAAGGAAACGAAAACAGCGTTTATGTGTACGTACGGCCTACTGTCTCCATGAACGGTGTATTTCATTCCATTTATAGATCTATCATATATATATGTATATGCTGAATATATATTATATATAAATCATTTTTTACATTCTGTAATTAAGTAAATCAGGATATAATTAATAATATCAAGAACAACAAGTCGAAACATGTACAATAAATGAAACAATTTTACCCAAATCGCTGCTTTTACATCGAATTTACAAAAGAATGGGTAATATAAAGTCATAAGTAAACCATATATGATATCATAACAATGAATATGATTCTGTAATAAGTCAATGAAATTATTTAAATCATTATACAGGAGGTTCGGATACATACGAAGCATATCGGACATAAGGTAAGGGATAACTATTCCAATCTCGCTCTTATCCAAGATTGTTTATTCGTAAGTATTTACTTGGGTTTTGTTATAATCCTTGTCCCTATTTTCTAAAAATGTTTTCATGTATGTTTAATTCCCTTTTTACCCATTTTTGAATTTTACCACATGTTATGAAAGGAATCTTACTTTTGTTTACCACACGAGGAACTTTTTGACTTTTCCGATAAAAGTACGAGGAGAATGTTATTTTTAACTTATATGATGTGAACAGATTTTTACAGTTTCATAATTCCTAATTTTCATGAATCTTCCTCTACAAGATTGCATGATTATTTTCAACAAAACCCTTTCCTTTTAAAATTTCATGGCATTTTGTGAAAAGAAAATGATTTTGATGAAGAAATGATATTTTCCTCAAGAATTCATTTCAAGTGTTTTATCAAAACTACTTTCCATATAAAATGACATTATTTAATATGATTATATTTCAAGTATAATTTCTCCATTATTTACATGGTTTGATTCTTCTTATGATGAAATGATATCCATTTTTTATATGGATTATGTTATGATGGCATGATTTTTAAGAATCTCATTCTATTACATGGGTTATGCTATGATGTATGATTTATGATTTTTTGGCACAAAAAAATGATTTCATTATGAGATGGGTGGGACCTATATCTCCCTCAAATTCATTGGGTAAAGATTTATATCTCATGAGATAGACATGGCTGGAATGGTAAGTTAATCAGGTTCAGTAATACAGGACTGGAACGAGGAGTGAACTCGATTCAAAAAAGGACTTTGTCCACTAAGATGGTCTTGGCAGCAATGTCTTGGCTACTATGGAAATCATATCATGTGCTTAATGGTTGCCATAATCACATATTTTATTCCCATGCTATTTTATCATGATTGATGTTCCTTTATAATATATGCCTTATGTACTTCCAGGATTTATGTCTTTGCTCAAGATTTTGATGTTTAGATTTTATGTTCAAGTTTTTGCATTCAAATGTTTAGGGATTGTTTTATGTTCTCTCTGTTTACCATTACTGAGAATTTGAGCTCACCCTTTTTATGTTTTATTTTCCCCAGGATATAAATAAAGGTTTTAGGTAAGAAAACCAAAAGGGGAAGATCCTTATGGGAGATGTTGAAGATCTTTCACCATGATTAGAAGATTATGTTCCGAGTTTCCAAAGACACTAAACTAATACGATCTTTGGGCGTCTATTTTTTTCATGTATTAAGTATTATGTAAAAGTAATGTAATGTCCATATACGTCAAGCTTTGGGTCTCTACAGGTTATTCTTAAGTAAGTCATTGGTGCTCAATGTACTTCAGAACCAAGGTTGGTTGGATTGGTTCTCTTTAAACAAGTGACCCTTTTATCTTAAGCTAGATTACAATTTTTTCTAATATATTGAGTTTGGTTTTAATGATGAAGAAAAATATTATATGGGAACAAGAATCGATGGTCATGGAATATATTTTTCCTCAAAACAATGGGAAAGGTGCTTAGAAGTTCCTCATGAAGGTGTTTTTAATGACTACCAAAGAACCATTCCGGATGAAGGTAATGACTTCATTTATGGAGAATCCCTTACTGACCTGACTGGTGATAGAATAACTTGAATACCAATAGCTTCTGATTTGTACAGGGAATGAATAATGATCTTTAAGTTTATAAAACACATGTTATTCCCCAAAAAAGTTGAATTCTCCACCTTAAGGTATCAGGATGTCTACTTACTATATCTTATGAAAAGAGTAAATAATATTAATTTATGTAGATACCTTATGGTTCACTTGTCTAAAATGATCAATCCTTCTTCTCAATCTAACTACCTGATTTATCCCAATATTATTTCTATCATGTTGAAAGCAAAAGGGTTAGTTTCAAGGGAACTTGTTGATTCTATTCTATAACTAGATGGGGTTGTTGAGTATTTGGATGAGTATGAAAAAGAGACTACTGACTCAAAATAATAAGAGTGGAAAGGACTTTCAATTGGTGAGGGGAAACCCCAATATGTCTCCCAAATCGTCACATTTTACTTATGGAGCTCCTAGCCTACCTAGGATACTTCCAAAAAGAGAAAAATTAGTGAAAATGCTAAATAAGAAACTGAAGATTTTAAAGAAGAATAGTTTAAAAGAATTTAAAATTATGATAATGATGAGGATGAAGAATAGGATGATGATGATGATGATGGTAATGGTAGTGGAAATAGAGATGTTGGAAATGGTAATAATGGTGATGATGATAATTTTGAATCTGATGGTTCAGTTGGCCGAATTATAAGGAGAGATGTGGAAATACCTTAAGATCTACTTTCTTCTCCTAGTGTATTTATAAATAGACCTGACTTTCTAATAGATATGGAACCAAATTTTAAGGAAAGGGATGCATCTATTGAGGGGGAGAAATCTCCAAAGTGTTGAGTTTGTTGATGCTGATAAGACTATTTCTGATTCTGTTGAGGATAAGTAGATGTCAATAATTGTTACTATGACTGATGGACCTTCAAGTGGGTTACCTATCATTCCTTTGGAAATTTTGAGGAAGTTTCAGTAGAATACTGAACATGAGAACATGATGATAAAGAGTTGTACCAACAATATGAATTCAGATAGAGAAAAAATTACCAAATCCATAAAATATTATCTCTCGAAAATTTATACCAAACATTCCATGGATGAAAATTTCAATTTTTTTGAATGATAATTTAAGGATTCCACCTATTACCCAATACTTTAAGAATAAAGGCAGACAGTTGAAGGATATGACTCCAGTTCTGAATTGGTTTATAGAACAGAAAGGATACAATTTTAGTTCCATGGAGAGAGGAGGGAAGATCATTAGGGAATTCATCCATATTATGAGGAATTTTCTTCATGTTCATGGGAAAATTGTTTTGGATCATAAGTTCATACAAGTGAAGGCCCATTTATCTCCTCCAGTCACAAATGTATGAGTTGATTTTGAATTATCTATTCAGTTAAGAGTAACCAGAGATCCCCTTGCACCTCTTTCATCCCATTTCTATCAATTTTATTTATCTCCTGTAGAAGATGTTAGGCACCTCATACCCATATTTATTAGGGAGCCTCAATCTCTAACTAGTGTTTCTAATTTTCTTCCTCGAGCTTCTTCAGTCTCTACAGCTAAACCCACTGCCTCATATTAGAGAAAAGAAATGGACAAAGTAAAAGCTTCTATGGACCCTTCTTCCCAGCCTTGACAATGTTGTTGGATTAGACATTTTGTTTTGATGGGAAAGTTTTTGTAATAAATTTATGATTGAAACCTTTAGAAGACTATTTATTCACTTAATGCTTTATTCTTCTTCCTTTAATGTTTTTATTTTGATTATGTTTTACCTTCTTGATAATCCCAAAAGGGGGATAAGGAGAATAGTATGGAATTTATTTTCAACACCACACTGATATATATATATGAACACTAATATAATTTCTCTTTGATATCAGGTTTTGATCTTACATTTGATACCAAGAATTTTTTACCTTTGATTCCATGATTTATGATCATAAAAAAGGGGGATATTGTTGACCTCCTTATTTTAATGATCACTAAGTCATACTTCTAATGATATTAATAAGTTTCATGTTTTATGTAAGTATCTTATAATCTAAGATAGGTGATTAAAATTTCTAAGTATTGATGAATCACTACCAAACATATCACACCACCAAGGATGACTCACTTCCAACCATATCACAATTTTGTCGCCTATGATTCACCATTGATACAACAGACAACCAAAATAAAAAATTGGAAAAGTACTGAAATGACTAACCGTTAGAATTTCATACCATCAGAACAGAATTTTGACAAAGTATGAGACACCTCCAGCCTGACCTACTGTTAGAGGATTCACCACCATAAGGATGACTCGCCATCAATTGAGTCATAGCTAATGTATAAATTTGGATAATTACAAAATTTAACACCACCAGCTTGACATACCGCCAGAATGAGACATCATCAGCCTAAGACACCGCTAGAATAAGACACCTCCATACTATGAGTCACTATTCATGACTTACCATCACTATTCCTTTATCACTTTGAATTAATTTTCTAACAGTTATATTATGGAATTTAATGTCAAAAATATTTTAATGATTGTCTTTTAAATGCTCAACAGAATTCATTAAAGAATGTGTCATCTCTGAGTAAGAGAATTTAGAATATTCAGATGCTCACGTGGATACTCATGTTTTTACTGATAAAAGATAACCAGACTCCCTCATGAAATGTAAGTGAAAAAGTGAGGAGTGTGATGCTAAATAGTAGATGAAATACACAAAAAAACTATTCACATGCAGAGCTGAACCTGATTGCAAGAACTTACCTTCTAAATCCTGGTCTACTCGACTAAGGAATCCAAAGATCAATACACATATTCTACCTTTCAGTAGTCAAGAACATAAGTGTCCATGAAACTCTGTTTTACTGAAGTTTCAAGAGCCCAACTCGAGTTTCATTTTCAAAACACCCTCAAGGAGTCACGAGCTACACTATATAATAAACTAAGCATATCTATCCCTTTATACCTTTAGATTACTCAGTTTGATTATTTGTTTTTACATTATGAGTAGTGTGTGATTATATATTTATTTAACTCAAACTATCTCCTACTATAAACTTGAAGATACACTAATATCTTCTCAAATCCCTTATTATCATTTTTACTCCCATATATAACTGTGGTAGAGGTCCTATGTGACCTGTAATCTTTGTATTCCCACGGATAATAGTGGAAGAGGTATTTTGAGACCTATATAGTTGTATACTATTGTAAAACCTTATCCAAGTTTTGGATCAAACTATTTATTTATATAAACTGATTGGTGGTAGGTGATCACAAAGTGCAGAGGACTATATCTCAGCTTGAGATTGAACCTCTTGTATTCAAAATTCCACTACATATTTTATTTTTGTCTTATTTTGAATATATTCTTTAAAAACTAAAAATTATTTTAAACTATAATCAAAATTTATACTTTGATATTTAACCTTAATTATTATTTTTATAATATTTTAATTAAGTAAATTAATTTCAAAGGATTAGTAATATTGTATATTATTTTATCTCAGACCTAATCAATCTTCTAAAAAATCTCTTTAAATATTGAAACTTATAAAGATATGTTGTTTTGGTTAATTGGGATGATTTTAAATTAATTGGGGGAATCTATTTTTAATCCATTTTTAACAAAAAATTTTATTGGGTACACAATTAACCCCCCCCCCCCCCTCTTGAGTTACTCACTCCGACCAACATGTTATTTTGGTAAAAAATGGGTTTGGATTAATTTTATGTAAGGACCTGACCCCAGTTTCCCGGAGCCGGTGCCTTGTTTGATTACGTTGGCATAAATACAAGGAATACGAATCCCAAAGGACCGAGTAGTTTAGTATTATTGGAAACAAGATTCATACATAAGTTCAATATTATGACTTGAAGAGAAATACAACATGGAAACTCCTTAGACAACACCCATAACTCCTAGGTTATTTCAGCATGTCATTTATAATAAACTTCTTCATTTCTTGAAAAAAATGATATATAAGAAAGGGGTGATCTCAAATGGTCAGTAAGAGTAAGCAATACAGTGGAAGATAGTATAAACATAAGACATGGTGTATAATTAAAAACACATGCCTTTAATAATAAACTTGAACACATTATGGCAGGAAAATGAGCTAAGTAAATAATGCCATAATAAAACATAATCATGGATATTCTACTAATCGAATAACCACATGGAATATCAATAGTTGAACTCATAATGATGGAATGCATAATTCCGGACATTCTGAAATATTTTTTCAAGGCCTCGGCCAAGACATCTAATGATTAAGGCCTCAACCAAAATCCATATCACATTGGGAAAGGCCTCGGCCAATTCCACATCTATTTGTCTCATGAGACCTACCGATGCATAGAGGGGCTATAGCGGGCCCCACCCATCACATAATAAGTCCAATGCATTCCTCATATGAGCGGGGATCAACATAAACAACATAAACATTCTTATTGAAACTATAATATGAAATGTAACTAACTTTCCCCAATCATTAAACATAAAACACTAACCATTCGGAATAATATGGTGAATGGTTTTAGGATAGATCATCCAAAATAAAGTTATTCATAAACCATTAAATAAAATATGGTATATGACATCATAAATGATTAACCTCAACAATCAACAAGAGTGTTGAATCAAATGAGAATAATCTTCTAAAATCATTAAGCAATTTTTGTGATAAATACTCTTTTATTTTGAAAAGAAGAGTTATTTTGTAAAAATATTTGTATAAAACCATAAGTAAAGTAAGATAGTATTTCATGATAAAAATATTGTTTTTAGATGGATAATGGTTTCCAAAAATAGTTTATAGCTTGCCCTTGAAAATAGATATGAATTTGAGAAATTCCCTTATATCGGGCTCGTATTTTAGAAACAGTTTTGAGAGCTTCTTTTAAAACATGTAACTATACAAAAAATATGGAATGATTATGGTTGGTGTAAATATATAGAAAACTCACACATAATTTACATAAGAATTTCATCGAGGGAATTAGACAATAAAAGTAACCCGAATGAAAATGGAAGTTCAGGTAAAAGACCCTTACCTTAACTCCGAACGTGTTCCGCTCTTGTACTTAAGTTCCTAGAATATGAAATTATACTTATTAATAACTTATTTCAGAACCTATTATACTTGTATTTAGTTTATCATAATTATGGTTAGTTCATTTATTTCTCTATTGATTAGTTATTGTATTGACTTTCGTCATTTTGGAGTGTTCGTTTCTTTTATTTTCATGTTCGGTTCACTTGTTTTTAAGTAATGAAGTGGAATGGATGTAAATCTCCAGAATTGAAATTATATATTATTTATGAACATAAATAGGTTTTATTGTTCATTTATATAACTTGGTTACATGGAACGAGGATTAATTATCATATATAACTTTAATGATAATTGTTTCGGTTAATTTTTGGGTTTTGATTACAACGAACTAATTTTTCTTTATAACCTAATACCATTTGAACAAAGGGATTGAATAATATTAAATATGTTATATTATATATAATAATCTGGTTCAACCATAACAAGAATGGTTTCATGACCAGAATTTAGAATGATAAAATAAATCGAAATTTTATCTTCCTTGAATGTGTAAAATTGACACATCTCGGATGGTGTTCTTGTTACTAGTATAAAAGAAGGTAAAAAGGGGGAGATGATGATAAATTATTCCACTATCATGAAAACATTCCAGTACATATAAGGTACTAGATTCATCACAAAATTTGGATAAAGATAGGTAATAGAAAAAAGAAAACAAATGAACTTGAAAGGAAAGACAAAGAATTGAAAAGGGGAATTTACCTCTTGAACCAAACTTCCTTAAGAACCTCCTTAAGGGAGAGTTTTTGGTCTTTTAATGAGACCAAAGCTTTCTGGACGTGGGAGAGGAGGTTGGGAGGGTATTTTTCCAGAATTTGGAGAAGGCACAAGGATTGAGATGAGTGATTGGAAGAGGGGGTGAGAGGGGGTTTTTATAGTGGAGGAGAGGGGATTTCTTAATATAAAACCCATTAATTTATTATTTCTTCATAAGACAAGTAATAGTAAGTATTCCATGACCAAGAATATTAATTTTATCATGTGAATTCGGATTAAGGGTGGTGACATCAGCCATGATTCTAGGAATAGTCTATTTAGCTTATAATGTATATATACGGTAAATTACCGTATTTTATTATTCATCAAAAAAATCAAGTATTTCAGAAAAATCCCAAAAATTCACCCTAAACATTTTTCGACGTGTAAAATCCAAAAATGAAGTCCATTTTTCAAAAATAATTTTCTAAATATTATTACTTTAATATTAAATTAAAATCATAATTTATTATCAAAAACCAGTTTTAAAACATTCATTAACTTATTCTAAAATATAGGTATATCGTACTTTCAACTGGAATATTATTTATATATTATCATAGGTAAGGTTACTATTCATTAGGGTATATCACTATTCATAAGGGTATGTTACTATTCATAAGGGTAGGTTATTATCCATCAAAATTTAAGTTTTCCTTATTGGACTCTAAATAACTTACTGATTGTGACTGTGTATGTCGTATTTTTGAAATTCACATCCCAAAAGTGAAAAACTTATGTTTTAAGGGTCCCATAGCACTTGGTAGTTAATGTGATTATGACATATTTATAAGAAAGTAATTTCCTTTAAAAAATATTGGTTCGTTGCATTTTAAAGACACATAAATTTTATTTTTTTTATAATAAACCGATTTATATAATGAAAATAAAATACCTTTATAATTTCATCCTACACATAAGTTTTAATCTTGAAAATTCACTTTTTCTAAAAACAGGTTTTTATGAGTTATATGCTCTAATACTAAAATTAATTTCTTTAACCCTTATAAAATTTATTTTAAAAAATTATTTTCATATTTTAAATTAGTATTTTCAAATTATGAACTAATTTAAATTTCAATTCTGGTCATTACAATCAGTTACCTAAGGCAAAAATGGATTTATTGTTGTAAGGGTAAATTAGGGTAAAAGGGGGTTTAACCTTGTTCAAAAGGATAAAACATCTTAAAAATATGTGTAATAATGGATGGTGGAGGAATTATCAACCTTATCTATTACCTCACTCCATTATTTACCTTTCATAGAGTCTTTATCCTTGAATAATGTAATGAAATTTTTGAAAAGTAAAGTAATTTTATAAAAATTCCACTCTCTTTACTTATAAAAAGTGCTCACCTACTCTCCATTTCTACACTCATTCCAAAGTTATAGCTCAACAAAAACTCCACCCTAGTCTCTCCTCAACTCCCTCCCCACTTCCTATAATCCTTGGTTTTCCAAAAGTACCAATATAAGGAGCCTTAAGTAGTCACCAAAGGGAGAACTTCCAAAGTGAGAGGACATTAGGCATACATGTAGAACGAATCAAAACCTAATATACGGGTTTTTGGATCTCAATTTTACTTCATTGATATATGATTCATATTCACCACTTAATTATTATTTTTTTATATATTAGATATAGATATCCATTTTTTATAACTTTCATGAAATCTTGGTTATTTAAAAACCATCTCATGTTATATCTTCCATGGATTTTCAATTCAATAAATTATGATGTTGTAGGAGTTTTTATAACTCAAACCACCTTTCTTTGAGTTATAATGTTTCATGTTAAACTTATTAATTAAATTTATGGTTTATTCTACAATGGTATTTTATTTTTATATTTCTATTTATCTCTAGGGAAAATAATACTTTTGATTCAAATCTTCCTCCTCGATGAACTTCTTCCCCATAAAAGTATGAAATTGTTAAGAATAATTCCCATTATCTTTAACAAATATATTTCTTCTTTGTCCATTTTTTTCTTCCCTACAATGTTTTAATTCATATTTGGAAACATAATTATGTTTTATCTCATGTGATCTTCATATTTACCTTCTTCTCTTTTAAAAATAATGTTTTATTGCCTCTTTTTATGATGTGAGATTTCAACAAGTGTTTCAAAACATAAAAAGGGGTATTTTGAAACCACCATCATTACTTTGGAGTTAATTTTTATCTTTATTTTTATCCCTTTTCCTCAATATTATTATCATATATTTCATCCATATTCTATATATATGTTCCTTTCATATATATCAAGTTTATTTTAACTTTTTTTTGGGGATAATACATGTTTTATGTTCCCTTTGAAATTCCCACATTTAAGTAAATCTGACTTAAGGGAACTTTCCGATTTATTATTTCATGAAAAGTGTAACCTACATAAAATGTTTTTAAACATGGATAGATTATAAAAACCCTAATTATTTTATATAAAAACCATCTAGTTCAATTCTTATTTAAAGTAAAATAATAATCTCTTTCCTTACTTAAAAGATCCTTTACTCATTTCGAAAAGCCTCACATATCCAACTCATTTTTATTCATACTTATCCTTGATTATTGTCATGAATTTTCCTACATTTAAACTCAATGTTCAAGACATTCATTTATTTATAAAAATATTAACATACAAAATGATTTAATTCCTTTTTATCTTGGTAATCCTTGTGATATATGTCACGACCCGACCCATGTCGGGGCTCGAGCTGCAACTACCCCAAGCCCGTCTCCATAGGCTAGGTGGTGATGACAAGCACCGAAGGCATAAAAAACTTAGGTAAGACTTTTCCTAAAAACTTGTATCCACACACATATCCATCTCGATATAAAATTTCATATGGAAAGAGTAAAATATGTAACACTTCTATAAAGTAAACCAAATATGCATGAACCTCTAGAAAGTACAAAAGTATGGTAGTTAAACTGAAAAGTAAATGTAAAAATACACTCCCAACCAGAAATATATCTCAACCTGACAAAAATAGAAAAGTAAATAACTAAAAGAGATCAAAACTCCTGAATCACAAGCCATGACCACCGTACATGGTCTAAACACCCAGTATCCCTAAGCTCCTCTGTATTCACGGTCAACCTGTCTGTGTCTGTATAAGACATAACATGTGTGGGAAAATCCCATATAGGGGTGAGTATATAAATACCTAGTAGGGAACCTTGAAAACTAAATGGGGAGTAGTAAGAGATACAATAGTAAGAGAAAGATAATATATATAACAAGGTAAAGTTAAAGAGAACAAATCAACCCAACCAAGATTGAAAGTAATCTCATCCAAGAAAAGGGGATAAACACAGTGAGTAGATGAAATACCCATTGAGTCTTCACCACCTATAGAAGAAGAGTAGACTCATCCATCCATGAGAATCTAAATATAGAAATCACATGTCATACCCCACACATATTTTACTCTCCTAGAATGATAGTAACTAAATAAAATGTGTGGATATAAAAGAAGATTATATATATATATATTGTCATTCAAAGAAACCAAAATAAGAGAGTAAGGGGATCTCCATATCAAAACTCATCCTAATAATAAGAGTATCTAGTAGTTCTAAAATTCCATAAATGATGCCCAACATCTCATGCGTTTTCCCAAAAGTAATCGTGCAATTCTAACCATGCCTCATCACTATGCCATGTAGTAAAGGTGGTACAAACTCGAAGTAGAGGACATGCGCCCAAGACGATGGAGGGTTCCACTCTTGTGGTCGAGGACCCACACCCTAGTAAAATAGGGGGTACCACTCTTGTGGTGTCGAGGACCCACTGCCCATCTCTACTAGAGGGTACCACTCAGAATACATCAAGGACCCACTGCCCAGCTCTACTGGAGGGTACCACTCGAAAGACGTCGAGGACCCACTACCCATCTCTACTGGAGGGTACCACTCATAAGTCAAGGACCCACTCCCTGAAACATCGGGGGGTTCCACACTGATGAGGTCTATGACCCACTATCCATATCAACTAGATGGTACCACTCATATGACTTCGAGGACCCACTACCCAGCTCAACTAGAGGGCACCACTCAGAAAGTATCTAGTGATATTGCGTGATCACTGTAATTGTCGGGCATTACCTTAGTAAGAACTATTCCTGGTAAATTTCACATCATATCTTAAAAGCCTCAATTGATGGAACCATCACATTCTATGTGGAAAAAAACTTAGGATAAGATACTCATGAGCCAAAATCTGAGTTCAAACGAAGGAGATATGGAGGGTTGAGGTTTTATCAAAAAGGAATTAGGGGTACACGATGTGTGAGGGGACCCACATGGAATGTGGTCCTACTCTACCAACTTTC
This sequence comes from Viscum album, assembly GCA_963277665.1. NCBI lineage: Eukaryota > Viridiplantae > Streptophyta > Magnoliopsida > Santalales > Viscaceae > Viscum > Viscum album. Next base: position 2,057,242,574 of record OY728156.1, on the reverse strand, counting down.
CATTTCCCTATCCATCACATGGATCTTGACCATGTAGGAGTTCACACTATATAGGTGTACTACACAGCATGTCTAAGCTACCAGGGGACCAGGCCTTGTGTTGCTAGTTGTGTCTATGTACCAAACCCTGTGTCCATGTACTTACACACAACATATCACCCATGTGATTCACCAAATGGGTTTCTTAACTAGGAATGGTTACATTGTGTGTTAGAGATCTTACACATCATGTCATCCTTAAGTTCTCCAAAACCCTAGTTTTCGTCGCTGAGGGGGCTACATGTTGTGTGTTCATCATTATACACGATGTGTAGTCAGGTTTTTTCTAGAAATATTAGATCCAATATTATGCCTTTAATATGCTAAATATTCCACTGATTCAACCTTGAATCATCCCAAAAATGAGGGATCTAGATTAAAATCATGGATCTCAGTTTTCACTCATCATAAAATTGATTTTTTATCATCAGGGGTTCCGTCATTCAAATAACACACTTTCATTCCTTCTACCACCTTCAATTTAAACTATGTTCATAAAAAAATCTTCCATTCATCACCAACATCGTATATCATTCCATAGTTCATTGATTTTTTCCTTATTTCTTGACCTATCATGGTTTTGGGGGTCCGATCGAGCTCAGTGATGCCCGGTAAGGTCGAACCGGGACTGTGAGGTCTTGTCGGTGAATAATGTGAAGAAATGGGTGAGAAAAGAATCATAAAAAAGTTTAAATGATCATTGGAAAAATTTTATTGGCCAATGATCAATAACAGTGATCCAAGGATTAGAAACCAAAGGAAATAATTGAATTTCAATACTTGGGCACATGGAAAGGCTAAAAAAAGGGGTGAAGATCAAAGAAAAATAATTGATATACTCAAATATTTAATCAAAAGGCATAAAAACGCAAAATGGTGAGTCTTTCCTTGATTATGGATTGATATTTGATGAATAATGTGTCCTCCAATGATTTTAGAGATATTGTTGTGTTCACTGTATCCTGATCTGCTCTGATCTAGAGTTTCATCGTCGCCGACTTGATTCACCAATGGAGGAGGGAGGAAGAGCTTTGGATTTCTCCTAGAATTTATTTGGATAACACTAGAGAAATCTGTTTGGTGATTCTCTTATATAGTTATCTGTTGCACTGAAAATAAACTAATTAATTAGATTAATAATTAGTTAACTCATTAAACACACCTCCAATGGGTGAGGGGTCCAAACATCCCACACCAACTCATTTTATGGCATACCTAGGGTAAAAACTACATTCTAGACTCAATCGTGGTCTCATATTTCTGATCATATCTTCCATTTAATATTTATCCCATTTTCTTTAATAATTATGCATGTGTGATATTAAAATATATATAATATTTTTATAAAATTAATTCTAGGCACACCGGGCCTTATAATCGCACGCTATCTTAGAACCAACTCTATAAATATATATAGAAATATTTCAAAGTATTATAAGGAAAAAATTGGGTCTCTACAATATAGCCTTCGATTATTCTTTGAGAAAATATTATGAAACTCACTTATTTATCATGGGTTTTATCATGCTTATGATTTATGTATGGTTTTTTTCCTCATGTGGAACACATATGAATAAACATATTATGATTTTCATTATGTGGTGTGTGGTCCTAGAATTATATATCTCTCCAATGTATTGGGTAATGTTTTCATATCCTAATATTTCATGTGTTTTACATAGCCGGTTAACCTAAGCACACTATGTTATGTGACGGGTGGGCCTAGAATTATATATCCCTACAATGCATTAGGTAAATATCTACATCTCATGAGATAATATGAAAGGGAATGAGGATTGAAACCAATCCACCATGGGACTTTGACCACTATGTTTATGGGAATGGGGAGTGAACCTAATCTACCATGGGACTTTTTCCACTATATTTATGGGAGTGAACCCAATCCACTATGGGACTATGTCTACTATGTTTATGATAATGGGGAGTGAACTCAATCCACTATGGGACTCTGTCATCTATGATAGTCTTGGTAGTGATCCCTAACTTATGATTATGATGTCTTTTTTATTTTGTTTCAATATATTTATTATTTTATGATCTTATGTTATCATTTCCTTATGCCATGTTTTAATGCTTATTTCACACTCTTATGTCATTTTACATGTTTATTATTTTAATATTACATGACCATCCTCCATGATTTATGGATAACTCATATTATTCCATGTTCTTTTTAATAATAATTTTCTCCTTTCTCTTGTTTTCTCATATATTTATGATCTAACCATTGAAGACATGTTGATGAGTTTTCCCTTACTTAGCATTTGAGATCACCCCTTTATTGAGTTTCCCTTAATCGGATTATGAAGATAATTACAAATTATGAGAAGTATAGAAGGAGGTCCATAAGATTTAGATTATGTAGAAATGTTCATAAGCTTTATAAAATAAGTTGCCTATGTAACTTGTCCTCAAATGCACTAAACCAAAAGATTCTCTAAGCTATGTGAGATTATTGTGAGATTTAATATTTAAATTATGGTAATGATGTAAAATAGATATATTTTTATTTATGGTTTTTATATTTGGTATTATAATTGTAGTTCCCTAACCTGATTAACCACCCAAACAATACATCAGGCTGAGTGCAACTAGCCTTAGGTGCGCCTCCCTGTATGTCAATGGTTGATGAGTAGCAGTGATGGTGTAAAGTGTGATAGTGGGGAGACTATACCCTCTGGTGATAATGTAATAATGGTATATATAAATATAAATTATAAAAAATAAAAGACCATATAGACTCTAAACCATTAACCCACCCTTAGAGGAAGTACAAAAATATCAGACAATAGTGGAAGCATAATCAACAACAGCAGTAGAATAAATAAATAAAGACAACATAACATTTTTAGCTACAGAAACAAAGCATGCATGCATAATAGGTCATACAGTACAATAAGAAGAAAAGGTTTCTCGTAGCCGACCATCAGTATATACATGTACAATATCATTCTAATACCAAAAATAAAACAAAAGGAAACTCTATTTGAGGAAAGAACCCATTATCCCTTTCCTTCCGTACCATTCCAACTCAATCACTAGGATTCAACTCCAGAGGTTGAACCCTTCCCTGAATGTAGAAGCATGAAATCTACACGCATCCCGAAGGGCCTATGTAGGGTGTGAGAATGAGTCTTAGTAGGACCCCACTAAAATGTTTTTATCTCCCTTTTTTGATTAAATAGGTGTATATAGAAGTAAATAAAGGAAGCACATGAATTTAAATAAACACAACCTTACTTGGTGCTAAATAGCCACCAGGAAGCTATCACCTGCTTCATCCAACATCGGAATACTGTAGAGGATAGGATCCTTAGCTCAAATCCCAAGGAATCACCTTATGTATAATAATCCACATGAACCCTTAGGTTCTACCTATAGTAAATTCACCTGGCACCATGTGCCAGCTAATTTCTCATGTCCATATCAAGTCACCAATTCCCTAGAGGCATGCCCCAATCACATACATGGTCCCACAGACCTCGGCTCATAAGTATCCTTGTTTTCTCATAGCATGACGTCTGAGGTACAGTGATATATGTCATTTTTTTAATATCACCATCAGATCAATAGTTGACATCTCGAGGAATGGAAATGTATTTCCTCCCATGAAAGTCTTAGCCCAACGACCTCAAGTATGGAAAGCCTCAACACTATCATCTTATGGATCCTCACCATCCCCATGTATTTCTATGGAAATCACCTCCAACCAATTCCTTAAGCCACAACTATTGGAGGCCTCTACCTACCCAAGTGGTCAATACCACCTCAACATATGATTCATCCTATGTTTACATGACTCCAAATGGTGCATTGGCCAACACAGGTGAGTGATAATCACCAATTTAGAACCTAAGCCACACCATTCTAACACCTCATTCCCCTATGACTGTGCACTCAATCTGATCGCCATGCCATCCAAATATATTTCAGGCCATGCCAGCAACTTGACGACCTTGTCGCCTTAAATGATGAAAAATTCACCCAACCAATGATCAACATCACTCAGAATATATATATATATATATCGATCCTTACCAATCTTGACAATCACATCACCTCAAAAAAATATTCAGCACTATCTCAGTACTCAAGATGACCCCATCATGATCCTATGGATCTAATCTCAATAAATTCATATATATATATATATATATATATCAATTCAATTTAATAAAAAAAATTCAAATAAAATAAAATGTCACCCTAGCCTAATCTACCCAAGGTCTAAGGTCCCTCACACGGCTCAAACCATTTGTAGAGTTGAGTGGGCATGCCCATAGTCATCCCACATGGTCACATTTTAATTAATTAAAATCATGTAATTAAATTTATAAGGTCTCAATAAGACTACTTGATATCACGCCAAAATACATTCCCCCAAAACACAAATTAAATTACAAAGAAAGATGAGAACCACCTACCTTAGTTTGGTAGAGGCTTGCACATCCGATCTTAGCCTCTAACTTGAACCGATTTAGAAGAAATTGAATTTTAGATGAACAACCTAAAAATAGAGTAAAACCACTTGCACGAATTTACCACACTGTGTAGAGAGGGAAATAGGAATTAAAGAAATAGGATGGAAAGCCTTACCGAGATGGGTCCAACGCAACTGACGGCTTGAAGAATGGAGTTTGGATGAGAGAGATGGATCAATACCTAGTGGGGGAGGAAAATTAGAGCACCCATGCTATTGTGCACAACCAAGAGAGGATAAAAAAAGAGGAAAAGATGAAATAGGAGAGTATGGAAAGTGGTAAATTCACACTTTTAATGGGATGCATGGTTAGCTTGCGTGGTTTTCCAAACAGTGTTCCAACCGTGCAACTCATACTACTTAATATCCAAGCTCTGCATAGTTATCTCGCATTGTTATACCAAACCATGTGGAAACTGTGTGCACTACAGTACATAGGTACTTCCTATTTGGCACTAATAGTGCAACTTTACACGTGGTTTTTCAAACCGTGTATAGACCTTGTGAATTCTATCCCTTAAAAAATATAGAGGTCTTGAACGGTCATGTACCCCCTCCATCATGGCTTTCCAAACCATACTCAGTATAAAAATGGGTCATACAGTTACTCCTAGGAGGCTACATGGTTTTTCCAAACCATGCTCCTCGGTCTATGCCTTTTGGAAAGTTTGGGTTCTCAACCACTAACACACCCAAAACCCAACTAAACCCCTAAGACACTGGCTAATAATTAAGACTCGTCTAAAAAACATTATTAGTTCAAAGAAAAACTCATAATTAAGTTTCAAAGATTAAGAAAGAAGTTGGTTTACCCACCAAACTCTAAAGATTCATAACTAAAAAGGATTTCAACCCACTCCAAAACCCTAGGATGTTACAATATCCCCACCTTAACATAGCTCATCCCTGATCTATAAAACATAAAGTTTATATGGTATTGAACACACCCAGACTACCTCGTTCATATGGGCACAGGTCAACAACATCATGGAGGGATCCCCACCTTAGGAGTTACCTACCCCAGTCTCATCCCGACCCAGAACTCAAATCAAACCAATGTTCCGTCAACCATCCCTAGAATCAAGGTCCTCTTGTGATGCATCATTACTCTTACACCTCATCAGGTGCTCCCATGTCATATCTGACACCCATCTGAATCTCTCACCACATAGATGCATGCCTCATGCCCATGTTACACATGGCACCTACAAGGCCTTTCATCTCATCGTATGCTTAAATCAGTCTCGTTTCCTTACACCTCAACATGTACCACATTTCTATGATTCCAAGATTCCAATTCACTTCAAGTAACCCACATCTCCTTAATTTATCGATGCCAATGCACCTCAATAATCCTGATACCACGCAACTTATATATATATATATAATGCATCTAAGCTGATGAAAACCTATAACCAAAATCTGGTTAATACATAAATACATACTATACACCCTGTGTACCCAAAACAGTGAGGCCTCTAAAAAATCCATTCCAAAAAAAAATAAAAGAGAACCCCGGTCACACTCATGGAATACCTCTAACCATCGTCGGCTCACTAGCCTACTCTGGCCCTGGAAGATCCATGGCATGCACCTAGCATGAATCTCAACTACCTAAAGCCTAGCCTCCCTATGGTTATACACTATCCACCAACCACTAACCCCACTAGTGGGTCTTATTGTCTCTTTCATGACCTATGTGTGTAGTTGAAACTCAGATACCATCACCTGGTACTACTCCCTGTCCGATCTCAAAACCCTGAGCCCTGATCCCTAACTATCAACTATCTGAGAAGTCTTCCTACAAAACCTCTCAATATTCCTAACCTATCTGTATTCCCCTCACTCTTTTGGAGGCCACTCGCATAGAATACGAACATTCCCAGGCTACCCACACTGAAAGAACACCATTAACAATCCACTATGAGGTGGTCTTCCTGATTCCATGGCCTGACTACCCTACTAGAACTCATCTTTTACTCACTTCCTAGTATTTGAATCATTGCCACTATAATCACCTGACATCATCACCTAGATCGAATAAGTTTGGTCTATCATGTTTTCCTCAGATATGAGTGCTTGATTCACTACCTATGATAATGAGTTCAATCTGAAGATGTTTACCTGCACCCAAACGGTGTGTCGTAAACCATCCTCAAAATGCCTCACCCTCTAGGTGTCCTCTTCCACCATACCAAGTGAAAAGAAATACAACTCTATGAATGTCACTGCATATTCCATGACGGGCATGTCACTCTATTGAAATATCAATAACTCTTGAGCTCTCTCTTAAATCAGCATCACCAAGAAAAGGTACTTAAAGAACCTAGCCTTAAAGTCCTTCTAAGACAATCCATTGTGTATGCTTGCCTAAACCTACACATCCCACCAGTGCTTTTCCAGTCCCTTGAGAATATATGTATCCAGCTTCACCCTCCACCTTGTGGGTATCTCAAGCTGTTCGAAGATCATAAGCATTGATTAAATCCAATTCTCAACGACCTATGTACCACCCTCACCCTAAAATAGTTATGGGTGTTGTGACTAGAACTCTCGCATCAAATATTCCATGGAAGGATCTTCTCCCTGAGCTCCCCCATCAATACCCTAGATGATACATACCAAACTCGCTCTGATCTAATCATCAATCCATGGAATAAAAGATATCAAATATATAGGTTTCCCCTCCTACACATGATCCTGCACTTATTCTTGTACCTACAGTTCATTATCTTCCTAACCATCATGGGTTGCAACGTGTGCATGCTCTTGTGGCACCACATCACTGTCTTCCTGACGCTCCATAGGATTTCGTCTAGGTGGAAACCCACTAAATACTAATACATTATCATACAGCCTATATAACATATATATATATATTGTATATAGGGAAAGAAGTAACAGGAAATGCGGTCTCACTACCCTTACCCACCCATATCTCAACCATGTCACAAGACATCCCAACCTCGCCGCCTCCTTACCCACCCATAACAGAGCCAAGAATCACGTATGCCTTGGGCCACACCTATCCTGATGAAACATGTCATCTCAAACTGATGACCTCATCACCCAACCTGGTGATCAACATCACCCCATAACATAATTTTCCCTATCTTCTCTTATAAGATCTATGTCCATATATATATATATATATATATATATCACATATCACAAACAGATTCCATTGGGTCCACTTGCATGGGCTAGTTGAGTAAGATGCTACCAAAGAGAAGTTCGGTAGGAAAAAGCCTCCTTTGTTGACACTATAGACAACTCAACCCCATTTAGCACAATCCTGGTCACTAATGAAAATCATAATCATTTTCTATCATGGAAAATGGATTTATATATTAAAAATACTATGTGCATAATCAAAATCATACACAAACACCCCTTTCTATACTAGTCCAAGGGTTCAATATCTCTTCCTTTACCTTAAAAAGTAAAGGATCACATATCATAATAGGTAATAGTCACATCTAGGAATACCACTCAAGGTGGAAATCATATCAATTTAAAAAAAATAAAAATAGAACAACAATTCCCACTCATGGTAACTTGATATGTCCCCCGTACATGGGTCTGTAGGCACCTAAACCCGAGTTATAAACCCAGTTCCAAAAATATCTTAATATTTGGTCTACCATAGCCAAAATAATAATACCAAAAAAGAAATAGAAAATAATTTGGTGCTTTTAGTAGATATCATTATGCTGCAACTAATTCTCAATCAAGAACTACTCTAATACAACTTGTAGCACCCTAACCCAATTAACCACCCAAACAGTGTATCAGACCAAGTTCCACTAGACTTAGGTGCACCTCCCCATAGTCCAAAGGCTTCCGACTTGTAGCAAGGTTGTAAATGGTGATAGTGGTGAGACTATACCCTATTTTGATCATATAATAATGGTCTATATAAATATAAAGCATCAAAAAGTAAAGACCATACAGACGTTGAACCAGTAACTCGCCCTTGGAGGAAGCACAACAATATCAGATAATAGAGGAATCTTAATCAACAATAAAAAGTAGAATAAATAAACTAGATAACATTCAATTTTTATCTACTAAAATACATCATGCATACATAACAGGTCATATAGTACAATAAGTAGAATAGGGTTGCCTATGGCTGACCATCAGTATATACATGTATTATAGCATGTTGATAACAAAAAGAAAACAAAAGTAAACTCCAGTTTAGGAAAGAACCCATGGTCCCTTTCCTTCCATAATATTCCAAATCAATCACTATTATCCATTATTAGAGCCCAAACACTTACCTAAAAACATGAAAATCAACACGCATCCCAAAGGGCCCATGTAGGGTGTGAGAACGAGTCTCAGTAAGCCACTACAAACATGTGTCTATCTCATGTTTTTTATAAAGAAGGTGTATATAGAAATAAATAAATAAAGGTAGTGCATGAATTTAAATATACACAAGCTTCCCTAGATTCCAATTCACTTCAAGTAACCCACATCTCTTTGATGTCTCGATGCCAATTCACCTTAACAATCCTAATGCCATGAACCTCATATATATAACTCATCTGAGTTGATTCCAACCTATAACCAACATCTGGTTAGTCCATAAATACATACTATGCACCACATTCACCCAAAATGGGTAGGCCTCTAAAAAATCCATGCCAAAACAAAACAAAAGAGAACCCCGGTCATGCCCACGGCATACCTATGACCATTGTCGGCTCACCAACCTACTCTGGCCCTGGAAGCTCCATGGAATGCACCTATCCAGAAGATCAACTGCCTGAAGCATGGACTCCCTATGGTTTTTCACCAGCCACCATCCACTGACCCCACTAATGGGTCTCACTATCTCTACCATGACCTTTGTGTGCTGCTAAAACTTGGCTACCATCACTTGGTATTACTCCCAACCCAATCTCAGAACCCTGAGTCTGCTCCAGTCCCAGACTATCAGTTATCTAAGAAGGCTTCCTAAAAAACCTCTCAATATTCCCAACTTGTCCACATTCTCATCAATCCTTTTTAGGCCACTCATACTTAGTCCATACATTCCTAGGCTACCCACATTGGAATCACACTGTCAACGATCCACTCTAAGGTGGTTTGCCTAAGTCCCCAGCCCGACTTCCCTACTAAAACCCATCTTTTCATTGCTTTCTAGTATTTGAAGCATCAGCAATAAAATCACCTAACATTGTCACCTAGATCAAGTAAGACCAGTCCATCATGTTTCCCTTTGATATGAGTTCCCGATTCACTGCCTTTGTAAATGAGTTCAACCTGAAGATGTTTACCTACACCTGAATGGTGTGTAATAAACCATCCTTGTAATGCCTCACCATGAGGTGTCATCTCCCACCATACCAAGTGTAAATAAAGACAACTCAATGAATTTATTTTTATATTCTATGATGGAAATTTCACCATGTTGAAGGCTCAAGAACTCTTGATCTCTCTCTTCCCTCAGCGTCTCTAGGAATAAGTACTCGAAGAACCTGGCCTTAAATTCCTTCTAGACCAATCCATCATGTTTGCATTCCTAAACCTATACATCCCACTATCTATTTGAAATTCTCCTAATAATATATGTGGATATCTTCACACTCCTTCTTGGGGGTGTCTCAAGATGCTTGAAGATTATAAGAATCAATTTGATCCAGTTCTCAACCACATATAGACCACCCTCACTATAAAATAGTGGTGGGTGATACTACTAGAACTCCCAAATCAGATATACCATGGAAGTATATTCTCAATAAGATCCCCCATCAATACCCTAGATGACACATACCAGACTCTCTCTGAGTTGGTCATCAATCCACAACCTAAAAGCTATCAAATATGGAGGTTTCACCTCCTGCACCTGAACTTTTACTTGTGTTTATACCTACGGATCATGATCTTCCTAACCCTTAGAGGTCACAACTTGCACATTCTCCTATGGAACCACATCACCTACCACCTTACACTCCATAATATCCCTTCTAAGTGGAATCCTGCTAAATACCAATACATGGTCAGATATCCCAAATAACATATATATATATATATATATCACAAATAGGGAAAACAGTGATAGGCAGTGCGGTCTCACTACCCTTACCCTCCCCTATCAAAACCATGTCAAAAGATATCCTAACCTCATGGTCTCATTACCCACCCATAACATATCCAAGTATCACATATTCCTTGGGACACACCCATCCTGATGAAACATGTCGCCTCAAATCGATGACCTCATCTCCCAACCTGGTGATCAACATCACCCCATAACATCACTATCCCTACCTTCTCCAATAAGATCCAATCCCATACATAAATAAATATATATATATATATATCACATATCACAAAAATATTCAATTTGGTTCACTTTCTTAGGCTGGTTGAGTAAGATGTCGCCAAATAGAAGTCAGACAGGAAAACACCACTTAGCCTCCTTTATTGACACTATAGACAACCTAGCCCCATTTAGCACAATCAAGGTCCCCAATTACAATCATAATAATTTTATATCATGGAAAATGAATTTATACATTAAACATACTATATTCATAATAAAAATAATACACAAACACCCATTTCCATATTGGGACAAGGGTTCAATATCTCTTCCTTTACCTTACCAAGTTAAGGATCACATATCATAATAGGTAACAGTCACATCCAAGAATACCACTCAAGGGGGAAAGCATGTCAACTATAAAACAAGAAAAACATAACAGTAATTCCCACCCATGGTAACTTGGTCTGTCCCCCATGAAAGGGGTTGTACGCACCCAAACATGAGTTATAAACCAAATTTCGATAACATCTTAATCTCTGGTCTACCATAGCCAAAATAGTAAGATCAGACAAGAAAAGGAAAATAATTTGGTACCATTAGTAGCTAGTAGTATGATGCTACTAATTCTTAGTCAAGAACTGGTATGATACCACTTGTAGCATCTCGACCTGATTAACCACCCGAACAATGCATTGGGCCAAGTGCCACTGGACTTAGGTGTGCCTCCCCATAGGCCAAAGGTTACTGACTAGAAGAGAGGGTGTAAAGGGTGATAGTGGGGATATTGTACCCTTTGGTGATCATATAATAATGGTCTATATAAATATAAAGTAGCAGAAAGAAAAGACCATAAAAACTCTAAAGCAGTACCCTGCCCTTGGAGGAAGCACAACAATATCAGAAAATAGAGGAAGCATAATCAATAAGAAAAGTAAAGTAAATAAAAAAGATAACATTCCATTTATAGCTACTAAAATAGATCATGTATACAAAATAAGTCATATCACTACTACAAATACCCCTTTTATCAGCGCTAAAAACCCCTTTTATCAGTGCTAGAAAAGCGCTGTTAAAGCTGGCGAAGATAAAGGGGGGGTCCCCTTTATCAGCGCTCCAAAAAGAGCTGATAAAGACACCTTTTATCAGCGCTAAAAAAAGCACTAATAAAAGGGGTCTTTTATCAGCGCTGATAAAAGGGTCCTTTATCAGTGCTTTGTTTTAGCGCTAATAAAAGGGTCCTTTATCAGCGCTTTCTTTTTAGTGCTGATAAAGGACCCCTTTTATCAGCGCTTTTTTAAAAGCACTGATAAAAGTTAAAAAAATAATAAATAAATAATAAATAAATAATAAATAAAAAAATCATGCCAATCAGGGGGGTTTATAGCGCTTGAGCCCCCCCCCCCCCTTTACAGTGCTTTTCTGCCCCCCTCCAGCACCCCCACGCACCCCCTCCAACCTTTATCAGTGTTATCTCCCATATTCCCTCATGCGCACATGCCCCTGCCTTCACCAGGATTTGAACTCGAGACCTCCCCCCTACGCGCCTAATCCCTTACCACTCCTCTATTTTGATTTTTTTTCCATTTCATGATATATATATATATATAGTTATATTTATTCGTATAGTAATATATATTATATTAATATATATATATATATATAGTTATATTAATATATATCTCTATTTATATATATATATAGTTATATTTATTTGTATAGTAATATATATTTATATTAATATATATATATAGTTATATTAATATATATATATATAGTTATATTAATATATTTATTTATAGTGATATTAATATATTTATTTATAGTGATATTAATATATATATTTATAGTAATATTAATATATATATGTAGTTATATTAATATATATATATAGTTAGATTAATATATATATAGTTAGATTAATATATAGGTATATAAATATTCTTATATTTTTATTTTAAATAAAATAGATATTATTTATTTTTTAGATAAATATAATATATTTTATATGTAAATATATTTAATTATTTATATTTATAATTAAATTTTTATGTGTGAATATATAAAAAATATGTATATATTGTTATATATTTGATTATAAATAACAGTTCATTATAAAAAACGATAAAATTTCAAAGACATAATATTAATATGAATGTAATACCTTGGAATAAATTCAGTCCCCACCAAAAAAAAGCCAATAATACCCCCCCTTAAACGAGGCTGAAAATCCACAAAATGTTAAAAAATCGGGGTACCCCGACTAAAAAATCAGATTTAGAGGCCTTCTGGGCCTTTTATGGCCTTAAAAAAACCTTGATCTGGGTTTCCCAAATTATAATGACGTAGAGCTCATTGCAGCCTTTGATTTGATATGTGGTAGAGCTCAAACGGACACTCGGATCAAAAGTTATGACCGTTTGAAGTTCGAGTTGCGTTTTCAACATATTTGGGATCTTTTTTTAATTTTTTTTATTTTTTTAGTCTTCAAATTGTTATTAAATGACTATTAATCCATAATAATTAGAAAATTATTATTAAAAAAATTAAATTTTTTTATAAGCCATTTTCACTAAATATCTTATATATTAATTGTAACTGTATATTTATACTTATCTAAAATATATTTAAAATTATATTTAAAAAATATATATTATATTTATATCAATATAACTATATCTATATATTTAAATATTAATATATATTTTTTAATGATTTTTTTTTTAAAGTAGACCCTTTATCAGCGCTTTTTAAAAAAGTGCTCATAAAGACCCCCCTTTATCAGCGCTAACGAAAAAGCGCTGATAAAGGGGGGTACCTTTAACAGTGCTAAAAAAAGTGTTGTTAAAGGTGGTACCTTTATCAATGCTAAAAAAGCACTGATAAAGGGGTATTTTTATCAGCGCTTTTTTTAGCGCTGATAAAGGTACCCCCCTTTATCAGCGCTTTTTCATTAGCGCTGATAAAAGTGTGGCACTTGCCTTGCCCCATTTTGTGGTAGTGTATAGTACAATAACCATAACAAAGTCACCCATGGATGGCCATTAGTATATACATGTACTATAGCATGCTGATACCAAAAATAAAATGAAATGAAATTCCAGTTGAGTAAATAACCCATAGTCCCTTGCCTTCTGTCACAATCCAACTCAATCACTAGGATCCAGATTCAGATCCCAAACCCTTATCTAAGCACAAAATCATGAAAATCAACACACGTCCTAAAGGTCCTGTGTAGGGTGTGAGAAAGAGTCTTAGTAAGCCACCACTAATGCGTTCCTATCTCACATTTTTTATCAAGAAGATGTATATAGAAATAAATAAATAAAGGTAGTGAATGCATTTAAATAGACACGAGCTTCCCCAGTGCTCAACAGCCACCAGGAAGCTATCACCTACTTTAGCCAACACCAAAATACTATAGAGGAGAGGATCCTTAGCTTAAATACTAAGTAATCCCCTAAAGTATAATAATCCAAGTGAATCCTCAAGTTCAAACTCTAGTAAAGTCACTTGGAACCACGTTCTAACCGACACCTCATGTCTATGTTGATTCACTAACATTCCAGAGTCACACCCTATTCACATACCTAGTCCCATAGACCTCATCTCATAAGTAACCTCACTGGATCGTAACATGATGTACAAGACACAATGATATCTATCCTCCATTTAATATTATTGTTGGCTCAATAGCTGACATCCCAAGGAATGGTGATGTTCTTCCTCCCATGAAAATCCTATACCAATGGACTTCAGTATGGCAAGCCTCATCCCCCAACCAATAGCCTTGTCATTGTTATATGATGGCTCCTCACCATCCTCATGGATTTTTGTGGAAAGAACCTCCAACCAATTTCATAATATGCAACTAACAGAGGCCTCTACCCACACGAGTGGTGAATAACACCTCAACATCTAAATCTTCCTATGTGAACATGACTCCAAATGGCACATTGGCTGACACAGGTGAGTGGAAATCACCAATTTAGAACCTAAGACACACCATTTTGGCACCTCTTTCCCTTGAAACCATGTTACTTAATATGATGGTTATTCCATCCCAATATATCTCAGGCCATGCCTACAACTTGTTGACCCTGTCACCTCAAATGATGACCAAGTCACCCAACCAGTGATCAAAATTACTTAGAATAAATATATATTGGGCCACACCTAACTATACGATCACATCACCTAAAAAAATAGTCAGAATTATCTCAATCCTTGGTTCGAGTCCATGATGATCCCATGGATATCATCTCAAGAAATTCATATATATATATATACATATATATATCAATTCAATTTAATAAAAACAATTCAATTCAAATAAAATTACACCCTGGCCTAATTTGTCCAAGGTCCAAGGCCCCTCACACGGCTCAAACCATTTGTAGAGTTTAGTGGGCATGCCCATAGGCATCCCACATGGTCACTTTAATTAATTAAAATAAATCAATTAAATTTATTGGGTCTCATTAAAACTACCCAATGGAACACTAAAATATGTTCCCCCAAAACACTCAATAAATCACAAAAAAAAAAAGATGAGCACCACCTACCTTGGGTTGGTATACTCCCACACGTCTGATCTTAGCCTCTAACTCAGAATGATTTAGAAGAAATAGGAATTTTAGATGAACACCCAGAAAATAGGGTGAAACCACTTTCAAAAATTTATCACATTATGTGGTGAGGGTAAATGATAATTAAATCAAGAGGATAAAAATCCTTATTGAAATGGATCCAATTCAACCGAAAACTTGAAGAACGAAGTCCAAATGATGGATATGGATCAATCCCTATCAAAGGTGGAAAAGAGGAGTACCCAATATATTTTTTGTGACCAAGTGAGGAGAATGGAATAGGAAAATAAGAAATAGGATAAGAGGGAAAGATGGTAAATTTGTACTTTTAATAGGTTTCATGCTTATCTCGCATGGTTTTCCAAACTGTGTACCAATCGTGAAACTCCTGCTACTTAAGATCCAAGCACCACATGGTTATCCCACATGGTTAAGCCAAAACATGTAGAAACCATGCATGCTACAGTGAATAGTTGTTGCCTATTTGGCACTAAGAGTGTAGCTCTGTGCACGGTTTGTCAAAACTTCCACAGACTGTGCGAAATCCTTCTACTAAAAACTACATAGGTTGTGCACATATGTTTACCCCCTCCTATATAGTTTACCAAATAATGATCACTACAAAAAGGGTCTACAAAGTTACTCCTATGAGGCCACATGGTTTTTTTAAACCATGTGCCTCAATCTGCGCACTTTGTAAAGTTTGGGTTTTTTCCTCTGATGCATCTGAAACCCAACCAGACCCCTGAGACACTATTTGATCATTGATACTCATCTAAAACAAGGTCTTATGTCAAATAAAAACTCATAATTAAGTTTAAATGATTGAAAAAAAAGTTTTTATACTTAAAAAACTCTAAAAATTTAAAACATGCGAGGATTTTGACCCACTCCAAAAACCCAAGACATTACAATAAGAGGGTTTAGTTGTTTTTAGGATTAGTATAGTTATTTTTGGGTATTTGGATTAGATAACTATAGTTAAAAGCCTATGGATAATTCTAAGGGATAGAATAATATCTTGAAATTTTGGTAAAGTTGATATTGTGTGGTTTTTCTAGAAATAATATCTTTTTCTAGATACTACAAGTGGATTAAGGCTCTAGTACAGATGTGTATAAGGGTAATAATATTTAAAGTGTAGTATTGGGTATTAACTAAATTTTCACTCAATGCATGACAAAGAGGCCTAACTGCACACCTTGTTTGACACTCTTGGGTTATATTCATTAGTCAATCACATTCTCTTTAGAAGTCATTATGAAGGGTTTATTATGCTAAGGAGTTAGGATAAGGAGTATGAGAGAACCCAACCTAATAAAACCTAGATTTAACATAGAATTATTTAGATTTAATTAAAAGCTAATGTGATTGTTTCAAAGAGTAAGACATTTTAAGGTTTATTCCTTCAAAAGATTATTTATGTTAATTCACTTATGATGTTAATTATAAATCACTCGCATTAACCCCTTTTGGTTTTAATAATGGTTGAAACCCAAAGTAACCAAGTTAATAATGGATTTCATGGAAAGTGTGGATATTTTCCCAACTAGAAACCTAATAGGATAATATCTAGAGTGAAATATCTTATGATTATGCCAAACCATATATCAATAATTATGATTAATAATGTGGACTTAGTAAAGTTTACAAACATATCAAATAAGATAAGGATGAAGTATCTTGGAAGTTTATGTGATAGAGATAATAAAGTAAATAGGATTAAATTTCCTTTATGTCAAAAATGTGGGAAGAGGCATCCAAGTTAATGTCTCAAAGGAACTAGAATATTTTTTATCTATGGTAAAAGAGGGAATACAGAAACTAATTTTTAAGAAAAAATAAATAGTTCAGTGGACACGGTGAAAGGAAAAAAGAGTTCATATTGAGGTACCACTAATATTTCAATGTCTTAAATGTGGGAAAATTAGGAATTACCAAAAACAATACCCTAATCCAAGGGCTAATGAGGATGATAGGCATCAGAAATTTCCAAGACCAAGGGAACAAGGGAAATCCTATGCAACCACAACTATTGAAGTTAGTTTCAAAAATGATATGGAGTGAGGACACCAATCATCCACTCAATAACTATGATTATTTTATTTACATATTATTCAACCCACTCCTTTGTACCTAATATGTTTTTTACGAAAATAAAATCATCACTTGGATAACTAGATGTTGAATTTTTAATAAAACTTCTAGTGTTCCAATTAGTGTGTCCCATGTTTAAGTTTATAGGAAATTTTCTCATGAATAGATTATTATCCTTCCATTATATTAATTTTATTTGATTTTGTAAATTCATTAGTTATCTCCACATAAACTTTATAGTAATGAAATAGAGAGATCAAATTTTCTATCACAAACCAACATATGATCACTTATCACTACAAGGCTGATGATTAACTCTCTAGGAAAATTCATTCCATTATATAGGCTTTAACCCCAATCGTGAGGAGTATTTAGCTTAAATGGTTAGGAAGAAACCCCATATTGTGATATGACTATTATTAAGGAATTTATGAGTTTCATAGACTTAACCTAGTTATTATGGTTAATATCTATCTAGAAATTATATCCTGAGCAATGAATATCTTTTAGATATCATTAAATAATCTTATTAGGAGTGATAGTTAAAATTGTGAGGAAATAATTTATTTAAGGTGTGGATAATGTAACACCCTAAGATTTTAAATTATATTGTTTCCTTTAAAACTTAATGTGTTTAATAACTTGCGTCACACATAACACCAAACCAAAACGAACTATGAAACATTATATAATCATTAAAATGTTTTCATATAATAAGAAAGTAAAAAATAGAAATAAGAAAATTGTGAAATATATTTAGAAATAAAAAATCATTGTTAATACTAAGGCACTAATAAAAATTCAATTAGTTTGGTTAAGTAACTAAAAATACATATTTAAAATTTAAAATGAAACATTTATAAAACTGTGATTTTTATGTGATTTATTTTAAAAAACTAAATATTTTATGGATAAAATATATTTTTGATATTAATAATATATTAAAACTAATTATTAATTTATAGGAAATAAAAGTAAGAATAGTTAATATTTTAAAAAGGTTATTTTCCTATGAAAAATGTTTTCATTATATTTTTATGTTTTTATTTAAAATTTAATTTCATAAATTTTAGAATTTGAATTTTAAAAATTTGACTTAATTTTTGGATTTATAATAACAATATTATCTTAGGATATTTTTTGGGATTTTTCTGAAATAGTATATTTTTTGGTGAATAGTGAAAATAATATTATTACCAAAAACTGCAACTTTATAATTATATAAGAAAGACCTAGAAGTTTATAAACCTTTTAATTGATCAATGATATGTTTAAGTAGTAAAATTACACATTTTTAAATACCATTATTAATTATAAATCCTATGTTTAACATTTTTGGAACTTAATTAATATTTTTAAATAAAAACTGCTTTGGTATTTTCTTTTAATTAATTATTATTTTGGTAAAATTTGTCTTTGTATTAATTTAGAAGCTACATAAATTTTATTTTTTTATAATAAATTTATTTATGTCATGAAAATAATATACATTGATATTTTCATCCTACACATAATTTTTAAGCTTAAAAATACACTTCTAAAAAATGGATTTTTAAACAATATGGGTGTTGATAATAAAATTAATTTATCTAAAAATTAGAAATTTTATTTTATAAAATTATTTTCATATTTTAAATAAGAATGTTAAAATTATTAAATAATTTCAATTTCAATTTTTTCATTAAAATTAGTTACCTAGGGTAAAATGGAGTTACCGTAGTAAGGGTAAATTAGGGTAAAATGGGGTTTATCCTAGTGCAAAAGGCTAAAACATGTCAAAAACATGTGTGACAATGGATGGTGGGGGAGTTTCAACCTTATCTCTTTTCTACTCTATTATTTTCCTTTTTTAGTGCCTTTATCCTTCAATAATTTGATGGAAATATTGAAAAGTAAATAGATTTTCCAAAAAATTCCACCCTCTTTACTTATAAAAGGAGATCACCTCTTATCAATTTTTCTAATCATTCCAAATCTATAGATCAATAAAAACTCTACCCTAGTATATCCTAAACTCCCTACACACTTCATATAATCCTTGGTATTCCCAAAATACTAGGATAAAGATATTTATGGAGTCGCCCAAGGGAGAACTTTCAAAGGGAGAGGACATTAGGTGCACATCCATAACGAATCAAAACTGAAGGTAAGGGTTTTAGATCCCAATTTTTTTTAATTGAGATATGATTTGTATTAACAAAATATTTCTTTTTTTAGTTCATGTATTGGTAATGTATTTCCATTTTTTATAACTTTAATCAAATCTATTGTATTTAAAAATTTATCTCATGTTCTACCTTCCATGTATTTTAAATTCAAAATATTACAACATTGTAGGGGTTTTGTTAACTCATACCCCATTTCTTTGAGTTTTAATGTTTCCTATTGAACTTTTTTCTTCCACTTTCACCCTAAAATTTTATATTAAACATTATATTTCTCTTTTCAAAAAATTACACTTTTGATTCAAATATTCCTCCTTAATGAACTTCTTCTCCATAAAAGTATGGTATTGTTAAAAATAATTTTCAGTCTCTTTAATGATGATTTTCCCTCTTTTTCTACATTTTCCCATCCCACCAATGTTTTACTTTATATTTGGAAACATAATTATGTGTTATCTTATTTTACTTTCATATTTTACTTCTTATATTTTCAAAAGAATGTTTTATTACCACTTTTAATGATGTGGGATTTCAAAAAAGGTGTTTTAAAACATAAAAATGGATCTTCTGAAATCACCCTCGTTACTTTTGAGTTACTTATTCTCTTTATTTTCCCCTATTTTACTCAATCTTATTCTCATTTATTTCATCCATATTTTTTATATATGTTCCTTTTATATATATAAAGTTTACTTTACCTTTTTTTAAGGATAATTCATATTTTATATTCCCTACAAAATTCTAAATTTTATATAAACTCATCATAAATGAACTTTTGAATTTATTATTTAATGAAAAGTGTAACCTTAATAAATTTTTATTAACCATGAATAGTTTTTAAAAAACCTCATTATGTGATGGATAGCCCTCCCAGTTCAATTATAGTTTAAATAAAAATAATAATCCCTTTACTTCCTTAAAAGATCCTTTACTCATTTTGAAAATCATTACATATGTGGTTTGCTTTTATTCTTACTACTACTTGATCCTTCTCATGAATTTTTATATATTGTAACTGAATGTTCAAGTCTTATGTTTCTTTATTAAAATATGAACATCAAAAATATTTAATTCCTTTTTATCATGGTAATCCTTATGATATAACCTTTGTTTTTTCTTTGATACAAGATTATGAAACCCACTTCTTTCTCATGGGTTTTATCATGATTATCCTTTATTCATGGTTTATTTTCCTTGTGTGCATGTAAATATTATGATTTTAGTCATTTTATAGGTGGGGATGGAATTATATATCCCTCCACTGCATTGGGTAATGTTTTCATCTCATGAAATACCATGTGTGGTGCATGAGCGTTAGCCTAAGAACACTATATTATGTGATGGGTGGACCCAAAATTATATATCCCTCCCATGAATTGGTAAATCTTTATATCTCATGAGATAATATGAAAGGGTATAATTATTTAACCCAATCCAATATTAGACTATGTCCACTGTGATTATGATAATGGGGAGTAAACCCAATCCACCATGGGACTTTGACCACTATATTTATGGGAATTGAGAGTAAACCCAATCCACCATGAGACTCTTTCCACTATGATAGTCCTGGTAGTGAGGCTTGAATTATGTTTATGATGTCATGTTTTATGTTTTATGCGCATATTTATGAATTTATGATCTTATTTTATCATTTCTTTATGTTATGTTTCCATGATTTTTTAACACTCTTATGTCATTATACATGTTTGTTCTTTTGATATTACATGTCCTTCCTTTGTAATTTATGGATAACTCTTATTATTCCATGTTCTTTTTAATAATAAAATTATCAATGTTCATGTTTTCTCATAAGCATATAATCTTACCCTTGATGAAATATTGTTAGGTTTTCCCTTAGTTAGTGTTTAAGTTCATATATTTCTTATGGTTCCCTTCCCCATTCTATGAAGATAAGTATAACTTATGAGAAGTCTAAAAGGGGGTCTAAAAGAGTTCGATTTTCAAGAAATTCTCCCAAGTTTTGTAAAATAAATTTCTTATGTAACTATTAATTAAAGACACTAAACCAAAAGGTTCTCCAAAATATGTGATATTATCATGAGATTTAATTTTTAAATTATGGTAATGATGTAAAATAAAGATATATTTAGCTAAGGTTGTTGTAGTTGTAACCAAACTTCATCTAGAAAATAATTCTTATTGAAAAAAAACTCATTACACAACATCCAAGAAAATTATGTGATAGAGAACATCTCTTGGAATGTAAAACATCCATGAAAGTTGAACAATTAAGAAAATCCTTATTTAATACCTCTAATACCATCAGGTGATGGAAGTAGTTACTTTCAAAAATTATCTAACATTTTCTTAACTGGGGTACATAGGAAGATTACATGAAAAACATATTTAGGTTCTGAATGTCGCAAATATAACACCATATCATCAATCACATAAAACACACAAAGAAACTCCAAAACTATGAGCAAGAGATAACACATCTTCCACCAAGAGTGTTGAACATTAGGTGGAATATTAGAACTCCAAATATTTATCCACATTTTAATGATCATATAAAAACTTCTGCACATAACAAGCTAATATATAGACTTAACAGTGTATGATCCATCGCTTACTAAACTCTTAAAGTCCTGATTTCTACCTATTCATGTGAAAATAGGGATTACAAAAATAATTCTTCTATTCCTTTCTTCAAAACAAAAATAGGAGAGGCCTACTTTCAACCTGGAAAAATAATCTACAATCAGATCCTAAATAGTATACAAATTTATATCCAAAGGAACCTTTAATGTGATAAAACAATACCCCACATATGGAATCCATGGGTCCTCCAATAGAAAAATTTACTAACCATTTGAAACCCTTTAAAAACCTTTATTTAAAATTGATAAATAACCATAAAAATTATACCAAAGATAACTGGATTTGGAACCAATCACTGAATACATTAGGTAAATATTCTGAAAACATTTATATTTCAAAATGTGATATGAAAGATAATGAGGAAATATAATCATCGTAAAACATTGTTTCTAAATTAGAGCACTGTTAGAATTACCCATAAGATGAAATCACATATCTCCATCATCTTTAGGCAAATTAAGGTTTTCCTAGGAAACCCAATGATTCTTGTTTTTACTATCTATATTCCCCCACCAAAAGTTTGAAAAATTTTATAAATATGATTGATGAGAATTTCAATAAATTTATATTAATACATGATATATGTGTGCATCAAATGGACCACTGATTTAAGAAAAATAGTATTCCCTACCCTTGATAGACATTTACCCCTCCAACCATCAATGTGTTTCTAAATTATATCAATAATTGATTTAAACACCTCATTTTTTATTCTCCCAATATCATTTAGAAGACCCAAATATTTATCATGCTTACCAACTAAATATTGGAGACATAATCTCTGTATACAAAATAAAATTATAATTTCAATGACCAATCTACGCACAAAGTGTATTAGGGTCTCTTAGTAGTCTATAAAAATAGTTGAGGAATTGTTGACTAATATGTATTCTAAAACAGTAGGGTACTTCTTCCTAGTGTATATAAATACAGTAGAGTAATGTTAGATTGGTCTATATACAAAATATAGTGGGGTTCTTCTCAGTATACTTAATTAAGTGATATGTATACACAATAGAATAGACCTTGATTAAGCAGTCTAAGTTAGTCTACACACTAAGTGAATAAGGAAATAAGAGGATGATAAATAAAAGCAAAGAACAAATAAATAAATTAAAATCTAATCACAATGAACTCACATTATTTCCTTAAGAAAAATTTTCACCCTCTATGATGCTCAAGGTAAAGAGAAATTGTCTCCTAGTATATAATAGATCACCTTTCTTAGATAACAACACTTTAAATATAAGAACTCTGACGATCATAATGAGTTCAGGAAAATTGAACATTGAATTTTGAAGATAGTGGAGAAAATCTGATAGAGTTTCAATGCTTTAAGAGAGGAGGAAAATCTATTCAAAAAGGTGGGTATCCCTTCTAATTATAATAAAATGAAAAAAGATTATTTTAAAATAATAGTATTGATAATAAATAAAATATTTTGAGAAACCCTTATAGAAAAGTGCTTTACAAAGAAAGTGGGTCAGTGGTTTCTAAATCCACTATTCACCCCTACATTATCCTTCATGTTTCTAGTGGTTTATATAACCACTAACCACCCCTATTATTTTTATTTCCATTTATTTACAATAATGCCCCAAATAAATGGAAAATAAAACAAAAATAATCTAAAAGTGTGATTTATCTAAAGAGAGATAAGTAGTTTTTTCAACTTTAAACATTCCCTTATAAATCCTATTATACTTGATTAGTTATTAAGTAGACATGATATCTTTGAAATATCAACCTTTCATGCATGTTTAATAATATAAGTCACATAATTATCTATCATACACAGTTGGTTCTCAATTTTGTGTTTATTTTAGCCCTAAACACAACTTAGTTTTATGAGTATTTCATAAAACATGACCTAAAAATTATCCTTGAAGTAGCACCCACTTTATTCTCACATAGGTGATCTTAAAAATATCAATTTATTTTTAAAATCATTAAAATAAAATGATTAACCTATTATTTAAGTACTTTATCATCTTAAAAATGGTAATAAAAGAGTTATGTATCCTTCATCATAACTAAGTTCTCCCTTTGAACTTAGATAATGGGATCTCAAGTCAACTAGGTTGGTTTGATTCCATAAAGATTTTATTTAATAGGACTTAACCCCATTCCTTTTGATGATTTATCTACTAACTATCAAGTTATACCATTCATAAAGGGATCTGTAATATTTCTTTTTGAGTTGAAATTTTCAATCATAATAATCCCACTATAGAGTAGTTGTCTGACTGAGTCATGTCATTTATGTATATGTCAATATTTTCCATTTAAAATGGAATTATTTTCTATTCCTATTGCTTCTTGACTATCATAATGGATTCAAACAATATTCATAGGTATCAGCCAACTTGGAATGTCTTCTAATAAGTTTTGAATCCATTCAGCTTCTTATCTAGCCTTGTCTAAGGAAATAAACTCTACGTACATTATGGATCATGCAATACACATTTTTTTGGATGACTTCCAAGATAAAGATCCACTAAAAAGTTTAAACACGTAACCACTAGTAGATTTAGTTTCTTTTAATCTAGTTATCCAATTTTCATCATTATAACCTTCAAGTACCAAAATATACTTTTTATAGTTCAATGAAAAGTTTTTGGCATATTATAAATATCTCAAAACTCATTTAACTTCCATAAAATAAAGATTATTTGGATTTCTAGTAAATTGGATTAGATTTATTATAGAAAAAGTTATGTCTGGTCTAGTGAAATTCATGACATACATAAACTGCCTAAAATACGAGCATACTCTAACTGAGATTTTCTTTCATAAATGTTATTTGAAAGATATAAAATTACATCTATCAAATTATTTATGGTTTTTATATCTAGACTCTAATATTTAAATAGAATCTTCTCAATATAATGAGACTGTAATAATGAAAACCCATCATATTTTCTATTTATTTGAATTCCCAAAATGACATGTTTCACTCCCAAGTCTTTCATTTCAAATTTACTGGTGAAAAAACATTTGGTGGATTTGATAATATATATAATATTAAACATTTTTTATAAAATTACATGATAAAACTTCATATTCCAATGCTTGGGAGATTGTTTTACCCCATAAAGGGATTTCACCAATTATAAAACTTTTATTTTTTTCTAAGAATAGTAAAAACTTTAGGTTATTCCATGTAAATATCTTCTTCCAAATCACCATTTAAGAAAAAAATCTTAATATTCATTTTATGTATTTCTATCCCATTTGGATATTATGAATCAATCAAAATCCTTATATATGTAATCCTTGTAAAAGGTGAATAAGTGTCAAAATAATCAAGTTCATCCTTCTATTTATACCCATTTAATACAAGTATATCCTTTTATTTGAAAATTATTATATTAGAATTAAATTTCTTTCTAAAGATCCACTTACATCAAATTTTTTTGTTTCTAGTAAAAATATCAAAAAATTATAATGTGTGGTTGGAAAATATGGAATTAATTCCATTATTAACATCTTTTTCCCAAAATGAAGCTTCTAGGGTGACCATATCCACTCTAAATGTTTGAGGCTCATTTTATAACAAATACGTTTGAAATTATGGTCCAAATGACTTAAAATAAATTGTATTTTAATTCTTCAAGGTTCTACCTCCATTGAATCTCTTTCTTTGACATTATTTAGAGACCTTTTATTATTATCATTCACCTCATTTAATATAATATATGGAAATAAATTTTCAAATAATTAAGCCTCACTTGACACTATGATCAAGTAGTTTTTTATTTATGTTATCACAAAATTATGAAAAAGAAATTGATATGTACTATTGTTAAGTGAATAAGCAATAAATACACAATCAATAATTTTTTCCCAATCCTAACCCTTTTGGGTTTAAAAACAACAACCTTGTCTAAACACCCCCACACTTTATGATATTTAAAGGTGTTATTTATTCCCTTTCATAACTCGTAGATAATACTTTGTTTCTTCATGTGGGTTACTCTATTTAATAAGTGATTTTTTGTTAAAATAGCTCCCCCCCACACACACACATATATTTTTTGGTAAACTGACATTATTTAGCATAACATTCATCATTTATTTTATGGTATGTTTTTTCCTTTTAGTAACTCCATTTTATTATGGAAAGTAAGGAGGGGTATTTTGGTGAATTATTCCAAACTCACTACATAGATTTTTAAAATTTGACTCATATTCACCTCCCTGATCACTCCTTATGACTTTAATTCTTCTATTGAGCTTATTCTCAACTTCATTTTTGTAATTTTTAAATATGTCAATAACTTCATATTTATTATTAAGTAGATAAACATAAAAAATCAAGTAGAATCATCTAAGAAGGTGATGAATTATTTTTTTTACCACCTCTTAAAGGTACTGATTTTGTAGCATCCTACCTTGAAATCCACTAAGTGGTCCCTAATATGGTTGGTCACATGACCTCAAGCACGGATCCTCATATACCAGAGGCTATCAACTAGTAGCGAGGGCTGAGGGTGTGTCTTTAAGGAGACTATGATCTCATGAGTCAGAGTGTAGCACAACAGTAAATAATAAATAAGAAATAGTATAATTAGTAATAAACAATAAGTAGCATAATAATAAATCATCCAAATAAATAAATAGGCATAAGTTGAATCATAAAAAGACACAAAGTGATGATGATCGTGTTATATAGCTATACAAAAATGTGGTACTGGGATATAGTGGAAATAGGCATATACCATGTGCTAAAAAAAGATACAAAATGACTAAAAACTACCTCTACTAGAATCATGAGCATAGGCTCAGTCCTATAATCCCACACTCCATCCTAGTATTGAAAATCAAGAATCAGAAGCTATAAAATTCCATTTATTAACACCTGCAATCATGAAGTCTACACAGATGCCAAAGGTGGCCTGAGAAGGGTGTGAGATATACTTAGTATGCCACCACTAACAATGTCTAGAACAATCAAGTATGTGCATATAAAATGATTAGTGTGTAGGAAAATAATAAATGTAATGAAATACATAAATAAATAAATCACCTCATACCAGGTTCCTCAGGGATACTCGACCAACACTATCTATTTTGGCCTAAGTTGATTATGCCTGAACCATAGTGAACCTATACGAGTATGATATAGTTTATGAATGGTTCATCATAAAACATGTATCATGAATGGATCGATCCCAAGTGTGTTATTTGTCTTAGAGGATGCATACTTTAATTTAATAGGTTGTTATTCCTTGAATTTTATATAAGGCATCCACTGAATTTAATAAAGCAGCATCCTAGGCCCATCCAAGGAAAACTGTATAAAGAAACCTGAGTATCACAATAAGATAACTAAAAATATCCAACACCATAAGAGTCCATCCAAGGTGAGCCATAAAGGCATCCCAAGTATCAATCTCAGTGTGTTATAAATAATGACCCTCTGAGTCTGTCCTAGGTATCTCATATAGGGGATTGAGTATCACCCGTGGATGGTATAACCATATCATCCATCGAGCCCATCCAAGGAATCTCTATGACAACCATGATCTTTATTACACACTTAAACATGATTTATTTCATAAACTTCACTTGATACAACATAGAAGATTGAGAGTTATAGTGTCTTTTGAGATTAGGACCATTACATAACAACTTAAAACATGAAATACAACATTTTTTTTGAAAACTTCATTTGCATGTCCCCTACATTCCCTCGTACTTAGCATTGCATAGGATAACCTGAGGACATGCATAAGAAAAGGGTGAGCTATAAAGCCCAGTAAGAGAATAAACATGGAATAAAATACATTTTAGACAATAGTCATATAAATGGAGTACAAGAGAAACATGAACATAAATTCATGATAAATCATGATAATCATAACATGTAAATGTGGCAACAACACTTAACATGGAATTTAGCATGATCCAAGGCTAATTACACATAGAGCATGAGAAAACCCTCATTGCACATGAAGCACGAGTAAACCCTAATTGAACTTGAATTATCATGATTCAACACTCATTGAACATGAAGTATCATGATACTATACTTTACCCAATTCATTGGAGCGCTATCAGGGCGTACCCTTCTTAAACATTTCATTTCATGCATAAGTGTGCCACATGGATCATACAACATGGAATCAATCATCTTAATTTATTTCACGATAAAGGGATGTGGAATAAATAAATGAAGCTTTATAATCAATAAGTAAATGTTCATAAAGTTGAATACCCTTGATAGAGAAATGGGCATGGTCTTTACTACATAATGACATTGGCTAGGAAAATCGTAGTGCAATTTCAGCAGCATAACGACGTGAAATAAGAACTCGTAAAAAATGGTTGATGAGATAGAAAGGGGTGTCTCATAATATTTATATGAAATGGGTAGTAAGGGGTTATATAGATATATTTCCCAACAAAATTAATGGAATTTATATGCATAATACAAAAGAATTACTTGGATGTAAAAGGTGAGAGAGGAATTTCTCACGGAATTTTGGCATTGTAACGGGTGTACATGGGAGGAATTAATGAGAGAGAAATGGGTATCCCATCATCCAAACATAAAGAGGGAAGTATGGGGGAGGTGAAAAATCATACCCCAAAATTTTTAATTAAAAACAAAAGGGCATAACAACTTAAAGAAAATTGGACAAAAAATGAGAAAGGAAGAAATCTCTTACTTGGAAGTGCGATCCCAAAAGCTTGGGAGAGGCTTGAGAGAGTCTTATTGGGAGCTTGGGATGCCTTTTAAGGATTATAGAGAGAGGATGGAAGGGGTTGGTAAAAATTAAAAGGCTTTTAGTGAATAGGAAGTGGGATATTGGGTGGGTTTATATAGGAAAGGAGAAGGAATTCTTTATTATTTAGGTTTGGGACACCTCACATTAAACTAATCAAAAACACAAACCAGACCATAGTTTTTGCTCTTGTTTTTTGCCAAAGGGGAGTTTAAAACAGTATTTTATAAGTCCAATGGAATAAATTCTCAAAATAATAGGGTTGTTTATGTGGATGTGAGTCACACTCTCAAGGAAAACAATTTAAAAGGACAAAATGTTTTATAAGCCTTGAAGGGTCCACTAAAGATTTGTAAAATAAATAAAACAAACCCAAAATCACATTATTTTAATGGTAAAACATATATTGGCCGAAAATAATGTTTATTGTAATTTATTACATCACTATTGGGTCATTATGATGTCATAAAACACATTATATATTTAAACGGTATTTAATTTTTACCAAAAATTCGACTGTCTCAAAAAATTATAAAAAATTCACTGTTGGATAATTTTAATGTCCTGATTCCAAAAATAATTTTCATTTTATCTAAATAATTTTCTAAATATGTGAATTTTTACTTTTAAAATAAAAACTGACATTTATCAAAAATTCATGGGTTTTGACAAAAACAGCTTTCAAACCTTAATAAAAATTACAATTTCATTCATAAAATTATATGATCATTTATATTTAATAAAAATTAATTTAATAATAATAATATTTTATTAAAATATTATTTAATTAAAAAATACATTAATTTATCAAAATATATTTCTTAGTTGAATATTAACTAAAAAAATTATTTGTGCTTTAAAAACTATTTACAATGTAACAATAATAAAATGAATACACATTCTTTATACAAAAATAATGTACATAGTCATAGAGATAGGGTCTCATTACATAACCCCTTATAACACCCACATAAGACCGAAGGTTAAGGTGTGTGATGGTGACAGACTCTTGGGGTGGCTCAGATAACATCGCTCAGGTGGTAATCTCTATTAACATTCACCTCTCCCATAATCGGTTCTGCTCAAGAGTAACGTGTTCAAGCTAGACTTGGGCTTGGTCAAGATTGAATCCCAATGACATCACCTCCTTTCCGAGCTCCGAAAAATGGGCTTTGTACGGGGCAAGTCTACTAGATGAGGCCATTTCTTACTTTGTCTGAGTAAATTGGATTTGTTAAAGCCCTATATTTATACTAATCATGTGATCACTGTTCAATGTCTATATTAGAAACGGTCACAATTATTAATGGTATTTTAAAATTCAAAAACATAAAACCAATGAAGTTCACATTTTATATAAAAATTTTACATAATGATACATTTAATTATATCAAGATGAATTTCTATTAATGAAATTTTGGGTCATTACAATCTCCCCTAGGGAACTGCTATCACTCACGAGAAATTATGTAATCTTCTAGGAGATCCCATCCAAGTCAATCCTTAAAAAGGGTCCAAGTATCGCTCCCTATATAAAATTAGTCATTCCCATTTCTAATTATGAATCGTGATGAGCCTATCCAAGGCATCCTTAAGTTGGGACCCTTTTATCTCTCTCAGATTAAGTGAAGGGAAGGATATAGTTAGAACTAACTCGTATTATACCCCCAAGAATTATTAACAAGCAGTACAACTCATTTAATTCAAGTATATATAACTATGGAACAAATCATAGGGTCCTAACTCATATATAAGCATCTTTCATTAGATCATTTCACATTCCAATACACTTATTACAAGGTGGTTCAAACATCAAAGATAAAGAAATTAAATTAGTTACAAGGTATAAGGTCCAGAATCATTTAAGGAGAGGCACACCCATAGGGGTGGCTCATGTCGAAGAAATATCCCCCACAATAAAGATTTGGGGGTATCTAGGGTCCTTTTACACATGATAGTAACATTTAATTTAATTAATTATACTTTATGGAGGTGATGTCATAAATTATAGCATGTGGCACAATAGAACATGATAAAATAAAACTAAACATTGAAGGAAAAGAACTTGACCACCTATCTTAATCTTGTATCACTCTTTTCATCTAGTGTTGGCCCTTGAATTGATATGGAATGGGAGAAATCAAAATAAAATAAGGAAACCCTAAAAATAGATCATATCAACTCGCACCAAAATATTTCAAAAGATAGTGAGATAAATGATGGAAAGAAGAAAGAGGAGTGGGTATCTTACTGTTGCAAATCTAACGCACCCGATGGAGAGGTGAACAGAGCTCAGATTAAGGATAACTAGAGGAACCTAGATTAGGCATGGAGGGGGATCTCTTATGCGGAACCTACTGGATAAGGAGGTTTCTTTCAAAATTTAACTCCTACACCCTTTTAAAAAAATGATCCAGCATATTTACATGGAATTTAAAATTTATATTCCATGTAAATCTCAGGATTTTCCCTCCAAGACCAAACCCGATTCATGATGTGTTGGGGGCAATCCAATCTATTACACATCATATATCTAATACACACTATTTTTTTCAATTACACACCATGTATCAAACAAAAAATGTATATTTGTCCTACATCCATCCTCTAGCCTATCTACTATATCTTTTCCTGAAATGAACTAACTGGACCTTGGGCATGGTTTTCAGGTTTAATAAAAACTAAAAAGAAAACTTACCACACTGAAAATATAGGATGTTACAAACTCCCTTCTTAAGAAAAATTATCCTTGGTGTTCCTTTAAAAGGGTGGTAAAATGTCATATGAGAGAAGTTTCGACCACTGAGTGCATATGTCGGCCTCTCACTCCTAGATCTCATCCTATACACTATCGTGTTGACATAGAACCCGGACCAATGGAAATGACCTACTTTAGAGATCCTTCATGTTTTGATCAAAGATACTTATCATATTCTCCTAAAATAATGCATCTAACTCTATTTAAATATCCTTAGTATCAAACAAATGAGATGGGTCAAAATGATAATGGTGAAGCTGTGATACATGGAAGATGTTGTGTATGGAATGGTACCTCTGAGGTAACTAAAACTGATAGGCTACCAGCCTGACTCTCTCTATGATCTCAAAATCCCTGACATAATTAGGTGATAGATTTCCCTATCTATGAATCTGTCTATGACCTAATCTAGGTGATACTTTTAAAATGACCTTATGTCCTACCTCAAACTCTATAGGTCAATGGTGACGATCAGTATAGACTTCTACCAAGATTGAGTTGTTTCTATACATTTCTGAGTCAGTTGTACTTGCTCTAAATTCTATTTAATGATATGATGACCCAATATCACTGTATAAACTACCTCTAACCAACACAGGGGTTAATGACACAACCTATCATAAAGGGGGTTATAAGGATCCATCTGAATCATTTCTTGAAAATTATTATTACAAGAAAACTCAACGAGAGGTATATTTTTTCTCATGAACCTAAAAAAGAAAGTAAACGTGCTTGTATAATTTCCTCTAACACTCGTATCATATGCTCTAAATACTTTTCAGTCTAAGGGTAATATGTTATACTTAGAAGCACCTGTGAACCCAAATCTTTCTATAACCCCTACCAGAACTATGATGTGAACTGGGAATCTTGATCTGATATGGTAGAATTGGGAACACCATAAAGGCATAAAATATACCAAATATAAAGTATCCCAATATCATCAACTAAGAAGGTATCTTAGATAGGCATGAATTGTATTCCCTTAGTTAACCTGTCAATAATCACCCATACTATAGCACTTCCTCGAGGTGATCTCGGAAAACCCATCACAAAGTCTATAGTGACATCATTCCATTTTCACATAGGAATAAATAGAGGCTATAGAAGTACAATAGGTCACTGGTGATCATCTTTCACCTACTGATAGGTGGAGCATCTAGTGATAAAACCTGTAATCTACCTCTTCATACTTGGCCACCAATATTGATAATGTATGTCTCAGTATATATTGGTAATACTAGGTTGAACTTCCCAAAAAACCATGATATTCCCACATAAACTCTTACCATATGTTCTAAGGAACCAAAATACATACATGTAAGTATAAGATCTCATCCTTACCAATAACCCAACTAGGAGGTGGGTCCTCTCCTAAGACACTTTCCCTTAGGAATAAGCCCTTGGGATCTGAAAATTGTTTCTTCCGTACCCATTCCCGAAGGGAGTATTTCACTACCAAAGATTCTAAAACAGGCTGACCATGATGTTCCTAGACCTATAGGTGCATCTCAAAAAATAGTCCCATCAATTTCCACTCACTACTGACCTCTCATATGGCATGTGTCTGAGTCTTTGGGCTTAGGGAATCAGTCATCGCATTTCCCAAAGAGGGTTTATAAGCAAGATCAAAGTCGAATGACTATAAGTATTCTACCCACCTATGCTACATGTTATTCAAGTCACACTGTGTGAAGATTTATTTGAGACTTTTATGGTCTGTGTAAATGAAAAACCCCTCGCCTAAAAGATAATTCCTAAAACATCTTAAATAATGAACCACAACTGTTAACTCAAGGTCGTGCGTAGGGTAATTATGCTTATGAGGTCTCATTTGGTGAGACCCATATACAAAAACTCAATCACCCTATATCAAAACTTCTCCAAGACTGATTCTTGAATCATCACAGCAAACAATATATATTTTTCTTGTCTCTCGCAGAATTAGGATCAGCGTTGAAGTTATTATCTCTTTATAATCCTGAAAGGATATATCACAAGATTCAGACTAGAAGAACTTCACACCCTTTTTTTCAAGCCTGTAAGAGGTGATTTTTGGCATGATAAGTCCTAAATGAGATGTCTATAATATATATATATCCCCAAGAAGCTACGTATGTCAAATACATTATTGGGATGATCAGCACTCACATTCTTTAGGTCAATAGATACTCCTACCTTTGAGATGATATAACCTAGGAAGTGAAAATTATCAATCTAAAAGTGGTGTTCGGTGATCTTATAATATATATGGTGCTCTATCAGTGTATCCATCATAATATCAAGATGTTTGGCATGGTCGTGTTAATTATGAGAATACACCAAGATGTCATATATAAAGACTACCATGAATAAATCCAAGTATGGGTGGAAAACCCAATTCATCAAATCCATAAATACCATTAGTGAATTTTTAATACCAAAAATCAAAACCAAATACTCATAAAATCTATATCTACTCT
Source organism: Viscum album (assembly GCA_963277665.1). NCBI lineage: Eukaryota > Viridiplantae > Streptophyta > Magnoliopsida > Santalales > Viscaceae > Viscum > Viscum album. Next base: position 2,057,208,327 of record OY728156.1, on the reverse strand, counting down.
AGAACATTGTATGTGGTATGCCTAACGGTCTAACATGCACCTGATGGTATCCTGACCTCAATTTGATCTTATAGAAAACTTTCACTCCTCATATCTAGTCAAAGAGGTCTTCTATATGAGGTAGTGAATACTGGTTCTTAACCATAAGTTGGTTTAACCGACATTAATCCATTCACAACCTAAGGGTACTATCCAAATTCTTAGTGAAAATGATAGGTGAACCCCATGGTGAAGTATTGGTTCATATAAAATAATTTATTTATAAGTCTTATAATTGCTTCTTAAATTCTTGGAACTCTGTATGTGTCATCCTATAAGGAGGAATGTGAACTGGTTCCACCCCAGTAACTAGATCAATGGTGAACTCTACCTATCTCATAGGATGTAGGCTAGAGAAATTTTTAGGGAATGCATCCCTATAAAGATCAACAATAGGAGTGAATTCCATATGTTGTATTCCCTAATCTCTCATAAAGATACAAGACATCTAGGCTATTACTCCTCCTAACCTTCAATGTTCGTGTCCATATCAACTCACCTATACATTCCATTAACCCTTATGTATGTAAACAATGCACTCAAGTGATGTAAAATACACCCTCTAGTGATAGCAATCGAAATGGGAATGGTAAGTTGCAAGCTAGTCCATTCTGATAATGATGTTGAAACTAGTCATCTCTAGAAAAAATAAGTTCCAAAAAATGGTACCCATATGTCTTAAGGGGGAACTCCTTGCATTGTAATATACTTTATGATTAAACCCCTAATAGTGTTTCAAGGGTCCTAATGCCACAAAATCACTCCATTTATTGGATTAAACTTTCCCTAATTGTCATAGATATAAAAGAGTGTGATTCACCTATATTAAATATGGAAGAAACCAAGGTAGAGGCTACTGGGATAGTACCCTATACTGTATAAGGCCTTGTACTCTGCTCCTCAAGTGTGGAATACACTACATAGACATGGCCAAATATGTGGTCCTAAGATGCAACCCGACTAACCAGGTAAAGTTCAATCTGCTGACATTGAAACTCAAAAGTCTGGCTACCTCGACTATGACCACCTCCTCAAACTGATCGTCTAATAGTAGGAAAACTCTCAGCCTAACATGGAGATACTGATTCTATACCTGAATGTGGTGTCGGTACAAATCCCCTCTCACTAGGTACTGGAGGGAAAGTTTGGTAGAAAAGTTGAAGGTAAATCATCCTACCAAAATCTTGGTAATCTATTGGGTTCCTCACACACTGTGGATTCTTATAGAATTTTCTACCACACTGGTGACACACTACATAGATTTTTTTGTTTTTCATATGGTTGTAACTACCCTTGCATGTACCCTCAAATCGATGTTTCATGTCGCTAGATGAACTATCTCACTGACTCAAAGTTGAACCACCCTGACTCACACTACTAGTTTCCCTCAAGTTTTTCTCTATGATGAGGGTTTGTTTCACTATCTTCTAAATAGTTATCAATCAGGAAACATTTAACTATGATTGGATTTCATACAAAATCCCATCCACAAACCTTCTTGAAGTAAAAAACTCATCACCGGTCAGTGTCGGTGCAAAATACTAAAGCTCTATAAAATGATAAGAATACTCCATCATAGACATAGAAACCTTATATAGGTGCATAAACTCTCTAGTGTGTTCCTCTCTCAAAGTCTGTTGAAATATGTAGTCATAAAAGGCTATTTGGAAGTCTACCCAGACCATACCCTAATGATGACCAGCCTGAGAGATGAAATCCTACCAATGCTTGGCAGAGTTATGAAGCATATAAGTGGTAAGCTTTAACCTCCTCTATGGAGGAATATTTATATACTAGAAGATCAATAACACATCCTCTATCCATGACTTAGTAGTATAAGGACCACCATCCCCTAAGAAGGTGGGAGGATGTTGCAGCTGGAATTCCCACATTAGCTCTACCATATTAGGGGTAGGTCATGGACCTCCCTGTATGGACTGTATGAAGTGTAAAAAACTATCTCATAACTGATCATTAGAACCCAATGGAAGATCAAAATGATGTGCCTTATGTGACACTACAAAAGGTAATACTATTGTCTCAAGGCCCACCACCTCTGGAGCATGGTTGTCACCACCCTCTTGGCATGTGACTTGAGGATATCATGGTGGAATAGATCTAAAATTGCTAAATACACACCTCATATAAGATTTAATATCAAATAATATCAACGGTAACATAATAGGATAGGTAGATATTCTTCCTATAATGAGCCACACCCCTCTACCTACTCCTAAATACAGGTCTAAGTGATAAGAATAATTAGAACAAATTACAGGAGACGTATCCCACTTTCCACTTCTAAGGTCGATTCAGGTTTATAGTCTCATATAACATAGCATAGGTTCCATTATATGGAGTTTCAATTGTAATGTATAGAGGAAAATACATTTTACTTTGAAATTGGTATCCTCATTTAATGGTAACCATTTAATTTAAAAGTTTAAATTTATGTAAGATCGTGTTTATATATATTCATATGAATATCACAAAGTCCAATTAGATGGGTTACCATTCCCAATTTATAAAGTCCCACACTCTTTATAAATTGCAATTGGTACATCAAGTAACTACTACCTAACCTTACATCCGATATCAGGATGTAACCAGTCATATAAAATGATTTGATTAAATGAACTACCATTCCTAGTTTATAGAATTGCTTACTTCATAAATTAAAATTGGCATTCATGTAATCAAAATCATCTAACTTTTTAGTCCATGGAACCAATGGTTCATGGATAAAATGTGGAATAATTGGTTAATTAAGGTTTAATCATCAATATATTCATGAAAACACCATTTAGATTGATGTAGGAACTGTAATTGATCCCATTTGTTATCTCTGCAATAAATATTAGCATGTTTCTATATATAATACTCCAATAACTAACTATATACTATAGGAAATGCACGTATAAAGTAAATTTGGCATGGAAAAATGCATGGAATATAATTCCTAAAATTCTTATAATGATGCATGATATAATACCTCCTTGTTGTACCAAGACAAGGAAAAATGTTTGTAAAAATAATAATATCATCAATTAATAACGTCACAAAACATGTGTGTCACCTGATGGTGAAATCAGTACAACTATAACAGGCACAAACCAATAGAAATAACCCATCCCAATAAATTTGGATTTCCCCTATATGTGGGTTAGCTACTCTCAGGAACAAGATCGTTATTAAATTCCAATATATCCTAGTCTCTTTTCTAATACCCAAATAGTATAACAAAGGGAAAAAGGTCTTTCATGCCACTTTTTAGCATCTCACCCCAGAAGACACTAAGTGGTTCTCCAAGATGGTTGGCCACATGACCTCAAGCACTCCTCCTTACACACTAGAGGATTCCGACTAGAAGCGAGGGTCTAGGGTACGCCTGTGGGGGGACTATGACCTCATGAGTCAAAGTGTGGCATAACAGTAAATAATAAATGGGAAACAATAGAAGTAGTAATAAACAAGCAGTAGTGGAATAATAAATCATCTAGATAAATAAATAGGTAGAAGCTAAATCATAAATAGATACAAAGTGATAATGATCATGTCATGTAGCTATACAAAAATTAGGTACATAGTATATATGGTAAACAGGAATATACCACATTCTAAACAAAAAGATACAAAAAGACCAAAAAAATTCTCTACTAATATCGTGAGTATAGGTGCAGTCCTCTGCTCCCATACTATATCCTAGTACTAAAAATCAAGAATCAGAAGCTGAACACTTCCCTTTATCTACACCTATAATCATGAAGTCTGCTCGGGTACCAAAGGAATCCTGAGAAGTGTGTGAAATATACTTAGTATTCCATTACCAATGGTGTCTAGAATAGTCTAGTATGTGTATATAAAATGATCAGTGTGTAGGAGAATAATAAATGTAAGGAAATACATAAATAAATAAATCACCTTAGACCAAGTTCCTCAAGGATACCCAATTGAAACTTCCTAATTCAGCCTAATATTGGTATTTCTAGACCATATTGAACTTGTACAAGTATGATATGGTGTATTAATGGGTCATCATAAAATAAGTTTCATGAATAGACTGAGCCTAAGAGTGTTATTTGGCTTGGAAAACGCATCCTTTAATTTAATAGTTTAGAATTTCAATAATTTTATATAAGGCATCAATTAAATTTAATAAATAAAAATAATGGGCACGTCCAAAGTGAACTATATAAAGGAACCCGAGTATCTCACTTAGATCACTACAAATACCCAACACCATAAGAGTTTGTCCAAGGTTATCCATAAAGGCATCCCAAGTATCACTCTCGGTGTGGTATAAAGCATGACCCTCTAATCTCATCCCAGATATCTCACATGGAGGACCATGTATCTCCCATGGATGGTTTAACCATATCACCCACTTATCCCATTCAAGTTATCTCTCCTAGGGATCTGATATCGATCATGGGTAAGTATGTAATCTATCTGGTGATCTCATCTAAGGAAATCCATAAAAAGGATCCAAGTATCACTCCCAGTGTAAAATTAATCATTCTCATTTCTAATTATTAAGAACAATGAGCCCGTCTAAGGTGTCTTTAATTCAGAACCCTTGCATCGCTCTCGACTTAAGTTAAAAGAATTTTATGGTCATCACTGACTCATACCATACCCCCAAACATTATTAATAAGTAGGCCAATTCATTTAATTCAAGAAAATCTAACTATGGAAAAAATAATAGGGGCCTAACTCATGGCTAAACATCTTTCATTAGATAATTTCACATTCCAATACATTTATTACAAGGTGAATCACACACCCAAGATAAAGCAATTAAATTATTTCCAAGTCATAAGGCACATAATACTTTAAGGAGATTCGCACCCATAAGGGTGGTTCATATCGAGGTAATCACCCCACAGTAAATATTGGCAGGTAGTTAGGGTCCCATTACACATGATATTAACATTTAATTGAATTAATTAGAATTCATGTATGTGGTGTCAAAAATTTTGGTGTACGGAACAATGACGCATAATAAAATACAACTAGAATTTGAGGGCAAATAACTAGACCACTTTCCTTAATCCTGTGTCACTCTACTCATCTAGTGTCGGCCCTTGAATCGAGATAGAATGAGATAAATCATAAGAAAGGATAGAAACCATAAAAATAGGACATATCATGTCACACAAAAATAGCTCAAAAGACGACAATATAAATGGTATAAGGAAGAAATATGAGTGGATACCATACCATTGTGGATCTAACTCACCCAACGGTGAAACGAATGGAACTCAGATGAAGGAGAATTAGAGGAACCTAGTTTAGGAATGGAGGGGGATCTATCTCATGGCACTTTTTTGAGAATGAGGAGGGTTCTATCAAAAATGATCCCCTTCCCCACTATTTAAAAAAATAAACCAAAATATTTACATGGCGTGTAAACTTTACATTCCATGTAAAGCTTAGGATTTTCCCTATCAGAAAAACCCCAATTCATGATGTGCATGGGGCCTGTCCAATCCATTACATCTCATGTATTTCAATTACACATTGTGTATCAAACACATGCCATGTATTTGGCTTGAAACCATCCTCCAACCCATCTACTACCTTCTTTCCTGAAATGAACCAATCTGCCCTTAGGCACAGTTTTTGAGTTTAATCAAAACATAAAACAAAATTACCTCCCTGAAAAGTCAGGATGATACAAATTTTATATCACATATATTAGTGTGTATTAAATCCAAATGCTTAGAACTCCTTTTGATTGAATGAAAGGGTAGTTTACAAAATTTTGATTCAAAAAATATTTGACATTTCTTTCTCAAACAATCAAATGTTGGTAATAAATCCATGTCAATTAATTTATTTAAATATTTATAATTAACATGGCCTAATCTTGCATGCTACAAGTCAGTACACTCAACCACATAAAACAATGGAACATTTATTTCATTAATCATAGTATATTTGGTTATAATAGTCATTAAATTTAATTTGAACAGATCATCACTCAGATCACCCCTAACAATATAAACATCACTCTAAGAGAATACAAACTCTTTTGAAACAAACACTAACTTGAATCCATTCTTGACTAGAAGATAACTCGAAAATAAATTATTTCAAATATTAGGTACATTAAGTATTTTTTTTAGTTACAGGGTCTTTCCTGAGGCCATTTTTAGAATTACCTTGAATGTTCCTTACACTTTGGAAGATAATGAGTTCTCCATAAAGAGTTTATCATCACTTCTCACTGATTTGTGTGATGAGGACATCCAGTTGTTGATACATACATGATGAGTGGATCTAGTGGAAACCCACAACTGCTTCAATTTTATAATGATATTATATTCAAAAACCATGGTGGAAAAATTAAAATATTTAAATTCAATGTAGATCTTGTCTAGATCCATTATATTAGCTTGAGCCTTCATATTTATCTTTGGATTTCTGAAATATTTGGCTTGATTCACAGGATTTTCATAGTTTCATAATTTCCCTTTGCACTTATTTTGACCATAGATAGGATCCCCTCTAGTAAACTTACACTTCTTGATCTTTGAGCCTCCTTTAATAACATTGTCTTTTGAGATCATGTGGTTTTTGTATACTTTATTTTTAGAAATTAGATTGTCTTCTTCTATCTCCAACCACATGATCATGTCTTCAAGTGACATGTCCTTTCTCATATGCTTAAGATTATTTTTGAAATCTATCCACAAATGAGGAAATATATCAATAAAATTAGTAACTTAAAAGGTTTAACTTAAAGAGATACCTTCAATGTGAATATTGTTCATAATGACCCACAATTCCTGAAATTGACTTATTATTGTTTTTGTGTCAATCATCTTGAAGTCCATAAATTTACCGATAATTAATTTCTTCAATATGGAATCTTTGTCCTTATACTTTTGATCAAGACTCTCACATAACTCCTATAATGACCAGAAATTTAATAAATGAAGTTCCCTTTTGAATGAATAAATTCCTTATTAAGTAATATAGTTATAGAAAATGCATGCACTACTTCGGTTATTTTAGGTCAATTATAAAAAAAATACTATCAAATTTAAAAGACCATAAAGAATCCTAAAAATTGATTATATAGTCATTGTATAGTGATTTTTAATATTATTATATAATGATGGTTATGATAACATTCAATTGACATAGATGGAATAATCGATGGCCTTGACCCGTAGGATTGTACCCTATAAAGCCCATTTATCGAAGCTTCTGAGGGAGATGGCATCACTGGGATTTTCCCTTGATCAATCCCAATCTTATATTAAATAAATAAATCTCAAGAGAAACCATTTATGGGATAATTTAAATCTTATTGAGATCATATCTCAAACCATGTTCATCGGACCACCCTAAGAAAGCACAACCATCACACACCTTACACTTAGGGCGTATGTTAGTGTAATAAGGGTTTATGTATTTAGACCCTAGTAATACGAATTTGTATATTTTATTTTAATAAAATAATTATTATATTTTTTATTTTTTATTATTAACTTATCAATGATTATATAACAAGTTTGATAAAAAATATATTTTGACATGAATAAATCAAGATTGTATTGTTGGGAAATATAGTTTCAATTAAGACACTCTTTTTATTAAATAATTTTTTTTTAAATAAATTATATTTTAATAAAATATTTTTATTAGATAATAATTTTTTAAAATATAAATGATAATATAATTTAATGAAGCCCAATGTAAGTTTTATAAGGGTCTGAAAGTGGTTAATATCATAAAAACTAGTATTTTTCAATAAATAGGGTTTTTATTTAAAAGTGAAAATTATCATATTTAGAAAATTATTTTGATAAAATAAATATTATATTTTAAATCAACATGTAAAAAATTCTCCAATGGTTATTTTTTCATAATTTTTTGAGACAATTGAATTTTTGGGTAAAAATTAAATATGGTATAAATATATAGTATGTATTATAGCATCATAATAGGCTAAAAGTGGTGTAATAAATGATATAAATGGAATTCATGACCAAATATATGATTTAAATTTAAAATAATGTGTTTTTAAGTTATTTAATTAATTTCATAATCCTTTAATGAGCCCTCCAAAACCAATATTATATTTTAAGGTTTTAAAATAATTTTTTTATGAACATGACTCAATTCCACATAACCAATGGTATTATTTTAATATGTTTGGATATTATAATTTTAAAATATTTTAAACCAATCCTATTTAGTAGAAACCATGTTAAAAACCCATGGTAAGGTTTGTGGATTTGATTATTTTATTATATAGAGTCCAAAACTTAAGTTTATAAATTAATAAATAATTATCCTCTCTTTTGATATAAATATCAATCCTACCTCCCACTATTATTCACTAAACAAATTTATCATTAATCTCCTCTCCCTATACCTCTCTAAATACATATCATGGTGTTCCAAATCTATTAATAAGCTCCTCCCAGACTTTTAGAAGCGCCCTCTCAGGGTAAGGGGATTATCTTCGCCTCCTCTTTATTCAAGAACTTTCTTTGAGTTATGCCTTTTGATTTCTGATTATTCATGTTGGAATATGTTTTTATACATACCTTTTACTATAATTATTATTTAAAAGTAATTATAGTCCCCCTTTCACTCTTATTAAACTATTTCATGAATCATTTTTTACACACGTTATGCTACCGAAATTATCCTGTGATTTTTCATGACAAACATTTGTGTAGTGAATAATCATTACCATTTACACTAAAGGGTATTCACATAAATATACCTATACTTAATTTATTAGGGGATTATATTAATGTAACTCACACTCCTTAATCATGAGATTAAAATTGATGAAATATATCCTTATGTTGTATGATTTATGTGTCACACAAATGCGTATACATGATATGAATGTGATGAGTGGGAACAAAATTATATAGCCCTACAATGCATTGATTAATGTTTTATATCATTATATACCATGTAATTTGCATGGTATATTATCCTAAGCACACTATTTTATAATTTCTTAGAAGTTATCCTTGACTTATGCTTATGTTGTCATGTTTTATGTTATTTCCACATTCTTATATTGTCTTGTTGTTATCATCTATATCATGATTCGATGTTCATGTTTATGATTCTAACCCCTTTTAGGTCACCTTGACATGACTATTACCTAACAAGTATTACTTGAATCATGTTATAATTTTATTATTCCCTTACTAGAATTTATATCTCACCCATTTTTTATGTACATCATTAGGTTATCCTATATAGTTTTAGAAGAGCGGTGAAATTTTAAGATCAAGTTAAGGAGTTTTAAATGATATTGTTGTATCCCTATTTCAATTTATTATTTTATGTATCTAATTACCCAAATACACTAGGCCTTTCTATCTTTTGGGGCTATATTATGTATTCCTTTATATAATAAATCATGAATTAAGGTGTAATAAAGGTATGGGTTGTCATAAATCCTTAGAAGTTTTGAAAGAACTATAAACATTTTAAAGGGGTTTATCAAGACCATTCAGGATATAGTAGAAAAATAGGAAGACTGGATGCTTCCAAACATGAAAAAAAGTAACCTTCTTCATGCCCATTTCTTATTTAGAGATATTTGGTGCTTCTTTAGTGAGAAACTTTTCCAAATTTAATGTAGTAAGATAGAACAAAAATTTTTGTTGTCACCTTTTGAAATCACTTCCATTAATTTTTTTTTGGATTCTCACCTTGATTGTTTACTGGTTGCATTGTGGTGAGAATAATTACCAGATTTGATGTCAAAATTTATGTTACCCAAATATAAATTTATATCTATATGGTTTTATGAAAATAAACAATTTTCTTAAGATTTTTGGAGATTCAATCCATGTATACAAAATACAATTATAATTTCAATGGCCAATATACACAAAAAGTGAAGTGGGGTATCTTCCTAGTCTGTAAAAACAATATAGGAAGTGTTGAACAATTTTTATATTAATATAGTATGGTCCCTATTCATAGTCTTTATAAATATAGTAGAAGAAGGTTAGACTGGTCTGTATATGAATTATAGTAGGGTCCTTCTCAGTATACTTAATCAAGTAATTTTTATACACTATACAATAGACTTTGATTAAGTAGTATGAGTTAGTTTACACAAAAATTGTAGAAGGAGATGAGTGAATAATGAAAAAAAAAGAACAAATAAATTAATTAAAATATGAGCCCAACGAACTCACATTTTTTCTTTAAGATAAATTTTCTCCCTCTATGATGCCCAATGTCATAAAAAATTATATCCCAGGATAGAATGGATCACCTTTCTTGGTCAGTTTCACTTCAAATACAAGAACTCCCTTAAACATAATGAGTGTATACAAGTCACCCTTTTAATTTTTAAGATCATGGAGAAAATACAATAGAGTTTTTTTACTTTGATGGTGGAGGAAAATCTATGTTTTAGAAAGGGAGTCACCCTTGTATTTATAAGAAAAGGAAAAAATGTGATTTTAAAATAATAATAGGTATAATATTTTGAAAATCATGGTAGAAAACTACTTAAAAAAGAAAGTGGGCCAGTGGTTTCTCAAACTACTGGCTACCTCGAAACTACCCTTCATTTTGACAATGGTTTCTACAACTACTTTCCACGCCCATGATTTTTTATTTCCATTTTTTTCAATACTAACTTTTTATGGAAAAGGGAGAATAACTCATTCCTATACTCCCAGAAAAATCCCCTATTAAAAGAAGCCTCTAATTTTTAAAAATTATCTTTTTATCTCAACATAGTTTTATAATATCTTATGAGGTCAACAATAGTTCAACATTCATATGTTATAGCCTTGGAAAACAATAGGAAGTCATCTGAAAAGAATAAATGAGTAATACATGGGCTAGTTCTACTTTCTTTAACACCATAAAAATTACCCTACAAAACTGCATTAAATCCTATTTTATCGAACACATATGCCATAATAATAAAAAGGTATGATAAATCATATCTCCTTAGAGAAATCATCTTGATGGAATAATTGGATCAATAAAGTCACAATTTTCTTCAACCTTATATGAGACTAAAGTAATGCATCTCATGAGATTTTGAACCCAAAAAATATAAAAGATTCATATGAGAATATTGAAATCTAGAAATCCAAATTACATTATATTGAACCCTTATTCATGATATATTGGGTATTCATAGAATAGAAAACTTCATGTAAAATAATCACATTATCAGTTATTAATAAATGAAAGATAAAAGTTCTTTGTGCTTCTAAAATAGTTTATGGAAAAACTTGATGATTCCCATTATCCGAAGATATAATTGTCTCATTAAGGTTAAAGATATTTATATCCCATCCTGAAATGTTTTAGAAGAAACATCAAATATTCTCTCACAATATTCCAAAAATGGTTATAAAAAATGGTGTGGAAACCTTCCAGACTAGGTTCTTTGGTTGGATGAATCAGAATTGTGTGCTCTTCATCCTCATGAATATATATTAAAAAATATGATTCATATCCCCCATAACTACTAGGGTAATATAGGATCGCACCTCATATGTGATAGAGACAAATTTATATGTAAAAATAATTTTATAAAAATTAAAATTAAGCTTCCTTGTCATCAACTATTACTTCACAATTTCATTATCATCTATCATAAATTATCATTATTGTAATGTCCCACCCTGTATCACTCTATAACTAATAGCTAGACCGGTTCACCACATGACCTCAACCACACCTCCCTATGTGCTAGAGGCTACCGACTAGCAGTGGGGGTCTAAGGTGGTACTATGGAGAGACTAATATATCAGAGTGCACAATAAACATAAAATAACAAAATACCATCCACAATACTAAATAATCAGAGTATGCAGAAATAAATAAATATCCAATAATAATACATGAAATAAAGTAAAGTTATAAACATCTATGTTATACATACAACAGTTCACCCACTAGGATGGTCGTAGATACATACCAGAATAAAGAAATAAAACAAAAGGGATTTATTACATCTCCAAGATGAACCTCATCTAATATCTTGATACTATCCAAGTTTTCATGCTTGACCATGCTATCATGGGCCTCATCCCAACCCATGCATGCAACCAATCGAAAGTCTTATTGGTCACCTAAGTACGGTGGCATCCCAAGCAGGGTCTGAGTAAAAAACGTAGTAGGGAACCACCAACTCAGTCCCATAATAACCAGAATATTTAGTGATATGTTCATGTGATATGCTTAGCTAAAATAAAGGACCAATCCAAAAAAATAAATCACTGTCAATCCTCAGGTTCATGACCCCAATAGACCATACCTAAATTGGCTAGTGCTGGGATATATCTGAGCATGTCATGATGAGAATACCTCCCAAGTGGAATGAGGGTTCAAAATCCATGGTAACCCCAACCAATCACCAAAACTTTAGGGGACTATCCCTTGGTATCTAATCTGTGAACTCCAAATCCATGGTAGCCCGATATCCTCACAACTCTAGGAACAAGGCCCATGGAATCCCTATTTGTGAGCTCTTTACATAGTAAATCTACAACCATGTCCTTGTGAGTTTAAGGACAAGACCCACATCATACCTATCTATGAGATCCCTATTTAGGGAATCCCTAATCATCTCCTCACAACTATGGGTATGAGTCCCATTATAGCCTTATCTATGAGCTCCAAATCTATGGAAACCTGAATCATCTACTAGAATCTGGGGGCATGAACCATGACAGCCTATATTTTAGCTCCAAATACATGGAAATACAATCATTAAGTATCCTAATCCAAGGCATATAATGTCATAATCAAGCCTCAAAACCATGGAAACTCTATCACCGAGCACCATCTCCATGGCAGTTCTAACTATAACTTACTTTAAAATCTGGCATCCCGTCCTTATACCATAGCTCCAATAATGGAAGCCAAAACTTATTAAATTAACCTTGAGGGATCAATACATAAGAAAAGTAAAAAATCACAAGGGTTGGATGAATGTTTGTGCCCATAATCCCTATCCATATCCCTTAGGGATCCCTGGTTCAACATGAGTTCCAAGGTGACACCCACAACCATTGAACTTACACCACTCATGGTCGGTCCGTCAACGATGCACCCACTGGGTCCCCTCAATCTTAGTATAGTATAGGAACCCTTGTGGGGGTACTTGGTCTCACTCGTAGTCTCAAGTCAACACCTAACACACTAGGACATTGCACCCCACGATTTCCTCAGAAAGGTAGCATGGTCTTGTCGACTACATAGGGTCTCACCACATGGGTGTTAGTCAAGAGATGGATGATAACCTATCTCGGTCCTTAAAGTCGCTATGGGTCGGTCCATTCACCGAAACCAAACCCCAGTTAGCCTACGATCTATCCACCTAGGCCTAATCACATAAGACAGGAGAGTGTCGCTCACTCTATCCATACCTCAATGAGCCCGAATGGCCCGAAATCTACAAGGGAGTTCTCTAATATCTTAAGTCCCTATACAAGGGCTAAGGGTATCATGGTCCAGCCTCACCTCATAAGAGTTCTAGATACCAATAACATCTCAAGGTCTTAGTTTCATCCATCGGTGATTGAGGTGTTAAGAAGGCATACTGGGGTTGTTAATAACCCCTGAAATTTACAGTTCCAATTAAGTACTTTAAATTAAATAAGAAATTTATTTAAATAAAGTAACTAGGTAAGTCACCCTCAATGGTATGAACTAAAATTCACATGTAATGTAGAAAACATAAATTCCATAGGGAAAGTACACGAGACCACCTACCTTATTCGGAGCATTTCCACTTTGATGCCAAGGGCCAACAGTAACTACCAAGGCCTACCAAGCTCATCTAGCCTCACCCTTGTTCAACTAGATCCACCTCAAATCCAAAAGTTCCTAACTCATGATAAGAAATGATAATTAATTAATTATAATAATTATAATTAATTAATTAATTAACTTAAAACATGGCATATTAATGGTTAACTCACTGGTTCATTCCATTGTGCTGAAACCATCAGCATCAGGTTGCATTCCAATTCCAATGCATCCTTGGATTTAGTTTGCATGAAATCCCTAATTAATTCTACTAATTAAATAGCTTGATAAATTAATTTAGGGGAAAATCCCTTGGAAAACTTTAAATTGAGAGATACCTCAACAGATCAACACACAAACATAGGAAGACATCATCTCAGGATCACCTCTTTATAGGCTTTAAGGAATATCCAAAAAAATCTAGTGATTTCACCATTCTTTGGTGAAATTGGAATTTAGACCTAGAATGAACATCCCCAAAATTAGTAACAATGAGTTGGGGATAAGCAGTAGGAAAATTAAAGGAGGAACCTTACCTTCGACACTGTCAAATCATACCCAAGAATGCTAAGAGTGGATAAGAATAGAGGGAGAGGAGGAGTCAGTTCAGACCCTCCCGCACGCCACTTCCATTTGGAAGAACCAGGGGGCCAAGCCCCTCTTAAAACAAAAAAAACAAAATCTCACATGATTAATGGTGTGACCTAAGGGTTTATTATATGAATATCTTGGGTAAGACTCTCGACTCCCCTTTTCATGTCATAAAACCCATAGGCCACACCCTATAAACCCCATCCATCCTGTGAATCACTATTAATGGTGTAAATGGACTACTACAGCTATTTTTAGCATCCCAACACACTAGTTCCTCTTCTGGTGTTCACTCAAACCACCAAACCTTCCACTGGGACTTAAAACACATCCAAAAAAATCATTTTGGTATTTTTAAACACTCAAAACCACATTCTAATTCCCAGATTTTAAAATGGAATGTCCACTAATGGAGAAATTAGAATTCCCACTGAAATCTCAACTCATATGGATATAGGTTATTACAATTTCCACACTATAAAAATTCCCATACCTGAGAAGTCCCATTGGGAATTCACCAAATGAACCCAACATACACTTAACCATGCTCAAAAAACCATGTTATAATTCAAAGTGTCGAAAGAGCTTCCACTGCTCATAACCATCATCAAACCCCTAGATGAAATTTCCCAACACCCATATATTTTGAAACAACACTATTTCATAAAGAAACTCATCACCCATATTTTTGGTGTTCCCCATCATAAGACTTTTTTTCCAACGATGGTTCTAAGTAATGATGCTCCCCACTATAGGATTCACCTACCAAAACACGTTTCTAATGGTCCAAAATTCCACTCAACATGATTTCCATCTCACCATGCCAAAACTTTGACAAAACACCTGCTAGAGCTGGTACCACATCTTGTCTATGATTCTGAGCTGAAATAGATGAGTATCCACCGACCATGCATAAGGCCTGCATACACTAACCCTTCCTTTTAACGTCTTAGGAAAACCTTTTAATACTCCCATTATACCCAAAACGATTTACCCAAACCATGGTACCAAATCCCCTAGCTTTCCCAAGCATTTAACTCAAAACAACACCTTCATCACTTTATGTTTCATGTTTAACCCCCTAAAACATGTCATGAAATAATTTTTCACATTATTCACCCCATGAACCATGTGATGAAACTAGGATTCACCCCAAAAAACATGTCACAAAATGGGGATCACCCCATGAATCATGTCAAGAAATGGGGTTCACCCCACGAATCACCTTCCAATATCCCTGGAACATTTTGGGCTTGATGTATTGCACTAAATCTATCCAACATCTTGTCTAAATTTCCAAAATATTATGTTTACATGAAACCAACTAAATCAAACTTTAATACTCATAAGTATCCAAATGATGCCTTGACCATCCAATAGCTGGACCAACCAAGAAAAATACCCTTCTCACAAGAGTTTTATCCTCTAATAGCCTACGATGGTCTCCCTACCATACAACTTTCTTTAAGCCACTCTGTGAGTACAACCACCAAGTAGGACCTTCATCAAAACAGAAAATACATTTACATATCTTGGTTTATAGATGATTCTCTCTCAGTATACTCAGGATGATGTCAAGATATTAGACATGATAATATCTAGATTAAAAGTACACTAAGATGTTTTCAATGATCACCACCACAACTCATCCATTTTTTTTATTTCACCTCTTGCTATAGAAACATACTAAACCCATTCAAAGGCCTCTAGACTCCCTGCCCAAAAGCACATCATCATCTCCTGACCACCACAATTCATGAGGGATTCATTGGGAAAAACTCACTACCACCTCATGAATCTTTTCCATACAGTCATGAACTAAAGTTTGTTGTGGAACTACCCTTACCACACTTCTCAAGTTCTTCCGCCATGACCCAAAAAATTCTCAAAAAGAAACACAAATTGTCCAAAACCAAATGGTCCCACCATAGTTGGTGTGAATCACCTTGATTTCACCAAAATTGATTGGTTCTTACTCTCAAGTAACCTATTCATACATCCCAAATAGCATTGCATATCTCCAGCACATGCCAACCATCTTGACATTTCACATGATTCAAATCCAACCACAAGATCACTCGTCACCCCAAGAGTCATTCCTAAATCATAAGAATCTATCTATTCTCAAACTTACCTTGACTTTACCATCTTAATTTCAACATTGAATCCTACACCAAACAAAATCAAAACCATAAGGTGTAGCATTCGAATGATCTTATCCCTCAAAACCATCCTGAAAACCAACCATAAGTACTCAAGGTGCTTCCCTTAGAAAGAAACCAAGGCATAACCATGCCTTTTATAGGAACTCGATGGAACCTACCATTTATTTATTTGTCAAGTCAAAACATCCACACATTAGGGTAACCCCTCTAATGGGTCACCATCAAATGAACAAAAACACTGACCCACTAGGGTCTGAGTCAAAACTAAGGGCCTTTAGGTCTCGAACATTGACATACTGGTCAAGTCTCACATCAGGGTTATAACACATGGGGAATCACCCACACTCTAATCTCAAATCATGGAATCAACATGACAAAACACCACCCATGAATAGGGAACCCATCCTCTCCGATCATCCACACACCATACTATTCCCTAGATAATAACATCTCATAGGTCAATGATACACACACATGGAATCATCTCAGATGATCTGTACCAAGGTAAACACACTCCATCAATTAATTTAAGTATAATTAAATTAAAATTTATACTAAAAAACACCATATAAGTTGTTATTGGTCATTTTAAATAACTGAACCTGAACAACCAAACCCCACAAGGGGTCTAAAGCTCAGGCACCATGTGCCACATTGACCCACCAGGTCACTATACCTCCTGTACATGAGGACTGAGTTTCCATCCTCACCATTGAATTTCTCACTGTATATTGCATGACCATCCATCATAATAAATTTTATATACCATTCAACCCATTTGAGTAGAATGAAACTAATTAATTATACAAGAAAACACCATATAAGCAATTTTGGACACTTAAAATAATTATTCCTCTATTGTCAGTGAAATAACACACTAGAAACCCTATATGTAATTTGAATCTTATATTCCCATCATGATGTATGAGACAACTCTTTCCTTATAGGCCACAAGTAAAAATCAACTCAATGGCCTCTTTCTAATGGTCTAAGATCCAGATATCCATCAGAAATCAAAACATCCAAACCACATGTGTCACACCCCAACCTTGGTTTCCCTTTTTATTTTATTTATTTCTTGGTCCTTGATCTTATCTTTGGTTTTCATGTTGAGTCCCAGGTGATTTTTTACTTAAATAGAGAATTTTTTGGGGGTAGGAGGGTGGTTCACAGTTGACACATGATTAGGGGAAACTGTGTGCTAGCCTAGGGAAAACCATGCATCCTAGACAGTGGCTCTGACCAGGACACATGGTCAGGGGCACGAGCATGCGAGCTCTTTGCCTCTTGGCTCGTATGGTTGGTTCATGGTCTGGAAAACCATGCATCCAAACCATGAAACCTTCCATGTTTTGAAAAAAATAGACATATAAAAGAAAGAAGATGTTTTAATAATATTTTTGTTGTTTTTGTTATTGTTGTTGTTGTTGTTGTTATTTAATATCCCTCTTCCCTATTTCCCCTAATCGACTAAATCCCCCTTCCCCACTCCCTCTCTCATGAACCATCCCCTCCCCTCTTCTAGCCATTTACCATGGCCTCCCCTCTGTTTTTTTTTTCTATTTCTCTTCCTATTTCTTTGTGCGATCATCATAGGTAATTCTTTATCCACCTATGTCACTTCTCTCTTCCTTCTTCTCCCTCTCTTTTCCTCTCTCTCATTGCTCCATGTTATGGAAAAAACTATATGTTGGGGTTTCAGTTTAATTTCTCATATTTTCTAATTTTAGTAGGGTAATTTTCTTCCTTGGGATTCCTTTTGGTTGTGTGAGACTCCTTGAACCTTGAAACGGTGGTTTTGGGTCTCATGTAATGAAGGAGGCGAGTTTATATTCGATTTTAGGTAAGATTTTCCCCATTATTATTCTTTATATCTATTTTTAATTAGGAATTTTATGATTTTTAGTTTTCTTTTTATTATATAGGGTGTCTTGCAGCTTTTTGAAGGTGACTTGTAGGTGTATACATAGGTAAGGGAATATATATACACCCTATTTGTATATATTTCCTCATGGTGAGGAGAATATGTGCATTGGGTCAATGGGTACATGTGTGTGTGTGTGTGTGAAGGTGTATATACATGTAAGTGTGAAGTGGCCATCATCAAAGGAAGCATGTTTTGAGGTATGTTACCATATATCTGAGCCTTTTTTTTGAAAACTATTATTTCTTGGTGGTTTTTAAAATATTTTCTCTTTATTATATAAGGCGTATATGATATACAATGTTTGGATTTGGACTTTCCATTATTTTTCATGTTTTCCTCTAAGTTTTGACATGCATTCTTTATTAAAACATTCTTCCAAACTTGTGTCAAAATGTTTAATGTTTTAAATGCTTGGTAGTGGTTTTCTAAATGGTTTTGAATGTGTAATGGGTGTTTTCAAGGATGTTTTTGTGTGTGTGAAATGTTTGTAAAAGGGATTTTCCCCTATGGATTTGTTGAAAGATGTTGTTTTGGCATGTGGATATTGGATTTTAATGAAATTGTATTTGTGTGTGGTTTGATAAAAGGGGGATTTCCATGTTTTAAAAAATTGGGAAAATCCCTTGGGAATCATGGGTATCTATGAAAGAAAGCTAGGAAAAGTATGATAGGCATGACTTTCCCTACCTAGTAGGATTATGTTGTAACACTAACTAAACTATAATGATGGGGATTGTTTGGCTTGAGTAGGAGATAAACCTTCGTGACCAGGATCTATCACCAAGAGAATGAGGATCCTTGGTTCCCACTAACCCTAAATACTTAGGGATTACCCATGGTGCTTTCTTCCATTTAATCCTATTTTATGAAACTATTTTAAAATTATCTTTTGATCAGTTTCATTTTATAAATAAAATGTTAGAAAGCCAGTTTTACTTTCCTCCATTTTTTGTTACCTTGTGATATGCTTCCTACTGTTTTCTTTCACATTAAAAAGATTATTTCTTAGCATGTTCCATCATAAAAATGGGTTTTGGTAAAATGAATCATCTTTTAAAATAGTTTTCAGAAGAATTAGATTGTTGCTTATTTTAAAAGAAAATATAAAACATTATTTATACATATATATATATATATATATATTCAAATTAGCATGACATGGTTTTCTTTTTAAAGTTAATGCATAGGGAGTGGTTTTTCTTTTCAGCATCCCTACTGGGAATTCTTTATGATAATTCCTATTTTTATCTAACATTTTTTAGTTTCATTTTGTACTTTGATATGGTTCACTCATGGAGTGAGTGTGGTTCTATGGTTATAGGTGACCCGTGAGGTCACATAGAGGTATGTATGGTATTTCTTTGTTTCTTTTTATACTTCTACTATTTGTTTTATTTTTATTATTTTATTTATTAATGTATTATTATATCATTTATGGGATAAATCATTTACAATTGAGTATACTTGATTCCTAGCACTATTTTCCAGCCTGGGAGGATTGAGAAAGCCTCTAGGGCCTTATCGCAGATCGGCTCGGGTGCCCGGTTTAGGGTCAACCTGGGTTGGTTCGTGAAAAAATGGTATCATAGAAATTATCCCTTATTATTTGGGATTTTATGATATTTTAGAGATGGGATTTTCATAATTTGAATGCTCAGTCATGAGTAGGTCCTTTATCACCAACTATTCTAAAGGACGCTTGAATTTCCAGTGTGGTTTAGGATGGTTGTGCCTCAAAATTCATTCTTAGATCTTGGATGTTTTGAGGATTTTAAATTTTTTTTTTTTGAGTGTTTATGATTGGAGTTGAGGATTTATGATTTTTTTTTTAAATATAAATGTTGGAGAGGATTTTTTTGAGGGATTTAGAGGGTTCATTATTACTTTTCATGGTCTGGAAAACCGCACGCAAACCATGCAGTTACTTCTATTGGCCTCCAGTGTGCTCACATGATTGGCACATAGTTTTCCAAACCATGCGACCAAGATGTGTATAGAGGATGTATTTCTACGTTTCTTTAATTTTGATGTATTGAGTGTTTAGTTTGTTTGTTTTATTCTTGATGTGGGTTTAACTTGGTTTTTAGTTGTTACCCTTGGGTTTAAAATTCATGTTTGGTTTATGAAATTTAGATTTCTAAAATGGAAAATTTTAGGTTTCTTTGAATGGAATGGGATTTTTTTCATTTTGAAAGGATTTGTAAAGTGTGAAATGATAAATAAATTATAAATTTGGTAAATTTTTGGTTTTCATGTAAAAATGGTATGTGTAGCCCTTGGTATTTATTATGAGTTCTCACATATGGGTGTGGATGTGTGTAGAAAGTGCATGTTGGCATGTATGCAAGGATGGATATAAGAGTAAGTGGGGATGAAAACATATGCGATGGTTCATAGGATACCATGGGTGAGTATTTAAAATCAAATATTTTAATTGGTTTTTACAAAGTGGTTTTTGAAAAAGAAGAAAAAGGTTTCCATTAAAAAGGGGCTTCTTTTCTAATGGGACATGTTGTTTCAAGGGAAAAAATGAAGTTATTTTTTGAATTTTAAAGTGGATGTGATGAAATTATTTTTATTCCAAGAGGTCTTGAATTTAAAAAAATGGATTTAGGGATGATTCTTGATGTTTGAAATGGTTTTGGAAGTGGGAAAGATACATTAAAATTTAAAATAGAAAATTATAGTTTTTAAAAGAGGGTTTTGATTCTACTTTGTGATATTTTTTGGTTTATGAGGTTGGTATTTTGAGTTGAGGTTTAATTTGGTTTTTGTGTGGTCTTTTGATTTCATGTTATTTATAGTATGCCACCCAGAAATACCCAAAAGGTTTTTAAGGAGTCTCTCCAGGTTGTTGTCACTACCCATAATCCTAATAGAGTGGTGGAGTCAAGTTCTTCTTAATTGTTTCATATTTTCCATGATGGATGAGGTTTGTTATAGGTTGTAGAGTTACTCAAAGGAGTTAAAAGTGTTTTCAGGTATTTAGGAACTCCATATTTCATGAGGGTGTGAGTTTTCTTGGGTCTATTTAAGGGACCTAGTTTGGAGCAATGGAAAGTGATTTCTTCATCCTCATCTTAAAAAATGAGATGTCTTGGGTTGTTTTCAAGGACACTTTCGTTAAATAGTTTATTCCTGATGATATAAAGGTGAAAAAAAGGTGAAAAAACTTGTGGATTCTTGGAAGTGTCAATGGGTGTTGAAGGGGTATGTTGACCATTTTTAGGAGTTAGTCCCCTATTCTTTAGAAGTGGTGTCAAGAAATCTATTGAAATATCATATTTTTTGTGGTTTATCCTTCCAGAGATCAAGGATCATGATCATTCATTTGGGAATGTCTCATTTGACAAGCTGATAGATGAGGCGTCTCTAGACAATCTCATTCTCAGAGGGTATCATGTGGTAGTTGACAGTCTAGTTTCTCTTGGTCTCATGAAGGTTCCACATCTAGTGACAAGTGTGAACTAAAGGAACCTATTCTTGATAACTCTCCTTAACCAATACCTACTACTTGTTCATCAGACCACTCACTCATTTGCTTCCTATGAGGTTGGTTTGGGAATTATAAGTCTTATTTTTGTAATTACCCAAAGGCTTGTCATTGGTGTAGCCTCTTGGGACACCTAAATAAGTTTTATAGGTTTTATTACTAGAAGTGGAAGTTTTGGTCAAAAATTATCAACTCCTGACTATAGAGAAGCAGATGCTTCAAGACATTAAAGTTCCAGTCATAGGTCTCGAAGTGAATCTTCTCACATAGTAGAGGAGATTTTGGGTGTGGTGGATGTGAACCCGTATTTTTGTTTCTAAAATCATAGTAGAAGTTATTTTAGTTTACCCTTGTTGTTGTTTTTCCTTTTTGTAAATTCTTATTTTGGAGATCCTGGTGGCCTTGTTTTCTCATGGTTTATGTGGTTGTACCTTGTGGATGGGAACTTTTGAATGGTTATATTTTTTTGAAATGGATTTAGTCTTGGGTGGTTCTTGTTTGGGGATGCATGTGTCATATGGTAATTATGAATCATGGTTTTGTTCGGTGTTCATCTTGAGTTTTCTTTGTTAGGTTCCCTTTGTTTTGGGGGATGGTGTTGTTGTGCTTGTCAATTTTAAATAGTGGGGAGACCCACTAGGGATCTTCTCCTTGTTGTTTTCTCTATATTTTTTTAGGTGTGACTTGTGTGTGTTGAAAGTTCACATTGGGTGTTTCAAATCTCATTTGGTTTCATTAACTTTCAGGCTGGGTTTGGGAGTTTTGGTTTCAGAGGTTCTTATTTTGGGTTGATAAGTTCTTATTTTGTTCCCTGTTTAATCTTGGTGACTTTTGGTGGGAAGAAAGTTTTAATAGTGGGGAGAAATTTCACACTATGGCCTTGGTTTCCCTTTTTATTTTATTTATTTATTGGTCCTTGATAATATCCTTGGTTTTTGGGTTGAGTCCCAGGTGATTTTCCCCAGAATAAAGATTTTTTTAGGGGAAGAAAGGTGACATGTGGTTAGGGGAAACCGTACGCCAACCTAGGGAAAACCATGAACCCCAGACAATGGCTTTTCTAGGCCACACGGTCAAGCACATGGTCATGTATCCTCCCCCAATAAACCATGCGGCCTCCCCTAGGAGACTGTGCAGCCTCCTCCCCTCTTGGGCAAAGGCACATGCATGGTTGGTGCACGGTCTGGTAGACCATGCGGCTAAATATTGAGGCCTTTTAGGTTTTAAAAAAAATATATATATAAAAAATATGTTTAAATAATATTATAATTTTTTTTGTTGATATTATTATTATTATTATTATTATTATTTCATATCCCTCTTCCTCCTTACCCCCAATCGGCTGAATCCCTCTTCCCCTCTCCCTCTCATGTGACCCAACCCCCTCCCCTCTTCCATCAACACACCACAGCCTACCCTACTACCTCAATTTGTGGTTTTTTATCCTATAATTTCTTCATGTGATAATTATAGGTAAGTATTTCTCCTCCTCTATCACTTCTCTCTTCCTATATATCTCTCTCATTTTATCTCTCTCACTATGTTGTGTTATAGACCAAACCCTAGGTTGGGGTTTTAGTCTGATTTCTCATATAGTCTAATTTCAATAGAGGATTTTTCTTCCTTAGAGTTCCTTCTGGTTGTTTGAGACTCCTTTAACCTTGCGGTAGTGGTTTTAGATCTCACGTAGTGAAGGCAGCGAATCTATCTTCGATTTCGAGTAAGCATTCTTTTGTTCTTATTCTTTACCTCTATTTTTAATTAGGTATTTTGTGATTTTTAGTTTTATTTTTATTATTTAGGGTGTCTTGAGGCTCTATGAAGGTGACTTGTTGGTGTATACATTGTTAAGAACATATATATATATATATATATATATATATATATATACCTTCTTTGCACATATTACCTTATGGTTAGGGGAATATGTACATTGGGTGAAAGGATAGATATGTTTGTGTGTGTGTGTGAAGGTATGTATACGTTTAAGTATGAAGTGGTTTCCATCAAAGGCAA
The DNA here is from genome assembly GCA_963277665.1 of Viscum album. NCBI lineage: Eukaryota > Viridiplantae > Streptophyta > Magnoliopsida > Santalales > Viscaceae > Viscum > Viscum album. The sequence goes on along the minus strand of OY728156.1, from coordinate 2,057,184,316 downwards.
CATGTTTTGAGGTAGGTTACCCTATATCCAAGCCTTTTTTCTTGAAAACTATCATTTCTTAGTGGTTTTTTAAATATGTTATATTTATTATATATTTTATATATGATATTAAATGTTTGGTATTGGAATTTCCCTTGATTTTCATATTTTCCTCTAATGTTTTATGTGTATTATTTATTTAAACATGCTTCCAAAATTATTTCAAAATGTTCAATATTTTAAATTCTCAACAATAGTTTCATAAATGGTTTTGAATGTGTAATGGGAATTTTCAAGGATGTTTTGGTGTGTGTGAAATGGTTGTAAAATGGATTTCCCCCTATGTATTTTTTGAAATATTTTTCTTTAGCATGTGGAGGTTGGATTTGAATGAAAGTGTATTTGTGTGTGGTTTGATAAAATGGGGATTTCCATGTTTTGTAAATTAGGGAAAAGAACTTGGGAATCACGTGTATCTAGGTGGGCAGACAAGGACAAGTACACTAGGCATGACCTACCCTACGTAGCCAGATTATGCTACAACACTAACTAGACTACGATGATAGGGATTTTTGGGCTTGAGAAAGAGATGGATCTTCACGTCCAATATCGCTCACTAAGAGTATGAGGATACTAGGTCCCCACTAACCCTGGATACTTAGGCAATTGCTCATGATTTTTTCTCCCATTTACTCTTATTTTATGAAACTGTTTTAAAATTCTCTTTTGCTTAGTTTCCTTTTATAACTAAAATGTTAGAAATCCTATTTACTTTCCTTTGTTTTGTAGTACCTTGTGATATGCTTCCTAGTGGTTGTTTTTACATTGAAAAGATTCTTTCTTGGAATGTTTCATCATATAAATTGGTTTTGGGAAAATGCATCATCTTTTAAAATGGTTTTTAGAAGCATTGGCTTGTTACTTGTTTTGAAGGAAAATGGAAAACCCAATTTTTATATATTTATATTTTCAAACTAGCATTACATGGTATTATTTTTAAAGATAAGGCATAGGGCATGGTTTTTCTTTTTGGAATCCCTATTAAGAATTGTTTATGCTCACGCCTATTTTTCTCTAATATTTTTCAGTTTCAGTTTCTATCCTACTCTAATTAGATCATGGAGTGAGTGTGGTTCTATGGTTGGAGGTGACTTGTGAGGTCACATGGAGGTACGTGTGGTAGTTCTTTATTTATTTTCTACTTCTAGTGTTTATTTTATTATTCTATTATTATTTATTTATTTGTCTGTAATTTATGGGCTAAATCATTCCCAGTTTGGTATACTTGATGCTCGGCACTAGTTGTCAACCCGAGAAGATCGAAAACACCTCTCGATCCTTGTCATGGATCTACTCAAGTTCCTGGTTTGGGGTCAACCCAAATTGGTTCATGAAAACATGTGTATTTCCCAAGGAGAAAATTAAATACAACCATAACAAAACAAATTAGAACAACATCCCTATGCCCCAATAAACTAGACTTCCTATCAGAATAGGTGTTCTCGATGCATCATCCCAATATCCATCATAGGCTCTAACACATTCCTAAATTTATGGCCTACTGGATCCTAAAATTATAAGACAAAAGAAAAAAAGGAAATCCTATAATTCTAATTTATAATGTATCACCCCAGATCACTCTATAACCAGCAAGCAAACTAGTTCTCCACGTGACCTCATGTGTGCCTCCCCGTATGATAGAGGTTTCTGATTAGCGGTAAGGGTTTAAGGTGGTACTGTGGAAAGACTACACCCCCTATTATAGAGTGTGCGATAAACCTAAAACAACCAAATACCATCCAAAATAGTAAATAATCAAATCTTATGAAAATAAATAAACATACAAAAATAATATATGAAATACAGTAAAGTCCCAAACAACCATGTTATACATACAACAGTCCACCCACTGGGTCCATCCTAGATATATACTAGAATAAAAGAAATAAAATAAAAGGGTGATACTTTATAAAACAACCAAATACCATCCACAACAGTAAATAATTAGAGTTTGTGAAGATAAATAAACATCCAACAATAATACATGAAATGAGGTAAAGGCCCAAACATCCATTTTATACATACAACAATCCACCCACTAGGTCAGTCGTATATATATACCAAAATAAAATAAACAAAACAAATGGGTGTTACTGCATATCCAAGTTGAACCTCATTCAATCTCTTGATATCATCTAAGTTATCATGCTTGACCATGTTATCTCAAGCCTCAACCCAACCTGTGTCTCTAACCAAGTAAATGTATACTTGGGTACCCAAGTGTAGTGGTTTCCTTAGTAGGGTGTGAGTACAAAAATCAGTAGGGAATCACCAATGTGTCCCTATACTAACTAGCATATATAGTGATATTTTCAGGTGATGTGATCAAATAAAATAAAGGACCACTCTAAAAAATAAATTATTGTCGATCATCAGGTTTGTGACCTTGATCGACTATACCTTCTTCATCCAGTGTTGGGATTCATCTGAGCATATCGCGATGACCATGCCTCCCAAGTGACATGAAGGTTTCAAATCTATGGAAACCTCAACCAATCCTCATGAATCTGGGGGGCCAACCCCTAATAGTCAATCTATGATCTCTAAATCCATGGCAGTCTGATATCATCATGAATTTGGGGATGAGACCTAGGGAATCCCTTTCCATGAGCTCCTTACTTAGGGAATACCCAATCATATCCTCATGAATCTATATATGAGGCCCAAAACATCCCTATCCATGAGCTCTCTACTTAGGGTATCCCCAATTATCCCCTCATAACTCTGGAGATGAGGCCTACGATAACTTTATCTTTGATCTCCAAATCCATGGAAGCTCAAATAATTTTCTCGACTCTGGGTATGTAGCCCACAATAGCCTATCTGTGAGATCCAAATCCATGATAACCTAATCATTTAGGCTATTAATCCAAGTCATCCTTCATCATACCCAAGCCCCAAATCCATGGTCTCTCTAGCACTGAGCTCCGTCTCTATGGCATCTCCAACAGTAACCGGATCTAAAACATGGAAGATCATCCTTATAACCTGGCTCTAATCATGGAAACAAAACCTTATTAAATCTGCTATGAGGACTCACTCTATAAGTGAAGTAAAAAATGCAAGGGTTGGCTGAACTCCTACGCCCACCATCCATGTCTATATCCCCTAGTGCTCCTCTATACAGTATGAGTTCCAAGGTGAAACATGTAACCATTAAACTTACACCACTCAGGGTCGGTCAGTCCATAGGGAACCCATTGGGTCCCCTCAATCTCAATATAGAAGAGGCACCCTTTCGGGGGTATTTAGTCTCAGTCACGGTCTCTTTTTAACACCCGATGGACTAGGTCATCGCATCCCATGGGGTCATTAAAAGGATAGCATGACCTTGTCTACTGCATAGGATCTCACCGCATAGGTGTCAGTCAATACATGGTCAATAGCCCATATCAGTCCTCAAAGTCACTCGGGGTCGGTCATCTCACCCAAACCTGACCTCGTTCAACCTAAACTACTACAAAACACACCTTTAACGGTGCTAAAATAGGCCTTTATCAATGCTAGAAAAGCACTGATAAAAGGTATCTTTATTGGTGAAAATAAAAGCACTGATAAAAGGACCCGTTTATTAGCGCTTTTATTTAGTGATGATAAAGAGACCCTTTATCAGTGCTTTTAAAAGTGTTAATAAGTATTCCCTTATCGGCACTTTAAAAAGCACTGATAAAGGATACCTTTATCGGCGCTTCTACAATGACTGATAAAGGATATATTTCTCAGCACTTTTAGAAGCACTGATAAAGATACTTTTATCAGTGCTTTAATAAGTATCAACAAAGGACTCCTTTATCAATGCTTTTACAAGTGCTGATAAAGTCTATCTTTATCAACGCATTTAGTAGCGCTGACAAAGGTAAACACTACAGTGTGATGCTATAGCACACTACAGTACTAAAAACAGGTGCGGTGTGTTATAACAACACACTGCATCACCAAAAATAGAATATAAATGACCAAAATAAGATACAAATACTGAATTTAAATGAAATAAAAATTTAACACAAATACAAGAAAAAAACACTATTATAGAGTATGTCATTGTTTTTTCACTAAAATTAATGTTATTTTTGAATAAAAAGACACACTTGGAGTAATTCCAATCACATTGTGTATCATATTGAGGTTCAGATGATTCTTACATGTCAAAATGACTTATGGATCTTTTCTCTAATGTACCAAAACAATCTGAAATCATTTTCTCGGTTTTGAGTATGTTAGTTGTTTTTTCCACTAAAATTAATGTCACTTTTGAATAAAAAGATTCACTTGGAGTAATATCAGTCACATTGTGTGTCATATTGAGATGTGTCTAATTCCTACACATCACAAATGACTCATGGATCATTTTCCTAAAGTACCAAAATAATCTGAATGTGTTTCCTTAGTTTTGAGTATGTCACTTATGTTTTTTACTAAAATGTCATTTTAAACTGGAAACACGCACTTTGAGCCATACAAGTGGAATTGTGTGTGGTTTTTACTTGAGAATGATTCATACACATCACAAATGAATTATTACTCATTATCCCAAATTATCAATACAATACGAGTGTGTTTACTTAGTTTTTAGTGAATGGCACTTTTTTGTATTAAAATGTCAATTTTAAACTGATAGTGGACACTTGGAGTCATATCGGTCACACCATGTATAGGATTGAGGTGTGATTGATTCATAAACATCAAAAATAACTTATGTATCATTTTCCTAAATTACTAAAACAATACAAATGTCTTTTCTTATTTTTGAGTATGTCAGTTTTTTCACTAAAATTAATGTCAATTTTGAATAAAATGGTGCACTTGGAGTCATACCGATCACACCGTGCATCAAATTGAGGTGCGGAAGATTCCTACACATCAAAAATGACTTATGGATCGTTTTCATAAATTACCAAAACAATCCAAATGTGTTTTCTCAATTTTGAGTATGTGAATTGTTTTCCGCTAAAATTAATGTCACTTTTGAATAAAAAGACGCACTTGGTGTCATACCGATCACACTGTGCATCGGATTGAGGTGAGTCTGATTCCTACACATAAAAAATGACTCATAGATCATTTTCCTAAAGTACCAAAACAATCCAAATGTGTTTCCTTAGTTTTTAGTATGCCGATTACAGTTTTCACTAAAATATCGTTTTAAACTGGAAACACACACTTTGAGTCATACAGGTGGAATCGTGTGTGGGTTTGGAATGAGACTGATTCATACATATCACAAATGAATTATGAATCATTTTACAAATTATCAAGATATTACAAGCGTGTTTTCTTTGTTTTCAGTGAAAGAAACATTTTTGTATTAAAATGTCAATTTTAAACTGATAACGGGCACTTAGAGTCATACCGGTCACACCATGAATTGGATTGAGGTGAGGCTAATTCATACACATAAAAATGACTTATGGATCATTTTATTAAATTAACAAAACAATATGAATGTTTTTTCTTGGTTTTGATTATGCCAGTTGTTTTTTCACTAAAATTAATGTCAGTTTTGAATAAAAAGATACACTTGGAGTCATACCTACCACACTGTGCATCGGATTGAGATGAAGCTGATTGTTACATGTCAAAAATGACTTATGGATCGTTTTACTAAAGTACCAAAGCAATTTAAATGTGTTTTATCAGTTTTGAGTATGTCAGTTGTTTTTTCTACTAAAATTAATGCCACTTTTGAATAAAAAGACGCACTTGGAGTCATACCGGTCACACCATGCATCAGATTGAGGTAAGTCTAATTAATACACATAAAAAAGAACTCATGGATCATTTTTCTAAATTACCAAAACAATAAGAATTTGTTTCCTCAATTTTGAGTATGCCACTTATATTTTTTACTAAAATGTCATTTTAAACTCGAAATACATACTTTGAGCCATAAAGGTGGCATTGTGTGTGGGTATGACATGAGACAGATTCATACACATTACAAATTAATTATCAATCATTGTCCCAAATTATCAAGAAAATCTGAGTGTGTTTTCTTAGTTTTTATTGAATGACACTTTTTTGTATTAAAATGTCAATTTAAAACCGATAATGGACACTTGGATCTGTACTAGTCACACCATGTGTCTAATTGAGGCGTGGATGATTCATACATGTCTGGATAATTTTCCTAAAGTAATAAAATAATATGAATGCATTTTTTGGTTTTCAATTGTTTTTTCACTAAAATTATTGTCAGTTTTGAATAAAAAGACGCACTTTAAGTCATATTGGTCACACCATGCATCAGATTGAGGTGTGGATGAATCCTACACATCATAAATGACTTATGTATCATTTTCCTAAAGTACCACAATAATCCAAATGTGTTTTATTGATTTTGAGTATGTCATTTGTTTTTTCCACTGAAATTAATGTCACTTTTGAATAAAAAGATGCACTTGGAGTCATACTGGTCACATCATGCGTTGGATTGAGGTGAGGATAATTCCTACACATCCCTAATGACTCATGGAACTTTTTCCTAAAATATTAAAATAATAATAATGTGTATCCTCGGTTTTGAGTGTGCCACTTATTTTTTTTACTAAAATGTCAATTTAAACTAGAAATGCACACTTTGACCCACATAGGTTGCATCATGTGTGGGTTTCACATGAGACTAATTAATACATGTCACAAATGAATTATGAACCATTTCCCCAAATTATCAAAAAAAGTGGTGAAAACATTATTTCAATAAGTCACCTAAAACTCTTGCACAATGGATCTTATCTTAAGTTACAAGTTTTGTGGGCACTTTTAAACAATATTTCTCAAAAAAACATGGTATGATCCTCATTATACTTCATTACCCAACAATTTTATTGTTGACAAGCCAATGCTTCTTATCCTACTCCACCTCAGTCTCCACCTTGGTCTTTGCCTCTGTATCCTCCTCCACATCGGTCTTCGACTCCAACTCTGCCTCTGCTCTGCCTCTACCTTCGCCTCCACATCCACCTTCACCTCTGTCTCCATCTCCGCCTTCAAAATTGACCAACAATTTTATTTTTTTCAATTCATTGCTTCTAAACAAATTTATTTCCTCCATTATTATTCTCCTTGATAAAGAGATCAAAAATAATATATAAGCATTATGACACTAATGTTTCACACCCCAAATATATTTTGAAGTTAAGAACTCATAATAGATCACAAACATAGTAGGCAATCACCTAAATTTGTTGTCATCATACATTCTAACAAAAAGTATGTTTCCCACTTGTCTCTAAACAAATTTATTTCTTCTTTTGAGTAACTAGGTTGTCGTTAATATTGATAGTACTGAGAAAATTTTAAAAAAAACAAATGATTATGAAATATATTTAATAAAATTGTAATTACCTTCAGAAATTACCTATTGGGGGATATTGGTCTTTTCATGATTTATTATTTCTCTCATAAATTTTCAAGCATAATATCCACAACCAGTGTCATTATCTTGTTTCGGACACTGCAGAAACATTGACCAAAATAAGTAAATTGTTTTGAAATGTTTTGATAGTTAAATATTTCTATATATACCCTAATTTTTTTCCATTAGTAGTAATTCATAGGCTTTATACCTTCAGAAACTGACTTCATACCATGATCTATCTTGTATTGAGTAACCGCCCTATCATAACAAAATTCTTGTTAAAACACAGACTGAACATATAATTCGAAGTTTATTTATAAAATGTTGATTTTGGTGTATTAAAAATTCACAATAAACATCATGTGTGGTCAGTTTGTTGCATATCAATGCATTGGATCCAAAAAATAAATATTTAGGGTGTCCAGATTGACTACTATTGGCATCTAGTGCATCCTAAAAAAACAAAAACAATTAAGTAATGAAAAAATTAAAAATATATTTTATGTGATTAGACTGTAGAGTTCTACCTTTTCATTGTAGGAATCAAAAAGAGTATGTAATCTGATGCTTTTTGATTAAACTCTCAGAGTAACTAAAATTTTTTCTTCTCAATTTTATTGTTCTCCAAATTAAGTTCCAGTATAGAAATGATATAGGGATTAATGAATCCAAATCATGCTTCGCACAATATTCCCTTTATATAGTTTTGATATAAATGACTATACAAAATATGAATAGTTATTAACTTTAATAAACATATTATCTCACTATTTAGATAGAAATATTATGAAAATGTACCTTATGTATGTATTCACAACTGAGATGCCTAACCATTCATGCTTGATAATCTCAGTTAGAGTCTCGAGACCAATTGTGTCTGTGAAGGAATATCCATATATTTTTTATTCATATTCAATGTAAGACATATTTTTATCTTTAAATGTGGTCTCTTTATGAAGTTTTAAAAATAATAAATGTTTCTCTTGAACTAGTGGGGTGAAGTTACTCTCAAAATTTTGTTTTTTTTCTTGGTCGATTCACTAGATTTTCTTGATTCGACCTTCCGTTTATCTGCTACTTTATCCATCTGTAATATCATACCTCACTTGAGACCTTTTATCATCAACTGATACATGTTTTTAATATGAATTTTTTTTTAAAGACGTACCTCATGTATTTTTATAAGATTATACAGCCATGCTATTGAAGTTTCAATAGCATCTTCGACCATTGTAATATCCAGACCATCAAGTGGAACAGGAAACTCATCAGTTGGCTCATAAGCTACCTCAATCCCTACTCTAATGTGATCTTGGGAGGTATTCATTATGTATATAGACTCCTAAGATATTATACATTGTACCCATCACAACATAGCGGTACGTGGGTGTTGACAGATACAAATCACATACAACTATACCTTGCAGAATTTTAGTAATATCAAGTTATCGAAAGTTGTTTGATTCAAATTTAGGAGAAAGAGTAATGAAAAAATTGATTACCCTAGGTAAGGTATACATTTGGGTGGAATTACTAGCATCAAAGTTGGTGGGATCATTTGTTTCATGTGCGAATCTTTTCTCCACCACCAGTTCACTTTGATCCTTTCTTATACATTGGTCTACCAAACCAGACCACAAAATAATATCTTACAATGAGTCTATTTGTGTCTACATTCATCTCACCATATTATATGTATCTTCCACTACTAGAAATCTGAACTTTCCCAATGATTTTATACCAACAGTTTGTAAAAACCATTGGTATAGGTCCCCTTTCCCAACGGTTTGGCCAAACCATTGGGAAAGCCCACTTTGAGGTCACTTTTCCCAATGGTTTGCCAAAACTGTTGGAAAAGGGTATGGATTTCCCAACGGTTTGGCCAAACTGTTGGGAAAATTCCACTTTATGGCCACTTTTCCCAATGGTTTTCCAAAACCGTTGGGAAAGGGTATGGCTTTCCCAACAGTTTGGCCAAACCGTTGGGAAAAGTCTACTTTGTGGCCACTTTTCCCAACGGTTTGGCCAAACTGTTGGGAAAAGTATACTTTGAGGCCACTTTCCCAACGGTTTGGACAAACCGTTGGGAAAGGGTGGGTACCTATCCCAGTGGTTTGGCCAAACCGTTGGGAAAGGTCCCCCATATACCAACGTTTCTCCTAGAATCAAAGGACATATACCAACGGTTGTCAAAACCGTTGGTATAGACCTATACCAACGGTTTTGACAACCATTGGTATAGGTCCTTTGATTTTTTATCGAATCTTCTTACCGAGAACATTATATAAATCAAAATTTAAAATAATTATGAGAATACATATATATATTTATGAAATTATGTTCATAAAAGTCATGTTAGGTTAGTGGTTAGGTCGTTCAATGATAAACTAGGGGTCTTGGGATCAAATCCCAGCGAATGTTTTTTTTTGAAATACATATACCAACGGTTTTATGGAACCATTGGTATAGATTTTCATATTACCTATACTAACGATTTTCCCAAAACTGTTGGTATAGACCTATCCCAATATCTTACTTGGCAAAGGTTCTCCAAATTGTTGGTATAGGCTATACCAATGGTTTGGAGGCCTATACCAACGGATCCAAACCGTTGGTATAGGTTAGTTTTCCAATATTGTTCATGTGGTTTTATTTTCTCAAAATATGTTTGAGGAGATACTTCAAAACGTAATCCTCTAACATGACCATATTGTTTAGGCCGTTTCAAAGCTACTGAAATTCACCTTTCTTCTGGTACGGCCATTACCAGTTCTTGTGTCTAAACCATATAAAAAAAATATAAACATATTTATTTTTATTTAATATTTCTATAAATCATAACTAATTTCAATTATTTCATAATTAAACATGCTTCCCATACTTCTTTTTTGTTTTTATCAACTAATTTACCCTCCTTATTTACACGAGCCTCCTTCTATATCACATGACGTGGGATGGAAATGGCTTCAGATTTTGATTCATCAATCTATATATAAATAAAGGAATGTATGTTGTTTCATATCACATAATTAAACTTTTATTGTTGATTTAAAATATATACCAATTTCTTTTCTAATGAAGCATACCCCATCCTTCCTTTGTGATAGGGGTACGTTGGTTTTGAGGAACGTTCTTTATTTTTATCACTCTTTCGTTGTTTCATAAATTAACAATTTTGAATCAAGTTGGATAAAATAAATAATGTCAAATAATATATTATAGACTAAAATGCACTTGAAATGATTTCTCATTGCAACAATTGATGAAAGTAGTTCATGTTTCCTACTTTATAATGAGTTCATAACTAAGTGGTGGGTGGGGCTTTATTTTCCCCCAGCATCCCTAAGATATAACTTCTTTAGAAGAGTCTGGAGGCCTCTATGGGATTTTTCAGTGACCATTAAGACAAATTTTTTATGTAAATATTTTAAAATAAATAAATTATGCAACGAATAATGAAAAATAAATCAATGTTTCATTATATAATTTTTCAATAAAATGTAGTGAGTATATTTTAACATTGTTGTTATATCTTTCCAAAGGATTTTCTTTGTTATAGGTTGGATGTGGCACCATGAGTCAATATTAATCAACTCATTCATCCTCATTGTGAACCCAAGATAACTAATGAATATTGACTTGTTAGGGTTAATAGGTTGGCTACATTGATTCCAACATACCACAAATTTTATACCATGACTTCTTACCTTGATAATTTTATTCAAAATTGTGATGTTGTGTCATTGTTTTTTTCATCAAAATGTTGTTGATCCCCTAATAATTCTATAGTTTCATCATTAACAGACTATTCTTCCTTGGGATTTGTAACATTGTCATTTGTAGAAGAAATTTTCTACATGAGTAGTCAAACATTTAATTTATCTTGAATAACAACAATACAATACACTTCATGCATAAAAGTCCACATTTTCATCCATTTTGCATGAAAATTGCTACTATATTGAACAAATATATAATAATTCAATTATCTAGTACAAATAAACTTTACTACCTTTATTTAATCCATCATGAGACGTTGATTGTCTTCTATCTCTTGATGATGGATTGGACTCTCTCTTTCAAACTAGTCTTCCTCCCATTATTATGGTTCCAAAGTTTCTTGATGACATACCTCTCGAACAGTTATTATTACATTTTTTTGTTTGATATTTATCTCCCATATTTTGTGAATATCCACCTATGTTGATTGAAATACTCTAAACAAAAGTCATCCCATGATAATTTTGGATGACTACTGATCAAACTAGTTCAATAAACATAGAAGAGATGGGGGATGAGTCTCAAGCAACAAAATGTAATAATAACTGTTCAGGAGATGAGATTCAAGTTGCTATTGAGGTTAAAAAATAACTTATATGAAATTTTAATTATGGTTTCTAACATATTACATTACAAAAATGAAGGAATGAACATTTAAATCCACATGACTTCCACTTGCAGTCATTTACTTCCACTCATAAACATTTATTGTTTGTCACTTCCTCTGAAATGTTTCTTTTTTTGGTAGGGATTAGAGGAGACACAAACTTGTGGTGGTATTGATGTGAGATGGATGGGAGAGATTTATAATCAGCTATTTCTCCAAGACACCAAGAGAAAGTATCCTGAAGATGAAGCTAAAAATAGGACCAGAGAGCTCTACTCATTATGGGAGGAATACCTTCGAGAGTTAGATTAGACAACTCATCGTAGTAGTATTCTTGTCCAAGTATGCTTAATTATAATAGGATCTAATGTGAACACACTCAAAATAAAAGTAATTTTTTATGAAGTGTTCTCAAAATTAACCGAGTGAGTCATATAAGAAAATTCATATCAAGAAACCAAACAAATTCATTCATTATGTTTTGATTAATTTTTTAGTGTCATTTTTTGTGTTCCCAAGAAGTAGTAAATGAGGAGGATGAAAGGCTGAATGAGTTGAAGAATTAGTTGGGATATACAGCATTCAAAGCCATGGTTGTGGCTTTGACTGAGATTAATGAATATAATCTGAGTGGTAGGTATGTCATCAAAGAACTTTGGAACCACAATGATGGGAGGAAGGCTAGTTTTAAAGAAGAAGTCAAATCCATCATCAAGAGATGTAAGTAAATAAAGCATCTTATGATGGGTTAAATAAAGGTAGTGAAAGTTATTTGTACTATAGTATTTAAGTATTATATCTATGTTTAATACGGTAACAATTTTCATGCAAGATTCATGAAATTGTGGACTTTTATGCATGGAGTGTATTGTATTGTATATCTATCTTACCAAAAAGAATATTGTTGTTAATAACATTATGAATAAGTTATAATCTCAAACCCAAATGAAATATAATATACTCATAAATTAAGAATAGGAATCTTTTGTGTCCTAAGACCATTAAGAATAATATACTAGGATTGTACCTATTACTATAGAAGAATCCTGTATAGCGTCATCTATAGACTAATTAGCCATAAACAATCTACCAATCATATCTAATGACCTTTCCTAGAAGGAATAGATCAACAGAACCATTAGAGGTTCCCCAACTAACTACATCGATAGAAATATTTCACATCAAAAAGGCAATAAGGATTAAAGTGTCTTAGGAACCTACACTGATGGAATCACTCAAAAAGTATCCTCAATTGAAGAGTAATTGGAATACCTACACTCTGATGGTCTTAAATAAATATATCTCACCCCACCCACATTTGACATAACTTCTGTCTACTCAAGGATTCCTCACCTTCAAATTTTGGATATTTTTTTAATCCACCATAAGATACCTCTAATAACATTCATCCCTTTAAAGGGTGAATTTTTTAACTTATGTTCAGTATTGATCTATAATTTTTTTACACTTATAAATGAAATTAATATATTCAATGCAATCCTAGATTTATTATTATGATATATTACCATAAAATCTTAGAGTAACCATAGATACTATATGTTACCATCATTGAAAATTATACCACATAACTTGAAGTAGATCTGTAATTACCTTTAGGACATGAAGATCAATATAAGTTCTAGCATAAAGTGGATGTTCATTGGATCCTTCCTATGCATATATAGGGATAAGAGTGGTGACATATTCTATATTAATGTAGAGATTCACATAATTTTCCCCTTCTAAAAAAATAATCTTTCAGAAATAAAGAAAAATAATCTATATTAAATGTGAACCCCCTACCCCTCTCTCTCATTCATTTCCTTTTTAATAAGTCTTTTCATACTTTAAATATAATTTAAAATATTCTAGAATCATTCTTTTAAATATAAGTATGAAACAACTAACTAATAGTATCGATAAAGGGGGTTACTAAATAAACCCAATCAATTAATAAGTTATATAAACCTAATCATCACTAATAAGTAAATAAGAATATGATATTTATTTATTATTCATGTTTCTATTAATATAAATTTATAATTGATTCTAGAAAAAAAATAAACAAATATGCATAAGAACATGACATTTCATATATTCTTACTGATTCCTACCTATCAACTCCTAAATAAGAGGCATGAGACTTGAGAAGATAGGTCAAGGAAAAAATAAACAAAAACAACCTAGTATTCATACGGTAACTCAAGTATCCAACATAATTATGTTATCCAGACATATTTATAGATTACTTATTATATATGGAATGTTTTTCTTTTGGATATAATCAATATCAATATCCCTAGTTTCACTCTGATTCCATTTTGTAACATGTTTTACCTAGTGTACCCAAATAGTTCCCAATTCAGGTCAGCACATCACCTCAGACAAACTTCTCAATCACTAAATTTGTGTGTCAATGCTAAGGGATATAGATAACATTAACTTTGTAGTATCATGTGGTTCAAAATCTATTTTATTTAACAATACAATCCCATGCACATATTTCGACCGACCATACCATATGAAAACATCATTATTTTTCTTTGAAACCATTGTCTATAGAGGAAAAAGATGAAATAGAAACACTCGTTGTATTTCAGTGGTGAGGATATGAGATGTAGGGTTTGTCGCGGTTAAGAACAGCACAAAAATAAAAAATACGAAATCCAAAAAATCAAATAACAATGGAGGAAAAGTAGAAAATAACATACATTGGATTCTAGCCTTGATTAGCTAGAGCGACTATAGAGGAGTCGTGTCGACAGTAGAGGAGTTCCGTGAGATCTTTAGAATCGCAAGTGACTGAGTCACGATTAGGGTTATTTTAAATATATTGGGAAGTATTTTAACAATTCTTTCATAAAAATATTGATAAAGATTCATTTTATCAGCACTAAATTTATAAGCACCGATAAAAGGGATCTTTATCAGCACTTTTTTAGTGCTGATAAAGATATATTTTAACAACATTTTTTTAACACTGATAAAGGATTTATAATTATAATTATTTAAATAAATTTATTAAAATTTTATAATTAATTATTTATAATTATATAAATATTTATTTAAAAAATAATTATTATTTATTTATAATAATTATAAATTTATAAATTTATAAATATAGTAAATATACATTTATAAATATATTTATTTATAAATATTTATTTACAAATAGATTTTTAACATTATTAGTGGATATATAATCTTAAATACATGCATTTTAAAAATGAGTGAAATTGAATAATTCAAAATGAGTACACTTTAAAAATATTGAAAAATGGATAAGTTTTATTAATTAAATATAAATTATTAAAAATAATATGTATATGTATATATATATATATATATTAAAGTAAAGATGAATAGATATTGAAAATACTAAAACACGGTAAATAAAATATATATATAAATAACAATAGAAAATGATCAAATTCAAAAATAAAATAAAAAATATTAAAAATATTAAAAATGAATACCCTAACTATAATAGTATTAAAAATAAATAAATAAAATTGACCAATTAAAAACATATAATACATTAAATGTATCATGTTATACTTATTCATTTTTATTAATAATTGATTCATTGATAAATTTTTAGATAATTTTGTAATTTATTCATTTTTATTTTTTTGTTTAATTATTAAAATATATTCATTTTATATATCTATATTTAATATATACTATTTATTAATATTTATAATCTATATATATATATTAAATTTATTTATTTTTATCAATAATTATTTAATTAATAAAACGTTTAATATTTTTCTTAATTTACTTATTTTAGATTTTTATTTGTTTATTTATTTCATTTTATTCATTTTAAATATCTATATATTTAATATATATTATTTATTAATTTTTAAAATGTGTGTGTGTGTGTGTGTTCAATTTATTCATTTTTAACAATAATTATTTAATCAATGAAATTGTTAATTTTTTTATTTTTATTTTTTTTAATTATTTTATTTTATTGTGGACCTTTATCAGTGATAATAAAGCACTAACAAAGATTACCATTTCTCAGTGCTTAATTTTTAGCACTGATAAAGGTTAACCTTTATCAGTGCTAAAATAAAGTACCGATAAAGGTTTCCTTTTATCAGCGCTGTTAAATGTCGGCATTCTTAAAGTCATGTTTTGTAGTAGTTCTATGGTCTATCCTCCTAGGGATGGTCACAATAGAAAAGAGTGTCACTCATTCTGTCCCTACCTCGACAAGCCTAAATATCCCGAAGTTCATAAGGGAGTCTCTAATGTCTCAAGCCCCTATACATGGGCTAAGGTTTTCATGGTCTAGCATCACCTCATAGGAGGTCTGGAAGCCAACAATGTCTCAAGGTCTCAGTGTTAGCCATCAGTGACCGAGGTATCAAGAAAGTACATAAGGGGTTGTTTGTGACCCATGGTTTTTACCATTCCAATTAAGCATTTTAAATTAAATAAAACATTTATTTAATTAAAGTAATCAGGGTAATCACCCTCAATGGCATGCTCGAACATTCACATGAAAAATAGATAAGATAAATGTCATAGGGTAAGTGTGCGAGACCACCTACCACATTTGGAGATTTTCCACTTTGATGCCAATGGACAGTAGTAGATTTCAAGGCCCTCCAAGTTTATATATCCTCATCCTTGTTCAATCAGAATCACCTCAAAGCCCCAAGATTCTAACTCATGAAGAATTGCTTGATCTATTAACATTCCAATTAAGATGGATAGGGTTACTGAATCTTATAGGTTTAGGAATTATGATATATTACTCGTTAAAGTTGATATTATTTACACTTAGATTAATAAGGTGGTTCTCTCAATGCCTGATGGTGATATCTATATTTATATAATCTATGAGAGACTCTCTGTTTTTTTCTTGAATTATCAAATAATTGGGCATGATAAAGAAAATTACTATAGAAATGTTATTTTTTTACACTGTTATTTGAAGGGAAATTCTGAGGGTATTTGTAGGAGACTATAGAAGGGATTGAAAAGTTTGTTTTAATATATTGGAAATGTAGGTATTCATGGGAAGGATCAAAATTCAAGTATTCATCCTCAGGAGTTAGAGCTTACCTCAAATGCAGATGTTGGAACTAGGTTGGGGGTTATTCATACTTTAAAGGATCTTGTACCTGGGAATGAGGGTGCAGGGCCTCTTAAAGGGAAAATAAGTTTCTCAGAGCTCATTTCTAGTACTACAAGCCCTTCAAATAAGAAAAAAAATTGGTCTGGAGTTTCATAATAATGTTAGGCATATGGTTTCTATTACGCATAAGGGTCATCCTAGCCTCTCAGTGTATTAAGTTGGTTTAGAGCCTGGGGGGACTAGTTCTCCCCAGCAAGGGAAATCCAATGGTGATCTGGAATGTAAGATGTAGGACTCAAATGATGCTGGAGTTGATTAGGTTGAAAAACAAATAGTGGAAGGCTGGCATATCTATTCATCTAATCTACTAAAGTATGTGAAAGTGCCTTATGAGTCTGGGATCCTACACAGAATGGAAGATCTGGTAGGACTAACTTGAATCATGAGGGTAATTTCAGTGAGGATCTTCAACCAAAGAAAAACTGGTTATTCCTTATGCTTCACGGGACCAATATGGCTCGGGTTTTCTTAGAGATCAGTATCAACTCAGCAATGTCCAACATATTAGCATGGACATTAGTGATTATTTTCGTGTGGGTTCGTAGATTCAGGAGGAGATCAACAATCAATGTAATTTAAGTAAAATTGAGGGTATATGGGAATACATGGAAGATGAGGATACATCACCTAAGATAACTTATAGCTATATTACTGCTAAAGGTAGTATGAAGGATTTTTACAACTTTTTAGCAGCTCCTAAAAAGTCCAGACCAAGGAAATATTGTTCTAATATTAATCCTATCATGAGAACTAGATGAACTTCTATTATAGAAGGGAGAATGACTCTAGTTAATTATTTAAGTTCCTTGGGATATAATTCATATTGATATAATGATCAAGAGGATTATAATCAGTTTGATTGTGATTTTTTATTTTTCATCTTGTAGTTTTTGGCATTCTCTAAATGAGGGTAGAATTTCCTTGTCTGGCCCCATTCTCACCATTTTTGTTGGTTTTTTATTTATTTTTAATAAAGGGGTCTTAGAACCTAAACCTTTTCCAGTACATAAAATATAATTAATTATTTAATTAAATTCAAAATTGGCATATTACTGGTTAACTTACTGGGTCATTCCACCATTCTGAAACCATTAGAAACATGGTGTGTTCCACTCCTGACGCATCCCCAGATTTAGGCCGCACAAAATTCCTAATTAATTTTACCAATTCAATATCCTGATAAATTAATTTAGGGAAAAAACCCCTTGAAAAACTCAAAATGGTGACATACCTCAACAGATCAATGCAAAAATGTAGTTGGACATCATCTTGGGATCTCCTCTTTCTATTCTATAAGGAATCTCTGAAGAAATCTAGTGATTTCACCATTCTTCGGTGAAATCGTTATTTCGACCTAAAATAAACATCTCTAAAATTAGTGATAATGAGTGGGGGTAAATGCAAGGAGAATTAAAGGAGGAAACTTACCTTTTACGTTGTTGAATCTCACACAAGAATTCCAAGAAGGGATAAGAATAGAGGGAGTGGAGGAGTCAGTCGAGACCCTCCTACATGCCACTACTATCCGAAGGAACCAGGAGGACCAAGCCCCTCTTAAAACTAAAAAAATCCCACATGATTCATGACATGAACTAAGGGTTCACATTGTGAATTTATAGAATATGCTTCTAGCCTCCCCTTTTCATATCATGAAACCCCTGGGCCGCACCCCATAAACCCCATTCACACCATGAATCACAATTCATGACATGAATGGACTATCACGTATGTTTTCAGCAGCCTGACACACCCATTCCTCCTATGATGTTCACTTGAACCCCCAAGACTTCCACTAAAACTTAAAACATGTCCAAAAACATCATTTTGGGATGTTAAAATTCTTTAACCCTCATTCCAATTTCCATATTTCAAAATGGCTCGTCCACTAATAGAGAAATTCAAATTCCTGTTGAAATCTCAACTTGTACAGACGTAGGTTATTATAATTACTAACATTAATAAATATTTTTTAAAATAATTTCCATAATTTTGATTAATAATTATCATAAAATAATTACATTTACATGTTTTAAAATAAAATTATTTCATCAATATTAAATATTACCCATCAAAAAAGTAAAGATAATGATAATTATTCTAATACTAGAAAATTGTTTTGAAATTGTTCAATTGTAGGCATTATGGATAATGAAAACATCGATTGGATGTGAAGAAAATGCATGAGTATAAAGATGTAAAATTTTTGGGAAGATGATTGTTAAGGATTGCGATGGTGAGATAAAATGAATCGATGACAATAGAACAAAATAAGAGAGAAATAACACAAGTATATGGCCAATAAAATCCCTACATTCCATTAAGATATCACTGTAAATATAGGGTACACATGACTTGATCTAACGGTCAATATTAATATCTAAAAATAAAATCCAATGGTGGCAATACCTAAGGTTTTATCCATATAAAGGGCTTTGTTGGGTAATGAAAAGTCTCCATTAATTCTAACTTTATGACATCCACACCATAAATTATCATTTATAAAACCCCCCTTAGATGTCATAATTTCATGGAATCTAATAAAAATATTCACTTAAAAATACTATGGAAAAAACAAGTGAATCCAAATTAACATAATTCCATGCTATGTTGCCTCATTAAAAACCTTATCAGGAAAACCCAATAGAAAAAACCTGATAAAGGGAAAAAATAGTACAATGTTCCCAACTTCCCCTCATAAATTCATGATATACTTTTCAGTCTTCGCATCCCAATTTTATAAATAAATTTCTCAAATGTTGAATTTGGAAATGCCTTTGTGAATAAATCTTTGAGATTATCACAATACCTTATTTGTTGGATATCAATCTCACTATTCTTTTGAATGTCATGAGTGAAAAAGAATTTTGGTGACATATTATTTGTTCAATCACCTTTAATATACCCACCCTTCAACTATGCTATGAAAGAAGCATTATCTTTATATAATATAGTGGGAATATTATTATTCATATATAATCCATAGATACTTTTAATATTATTAATAATCGATCTCACCCAAACACATTCTTGATTTGATTCATGAATAGAAATCAACACAGAATGGTTGGAAGAAGCTGTAAAAATGGTTTGTTTTGTTGAACGCCAATAAATAGAAATTATACCATATGTAAATAAATATCCAGTTTGAGATCTTGATTTATGTGGATTAGAAAAGTATCCAACATTAGCATAACATACCAACTTTGGTTCTAAAAATTTGGAATAAAGTAACCCCCGATATTCAGATCCTTGAAGGTATCTTAATACTTGTTTGACACCATTACAATGTCAATGAGTGGGAGAAGAACTATAACTTGAAAATAAATTTAAAAAAAATGATATATCTGGCCTTGTATTATTTACAAGGTGCATCAGTGCTCCAATATCACTTAGATGTGGTACGTCGGGACCAATTAGTTCTCCATTATCCTCTCATGGTCTAAATAGATCATTATCTCGATCAAGAGATCATACAATCATTGGTGTACTTAATGAATGCGATTTATTCATATTAATTATATGTAGGAATTTAGTAGTATATCATGATTGATGAACAAAAATTCCTTCCTTAAGATGTTTATTTTTTAAACCAAGGAAGAACCTTGTATTTCCAAAGTCTCTCATTTCAAATTATTTCATCAAATATTCTACAACCTTGGAAAGTTCATCATTAGTCCCAATAATATTTAAATTGTCAATCTATACTACAATGATCACAAATTCAAACCCAATCCTCTTAATGAAGATGCATGGGAAAATTGGATCATTTTTATAACCTTCCTTCGTCAAATATTTATTCATATAGTTATACCGCATACACCATGACTACTTTGATTTATATAATGATTTATTCAGCTTAATTGAATAAAGATCTTGAGATCCAATATATTTTTCTGGTAATTTGAATCCTTACAGAATTTTCATGTAAATATCATTATCAATATCAGCATAAATATATCAATTTATAACATCCATCATGTGTAATTCGAGTTGCTCATGTATAGCTATTTCCATGAGATATTGAAAGGTTATCACATCAATTATAGGAGAGCATGTTTCATCATAATCAATCCTAGTTTTTTTGTGAGAATCCTTGTGTAACTAGTTGTGATTTATATCTCATGATTTTATTATTTTAATTTCTTTTTCTAAAAAATACCCATTTATATCAACAAGTCTGATCCCTTTAGGGGTTTTCACAATCGACCCAAAAACCTTACATTTAGCAAGTGAATCGATCTCAGATTGGATTGTGACTTTCCATTGATCCCAATCTAGTCTTTTGCGAGATTCATTAATTGTTTTAGGTTCTTGATCCTTATCCATAATTTCAAGGGCTACATTGAATGAAAATTTTTTATCAATAATGGTCTTCACTCAGTTCCAACATCTTTTGATGTTGGTGAAATTTATTAAAATTTCCTTTTGATCGTGATCATGTAATTCTGGTACATTTACATTCTCTTTGAGTTCATTTATATCTTCAATCAACATAAGTTTTTTCCTTTTCTTTGATAATGAATTTTATCTTTTTGAACTAAGTGGTCTCCCACGCTTCAGGTGTGGATTGGAAGCATTATTAGTAATACCATCAGATTTTCCTTTAGGGATATCTATTATTAATGGTGCATTCACAGCAGGTATATATGATTTTGTAACCCATTTTGAATCAATGAATGCATCAGGTAATCGATTTACTAATTTTTTCAAATTAATGATCTTTTGAACTTCAAGTTTGCTCATATTTGTATAAGGATCAAGATGTAACAATGAATTTGTCTTCCATGATATTTCTTTTGAAGTCGATTTATTTTCCCCTTTTAATGTTGGAAATAATTTTTCATCAAAATAAAAATAAGAAAATATTTCTATGAATGCATATCCTATCATAATCTCAAGATATTTAATGATAGAGGGAGATTCAAAACCAACATATATACCCAATCTTCTTTTGGGGTCCCATTTTTGTTCATTGTGAAGGTATTACGGGCACATATACTACACAACTAAATATCCTTAAGTGTGAAATATTTGGTTCTTGGACACAATTTAATTACAAATGGGAATAATCATGATAGTTTGATGGCCTTATTTTAAGTAGTGTTGTTTCATGCAAAATTTTGTGTCCCCATGCCGAAATGGGTAATTTAGTTTTCATAAGTAGTGGTCAAGTGATAAGTTGTAATCATTTTATAAATGATTCAGCTAGACCATTTTGGGTATGAACATGAGTTACAGGATGTTCAACACTTATTCTCAATGACATGGAATAATTATTAAAATCATGTGATAAATACTCACCAACATTATCAAGCCTAATATGCTTGATTGAATAATCTGGGAATTGTACCCTTAACCTAATTATTTGGGCAAGTAAATTCACAAATGGCAGGTTGTGAGTGGATAATAAACACACATCAGACCATCTTATTGACGCATAAATCATGATCATAAAATATCTAAATAGTCCACATGGTGGGTGAATTGGTCCACATATATCACCATGAATTCGAGTCAGAAACATAGGGGGTCAGTCTTGATCTTCGATGGTGATAGTCTTATAATTAATTTACCTTGAGAACAAGCAGTGCATGATAAATCATGGGGTGTAAGAACCCTTTTATCAACCAATGGCTAACCATGAATACATTTAATTATTTTCCTCATCATTATTGATCGAGGATGACCCAAATGACCATGCCACTCTATAAATGTATCATGGTTGGTAAACTTTTGGTTTACCATATTTGATTCGATTGTACAAATATTGATGAACTACAATCCAGATGGAAGTCTTGAAAGCTTCTATTGAATCAATTTTCACTCATTATTAATGTTTGTTATATAGAGGTATTCAATACCTCCTTCATTCATAGTCTCGATGTGATGTACATTATCACAAATGTCTTTAAAACTTAGTAAATTATGTCGAGACATGGGAGAAAACAAAGAATTATTTGTCATGATTTGTGTACCACCAGGTAGATATGTTTTTTCTCTTCCAAATCCTTCGATTAATTGCGCACTACTGATTAATGTACTTACATAAGCACTCCCCATTTGAAGGGTGATAAAATACTTCTCATATTTAAGAATTGTGTGCATTGTGGCACTATTGATGAGGAAAATATCTTCATTATGGAAATTATTCCCAACAGATTGATTTATATCATCCATTTCTATTAAATAAAATAAAACATACATATAAGAAATGAAATAAAAGAAACAAAATAAAACATGTGACATTCATTTTAAAAACATTACAAAAATCAAAGTTCATTTCTACTACAAGCATTCATGCATGATCTATACACTCAACACCTTTAGGGTGTACAAAATAATCAGAAATATCAAATTTCATAATATCATCATCATATTTCAAGGCTTGGTTAGTAAAATTCGCGTCAATGCTCTTTTCCTTCCCTTTGATAGATTGTTGATAGAGATCAACAAAATGTTTCGGCATACAAGACCAATGTCTCCTTAT
Organism: Viscum album; assembly: GCA_963277665.1. Lineage (NCBI taxonomy): Eukaryota > Viridiplantae > Streptophyta > Magnoliopsida > Santalales > Viscaceae > Viscum > Viscum album. Next base: position 2,057,160,891 of record OY728156.1, on the reverse strand, counting down.
GCCACATCGAAAACATTCACTTTCATCGTTCTTTGCTTTATTGGGTTATGACAGTTCATTATTGGACCACTTTTGGTGGTTCCCTTTCCCCTTATCATATGGTGTATGACCAGATCGAGCAAATGGATTTCCTCAACCTTAATATGGGACCCACCTCCTTTCTATGCCTTGAATTTAATTAAAGTTTTTACAGCAGCATATATGACATAATCAGCATGTAAAGTCACAGCTTGAAAACTAACCAGATACACCCGTGCATCACAAGGCATAAATTTAACAGTACAACACAACAACTTGCAAGGAAATATACATATCATATCAACCTCAGTGTATAATTCATATTTAAATAATAAACAGTTTAGCAAAACAAGTGTCAATGATCCAACAATTGAAATTCATGTTCAAGAAACTATTTATTTAATTTAATTATAATAAAAAGTTGCTTCGTAACACATGCAATTAATCGAACAATAAACTCGGCTAATGACAGAATACACCGATCATGTCGGCATGCCCAAAGGGGTGTCTAACTTTGTTTCAATAATTCAAACAACTATTTATTTAATTTAAAAACAATAAAAAGGGGTTGCGCAATACCCGCAACTAATTAAATTAATAACCCGGCTAATAGGAAAAAATACACCGACTATGTCGGCACACCCAAAGAGGTGTCAGATATTATTGCAATCATTCAAATAAATTAATTTAATATGATTAAGGCTACAACAATTAAACAGAACCATTAAAGTAATTAAAATGGGTAAAATTGCACAAAGCTGGTAAGCACCGACTAACAGCACAATGGTGCGTTTTTTATAAATCACAATGAAATGGAGGAAAAGCGAGTAGGAACCCTACCTTGTAGTCTTAGATGAGTCTAATATCCACAGTAGACTTTGATTTGACCTAAAATGGATAAAAACAAAGGATTTTAGAAAAACCCCAAAATAGGGTAAGAATCTTCTGTGATGAACTGTGCACAGAATACTCAAAAGAATCGAACGATTCCACTTGCTCAACGTTAGCATTTCCCTAAGGTTTACTTCACACCTAACGGTGAAGGAATCGTACATTAGATGGAGGAGTAGCGGCCTTCCAAAGGGACTGCTGGTTGGTGTGATGGGATTGAGGGGTGCGACGTGATGAGTGGGAGAGGAGAGAGGAGAGGAAAAAAGAAAAGAGAGAAAAGAAAGAAAAAGAAAAGAAAGGAAAAATAAGAGAAAAATAAAAGATAAGTAAATAAAATAAAAAGATAAAATAAAAAAAAGAATGGAAAGGAAAATAATAAAAATAATTAAAAACAGGAATCCCCCATTTTAATTATTTTCATTATTTCCCGTAACCCCCTCTTTATTTTATTTCAAAATTTCTTTTTATCCTTTCTTGATTTCTTTTAAATCTTCTTTAAATATCTTATTACTCTTTTCTAATACTTAATTAATTATTTAAAACTTGAACACCGCATCAAAGCGCGACGTGACATTTTTCATGAAACATCTGTAATTATTTAAATTAAATAAAAAGTTGTCCGGGACTCGCAGCGAGGTGCGCAGGCACGCGCCCCGGGTCGCTTAATTAATTAGACTACAATAAAGTAAAAATGGTCCGTACTTGATTAAGGTCGGGACGTTACAACATCCCCTCCTTAAGACAACTCCTCCCTGAGTTTCCCTTTCGAGGGTAGTGGAACGTCGCCAGAGAAGAGTTTCGACCACTGCGCACGTGCATCCGTCTCTCACTCCCAGGTCTCGTCCTGAACGCGTCCGTGTTGCCACAACACCCGGACTAGTGGGACTGACTTTCCTCGGAGGACTTTCATGTTATGGTCGACGATACGGATCGGATGCTCCGTAAATGATGCATCAGCGTCAAACTCGATGTCGTCAAGATCAAAAGAATGAGACAGGTCTGGATGATATTGTTGAAGCTAAGATACATGGAAAACATCGTGCATGGAATGGTACCTCTGAGGTAGCAGTAACCGATAGGCTACCGGCCCAACTCTCTCCACTATCTCGAATGGCCCGACGTATCTCGATGATAACTTCCCTTATCTCCTGATCTGTCATGACCCAACCTCAGAGAAACATGCAGAAAGACTCGATATCCCACCTTGAACTCCAGAGGTTTGTGGAAACGATCGGTATAAGACTTTTTCCTGGACTGAGCTGTAGTCATACGCTTCTGAATCATCTGAACTTGCTCAGAAGTATCATGAACGAGATGAGGACCCAACAGAGCTGCCTCGCCTGATTAAATCCAGTATAAAGGAGAACGGCACAGTCTACCATAGAGAGCCTCGTACGGAGCTATTTGGATTGTCTCCTGGAAGTTGTTATTATAGGTAAACTAGAAAAGAGGTAAATGCTTCTCCCAGTAACCTCCAAAATCAAGGATACAAGCTCATAAAATATCCTCTAACACTCGTATAGCTCTCTCGGATTGCCCATCGGTCTGGGGGTGATATGCAGTACTCAGAAGTACCTGTGATCCCAGCACCTTTTGAAACCCTTGCCAGAACTGTGAAGTAAAATGGGAATCCCTGTCCAAGACAATATAATGAGGTACACCATAAAGTCTCACAATTTCTCGGATATACAGCCTTCTCAACTCATCAATCGTAAAGGTCTCTCGGATAGGCAAGAAGTGTGCAACCTTGGTCAACCTATCGAAAACCACCCATACTACATCGCTGCCTCAAGGAGATCTTGTCAAGCCTATAAAGAAATCTATGGTGATGTCATTCCATTTCCATTCAGTAATGGATAGAGGTTGTAGGAGTCCAGCAGGTCGTTGGTGCTCTGCCTTCACCTGTTGGTAGGTAGAGCATCGAGTGATGAAACCTGTTATCTGCTTTTTCATACCAGGTCACTAATACTGTTGACACATGTCTCTATACATCTTGGTCAGACCAGGATGAACTGCCCAAACCAAGGTGTGATATTCCTTCATCAGCTCTTCTCGTATACCTGAAGGTACCCATACACGGCCATGGTAAAGGAGAGTTTCACTACCATCAATAACCAAACCAGGAGGTGGGTTCTCTCCTGTAACACTTTCACTCAAAAGGAGACCCTCAGGGTCAATCAACTGTTGTCTGCGGACTTTCTCTAGAAGAGAGGATGTCACTGTAAGAGCTGATAGAACTGGTTATCCACTCTTCTCCTGAACCTCCAGATGAATCTCTAAAAACAAGGCCATCATCTTCCACTCACTGTTGGCTACCTACATGGCCTGAGTTTGTGTCTTACATCTTAAAGCATCCACCACAGCATTACCCTTACCAGGGGTATAAGCAAGCTCAAAATCGAACGACTGCAAGTATTTGACTCACCTGTGTTGCCTTAAGTTCAAGTCTCATTGAGTGGAGATATATTTCAAGCTTTTATGATCCGTGTAAACAAAAAATCTCTCACCCAACAAATAGTGTCTCCAACAATGTAGAGCATAAACAACAGCTGCCAACTCAAGGTCATGTGTAAGATAGTTCTGCTCGAGAGGTCTCAGTTGGATGTATCTATAAGCCATGACTCGATCACCCTGCATCAAAATTGCACCCAATATAATTCCTGAAGCATCACAATAAACTGTATAGCTCTTACCAGGTTCAAGAATAATCAGGATCGGGGCTGAGGTCAGTCTTCCTTTTAATTCCTGGAAGGACTTTTCACAAGATTCTAACCAGATGAATTGTACACGTTTCTTAGTCAAGGTCGTGAGAGGTTCTGTTAAGTGGGATAAATCCTAGATGAATCATCTATGATAGCCAGCAAGCCCCAAGAAACTGCAGATATCGAAGACACTCTTGGGTTGCTCCCATAAAACCACAGTGCTCACCTTTTCTGGGTCAACTCATACCCCTGATTCAGATATAATATGACCCAAGAAGTGTACCTTATCAATTCAAAAGTAGAATTTACTAAGCTTAGCATATAGATGGTGCTCTCTCAGTGTACTCATCACGATATCAAGATGGGTTGCATGGTCGTGTCTGGAATGTGAATACACTAAGATGTTGTCCACGAAGACTACCACAAAGGAATCAAGATACGGATGAAAAACCTGGTTCATCAGGTCCATGAATATTGTCGGCGCATTCGTGAGGCCGAAAGGCATAACCAGATACTCGTACAAGCCATGCATGCTTTGGAATGTTGTACGTGGTATGTCAGATGGTCGCACATGCACCTGGTGATATCCCGACCTCAGATCAATCTTAGAGAAAATAGTTGCTCCCCGAAGCTGGTCAAAGAGATCATCTATACAAGGAAATGGATATCGATTCTTTACCATGAGCTGGTTGAGTCAACGATAATCCATGCATAACCTTAGGGTACTGTCTGCCTTCTTGGAAAAAAGGACAGGTGAACCCCATGGTGATGTTCTAGGTCTGATGAAACCCTTAGCCTCAAGGTCTTCAAGCTACTTTTTGAGTTCATGTAGCTCTGTTGGCGCCATCCTATAAGGAGTAATAGACACTAGTGTCGCACCTGGAATGAGATCAATAGTGAACTCCACATATCTCATAGGAGGTAAGCTAGAGAAATCATCAGGGAAGACGTCCCTAAAAAATCCACCACTGGATGGAATTCAACTAGTTGTGTTCCCTAATCGCTCACAAAGAGACTTGCCAACTGAGTGGTCACTCTGCCCAACCCTGTATATTTAGACTTAGCTCGATCTGTCTATAGGTCCCATTCTCCTTTACGAAGATATGTGTCACCCTTAGGGGATGTGAAGGACACCCGACGACGATAGCAATCCACTTGGGCATGGTAAGGAGAAAGCCAGTTCATACCAAGAATGACTTCGATGTCAGACATATCGAGGATATAGAAATTCCAAAAAAAATGGTACCCACCTATCTAAAGGGGGAACTCTTGGCACTGGTGTATGCCCTTTATCCTGACCCCAAGAGGGGTGTTGAGAGACATGATTTCGTAAAGGTACTCAATTGGAAAACCAAGACTTTCAAAAACAACAGCAGATATAAAGGAGTGTGATGCTCTGGTATCAAAAAGAGTAGAAACTAAAGTATAGACTACTAGAATAGTCCCTCTAACTATAGATGGCCCTGCACTCTGCTCCTCTAGTGCTGATTGCACTGCATACATGGGACCTGAGCCACGACCCTGATACGCTGCCTGGTTGGCCTGAGCAGGTCCACTCTGCTAACACTGATAGTCTGGAACTTGATTTCCTCAACCATGACCTCCACCATTTCCTCAGCCTGATCGACCGGTGGAAAAAGAACTTCCAGCCAGTTGTGGAGTCATAGATCCCATACCTGACGGAGGTGCAGGTGCGGATCCTCTACCATTGGATGCTGAAGAGAAGGAACGGCAGAAATGCTGAAGGTGACTCATCCTTCCACAAGCTCGGCACTCCTTCGAATCTCTCGTGCATTGTGGATTCTTGTGACCATCCCTGCTGCACTAATAACATGTGACAAAGATATCAAGACGTGCTATTTGGATAGGATTTCCCCCACGTGCACTTTCAAAACGACGTTTCCTGCTGCCAGAAGAGCCATCACCCTGTCTCGGAACTGAACCGCCCTGGCTTGCTGGTTTAGCTTCCCTGATATTTCGCTCTGAGATCAGAGTCTGATTCACGATCTCTGTAACAGTGGTCAAACAGAAGACGTTCACCTGTGAGTAGATGGTATACTCAAGTCCGTCCTCAAAATGCCTCATGGTAGTCTACGCGTCACCAATCAGAGATGGGGAAAAATGTTGAAGTTCTGTGAAACGAGTAGAATACTCTAACACAGTCATAGAGCCCTGCTGAAGATGTAGGAACTCCCGCACATGATCATCTCTCAGAGTCTGCGGAAAAAAGTGATTGTGGAAGGCTGCTTGGAAATCGACTCAAGCCATGTCACTGGCCTGCTCAGCCTGAGAAACAACGTCCCACCAGTGTTTGGTGGTGTCACGAAGCATGTAGACTGCAATCTTGACCCTTCACTCTGGAGGTGTCTCAAGGTGGTCGAAGATAGACCGTACAGCTTTTATCCATGATTCTGCAGCATGAGGTCCGCCACTACCCAAGAAGGTGGGAGGGTGTTGTTGCAGAAAGTCCCACGTAAGGTCTGTCATAGACGGGGAAGGTCTGGGAATATTCTGAACTGACTACATAAACCTAAGGATACTATCCCTAAACTGAGTGTTAGGGTCCCTCGGAAGATCGACGGGATGTAGTGCCATAGGAGGCTCTATGAGAGGAACCATGGGTGGTTCAGGACCCACCATCTCTAGAAATGCGCTCATTGCCACTCTCCTGAGACACAGCACGAAGACGTCGCGGCGTCATTTGTCTAAAACAGCCAAACACACCCTTATAGAAGGATTAAAGAAGGTGAGAAAACAAGTAGGGTGCAAAAGAGGTTAGGTACATAGCCTGTCTCTGAGCATTAAACAACAGACAACCTGCATCAAGAGCTGGATTTCGATATAGAAGAGACAACTAAAAAGGATTACTAAACAGTTCTGCATCCCACTCCTAGGTTGAGTCAGGATAACATATAACAGACTAACACAGCCTTATATTTAATAAACCAACAATTCAAAATTCTACCACTAGGTATAACAACACTCACATGCAACAGGAAAATGCATGCTGAAAGTAGATATGACATGGCAATATGCATGGCATTTAAATCCTATAGTGATCATCATGATGCATGGGATGTTTTTCCCTCGTATCATCAGGCTGTAATGGTAAACCCATTATTTCAATAATACCATCATAATAACAATGCAATACAAGTGAGTCACCCAAGGTGAAATCATATCAACAGTAACTCGCATAATCAATAACTACAATCCCAACCCAAGAATTTGAGTTTTCCCCTGTATATGGGTTAGCTACATCCAAGCACAGAGTACATCCTCAATCTCTATATCCTAGTCTCCTGTCTAACCCAAATAGTAAGACAAAAGGAAAAACCACCTATGATGTCACTTTGTAACATCCCGACCCGGCTCACCTCTAAGACGGTGGCCGGACCGGTGCGTTACATAACCTCAAGCGCATCTCCCCGAACGCCAGAGGCTGCCAACTAGCCGCGAGGACCCTTTTTGTGTTCATGGGGGGGACTATTCCCTCATAGGTAACAGATAATATCACAGTGCACTACCACAAAATAGGGCAAGGGAAGCATTGCCCTTTATCAGTGCTAAACAGAAAGCACTGATAAAGGGGTATGCCTTTATCAGCGCTATATAAAACCGCTGATAAATGCTACATTTATCAGCACTAAAATAAACGCTAATAAAGGGTACACCTTTATCAGCACTTTTTTTAGCACTGATAAAAGGTAACATTTATCAGCGCTTTTTTTAGCACTGATAAAGGTATCTCTTTATCAGTGCTAAAAAAGCGCTGATAAATAAATGTTTTATCAGCACTTTTATTTTAGCGCAGATAAAACATACCTTTATCAGCGCTTTTAATGAGCACTGATAAAGGTTCTGTCGGTTTGTATTTAATAACCCTAACAGGCCATCCTCGCTCGCACGAGTTCAAGCTCTTGCGGAAGCTGAACCAGGCCCCTCGCCGCCGCGACCTCTTCCTCCTCCTCCTCATCCTCCTCATCCTCCTCGTCCTCCCCGTCCTCCTCCTTCCTCCTACTCATCCTCCTCCTTCTCCACCGCCGCTGCCGCCTCCGCCCCCGCCCCCGCTGCCGCGACCGCCGCTGCCTCTTCCGCCTCCACCGCCACTGCCGCGACCGCCGCCGCCTCTACCATCGCCACCGCATCCGCCTCTACTGTCGTCACCGCCTTTTCTGCCGCCGCCACCTCTACCTCCAACGCTACCTACGCCGCTACCACTACCATTATTGATATTCATTTTCAGGTAAATTTTTTTTCTACCGCTTGAATTGAACATGTGAAATCCTGATTTAAGGTGTTATTGCAAGAGTCAGTGAATTATTGATATTATTGAGTTCTTTATTTAATCCTTGCAACTCAATAAACACCTATTGAATCTTTTTTTCATGGGTTAGATGTTCTTGAACTCTTTTATGGACACCCCTTGAGTGTGCCAAGTAAAATTATCCCTTTAATGTCAAATTATTAATTGCCCTGAACACCTATTTATCTTATGTCAAAGCTTTTAAATGAGGTTTCCCTTGATACAAGGGTATATAAATGGAATTAAAGACACATTATAGGTGTTCGGCCTAGATTCTTAATGGAATTTACCATGTAGGAAATTTCCATGTTGATTATGGACCATTTTGAAGACCATATGAGCCTTATTAGTGAATTTTCCATTCTTGGTAAAATTGAATGTGTAATAATCATGAGGAATGAATTTTACATGATGGATTTATTTTAATTTAATGAATTAATTAAATGAATTGAAATTATCTATAATGGGTTGAAAGGGAACACCATCTACTTCATGTTATATAGAATGATAATTGTGTATTTCATTTCTTTGAATGAAATTGTACATGGATAATGGGACATGTGAGATGTTTTTCTTCATGTTTTTTAATATAAATATGAATGTGAATAATTCTTTACTTATACAAATGGTCCTAATTAAATTGATGGATGGGAGGTAATTCCCCATTCTAGTTAAAATTAAAATACACCTTTATAGAGGATAACATAAGATGGTAAGGTAATTGTTGAGAATATAGGAAAATCACACTCCCTTACATCGGGTGTTGAGTATAACATATCGCACCACAAATACTAATAGGATGTTGGGATTTTTTTCACCACACCAATTTCTTAGAGTTATTACATGATGGCTTACTCCCCATCCCGAGTTCCATCTAGTTCACATTATTTTATGATTGATCACTATTATGGTTGGATTTCTTTTCTCGAGGTATGTGATCCTTCTGATTCCTATTTGGATTTGTTTGCACCTATGGTTTGGATAAAAATTAGTGATCAGATAGTGATTTCTATCAATAAATTTAAATTTATTTGCATGCATTGTCTTTTGGGGTTTGTGGGATGTGGTAAATGGTGTACTCGGTTTTAGATTATTTTATTCTCATGGGTATCCCCTATTTTATGTTTTCTTTTCAGTTGGAAATCTCCTCTGTTGTGCGCCTCTCCTCTGCCATGTACGCACCTCTGTCATGTGCTTAACGACACCTTAATGGTGAGTTTTCTCCTATTACTCATTGGTTTCCTCTTGTTCTCATGTTATTACTGTTTGATATTGATGGTTATAATGTGAAATGTACGGGCTAAACGCCCTGCTGAAAATCGTGGTCGTTGGTGGTCCTTGTTTGCGCACTAAATGAATTGAATGTTGGTTGGTTCTTGTTGAACATTGGAATATATAAATTGGTAATTTAAGTATACTTTACTTATGAATGAACACCCTAGGATGATAAAACTTTTGTGATAACCCCTGAATTAACAAACAAAATTGAATAAGGGATGCTTTGTAAAATCTAAAATTTTGATTGTTTGGTTTGTATGGTGTTGCGATTGTGATCACGATTGTGTTTTTGTATGGTGTTTTGGTTGTTGTCATGATTGATATTCCATTTGTTTTCCATGTTGTAGTTCGTCCACTATTAAATATCAATCCAAACTTTACCCATTTGAATGACACCACCACTTTTTTACTAGTGAAATTCCACTGAATCCTAGAAAACACTTCTAGAGGACTCTATGAGACACATTAAAATACATGGAACATGCTTCACCATACATGGATTTCATATAGATTTTAATTCCACACAACATTTATCTCCAAAATTTACACCACATGACTAATCTTCTGACTCAAACTTGGAATAAGTTTCATTTTAAATGTTACATGTCATGTGAACCTAGGTCACACACAATGTATCTCCAAGACATATGCTTTAGCATGAAACCATGTACATGCCATGAAATAATGGTAGAACCATATGACATGTGTTTTAATTCACTCACACCATGTATAGATACCATAGAGACTTGATGTGTATAGACTATACACCCCTAGTGGTCATGTAAGGACTACACACCGTGTATTCCACAAAAATGTGATGCATAGCTGGTGAGGTGAATCAATATGTATCTAAAGTACATGCCTTTAGCTCAAGTTTTTCTAAATTTCATGTATTTTCAAAGGCATCATTCAGTATTTGTAAGACTAACTTGGAATAAATTTGATATATGTCAGATTAAATCAAGTATCTTATACATACACGATGTTCACCCTACTGGACACACCATGTATATGGATTTCGCATGTGTTTAAAGGCATTTGTACCATGATTTGTTTTTATAAAACCCAAACAATTCTACCTGATTAATTAAAACATAATATTAGGCAAGTTCAAGATCGAACCCATAAAGACGATGAATATGAATAAAGAATGGATGAATGTCAATCGGTTGATAAAAGAGTATGAAGATGGCATGAAAGAGTTTATCAAGTTTGCAGAAGATCATGCATGTGACCCTTATCAAATCCTTTATCTGTGTTTATGCTATTGTTATTCAAGAAAAATTAGTCCAGAGGAGTTGGAAGAACACCTGATCTATCACGGAATAGATCGAAGTTATACATGTTGGAATAAACACGGGGAAAAAATGAATGTATGTAGTGACTTAGAGAACTCGACATTTTATAGATCATCTGATATGATTAGAAGCGTGAACAGTGAAGACGATCGTATGGAGGGTGTGATTATAGATGTGAATGATAATGAAGATCGTATTGAGGAAATTACAAGGACAGTTGAAGATGAACTTTGTGATTGCCCAAAATTGTTTAAGAAGTTAAAGAGTTGTGCAAAAATGTTATTGTATGCTGGTTGCACTAAATATACAGCATTTCCATCCGTATTGAAGTTGTATAATTTGAAAGCAGGCAACAGGTGGAGTGACTCCAGTTTTACAGAACTACTTGCTCTCCTAAATGACATGCTCCCAGAATATAATGAACTCCCAAGCCGAACATATGATGTCAAACGAATGCTACAATCGATGGGTATAATCTCTGAAAGAATACGTGCTTGTTTGAATGAATGTATATTGTTTCGCAAGGACCAAAAGTCACTTAAATAATGCCCAAAATGTGGTGCTTCCCGATACAAGAATATGATTCTAGTCCTACAAAAGTTGTATGGTACTTTCCAATCATTTCTAGGTTTAGACGCCTATATGGAAGTGAGGAGACTGCAGGACAATTGACATGGCATGCAGATACAAGAATTAAATATGGGAAACTACGTCACCCAGTAGACTCTCCTCAGTGGAAGAGAATTGATCACGAGTATCCTGAATTTGGGAATGAGCCAAGAAACCTTCGTCTCGCATTATATACAGATGAGGTGAATCCTTTTGGTTTTCAAAGCAGTAGTCACAGTACATGTCCGGTTATGTTGGTAAACTATAACTTACCACTGTGGTTATGCATGAAATAAAAATACATCATGTTATCTATGCTTATATCAGGACCAAAACAACCGGGTAATGATATTGATGTTTATTTAGCCCCATTGATCGAGGATTTGAAAATATTGTGGGATTCAGGTGTTAAATTTTCTAATGCTTACAAAAATGAACATTTCACTTTGAAATCCATGTTGTACGGGATGATAAATGACTTTCCTGCTTGTGGAAATTTGTTAGGATATAGCATTAAAGGAACTCAAGTGTGTACCATTTGCGAACAAGGTACACAGTCAATTAGGTTGAAACATTCATCGAAAACCATGTTTCTAGGACATCGCAGATTTTTACCCCAACGACATAAGTACCGATCTTGGACAACATCATTTGACGGAAGTTCAGAAGAACGTATAGCACTGTCTCCACTAACAAGTGATCAATTTTTTGAGAAAGTAAAATATTTGAACACTACTTTTGGTAAATCGTTTTCAAAAAACCTTATGAAAACTAGTTGAAAAAAGAGATCGGTTTTTTTTGAATTACCATACTGGAATTGTCTGTATGTCAGACATTTTCTTGATGTTATGCATGTTGAAAAAAATGTATGTGATAGTGTCATCGGCACGTTGCTAAATGCACCTAGAAAAACAAAGGATGGAATTAAGGCTAGATTGGACATGGTTGAGGTGGGAATACGAGAAGAGTTGGCACCAGTGAAGGGTGAAAACGAACATTTCTTCCTCCTACTGCTTACACTCTTTCCAGGCAGGAGAGATATCAGTTTTTCAACTTCTTGAATGATATAAAGGTTCCATAGGGGTATTAATCAAATATCAAGAACATCATGTCAATGGGCGATTTAAAATTAAAGGGTCTGAAATCACATGACTGCCATGTTTTGATGCAAGATCTAATTCATATAGCTTTACATTGAATTTTGCCCAAGAATGTATGCCATACATTAACGAAGCTTTGTTTCTTCTTCAAAGCTATATGTAGCAAATTTATAGACCTGGCGAAATTTCCAACTATGGAAATAGAAATTGCCGTCATATTATGTGAATTGGAAATGTTCTTCCCACCGACATTTTTCGATATGATGGTTCATTTTATGGTTCATTTGGTGAGAGAGATTCGACTATGTGGTCATGTACATTATAGATGGATGTACCCCATTGAACGGTATATGAATATTTTGAAAGGGTATGTCAAAAACCAAAGTCGTCCAGAGGGTTGTATTGCGGAGCAATATATTATTGAGGAAGTTGTTGAATTTTGTAACGAATACCTGTCTGGTGTGGAAATCATTGGCCTACCGAAATCTCGTCACACTGAGCAGCTTGAGGGTGAAGGAATTTCTGGAAGAGAGGTTGTCACAATCAATATTACAGATCAGGAGTAGGCCCACCTTTACGTTTTGCATAACAGTTTCGACGTTGACCCATATGTTCAAACCCACAAAGAAATTCTTAGGCGTTTGAATCCTTCTAGGGATGAAAAATGGATATCAGATACACATAATCGACAGTTTATAGGATGGTTTCGAGACCATATTTTTAAGCAGTTAGATGAAAATCCAGACTCAATTTCAGAACAACTTTGATGGCTAGCCGGAGGAGCAAGTGTGTACGTATTATCTTACAATGCTTATGCAGTTAATGGTTATACATTCTATACTAAAGAACATGATGAAGACAGTACCATGCAGAATAGTGGGGTTACACTTGTGGATGAGGTGATGCATGTTTTTTGTGCTAAGGAAAAAAATCCAATTTATGTGAATATGTCATACTTTGGCATTATTAAACGAATATGGGAGTTGGATTATACGAAATTCAAAGTGTCGATTTTTCAATATAAGTGGGTTGATAACAGGAGTGCTGTTAAAATAGATGAATTGGGATTCATGAAAGTTGATTTTAGTAAGGAATGGGAGAAAGGCGAACCATTTATAATGGCATCACAGGAAGTACAAGTATTTTATGTTCCAGACCCCGCAAACCAAAATTGGTCAATTGTTCTGTTATCGACCAAAACAAATGAAGGGTCAGATGAAAGTTCAACGGAGGTTGACCCTTTTATAGGGACTTCACAATCATTTCACAGTGGTCCCAATGTAGATGGTGTTTTTATGTCAGAGGATACCACAATGAAGGGATTTACATAGTCAATAGAGGAGTCAAATCTCTTCAGCCTTTAAAGAAAAAAAAAGAGAGTACAATAATCAGGTTATTTGTTTATTGTAACATACATTGTGTTACATTATGTTATTATATGTTCGCTAATATTTTTATGTAATATAAATTAAATATTAAACCACTTCTACAGATAATGACTTCTGCACCTGCTGATGCGCCCAATCCCGAGGCACAAAAGGTCTCTCAACCAGCAGCTGGTGGTCCCACTGTAGAGCAACAACAGGTCTCTCAACCAGCAGCTGGAGGTTTCCGCATAATTTTAACGAAATATCATCTTAAAGATACAGAAGGGAAAATCAAGATGCACCCACCTTCTCTTTATGCACACTTGATATCCCAAGGAGCGTGGGATGCATTTAGCAAATGTTGTGGGGAGCAGACTTTTCAGGTGCATTGTGCAGGGTAATACGTTGTTTGACGTTTTCTTGTATTCATCACTCTGATTGACAGTTTTTTATTTATGAAATAGCTACTGAGTGTTGAAAATAAAAAACGCGCAACAAAACCAGCGTACCCTTACTGTAAAGCAAGGATGGGGTACGCTGAACTTGAGAAAAAATTGGTACGTCTTTTAAATATACCCTACTACTAGTATGTGAAATAAAACAACACCATAACCATGTTTCTCTGTTTATATGAAGATTGATGAATCGAAATCGAAATCCATATCCATCCCACGCCATGCGCTATGGAAGGAGGCTCGTGTAAATAAAGAGGGGATACTGATAGATGAAAACACACAAAAAGTGTGGGAAATATGTGTAAGTATGACATAATATAAATTTTATTTGCTTTAAATCGATATTACATTACAATAACTACTTATTTTCTATATTTTCTATCTGACATAGTCATAAGAATCAATAACAACCGCACCAGATGTAGACATACTTTCAGCAGCCTTGAAGCAGCCAGAATAGTATGGCCGCGTCAAAGGTGCGGGTTTTGGGGTGACACCCCGAACATATTTTCAAAAACAAAAACAAGTGGAGGATAAAAATGGAAAAATAGAAAAGATGCAAGAACAATTATCTATTTTTAAAGAATAATTACAATACCAGAGAGAGATGATAGAAAAATTGATGGGGGAGAGGCAAAGAGAAGAAACAACTCAACAACAACCCGTGTATGATGATCCCACCCCACCCCCCACCAGCTTTGAGGCAAGCCATTCCCCTAAAAAATGACTTAGATGAGGTAATCAGTGTTTTAATAATTGTTTCTATGAAATGTGATTTACATAGACACTGATACCTTTCTTGTACTAATATTCCATAGGGTAAAAATGACTATGATTTATATTTATCAACTCCCACCTATCGCCTTATAGCGAGGGCTACAGTGTTCAATACGCAAAACGACATGCTACACAATAGACAGCTTCTAAAAGATCATCTTAGAGTGTCAATTAACGTAGCTAATGATCCAAGTGCCAAGCTACCTGTTCCAAATGACGATGACGACATTCATACGGTTGAACAAGCTATTGGAACATTCATCACATGGCCGACAGTTCTTGTAAAAAAACATGTCGATAAAAAGGTATCCATTTCCAATTTATTTTTCAAGATGGACCTTTAACATTTAATGAAAAAAGGTCTAAACCGATGAATGTTATTACAGAATGACAAAGATTGTGGGGTGAAACGAAATATCAGCTCAAAACTATCTCAAGGATCAACCAACCAAATGAAACGGTCTACTGAGAGCACCTTCATCCCGCCCATTCTATATCCAAAGTTAATATCATTGCAGGCTCATGTGGATACAAAGTTGAAAGAAGGAAATAGTCACACAGTTGATTTCGAAAAATATATGTATGGAGAGGAAACATCAGATTTCATTAGTGCTGAAAATGTAAATGAACTCCTCAAGTATGAATGGTTAGGCACCTCAGTTGTAAATATATACATGAGGTATGTTTTCATGATTTGATTTTACAAAAGCTGATATACTCTGATAATTATGACTAAATACATTTTATATTTGTCGCAGGTGTATATATGAAAAACAATTGAAGGGATTTCCTCATGAACAAAAATTTGGACTCGTTAGTCCTCACATCACCTCTTCAAAAGACGAAATAGATTCTAATAAAGAGGCTGCAATAATTTCATCCCTGCTCAAATCGTTTGAAAACAGAATTATGGATGATAGACTCTTTTTAATACCAACGATGCAGGGGTAAAACTCTACAATTTAATCATATCAACTATATTTTCATTTCTTTCTTTACTTATTCCTTTTTGTATTTTTTTTAGGGAGCATTGGATGCTGATTGTAGTCAATTTGGATATTCCAAAGATTTATTTTCTGGATTCAACGCATGGATATCTGACAAACCGACCACGCATGATGGCGTTTGTTAATTTGTAATACACTAGATCCAACATTTTAAAACTAAACATCTAGTTATATAATTTATGTTATCTTTTAATGAGGATTCTGTTATGATAGGGCGGTGTATCAATATCATCTAATGCATGGAATGAATCCAGGGCATAAGGATGAGCAAGCCTACAAGATCTACAACTGAAAAGGTATCTGGGTATATATAATAACATTTCACTATCCAAACACATATCAAAACAAATTACTTATTGTTGTTGATGTTTCTGCAGTGTCCAAAACAAACAAACGGAAAGGACTGTGGTTATTATGTTTGTAAATTTATGAAAGAGATCGTATTTCATCAACAAACTAGCATCCCTGATGAGGTATTTTCGAAAATAATTACGAGTTCATTTAAAATATTTATTAATCCTTTGTGTATTTATATTTTTTCAGTACTACCATGACTGTCACAAAAACTCATATTCAGAAGATGATATACATGTGTTTAGAAACGAATGGGCAAAATACCTGATGGAAGAATATACACAAATAGGATAAAGGTGAATTCCTACTAATTATGTTATCTATATATGATCATTGATTATCCTCCAACCTTCTTTGGTGAATTGAGAATGCTCTGATGTATTAAAATCTTAATTTATTACTCAATGTTTTCTATCCCCGGATTCATATTATTGATCTTTGAACAAATCAATATTGAAGTAAGGCATGATGGTGTGCAGTGCGTATGGGGTGAACGACGAAACCACTGAGGATCAACAAAATCCATTTTCCAACAAACGATGGATGGAAACAACAAATATGGTCTATATCCACCATTTTCAGTTAGATATAGGGCCTAAATATAAATATTGCTGAAATTAAAGTAGAGGGATCAGATTCAACATACAGAGATAGTATTTGAGCACATGTGTACCCCTTGGTTCATTTTTAAGAAATTTCAATGTTTTGTATCTCATTTTTTTGAACTTGTATTTGAGCACACATGTTGTTGTTTGACTTGCACAATTATTTCTAGGTAGATGCATGAGATAATCGGTATCATTGAGGGATTTTTTGGAACCAAAATATGTGTCCCAGGATAATTCAAGTAAGGTAAAGGATGGTTGAGATGAAATCCAAGCTCAAACGACCAGTACATCATCAAAAGAATCAACCCTGTGATGCACCATCATGTAGAATTTGGTCCTTGTGATGTTTTGAGGTGTTTATGGAAGGTATGGGGAGTCTGATGAGCCCCATGGCCACCATAAATAATGTTTACAGACAGCTCCACATGTTTTTTGTGCCTCGTGCCTCTTTATAAGGATCACTTTTTCTTCATGTTGTGCCTATGGGCATTAAAAATCCCCTTTTTCCTATAAATAGTTATCCCCCCCCATAATCATCATTACCCTAACATTTCTCCTTCCAAGATCCATTTTTTGGAGCCCTTAATCACTACGAATTCAATAGAAAAATGAATCCCCCAAGGTACTGGAGTATTGAGAAACCCCCTTTCCCTTTTCATATTTACCCCTTCCTATTGTAGGGATACCCTTCACTAAGAAGGAAGGAACTTCGGGGTACATCAGGATTTGAGAAACATTAATCATTCACAATGAACTACTTTTACAACCCAGGTCTCTACAACAAACAAGGGTTACCCTACTTCGTGGAGCTCTTATATTTACAAAGCCCTAACCTCAGCGAAGAACCTAAACATCACAAAGATCCTCCCTGCGATCCCCCTATATTTGTGAGTCCCTCGTCCTTGCGACCTTCTATGATTGTACATAGTGATTTTCTAGTCCCTTGTATGGTGTTCCTTGTTTCGTTTCTATACCTAGTGCTTCATCGCATAGGTACACATTTGAAGGAGGCTATTAGTAAAGTAAGTAAAACGGGTGAGAAGTGAGTCTGCCATGCAATGCACATGGGGTGTCGCACATAATCCCCATACCATCCCTCACTGACACAATCTCCATATTCGTGGGTTACTTCTACACGTAATCCCCATACCATCCCTCACTGACACAACATTCATGACACAGTAATTTGTTCTACTACTTCCTCTTGTTTATCACACCGAGCATTAATCATGTGGTCTTTGAGGTTAATAGTTTCTGTGACACCCTTATTCTGGGCATCCATCATGGATTAAGCCCCATCATCCAACACCCAGACCGCTAAACATGCGTAATCCTCAAACCACCTAACTACATAGGTTTTGATCCCTATATTCTAAATAGGTGCTTACTAAGCCTCCCAGAGGTTCAATGACAACCATTGGTAAACCCTGGTTCCCTCCTCCTAGGGGTGCACGTCCTGGCTAACCATGCATAATCCCCAACCACATGTCCCATTTTTATTGGGTGGATAACCATGCATAAGCCCCATATTCCCCTATAATAACTACGTGGACATTGATTCCTAGCCAACTAGGGTGCGTTGGATGCCCCTCAAGGTTCAACCACATGTCCCATTTTTCATATAAAATGTATATAAATTGAGATTATTTGGTCATCCAATTGATCAAAACCCATATTTAATTCTTCTATTGAGGGGTACACGAAAACCTAACCTAATATCCCACAGAAATCTTGTCCCACTTTCATGTCAGAACTGGAAGTAGTTGAAGAAAACCTGAAGGTCTCTAATGCTCGGATTTGATGTGTTGGTATGTATAATAATGAGATAAATTTTCATTGATATCTCATTTAATACATGGACACAAGAATCTTCATGGTATATCATATAACATCTGATTAGTACATTGGTACACTTCCAATGGGGAATTATGGAATTCCATAATAACAAAAAAAATCATCGAAAAAGGTACAATATACCGGTTCTAATAGGTGTTTCAGACATGTATTGGGGCTAGAGGGGTGTCATTGGGTTTTGGGAGGATATCATGGATGATTTGGGTAGTCATTCTATTGAAATGTAGTAGCATTAGGCTACTCATAGTGTGAAAGGGTAATTCACAACATGAATGCATTTAATAGGGTCATAATGGTCGTGAATGGGGAAAAGGGGTCAAGTAAGGGTTTGGACCCAAAATATAGTGATGTCACCACTTGGTTCATTTCATGTAACATGATTTAAAACCTATTTTTATGTGGGTGGTGGGTTTATAAAGTATAAACCTCCTCAGGTTTCTTTGTTTGGGCACCAAGTTCTTAGGGGGTGGCCAAACCCCATTCCCCTCCTTCCTTCCCCTTAGACCTGAGTGGATTATCGGTTGTTCGTCATTTCAAATCAATGTGGTATCTTCTCCTGCATCTTCCTTGCTTCTCTAACTTCTTGCTCAAAGATTTTCATTCAGTTTTTAGGGTTCTAGGTGTAATTATTATACCATAGTATGGATAAATCATTGTTCTTCATGGGACTTTTATATATGACTCTTAGAGCATGTCTCAAAATTTCATAAACTAGTAATCAATCATTATTTGATGCAAATTATATTTTGTGGAAGATTTATTTATGGGTTTTCAAAAAAATTGGCTTAATTTGTCATAAATTTAGTAATATAGATTGGGGATTTAATGTTTTCTAGGCTTAGGGGTGCGTTAGGAGTGAATCGCACCTAGTTTCTCAGCATTCTGGCTTTGCTGGATTACATGATGAGTTTGGCGCCTATTATATCATGCTGGATTTTTGGTTAAAATTAACTAATTATGTAATTTAATGTTGTTGGACATTAATACATGTGATCATGGACTCAGTTGTGGTTGGTATGAACTGAAGATAGTTTATTGGACTTGTGGTTGAGGTATGGGCATTGACCTAATTGTGTCTCTTGGTTAATTGGTTATTTTATGTTTTGTGCCTCACTAGTATAATTCCATTTAGCAACCTCATTCTTTATTTCATTATTGTATTACTAACATAATATTTGTTTTCTTATGTAGGTGAAATCTTTTTCCTCAGTTCGAATGCTTTCTTCGGAAACCGCCGCCATGGACGACAACTTTTTAGAGCGGATGGATGCAAAAAGGATGGAACATCATTGTTTTTTAATTGTGTTGGATAATTGTAATTGTAACCAAATTAAACATTGCTTGAAATGTATATAGCAGTGTGTTGTTTTGTATTCATAATTTCAAGTAAATGTATGTAGCATTTTTGTTCTTTTGTGCTTTGTGTGTGGGTGTTGTTTGTGTTGTGTGCAGGTGTTGTTTGTGTTGTGTGCAGGTGCTGTAATTTGCCCAGGTTCTTTGCAGGTTTTGTGCAGGTTTTGGTTTTGCACAGGATCTTTGGCCTTTATCAGCGCTAGTTAAGCGCTGATAAATGGATAATATATCAGTGCTATTTTGAGCGCTGATAAAGGTAGTTTTTATCAGTGCTCAAAATAGCGCTGATAAAGACTACCTTTATCAGTGCTTGCGTAGCGCTGATAAAGGAGCACTTTTATCAGTGCTTTTTTAGCGCTGGTAAAGGTAACCATTTATCAGCGCTAGTTTTAGCGCTGAAAAAGGGGACCCCCCTTTATCTTCGCCGAGATTAACAACGCTTTTTTAGCGCTATTAAAGGCAGTTTTTAGCTTTATTATAAGCCATATTTGTAGTAGTGGTGGAAGTAAACAACAACAAATAATAAGTAGCGGAATCATGTGAATAAATAAACTGCAGTAGAAGCAATGTAAATAATCCAATTGAATAATAAAAACCAAGTGCGGAAACTCACAAAAGAGTGTCATGTCATGATATAAGTCTAAACTGAAAGTACGGAAAACAGAACTCAAACACACAGTCAATTAAAAGAAAAGACACAAGTAGCAACTGCATCGCGAGCAAGGCCCGGTCCTCTGCCCCAGTCTCCATCCTAAGCAGTAATGAACAGTCAAGAATCGGAAGCAGCACACTTCCCCTTGTCAATACATGCGAGCATGTAATCTACTCAGGTGTCGACAACGCCCGAGCAGGGTGTGAGATAAAATCTCAGTAGGCCGGCACCCACGGTGTCTAAACCTTTCCATTTCGTGCAAAAATAAAAATGCAGTGTGCCACTACATAACCATTTCAAATAAATTAATTTCAGTGCGATGAAATAAATAAGTAAGCTCAGGTCTCAAACGACACTCGTGCCTGGTCACCTGCTTCAGCCTAAGTTGGTAGTCTGAAAGGGTATCTGCCACCAGAAATGCACGAACACGCATATATATATATAACCCAGAAAGCAAGGTAAAACTAGGAAAAACTATACCCCAAGCTTGTGCTTTAACTTGAGGTTCAAGTCCAGTGTTAACCAGGCGCACTTCCACATATCAGTGGAAATACCTCAATTCTCAATATACTCAATTAGCAATAACATAAACTTTAAGTGCATCATTATTTAAGGTTCAAGTTGAGAGTTGGAGTCCGAGTCTGTCCCGAATGTATCGCTACGGAACATCCGTCAATTTATCCAATGTCACTAAGTCCATCCAAAGCAATCTTTCGAAAGACCAAGTATCGCCCGAGACATGGTTTTACCCTGAGTCTGTCCCGATCTCGCAAAAAGGGGTCGAGTGTCATTTGAGGCTGGCTTAGCCACATTGCCAACGGATCCGTCCCGATGGGCCCTTTTGGAACCGGTATCACTCAAAAGTATTAGAAAGTCCGGGGAAGTCTCGGTTCAGTAAAGCCAACGACACCGCCCCCGGCACATAGAGGTAACCCATCAGGAACGGAGGATCTAAATGTGACCCTTAATACGGGACTCACCTCCTTTCCCCGCCCTGAATTTAATTAAAGTTTTCACAGCAGCAGATATGGCATAATCAGCATGTAAAGTCGCAGCTTGAAAACTAACCAGATACACCCGTGCATCACAAGGTATAAATTTAACAGTACCACACAACAACTTGCAATGCAATATACATATCATATCAACCTCAGCGGATAATGCATATTTAAATAATAAACAGTTCAGCAAAACAAGTGTTAATGATCCAACAATTGAAGTTCATGTTCAAACAACTATTTATTTAATTTAATTACAATAAAAAGTTGTTTCGCAACACATGCAATTAATCAAACAAAAAACTCGGCTCATGATTGAATACACCGATCATGCTGGCACGCCTAAAGGGGTGTCCAACTTTGTTGCAATAATTTAAATAACTATTCATTTAATTTAAAAACAATAAAAAGGGGTTGCGCAATACCCGCAGCTAATTAAATTAATAACCCGACTAATGAAAAAAATACGCCGACTATGTCGGTACACCCAAAGGGATGTATGATCTTATTGCAACCATTCAAACAAATTAATTTAAGATGATTAAGGCTGCAACAATTAAACAAAACCATTAAAGTAATTAAAATGGGTAAAATTGCACAAAGTCGGTAGGCACCGACTAACGACACAACGATGCGTTTTTTATAAATCGCAACGAAACGGAGGGAAAGCGAGTAGGCACCCTACCTTGTAGTCGTAGATGACTCTAAGATCCGCGACATACTTTGATTTGACCTAAAACGGATGAAAACAAAAGATTTTAGAAAAACCCCAAAATAGGATAAGAATCTTCCACGACGAACTGCGCGCAGAATACTCAACGGAATCGAACGATTTCACTTGCGCAACGTTAGCATTTTCCTATGGTTTATTGCGCACCTGACGGCGAAGGAACCAGACGTCGGACAGAGGAGCAGCGGCCTTCTGAAGGGGTTGTTGGTTGGTGTGACGGGATTGAGGGGTGCGACATGATGAGTGAGAGGGAGAGAGGAAAAAAAGAAAAAGAAAGAAAAGAAAGAAAAAGAAAAAAAAAGAGAAAAATAAAAGATAAGGAAAAAAGGAAATAAAAGAAAAAGATAAAATAAAACAAAAGAATGGAAAGAAAAACAATAAAAATAATTAAAAACTGGAATCCCCCATTTTAATTATTTTCATTTTTTCCCGTAACCCCCTCTTTATTTTATTTCAGAATTTCTTTTTATTCTTTCTTGGTTTCTTTTAAATCTTCTTTAAATATCTTATTACTCTTTTTCAATCTTAATTAATTATTTAAAACCCAAACATCGCGTCAAAGCGCGACGTGACATTTTTCATGAAACGTTTGCAATTATTTAAATTAAATAAAAAACTGCCCGGGACCCGCAGCTAGGTGCGCATGCACGCGCCCCAAGTCGCTTAATTAATTAGACTACAATAAAATAAAATCGGTCCGTACCTGATTAAGGCCGGGACGTTACCGATTGCATCAATTCTTTCCACGATTTTGATTATAAGCCATCACATTCGCTTTAGGGAACAAAGTCACACCAGTAGGTCGAGATTCATGATTTCTCATCAGGAGTTCAGTATTTTGATCAACAACAAGAAGACATGAAAGTAATTCAGAGTATTTTGTAAAATCTTTATCACTATATTGTTATTGTATAATGAAATTAGAGACATGGGGAGTAGAATAGGTTTTTTCAAGCATATCGATGCCAATGATAACGTCTCCGCATAATTTTAGTTGTGATGCTATTTTAAACACGACAGAGTTATATTCACTTGTCGATTTATAGTCTTGGAACCGTAAATGGTTCCACTCGAATCTTGCACTTGATAGTATTACCGGTCGCAGGTGATCACACCGCTTCTTGAGATTCTGCTATAACTCTAGAGAATCATTCACCGTGAGGTACTCATTCTTCAAATCCTCATAGAGGTGACAACAGGAGAATATTAGGGCTCAAGCAAAGTCCGGAGCGAAAGTGTGATTGTCAGCTTTAATTGTTTTGTTAAGGTCGTTTGCATCGAGGTGTTTCGCCACATCCAGTATCCATGACAAGTAATTATTCCCATAAATGTTAAGAGGGAGAAATCCATGCTCCATAATATTTGCCATAGAAAATTTATCTTACCAGTCTGACTGACTTTTTTACTTGGCAGACTAGTCGTATTGATAACGTGGTGTGAAACTGGTCGATTGGAGGCGTTATGAATCATGAAAACGTTAATTGGAGACGATGCAGATATGAGTGTATAAAGATGCCGAATGTTCGGGATGACGATGATGAAATAACAACTCAATGACAAAAAAATAGTATAAGAGAAAAAGAACATAAGTATATAGGTACCAAAATCCCCACACTCCATTAAAATATCACCATATATATATATATAGACACACACACGATATATATGACTTGATTTAACGGTCAATGTTAATCTCTACAAGTCAAATGTAACTGTGAGAAAATCAAAGGTTTTGACTATATAAAGGGTTTTGTAGGGTAATGAAAATTATTTATTAATTCTAGGTTTATGACATCAACACCATAAACGATCATTTATAACAAAAATAATAAATTCAATGCATTGAAAATAATAATCTATCTCACATAAACATATATTAAAATTTTAAAAAACACGTGATTGTTATTATATTTTATATTATCTTGATAAAAATATTTTAAAAATATTATTTAAAATCCACATTAAATCGTTGAGGAGGCCAAAGAATGTACTTTGTTATCCCGACACAAAGAAACCACATGGAAAACGGATTCCCAGAATGTGGCCTCACTAATCCACGCGCACGGACAGAGCGTGGAATTCTGTTTTATGCACGCACCGAGGATCGGTTGCCCACCCCCATCACCAACCACACACGCGCTGCCTGGCGTCATCCCGCGGCCTCGCCACCCACAAGACTTACTCCTCAGTCCCTCGCAAATGGCCAGCGAAGGAGAGACGGAATCAGCTGAGAGCTTCGATGGCGATAACCGTCTCCTCCCACCTCCTTCCCCGATCTCTATCTGTCCCATCACCGGACCGGTACCACTTTTCCTCCCTCCACCGCCTCACTCCATCCCCCGCTTTCATCGCCACCACTCGTTCCATTGCGTCTCCTTACCCGTTCAATTCGTCATCCACCAGCTCCTGCAGGCCTCCTGTTGCTGTACTTGCGGGCGGTAGCGGTGGAGGGGATCCCAACGTCGGTGGGCGACCCTCGGGGGGCGGCGGAGACGGGGAGGGAAATGGAGACGGAGACGCCAGCGATAACAACAGGAAGGAGGCAGCCTTTGCCTTGGCGGAAACGGGGAGGTCAATGGATAGTCTTCCTAAAGATCTAGCGGCTGCGGTTCAAGCTGGGAGGATTCCTGGTTCGATCGTTAAACGCTACTTTGAGCTCGAGAAATCCCTGGTCTTCCGGTGGCTGCTTCGGTTCGGCGGGTTCAAGGAACGACTGCTCGCTGATGATTTGTTCTTGACCAAAGTGGCCATTGAGTGTGGTGTTGGAATCTTCACCAAGGTAATTTGGACTCGTAATGGTACCGATTAATTTCCCTGCCAAACTTCGCTGCCCAATTGATCGGGCGGAGTTCCTGCGGAAACGATACTAGATCTGCCTGGTTCAATTTGCTGCCCTATCAGTCAGGTTGGATCCGTCTTTGTTAGTTAGATGTTTCAAGTGATTAGTGACTGATGCCCAGACCCAAGTTAGCAGTCTGAGGACCGTGTCTTCTTATCAAACAAAATTAACTTGAAGATGGAGAACTTGAATGATAAATCAAGGTTTCCGGTTGTCTAGATCCGTTGTAATTTTATAAAACAAGCTTACCCTACTCTTTCTGTTTAATCATGTAGCTTGATGAAACTTGGTCAATGACATTTTCAAAAGACCTCAGCATATTTTGAAGAAATAAAAACTGGACCGTTCTAAAATTTGAAAATTCACAGGCTCAGGACCTCTAGCATCACTTTGAAAAGCTATCTTTGTTTGATGTTATTGCTGATATCTCAGTGTCTTCTCAGTCCCAAATGAAAAAAGTTGGAAAAAAAGTATAAAGAATAAAGTCAGTGGCTTCTCTGTAATGACTGAGTGAAGTTTTTCTACGAGGCTTTGTTAATACTATTTATATTATTAGACTGCTGCAGAGTATGAAAGGCGGCGAGAGAACTTTACCAAGGAGTTGGATTTTGTGTGTGCTGATGTGGTATGCTCTTTTGTTCTGTTCATTATCCGCATCTTTCACATATCTATGTTATGCTACTTGATGTATATCATCTCTTCTTGATATTGATGTGTATGAAGGCTACAATCATGCATTAATGTGACAATGTTGGGAAAAAAACAAATGCCAATGATGTTCCTTAGTGTTCAGATTCTCCGATATGAAGCTGGATTCATTTTTTTGTTGGATTTTGCACCTTTTACCAACTGCTTAGTTGTGCAAGGTAATGCATAGATTGACCACATGTCAATATTCATCGCAATATCAACAGATTAGGGTGAGGAAGATCCAATAAGATATTTCAAGTATCAGGGTTTTTTTTTTTCAACGGGGAGGGTCTAAAAAGGTTCTTCAAGCATCCATGTCTTTTGTGTTTTTTCAACGTGAGACACTTAACACTTGATGCATTGAACCAAACATATTATATATCATTGATAAGTACTTTTGCGTAAGTGTTTACTATAAGCAGTTTTTTCAGAAACAGAATAGACACCACTTATATTTTCAAACTGCTTATTATAAGTGATAAGTGTTTCAAATGCAGCCTAAACATGCCTGCATGTAGACTTTTAGATAAATTCACTTTGATTTGGTTTTAAAAAACACTGCATGATCTGTGCAATCGTGCTGTTTGTCAACTAATAATTATTGGGTCGCCTCATATCCTAGGTAATGGCAATAATAGCAGATTTTATGCTCGTTTGGCTTCCTGCTCCTACTGTTTCTCTCCGATCGGCTCCTAAAATAAGCGCCGGACCTCTGGCTAAGTTCTTCTTCAGCTGCCCCGATAATGCTTTCCAGGTTTTATCCATAGATAGCACAATATGAGCTTCATAAATCACTGTTGTCACTTATCCAGCTACTTTTTAGGTTGCATTTCCTGGAACGTCCTACTCACTTCTACAGAGAATGGGTGCAATAGTGGTACGTTATGTGCAATGATGGTATTTTTTTTTCTTGTTATTGTGAAAAATTAAAGTGGCTTGTTACATTAAATATATGCACCTTTAATCTGATGCAGCGTAATGGGGCCAAGTTATTTGGAGTTGGGACCGGTGCATCTCTGGTATGCAGGTTCTTTGAAACATGGATTATTGAACACCCATTGATTGTATGGGACTAATAACTTTCTTTGTCAGGTTGGGACGGGGGTGACCAATGTTTTGATCAATGCGCGGAAGGCCTTTGACGATTCTTTTGCCGCTGAAGCGGAGGATGTGCCGGTAATATCAACCAGCGTTGCCTATGGAGTGTATATGGCAGTTTCAAGCAACCTTAGGTACAAATTTTATAATTCTCAGCATTAGAAGTGATTTAAACTTCACTTTGCAGAACCCATGTTCATGCTTACCTTATACGAATATCCTGTTTCAGTAGTCTTGGCTATTTTAGAGACATGATTAGCCTAGAGTTGAGAATACAGGCTGAGCTTGATGGTCTGGCCCGCTTACCCATAAACATAGTCTGAGCTTAAAGATTTATAATCCAAACAAAAGCAGAGTTTTTTAAAGTAGGTCTGTTAAGCCTGTAGCCTAATCCATACAACTTGACCCATTTTTTATTATTTATTTTTTAAAAAGAAAATAAAAAATCATGTTAAATAAATCATTAACTATTTATATTAAATTGTTAAAAAAGCAAATGAATGGAAGGGTGCATGCTTTTTTATTGGACCAAAGGAATATGCATTCATTGCAAAAATCCATCCTTCATATTTCCTGCAATTATAACATATTTTTATTTTCCCATAAAAGAATCACCATCCTCCAATTTCTGATTCCAGCACTAATAAAAGCATGCATATTTAATATTCACCATCATTTTTTTCTTAATGTGTCATATGTATTTAATAATATCAATTTTTTATTTTAAAAATCAGTCAAAGGTTAATGTCAGCCGGTTAGGCCTGTAGGCCTGTACTAGATGGGCTGGGCTTTATTTTTTAATCTCGTATAATATTGAGCCCTCAGCAGTCTGTTTGGGTTGGGATCTGTATTGTTAGTTCTAGATTAGCCCTTGCTCGACATATTGCTATTAGTTTGATTCTTCAAGTGAGGTTTGAAATTTTTGTCGGGGATGAAGATCCTCTCTACTTGGCTCATGTCAAAGGTATACAAAAAAAGTTGTACTTGCATCACCATATGGGCTCGCATGGCATTTTTAATTGGCCATCACAAGAAAAGTAGAGAACGTTTAGAGTCCATGTATTTTGGGTTTCGGATATGGAACATTGATAATGATAATAATGTCCAACTCACGATCCCTCCCCTTTCATTCACCTGTTGTGACTGGGGATAAAACCAAATGGCAATGTGAGAGTAGAGCTGTGCATAGGCTCAGGGACCCGCCCGGCCCGATATGCCCGATCCGAAAAAAGTCAGTTTTGGATCTAATTTTTTTGGCTTGAATAATAAATGGGTCATTTGTAAAAGTTTGATTAATATTTGGGCCAGGCTCGGGCCACAATGGGTGACATGACTAAGGACCTAGCCCACCTGATAATGCTGTATTATAATAATATTTTTAAAAGAAATAGTACTTTTATGTTTTTATTATTTTAAAATCATGATTATTATATTTTTTCATTTAATATAATTGTATTTCAAGGACCAATTAATAAGCGGGTTGGGCTTTAGGTCAAACAATTTTAAACTGGCTGGGTTGTGTTTTTTTTTTCAAGACCCGTTTTTTAAATGGGCCGGGTCAGGCCATGGAATTTTCCTTATCATGAAGAAGGTAAAACCCTGACCCGATCCTGACAAGCCTGGCCCATGTACGCTTCTATGTGAGAGGTGGTTCAATTTGTGACTTTAATATGTCTCATGATGGACACACATCATATAGGTCTTGGATGTGTTTGACAACACTTGTAAAAAAGTGTTTTTGACACTTCTCACTTATAATAAGTATTTCTGTATTGACACTACTTACTGAAAATTGCTTCCAACACTTATCATTTATGATACAGTTTGAATAAATAAGTAGCTTTTGTTCTGCTTTTGGTGAAAACCACTTAAGTGATAGAAAAACACTTATTTCAATATGAAATCTGGAAATACTTACTGTAAGTGATAAGTGCCACCACTTTCCATTAAATCCATCAGGTAAAACAAACATTTAGTTGGTCTGTGTTTGGGTGAGCAGGTATCAAGTGTTGGCTGGAGTGATTGAACAGAGAATTTTGGAACCTTTTTTGCATCAACACAAGCTCATACTCAGCGCAGCCTGCTTTGCCGTTCGAACTGGGAACACATTCTTGGGATCGTTGATGTAAGATTTCTTAACCCATCTGATGCTAAATCATTACTTACCTTGCATTTGACCAGCTTTTGTATTTAACATTATTATGTGGTAACCTGGGACAGGTGGGTGGATTATGCGCGCTGGGTTGGGATCCAGAAAATAAGGGATTAGTGCTAAGCAGATGACATGGTATGTCGATTGTTTGGAAATCTTGATTCTAGTTGATCTCAAATACTGCATCCCCTGCCCTCGGTGAAAGTTGATAGCTTAATGGCAAGTATTTGTCGCGCTACTCTATTGTCTAGGTAGAAAAACCAATATCATTCTTGGATTCCTCTTAGTAATCCACCAACATCACATGAGGTTCGTTGGATTTAATATCGATGTTTCCTCAAAAGACACTCAATCGTTTGACCATAACTATATCCCACGGGCAAGGGATTCCCTTGACATTATCCGCTCCACCATCTCCCACAAAAAATTGGGTTCCAATTGAATCACAATGAGGTCACCACTCATACCAAGTGCATCCCAAAACAATACCCAAATATGAAGGGCAACCAAACACCTAATTCCCTCTCTCAGGAAATTTATCATGCCCCACACATGCCATACATCATCCAAGCCTTCACTCATTGGCTTGACTATATCCTTGAACTAGCTTGTGACGGTAAACCAACTTCGAAAACCTCTCCTTAGTCCAACTCAACTTCTTGGACCACCCCTTCAACCCCTGGTTAAGCCTATGTATTGCCTACAATTCATGTGTAATAATTCTAAATGACATATTAGCTTTCAACCCAAGGCTCTAATGTTAGAGGGTGAATTAACTAGAGTCCTACATCGGATTTTATGTCTTTTTTATCATTCTTTATAAATAAAGGCCAAGGTCTCCTTTAGAAGGCATCTTGGGCATGTGGGTCATTGCTCCGCTATTCTAACATAACCCTAACACTTCCCCTCCCCCCTCTATTCCCTCCTCTAGCTACGGCGACCTCTTGTCCCTTGTCTCCCAGCAGTCACGCCACCCTCTGCTGTTGCGCACGCCTCCCTGCATTGATCAACTACTGTATGGTCCTCTTACACTAGTCCATGTTGGGTACAAATCCAAGTCCCACATCGGATTCATCAAGGAAGGTGACTCACATATAAGCTTGGATGAATAATTGATCATATCTCCCATGGTTTTTAAGATGGAATCCCAAAAGGGCCTATGTGTTGGGTCTGAGAGTCCTAGGGCTCGAGGAAATCGATCCCGACAAGTGACATCAGAGTTATGGTGCAGCCCAGGTGTGATGTAGGGTGACGTATTTTCCAAAGCGAATTGACAACGATAGCGGTCTCATTTGAAGCATGTGAATCCATGATGTCTTGTATCGAAAGTCTTCCTGATAGCGGTGGTCAGGCGGCGAGACCCAGTGATAAGAAGAACGACGGTGCAAGATGGTTGGATCTTATGCATTATCGTTGAAGGAGAGACCGAATTGTGTGATCTTTGGTTTGAGGAGAGAATTGTTGGATACAAACCCAAGTCCCACATCAGATTCCATCAAGGATGGTGACTCACATATAAGCTTGAATGAACAATTCATCATATCACCCATGAGTTTTAGGATGGAACCCCATAATGGTCTATGTATTGGGCCTGAGAGACCTAGGGCTGGAGGAGATTGATCTCGACAGTCCATTCCCCTGACAAAGCTGAACCAGACGCATGTCTCCCCCCTTTCGTGTGCAACTCTGTGCTGCGCGCTCCTCCCATAATCGCCCCTTCCCCAAACGCGCACCACACCAGACGTGAAACCCCCTGGTAGCGGCCCTTGTTGCCTTCTGCTTGATTCTCCACCGAGCTCCATCCTCACTGCTTGAATCTTTGTCAGGCTACCAGAATCTCTGTCAGACCCCTCTGTTAATCCTTGAATTTCCATCAAGCACCATAGGACTTTTTTTTACCACTGTTTGGATCTCTATTAGGCTGCCCATATCTTTGTCGGCCCCCTCTGCTAATGCTCAGATTTCAATTGAGCATCTCCAAACTTTTTTTCTCTACCTGCCCGAATCTCCGCCGGGCCTCTTTGTTGTTACCCACACCATTGTTGGGCTTCTTTGTTGCCGCATCTTATGTGTTTTAATATTTTGAGTTTGTCCGTCAAACTGAGCATATCCTTGAGGGGGGAGTGTTAGAGGATGTTTATTTATTTATTTATTATGTATGTAACTTAGGTCCACCTAACATGAGGGGGGAGTGCTAGAGGGTGTGCTAAGTGGAGTCTGATACATTAAACTTTATGTAACATGTCATATTTGTTACGAAGGAACACGAACATTGTAGAATCGTGAAATACTAGTAATTTTACAAATTTTCAACCATATTAGTGTTGTAACATCTAATTCGGTATATCGGTGCCTGGATTCACCAATGAACCGCGAGCAATTTAATTTAAGCATGAAGAACAAAAATCGAACAAAACCGTAAACGATACCTTGTTCATTCATCAATGCCAATTTGATCCACTCATTGTCGGTGTGTCGTAGTTCGAAAGCGCCAAGCGAGACATCATCTAGATTGTCCACACGTGCACCATAACTCTTCGATCGTTGTTCTTCCATTCTCAAGTGCTGGCATGGGAAATCAAAACGCTTTATGACGTCTCTTTGATCACGTGAAGAAATCATACTCGATCTTAGGAAGTGAGATCGATCCAACCTTTTTCTCTCTCTCGGGGTTTCTCTTTTTAGAGTTTGAGAGAATTTCAGAGGACAAAGAGGGGTTGCAAATTCGAGTAATCCTCTTACCTAACTATTTGGATCTTAAAAATGATTTTTTATATCTAGGTAAAATTGTACTTAAGCCCTTACAAGAGTTGACTCAAAAACTAATCTGCAACACCATAACGGCTTGGTTAATTCGTTGTATGTGGCATAAATATTTTATCATTGTCTTGTGACATAAATAACATATCATGTGATAAAATGTGAACCATTTACTCAACTCGTAACCTCCCCGTATTATTTAATGAACTCGTAACCTCCCCTTATTATTTAATGAACTTTGAACGTGTTACGTTCGCTCGAAAAATGATATTTTCTCTTATTCACTATTATAATTAAACAACTTGTGAATACCTTGAGAAATGAATTCAATTATTATTATTATTATTATTCTAAACTCAAATAATATAATTGAAATAATTTACTTGCGATCATTCACACTTGGACGATCACCAACCCTGCATGTGGGACCCGCTTCATCCTAAAATCCTATCCATTCGAATAAGTGGAACTTGTGGATACATTTTGTGTATGAAAGCACTTATCTCGATAGCAGTGAGTCATATCCACAAACCAAGAACGATATCTAGCAACACATCATGACCCCTAAGGAAATAAAGATAAGTCATAGATGCTACTACCTCTGACGAACACACACTGTGTATTATAATCTATTGTTCTCATGATATCTCATAAAACGGGATGCATACTTTGTGTTATTATCCTTACATGCTTTATTTATTCTTTTAATGACCATTCCAAATGGACTTACATTTTTATGCTGTGATAATGAATACAATAAAGGTACTACCATCCTGACCAACTGGGCATGATATATGTCTTCTTTTTGGAAGCGACAAACCCTGTCTTGATCATTCAATCAATGCTATATCACCAATGACGCATGTAACACAAGCTACCTCGCCACATCATTAATGTCATGGTTTTCGTCTTTCATTAAAGTGCACAATCAAATGATACACATTGATAATGATTTCAAGTCGAGAGACCAATACACATGCTCGTAAATATGAATAACTAATGACACCTGAAACATGTGGTTCCTATTAGCGGGCCAGTCCTCATGATATCCTCTACTCGAGATCACTAAGTGTGAATTTCATGAGAAGAAGTTTCAATGCTTATGAGCTCCCAACACTTAATAGCTAGACATCATCTGTGCCCCGTTAGTATGATTTATCTAGATTATATGACATGTATTTAAGATTACTGCCATAGTATGTAGAGGTTCTCATTGTAGCTGAGAATTCTTCTAACGTGTACACATGAAAAACAATCTAAGGACATTACCATGCAAATAGTGGTTGTAGAAGTACCAACACTATTATGGTAAAAATACATCATGCATAACTCTCTGTATGCTTGATATAGTAATAAAAAAATACTGCTCAAGTTGGGTATAAAGCGCCCGGTTTCACAACACTCCCACTTGTACTAGATCCAACTTGTTAATAATCAACATGTTAGCTCACAACATGAAAAGATCATGCTTATGATGAGTACTTTAGTCACTGGGATTGCCATGTTTTCCTACACGACTACTTTGCTATCTGTGGTGCCACCTCCTTGAGTAAAACTCCTCAAGTGATGATATCCTTGAGTATACCCCTTTTGTCCTTTGTCATAACCTTGACTTTTTGGCTGGTATCATTATCGTGAACTTATCATAATTTATATTATGATAATACTTGTTAGGTACAATTCCAAGAACTGGAACTAATAATTGTATATTTTTATACTACTTTAGCTGCATCAGAAGCCGCAACATACTTGGTATTTATATATATGGCTACCATTAGCTTTATTGAGCTTATCTTGCTCATTTATTTAGCCTAACAATGATACCAGATCAGTTGATCCATATGAAGACTAGTTTTTATCCCCTTGATAACTAACGTTTCTTTCTCTCCAGGTATCGAATACATATCCCTTGGTACTTTCTCAAGTACCATTAGATAACTCCGACCGATTCCCATGCAATTACTTTCAATCCAGTCTTAACTAACTGTAAAATTAAAAACTATTTTCCATATGTTATCAATATATTTTACTTGGAAAACTGTGACGCTCCCACTAACCTCTTATAGACACATGACATACTTTCGTTCCAAGCGAATATTCTATGATCACGATGCTTGTATTAATTTATAAATGGATCTCTACAACTTGCATTCCTTATTGATAGTCTACAGTGTCACCAACCCTTTTTGGTTGCATCGTATAGACACCTTCCAAGAAAGGTGACCTTATATCCAATGCCAAATATTATGATCATAGAAAGTTGCCATGATATGTAGAATTTTAATGGATTTAGGCATGGTGACTTGGTATAACCAATCAAGCCTTATTGGTACCACACTTATATCACTCTTCTTGAATACCTACCAATAGATTTACATCAGTTGTAGAAACTATCAAAATACAGACTTGATTTTGGTACATGAGATCCATTTTCTTGGATTCATATAAAATTTTCAATCATAGCTTATTGCCATTTATTCCTTCCTTGAATGACACATTATTCTTAACAAATAATTTATCACCCTCTGCAGTGAATATAAAACCACCACTATGGTTTTAACTTTTCTACGCAACATGTGTCTCTGGAGCATTCATTTTCCACGAGCTCTTGTGGAACTTGTTCCTATGCTAACTTTCTTAATGAAAGTTTGTTTCTTAACAAACATTTTTCATCTAAACACATGTTTTGTGACATAATGAATTTCTTTCATATTATAACTCATATGACATATATTTGTCATTATAGTTGGCATATAGTTGTGGGTTAACACCACTATTTGCCAAGTATGCTCTGAAAAGATAATGTAAGACTTTGCATGACTCATAAGTTTCATAATTGATCCTCCTTGTACTTACATCATAACAATGATGTATACAATAAAATGTGAGTTTATGAATAAATCCACTTTACATTTTAATGATTAGCGAATGCATGCAAGACTCATCATCGATTCTCTTTTTACGAACATCATATTGTGATGTGTATAAGGAAATGTGAGTTTCAGAATAAACCCACTCTACATTTTCACGATCGATGAATATTTGGTTAAGATAATCCTCATCTCACAGGCCTGAAACAACTCATATATTCTGACCATGCATGTTTCTTACATCATTTCTACATTCCTCAATTTTCTTAAAAAAATCTCATGAAGTATATAAACTTACATCTAGTTTCTCCTTAAAATAGTTCACGTGGTCAAACTGAACTATCTCTAGAAGTTTTGTAGCTCACCTTTATTTTAAAAGGTTTCTTTGTCTAAAACTTAATAAGCATGTCGATAATACTAGGTTTTTGGCTCTAAGGAGTCTAAACGTCGTATTGAGTATATGCTTGACAACTACTTTTAGTTTTATTTTATAAAGAACCGTCTTCTCATGATCGAGTGTTACTGAGTCTTACATTTTATATTCATCATTTATTGGCGACGATTCAAGTATTACTGAACTATTAATTGAGTACGAGATATCATAAACAACATTCATTTCATAATGAAACAATGCCTCGTTTTGTTCGATGGACATATGAGATAAATGTTTTGGTAATATTCAACACTAAATAATAGTTCACTTAGAATCTATCAACTTGGCAAAACAAAAGTCATGTTCTTCTCAATGCTGACATAGGAATCATCCTTCCTCAGTTACTTGGAGAATTCAACTTCTTGTAATGTTTCCAAACTTACTTGGTTACTGTATTTAGATACAAATGTGTGACACACATACAATATTTAATATCCAAGAAGTAAAATAGAAACATCACATGCAATGATGACTATAAATGAAGTCAAAGCCTTTGCTTGCTTATACTTAAATACATTGTAGTTTCTCTTCCATTGACTTATCTTGCCACAAGCGAAGCAAATAGCCTCTTGTTCGATGCTCTCCCTCTTTATCTTTGATTTCTTAGAAGGGCAATGTGAAAGTACGATTAGCCTTTTCGCCTTGTCTTTTTATTCACCATATATACTAAAGATTCTTATTTTTCATATTCTTGGCGAACCTTACCCAAAAATATTGAAGATGTTTCTCCATACAGTGTGTTTTATAATGCTCAACGACATTAGTAATTGGGTGATAAGGATAAGAATGAGATGTATTGAAAGATCACAATTTTTCTTTCACTTCACTTTTATTTTGTGTAATCATAACACCATTCATTCCTTGCTTTACTTTCTCCTTGTTGTTGAGTCGAAAGTTATACTTTCTACTTTTCCTTCCTTAGTTTTGTAAATGACACTTTCTTAAAACACTATATTATTAACTTTTTATTTCCCAAGTGTTTTAGTATGTTTTTACAGAAACTTTATTTTATACCGAACAGAGAAATAGTTCTAATACAAAAGGAATATAAACTTTATTTATTCAATATGATCCATCAGACTGAATGTGCGTCAAGTACATCAAACCATCTTTCTGATCAGTGGTTATACTTATGTCCTGTCTATCAGACCGACAAAAGTCATGATCATTGGACTGATATTGGTACCAATACTGTTGCGGAAGCGTCGAGAGTTGCAACGACAGAAACGATATATGGAAAGAAAATGCAGAAGAAAAAGAAAAACACACGAGACACACAAAATTTACGTGGTTCGGGAATAATCCCTACGTCCACGGAGAGGCAGAATATTCACTATATCGGGAGCATAATTACAGAGATTTTCTGGTAAGAAACCCTAGCTCAAAATGGGCTACAAATGGTGGAAGACGATCATTGTTCCACCAATCGCACAAGAACTCCACGTCGCTATTGTGAAAGACGGCCACCCAAGTCAAAAGTGCTACAGTGGCTGTCGGTTGGAAGTCTAAAAGGCTACAGTAGAGTTGACTTCAAAGTCCGCACTGCTACAGTGCTTGTCTGTGTCGGTCGGTCAACTCTGCTACAACGTCAAAGTTGCTATAATCTGAAAAATTTGGGTCGGGGACCTTCGGCCCCCGGACCCCCGGAGCAGGGGCGTGTTGCCCCCTGCAACCCCCAACAAGCTCACAACAGATCTCGACCCGTGACAGTTGCGGGCCACAAGCATTCAACCCAATTGGATCGGGCTACACCAATCTAACAGATACATCAGATTGACCTTTGTTCAGTTTATCGAATTGACACTCAATAATGAAGTCCGTCGGGCTATTCAAAGTTTATAATCAGAGTGATTAAAGTTATATCTACCAGACAAAAATACAAAATAACATATGGTGCTAAACAAAATGACTTCGGACGAATGAAGTACAACTCTGTCAAGTTCAAGATCCAGATCATTATGAGCTGTCAAAGTGCAAGCTGTCTGAGGCCGTTGCAACCAACTCAGAAATATGACCGTTGGAAGATTACCTATAAATAAGAGGTTATTTGAAGAACCGAGAACTGATGCATTCGCAACTCAAGTCATCTATGTTTTTGCTATGCTTGAACATCTTGTTCTATCACTTTGTAATTTTTTAGAGAGTTAAAGTTCTAAGGAATCCGTGCGTGGATTGTAAAATCCTTAGAACACTTTTGCTTTTGTATTCGCTGTGTCTGATCATGGTATTGATCGAGAGCTTTCGGGGATACGAAGATGAGTGAATCTGATCCATCAGATCACAGACTTTCGGGGATATGAAGACACAGCTTGTACCGATCATCGTATTGAAGGCTTCAAGGGGTTTGGAAGACAAAGCTATACCGAGCATCACATCGAGGGCTTTTCTGGTAAGGAAAGACAAACCTTTATAGTAGGTATTAAAACTATGAATACCTTAAGTCAGAGTTTCCGACTTCCCTAACTCTTAAGGTTAAAGAGAAATTTCTTTTA
Source organism: Viscum album (assembly GCA_963277665.1). NCBI lineage: Eukaryota > Viridiplantae > Streptophyta > Magnoliopsida > Santalales > Viscaceae > Viscum > Viscum album. The sequence continues at coordinate 2,057,123,200 of OY728156.1, read as the reverse complement.
TTAAAGCTTACAATCCATTCTTAGTATTATAAGCTTTTGTTTTACTTATTACAATTTTATTTTCCACTGTGCATATACTTTAGAAAGTAAGTTTATACTTATCTTTTTAATAATACTTTTATTGGACTGTCTGTGAGACTGATAAAGTACTCTGAGATATCAGATGATTATTGGTTTCAATTTTAATACTCTGATCATCGGACGATCTGTGAGTTTGATCTTTTTGACATATAAGAGGAACTGTGTTTATCTTAGTTTAATTTTTAAACTACAATTCATCCTGCCTCTTGTAGCCATCGTAAACTCTTACGATCAAACAATTGGTATCAGAGCAGGTTCTATTGTGACACTTGTTGTGTTTTTCCTCTTGTTATATACTGCAAGTTATTATCTTTTGTTATAAACTGCTTGTTTGTAAATTGTTATTACACTAACGTGTATTTATAGAAAAGAGTTTCTATTTTTGTTAAGATGACAGAGTTAAATGTTGGAACCTTAGAAAATCTGAATTTGAGCAGACCACCTATCTTTGATGGTGCTGATTATAAATGTTGGAGTGATCTGATGAAGACATTCGTTATTAACACTGGTGTATATAATGCTTATTGGTAATTACAAGATTCCTGGTAAGGATGTTACTACCTTTTCAAATTAAGAAAAGCTGGAATATCAACTGAATTATAGAGTAAGAAACACTCTTTTATGTTCTATGACTCGAAATATACATAGTCAGATTTCATCGCGTGAAGTTGCTTATAATATTTGGAAGAAGTTAGAAGTAACACATTTTGGAAATTCTAAAGTTATTGAAACGAGAAGAGCTATGCTTTGTGCTGATTATAAAGCCTTTGATTTTCTATTTGGAGAGTGAGTTGCAAAGATGCACCAAAGGTTTATGACCGTCATAATTAGTTTACAGTCTCTTGGAGAAAAAGACATTGAAGATAATATTTTAGCTGAGAAAATTATCGAGATCATGCCGAATGAGTGAGAATCCAAAATAATAGCTTTGGATGATACAAGAAGAATTACAAATCTTAACCTTGATGATCTCATTGGTACCCTTATGCAATATGAATGAATATTGAAAAGGGATGGTGAAAAGATGAAAAAGAAGAATAGAGGAGTTTCTTTTGCAACCACATCCAATGTTCCTGTTAAAGTTCAATCAGCTGAGAAAGTTGTGAAAGCTTTTAAGAAGATAGTTGTTATTGAATCAGATTCAAGTTCTTCAGAACAACCTGAAAATGAGTTAGCAAATCTTGCTAGAAGGATGAATAAGATTATTGGCAAGAAAGATTTTCAATACATATATAAGAAAAGTCATAAAGACAAGAGTGATAAGAAAGACTCTACGGAAGTGATTTGTTATGAATGCAAAAAGGCAGTACACATCAGAATAGATTGTCCTAAGCTTAAAAGGAAAGATAAGAAATAAAGGAATTCAGACAGGAATGCCAACATGCATTACAAGTAGAAAATAAAGAAGAGTTTGACATCTTCTGACACTTGGAGTGCAAGTAGAGGAGACAACTCATCTGATAATTCTTTAGATAATGATAGTTCTGGACAAATGAATATTGGTTTATTTACAACAATTCCAAAGGAGATATAATTTTACAATTCATCAGAACACAAAAACAACTTGTTGATATTTTTGCTAAACCTGTTAATTCCGATAGATTTGAATATATTAAACATAAGTTAGGAATGACCAATGTTAAATGATTATTCATATCTACTTCATGTTCAACAATCTCCTTACATTAATAAACTCCATTTCAAAGGGGGAGTACATATGTTATGCTTTTTTTAATTTTTGTTTTTCTAAAATCTTTAGTTTTCTAAAAAAAACTTTTACTTTTCTAAAAAATTTTGTTTCCTAATTTTTAGTTTTCTAAAAAGATTTAGTTTTTGTATGGTTAACTTTTTCGAAGTAAAAAACTTTTATAAACCTTTTTAGACAATTTTGAAGTAAATTTTTTTACAAAACACTATGGAACCAAAATACGTTATAAAAAAAGATTTTGAGATAAATTTTATTCGAACTCAACAATTGTTATAAATTTTTTTCGGACAACACTTCTATTATAAACTTTATCGAAATCGGTTTATATTACAAAAACCAAGAAGAATGGATTACTCATACCAGTGAAACATTTCTAATCCGAAAGATATTTTTCTTTTAGTTTTTGCACTTATTCATTACTCAAGTTTATCAATGTTGTTTATTACTTATTCTTTTAGTTTTACAAACTTATCTTTTTTTATAAACTTAATAGCTTTTCTAATCGGGTTATTTCTCACTCCGATGAAAAGTTTTATTAACAAAAGGCTAAGAGTTCAAATTTATATTTAAAACATTCTTCGATTAAATCCCGATCGTCAAATAAAAAAGGGATATTCAATCTCAATCGTTGAAATTTTTAGACCACATGTTTCAGAAGTACAATTAGAATCATCGAACTCTTCGGCCACCGAAGCACAAAGGAACATTGATTATATGGTGCCAAGCTTTGAAACTTTTAACCGATCAGATTTCGTATTTACTAAGTATTGAAGCCAGAGTCAAACAAATTGAAAGTAATATGAATGAGAAGTCAGAATCCTTAAAGTTGTCTAATGAGTCTGTGATTCAACATGAGGCCGATATCAAATCTTTCAAAGGAAAGAATAAAGCTCACAAAAGAAGTTTCAATCAAATGGTTAGATGGTCGAGACATGTTGATATTGATTTGAAGGATCATGGGGATCAATTAGTAAAAGTCAAGAAACTATCCCTTGAGTATGTCGATTCTTTTGACAAGTTCTCATCAGATGTTTCAAACAGAATTAAGTTTGTTGAAGAGTTCAAAGAGATGACAGATAATCAGGATAACTTGGAATTAGAAAAAAGCAGACTCTGAACATGTGAAGATGAGTTGTTCCTCATGAAGGAAGAAAATAAGAAGATTAGTTAGGAAGTTGAAAAGTTGAAAGCATAAGTTATGGAGGAAAAAATCATCAAGCTTGAGTCATTACTTGTAGAAGCTCAGAAATATCATGATGATGTTAAGAAAATGAAGGTGATCGTGAAAAAGTTGTTAAAGAAAGAATGGACTTTTTCATTTGAACTCTTGATGCAATTTTTGAAACATTTTTAATGAATGGTGAATGTGAATGACTTTTTATCCATATACTATATGTCTGAATGTCTTCGAATTTCTTTGGGATGTATGTTCTTTCTATTAAATCATGGATGATTAGTTAATTCACAAACAATTGTTTCGTATGTTATCCTTTTCTAACATTTTAGGTGATTATATACATTCCCTATCCTTTTTGAAAATCATAAGGGGGAGAAGTTTTTTAGGAGATATGTTTAAGGGGGATAGTTCTAAAAGGGGAGAAGTCTTTGATAATTCTTGGGAAGAAGTTTTGAGAGTATTTCTTTAAGGAGAAGTTATTATCTAAAAGGGGAGAATCTTTCTAAAGATTTTTTAAAGGGGAGAATCCAAAGTTTTATTACTTTCTATCTATGACATCCCGCCTTTTTATTACATAACTTTTCATTACATTTTACAAACAGAGGATCTTTAAAGTTCAGTGTCTTGGAAATAAGGTACATAATCCATGAAAACATAAAAAGTTCTTCTAATCTACTTATAAGGTTTCATCATATGTTCATCCTAAGTTCAATTATTGCATCTCATAACTTGGGGACATACATCAAAGGAGAGGGTGAACAGAAGGTCCAGTCAGAGAAAACAAGGGAAATAATTTACCTGTGATATCAATAAAAACTTGATGAAATACATAGACACGAGCAATGAAAAAAAGGCATATCATAATAAAAAGAACATGAATCATAACTTGAAAATGTGACTACAACATTAAATTTAGACATTCATAAGCATATCACCAAGGTCCATCCCCAAGGTGTCATTAAAATTACCAAGGTTATTCACTAAGGTATCGTAAAACTTGTCATCTCTAGAGATTAATTTCTTTACCCAATGCATTGGAGCGTTATTAGGACGCACCCTTAATATGCCTTTATTTTCATGTGAGCTACATAGATCATAATCAAACATTTTATAAATAAATCAGAGAATAAAAGAAATGAGTTTCATATCAAAATCATAGTGTTTTAAAAAGTGCTTAAAAACATGATCATTTTGTCATTTATAACCCACAGAAAGGGAATGAGAATTTTATGTATGTCAATTCCAGAATCAAATAAATCATTTTATGTCTTGATGGATACCCTTGGAAATGAAAGCGGTTCGGGTATTCACATAAAAAAACAAAAGAATTTCTTGAGAAAAGTAGAGATTTTGAGACGAAAATTCTGCAGCATAACAAACATGAAACATAGTTTTATAAAACATTAAAAAGAGAGGGGACATGAGTCACCCATTCATAAAAGACTCATAATATAGTAAAGGGACATAATAAAATGCAAACAAGAACATTGTATGAAAATTTGAAAGACATACCACATAAAATAGAATTTGAAAGGAAAAGTGATGTTGAGAATTCCCTTACCTTGCAGAGTAACTTCTAAAACTCTAAGATCGGGACCTTGGGGGCTTGAGGGCATCTTGGGAGGACTCCTTGGGAGATAATACTATCTGAACTTCGTGGAGAATGATTTTGGAATGAAAGGAAACAAAGGAATGAGTGAGTATTTATAACAAAAGAGAGTTTTTTTATTAATTTCAAAGGACACCTCATTAGTGGTATTTGCAAAACCATGGGCTTGCCCATTGTATTTGTTCATGATATTGGCCATTTGGGACACCTCATATCATATTTTAATCCATAAGAGTCGACCAACATCTTATCTTACTCATTACATCATTATTACATAGTTATAATGTCATTAAATATATCGAAAACCCCAAACTGTAATTTTTACTATTCATCAATAATTCATCTGTTTTAGAAAAATCTCAAAAATTTACCCTAAACATTTTTTGACGTGTTGAATTCAAAAATAAACTCTATTTTATAAAAATGAATTTCATTTTAAATTTATTTAAATAAATAAAACACTAATACTTAACTAATAAATTTTAAAACATTTATTTACTTATACTATGATATAATTATATCACATTACCATTTAAGATGGTTAAAATATATTTATACTTCATTAGGTGAAGTTACTATTCCATTGGTCAAATTACCATTCACAAGGGTAAAATTATTATTTCAAAGGGTCAAGTTACTATTCACAAAAAAATAACTTGATCCTATTAGATTCTAAATATCTTCCTGATCACAACCATGTATGTCCATTTTTTGAAAATCATTTCACAGAAAAAGTTATTTAATAATATTTTTTTTACTATTCATCAAAAAAATACTATTTATCAAATACTATTCATCAATTTTTTTTGAAACTTCTTAGAAAACTTCTAAAAATTCTGTCTAGATTAATTTTGGCATTTGAAATTCAAAAAATGATGTTTGTTTTACCATAATAATTTTCTATGTATGAGAAATCTCTGAAAAGTATATTTTTTACTTCTAAAATCAATTTATCAAATTTATCTTAATTAAACATATATTTTATTAAGCAAAACTATTCTTAAAATGGAAATGCTAAAATAACAATTTTATTAAAACAAAGGGATTACATATTAAGTAGGTAAGGCCTTGACACATAACCCCTTAAAACACCCACATACGACATCAGGGTAAGGTGTGCAATGATGATGAACTCTTGAGGCGGCTCAGATAACATTGCTCGAGTGATAATTTCTACCAACTTGAACTTCTCTCGTAGGCGATTTCATTCAAGCTTAACATGTTGAAGTTTGGCTTGGACTTGGTCCAGAACGAAGCCCAATGACGCCACCTCCTTCCCAAGCTTCGACAAATGAGCTTTGTACGGTTTGAGTTTACTAGATGAGTCAATTGACTCTTCTTTCTACATTAATTAACCATTATCACTAATCTTAACGTCAGAAGTATAGTTTCCAACAGTCATATTGACCAAAAATCATATAATAGTCGAAACCCAACGGTCTCATTTCAATTATACTCACTTCATTAATAAAGGAATATAGTTTTGTTGAGTACATAATAATATAACATACATTTTCAGGAAACAATTATTATTCAAAAAGTTTAGGTCGTTACATTCTTCCCCCCTTAAGAAATCTCACCCTCGAAATTTCAACTTGTTCTCTCAACTGTGAAAAGGTGAGGGTACTTCTGCTTCATAGTCTCCTTTGGTTCCCACATGACTTTTTCATATTTGTGATTCCTCTACAACACTTTAACAAGGTGAGTAGTTTTGTTGCGTAGAACATTGTCTGTACGATCCAAGATCTCCATCGACTGCTTCTCATAAGAGAGGTCATGTTCCAGTTGCACCACCTCAGAATTCAGTACATGTGAAGGGTCAGGTATGTACTTCCTCAAGAGGGATACATGGAATACATCATGAACTTGAGCTAGATTTGGAGGGAGTGCAAGCCGATAGACCATTGCTCCTATGCGATCAAGGATTTCATAGGGGCTAATGTACCCGGGGCTGAGCTTCCCTTTATTACCAAAATGCATGACTCTATTCCATGGAGAAATTCGAAGGAAGACTTTTTCACGAACATCAAACTCCAAGTCCCTTTGACTGTTGTCGGCATAGCTCTTCTGCCGACTCTGAGCAGCCTTAATGTGTTGTTGGATGACATGAACCCTTTTTGTCATCTCTTGCACAAGATCAGAGCCACGGAGATTTCTCTCACCAGCTTCATCCCAACAAGCAAGAGTTCTACATCACTTCCCATATAGAGTTTTATAGGGTGCCATTTGAATGCTCGAGTGGAAGCTGTTGTTGTATGAGAACTTAACTAATGAGAGATGTTGATTCCATTCACCTTTAAATTCCATTGAGCATGTTCTCAGCATATCCTCGTGTGTTTAAATAGTTCTTTCAGATTGGCCATCAGTTTGGGGGTGATAGGCTGTACTGAAATTCAATTCGGTACTCAAAGCATGTTAAAGACTTCTCCAGAATTTTGATGTGAACCTCGGATCACGATCAGATACGATAGAGAGTGGTATCACATGCAGCCTTACCACTTCCCTCACATAAATCCTGGCAAGTTGATCAAGAGAGAAATATTCCCGAATAGAGATAAAATGAATATTCTTGGTGAGACGGTCCACTATAACCCATATCACATTGTTTACTTTGGAAGTTTTCGGGAGACTAGTAACAAAATCCATAGTGATTTTGTCCCACTTTCATGCTGGTATGAGTAGTGGTTGTAATACCCATTTAGAAAGTTGTCGCTCTGCCTTCACTTGCTGACACACCAGACACCTTGTAGTGTAGTCAACAATCTCCCTTTTCATGTTATCCCACCAATAATGATCACAAAGGTTCCTATACATTTTAGTGCTTCCAGGATGTATAGAGAATGTAGAGCTATGAGCTTCATCCATCAGATCCTTTATTTTTGGAATAGATGGAACGCATAGTCTTGTACGAAATTTTAGTACACCTTCTTGATCAATATTGAACTCAGGAAACTTACCATCCTTCACAGCCTCAAACTTCTTCTGTAACAAAGGATCTTCTTTTTGAGATTTCTTGATCTTCTCTAGTTTTGATGGTTGAGAAGTCATTTGGGATAGGGTTGATGATGTCCCTTTCCTTACAATTTCCATGTCCAGTTTCAATAGGTCTTTGATCAAAGGATCTCTTTAAATTCTCATCATTGTCAACACAACATGACCTTTCCTACTTAATGCATCATCAACTTTGTTTGCTCTTCCGAGATGATAATGAATTGAACAATCATAGTCTTTAAGAAGTTCCAACCATCTCCTCTGTCTCATGTTCAATTCCTTTTGTGTGAAAATATACTTTGAACTTTGATGGTCTGTGTATATATCACATTTCTCCCCATAAAGATAGTGCCTCCATATCTTCAGAGCAAAAACAATCGCAACCATCTCCAAATCATGCGTAGGATAATTCTGACCATGAGGCTTTAACTATCGAGATGCATATACAATCACCTTATCATTTTGCATGAGGATGCACCCAAGTCCTTTCAAAGACGCATCGCTAAAAATAAAGAATCCTTCTCCGATTGAGGGCAGAGTTAACACGGGTACAGTAACCAATCTCTTCTTCAACTCTTGGAAACTTTCCTCACACTCCTTTGTCTAGATGAACTTAACCCCTTTTTGAGTTAACTTGGTTAGTGGATTTGAAAGTCGTGAAAAGTTTTTCACAAACCTCTTATAACATCCTACTAAACCAAGGAAACTATGAATCTCTATTATTATTGTAGGCTGAGGCCACTCCTCTACAACCTTTGTCTTGTAAGGCCTTTGTCCAGATAAACTTAACCCCTTTTCGAGTTAACTTGGTTAGTGGATTTGAAAGCCGTGAAAAGTTTTTCACAAACCTCTTATAATATCCTACTAAACCAAAGAAACTACGAATCTCTATTATTATTGTAGGCTGAGACCACTCATCTACAACCTTTGTCTCGGCATGCCTTTTTCCAGATAAACTTAACCCATTTTCGAGTTAACTTGGTTAGTGGATTCGAAAGTCATGAAAAGTTTTTTCACAAACCTCTTATAATATCCTGCTAAACTAAGGAAACTACGAATTTCAGTTATTGTTGTAGGTTGAAGGCACCCCTTTACAACCTTTGTCTTGATAGGATCAACTGAGATTCCTTTATTGGTTACAATGTGCCCCAAGAAAGCAACTTTTTGTAACCAAAATTCACATTTGCTAAACTTTCCATATAACCTCTCATCCCTTAAGAGTTTGTAATATAACCCTCAGATGATCCTCATGTTCCTCATGACCTTTGGAATATATCAGAATATCATTAATAAAAACTATCACAAAGTTATCAAGCTAGTCCTTAAAGACTATATTCATCAAATCCATAAAAATAATAGGAGCATTAGTTAAACCGAAGGGCATAACAATGAACTCATAATGCCCGTATCTTGATCAGAAGACAATTTTTGGAATATCTTCTTTCTTCACCTTCAATTGATGATAACCAGATCAAAGATCAATCTTGGAGAAGAATTGAGCCCCATGAAGCTGATCAAATAAGTCATCAATTCTTGGAAGAGGGTATTTGTTGTTCACCGTGATCCTGTTCAGTTCTCTATAATCAATGCATAATCGCATTGATCCATCTTTTTTCTTCAAAAATAGAACAAGCGCTCCCCAAGGATACACACTTAGTCGGATAAACCCCTCCTCCAAAAGATCTTGGAGTTGTTTCTTTAGTTCCTCCAGCTCCACATTTTCTATTCTATACGGGGTCTTTGATATCAGATGAGATCCAGATACGAGTTCAATGGAGAACTCTACCTATCTTTTTGGGGGAGGTCCATGTAACTCCTCAGAAAATACGTCAATGTATTCATGTACGATGAGGAAATTCTCTATCCTTATACTCTCATTTCGTTCTTCTTCTTCACCGATCAACTTCATAAAGAAGGTAATAGGAGGTGCTTCTAGACAAAGATTAGGTTGAGATATCTCTCCTTGGAAGATAACTGTAGGTCGTCCATTAAAGACTACTGAGATTTCCTTGCTTTTGCATTTGATCTTAGCATTATAATTTGAGATCCAGTCCATCCCTAGTATAACATCGAATTCCAACATGGGAATGACAACTAAATTTGCAATAAGATTGTGCTCACTATGACAATTCCGAGCAATATGGTCTTCTCTTCCACACTTGTAACATTTTCCGCTCTTGAGCAAGCAGTTCCCTGAATGCTTCTTCCCACATTTGTTGCATGTGGAAAGTTACACTTGTTTTCCACCTCTTCCTTGGTCAAAGCTCCCTCCCAAGTTTGGCTCAAAGGATCTCTTCTTTTCATTCGACTTGTGAGACCACTGTGTCTCACCGAACTTCAGCTCAACTTTCATAGCACTTCGTACAATCTCCTCATAGCCTTCATAGTCTCGGTTTGCTAGATTCTTCCGTAGATGTGGTCTTAATCCACCAAAGAATCTATCATTATTCCCATTAAGATCTATGAAAAAGTTAGAGGTGTAATGTGAAAGCCTTGTGAAGTTCTTCTCGTTGCTTCCCACAAATTCATTCTCCTTCTACTTCAGCTCGAGAAATTCCTTCTCTATTTTTATTCTCATCGAACGAGGGAAATACTTATTAAAGAAGATCCCTCTAAACTTTTCCTACTCCATAGCTTCAATCTCCCCTCTTGGCCTTGTATTTTTAATCAGCGCCCACCACTGATCAGCTTCTCCCTCTAAGCGACAAACAACCAGGGTGAATTTCTCTTGTTCAGAACTACGAAGAACAGAAAAGATATTTTCTATAGAACTTATCCACTATTCCGCAATCAATGGGTCGATAGATCCACTACAAGTTGGTGGTCGTTGACACATAAAGGACTCAATGAAATGTTGTTCCCTTCTCAGTGAAATCAGTCTCCCAGTTTGATTCAAGTTATTTCCCATAACTTGAGTCATTTGATTCATCATTCTCATGAAAGTTTCCATTTCGACTTCCTTTGGAGGGTTGTCCACGCATGGTCCATTGCGGTCACCATTTGCACATTTTCTCCTATTTCCTTCCATTTTTTAAAAGAAGAAAACCTTATTTTGAAACTTGTTTCATTTAATAATCTTATAACTTTAAAGGATTTTTATGTCTTAAAACATTATGATTAAACACATTATTCATTATCAACAATTACATTTTCTATAAATCCTTCATAATGATTCATAAAAAGCTTGTGATTAACCAAACATATCCCTCATGAATGTCAAACCAGGAGTGCAGCAAAATCCGTTGTCATGCATGAGTTCTCGTTTGAGTCTAGCTCAAAGTGGTGTTTTCGGGTTTTACCCTTAGATATATCTATCCCAGAGCCACACCCACTTGTTTGTATCCAAACATATATATTTTTTTGTTCGGAAACCACTTAATATTTTACCAAAATACCAGGAAGATTTCCTATATTTAAACTTTTCTTTAGGGTTCTTCCTAAAGTTTTTAAATCCTAATTTTCACAAATAATTAAACTATCCTTTGATACCAATTATGACATTCTGCCTTTTTATTACACAACTTTTCATTACATTTTACAAACAGATGATCTTTAAAGTTTAGTGTCTTGGAAATAAGGTACATAATCCATGAAAACATAAAACATTCTTCCAATACACTTGTAAGGCTTCATCATAGGTTCATCCTAAGTTCAATTACTGCGTCTCATAACCTGGGGACATACATCAAAGGAGAGAGTGAGCAGAAGACCCACTAAGGAAAAACAAGAGAAACCGTTTACTTGTGATATCAATAAGAACTTGATGAAATACATAAAGACATGAGCAATGAAAAAAGACATATCATAATAAAAATAACATGAATCATAACTTGAAAATGTGGCTACAACATTAAATTTTGACATTCATAAACATATCACCAAGGTTCATCCCCAAAGTGTCATAAAATTTACCAAGGTTTTTCACCAAGGTATCGTAAAACTTGTCATCTGTAGAGATTAATTTCTTTACCCAATGCATTGAAGCGCTATCAGGGCGCACCCTTAATATGTATTTATTTTCATGTGAGCCACATAGTTCATAATCAAACATTTCATAAACAACCTATGGAGAATAAAAGAAATGATTTTCATATCAAAATCATAGCGTTTTAAAAAGTGCTTAAAACATGATTATTATGTCATTTATAACTCATAGAAAGGGAATGAGGGTTTTATGTATGTCAGTTCCTGAATAAAATAAATCATTTTTATGTCTTGATGAATACACCTGGAAATGAAAGTGGTTTGAGTATTCACATAAAGAAAATAAAAGAATTTCTTGAGAAAAAGAGAGATTTTGAGATGAAAATTCTGTAGCATAACGGGTGTGAAACATAGTTTTATAAAACACTAAAAAGAGAGGGGACATGATTCACCCATTCATAAAAGACTCATAATACATTAGGACATAATAAAATTAAAATAAGAACATGGTATGAAAATTTGAAAGACATACCACATAAAATAGAACTTGAAAGGAAAAGAGATGTTGAGAAATCCCTTACCTTGTAGAGTAACTTCTAAAACTCTAAGATCGGGACCTTGGGGGCTTGTCAGCACCTTGAGAGGACTCTTTGAGAGGTAATACTATCAGAACTTCGTGGATAATGATTTTGGAATGAAAGGAAATGAAAAAATGGGCAAATATTTATAGCAAAAGAGAGGAAGTTTTTTTATTAATTTCAAAGGACACCTCATTAGTGGTATTTGCAAAACCATGAGCTTGCCCATGGTATTTGCCCATGGTATTGACCACTTAGGACATCTTATATCATATTTTAATCCATAAGAGTCGAACAACATCTTATCTTACTCATTACATCATTATGACATAGTTATGATATCATTAAACATATCGAAAACCCAAAACTGTTTTTTTACCATTCATCAACAAATTCAACTCTTTTAGAAAAATCCAAAAAATTCACCCTAACCATTTTTCAACGTGTAGAATTCAAAAATAAACTCCATTTTATAAAAATGAATTTTATTTTAAATTTAATTAAATAAATAAAATACTAATACTTAATATTTTTAAAACACTTATTTACTTATACTATGATATAATTATATCACATTACCATTTAAGATGACTAAAATATATTTATACTTCTTAGGTGAAGTTATCATTTCATTGGTCAAATTACTATTCATAAGGGTAAAATTACCATTCTAAAGGGTCAAGTTACTATTCATTAAAAAAATTAAGTTGATCATATTAGACTCTAAATATCTCCCTGATCTCTACTGTGTATGTCTGTTTTTCGAAAATCATTTCTCAGAAATTTTTTTTTAATAATAAAATATTTTTTTAGTATTCATCAAAAAAACTATTCATCAAAATAAATTCAAACTTCTTAGAAAACTTCTAAAAATTCAGCCTAGATTAATTTTGACATTTGAAATTCAAAACATGATGTTTATTTTACCATAATAATTTTCTATGTATGAGAAATCTCTGAAAAGTACAATTTTTTAATTTTAAAATCAATTTTTCAAATTTGTCTTAATTAAACATATATTTTATGAAGCTAATCTATTCTTAAAATGGAAATGTTGAAACAAAAATTTTATTAAAACAAAGGGATTACATATTAAGTAGCTAGGGCCTTAACACATAACCCCTTAAAACACGTGCATACGACCTCAGGGTAAGGTGTGCGATGATGATAGACTCTTGGGGCAGCTCAGATAACATTGTCCGAGTGATAATTTCCACCAACTTGAACTTCTCCCGTAGATTATTTCGTTCAATCTTAACATGTTGAAGTTCAGCCTGAGCTTGGTCCAAAGTGAACCCTAGTGACGCCACCTCCTTCCGAAGCTCTGACAAATGGGTTTCGTACGGCCTGAGTCTACTAGATGATCCCACCGACTCTTCTTTATGGATTAATTAACCATTATAATTTTTATTTATAATCACTAATCTTAACGTTAAGAGTATAGTTTTCAACGGTTATATTGACCAACGATCATATAATAGTCAAAACCCAACAGTCTCAATTCAATTATACTAACTTCATTAATAAATGGACATAGTTTTGTTGAGTACGTAATAATATAACACACATTTTCAGGAAATAATTATTATTCAAAAAGTTTGGGTCATTACACTATCAGATCATAAAGAAGTCATAAACTCAGGGGGAGTTTATATATGAAAAAGGAAGAAATTTCATTATAAAGTATATCTTTGAAGTTCCTAAAAGATCAAAGGGCTGTAAGTTTTTTAAAGTTATTATTTTCATTTTAAGTGTTATGTTTTGTATTTTCTAAAAAGAGGGAGATTGTTGAGTTGAAAGTTATACTTTTTTACTTTTTCTTTCTTTAGTTTTTGGAAATCACAAACACTTTCTTAAAACACTATATTATAAACTTTTTATCTCCCAAGTGTTTTAGTATGTTTTTTCAGAAAACATTATTTTATACTGAATGAAGAAATAGTTCTAATATAAAACGAATATAAACTTTTATTATTCAATCCGATCCATCAGATTGAATGTGTGTCCGGTACATTGGACCAACTATCTTTCCAATCAGTGGTTAGACTTATGTTTTGTTTATCAAATTGACAAAATTCAGGATCATCAGACTGACATTGGTACCGATACATTGGATTGATCTTTGTTCAGTTTATCAGATTGAAAATCAATAGTGATGTCCATCAGACTATTCAAAGTTTATAATCAGAGTGATTAGAACTATATCTATCAGAAGGAATATAAAATAGCATTGTAATGGTTTTAAACAAAACGATGTTGGACAAATGAAGTACAACTCATTCTTAGCTACCAAGTTCAAGATCCATATCATTATGAGATGTTAAAGTGCAAGCTGTCCGATGCCGTTATAACCATCTCAGAAATATGATCGTTGGAAGATTTCCTATAAATAGGAGGTTATTTGAAGAGTTGGGAGCTGATGCATTCGTAACTCAACTCGTCTAAGTTTTTTCTCTTCTTGAACATTTTGTTCTATCGCTTTGTTATTTCTTAGAGAGTTGAAGTTCTAAGGAATTCGTGTGAGGATTGTAAATTTCTTAGAACACTTTTTCTTTTGTATTTGTTGTGTCTGATCATGGTATTGATCGAGGGATTCCAAGGATAGGAAAACTATAACATCCCATCATCTATTTTTATGTGTTTTGACCCATTGATTTTAGTACCCAATGATTAGGTCTCTTTGTGGATTGTTTTCGGTGTTTTTCGAGACTTTTTGAAGTTTTCTGAGCTTATGCACGGTTTGTGAACGGTTTGAAAAAGTATGCAACCTGGATAGAATGGGGTCGCACAGTTTGCGCATGGTTAAACTAAGTGTGCAACCAAACCGTGAAACCCTTCCAGTGGCTCTGTTTTGGACGCACGGTTAGACGCACAATTAGTACTAACAATGTGACTTAACCTAGGAAACTGTGTTGACGGTAATTAAATCCCCAAAAATCTTAATTAAAATCCTGAAACCCCCCTAATTAACCCTAAACTTCTCCCACTCGAACCTAAATCGATTCCTTGGTTTTTGGGAACCATCTAGAGCCATTTTGACTCCCCAAACCTCATATCTTGGTGAATCGAAGTGCCAATCGAATCAGTGATCATCTTCGAGTGAGTTCTTTTCTTCTTGATCTTGGATCCCCCTTATCTTGATTCCATCTTACTAAAGGTTATGATGGACTTGCATTTTGTTGGATCTTGGTAGATTGTTGTGATATTTTGGATCTAGGATCTCTTCTCTCTTGTTTCAAGATCTATCTTCTTAGATCCAGTGATCACCATCGAAGGAGACACATCTCAGATTCGTTGCGGTTGGATTCCAAATATTTCAAGTAGGTTTTTCTATGCTTTTCCTTCATTTTGTAATTCATTGTTGTTTGATAAATTCATAGATGTGCTCTTAATTTCTAACATGTATTCTATGTAATTTATCCTTAAAATTCATCGTAAAAGCTTCTTTGATCAATTTTCCTTTGAATTGAACATGACATGAATTTAATTGATATAATCTTGATATTTATCATCTTTTTGTGAATTGTTTAATGTCATGTTTGTTTTGATTCAGTTTTAAAGAGCCTTTAAAGGATGTTTTGGTGCGATTGAGAGCTTTGACCCAGGTTTTGATTTATAAAATGAACTTCCACGATTTGAATTAAATGAATTGAACTATTTGATGTTTTCTAAATAGTTTCAAATGCTTGAATTTATTAAATGACCCAGAACCCTCTTTGATTGATTTTAACTCTGTTTTGAAATGGGTTCTCTTGGTTTATTTGAAATAAATGATTTATTCACATGGAGAGAGGGTGTAAACCCATATTTTGAAATGTATTCAATCCTTTTAAAATTATAATTCTTCCTTTAAATGTTTTAGGGATGCTTTGAAATAAAAGATTATTTTAAAGGCTTGTTTTCCGTTATAATGATGATTTGGGAAAGGAAGCGGGTATGGTTACCCTTTTTGAATGTTGAAATTATTTAAAAGGATTTGAATTGAATTATTGATTCTTGATAGCCCGGTTGGCGCTTCATGATGATCCTCTCTTATAATAATCCCTTATTGTAACTTGCTTGATTATTGTACCTCCCATTATTGGGTGTTGAAAAATAAATTATTTACTTTGAGGGAGTTTGGGGGTGAGAGTGAGATGCAATTTAGGGTCAGTGCCCATGATTGATAAGGATCCCCGTGTGATCCTCATAACTTGATTATCTCACTCACCTCTTTTGACTAGTCATGAGAACCTGGATAATTATATGGGATGACCTAGATTTATGCTTCACTAGAAGACTCACACCCTTCTAGTGGATCCATAGAGAATGTTAAAGGTTCAAGATATGGACGTGTGGCCAGGAAAGTGGGTGTGCGTGGAATTGGTTTGTTTGAGATATGTGAAACTAGATGTAAGCCTGACAATTAGTCATGTTGTAATTTGATTATCTATTCTGAGGTGGACTCACTATCGTACATAGGTTGTACCCATGACATCCATACACTTGATACCCGATACATGATAGTGTTTGTTGTCACTATTTGGCATCGGAGTTGCCTTTCTTGATTCATTTATTGTTATTATGCACTTTGAATCTACTGTATTGACTCTTGTTTATCTTTTAATATCAGGTGCATACACTCATCTTTTCTTGATTATTTGACTTTATCTTCTGAAATGGTTTTCAATGTTTTCAAGTAAATGTTTAGTTTTTAAAAGGTGAAATAACAATTTTATAGTTTTATCTCGATAAATGAATTTTAAATGTTAAAAACTCTATTTTTAAACTAATCCTCATACTCTCTTATTTGTACTTCTCTTTTAGCATATTTGAATTGCCTTATAAAGTAATTGCATAGAATCTTTGGTGGAATCCTATTGGGCTCTTCAGCTCACACCCTGCTTATACCTTTTGGTGTTTGTAGCCTTTATGATCTTATAGCAGGTGTTCATGCTTTCTTCTTCCTTTGTGGGTTCATGCTTTGGAGATCAAGGGTGGGTGACATGGGATATGGTGGGTGGTCGTGGACCATCAGGAGACGAGTTTTGGTTGTTATGTTCTGCTTTCTGTTTTCTTACTGTCTCTTTGTACTTTGATATGTATGTATTGATTTATATATCTGATGATGTTTCCACATTGTACTATGTTATTATAATCTTTTAAGGGCGAAATTGTTCCCAATGATTATTTATTGATTCTCAGGTGCTTGTCACCATCCCATGGAGATCGAGAACGCTCTTCAGGATAGTGGCGAATCGGCTCAGATACCAATTTAGATGGTATTCTAGGTTGGTTTGTTACAAATGGTATCAGATCAGGGTTTTCCTTAAAAGGGAATTACTTGAATTTGAAATCTTTATGTTATTTGGGGTGAGTTATGTTAGAAATTAGATTAAGAATGTCTTGGGACTCAAGAGGTAGTTCGTGAGCGGGTGCTTGATCACCACCTCCTCATGAAGAGACTTGAGTTACTAGGGATGTTGGGACTTGATTATTTCTTTTGAGTTATTTATTTCCGGATGATAAATTAGATTTAGATTCCCAATGATACTATCTTTGATTTGGAGAATTCCTTATGAGTTTTGGAACTAGAATGGAAGGATGAGCACAATCACATCATGTTTTCACAGTTTGGTAAACTGTGAGGGATCGATGTGACTGAACTGGAAATCCACCCATGAACATTTGTGAGGTTGGTGTGTGGTTTAATAGCCCATACAACCAAGCCTTTTACAGTTCTAACTTGGTTATAAACTTGAAACCTTATCAATTTTCTTACAAGTGACTTCACTTATGTGAGGTTGGTATGTGGGTTATGGATGTGAGTTGTTTCATGCTCTTGTTTTCTTGTTTCATCTTTAATCCCTTGTTGATGATTTTGAATCCTTGGTGAAAACCAAATTTGTGGCATAAAACAAGTTTTGTCGAGTTCTTTGAAAAGTGTTTTCAATTACCATAAAGATAGTTTTATGAAATGTTTTGGTTGGAAAAATGATTTTCAAATACTTTTATTATGTGATAAAGGATGTTTCAAGACAAAATTTTGGTTTTTAATGGATTTAAAATGATAATGGTTTTGATAACTAGAAAATGGGATTAATGTTTTTGAAATCATGAAATAATGTACAACTGTCGGTAAAGGGGTTTTGAAACATTCATGGATTTATAACAAGATTTATCATTTTGAAAGGAAGGAGAAATGTTTTATAAATGGTGAAATCTTTTGTGTAATAAAATCAATGATGTTTTGATTAAAGTGGGTTGTGACTTTGCTTAAAAACATTTGTGCTATGTTTGAGTGTTCATTGATGCTTGAGTTGATATGCCTTTTTCTAGAAGTATAATCCCTTTTCAATGACTCTACCCAAACTCCATATTGAGTGGTGGAGCTAGAGACTTTCCAACCTTTGAACCTCATCCTTGAATTCTTGGATTTTCATCCACCTTCTTATAAAGGAGAATGAGGTTCTCTTGAGGCAGTGCAGTGACTTGAAGAAGTTGATGCGATCTTTGATTCTCTCAAGACTTCTGAATCTCTGAAGGTCAAGTCTATCAACTCCTTATTTGAGGGACCTGGATAAGAGTGGTGAGAGTTTGTGATTACCTCTAGTATGTATGAAATAATGTCTTGGGAATTCTTCAAGTAAGTCTTCATTTAATGGAAGTATCCTAAGGAAGTGAAGAAGGAGAATGTTTCTGAGTTCTTGAGTTTCAGTCAAGATGAGTAATCAGTTGCAAAGTATTCCAAGAAGTTCTCATGTTAGGTATGTTTCATACCTAGTCTTGTCAATAATGAATTAAGTAAGGCTATCTCTTTTAGAAAAGGTGTTCACCCAGATCTTGTAACCGCCATGCCTGCCGAATGGTTGATCTCTTATCTAGAGATGCTTGAAAGAGCCTTTTCAGCTGAAGTGGAGCTAGAAAAACAAGATGAATGGTTGAATGCCTTATTCGTGGTTGAGAAAGGAAAGTCATCTCATGAAAAGAAGAGGCATATCATGTGTTTCCAGTGCGGAACACCTGGTTATCCTAAGAGGTTGTGTTCGAAAGATCCAAAGGTTTATGGAAGGTGTGGCCATTTAGGTCACCTTAATAGGTTTTGTAAGTTTGAAAAATGGAAAGAGAAACCTCAATCAAGAACATTAGCTTCTGATTGCAGGGAAGCAGATGCTTCATGATAATGGGGCTCCATCCATTGGCCTTAGAGTGAATATTTTCACATAGTGGAGGAGCTTCCAGTTGTCAGCCGTAATTGTTGATCTGGATTTTTGTTCCTGTCGTGGAAGTGGAGACTGTTTAAGTTTTTCCTTATTGTGGCTTTTCTGTTTTGAAATCCTTTTGTTTTGGAATCTTGGTGAATGATATCTTGTGGAGCTTGGTTTGGGTCATTTGTGGATTGCTGATGTAATAATGGTTTTCTTCCCTTGAGATGTTTGGATTGTTTTGTTATTCATTGGTGTTCCTCTTGTTTTGAATTGATGGTTAGAGCTTTATTTTGATCTATTGGATGATCTCCCTTGTGAGAGTGTAGTGCCTTGTTGTGCATTGACCTAGATGTTTAAGATCTTTCCAGTTGGAATTGGATAGACCTTAGGAATGTACTTGGATAATTAGGACGATGTGGATTTTTGATAGACCAGTCACCCAGTGGTGGCGACGTTTGTTTTGATGAGCTCATTGAGGTATGGGGCTCAATTTTAAAAAATCCTATGTTACTGTTGAGTACTTACCCAGGGTAGAAATCCTTATCAGTTCTTTACCTTGCTTGTGGATGCTTGATCTTAGATGTTTCTCCTTAGTGAGTGGGTGAGGTATCTTATTTTGGTCTAAGGGATGTGCTTTTCTTATGTTACACCATTTTGGTGAATCTCTAAATGGTGGGGAGACCTATGATAGGTCTCCAGCCTTTCTCTACTTTAGAGACGTGTGACGATCTTGGTGTTTTGATCTTGGAGATGTGTATCTGTTGTTAACCTTTGGGTGAGTCTCTATTATGTACCATAGAACTTCCACCTCACAAGATGAGTGATGGATTTCTTCTTGTGTCCTAGTGTTCTATCTTTCATATTGGATGCTTTCTAGGGATATAAAGTCCTCTGTTGGGGATGTTGTAACATATTGTTACCTATTTTTATGTGTTTTGAACCATTTATTTGAGTACCCAATGATTGGGTCTCTTTGTGGGTTTTTATGGTGTTTTTCAGACTTTTTTAAAGGTTTCTAGGCCTATACACGGTTTGCGCATGATTTGAGCACAATTTGACAAAGTGTGAAATTTGGATAGAAATAGGCCGCATGGTTTGCACACGGTTAAACTAAGTGTGAGACCAAACCATGCAACCCTTCCGGTGGCTCTGTTTTGGGCGCACGGTTAGGCGCACGATTAGTACTAATAGTGCGATTTGACCCAGGAAGTCATGATGATGGTAATTAAAGCCCCAAAAATCTTAATTAAAACCCCAAACCCTCTAATTAACCTTAAACTCCTCCCGCTCGAACCTAAATCAATTCCTTGGCTTTTGAGAACCCTCTAGAGCCATTTTGGATCTCCAAACCTCATATTTTGGTGGATCAAAGTGCCAATCGAAGCAGTGATCATCTTCTAGTGAGTTCTTTTATTCTCTTGATTCCATCTTACTAAAAGTTATGATGGCCTTGCATTTTGTTGGATCATGGTAGATTGTTGTGAGATTTTTGGATCTATGATCTCTTATCTCCTATTTTAAGATCTATATTCTTAGATCCGGTGATCGCCATTGAAGGGGACACATCTCAGATTCATTACGATTAGATTTCAAATATTTCAAGTAGGTGTTTCTATGCTTTTCCTTCATTTTGTATTTCATTATTTCTTGATAAATTCATAGATGTTTTCTTCTTAATTTTTGACACGTATTCTATGTAATTTATCCTTAAAATTCCTCATAAAAGATTCTTTGACCAAATTTCCTTTGAATTGAACATGACATGAATTTAATTGATACAATCTCGATCTTTCTCACCTTTTTGGGAATTGTTTAATGCCATGTTTGTTTGGATTTATTTTTAAAGATCTTTTAAAGGATGTTTTAGTGGAATTGAGGTATTTGGCTCAGGTTTTGATTTATAAAATGAACTTCCTTGATTTGAATTAAATGAATTGAACTATTTGATGTTTTCTAAATAGTTTCAAATAATTGAATTTATTAAATGATCAACAACCCTCTTTGATTGATTTTACCTTTGTTTTGAAATGAGTCCTCTTGGGTTATTTGAAATAAATGATTTATTCACATGGAAAGAGGGTGTAAACCCATGTTTTGAAATGTATTCAATCCTTTTAAAATCTTAATTCCCCCTTTAAATGCTTTAGAGATGATTTGAAATAAATGATTGTTTTAAAGGCATGTTTGGCATTATAATAATGATTTGTAAAGGAAGCAGGCATGGTTACCCTTTTTGAATGATGAAATTATTTAAAAGGAATTGAATTGAATTATTGATTCTTGATAGCCCAGTTGGTGCTTTATGATGATCCTATCTTTTAATAATCTCTTAATGTAACTTTCTTGATTATTGAACCTCCAACTATTGGGTGTTGAAAATGGGATTATTTACTTTGAGGGTGTTTGGGGGTGAGAGTGAGATGTGATTTAGGGCCAGTGCCCATGATTGATAAGGATCCCCGTGTGATCCTCGTAATTTGATTATCCCACTCACCCTCTTTTGACTAGTCATGAGAACCTGGATAGTTAGATGAGATGACCTAGATATATGCTTCACTAGCAGACTCACACCCTTCTGGTGGATCCATAGAGAATGTGAAATGTTCAGGCTATGGACGTGCAACCAGGAAAGTGGGTGTGCGTGAAACTAGTTTTCTTGAGACCCATGAGACTAGATTAAGCCCGATAATTAGTCGTGTTGTAATTTGATTAGCTATTCTGAGGTGGAATCACTATCTTACCTTGGTTATACCCATGACATCCATACATTTGATACCTGATACATGACAATGTTTGTTGTCACTATTTGGCATCAAAGTTTCCTTTCTTGATTCATTTATTGTTATTATACACATTGAATCTATTGTATTGACTCTAGTTCATCTTTCAATATTAGATTCATATACTCATCTTTTCTTGATTATTTGACTTTAGCTTGTGAAATGGTTTTCAATGCTTTTTAAGGAAATGTTTAGTTTTTAAATGGTGAAATGAAAAGTTTTACCGGTTTAGTTTGATAAATGAATTTTAAATGTCAAAAACTCTATTTTTAAACTAATCCTCATACTCTTATTTGTACTCTTCTTTTAGCATATTTGAATTACCTTATGAAGTAATTTCATAGAATCTTTGGTGGAATCCTACTGGGATCTTCAGCTCACACCATGCTTGTAACTTTTGGTGTTTGTGGCCTTTATGATCTTGTAATAGGTGTTCGTGCTTTCTTCTTCCTTTGTGGGTTCATGCTTGGGTGACCAAGGGTGGGTGACCTGAGACATGGTGGGTGGTCGTGGACCACCATGAGACGATTTTTGGTTGTTATGTTCCGCTTTCAGTTTTCTTACTGTCTCTTTGTACTTTGATATGTATGTATTGATTTATATATTTGATGATGTTTCCACATTGAACTCTGTTATTATAGTCTTTTGAGGGTGAAATCATTCTCAATGGTTATTTATCGATGCCCAGGTGCTTGTCTCCAACCCATGAAGATCGAGAATGCTCTTCAGATTAGTGGAAAATTGGCTCAGATATCGGTTTAGATGGTATTCCAGGTCGATTCGTTACAAAGACGGGTGAATATGATCCATCAGATCGAGATCTTTTGAGGATATGAAGATAGAGTTTGGATCGATCATCATATTGAGGGTTTTCGGGGGATTGGAAGTCAAATCTATACCGATCCTCATATCGAGGGATTTTCTGATAAGGAAAGACAAACCTTTACAGTTGGTACTAAAACTATGGATACCTTAAGTCAGAGTTTTTGACTCCCTTAACTCTTAAGGTTAAAGAGTAATTTATTTTATTAAATCTTGTAAGTCATTCTTAGTATTATAAGTTTTTGTTTTACTTGTTACAAGTTTATTTTCTACTATGAATATACTTTAGAAAGTACGTTTATACTTATCTTTCTAATAATACTTTTATCAAACTGTCCATGTGACTGATAAAGTACTTTGAGATATCAGACGATTAATGGTTCCAATTTTAATATTCTGATCATTAGACGATCTGTGAGTCCGATCATTTTGACATAAGAGGAATTAAGTTTTGTCTTAGTTTAATTTTTAAACTACAATTCACCCCCCTCTTGTAGCCATCAGAAACTGCTACGATCCAACACTCGCATGTTTCTCAGAGATGAGACAACATTGTATAATTATTCATGAGTCCCCCGTAAGCCCCCTTTTCACCCTCACATGCTTCTCAAGGTGACTCACAGGGCAGTAAGACTTTAACACACATAGTCTCACACATAGTTTTCTTTCATATCGGAGTACTATGCACAAGCGCCTGTACAACTCTCGAAAATTTGTACAGGTTATGACATGTTCTTTGTCCAATATAGATTGCAATATTTTTGCGGTATTAAGTGCCATTTTATACAAAATAATACACAATATCTTGATTACCAATTGTTTAAAATTATTGATTTATTAATTTTAAATGTCTCTAACTATTTTATCAAATACTAGCAACCCTTAACTACTAGATTCAGAATACTCAGCCATTTGAGTATCCTAGTGGCAAAGATCCTTAAACCTCTTTTCATAGCCTGATCTGTGACATTACTACTACCCCAAAAGTATAAGGTAGACTTTTAGTTGGTTAACAATATTAACTTACGGCTCCTTGACCAGTTATGTGGAGTCTCATCTCTTACAGAGCATAACCTTGCATTACTCAACCTTTTGTCTCTAAAGTTGCAACAAGCTAGTTATGACTACTTTTTTGCTGCTAATTTTAGTTAACTCGACCCACTATTTTCATAAGAACGCCATAGTAGTAAGAGGGGTACCTTCAATTAGGGTTGATGAGCACCTCAAACATACGGTTTTGTCCAAATTCAAGCGATGAAAGACGTTAATGACTTAATATTTACTTTTAAAGTTTTTTTAGTTTCCTTGGTGAATGAAATCTGTTTCTATTTATCTTACCTGCTTTATGTGATCACACTCACAACATAGCCATGCTTAAATAGAAAACATTCACCGCACGTGTTCATTTTATTTATGAATGCTTGCTTATTATTTTATGTGATCACATTTGAACTTGAAAGACATAAAATTAATAAACCATGCAGAAATAAATAAATGAATGACATGATCATGATCATGAACTTTTCTAATGACTAATCCATTGAGCGAATGATGGATCAACCAAGACCCCATGGGTTTCCATTGAGTCGTTCTTGACTCATATTGCAACACTCATCAAACTCTCAAGCATTTCACTTGTTTGGTTTCACATCATCTTTCGACTCAAACCACATCATTGCAAACGCCTCTGATCATTACAATATATACCCACACTCAAGTGAGGGAAACTCAGGACATGAAAAATTACATTTTAATCACTCAAAATGTGGAAACATTTCCCCGTATACATTTAAAGATGGAGGGACCGTGCAAAAAACATCTAAACTAATATTTAATAACTAATTATTACAAAAAAACTCCATTTTAATAATTAAAATTAAATACTTAAATAAACCAAGCATGCATGGGTTGATCTCATCTCATGATCAGTCACCATGTAATTAAATTGCATACTAAAAATTAAAATTGTTAAAATTTAACTTGGGGTAATTTTAATACAAAACAACTCCATTTTAATAATTAAAATTAAATACTTAAATAAACCAAGCATGCATGGGTTGATCTCATCTCATGATCAGTCACCATGTAATTAAATTGCATACTAAAAATTAAAATTGTTAAAATTTAACTTGGGGTAATTTTAATACATTAAACTCGTATTAAAATAATTTTAATTAATTATTGATATGTCCCATGACACTTGAAATAATTTTATTAAAGTATAGACCATTAACACTACTACAAAACATGTCTTTAACAACGCTGACCTTTATCAGTGTTAAAAAAAGCTTCGATAATGGGGTCCTTTATCAGAGTTAAAAAAGCACTGATAAAGGGTACTGTTTACTAGCACAAAAAAAGAACTGATAAAAGATACCCTTTATCACCACTTTTTTTAGCAATGATAAATGATAACTTTTATCATCGCTTTTTAGCACTGATAAAAGGTATCCTTTATAAGCGTTTTATTTTTAGCACCAATAAAAGGTATCATTTATTGGTGATTTATTTTTAGAACATATAAATTTTCTGAATAAAATGAAATAATTAAAAAATTAAAAATTAAAAATGAGTAAATTAGAAAAAATATTAAAAAAATTATTAAATAAATAATTATTAATAAAAATGAATAAATTTAATATACATATATATAAATTATAAATATTAATAAATATTATATATTAAATATATAGATATATAAAATGAAATAATTAAATAAATAAAAATTTAAAAAAGAATAAACTTAGAAAAATATCAAACATTTTATTAATTAAATAATTATTGATAAAAATGAATAAATTTAACATACATACATATATATATATTATAAATATTAATAAATAGTATATATTAAATATAAATATATAAAATGAATAAATTGTAATAATTAAACAAAAAAAATAAAAAATGAATAAATTATAATAATTAAACCAAAAAATTAAAAATGAATAAATTAAAAAACTATTAAAAATTTTATTAATGAAAAAATTATTAATAAAAATTAATAAGTTGAATATATATATATATATATATATTAATTATAAATAGTAATAAATAATATATATTAAATGTAAATATAGAAAATGATAAAATGTAATAATTAAAAACATATTAATTTCATATTCATTTTTAATGGTTTTTATACATAATTATTCATTAATACATTTAATATAGTAATATATTCGTATATATTTCTATATATGTATATATCAATATATATAATATTTCATAAAATATGATTTATATAATACAAAATATTTATACTTACATTAAATAAGTAATATATTTAGTGAAAAATGACTTATAATTAAAAGTTAATATTAATTAAAAATATAGATTAATGACATCGAGTAATGAACATAATTGAATTTCATTTGTTTTTTCAATTTAACATATATCAAACACGTGTTACATTGATTCATACATATTGTACCGTAGTAGTACTATAATAACAGCAGAACTATAACAGTGGTGATACTGTAGCATGAACTATAGCGGCTTCTGTACTATATCAGCCTGAGTACCCTAATAGTAATATTCATCAGAGGGTCCTTTGGGCAAAAAAATGGGCTTTCGAGCCTTGTATTAGGGTTTCATGCCCCTAGGCCTTCGGGGCACTCAAATTGGGCCTACGGGTCATGGGCATTCGAGCTATGTAATGAATTACCCTCTACCTAGAAAGAAAGACATTCCTTTGTTTAATAATAAAAAGTGGCTTCGACCCCAACTTTATATACAACACGCACACACAAATATTTACGTAATTAATAAAATCTTATATAAAAGCACATACATCTAATATTTTTGCAATTTATTCAAATTTTAGTATTCATTTTAGAATTTCATCATAACATGATACATTTAATATATTATGTATTTAATCAGTAAATTTTATTTATTTATTTTTTATATTATTACAATTAGGTATTATTTATTCATTTTTAATATTTTTTATTTTTTTAGAATCTAATCATTTTCTAATATTTATTTTTATATATTTATTTACTATGTTTTAATATTTCAATATGTATTCATCTTTATTTCAGTATATATCTATATATTTTTTAATAATTTATATTTAATTAGCAAAACTTATCCATTTTTTTCAATATTTTTCTTGTACTCATTTTTAATTATTCAATTTCACTCATTTTTAACATGCATGCATTTAAGATTATATACTCATTAATAATGTTAATATATTTATAAATAAATATTTATAAATAAATATATTTATAAATGTATATTTACTATATTTATAAATTTATATTTATAATTATAAATAAGTAAATATTATTTAAAAAAAGTATTTATATAATTATAAATAAATAATTATATATATTAAAATAATGAATATATTTACTATATATATATATTTATTAAATATATATAATTATATAAATATATATAATTATATAAATATATAAAATATTATTTTTTTAAAAAGTATTTATATAATTATAAATAAATAATTATATATTTAAATAATTATAAAATAATAATAAATATATTTAAATAATGAATATATTTACTTTATTTATATTTATATTTATATATATATATTAGATAAATATATATAATTATATAAATATATTTATAATTATAAAATTATAATAAATATATTTAAATAATGAATATATTTACTATATTTATATTTATATATATATTAAATATATATATAATTATAGAAATAAATAATTATAAATATATTTAAAATTATATTTATTTATAAATATATTTATAAATTTAAATTTACTATATTTATAAAATTATATATTTATAATTATAAATAAAAAATATAATTAAAAAAAGTATTTAAATAATTATAAATAAATTATCATATATTTAAATAATTATAAAATTATAATATATATATTTAAATAATGAATACATTTAATATATATATATATATATATAATTATATAAATATATACAATGATATAAATACATTTATAATCATATACAAATATTTATAAATATATTTACAGTTTTTTAATTTATAATTATAATTATAAATCCTTTACGAGCGCTAAAATTCTAGTGCTGATAAAAATGTATTTTATCAGTGTTTTTTTAGCGTTGATAAAGCTATATCTTTATCAGCATTTTTTTTGGAAGTGTTGATAAAACTCTCCCCAATCTATTTAAAAGAACCCTAACTGCGACTAATTCCGACGCGATTCTCAAGATTTTGTAGAAGTCCCCTACTGCCAACGCTCCTCTACTTTTTCTCGGAAAAATCAAGGCTCAAATCTAAGGTATATTATTTTTTCCTCCTCCTCACTCTTTGATTGCTTGTTGGGTTCCATGTAAGGTTCTTTTGCCTATATATTTTCCAAGAGTCGGTTAATTTAGGAGTTTCTCCATTTTCGTTTCTTTTTGCATTCTTTTATTCTTTCTCTCTCACCATTCATTACTTTTTTTCCACTCTAGTTCCATTTTAAGAAATCTCAATTCCCTTTTACTACTTCAATGTGTTCACTGCTTTCCCTTCTTCACCAGCCGCTTGCTGATTTCTTCCACTTGATTTAACTCAATTTGGATCTCCTCTACACCCTATATCACACGACCGATGCAGAAGAGATCTCTTATAGCTTCCTCCCAATTTTCTCTATTTTTCTATGTATTACTCCCATGGATTTAAATGGATTTTCAAAGTTAAATAATCATTTTCTTCTCCATTATCCTTCTCCTATCCTCCAAACCTCATTTTTCTCTCAGTTTTCTTTTCACCCAAAAACCCATTTTCTATGAGGGTCAAATCTATGGTTTGATTTGATTAAATTTTGGGTATTTTTTTCATTTCCTTGTAGAGGTTATTTCTAGGGGTGGTGTGCTTTCTCCCCCCAAAACAAATTTTTTTCCACTTGATTAAGGTTATTGTTTTATTGCAACTCATTTATTAAACATGCCACAAATGGTTTCTTCTATGCAAATTCTCTTCTTATCACTATATTCATACATTTGATACCCATTATGGGTTCATAATTTTTTTTCAATGCTTCCTATATAGGACATAAAGGGTTTTCATGGAGATTAGAACCTTATTTATAAAACTATTGATTTATGATTTTTAACTGTTTTTGTAAATGCATAAGAGGATCTTTTAAATGAATAAAATGAATGAAAAATGGATTTGGACCTATTTTGAGTTCCAAAGGATGTAACCAATTGTTTAAGGGTTTTAAAAAAGTTTTTTTTATGATTATTAGTTAACTATTGTGAGAGGAATGATTTGTTTTCAATGTGTTGATACCTATTATGTTTTAAAGGATATTTATAACATGGTTTTACATAATGATTTTAGGCCTTTTGGTAATTGATAAATGGTATCCTTAGTTTATAACAAGGATGGTTTTGAAACAATATTTTCACCCATCTAGTTATCAAAGGCCTATTGTCACTTTATTAAAAAAAGTTTCATTAAGATTTTGTCACCCTTATTAGAAAAAACTTGGGTTAGGGTTTTATATAGGCCATTTCCCTTTATGGGAAGTTTATTGATTATTATTATGTGATACTGTATGACGTGATGGGTGGATATTTCTTGAGAGGATGTTGGAGGTGAGATTAAGTTTATTTCTTGTGTTTTATTATCGATTTATAAATTGATTATTTTCATATTTTTTTCTCACCTCCACTTTACTATGCTATGGGAACATAATGTAACTACATTATCAATTTTTTGTGTGTTATAGTGTCTGAACATGATGTCCTCATTTCTTTTTTCACACCGTTAGTGATGTAATATCCATGTTGCTTTACCTATAGTGTTAGGGATGTGATAGACTTATTTCATTACCAATTGTGTTGTTATAGATGTGAACCCTTGGATTGTTGATTCTACTGGTACATGTTTAATATTATCATACCCTAGGATCCAGTGAGATTCCCATGATGGTTTTTCATTTAATGTTATTATCTTAGAGATCCTCTCCACACACATTATTTTCATCCCTTTTTACATTTCATGGACATGTTGCATCAATTCATTTTTGATTAATATTATTATACATCATTGGTATAATGGATGTCATTTGATCTATATGCCATCATTAATTTATGGTTGAGTTTATTTTTTGTTTTTATTATAAAATGTGTTTTGAGAAATGTTTTGAGTGAATAAAATTGATTTTTATTTATTTTCCTAAGCTCTGAGGTCCAATTTTTTAATATTTTTTTTTCACTTTTAAATGTACGATTCCATCCATTGGTTGGTAAAAATTGGTTTATGAAAGAATTATTTTAAATTATTTTTTATTAACGTGAGTATAAATGTATTTATATTAATCATGGTTGTATTTTATTTTCAAAAAATGTTTTACCTTGGGATTTAGAAAAGAGATAAATGTATGATATTTTATTCCTTTATACTTTTCCTTTTTGAAACATTTTTTAACTGATGATCAAACTATTTTTTGTGAAATGATTTAAAAGGAAATTTTAGTAAAAAACACAAACGACTTACTCAAAATTGAGAAAACACATTCATATTATTTTAATACTTTAGGACAATGATTCATAAGTCATTTGGGATATATAGGAATCATCTGCACTTCAATCCGACAAATGGTGTGACCAATATGACTCTAAGTGCGTGTTTTCAATATACAAGTGCCATTTTAGTTTAAAACGTGCATCACATCGCTAAAATCAAGAAAACGAGCTCAGATTGTCTTCTCATCATTTTATTTGTTATTAAGTAATTAATTTCCTCATCATTTTTATCTTATATTTATTTAGTTAATTTTCATAGAGATAATGCTTGAATACGAACATGAAATGAGATGACGTGCAAGAATCAACCACAACTTAACATGATATACAATGTTTCTGGTACGAATCAAAGTTTAGTTAAAAATTAACATTTTTTTTTAAATTTATTTATTTATTGTATTACTAACATAAAAATTATTTTCTTCTATAGATGCATTCTTTTGCTCGAGCTGGGGTGGTTTTTTCGGAAATAGCATGAGTGTGATAATTTGTATTTACTCATTTAATTGTACAAACCAATGTTTAAAATGTCTATAATATAGTGTTTTTTTCTTGTATTTGTGTTGTAAAATTTATTTCATTTATAATCTGTATTTGTACCTATTTGTGCTGCTGTTTCTAGTGCTGCATTGTGCTATAAATTTAGCAGTACTCTATAGTATGACCCTTTATCAGTGCTTTTCTAGCTCTAATAAAAGCCTAGGGATTTTAATCACGCTCCAGCAGTTGGCGTTTTTTTTCATTGACGAAGGCCAATTTTAGCGCTGTTAAAGGCATGTTTTGTAGTGGTGTAAATTTAATTTCTAATTTTTTTAAAATTTTTTTGGGTCCATTTGGACTCTGAACATGTCCTAAGATGTTAAATAAGGCCCGATATGGGTCTGCGGGGTTGGTAGGGTCATATCTAGACCGACCTAGCTAGAAGCTGAGTTTGACATGGGCTATGTACCCCATAAATGGGGTGCACGTGGGTGGCTAAAAAGGTCAACCCCTTTCTGGGGAACCACATATATAATAAAAAAAATATAATAAATACCACCCGGTTGATTTCAACCAACCCCTCCCCCAATCAATGGGGTCGGGGGAAATCATTCACGTGAGTGGAAATGACCACCCACATAATATATATAGATATATTATTCCATTTGTTTTGTTTTCTAGAAATAAATGTGGTGTTCACATCAACCCCCGCCCAATCAGTACCTACACCCCCATATATATATATTTCAATTTTTTGAAAAACTATTCAATCTTTGATCGATAAAAACTTGATTGTAAGAACTCTAATCAATACACTATCATTAGTGTTGAGACTGTATCAAAACCCTATTTTTAAATCTTAGAAAATTTAATTGAAATTTCAACTTAAATAATTATATGTTTGCTCTGATACTAATTAATGAAACTCGAGCACCGTAGAAGCGTATAATACCACTATTTTAAAAAAAATTCAACTGGATTAGTGTCATAACATCTAATCCGGTATATTGGTGCCTGGATTCACTCATAGATAAAAGACAATTTAATTTAAGCATGGAGATAAAAAATTAAACAAAACCATAATTGACACCTTGTTCGTTCATTAATGCCAATTTGATTCACTCGTTGTCGAAATGTCATAGTCAAAGGTGCCAAGAAATGTTTCCTCTAGATCCTCCACACATGCACCATAACTCATGGATCATCATTATTCGATTCTCAGGTACTAACACGGGAAATAAAAGCATTTTATGACTTTCCTTCAATCGTGTGAAGAATGCAGACTTGATCCAAAGAAGTGAGATAAACCTGACCTTGTTCTTCTCTTGGGGTTTATCTCTCTAGATTTTGAGAGAGTTTATGAGAATAGGGAGGGGATGTAAATTTGATAAATCCTCTTACTCTAACTATTTGGGTCTTAAAAATGGGTTTTTATATCTTGGTTAAACTATAAAAAAATTGTACTTTAATACCTTAAATGATTTAACCCTTAAAAATTAACCCGTAACACCACTGAAAATTTAGTTAACATGTTGTATGTGACCTAAAATTTTTATCACTATCTTGTGACATAAATAACATATCATGTGATAAAACAAGAACCATTTACTCATCTCATAGGCTTCCCTTATTATTTGATGAACCTTAAACATGTTATGTTTGTTTGAAAAATATTATTTTATCGTATTCACTTTAATAATTAGATAACTTGTGAATATTTGGAGAAATGAATTCAATTATTATTATTCTAAACTAAAATTATATAATTCAATTATATGACTTGGGATCATTCATACTCATACGTTCATCTACCCCTGCACATGGGGATCACTTTATCCTAAAATCCTATTCATCCAAATAGGTGGAACTTGTGGATACACTTTGCGTGCAACCCTCTAGGACCTTATATCGATAGAAGTGATTCATACCCATAGATGAATAATGGTATCTAGAAACACATCATGACCCATAAGGAGATAATGATCAGTCATAGCTATGACTATCTTCTATGAACACATGTCGTGTAATATAATATCATTGTCTCATGATATCTCATAAAGAGGGATGCACACTTTGTTCCATTATCATCACATGATTTATTTATTCTTATAATTACCATTCCATATGGACTTAGCTTATTCTTCCATGACCATGAATACAATAAAAGTACTACCATCCTGGTCAACTGAGCCTGAGATATCTCTTCCTTTCAGAAGCGAAAAATCTTGCCTTGACCATTCAATCAATGTCATACCACCAATGAAACACCCAACACAATCTACCTTTTCACAACATAAATGTCATGGTTTTCATCTTATATCAAAATACACAATCAAATGGTACATGTGGATAATGATGTCAAGTCGAGAGACCAATACACGTGTTCTTAAATAGGAATAACTAATGACACCCAAAACATATAGTGTTTCTATTGGTGGGTCGGTTCTCATGTTCTCCTATACTTGAGATCACTAAGTATAGAATTCATGAGAATAATCCCCAATGCTTATGATCCCCCAACAATTTATAGTCATACATCATCTATGTCTCATCATTATGATGTATCTAAATCACAAGACATATATTTAAGACTAATTTCATAGTATCTTGAGGTTCTCATTATAGTTGAGAACTGCTATAATCTGTTGAAACAATAAATAATCTATGTAAATTACCATGTAAATAGTGGACATAGAAGTATCATCAATATTATGGTAATAATATATCTTACATAACTCTTTGTATACATGATATGATAACCTAAAAGTGATACTAAATTTGGGTCTCAAGTACCCTCTTCCACATCATATTATTCTCTATAAATAAAGGCTAAGACCTCCTTTAGGATGCATCTTGGGAATTTTGGCCATTGCTCCTCCATTCTAACAACTATCATCCCAAAAATAATTTTTTAAACCCCCAAGATCTACCTTGGGGAACTTGGTTTCAACTAGTGTTTCCAATATCTTTCTACCCATAATGTTGAAAAAGTTTCCCCCTTAAACTTTTCATCAATCATATAGCGTGCACTCTAAATCCGCCCACTATCCTTAGTCATTTTCACGAAAATCATGCAAGTTAGAAAATCCTAAATAGTTAATTTATTACAATCAATAAAAGAATGTAATATTACCTAATTAAAATTCATTTTATGAATTCAAATATCACATGTCACCCATTATTTCATCATAAAGCTATCCCAAGGTTCCCAACCTAGAAAAATCCTCAATTTTAGATCAAGAAATTCTACCTCAGATATTGATGAAATTAACTCAAATAAAAGTTACCTCCTCAAGAAATAAATTCAACACCTATAATTCCTCAAAAAAGTGAACGTGTCATGCCTATAACATCCTATATTTTAGTATGGATATTATTTCACTAATTTTGATGCATTAAATAACTTGTTTCACACATAATACCGAATTAAAATGATTTTTATTTTATTTTATTATAGTGTAATACTGAAACATGAAATGAAATGAACATTAATATTGAAATAAATCTATATAAAACATAATGATGAAAGATAAAAGATAAATTTAACCACAATTAAATAAAAAAACTGCAAGTTTGAAGTATTCTTTCTCGCGGTATCCTATGAAAAAAATATTAAAAATATGATATAAATTTTGAGTAAAAAAAATTAAAGAATGGGATGAATGGTTTTTAGAAAAATTTGTAAGGTTATATATAAGAATAAAAAATAATAATATGATTGTTATGTGTCCATTGAGTATATATAGTTATTGAGTATACATATAGTCAAATAGTATATTGAAATTATTATAATTGACATATAACCATTTTATAGAAGAGAAAAATGAATTAAAAATCATATATTTAATATGTATAATAAATAATTAACTTAAATTTAATAATTATATAATTATAATCAATAAAAATATAATCATTCATCATATAAGAAATTGTTTTTATTCTAAAAAATTAAATTTTAAAGTATTATGTATTTTTACGTAAAAGTAAAATTTCTCATAGTTAGAGTTCAAATTTAATAAAATTAATTTTATATCTTAAAAAAGGATTTTGAGATTTGGTAATATGGTTAATTTTATTTTTTTGGAAAAAATATAATTTACTAGATGAATAGTGAAATACATTGGTAAATTTCTAGTAAAGTATCGTATATAGTTAAATTAATGTATAAACTTATAAAAAATAAATATATATCTCAATAATTGAGGGAATTGATACAATCATATGTGTTTATTTATAAGTTGTGGGAATTATAGAGAAATTAAACTTATTATTCATACCATGAAAGTTTGGGAGAGAATGGCTGAATAAAGGATTTTGAAGGAAAACTAAAGTTTCAAATAATCAATTTGGTTTTATGCTTGAGAATTCAACTATAGAAGAAATTTATTTTATTAGAGGTGATAAAGTATTATCAATAAAAATCCCATGCATATGATTTTCATTAATTTAAAAAATACCTATGATAAATTTCAAAGAGTGGTTTTATAGAAACCTCTTGAAAGAAAAAGGGTGCATGTAGCATATATCAAATTCATCCAAGACATGTATGAAGGGAGTTTGACTCGAGTTAAAACTCTAGTAGGTGATAATACTGACTTTCTTGTCTCGATCAGACTGCATCAAGGTTCAACTTTATGTCGATAACTTTTTTTATTTGGTCTTAATTGAACTTAGAAAGTATATTAAAGACAAGATAACTAATTTCATATTTCTTCCCAAAGAGATTATCAATTTAAAGCTAGAGTTATGGAGAGAGACTTCAGAATCAAAAGGTTTCCATCTTAGTAGGGATATGAAAAAATAAATGGAGTTTCATTTTAGAAAAGTATTTCATAGTAATGTTATGGATGTGAGATTTAGATCTCATGTTATTTAAAAAGTTTTTTATTTTGGATATTTAGGATCTTTTCTGCAATGTGATAGAGATATTAATGAAAGCATCTCTCATGTGATTCTAATCAGATGGATAAAATGGAGAAAGACTTTTGGAGTCATTTTTGATCTTAAAATTACTTTGAAATTAAAGGGTATATTTTATAGGGCATTCATTAGATCATATATTTTATATGGTAATGAGTGTTGTCCTTTAACGAGACACCTTGAATAAAAAAAGGGTATGAGAAATGAAACTGTTAAGATAGAAATATGGGTATACTAAGATTGACAAGATTAGAAATAAATGTGTTCGAGATAAAATTAAAGTGACTTCAATTGATGAGAATATTATTGATACTAGATTAAAATGAATTAAGTATGCATCTATTAATAAGGTTAACTTAATGATAAATTCATTTATTAAAAGAGGCATAAGTAGACCTAAATTGAAACCTTAAACAAATCATTCAAGATGATATTATTCTAAATGGTTTTAATAAAAATATGATATTCAATAGAGCTAATTGAAGAAATTTGATCCATGTACCTAACCCTGTTTTTGTTATTGTTTTTGTATAAGTCACTTTCTAACTCAAAATGACATTCTTTTGTCATTAAGGAATGAGTAGTTGAAAATATGTCAATAAAAATTATTTATAAAAAGATATCCCCTTTAATTACCACAAAGCACAAATTTTATTTGTATTCCACTCCAATATATGTCTAAATTTATTCATATTATATTCTCTACAATGTTTGAGAGATTCTAGTCACAAGATGGAGTCCTAAATTTTTCATTATGAAGGAAGTCGTTACAAGAAGAAGAGATTTCATCGAAGTAAATAACAAGTTCTTCTCTATCTTTTTCATTTATATTATTATTCTAAATCTTCTTCAATCTGATTTAATAATCTAATATCATATAATTAATATCATTATTCTTCTATAAAAATTGTTTTACAATAATATAACTACACATCCTTACTTAATGATTCTTTGTATCATGTTCTTAGTTGGGTTGATTTAATCACCCACATGGATGATTCTATACAATTTTCATCATGAATGATTATAAAAACATAAATACTACTCATATATAATATTAATAAGGAAATAATGATATTTTTATGATTCTGGAATGATAATATTACAATTAAATCCATTATTTAAATAATATCTTATGATTGTATAGATAGTTGCAAATGGGCGAATCATTTACCATCCAATTGAAAACTATACTCTTAAATTCTATAAATTGAAAATGGGGTTTTAAAAATCATTAAAACATTATGATTCCAGTACCTTGAAAATTCTAAATATTATGGGATTATGAAAAAGGAATGATAATTGATGCCACCTTATCAAAAAAATAACTACACAATTGAAACTACTAACATCTTATGATCAAAATAAGCCATGACTAGCTAATATATATGTCATAAATGAATATAATTTATTAATATAAAAGGTAATAAATATAAATAAGGTTATGAAATATATCATTAAGAAGTTTATGTTGATTATATTGGGTGTCACACCCTGACCTCTCCCATCCTTATTGTTTTGTCTTTTTATTTATATTTGGTATTTTCCTTGAGTTTCAGGTTGAATTGGTTGATTTTTTTAATTTTTGGCACTTTTGTATAGGGTTCATGGTTAGACCACATGGTAAGTGAAAACTGTGTGACCACTATGTGAGTGGGTCTGTAACCTTTAGAAATCCGTTTGACACTGTTGATACACAGTTTGTCTAACCTTGCAACTCGACTGTGTAGTGCCCTTTTTATTCCCAATGAGGGGTGTATGTTTGACACCCATTTTGGTAAACCATGAGACCAAACCATGCAATCTTCCCAGAACTTTAAAAACTAAAATTCATATTTTACCCTAATTTGAATTTAACCGCAAAGGGAGTGTCCCCTCACCCCATTCAGCCATTCCACATGAAGGGGAGCCTAAGGCGCACCACTCTTTACTCCTTTGATTTTTAGTGTTCTTCCACTATTTTAAGGGGATTTCTTCGAGGTATGACCTCCATTATTATTCTCCTTCCCTATTTCCCTTTTTTATTCCTATTTTTTCCATAACTTCATGCTGTATAAACCCTAGGGAGATATTTTAACCTAATATTCTTTAGTTCTTGATGTTAGGGTGTGAAAATCATGTCTTGAGTCTTGTTCTTTTCATTTTCAAAGGTTTCATTCATTATACACATGGTTTGAGGGAGTTAGTTCCATGTCTTTGACTTTTTATTTCACACCATACATGCTTGAGCTTTCTAAAATTGGTTTCTCCTAAATTGTAGTTGGTTTGGTGGTTTTGAATGAGTTTCTAAAACAATTGATGAATGATAAGATTTTTTAAAGTTGTTTCAGAAGATATAGTCATATAACATATGTTTGATAAAATGCCTAAATGGGTTTTAAGTGGGTTTTTATTTTTTAAATTTATGATATTGGATTTTCAAGGCTTCTGTATGATTGTATTGTGGGTTTAATGTATTTTTTAATTTGGTTTCTTAATTTTTGTGGACTTTTGGTGATTTACCTTGTTGAACCCTTTGGTTTTGATAAACGGTTTGTATTGTGTTTCTCATTTTTTACCTTGGTACTTCCTATGAACAAGGGTTTATATATATATATATATATGGAATTTCATAGGAATTATTCCTATAAACATGGGTTTTCAAATTTTCTTTCAGTTTCCAAAGAGGCTCTTAAAATATATTTACAAAGGTAACTTTCTCAATTGAATTCTTAGGACCTGTTGGAGCTTTTTAAGGGACTTACAAAATGGTTTTGAATTAAAAATGGATTTAAAAGGGTTTTTTTAAAAATAATTCCCCAAATTACCATCTTAAACTTTAACAAAAAGTGGTTTTGTAATGGTATCATGCTATCAATGGTTTTCAAAGTATTTGGAAAGAATTATTTTAGTTTTAAATGTGAAGGCCCGGTTGGAATTTTGGAATTATTTTTATGTAATGTGTGAACCCACATAGAATATCTCCTTTTTTAAGTGGGGATTCACATGGTTGGTGCTAGGAAGTGGGTTTTGCATTTGGGTTGGCTTATGTTGACTCATGATTAAGGTACAATATGTATATTAGATACCTAGCCTCTTAATTTTATTATCATCATGAGATCCAAGCCATTTTAGGGAGGGATAAGAGATGATTTTATCCAAGTCCTAATTAGACAGATTGGATCCCCTATGGTGTCAAAGGACATAGGGGGATATGCCACTGATGAGGCTAATTAAGTGTAGTCAGGTTAGTTATTGACATAGAGATACATTGATATGACTATATATGTATCTGAACCGAGTATGTCTAGGGTTTCCTCACATGATGTTTATGAATTTTCCATGAATATTTATTATTTATGGTTTCCTTCTTACCGTATTTGGATACATACCTACTTCCCTATTTTTAATTTATTCTATGACTTATCCCATTGATTCCATCTATTAAATTATGTTCTAGCTTCCATTATCTTGTTTTATTTATTTGGTTCCTTTGGTGTGAGGTGGTTGTTTGTTTAAAAGAGGTTTGCAAAATGTGTATTTAAAAAGAGATGGTTTTGGAAAAGTCTTTAAATGTTTATTTAAAACATTGTTTGGGTTTTAGAGATGTGTTGTTTGGAAATGATATTGATTATTATTTCTTAAAATAATAAAATGCATCTTTTATATATATTTGAAACTAGCATTAATGGTCTATTTTAGAAATAGAAATGCATGGACTCTCTAGTGATTGTCTATTGAGCTCCGTTATACTCATACCCTACTTATGCCACTCAACATCGGTAGACCCAATTTTGTTTTGTAGGTCCAGATATAATTTTGGGATCTCTCATGGAGTTAATGGTATTATGGATGGATGGTGACTAAGAGGTCACATAGATATTATATTGGGTACCTAATTTCATTTTAGTTTTCATTTCATATCATAGATGCATCATCCTAATCAGCTTCCTGTACCTATGATCCTGTTTTGTATCGCAACAATAATTTATTTTTGTTCAGTTGGTTATTTATTTTGAGTTATTTTGAATTTTATTTGTTTTATATTTTGTATTTTTTTTCTATTTATTGACATGCTGTGGATGTACAATGCATGAATGGGTCATGTCGAAATTTATAGAGAAATTTAATTACTATTAAATCATTATTAATTGGGAAAAATCATCCCAAACAAAATTTTTTAATGCCTTTGATCCTTTTCACTGGCCTGGGGGGACCGAGGATTCCCCTCAGGTATCTCATGGTCTGGATCAGGTGTTCTATTTAGGGATGATTCAGGCTATTTCGTAACAAAATAATATCATAAATTAGGCTTTTTGAAGACCTAGGTTCTTGGAGCACCCTCTGTTATTTAGGATGTCTGGTAGATTGGATCTAGTATCATCATAAATTGAGAGGTAAGTATTGGAAGAGTGTCACAAGCTATTACTCATCCCGAGTCTCAATTTTCCATGGATTTTTGGGCATTGAGTCTTGAGTTTTATTCCTTCTTTATTGTTTTTGGGTATGTTTTGTCTCATGTTGATGATATTTAAGATTATATTGATGTTTTATAGGTGTTTCACAGGGTTTTCATGTTTTGGTGGTGAACGAGAAGTGTCACACCCATGACCTATTTTTAAATTCATTATTCATTTAATTTCCATTCCTGATTTGTTTTGGGGGTTTACCACTCATTTTGGTGAAAATGGTGGGTTTTGAAAATTTGGGCCAAACCGTGAGCCCAATTCCATATTTAAAAACAAATTTAGTTTCTTCTATGACTCCTTCAATTTTTACTATTTTATACCCATTACACTTCCCAATTGGAATAACCTGATATATTAAAATCACTATATCCCTTTGGACCACATAGAAATTCAAAATCATGATGGATTTGGGTTTTTGATTGAGGTAATGGGCCTGCCCATAAGCCCATTTCCTGCTTTAAATTATTTTTTTAAATTTTTTATATCTCATTTATTTTTTACTATTTTCCCATGATTGTACCTCCCTCTCAAAGACAATATCTCTAGGATCACCCCCATTATCGTTTTTTCAATTTTGGAGCTCAGGTGAACCACAAATTAGGGAGATCGTTCATACTCTTTCTCAAATCGACCAGATTTGACAAGGTAAAATGAATCTTTCATAACTCCTTAAATTTTCATCCTTTCCCCCCCATTTCAGTCCCCACATGACCTAATATGACTACTTAGAACCTCCATACCTGTTTTGGGTACTTGGAGATTCATATTTTGGTGGATTTAGGGCGATCTCTTCAATATTTCTGCAAGTAAGTATTTCTCTATTTGATTTCTCCTCTTTTCTTAGGGTTTCATCCCTCTTTCTTAATGTTCCAAAGTGTCCAGAACCTAGGGTTCGTACCTAGGGTTTAACCATGAGTCTTTTTGGTGAAAATTTGTGGTCTAGGGATGGATTTATCATCCTTGTGGTGCTGGGTTGGTACGGTTGATGTTTCACACCATGTTTTGAGGGATTCGACAATTTCGGTAGGTGATTCAGTGGGTAACCATTTAATGATGAGTTAGTTTGCTTGATTAAATAAATTTTCATGTTTCTTATATACTGTAAATTATGAAAAAACCATTTTTGGTAGCAATAGTAAAGCATTTGGTATTAAAGTTACATTTTTTCTTGAAGTGTGTATTTTTCAAATGTATTTCACGTGTTATCTCTTGTGGTAGTTTTGTAAAATGTGGAAGTGATTTATTAGTTGTTGAAAGGGGATATAAATTTTGGTTGGGTAATTATATAGTGTCATGTGTGCCTAAAAAGGTGGGTCTTTGAATGGGTTTTATGTGTATAACCTTGTTATACTCCTTGAAAGTGATTTATGGATTTGTGTGTTCTCATGGGTATCTATTGTGATATTGTTCATGGTAATTATATAACATTTGAAATTATATTATTACATGTTTATTGGGCTGCCAATTATATTTCGGTATGGGATTGGTGTGCTTTTGGCTTAAAAAGAGGGTTTTTAAATGGGTTTTATGTGCAAAGCTTGGGTATACTCTTTATAATTGTTTTATGAAAGTTTTGAATGGTTTATTGAGTTGTGTAAGTGGTGAAACTATATCAGCAAACTTTTTTGGTAGGAGTATATTTTTAAAAGGTCCATTTCATTTTTGAAAAGGCTGTTATGTCATATGTATCATCTTGGAAATATTTTATTAAATTTTTTGAAGGAGATATTGAGGTGTTAAAGTGATGTGAATGTGATGTGGACTGTTTTGTGTGAGTGTGATGTGAAAGATTGAAATTTTTATTATGAAAGGAGTGTTATGTGCCATGTGTGTAGGCTGTTATATGAGTTTCAATATCTTATAATTATTTTATAAAATTGTTTAATGGTTTTGTGGAAGTGTTAAAGAAATGTGAAATGTGTTGTGGGTTATTTTGGTGTGAGTCAGATTTCAAAATCATTTTGAATGAAAAATGGACTTTTGTGACTTTTGTGGTATACATATGGGCTGTTGGGTGAATTTGTGATGTGGAAATGATATTTTCATGTCCAATGTATATTTATTGACTTGTTGAACTTGTTTGAGCACAAGGGGAAAACCTGGGTATCTAGGTGGGTGGACGTGTACTAGTATGCTAGTGAATCCGTGGGGTTTGACCTCAGTTTCACTTAGCAAGATTGACGATTACAAATCTAAATAAACTATGATGATGATTATTGGGGACCACTAGGTTATGGGTATGTTCCCTACTAGTGGATCGTGCATGGGAATGGATATTTGTGATGGTTACTCTCACCGATATACGAGGTACCTGGGACCCACAACTAGATAGTTCCTAGGGGTTATTTCCTATTGCCTGTGCTCATTAGTTACTTTATACTTACTGTTGGCATACGGTACATTTGGATGGAAAATTCAGTAGCTTTGGTGTTTATTTTAAAAGTGTTAATCCTATAAAATATCCCACTTGAAAACTGTTCTTATTCAAAGTTGCATCTTTTAGAAATTGTAACTAGATTTTCATGTTTTTGAAAACTTGTATGCTTTTCATATTTAAATGTTTATCATATGAAATCTCTTAGTGGTGGTATCCTACTGGGCTTTGTCTCACACTCTACTTACACCATTGGGTGTAAGTAGACTTTCTTATTTTGTGTCACAGGTTTGGGTATAGGTTTTATGCCATTGGTTCGGGTTTTTAGAGGTCTATCGTGATGCAGTGTCGTGGAGATGGCTTGAGGGTGGTGCCTCTTTCCATGTGGAGGTTCTTGGGCTGTCATTTCATGAGTTTGTACCTTTGTAATGGTCTTTAAACATTGTTTAAAATTGTGTAATTCAGTTCTGAATTTTAGTAAAAGATGTTTTGGTTTGAAAAATCCATATTTGATTTCTTAGATTCATTTTTTGTTTTAAGTATACAAACTCGGGTAAATCGTTCCCAATTTTCAGTTTTTGATACCTAGGAACTTGTGCCAGCCCGTGGAGATCAGGAACGCCCTTCAAGACTTGCCATGGGTCAGGTCGGGTGCCGGTTTTGGCGGCGACCAGATTCGGTTCGTGACAAGAAGGGAGAATCAATCGAACATAGTTACTTCACACATTATAGAAAATGGTATAGAGACTGTGTAGCTAGTTCTTTTTTCCTTATATCAGCATTTTCATAGTTGGCGCACAACTCACCAAATTGTGTGTCCAAACCATACACAACCACTATCCCTCCTTTAAAATTTTCATATTGAGACACCTTTGATCAGA
This sequence comes from Viscum album, assembly GCA_963277665.1. Lineage (NCBI taxonomy): Eukaryota > Viridiplantae > Streptophyta > Magnoliopsida > Santalales > Viscaceae > Viscum > Viscum album. The sequence goes on along the minus strand of OY728156.1, from coordinate 2,057,079,743 downwards.
ATTCTTTCTCATTGTTTATTGATTCTATTTGATATTATTTAAAATATATTTTCATGGAATTTTAATGGAAAATGGTTTAGTCTTAAATGATTTTTGAAATTAAAACTTGGTTTTCAAAAGAAGGGGTTAGTTTTAGAAAATATTTAAGGGTATTTCTTGGAATTAAATTGAAAGAGTTTTAGGTTGAGGAGATGTGAATTTTTTAAATAGGGACTTGTGTAATTTTAAAAATGCATTTAAGTGGGAAATTAAAGTTTAAAATTAAAGTGTTTAAAATGTGGTTATTAAGTAAAGTTTAAAATTTTGGAATTTGAAATGTGAAGTTTCCAAATGGTTTTAAAGGAAATTTTTTAAATTTGTGATTATAAATTTCATTTGACTCCTTTGGATTTGGGTTTGGGTATATATTTATTGGATATTGTGTTCATTTTTTATTTAGAGTATGCCTCCCAGAAGAGTTCTAGATGCTCATAAGAATTCGAGATTAGCTTAGTTAGCTAATGAAAACACCTAGATTCATGATAGAGTGGTAAAGATGATTTTCTCCCATGGTTTATCTATGTTTAGTGGTGATTAGGGTCCATTATAATATGTGGAGTGGATTTATAGTGTTGAGGAGGTATTTTGATCTTTGGGAACTCCTGATGCTGTAAGGGTGAGAGCTGTCTTGTGTTTTTTTGAAAAGACAAGTTTGGATTAGTGGAAGACCATCATCCTAGATCAATTGTAAGTTGGGACGAAATGGGAGTTCTTTAAGACCATGTTCACTCAGTGGTTTATTCCCAAGGAGTTTAAGGAGAGTAAGGTGGCAGAGATCATGAGTCTCTAGCAGGGCTAACATATGGTGAAGGAGTATGTTGACCATTTTAATGGGATTTACCCCTTTTATTATAAGATTATGTAAAGTTATTCCTTGAAGTATCATCTATTCATGAAGGTTCTTTATTTGTATCTCAGTGCTCGGGTTCTTTCTTATAGGTTCATCCAGTTTAAAGACTTATTGGATGAGGCTATCCTAGAAGATTTGGTTTATAGAGGGAAACCCATGATGGGTGGTAGCCCTATCACTTTCATAGCTGGTGAATGTTCCCCATCTGGTGAGAAGTAGTGACTGAAGGAACCTATTTAGGAGTGACATCTTCTCTAGCTGCTATTTCCTCAAAGTAGAAGAATTCTCTCATGTGCTTCTAGTGCAGTCAGTTTGAGCATTCTAAACCTTCTTTATCAAATGTTCCAAAGACTAGCTACTACTGTGGTCAGTTGGGACACCTCTAGAAGTTTTGTATGAGGAAGAATCACCTATTTAAGAGTTACTGTCAACCTTGGGATCCTAATAGTGGTTCAAAAATATTTTAAGTCATTTCATCCATTTTTCCCTTTTCATTGTCTTTCCTCTTTATTTTTCTTACAATGAGATGTATGTTTTTGAGATTCCTATTATTCTTTAATCACTTGTAAAGTAAGCATTTATCTTTATGAACTTATGAATGTGCCTTAATTTGGTTTTGGTTGTTTGAGTGTTCTTATCTAGGGCTTTGAGTAGTGACTCCTTGTCATTTTGTTAATCTACCATGTTATTAAATTCTTAAATGGTGGGGAGATCCACTCTGGGTCTCCACCACTTGACCTCTTGGTTGGTTCAGTCAGGTGTAAGTGTGTTTAGAGATAGATTTTTTTGATAGATTTAGTTGATTTTGTGAGTTTTGGTGATTTAGTTAGTGATGCCTTTCTTCTCTTTTCTACAACCCTGGGCCTATTTTCCTTTCTATATACTTTATGGATTTAAGGGGGAATAAAGTGGTATGGTGGAGAGTTTATCACACCTTGACCTCCACAAGACATATTATTTTGTCCTTTTTTATTTTTATTTGGTATTTTACTTGAGTTTTGGATCAAAACAATTGATTTTTTTTAAATTTTGGGACTTTTATGCAGGGCACACAATTAACCCGCATGATTAGTGAAAACCATGAAAAAACTGTGTGAGTGAGTATGAATCCATGATAGAGACATTTGACATGACTGGAACACATTTCTAGCCATGCAGTTCAACCATTTAGTTTCCTTTTTCTTCCCAGCTAGGAACACATGTTTGAAACATAGTTTGATAAATTGTGCAGCCAAACCATGCGACCTGCCCAGGACTTTAAAAAATAAAATTCACATTTTACCCTTATTCAAAATTAATCCTAAAGGGAGTCTCTCCTCACTACATTTTCCCAAGGCTCATGAAAAGTATCCCAAAGCATACAACCCCTTGCTCCTACCTTGATTTTTGGTATTCTTCAACCCTTTTTAGGTGGATTTCTCTGAGGAAGGGCCTCCATTCTTCTCTTCCTTGATTATTTCTCTAGTTTACTCTTTTTTCTTTCCCTAACTTCATGTTGGATGAACCCTAGGGAGATATTTTGATCTAATTTTCTTTGGTTCTTGATGTTAGGGTGCGTTGATTGTGTCTCAAGTCTTTTCCTTCCAATTTCTGAAGGTTTTATTCATTCCACACATGGTTTGAGGTAGGTGGTTCCATGCCTTTGCCTTTTTAATACACACAATACGTTCTTGGAATTTCAAAAATCATTTTATCGTAAAATTGTATTTGTTTTTGTGGTATTGAATGAGTTTATAAAATTATTGATGAATAATAAGATTTTTTGAAGTGGTTTTAAATGATATAGGTGTATACCATATGTTTGATAAAATTCCTAAATGGGTTTTAAGTTGGTTTTAATTATTTAAATTTATATAATTGGATTTCTAAAGCTTTAATTTGATTTTATTTTGTGTTTTAGGTATTTTTTAATTTGGTTTCTTGCTTCTTATGAACTTTTAGTGTTTTACCTTTTTGAGCCCTTTGGTTTTGATAAATAGTTTGGATTGTGTTTCTCATTGGTTACCTTGGTGATTCCTATGGAAATAGGTTTATATATATATATATGTGTGTATGTATATATATATATATATAAGTTCATAGGTTTCCTTCCTTATAAACTTGGGGTTTCAAATTGTTTTTTGGTCTTCAAAGAGGCTCTTAAAATGGATTTATAAAGGTGACTTTCTCAATTGAATTATTTATCCCGATTAGCACTTTTCAAGGGAGTTTCAAAAATGGTTTTGAATTGGAAATTGATTTCAAATGTTTTTTTTAAAAATCTCCCAAATTCCTATCTATAACTTTATAAAAAATAGGGTTTCTAATGGTCTTATTCTATGAATGATTATCAAGATATTTTGGAACAAATGATTTTAGTTTTAAATGTGAAGGCCTAGTTGTAATTTTGGAAATATTTTCATGTAATGTGTGAAACCTCATTGAAGTGCTCCCTTCTTAAGTGGGGCATTGAATAATTGGTTCTGGTAGGTGGGATGAAAATTTGAGTTAGATTATATTAACTCATTATTGAGATAATGTATGTATGTTGGATACCTCACCTCCCGATTTTATTATCATCATGGGATCCTAGATGTTTTAGTGAGGGATGATAGGTGATTATATTTAAGTCCTGATTAGACAAACTGGATCCCCTATAGTGTTAGAGAACATAGGGGGGTGTGCCACCAGTGAGCCTTGGTAAGAGCAGTTGAGTTGGTTATTGACTTAGGGATACACCAATAGGGCTAAAAATGGTTTTGATCTGAGTAGATCTAGGGTTGCCTCATGGTATGTTTAGGAATTTCCCATTATTATATATTCTTTACAGTTTCTTACATACTACATTTGTATACATCACTTTTTCCCTATTTTATGATTCTACTATGACTTATCCCATTGATTCCACCTTTTATATTATGTTCCATATTATATTATGTCATTTCATTTATTTGGTTCCTTTGGTGTGAATTGGATATTTTTATAGAATAGGGTTTCAAATGGTGTATTTAAAAATAGATGGTTTTGGAAAGGTTTTAAATGTTTTTTTAAAACATTACTTGGGTTTTAGAGATGAGTTTTTTGGAAATGCACTTGATTTTTTTTATCAAAAGAATACAATGTATCTTTTATTTGTATTTCAAAGTAGTATTTATGGTATGTTTTAGAAAAGAAAATGCATGGATTCTCTGGTGATTGCCTACTAAGATTTTTTATGCTCACACCATCCTTGTTCCACTCGACAACAGTAGAACTGAGTTTTTTTTCCTTCAGGTTTCAATATTGTTTTGGGATTACTCAGGAAGAGAATAGTTTTATGGATGGATGGTGAATAAGTGGTAAAATTTAGATTGTGTTGGGTACCTAGTTTCATTTTATATTTTTTTTCATATCATAAATGTATCAGCCTAGTCGAACTCCTGTACCTCTGATCCAACTCTGTATTTCTTTAGTTATTTATTTTTGTTTAGTTGGTTATTTATTTTGGGCTATACTGTGTCTGATATGTTTTTTATTTTGTATCTATTTATATTGTTTGGTATGGAGTGGGAGTCCAATTCTTGTATGGGTTATTCTGAAATTTATGAAGAAATTATACTACTGTTAAATCATTATTTATGGGAAAAAATAACCCCCAATGAATTCTTGTGATTCCTTTGACGCTAGTTGTCAGCTCAGGGGGACCGGGGACGACCCTTAGGAATATTGTGGGACAACTTGTGTGTTCGGTTCAAGGATGACCCTAGCTTGTTCGTGACATAGGGAGTTAGGGAATCTTTGAGAAAGTTGGGAGAAAAAGTAAGAGGAATATTCTTCACCACTCTTTTCAGATTTAATATTTTTCTTACAAGTTCACATTCTTTATGTATTTTCATGAATTTATATTTGCCTATATTTTTATGTTTTTATAATATCTATTTATAGTAATTGATACTTACCTATGAAGGTGGGAATGAAATATATATATATATATATATATATATATCTCCTCCTTTATATTTCTCACTTCGTATCTTTCACCCACTGCTTTCTTTTAATTTCTTTAGGAACCTTTCTTTTAAAATTTTCTTATTCCATGTTCTTATAAAAAATTTTGTTGCCTTTTTCCCTTCATTTTAAAATCATTTATTTATACTTTATTTTTTTAATAAAAAATAATGTAAAAATTAAAAGCATATTTCTAATTAATTTTTATACAATTTCTTATCTTCCTATAAATATTTTTTCATCTATCGATACCTTTATATGTTATAATCCATTGATGTTTATTATATTTTACCATGGATATACTTTCATGGTATCTTTCACTTTATTTCTCTAAAAGATTTATTTTTATACCTCATAAAAATTGTTATGTAACTTATTTTATTTTCATGGGTTAATTATGTTTTGAATTTTGATAAATTTATGATTTTTATTATGTTAATGTTACATGTAAATGTAATTATATATTTATTTAATGGGTGAGTCTGGATTTATATATCCCTCCAATCCATTGGATAAATATTTATATCTCATAAGATAACAATGTTATCAGGCATGGGTAGTGAATATAGTATACTATGTTATGAGACATAGGTGGTTAGCCTAATCCATTATGCTATGATGGTCTTATCAGTTAGCTTTAACATTTGTTTGTGATATCCTATGAATATGCATGTGCTATATTCTTATGTCATGACTCATACTTATGTTATGATTTATGTTTATGTTTCCATGGTTCATATTGGGTATGATTTCCTTATTTAATTACTAGGTACCATGATTATGTTTTCATACCTATATGTTCATTTTATGTTCACTACTTTATGATCTTCCTTATGGTCATCTATGTTGCTCCAATTGATATCTTATATTTTTTATCCCTTATTGAGAATTTGAGCTCAAAGTTTACTTATGTTTCTCATTTTTCCAGTCAATAAAGGAGAATATTATGTATTATATGTATGTAAGGGAATAAAATTTAGATAATATTATGAAAGAAATGTGTATCGTAATATGTAGTAAGATTAATATGTAGTTAATCTATAAAGATACTAAATCTTTGGGTTCTGAGAACATATTTTAATTGTTAGGTGTGATGTATAACTATAAAAATTGATGTAATATATATATATATATATATATATATATATATGCTATGTATGAGTTATTTCATTTTAAATCAGTGTGAGTTTTAGTTAATTTTGGGGTTTGGGTCAAGCATATTAATAGGATAAAACATAAATTAGTTCAGGTTGAAATTAAGGTGTAATTGGTTAGGACATATTAGGATTGATTTTCATAATCATATGATTGTTTTGGATTTGTTGGATATTATTGTTCACTACTCATATTAAGATTTTTGGTTTTAGTAAATGACTAGAACCAAAATAAACTGAGTGAACAATGAATGTGATGGAAATTGAAATGATTATTCTAAAGAACAACCAAAAAAGATGGTATTTAGTGTGAAAAATTTCATGACTATGCATATCCAATTATACCAAATTATTAATAATAAATTAAACCATATTGAACTACCAAATGAACCAAAAATTGAACCAATAATTATTGATTTATTCATGTGACAATGATCAAAATAATTTTATAGATATTTCGATCCACTAATTGTTGAGAAATGGATTAACACAAATGAAAAAAATAAGAAATTGACACCATGGAATGAGAGGAGTTCAAGAGCATATTTTTTAACAAAATTTTCCCCAAACTCCTCACATAAAAAAAGAGAGGGAATAAATTAATCTTAAGAAAAAGGAGGATGAATATATTAGTTTTTATGAAACAAAATTCATGATACTTGTAAGGTACACCATTAGTTATATCATTGATCTCAAAAGGAAAACGGATCAATTCTTTAGTGTCTTAGAACTAAGTCTTTAAATATAATTAATGATAAGAAAAATTGGTAATTATGAAGATGTTTTTTGAAATGATCATAACATGGAAATGGAAATAAGAGATGATTATTATGCTTATATATTTGTGAATAAAAAGTGGAAAATGGAGTTTCATGGAAAATCAAATGATAAATATCATGGAAAAAAGAAGTTTTAACTGATTTCATGCTGAAAATGTGCAAAGAAGCACCTAGAAAATTTCCTTAAAGAAACCTAATGATGTTTCAAGTGTGATGAAATGAGACCATAAAGCACATTATTTTCAAATAGATATGAAGTATTTGATTAAAATATTAGAGGATAAAAAAGTTCAACCTAATTCACTACCCACACTTTAATGTTAAATTTGTATGGAGTTTGTGAATTATGTAGACCAATGCATCAATCCTAGGTTAATGAGGCACATTGATTATATAAACCTCTAAAAAAAGGATCTAGGAAAATATTTTACAATCACTACCATAAAAGTGAATCATGAAAATGAAGTGGTAAGAGGTACACTTATTATTCAATCAAGAACTGAAAAAATCATATTTGATTATTGTTCTACACACTCCTTTATATCTTTCAATATCGGTAAGGCTATTGATTAAACACCTCATAGATTAGATATTTAATTATCATTGAAAAAACCTAGTGGTGTGATGGTGAATACAAAGTTTTTAATACTTATTTAATTGATTTTTGTTGGAAGATACTTCTTGTAAATATAATTATTTTTCCATTGGTTGAAATTTATGTGATATTAGGCATGGACTAAGTCTCTATACATAGAGTTCATATCAATTATTGAGATAAGAAAATATCATCTCATATCCCAAAGCATCCCATGATAATATATTAATATAAAAATGACTATTAACATCCTATGAAACTTAATTCCTTAATATGAGTCTTAATAACCAATAACAAGGAATATTTAGCTCAAATGGTTGGAGGAAAACTCAAAATTAAAAATATACCAATTTCATTAGAATATTTTGATGTATTTATTGAAAATTTATATGGTTTTCCCCCTAATAATGAGGTTTAGTTTTCAATTGACCTCATATATAGAGTTATGCCTATATCAAAGATCCCTTATATAATTAACCTTATTGAATTGGAATAATTGATGAACAAATTACAATAGAATCTCAATAATATTTTATATGCCCAAGCTCTTCACCATGGGGTTCGATGATCCTATTTTTAAGAATAAAGATGCATCAATGAATATTTAAATTTATGATCATAATCTTAACAAGATCACAATCAAGAAAAATTATCCACCACCTTGTATTGACGACTTGTTCAATCAACTTCATGGGGCTCAATATTTCTCAAAGGTGGATATTTGATCTGAATATCATTAGCTAATAGTGAAAAGAGATGATAAACCTGATAAAACCTTCTGTATAAGATATGGAAACTATGAATTCATATTGATGCCTTTTGTACTTACAAATTCCCCAACTACCATCATGAATTTGATGAAGATAGTCTTTAAATATTATCGTAATAAATTTATGATAACATTTTTAGATGAGATTATCATATATTAAAAGATTTAGGAAGAACATGAATAACATTTTAGGATTGTGTAGAAAACATTAAAAAAGGATAAATTGTATACCAGATTCAACAAGTTTGAATTTTGGCTACATAAAGTATCATTGTTGGGTTATGTAATCATAAGTGAGGAAATTTCTATAGATCCTTATAAGATAAATGTGATTAAATAATGACCCATACCAACTAATGTAACATTTTTTTTAATTTTATTGGATTAGATAGATACTATTAAAGATTTTTGAGAAATTTCCCATGATTATCAATTTTTTTTACCTCAAACCATTTTTTATAAATACATTTTGAGGTTTAGTGGAAACCAAACATTCCAAAAAACAAAAACATCAACAAACATCCAAATTAAAAATTAAAAATACAAACATGCTTCAACCAAGACCACAATTTAAAAAACTTCATCCTACAACATGGTCTGAAACATATCACCTATCATGCCATCATCCCCATCATAAATACTCATCATCATTATCATAATAACATCATCAATAGTCAACGACCGAAACCTATACCACTGCCGACAAACCTCATCATCGATACCCAATCACCATTGAAGATGATAGTCAGAACTCAACCTCACCATTGTCATAACACAACCGAGGCATTGCAATCCAACACTTCCTTTGCAGAAAACACCAATGAAATGATGAAAAAGAAGAACAAACATTTGACATACTAGAAGAATGTGAAAAAAACTTCAAGGAGCTTAAGAATATGTTCTCCACTGTAACTATTATCACACTAAACTATAATGGAAAAGGGTTTGGGATATATAATGATGATTCAAATAAGATAACGAGTAGTGTTATTTTGGAAAATAAAAATGTGGTAGCACATGCCTCATGTTAATTAATGTTTCATAATCAAAATTACCCGATGCATGATTTGGAGTTTGTATTGGTAATATTTTCATTAAACATTTTAAGGAATTATATATATGATTGGAATTTTGATATATATAATGACAAAAAGGGAATAGAGTATATATTCACATAGAAAAAGCTTACCATTCACCAAAGAAGATTTTTATAATTGACTAAATATTATAATAGTTTAATAAATTACTACCCTCAGAAGGAAAATAAGGTGGCTGATGCTCTATGAAAAAAGGATTATACTACCTTATATATGAAGATTATTAAAAGAGACTTAATATTCATGGATATGTGAAGGATGGACATGGAAATCATAAGATAAGTGGTGATTTTATATCTTGTATAAATTATTGTTCAACCGTCTATCTATATAAAGACCAGAGAGACATAAAGGGGTGATATTCATCTATAAAGGAAGGTGAGAAATATTTCATATTTAATCCTTGAAAAGTATGGAGTTATAATATTCAGAACATGAATATGTTTCCCCTCAATTTTATACTAAAGGATATTTTTAATGATGTATATAACTCATTAGTCACTATTCACTCCAGAATTATAAAGATGTATAAAGATCTTAGGGAGCACTTCCAGTGGGAAAACATGAATAGGGAGATATGCATTGTGATTATTAGTCTTCTAGTAAGTTAAATCCAAACTTCAAGAGTTTAATAGTATGATACAACTATTACATATAACAATATGGAAAAAGGAAAACATCACTATGAATTTTGTCATTGGTATTCCCAAGACCTCTAAAGGTATAAATTCCATTTGAGCTATGGTTAACCATCTTATAAATTTGAAAAACTTCATTATTATTCTATAGTATTATCCTTTCATCAACTTACTAAGATATAAATAAAATAAGTGGTAAGGATTCATGTAGTACCACTTTAAATTATATCTGATCAAGTTCCAAGGTTCACCTCAAAGTTATGGAGAAGTTTTCAACATTCATTGGATACACAACTAAACCTTCTCACTATTTTTCATCCTCAAAATGATGGTAAATCTAAAATAACTATTAAAACATTGAAATACATGTTGTGATATTTCTCTATGGATTTTAAATAAGGATTTGATCAATATTTTACATGGTTTGAGTTCTTATATAACTAAAGTTTCCACTCAAGCATTTAAATGACACCATATTAGGCTATGTATGGAAAGATATGTAGAACTTTGATATAATGGGATGAAGTTATAGAGAAAAATATATTGGTATAGGATCTTTCTTAATAAATGAAAGAGATGATTCAAACTATTCGAAGACATATTAAAGGAACAAAAATATGAAAAAATAGATATACTGATAATCATCAATGATATTTAGAGTTTGATGTTAGATAAAAATTATTCCTTTATATATGATCATGTAAGAGGAATACCAGATTCAGAAAGAAGGAAAAGTTGAGCCCCATATACATAAACACCTTCGAAGTTCTTGATTTCATGGGGATTTTATCTCATCAATTATAACTTTACGTGTTCCAAGCATCAATTTTGAGGAATTATATACCAGATCCATCACATGTACTAAAATTAGAGGTTGTAAAACTAGAGCTAGATATCACTTATAAGGAATATTAAATGGAGATCCTAAATGTAGATATAAAATACTAAGAACCTAGACCATTCAATTGGTCAAAATTATCTAGAGAAATAACAAGTTTTGGGATGTGATATGAGAACCTGAAGATGTAATGAGACAAAAGTACCCTCTTATGTTCTCATTTGAGTAATGAAATTTTGAGGGTGAATTTTTTTCAAGGGGGTAGAATGCAACATCCTATATTTTAGAATGAACATTTCTTACAAAATTTTAATGTATTTAATAACTTTTTTTTCACATAATACCAAACTAAAATGAATAATGTTTTATTTCATTAGGATATAATATTACAACATGAAATGAAATGAACTTTAATATTACAAGAAATAAATATGGAACATAATTTTGAAAACTACAAGAGGAATATAACCAAAAGTAAATAAAAATAATTTAATATTGAAGCATTATTATTCAAAACCACCCATGAAAATCATATCACTGAGTATAAATTTGTAAAGAATTAAAAACATTAGAAATATAATATAAAATTTGATAAATAAATAAGAAAATAAGATGAACGATTTTTAAAAAAGCATGTAATATTATATATAGGAATATAAAATGGTTATATGACTATTATATAGTTGTTGGATATATATATCCATGGGGTATATATATAGTCAATAATTATATTTACATTTTTATAATTTCCATATAATTTTTTTGTATAAGTGATTAATGTATTATAATGATATGTTCAATATTCCTAATAAATAATTTATATCTGTAACGTCCCGAATCTGGTTGCCACTCAATGGGTGCCCCGAACCCGGTTGGTCATATTACCTCAAGCACATTTCCCCAAACTCCAGAGGCTACCGACTAGAAGCGTGGGCCAAGGACTGATAGTGGGGAAACTATTCCCTCATTTGTCAAAGTGTAGTGCAGCGAAATAAAATATATAAACATACTACAACGGAAGCAGTAAAAAATATTCAACTGAAATGGAAAACTGAAGTAAAAGATAACCAAAAATCATATATATAAAGATGAAGCATGTCACTAATTCTATGAAAATATCCAGAACAAGATACACTGCAGTACAATACAATAAAACTCAAAGTACAAGGTACAACTAAACAAAACTAAGCAGAGTAAACAGAACACAACAACATCACAAGACAAAGCTCGGTCCCATGATCTCCTACTCCTATGCTACAATCATGTACCTGTATAGGGACCCTTTCCCTTATACAACCCTATAGAAATGTAATCTATTTGGGCCGAAGACATGAACCAAACGGGGTGTGAGAAATAAATCCCAGTAGGTACCCACCAAAGGCCCATGCCCAACTGTCAGTGAAAATGTGCAACAGTAGTGTGCAGTAGTAAATGCAATAAACTAAGTAGTACTCAAAAGTAACTGACTTTACTAGTTATATTTACATTTTAATATTCATTTAACCATTCAATTTAATAACATTATATGCTCATCATAACCAAGCCCTCAGGACAATCAGAACCTTGCCCTCAGGCTAATATAATAGAACCATGCCCTCAGGCTTGCCCTCAGGCTATCGAATATTTCCCTCAGGCATATGATATATTTCCCTCAGGCATAGAAGTCACATAACTCATGCATAAGAAGTGTTTCCCTCAGGCAAAATAGAAAATTTCCCTCAGGATAAGCAGTACCTTGCCCTCAAGCTAAATAAAGAATGCCCTCAGGCTAAAAAGAACACTACCCTCAGGCGCAAGTAACCAGGCTGAGCCCTAATCATAAACAAGAAATTTATATAAAATTACTCTCAAGGAAATTTAATACCCATTATAATCATGGAATACCCTCGGGTATTCTGGCCAAATGGATAAACAAAGGAACGCACCCCCCGAGGTGGTCCTGGATCCAAGCAGTGATCCCAAACAATAGTAATACATATTCATTAAACTACCTATGAAATTCTAGGTATTTAATTATGAAAGGCCTCATCCATAAGACACCCCCAACATGGGAGCGTATCATAGTGGTACACAAAACACACAAAAATTGGAATTTAAACACCAGACCACCTACCTCGATCGTCTCTGGTCGGTATACGCGAACGACTCCTCCCGAAACATTCAAGAACGACGTAGATCTGAGATAAGAAAATTCCCGTTCAAATGTAAATAACTTCCCTTAGAGGAATAATTGGTAATAATTGAATAAGGAGAGGGAAGGGCTTACCCGTATAATCCCAACGTGATCGACAGAAGAGGAAACGGATTCCCTGTGTGCGGTCAGATGATTAAAATAGGTACCCCTTGAAGACATACTACCTCTTGAATATACAACTTCTTGAGATCATCAACACCGAAGGTCTACTTGATCGGAAAAAGTGAGCTACCTTTGTGAGTCTGTCCACAACAACCCACATGACATCATTGCCTCAAGGTGACCTCGACAACCCGGTCACAAAATCCATCGCGACATAATCCCATTTCCACTCCAGAATGGGTAACTGCTGTAACAGTCCAGCTGGCCTCTGATACTCTGCCTTCACCTACTGACAGGTGGAACATCTCCCAACAAAACCAGCTACGTCCTGTTTCATACCCGGCCACCAATACTGACGTCTCAAGTCATGGTACATTTTGGTAACCCCGGGATGTACAACCCAAGATGAAGCATGAAACTCCCACGTCAGATCCTCACGTATATCCCATGGAACCCACACTCGTCCATGGAAACGCAGTACCTCATCATCGCCTATCGTCCATCCAAGAGGAGGGTCCTCACTTGCCATCGACTCCTATAGAACTAGGCCTTCTGAATCAGATAGCTATCTCATCCTCACTCTATCTAGGAGGGTAGAAGTCACAGATAAAGAAGAAATATAGGTCTACCCCTGACTATTGTGTACCTCCAAATGCATCGCAGAGAACAAAGCCATAAGCTGCCACTCACCACTGGCCTCCTGCACTGCCTGTATCTGAGTCCTCCTGCTCAGTGAATCAGCTACTGCATTACCTTTACCAGGTGTATAGGCAAGATCAAAGTCGAAGGACTAAAGGTATTCGACCCAACTTTGCTATCTCAGTTTCAAGTCACGATGGGTAAAGATATATTTGAGAATTTTGTGGTCAGTGAAAACCAAAAAATGCTCTCCCAAGAGATAATGTCTCCAACAGCGTAATGCATGAACAGCCGCAGCCAACTCGAGATCATGCGTCGGGTAATTCCTCTCATGTGGCCTCAACTGCTAAGACCCGTACGCAACTACTCGGTCACCCCACATCAACACTGCTCTCAGCCTAATCCCTGATGCATCAGAGTAAACTGTATAGATCTTCCCTTACTCTGGAAGTATCAGGACTGGTGCTGATTTCAACCTTCCCTTCAGCTTCTGAAAGGCTGTCTCGCAAACTTCTGACCAACCGAACTTCACACCCTTCTTAGTCAAACCCGTCAATGGAACTGCTAAGTGGGAGAAGTCCTGTATAAAGTTCCTGTAGTAACCAGCCATCCCCAAGAAACTCCGTATCTCAAACACGTTCTTAGGCTGCTCCCAGGAAACTATTTCTCTCACATTCTCTGGGTCTACTGAAACTCCTGCCTCTAAAATGATATGACACAGGAAGTGCATATGGTCCATCCAAAAGTGGCACTTTGGGAGATTAGAATATATCCAATGCTCTCTCAGTGTACTCACTACGATCTCAAGATGGGTGGCATGGTCGTGTCGAGTGTGAGAGTACACCAAGATTTCGTCCACGAAGACTACCACAAAAGAGTCCATATAAGGGTGGAACACACAATTCATCAGAGCCATGAAAACTTCTGGTGAATTCGTGAGTACGAACGACATAACAAAGTACTCTTATAGACCATGTCTGCTTCGAAAAGCTATAAGAAATATATCCGATAGTCTAACGCGTAACTGATGATATTCAGATCTCAAGTAAATATTAGAGAACACTTGTGCTCCTCGAAGTTGATCAAAAAGATCATCAATCCTCGGTAAGGGATATCGGTTCTTAACCGTCAATTGGTTCAGCTTCCGATAATCCAAAAAAAGTCTGAGGGTACCGTCCGCCTTCTTCGTAAAAAGGACAGGAGAACCCCAAGGAGAAGTACTGGGTCAGATGAAACCCTTTTCCCGTAACTCCTCTAACTATATCTTGAGCTCCTGAAACTCTAGTGTATCCATCCTATAAGGAGGAATGGACACCGGTACTGCTCCTGGAACAAGCTCAATAGAGAAATCCACCTCTCGCTCTAGAGGTAGACCTGAAAAGTCTTCCGAGAAGACATCCCTAAAACAATCAACCACTGGAGGGAAATCCTACTGACAAGTCCCTTGATCATCCAGATATAAACTCTCAATTTGGGATATCACACCACCTCGCCCACGATGCCCAGGCCCAGCTCGGCTCGCCTAGACATCCTATTCACCTTTGTATAGAAACTCTTTGCCCTCTGGTGACGTGAAACTCACCATGCGATGATAGAAACATAGAAAGGCCTGAAAGGTTACCAACCATTCCATCCTAAGAATGACATCATAGCTCATCATCTCTAAGACATAGAGGTCCCATAGAAAGTGACACCCACAAACCTCTAGGGGTCACTCCCTTCTTTGACGCACACTACCCGTTCTAGTTCCCAACGGAGTGTCTAGCGTCATAACACCAGAAGAAGAAGAAACACCAAGCCCAAGGCTCTCCACAACGGGCACATATATAAAGCTATTTGTAGCACCCATATAGAAAAGTACATAATATAAAACAGAAGCTACTAAAATAGTACCTCTGACAGTAGAAGGTCTGGGATCCTGCTCCTACTGGGTCTGTTGCACTGCATATGCCTGCCCAGTGTCGTGGCCCTGCGACATAGCCTGGCTACCCTGAGCTGTCCCACCCTGCTGACTCTGAGATCCCGATGTCTGGATACCACAACCATGACCACCACGTCTTCCTATACGTCCGGACATATCCCAATTCCCAGACTGGTAAGAAGCTACTAGTCCTGCTCCCGCACGTGGAGTCTGCGTAGAACCCCTCGCAGTAGACACTAGTGGAAACACCCAGAAAAAGAACTGCAGATGACCCATCTTACCGCAAGCTCGACACTCCACTGGGTCACAGGTACACTGAGGTCTCTTGTTCCCCTCTCTACCACACTGGTAGCATATGATCAGGCCACCTGAAGTAATCGCCTGGATAGTACTGCCCCTGTGAGAGAAAATCATTTGTCTCTTCCTCTTCTTGGTAGAAATAGTACCAGAAACTGGTGTTGAACCACCCTAGCCTGCACCACTAGCTTCCCGCAGGTTCCTCTCAGTAATCAGTGCCTGGTTCACAATATCATGTACCATAGGAAACCTGAAAATGTTAACCAGCACTTAGATGTCACACCAAAGACCATCCTCAAAGTGTCGAGACCTCAGTGTCTCATCTCACACCAGAATAGGTGAAAAACACTGAAGCTCGGTCAAGCGGGAAGAATAGTCCATCACTGACATAGCGCCCTGCTGCAGATTCATGAACTTTCAAGCTCGATCTACCCGTAGTGTCTCAGGAAAGAATAATTCATAGAAGAATGCCTAAAAATATTCCCATGCCATGTCTCTATGATGCTCTGACTAGGTGGTAACATCCCACCACCTCTTGGTAGAATCACGCAGCATATAAGTCATGATCTTGACCCTCCACCCTGGAGGTGTCTCAAGATTCTCGAAAATAGTCTACACTGAATCCAGCCATGACTCCGTAACCTATAGTCCACCATCCCTCGATATTCAATGTTTTCTTGTACTTAAGGGTTAACATCGATGATTTTTTGATAACATTTCTTGGTCATCTATCCACTAAGTTAACTAAAAAATTACTTAAATTCATCTTGATTGAGGATTATGATTGTAACATCCCATTACCCACTTTCAGTTATGTTTTGAACCTTGTTTTAATAGTCCTTTGTTTGGATCTTTTTTTGGGTTGTTATCAGGGTTTTTTGAAAATTTTTAGAATTTTTTGGGGCTATGTATGATTGGAATATTGTTAGGGAAAATTGTGTGGTTTGGCCCAACAAACAGTGTGCGCCGTATAGTGGTTCTGAAGGGTGAAACATGGTTAGAACATGATTAGTCCAAATCACGTGGACACCCCTCCAAAATATATAGCCTCAATCAGTGAGAGTTTTCATGGTTTTTCCATAGAAAATTTAACTACACAACCAAACTACCCACCCTTTCTAGAATCCTAGTGAGGATAGATAGTTAAGCACATAATTAGTACTAACTATGTGGCCTAACCTAGTAAACCATGATAATAGGTTTTAATTCCATTAAAATTCTAAATAAAATATTTAAACCCTCATTATTAATACTAAATAACTCCCATTCAACCCTAATCAATATCTTTGGATTTTGGAGGCTCTCAAGAGGAAAATTGGCTCATTTAAACCTTTTTCTTCTCAGATAAAAGTGTAGGTGGATGTGATTGATCCCTTTCTAGTAAGTGTAATACTCTTAATTTCGAATTACCCTTCTCCCCTATTATCTCCTTCTTTGAGAGTGATGGATCCTCATTTTTTTAGTGAATATAAACCTTTATTTGATGAATTATGATTCTAGGGATTCCTATTTGATTGTTTTCACCTTTGATTCTCTATTATGGATTTCCATTATAGGTGATTTATCATTTGATTGCATGATAAAATCTGGGTGGTTCCATAAGGATTTTCCATACACATGAAACCTTTATTTTTTCACTTTAATTGAAATAAAATTTCATTTATTCATGTTAAAATTTCATAAATTTGATGTTTAATTTCAAAAGGTATGGTTTTTTGAAATAAAACCCTTTTTGAAGGCTTTGATAACTTGATGGTGTTTTGAGAATATATGGATTGAAATGAAATTGATTTGATGAAATTATTTTATGTTTATATTTGAGAAAAATATCTTTAAATAAAATATGATTTTGAAAGGTATGAACTTGATGAAAACATTTGATTTTGTTTTGAAATTTAAATGAAATGTTGAAACTTAAAATTGAGAATTTGAACTGTGAAGGATGAATTGAACTAAAATAAATGAATTTACCATGATTAATTTATTGATTGAAAGTACATGTGATAATGTGTAGTTATTGGGTGATTGAGACAAACACGCTAGGACTATGACTCCCTAGAAATAGATTGATGATGAAAAATCTAACTAAACCAAATTTGGAATGATTTACCATCCCTTGTATTTATTTAAATTGAATCATAAAATGTTTTATTTGTATTAGAACCTCTTATGGAACATTTGGTGAAATAATACTAGAATATTTATCTCACACCTTACCCTTTCCTTTGAGTGTTTGTAGATTATATTATTCCAAGTCTAGGAAAATGGAAAGATCCACTTGGAGGTGGTAAATTCTCTTGATCATGTGACCTTGGGTGATGTCAGTGACCAGTGGAGTTAGGATCCACTCATTGTAAAAATATTCCGAGTTTAGTCTTGATGAATGAAATGTCATATTTTGGATGATGTTTTACCTTGGGATATTATTTGACTACTTGTGGTACTTTTACCTTGAGTATTGTTTGGAATGATGGATGTTTATTATTTTATCTTCTACCATTATGTATTGATTATTTATTATTTTGAAAAAAAATATTCCCTTTGATCTTTGAAATGATTCCAATTGCTAGTTTCCAACTCATGGGGATTGGGAACACCCTTTAGGATATGTCAGTTATAGGTTGGGTACCTGTATTCTAGGGTATTCAATATGGTTCATAGAAAAATGATATCAGATGTGTGAGGTTACTGAATATCTTTCCTTTATTTCTATATGCAGTTTTGGATGTCTTGGTAAGTGGTAGGTAGGATTTTTAAGACTTAAGGGGTAGTTAAGAGAAAGTTCCTAGACAACTCTCATTGTAACGAGCCTTAAGTCACCATGGGTATTTGGAAAAGTAATAATTGAGGAATAATTTGAAATATTTCTAGTCTTTTAACAAATTTTATCTGATTATGTTGAAATCCAAAAAGTTTAAATTCCATTGATAGAATTGATATTCCTATATCTGTTGATTGATTTGATGATCTGTGAACCCTTTATAATATTTTTGTGTTTCCTATTGATGTTGTGTAGTACCATGACCCCAATCATATGTTTGAACATACCTTAGGAGGGAGATGCTGATAAAACATGGTAGGCGAACCATCTAGTTGATATAAATCTAATTGAGATTGCAGTGTGTATAGTTCATGATTTGGGATAGGTACCTACACCCATTCCCATACAATATTTGGTAGTGGAGACTTGAAGAGATGAATCTATAAATAATTCTCATAAGTTTATTCTATAGAAACCACTAGCTTTCATTGGATCAAATTATCCTTAAGAGGCAAAGGATTGGTTGAAAAAGATTGAGATTCTTTTTGAGTTCTTGGAAATGTTGGACTTGATAATGTTGAAATGTGCTACCTTCAAGATTTAAGGGAATAATAGGAGTTAGTGGGATTCAATGGTTATAGTGAAGAAACATGAAGTATTGGAGTGGAAATACTTCATATATATTTTCATAGAGAAATCATATCTATATTTGATAGTTTTGGAAAAATATATGGAGTTTCTCAACCTCTAAAAAGGAATTAGGACCCTGAATCAGTATGAAAACCACTTTGCTGAACTTGTTCAGTTTTCTCATATGGCAGCAAAGACTGAGAAGATGAAGGCTTGAATATTTGAGATGGGTATTTTATCTGATAGCTAATATCATATTTTCATGTTGAATATAGCTTCTTATGTGGGTGTGATGGATATAGAGTTGATGGTTAATCTTGACATGGATGGTAAGTCTGGGTTGATAGGACTTTCTCTTACTCACAGGGGCAGTTCTATTACTTCCTTTAAGGGAAAGAAGAAACGTGATGATTCTCATGGTGGATTATGACAGAAGGCATCATCTAGACTTTCTGTGGTGTTTGGAAGAGTTTATTTTAATTTCTTCTAGTGTGGAAAGGTTAGGCATTAGATGTGGGTTTTTATTGAGGCACCAAATATCTGTAGTTCATGTTGTTTCTTATGCTACCTGTAGAATTTTTCTCATGCATTTTCTACCCCATGTAGTGGAACAAGATCATCTACACCTAAAAGTACTACAATGTAGTTATATTCTTCAAGAACTAAGGGATTCTAGCCACAGGCATCCAGAACAAAGATTATTCACCTAGTGGAAGAGTCTCCAGAGGAAGCTTATATGGGTCCAAAAATAATGAGAGGTACCATCCCTATAGATTTATCTTTAGTTTCTACTTTATTCAATACCAGTGCATCTTATTTTTTATGTTGGATCGTATTGTGAATATACTAAATCTTCCTATAGATCTTATGCCTTATGTGATGGATATTGCTACATTGATCGAAACTAAGAGACAAAAAGTTATTCAATTCCATTCATGTGCATTATATTTTCCAAAGAATGAGATCACCTAGAATTTTATGGTTCCTAACATAAAACCTATTTATTTCGTTCTTATAATGGATTGGATGATTGACCATAAGGCCTGAATCAATTGTTATCTTCAGCGAGTCTCCTTTATTTCCCTTGATGGGGTTTACCATGTTTTCTAAGAAGAATGGGAATCGAGGTCGAGTAGAGCCAGACCACATCTTTAGGAGTTTAGTAGAGTGATATTTGTGTTTTATTTTGATTTGGAGTAAGAATACTTGAGTTATGATCTTCCTCCAGTGGTCTTCAATTTTTCCAATGTGTTTCCATCTGAGTTTTTTTGGATTTCCACTGGTAAGTGAGGTAGAGTTATCTATTGACTTATTACCTGATACCCATCCCATATCTATTCCTTCTTACCATATAGAACCAGTTTAACTGACAGAGTTAAAGACTTTGTTGGATGATTTGTTGGATAAATGATTTATTTTTCCAAGCATGTCACCTTGGGCAGTGTCTGTTCTTTTTATAAATAAAGTTGATGGGGAACTTAGAATTTTTGTTAATTACTGAAAGATCAATTGAGTTTCAATAAAGAAAAAAATATCCATTTCATTAGATTGATTATTTTTTTGGCCATTTTAAAGGGGAGAAGTGGTTCTTGAAGATTGATCTTCAGTCTGGTTACCACCAGTTGGGATTCAAAGAATATTATATTCCAAATAATTCCTTTAGGAGTAAGTATAAAAATTACAAGTACCTTGTAATTACCTTTGGTCTAACAAATGATCCTATAATTTTTATGGTGCTTATGAATAGTATATTCCATGAGTATCTCAGTTTGTTTATTATGGTGTTTGTGGATGATATATTGGTTTACTCTAAAACTGATGTGGATCATGTGCATTATCTAATATTAGTTCCAAAATCTTGAAAGATCATCAAATTTATGCCGATATATAGAAATGTAATTTATAGATTTGGTAAGTGAATTTCTTGGGACACATGGTCTTAAAACATGGTATTTTAGTTGATGTTGATAAGGTGAAGGCTGTTATGATATGGGAACAACCAAACAATGTTTTTGAGATCTGGAACTTCTTAGGATTATTTGGGTATTACTGCTGGTTCATTAAGGATTTCTCAAAGTTGGATTATCTAATGAACACCCTCACTCAAAAAATATTAATGTTCTTATTAGATTCAAAATTTTAAGACTATTTTGATGATTTGAGGTGTATTTTGACTTCTACCCCAATT
Source organism: Viscum album (assembly GCA_963277665.1). Lineage (NCBI taxonomy): Eukaryota > Viridiplantae > Streptophyta > Magnoliopsida > Santalales > Viscaceae > Viscum > Viscum album. The sequence goes on along the minus strand of OY728156.1, from coordinate 2,057,058,286 downwards.
TTGACTCTTCTAGAGTCCGGGTAGGGCTATGTGGTCTTTTATGACACATTAGTTTCTGGTTTGGGATTCATTCTTAAGTAGGGTGATCACATTTTTTCTTATGGTTCCCAACAACTTAGGAAACATGGGAAAAACTATCCAACTCATGATCTCTATCTTTAAACTATGATGAATGTTCTTAATATTTGGTGATACTACATTTTTGGAGAAAGGATTACCATTTTTTTAGATCACAAAATCCTAAGTTATATCTTTTCTTAAAAATATTTTAACCTCCTTCATAGTTTATGGATGAAGTATCTAAAATCTTTTTATTTCGACAATTCCTACACCCCTAGAAATGGGAATTTAATTACTATAACCTTGATTAGGAAAATTCCGACTTAGGACATGAAAGAATCATTAGAGGAGTAGAATATAATGGCTCTATTTACTCGTATGCATTTGAGAGTTCGGGAGGATGAGAAAAATATTGTAATATTAAGTGTGTAGTTAAAATCCTCTATTCTATATATAATTATCATGGAGTAGAAGTTCGATGATGAGCTTTTTGGAATTAGGAAATCTCTTTATATCGGGGATACCATCGATGAGTGGTCATTATATTTTGATGGTATCCTATGCTTATGGAACCAATACATCATACCTTTTCCCTTGAGAAATTTTGTGATGGGGGATTTTCATAATTCTAAGTGGATAGCATAACCTAGTACCATAAAGACGTTCTATGATATATGGTGATGATTCTAGTGGATGGGTATGAGATGAGACATTGATGATTCTATTTCTTGTTGTTATACTTGCCAACAGGTCAAGGTTGATCACTAGAAACCTTTAGGTTTTGTTTATCTATTTCCTATGATAACTTGGAAGTGGAGTGATATTTTGATGGAATTGATGGTTGAGTTACTAAATACCCCTAAAAGTAATAATTCAGTATGGGTTGTGATCAATCAAATAAACAAATCATCTCACTTTATACCCATTCACGATACAACCAAATTTTAGGACTTGGGAAGCCTATATGTTTAATAGATCATCAGGTTACATAGTTTTTTACCTATTGTAGTTTATATAGGGATACCCATTTCACTTCTCATTTTTAGAGAGACCTCTATGAGGAAATGAGATCTCAAGTTATTTTGAGCACAAAATATCATCTACGTATGGATAAATATATGGAACAAACTATACAGATTCTTGAATATATACTTTGTTCTTGTGTTATTGATTTTGGTGGAGTATGGGATAACCACTTGAGACTAGTTGAGTGTTTCTATTACAATTTATACCAGTATTCCTTTAGGATGGTACAATTTGAGGCCTTGTATTCCTTTCAATGAAAATACTTGTTGCGTTGGACTATGATTGGCAAGTATTATCTGGTTGGACATAGTTTGGTTCAAGAGACAACAATAAATATTTGGTTGATTCATCAGATAATGGTGAAAACTCAGAGATGGTATAAATATTATGATAATCATCATATATTCAATTTTTATTTTTCAGTTAGTTAATAGTTGTTTGTGAGAGTTTCATCTCAGTTGGGTCACTGAAGATTGGGAAAATAGGGACAAATTTCTCCGAGATATGTGGGACTGTTTGAGGTTTTTTAGAAGATTGAAAATGTGTATTACCACTTATATTTTCCACCTCAAATGATGTCAATTAATAATGTGTTTCACATGTAATTTCTACAAAATTATCTCTTTGATCCATCTCATGTATTGAGTTGGGAGGACCTTTATGTGAAACCAGATTTATCCATGACTGAGTAGCCAGTACAAATCATTGATTCTGATACAAAGGTTTATTGAGGGTAAGTCCATACCCTTGGTTTGAGTGTTATGAAAGCATGGTTCTGATTCTCATTAGAATTTGGAGTGTGAGGAACTGATGAGAAAATAGTAGGATCATCTCTTTGACTTGGATTCTTCTTGATATGATTTTTTGGGGAAAAACCATTTATGGTGGGGAGGTCATAACATCATATTACCAACTTTAAGTACTTTTGACCTTATTTTTGATCATAATTTGATTTGATCTAGTTTTGGGTTGTTTTTTAGGGCCATTTTATTTTTTTGAAGTTTTTTGGGCTCTGTATGATTATCAAATGGTTAGGGAAAACCGTGTGGTTTGACCCAGTAAACCGTACACCCTGTATAGTGTTTATGGAGGGTGGCACATGGTTGGTGCATGGTTAGTCCAAAAAATTTGAACACCCCTAAAAACTATGTGACATTGGGAAGTGGGGTTTTTCATGGTTGGTTCAAGGTTAGTCTAACTGTGCAGCAATGCCATGCATCCTTTCCAGAAGTCCAGTGGGGGTGTATGGCTAGGTGCACAGTTATTAGTAACCGTATGACCTAACCCATTAAACTATGTGAATGGGTTTTTGATTATCCAAAAATTATAATTAAAATACTGAAACCCCCATTATTAATTCTAAATCATTCCCATTAAAACCTAATATGATTTTTTGGTTTCTAGAGGCTCTCAAGAGTAAAATTGGATCCTTCAACCCCTTTTATTCATGGATCAAAGTGCTGATGGATGCGATTGATCACTCTATAGTAAGTGTAATCCCCTTGATTTGGAATTACCCTTATCCCTCCTTATATAATTCTTTGAGAGTTATGCCTCCTCATTTTATTGGTGAATCTAAAACTTGATTTTATGAATTTTAAATCTAGGTATTCTCCTTTAATCTTCCTCACCTTTTATTCTCCATTATAAATTCTTATTTTAGATGATTGATCATTTGATCGTGTGATAAAATGTAGGCGGTTCCATAAGGATTTTACCTACACTTTATAACTTGATTTTATCACTTGATTTGAAATAAAATTTTAATTTTATCCTCAAAATTGATTAAATTTAATGTACAATCTCAAAAGGCATGAATTTTTGAAATGATTTCATTTTCAAAGGCTTTGATAAATTGGGGGATTTTTGAGAAAATATGTATTGAAATGAAATTGATTTATGAAATGATTTTATGCCAATCTTTTAGAAAAATGGATTTAAATGAAATATGATTTTAAAAGAATGAACTTGATGAAAACCTATGATTTGGTTTTGAAATTGAAATGGAATGTTGAAACTTAAAATTGGGATTTTGAATTTTGAATTATGAATTGAATTGAAATGAATGAATTTTGTAATGACCCAAGGTCTTATCAATGGAAATTATTTTCTAATAAAAATTTCATATAATCACATGAAATCACAACACAATTAACTACTAAGTACTATGTGACCTTTAAACATAAGTTTTTCACTTATGTGATTTGAATTTTGAAAAACAGTCATCTGCAATTGTGATCAGTAAGTTATTTAGAGACTAATAAGGCAAACTTAATTTTTTATGAATAGTAACACACCTTTATGAATAGTAATGAATAGTAATTTGGCAAAAAAATAGAAACTTAAACCATGAATTTATAAATACAATTTATACATCTTAATAGTGAAAAAAACAATCATAGTATAAGAATTAGTATTTTTGTATGTAAATAATATTTTATTTACAATTATATGATTAATTTAATAATTTAAAATGGAAATTTATTTTCATAAAATTTAATCATAAATTCTTACTTTATTTTCTTAAAGTTATAAGATAATTTTATGGGACCTTGATTAATTTTTTCAAGGTGTTATAAAATGATTTGTAGTTTTAATTTTGTTTTTGTTGAATAAATTATGATTTTATTTAAAAATTAAATTAAAAATATTTAGAAATTTGTTTTCAAAAATTTGAGTTCATTTTTGAATTCTTCACGTTGAAAAATGGTTAGGGTGAATTTTTGGGATTTTTCTAAAATACTTGAATTTTTTGTGAATAGTAAAAATACAATTTTGAGTTTTCTGTATGTTTAATGACATCATAATGATGTAATAATTAATAAAAAATTCTGGTAGACTATTATGCAGTGAAATAAGATATTATGTGTCCCAAGTGGCTAATACCATGTTCAAATACCATGGGAAAACTCATGGTTTTGCGAAAACCACTAATGAGGGTCCTTTGAAATTAATAAAAAACTCTCTCTCTTTTACTATAAATACCCACTCTTTCCTTGATTTTATTGCATCCCATATCCATAATCCTAAAATATATGGTGGTTTTACCTCCCTAGTATCCCTACCAAGGTGTCCTCAATCCCCCAAGGTCCCAACCTTCATGTTTTATGAGTTACTCCACAAGGTAAGGGAACCTTTCACCCTCCTCTTTTAGTCAACACTTCTTTTACGTTATCTCTTTGAATTTACATTTTCATATGTTGGGGTTTGATATTATGTATACATATTAATTTATTTTTGATTTAAATATGATGAAATACCCTTTTACTCTCATCAATTCATTTTATGAAATTTTAAGCGATGCCGTTAGGTTGCCGAATTTTCATAAGGGATCTCTCAACTTTTCATTTATTTTCAAGTTCATTTCATTTATTCTTCTTTACTCACCTCCTTTCTTCCAAATTTTGTGATGAATCCAGTAAATTAAATATAATATAATTTTTTCACGATAAAGGAATAATTCTTCATCATCTCTCATTTCCCTTTCTTTTATACTAAAAATGAAAACACCATCTGAGATGTGCTAATTTACCACATTAAAGGACGAAGGGTTTTCAATTTCTGTTACCATCTTTAATTATGGTCATGAATCAATTTTCATGGTTGAAATAGAACAAAATATATGTATTATTTATCATCTATGATTCTGTAATCTTTTTTTACTCATGGTTTTGACTTATAAATCCAAATGAGTTCGTTGTGCTCAAAAAACCGCCAATTAACCCAAGCGGTTATCATTAAATAATTTATATAATGATTCATCTTCATTCCAAGTAACCAAATGGAATTTACAATAATTTAACCTAATATATTTTCACTAATAACATATAACTACAATTCTGGACAACCATCCCCATTTTACATGATTCTCTAAACATGAATATAAGTAAACTGATCATTAGAACCAAGGAAACAAACAAACCCAAACAATGAAATTGAACCTCGTAACCAATCAAAAGGTTATGAATGAACTAAAAAAGGTTTTACTAAATCATTTTTATATATAATAGGTTCTGGATTTATTTATTAATGAACCTAATTTTATTATTCAAGTCATTAATATCAAGTAGAGAACACCATCAGACTTAAGGTAAGGGATTCTACCCAAACCACTTTTATTCCTTCGGGTTTCTCCAACGTTCTTTTTATCCAAATTAAGTTGTACTTTATTTTTATGTAAAACTTTTAAATACTATGTATATTCTCCAAAATAATGTTTCAAGATCCATACCTCATTATCTTTCAGGGATATACATGTTTTTAAGTGATTCCCTCCTTAATTCTTCCCGATAAGCAAACCTATTTTGAGGGAACATCCCAAATTCTTATCCAATTTTAAGTGAACTATATCCTCTATTTTAATCTACCATTGTATTTATAAAATCAGTATTGTTATTATGAAAACCTTACTGTTTCACTTCTAGTTTTATATAAAATATTATTCCCTTTTCAATTTTAAATGCTCTTTAGTATTTTCCTTAAAACCATACTAAAATGTTTTAATGATAAGAATTTCCTAAATACTCTTATTACATGTTGTAACTTCTTTTTTACATCACTTACCATGATATTTTCCTACTTTACCTTATTAATTTCCATGTATGTTTTAATTCTTTTCTCTCATGGACACTTTTATGATAAGACTATTCATTATGCTTTATGACATGAATGTGATACCCAGTTCTCTCTATGGGTTCCCTTATGTTTATGTATGATTGATTATGTATGATTATTTATGTGGAAAGCATATTCATGAACATATTAAGATGGGTGTTCCCAGATAGCGCTCCAATGCATTGGGTAAAGTTAAGTCTCATGAGATGTTATGTGCGATAGTCTTGGCAGTTAGCCTTGGCTTGTTCTACTATGGGAAACAATCTTGGCGGTTAGCCTTGACTCATACTAAAGACACGATTCAAGTTTTTTCCACATTTCTATGATTCCATGTTTATATGTTATGATTCCTTATGTTACCTGCCTTTTTATTTCTTCATGTCATGTTTTCTAACCCATGTGCTAAGAATTTATTCATATTCTTATTCCCTTACCGGGATTTTAGCTCATCCCTTTTTTCATGTTATCCCTAGGTTTCCTATGAAAATTTATGAGCACAATGGAAGATATGAGCTCATTTTTGAGTTAAAAAAAGTTGTTTTTATAATGTGTTTTTATGTACCTAGTCTTCCAAGACACTAGAATTTATGATCCTTGTCTTGTACTATGATATATAATAATGATTAAAATCATGTAATGTTATATGTGAAAGGATAGGGTCACTATCGTTGTTATCAGTGGATGGTCTAGTTATTTTTGGAGATTAGTAATAGAGAACCTTAGTGAGGACCTTAAGTATGAGACAAAGTATAAGAAAACACCCATAAGTTTTGGTATGTATAGAGTAAGTGGTTTATCAAGAAAATACATACCTATCTGAATACAAATAGGTAGAGGTGGCTCTAGCATAGATGTAACTAGAAGTGAAAACTTTGACAAGGAGTTTCGGGTTTGACTCGGGATATCCTGGTACACAACAACAGGCCTTACTACACTCTTGGTTTGACACTCCTAGGGGATATTCCTTGGTAAATTCCTAATATTGGTACAAACCATTATTAAGGGAATATAAAAAAACCTATAAGAATATAAGTTAAGAAATAGATCGAGGATAACCTATATTTAAACCTAAGGAATCACAAGTTAGGATATAATTCTCCTTTACAAGTTTATGATTTTATGTTCAAAAGTTTCCTTTTTTATGTTCAATAATAAGTATTAAATCCCTTTAATTGTACGTTATTTTTCTTAGATAATGGTGGGAAATAGAAGAACACATTTCAATAATCAATGTGAAAGGGAATGTGAAGAATTACCAAATGATATACCTAATATGATGGGAATGGGTGCTTAAAACTTCATGACAGTACTTGCTCAATTGGCTCAAGTTATGAATAATAACTAGAATCTTGTGGAACACCCTCCTCCTCCAAGAAAAGATCAAGTTGTTGTAGAATCCTTCATGCGGAAAAGGACTCTCATGTTTAGTAGATCTTATGATCCCCTTCTTGCGGAACAACGGTTTAACTCCATTGAAAAGATATTATCTGTCCTCCAGTGCTTAGAAGAAGAGAAAGTTGGACTAGCAGTCTATTGTTTTGATGGGGAAGCTGATCAGTGGTGGAAACTGATCAAGAATACAAAGTCCCAAGATGAAATTGATTCCATCGATTAGGAAATATTCAAGAGGATCTTTTTCAATAAATATTTTCCTTAAACCCTCCATCTCAAGATGGAAAGAGATTTCTTTGGACTCAATCAGAAGGAAGATGAGTCCATTAGGGAGTATTAGGAAAACTTTACAAGGATTTCAAGGTACGCATCTGTCTTTGTCAAGAACATAAAACGTAATGTGGATTTCTTCTTTAGCATACTAAAACCAAGTCTACAAAAAGTGTTGGATATTAGAGACTTTGACAGTTATGAGGTGATTGTACGTTGTGCCCTCAAGGTTGAAATAGAGATTAGAGACTCTTAGTTGTCTCATGGGCCCGATGACTAGAAGAGAAAAATGGATAACAACATGGGTGGTTCAAAAAACAAATCCCATGATGGAAAGAAGCCTGAATATCCCACTTGTAAAAGTTGTGGGAAGAAGCATCATGGGAACTGTCTAAAGGGAACTAAGAATTACTTCAAATTTGGAAATCTAGGACATATGGCCAAGAACTATCGAAGGGATATGAAAAGTACCACTAATGTAGAAGAAGAAAGGAATGTTCAAATCAATTCACAACTAGTAGTGTAGTGCTATAATTGTAAGGAGCCTAGGAATTATGAAAACAATTTCCCTAAGACAAGGGTTATCGGAGGAAATCAACAATAACCTCCAAGGAAACAAGGAAGGTCTTATGCTATCACTACTACTAAGGTGGAGCTGAAAAATGATGTGGTGACATGTACGCTAGTTATTCATTCAAGAATAGAAAACGTACTATTCGATTATGGTTCTATGCATTCTTTCGTATCTTGAAAGTTTAATAGAACTATTCAAACACCACCTCAAAATTTTGAGGGAAAGTTATCTATGAGAACAGTGAATGGGGAAATTATTTCATCCATGGTTTATAACTCCTCATCAATTAATGTTTGCAGACTAAACCTCCCAGAAAATATTTTCATACATAATTTAGTAGAGTTTGGCACCATCTTGGGCATGGATTAGCTATCTTTATACAAGGCCAATATCTACTGTCGGGAAAGGGATATCACTCTTCACATCCTGAAGTATCCTCAAATTCTTTACAAGTGTAAGGAGGAAGATGAATCTCATTTGGAATCAGTTTCTCAAGAGTGGATATTAATTCCTTATGAGTAATCATTTCTATCTCAAATGATTGAGAAAAAGGAGAGAATCATGCTTAAAGACATGCCCATCATGAGGGATTACACTAATTTATTCCCTGAAGAGTTTCCCAGTCTTCCCCCTGATCGAGAGGTTGAGTTCTTAATTGAAATTATTCCTAGATCTATGCCTTTATCAAAGACACCTTATAGAATGGACACTGTAGAGCTAGAAGAGTTGAAGAAGTAATTACAGGAGAATCTAGAGAAGAGTTTTATACACCCAAGTGATTCACCATGGGGTGCACCAGTCCTCTTCATCGAGAATAAGGATGGATCAATGCGCCTCTGCATTGATTATCATGATCTCAATAAAATCATGGTAAATAACAAGTATCCCCTACCACAGATAGATGACTTATTCGATCAGCTTTGTGGGGCCAGTTATTTCTCTAAGGCAGACCTTCGGTCGGGATATCACTAATTAAAGGTGAGGAAGGAAGATATTCCCAATACTAACTTTCGAACGAGGTATAGACACTATGAGTTCATAGTGATGCCCTTCGGACTCACTAATGCTCTAGAAATTTTCATGGATTTAATGAATAGATTCTTTAGAGATTACCTCAAGAAATTTTTGGTAGTCTTTATTGATGATATTTTGATATACTACAAGAGTAAGGAGGAACATGAGGAGCATTTGAATGCTGTGTTAAAAAATTTTCAAAGGGAGAAGTTGTATGAAAAGTACAGTAAATGTGTTTTCTAGATGGAGAAAGTATCATTATTGGGGTATGTTATAACTAGTAAAGGGATATCTGTGGAACCTTACAAGGAAAAGGCTATTGAAGAGTGGTCCGAGCCAATATCTGTAATGGAGATCCACAACTTTCTGGGTATAGATGGGTATTATCGATGATTTGTGAATAAAATTTCATGATTGTCAAACCTAATGAACAAGTTGACACAGATGAGAGTAAAGTTTTTCTGGACTCAGGAATGTGAAGAATATTTCAAGGAGTTGAAAAAGAGGCTTATCACTACGCCAGTAATCACACTCCCAATAAGTGTATAACTTTTCGTGGTGTATAGTGATGATTCTAAGAAGGGATTAGGCTATTTTATAATGAAAAATTATAAAGTGATAGCCTATGCCTCAAGGTAGCTGAAAATCCATGATCAAAACTATCCCACGCATGATCTAGAGTTAGCGGCTGTGATATTTACGTTAAAAATATGGTTGCATTATCTCTATAGGGATAAGTGTGAGATATATACTGATAACAAGAGTCTCAAATATATATTCACACAAAAAAGAGCATAATATGAACTAGTGAATATGGATAGATCTCATCAAGGATTATGACTGCTCAATCCACTACCCTCCCAGTAAGGCAAACAAGGTGGCATATGCTCTAAGTATAAAGGATCCTACCACTTTATCAATGATGATAATTGAAAAATATCCAATATTATTAGATTTTAAAAGGATGGAAATTGGAATCATTAAGGGAGGAACATCATAAATCCTTTTTCAAATGATTGCTCAACCATACCTTATGGAGAAAATAAAGGATGCTCAAGGAAAAGATGTGGAAATTCAGAAAAGGGCAGAAGCTATCAGAAATGGGAAATCCTCCGATTTCAAAATTGATGAGAAAGAAGTTTTAATATTTTGATCACGATTATGTGTACCATATAATCTAGAGATGAAGAAGGATATTTTGAATGATGCACATAACTTGACCTTCTCTATTCACCCAGGGAGCACAAAGATGTATCGAGATCTCTGAGAAAACTTCTAGCAGGACAATATGTAAAAGGAGATTGGTGAATATACATCAAAGTGTATAGTATGTCAGTAAGTGAAGGCTAAGAGACATAATTATAAGAGGATGATGCAACCACTACCCATACCAACATGGAAGTAGTAGAACATCACCATGGACTTTTTCACTGGACTTCTAAGGACATCCAGATTAAACAATGCTATATGGGTCATTGTGGATCATCTTACGAAGTCAACTCACTTTATCATGATTTGAGAGGACTTATAATTAGATCAACTTTCACAGATTTACATCAAAGAAGTGGTAAGGCTGTATGGAGTACCACTATCTATTGTATCTGATCATGATATGAGATTCACCTAAAAGTTTTGGAAAAGTCTCTAACATGCTCTAAGAACTGAACTAAACTTCAGTATGGCCTATCATCCTCAAACTGATGGCCAATCTGAGCGAACTATTCAAACATTAGAAGATATGTTGAGAGCATGTTCTATAGACTTCAAAGGAGGATGATACCAACATCTTACCCTAGTTGAATTCTACTACAACAATTGTTTCCACTCAAGCATCTGAATGGAACCATATGAATCCCTTTATGAGAAAAGGTACAGAACACTGGTGTGTTGGGATGAAGTCGGTGAGCATAAGCTGCTAGGACCTGAAATGGTTGAATAAATAGTGGAGAATGTGAAAACCATTCAACATCATATCAAGACATCCCCAAGTCAATAAAAGAGTTATGCAAACAATCGTCAATGATACCTTGAGTTCAAATTTGAAGACATGGTATTTCTACGCATATCTCTATGGAAGAAGGTCATGAGGTTTGGGAATAAAGGGAAGATAAGTCCCAGGTACATTGGCCCCTTTGAGATCCTGGATCAAGTTGGAGTTGTAGACTATTGACCAGGACTTCCACCTACCATGTCCAATGTACATGATGTCTTTCATGTATCCCTCTTAAAGAAGTACATACCAGACTCTTCACATGTACTCTTTTCAGAGGTAGTACAGTTGGAGGATGATATTTCTTATGAGGAGCAGCCATTGAAGATCTTGGATTGTAGAGATAAAGTTCTATGTAACAAGACTACTAACCTGATCAAGGTACTATGGCAGAACCATAAGAACAAATAGGAAACATGGGAAATGGAGGAAGCAATGAATGAAAAGTACCCACACCTGTTTATGGCCAAGAATTAAAAACTAAATTTCAAGGGAAAAATTTCTTAAGGGGGGAAGAATGTAAAAACCCAATGTTTTATCAATAGAAATTCCTTTCTTATAAAAATGTCAAATAATCACATGAAATAAAAACATAATGAACTACTAAGTACTATGTGACCTTTAAATATAAGTTTGTCACTTATGTGATTTGAATTTCAAAAAATGGTCATCTTTAATTGTGATCAGTAAGTTATTTGGAGTCTGATAAGACAAAATTAATTTTTGATAAATAGTAACATACCTTTATAAATAGTAACACACCTTTATGAATAGAAATGAATAGTAATTTGGCCAAAAATATAGAAACTTTACCCACGAATGTATAAATACAATTTAGACATCTTAATAATGAAAAAAATCATAGTATAAGAATTGGTATTTTTTTGTATGTAAAAAATATTTTATTTACAATTATATGATTAATTTAATAATTTAAAATGGAAATGTATTTTCATAAAATGTAATAATAAAATTTTACTTTATTTTATTAAGTTTATAAGATAATTTTATGGGACATTGATTAATTTTTTCAAGGTTTTATAAAACGAGTTATAGTTTTAATGTTGTTTTTGTTGAATAAATTATGATTTTATTTAAAAATTAAATTAAAAATATTTAGAATATTATTTTCAAAAAATTGAGTTCATTTTTGAATTCTACACATTGAAAAATGGTTAGGGTGAATTTTTGGTATTTTTTCTAAAATACTTGAATTTTTCATGAATAGTAAAAATACAGTTTTGAGTTTTCTATATGTTTGATGACATCATAATGATGTAATAATTAATAAAAAATTCTTGTTGAATTTTGTACAGTAAAATAATACAGTAGGTTTTAGAAGTGTCTAATACCATGGGCAAATAATATGGCCAAGACCATGGTTTTGCAAAAACCATTAATGAGTTTTCCTTTGAAATTAATAAAAAACTCTCCCTATTTTACTATAAATACCCACTCTTTCCTTTGTTTTATTACATCCCATATCCATAATCCTCTAATATCTGGTGGTTTTACCTCCCTAGTATCCCTCCCAAGGTTTCCTCAAGCCCCCAAGGTCGCAACCTTCAAGTTTTTGGAGTTACTCCACAAGGTAAGGGAACCTTTCACCCTCCTCATTTAGTCAACACTTCTTTTATGTCATCTCTTTGAATTTATATTTTCATATGTTGGGGTTTGATATTATGTATCCGTATTAATTTACTTTTTATTTCCATATGATTAGATACACTTTTCTATCATTAATTCATTTTATTAAATTTTAAGCGATGCCGTTATGCTGCTTAATTTTCATAAGGGATCTCACAACTTTTCTTTTATTTTCAAGTTCATTTCATTTCTTCTTCTTTACTCACCTCCTTTCATCCAAATTTTGTGATGAATCCAGTAACTTAAATGTAATATAATTTTTTCATGATAAAGGAATAATTCTTCATCATCTCTCCTTTCCCTTTCTTTTATACTAAAAATGAAAACACTATCTGAGATGTGCTAATTTACTACATTAAAGGACGATGAGTTTTCAATTTACATTACCATATTAAATTCTGGTCATGAATCCATTTTCATGGTTTAACTAGAAAATAATATATGTATTATGTATCATCTATGATTATGGAATCTTTTTTTACTCATGGTTTTGACTTATAAATCCAAATGAGTTCGTTGTGTTCAAAAAACCGCCAATTAACCCAAGAAGTTATCATTAAATAATTTATATAATGATTCATCTTGAATCCAAGTAACCAAATGGAATTTACAATCATGTAACCTCCAGGATTTTCAATAATAACATATAACTCCAATTCTGGAAAACCATCCCCATTTTATATGATTCTACAAACATGAATATAAGTAAACCGATCATTAGAACCAAGGAAATAAATGGACCCAAACAATGAAATTGAACCTCGTAACCATTCAAAAGGTTATGAATGAACTCAAAAAGGTTTTAATAAATCATTTTAATATAGAATAGGTTCTTTAATTATTAATTAATTAACATAATTTGATTATTCAGGTCATTAATATCAAGTGGAGAACACCATTGGACTTAAGGTAAGGCATTCTACCCAAACTACTTTTATTCCTCCGGGTTGCTCCAAAGTTCTTTTTAACCAAATGGAGTTGTCCTTTATTTTTATGTACAATTTATACATACATTTTATATTCGCTAAAATTATGTTTCAAGATCCATCCCTCATTCTCTTTTGGGGATATATATGTTTTTAAGCGATTATCTTCTTAATTCTTCCTGATAATCAAACCTATTTTGAGGGAACATACCGAATTATTACCCAATTTCAAGTGCACTCTATCCTCTATTTTAATCCAAAATTGTATTTATAAAATCAGTATTTTTATTATTAAAACCTTATTGTTTCACTTCTGGTTTTATATTAAATATTATTCCCTTTTCGATTTTAAATGCTCTTTAGTATTTTCCTTAAAACCACACTAAAATGTTTTAATGATAAGAATTTCCAAAATACTCTTCTTACATGTTTTCACTTCTATTTTAAATCACTTACCATTATATATGCCTACTTTAAATTATTAATTTACATGTATTTTTTAATTCCTTTCTCTCATAGACACTTTTTTGATATGCCCATTTATTATGCTTTATGACATGAATGTGATACCCATTTCTCTCAATGGGTTCCCTTTTGTTTATGTATGATTGATTATGTATGATTATTTATGTGGAAAGCATATTCATAAACATTTTAAGATGGGTGCTCCCAAATAGTTCTCCATTTAAATGGTTAAAGTTAAGTCTCATGAGATGTTATGTGCGACGATCTTAGTGGTTAGCCTTGGCTTGTGATACTATGAGAAACGATATTGGTGGTTAGAATTAACTCATGCTAAATTCATGATTTAAGTTTATTACACATTTCTATGATTCCATGTTTATATAACTCCGTATTTATATTTTATGATTCCTTATGTTACATGCCTTTTTTATTTCTTTATGTCATGTTTTCTAACCCATTTGCTAAGAATTTATTCTTATTCTTATTCCCTTACTGGGATTTTAGCTCATCCCTCTATTCATGTTATCCCCATGTTATCCTATGAATTTTTATGATAAAAATGGGAGATAAGAGATCATTTTGGAGTTTAAATATTTTTTTTATAATGTTTTATTATGTACCTTATCTTCCAAGACACTAGTCTTTACGATCCTTGGCCTGTAATCTGATGTATAATTATGCTTAAAATCATGTAATGTAATATGTGAAAGGTGAGGGTCACTATAAATTCCCCATTATTGATTTATTTATTGAAATCACATGTGATCCTAGGTAGTTAGTGGGTGATTGGGACAAGAACGATAGGACTATAACTCCCAAAAAATGGATAGATGATGAAAAATACAACTAAACAAAATTTAACATGATTTCCTTTATGGGGTGTTGATTAATTAACCTAATGGCTTGACTCTTAGGAATATGCACAGAAACATTGAGCCATAATGATTGACCGAGCAGTGTGAGGATCCTATAGACAAAAACTAACTTACTTGAGGGATTATGAACATGATTCTGGGCTTTGATTTGATAATTAAATACCAGAAATTATAGAACTATTTTATTCATGCCTTACCATTTTATAAAAAATGTTCATTTAAGCTTGTATTGATAAATCTTCTATATACCTATTTTGAAATAATTTTTTTATTGAAAATATGAAATGATTTAACATGACTTGTATTTATTTAAATTGTAGCATAAAATGTTTTATTTGAATTGGAAATGATTATAGAATATTTGGTGAAATCGCACTGGGATATTTAGTACACACCCAACCTTTTCTTTTGGGAGCTTATAGATTATATTATGCCAGGTCCAGGAAAAGGGAAAGCGCCAAATGGAGGTGGAATATTATGACAACCCTGCTTTTATTACAAACTTAAACATGATTTATTACATAAAACTTCACTTTATACAACAAAGAAGATCGAGAAGTTTAGTGTATTTGGGGTGTAGGATCATTACATAAAAAATTAAAACATGAAATACAACATCTTTATTGAAAACTTCCTTTATATGACCACTACATTCCCTCGTACTTAGCATTGCATGGGATAACCTAAGGACATGCATAAGAAAACGGTGAGCTATAAATCCCAATAAGGGAGTACACATGGAATAACATGAGGAGTACAATACATGTTAGACAATAGGCATATCAATAGAGCATACGATAAACATGAACATAAAGGCATGATAAAGCATGATAATCATAACATGTAAATGTGGCAATAACACTTAACATGGAATTAGCATGAGCCAAGACTCATTGCACATGGAGCATGAGTAAATCATCATTGCACATAAATAACGAGTAATACCACATTGCAATTGAATTATCATGAGTCAACACTCATTGCACATGACGTATCATGATACTATACTTTACCCAATGCATTGGAGCGCTATAAGGGCACACCCTTCTTAAACATTTCATTTCATGCATAAGTGTGCCACATGAATCATAAAACATGGATTTATAAAACATAATCATTTATTACATGATAAAGGAATTTGGAATTAATACATGAAACTTTATAATCAATAAGTAAATGTTCATAAATGTGAATACCCTTGATGGAGAAATGGACATGGTATTCACTACACAATGGCATTGGCTTAGAAAATCGGTGCGATTTCGGCAGCGTAACTGCGTGACATAAGAATTCATAAAAATGGTTGATGAGAGATAAAGGGGTTAATCATCATATTTACATGTAATGGACAATAAGTAGGTAATATAGATACATTTCCCAACAATTTTAATGGAATTTAGATTCATGATACAAAAGTATTTCTTGAATGTAAATGAGGAGAGAGAAGTTCCTTTCGGAATTTCAGCATAGTAACAGGTGTACATGTGAGGCATTTAATGAGAGGGAAAGGGGTATTCCATCATTAAAACATAAATAGGTAAGTATGAGGGAGGTGAAAAACCATACCCCATTATTCATAATTGAAATTAATAGGGAAAAACAACTTAAAGAAAATTGACCAAAATGAGAAAGGAAGAAAAAACCCTTACTTGGAAGTGTGCTTCCAAAGGCTTGAAAGAGGCTTGAGAGAGGATTCTTGGGATCTTTGGGCACCTTGGGAGGATTATAGAGAGAGTAGGGTAGAGGTTGGATGAACTCCAAAGGCTTTGAGTGAGGAGGAAGTGGGAGCTTGGGTGGGTTTATATAGGAAAGGTGAGGGAATTCTTTATTATTTAGGTTTGGGACCCCTTATATTAAATTAATCCAAACCACAAACCATCCCATGGTTTTTTCCCATGGGTTTTGGAAAAGGGAAGTGGAAAACAATATTTTATAAGGCCAAATTCCGAAATTCTTAAAATAATAAGGTTTCTTATGTGGAGGTGAGTCACACTCCCATGGAAAACAATTTAAAAAGACAAGGTGTTTAATAAGTCTTGAGGGATCCATTAATGCTTTTAAAAGTAAGTAAAAAAAACCAAAATCACATTATTTTAATGGTAAAACATATATTGGCCGAACATAAAGCTTATAGTATTTTATTACATTACTATTGGGTCATTATGATGTCATAAAACACATTATATATTTAAACAGTATTTAATTTTTACCCAAAAATTTGACTGTCTCAGAAAATTATGAAAAATTCACCATTGGATAATTTCGATGTCCTGATTCCAGAAATAAAATTTATTTTATCTAAATAATTTTCTAAATATGTTAATTTTCACTTTTAAAATAAAAACCGACATTTATCGAAAATTCATGGGTTTTGACAAAAATGGCTTTCAAACCTTAATAAAAAATTACAATTGCATTCATAAAATTATAAGATCATTTATATTTAATAAAAATTAATTTAATAATAATATTATTTTATTAAAATATTATTTAATTAAAAAATCCATTAATTTAATAAAATATAATTCTTAATTAAATAAAAACTAAAAACACTATTTGTACATTAAAAACTATTTACAATGTATCAATAACGAAAAGAAAGTATATACATTATTATATACAAAAATATAATGTACATGAACATTGTACTATCGATTTGTTATATAACCCCTTAAAACAGCCGCATAAGACCTAATGGTAAGGTGTGCGATGGTGACAGACTCTTGGGGGGGCTCAGATAACATTGCTCGTGTGGTAATCTCTATCAACTTCCACTTTTCCCTTAGACGATCCCGTTCAAGCTTGACATGATGAAGCTAAGCTTGGGCTTGGTCAAGATTGTAGCCCAAGGATGCCACCTCTTTTCTGAGCTCCGACAAATGGGCTTCGTATGGAGAAATTCTACTGGATGAGGCCATCGCTTCTTTTGTCTGAGTAAATTGGATTTGTTAAAGTCTTATATTTATACTAATCATGTGATCACTATTCAACAACTATATTAGCAACGATCATAATTCTTAACGTAAAACCAAAGAAGTTGACATCTTATAAAAATATTTTGCATAAAGAGACATTTAACTAGATCAAGAGGGATTTTCCCTTAATGAAACTTTGGGTTGTTACAATATTCCCCCCTTAAGAAATTTTGCCCTCGAAATTTTCCTTTTCCCATAATAAAATAGATGTGGGTAACTCAGCTTCATCATTTCCTCCGATTCCCAAGCCACTTCTTCAAACTTGTGGTTTCGCCACAAAACCTTGACGAGGGGCATTGTCTTATTTCGTAGAACTTTTTCTCTATGATCTAAGATCTTCACTGGTTGCTGCTCGTAAGAAAGATCATCCTACAACTGTACCACCTCAGAAGAAAGTACATGTGAAGGGTCCGGTATGTACTTCCTTAAGAAGGATACATGAAAGACATCATGTACCTTGGCCATGGTAGGTGGAAGCGCTAGTCGATAGGCCACCGCCCCGACATGATCAAGAATCTCGAAGGGGCTTATGTACCTTGGAATTAAATTCCCTATCTTTCCAAACCTCATGACCTTCTTCCATGGAGATATGCATAGAAAAACCATGTCTCCAACTTTAAACTCAAGGTATCATCGATGATTATCTGCATAACTCTTCTGTCGACTCTGGGCTGCCTTGATATGCTGCTGAATGGTTTTCACCTTCTCCACCATTTCCTCGACCATTTCTGGTCCAAGCAGCTTACGTTCACCAACCTCATCCCAACATGCCGGTGTTATGCACCTTTTCCCATACAGGGCTTCATATGGTTCCATTTGGATGCTCGAGTGGAAACTATTGTTATAAGAGAACTCAACCAGAGGAAGATGTTGATCTCATCCTCCTTTAAAGTCCATTGGGCACGTTCTCAACATGTCCTCAAGTGTTTGGATAGTCCTCTCGGATTGGCCATCAGTTTGAGGATGATAGGCTGTACTGAAGTTCAGTTCAGTATTCAGAGCATGTTGAAGACTCCTCCAAAACATAGAGGTAAATCTTGGATCTCGGTCAGACACAATAGATAGTGGTACTCCATTCAGCCTTACCACTTCCCTGATATATATCCGTGCCAGTTGATCCAAAGAGAAATCCTCCTGAATAGAAATGAAGTGTGCAGTCTTTGTAAGATGATCCACAACAACCAAGATTGCATTGTTTCCCTTGGATGTCCTTGGAAGTCTGATGAAAAAGTCCATGGTGATGTTCTCCCATTTCCATTCTGGTATGGGAAATGGTTGCATAATCCCCTTAGACTTCTTCCTCTTTGCCTTCACTTGCTGACACACCAGGCACTTTGATGTATATTCAGCGATCTCCTTCTTCATATTATCCCACCAAAAGTTTTCTCGGAGATCTAGATACATATTTGTGTTCCCTGGGTGAATAGAGAAATTTGAACTATGTGCATCATCCAAAAGTCCCTTCTTCATCTCTGGACTTGATGGAACACATAGTCTTTTCCCAAACCACACAATTCCTTCTTCATTAACATTAAACACCGAGGATTTACCTTTTTTGATAGCTTCCACTTTTTCCTGAATTCCCACATCATCCTTTTGAGCATCCTTTAACCTTTCCAAAAGAGATGATTTCACAATCATTTGTGAAAGTATTGATGATTTTCCCTTCTTTATGATTCCCATGTCCATATTCATCAAGTCTAAGAAGATTGGATCCTTCTCAATTCTCATCATTGATAGAATCACTGGGTCCTTTCTACTTAGGGCATCTGCCACCTTGTTTTCTTTCCCAGGGTGGTAATGTATTGAACAGTCATAATCCTTGATGAGCTTTATCCATCTTCTCTGGCGCATATTAAGATCCTTCTGTGTGAATATATATTTAAGACTCTTGTGGTCAGTATATATCTCACATTTCTCCCCATAGAGATAATTCTGCCATATTTTCAAGGCAAATATCACCGCCGCCAACTCCATATCATGCGTTGGATATTTTCGCTCATGGATTTTCAACTGCCTCGAGGCATAGGATATCACTTTATCATTCTGCATCAGCACACAGCCTAATCCCTTCTTCGAAGCATCACTGAATACCACAAAAAGTTCCCCACTTGTGGGTGAAGTGAGAACAAGTGCAGTGATAAGCCTCCTTTTCAACTCATTGAAGATTTCTTCACATTCATCACTCCAAGAAAAATTTACTACCTTTCAAGTTATCTTGGTAAGAGGGTTTGACAATCGTGATAAATTTCTCACAAATCGTTGATAATATCCAGCTAACCCTAAGAAGCTATGGATATCCGTTACCGATGTTGGCCTCAGCCATCCCTCAATTGAATTTGTATTGGAGGGGTCCACAGATATCCCATTACTTATGATGATATGGCCCAAGAATGATACCTCCTTCAACCAGAACTCACACTTGCTGTACTTTTCATAGAGATTATCCTTGCGCAAAGTCTCTAGTATAGTTCTTAAATGCTCCGCATGATCCTCCTTGGTTTTGGAGTATATTAGAATATCATCTATAAATACTACCACAAATTTGTCTAGGTAATTTCTAAAGACTCTATTCATCAAGTCCATGAAGATTTCTGGAGCATTGGTGAGTCCTAAAGGCATTACTATGAATTCATAGTACCCGTATCTTGTACGAAAAGCAGTCTTGGGGACATCTTCCTTCTTCACCCTTACTTGATAATATCCCGACCGCAAATATACCTTGGAGAAGTATTGTGATCTATGTAGCTGATCAAACAAGTCATCAATCCGTGGCAGAGGATACTTTTTCTTTATCATTATTTTGTTAAGTTCATGATAATCGATGCAAAGCCGCATTGACCCATCCTTCTTCTTGATGAAGAGGACTAGTGCACCCCATGGTGAAGCACTTGGGTATATAAACCCTTTATCCAGATTCTCCTATAGTTGTTTCTTCAGCTCTTCAAGCTCAACGAAAACCATTATATATAGAGTCTTGGATAATGGTAGCGCCCTAGGTATAAGTTCAATTGATAATTCAACATCTCTTATAGGAGGAAGTCCAGGAAATTCCTTGGGAAACACTTCCGAAAATTTCCTCACAATAGGCATTTCTTCAAGGATGGTTTCTTCCTTGGACTCAATCATCTGATCCAGATACGCATTCTCATAGGGCAGTAATATCCATGATTGAGATAATGGAGCTAAAGGAGATTCATCTTCCTCCTTACACTTGTAAAGAATCGGGGGTCGATTCTCCATATGGAGTGTGATTTCCCTCTCCCGACAATTTATGTTGGATCTATATAAGGAAAGCCAATCCATGCCAAGTATTTCATCAAATTCCACCAGAGGGAGTATGATGAGGTTCGATGGGAAATTCAATCCACAGATTGTAACAGGGGAGGACTTATACTCATGGGATGCAATGATTTCCCCATTTTCCGTACTCACCGACATCTTCACTCCCATGATTTGTGGTAGTGTTGGGATTGTTATTCTAAACTTTCGAGATATAAAAGAATGTGTAGAACCTGAATCAAAAATTACATTGGCTATTATTGAATGGATAACTAGCGTACCTATCACCACTTCGTTGTTGGGGTTAACTTTAGTATAAGTGATGGAAAAATCTCTTCCTTGCTTCCTTGGAGGTTGTTGGTTTCCTCCGAAAACCCTTGGATTAGGGAACTGATTTGCAAGATGCCCCAGTTCTTTTCATTTGTAGCAATGAACCACACATTGAGGTTTGAACGGAGCGTTCCTCTCCTCTATCGCAGCTGTGAGTCTTTTTTGTTGATAGTTAACAGCTAGGTTACCTTCTCTTCCACACCTGAAGCATTTCCTCACCCCCTTAAGGCAATTTACAGGGTGCTTCTTTCTGCACTTTTGGAAAGTGGGGTACTGGATCTTCTTAGCACCGATGGATTTATCCATCGGACCGCCAGCATTGAATTCCACTTTACGCTTCTTGTCCCCATGATACCCCTGTGATTCCCCGATCTCCATTTTGACCTTGAGGGCACATTAGACAATTTCCTCATAGCTGTCGAAGTCACGGATCGCTAATGCTTTCCGTAAGCTAGACTTCATCCCACCAAAGAAGCGGTTAACCTTACATTCGGGGGTAATGACAAAGCCAGAAATGTATCGTGAAAGCCTTGTGAAGTTTTCCTCGTATGCTCCAATAGAATATTTTGTCTTTTTTCTTGAGGGAAAGGAAGTCCCTTTCCATCTTAAGCCGGAGGGTGAGTGGAAAATATTTATCGAAAAACATATTCTGTAAATCCTTCCATTCCAACGCCTCGATCTCCTCCTCAGGATTCATATTTTTGATCAATGTCCACCATTGATCAGCTTCACCCTCCATACGATAAGCCGCTAGGAGAACCTTCTCTTGTTCAGAACATTGAAGGATGGAGAAGATCTTTTTAATGGAGTTGATCCATTGTTCAGTGATCGTGGGATCAAATGATCCACTAAAAGTAGGAGGCCTTTTTCTCATGAAGCTCTCGATAGCGACTTGTTCTTTATTAGGGGGGTTTGGATGTTCCTCTTGACCCGTGTTTCTATTTAGAGCTTGAGTTAGTTGAGAGAGAAGCATGAAAAAGTTCACGATTCCTGCTCCCATTGGTTTGGGCATCTCATTAGTACAGTCATCACACTGATCTTCACACCGATTGTTAGCCTGAGTCCTTCTATTACCGGCCATTGGACGGAATAAAAGGAAAGTTAGGGGGTAACACATAAAGGGTAATCCAAATACAAAAGTTGATGACTCATAAATTAAATTTTATTTCCTTAACTTATGAATCTACAGGCTTCAGTCTAGGCTTTTCATGATCTGCTTTCTAACATATATTCTTAGGGGAATTTTTTTTAATTCCATTAATAAGGGTTCATAATAAGATTGTGAATTTATCAAGACATATACCCCAAGAGTGTTGTAACCAAGAGTGCAGCAAGGCCCGTTGTCATGCACCAGTTCCCATTCGAGTCTAGCTCAAAGTGGTGTTTTCGGGTTTTACCCCTAGGATACATCTGTGCTAGAGCCGCCTCTACCTACTCGTATCGAGACAGGGATGTATTTGTTTGATAATCCACTTACTCAGTACTTACCAAAACTTAGGGATGTTTTTATTATACTTAGTATTGTCTCTAAGGCTTTAATAGAGTTTTCTAATCCTAATCCCAAAAATAACTAAATCTATCCTCTGATACCAACTATGACAACCCTGCTTTTATTACAAACTTATACATGATTTATTACATAAAACTTCACTTAATACAACAAAGAAGATCGATAGGTTTAGTGTATTTGGGTATTAAAATCATTACATAAAAACTTAAAACATGAAATACAACATCTTTATTGAAAACTTCCTTTACATGACCACTACATTCCCTCGTACTTAGCATTGCATGGGATAACCTAAGGACATGCATAAGAAAAGGGTGATCTATAAAGCCCAGTAAGGGAGTACACATGGAATAAAATGAGGAGTAAAATACATGTCAGATAATAGGCATATCAATAGAGTATAAGAGAAACATGAACATAAAGTCATGATAAATCATGATAATCATAACATGGAAATGTGGAAACAACACTTAACATGGAATTAGCATGAGCCAAGGCTCATTGCACATGGAACATGAGTAAATAATCATTGCACATAAAGAACGAGTAAACCCTCGTTGCACTTGAATTATAATGAGTCAACACTCATTGCACATGACGTATCATGATACTATACTTTACCCAATGCATTGGAGTGCTATAAGGGCGCACCCTTCTTAAACATTTCATTTTATGCATAAGGGTGTCACATGGATCATAAAACATGGATTCAAAAAACATAATCATTTATTCCACGATAAAGGAATGTGGAATTCATACATGAAACTTTATAATTAATAAGTAAATGTGCATAAAGGTGAATACCCTTGATGGAGAAATGGGCATGGTATTCACTACACAATGACATTGGCTTAGAAAATCGGTGCACTTTCGGCAGCGTAACAACGTGACATAAGAATTCATAAAAATGGTTGATGAGAGAGAAAGGGGTTACTCATCATATTTACATGTAATGGACAGTAAGGAGTTCATATAGATACATGTCCCAACAATTGTAATGGAATTTAGATTCATGATACAAAAGTATTGTTTGAATGTAAATGAGGAGAGAGAAGTTCCTTTTAGAATTTCGGCATAGTAATGGGTGTACATGGGAGGAATTTAATGAGAGAGAAATGGGTACCCATCATTAAAACATAAATAGAGAAGTATGAGGGAGGTGAGAAACCATACCCCAACATTCATAATTGAAATTAATAGGGAAAAACAACTTAAAGAAAATTGACCAAAATGAGAAAGGAAGAAAAAACCCTTACTTGGAAGTGTGCTTCCAAAGGCTTGAGAGAGGCTTGAGAGAGGCTTATTGGGAGATTGGGGCACCTTGGGAGGATTTTAGAGAGAGTAGGTCAGAGGTTTGACGAACTCCAAAGGCTTTGAGTGAGGAAGAAGTGAGAGCTTGGGTGGGTTTATATAGGAAAGGTGAGGGAATTCTTTATTATTTAGGTTTGGGACCCCTTATATTAAATTAATCCAAACCACAAACCATCCCATGGTTTTTTCCCATAGTTTTTGGAAAAGGGAAGAGGAAAAAAATATTTTAAAAGTCCAAAGTCATAAATTCTTAAAATAATAAGGTTTCTTATGTGGAGGTGAGTCACACTCCCATGGAAAACAATTTAAAAAGACAAGGTGTTTAATAAGTCTTGAGGGATCCATTAATGCTTTGAAAAGTTAGTCAAACAAACCCAAAATCACATTATTTTAATGGTAAAACATATATTGGCCGAACATAAAGCTTATAGTATTTTATTACATCACTATTGGGTCATTATGATGACATAAAACACATTATATATTTAAACGGTATTTAATTTTTACCCAAAAATTTGACTGTCTCAGAAAATTATGAAAAATTCAATGTTGGATAATTTAGACGTCCTGATTCCAGAAATAAAATTTATTTTATCTAAATAATTTTCTAAATATGTTAATTTTCACTTTTAAAATAAAAACCGACATTTATAAAAAATTCATGGGTTTTGACAAAAATGGCTTTCAAACCTTAATAAAAAATTACAATTGCATTCATAAAATTATAAGATCATTTATATTTAATAAAAATTAATTTAATAATAATAATATTATTTTATTAAGATATTATTTAATTCAAAAATACCTTAATTTAATAAAATAAAATTCTTAATTAAATAATAACTAAAAACACTATTTTTACTTTAAAAACTATTTACAATGTATCAATAATGACAAGAAAGTATATACATTATTATATACAAAAAAATAATGTATATGAATATAGTACTATAGATTTGTTACATAACCCCTTAAAATAGCCGGATAAGACCTAATGGTAAGGTGTGCGATGGTGACAGACTCTTGGGGGGGGGGGGGGCTCAGATAACATCGCTCGTGTGGTAATCTTTATCAACTTCCACTTTTCCTGTAGACGATCCCATTCGAGCTTGACATGATGAAGCTTAGCTTGGGCTTGGTCAAGAGCGAAGACCAAGGACACCACCTCTTTTCTGAGCTCTGACAAATGGGCTTTGTATGGAGCAATTCTACTGGATGAGGCCATCGCTTCTTTTGTCTGAGTAAATTGGATTTGTTAAAGTCCTATATTTATACTAATCATGTGATCACTGTTCAATGACTATATTAGCAACGATCAAAATTCTTAACATAAAACCAAAGAAGTTGACATCTTATAAAAATATTTTGCATAAAGAGACATTTAACTAGATTAATAGGGATTTTCCATTAATGAAACTTTGGGTCGTTACAAATATATTCACGAGAATGGGACCTTGGGTCATGGAAATGACTGGTGGAGTTATGTTCCACTCATTTCATGGAGATTTTGAGTTTATTATTGATGGATATAGTGTCATATTTTAGATGATTTTTTAACTTGGTATGTTTATCTAATTTCTTATGGTACTTTCTCCTAGAGGAGTGTTTGGAATGCTGGATTTTAATTGTTTTATCTTCCACCATTTTTTATTGATAATTTTTTATTGTGAAAAAACCATTCCATTTTATCTTTTAAATGATGCTATGTGCTAGTTTCCAACCCATGGGGATTAAGAATTTCCTTTGGGATATGTTAGTGTCATCTTGAGTATCAGTGTACCAGGGTATTCAGGCCGGTTCTTGATAATAATGAATGTTTTAAGGAATTGAAAATAAGATTGGTTAATATTAATGTGTTAGCCTTTCCAAAAATAAATGATGAATTTTTTATTTTTAGTGATGCTTTTTTGAAAGTACTGGGTTGTGTCTTAATTAAATATGATATGGAAATTTCATATTCTTCATGTAAATTGAAACTCCATGACCATAATAATTCTATGCATGATCTTGAGATTTCAACATTGGGTTTTTATCTTAAAAGTTGGTGGAATATTTTATATAGGGTGAAATGTGAAATATATAATAACCATTCAGTTTAAAGTATATAGTCACTCAAAAATAGTTAAAAATAAGGTGGATATGATGGTTAAAACTTACAAAGGATTAAGATTTCATGATTCAATATCATCTAGGAAAAGAAAATAAGGTAACCGATAACTTGAGTAAAAAATATAATGTATCATTAATCATGTTACATTTGGAACATGATCCTTTGGTTAATAATTTAATGAATTTTTTCCTAGATTTTTTTCATGCAGAAAATTCTTTTGCTTTGGGCCAGTTATCAGTGCATCCATATTTGTTAAAAATAATTAAGGAGTCTTAGAAGGAATATCTTGGTTTGAAATAAAGAGTATAATCAGTCAATAATTTTACGTTTTTTGAGTTTAATGTTTATACATAAGGTGCTATCATATTTGGAAAGATGTTATGTGTTCTGAGTGATTCCTAGTTATAAAAGTAATTATTAAGTGAAGCTCACAATTATTGATTTTCTATTCATCATGGTTGTTCTAAGAATCGTAGATACCTTTGGGAATATTATTTGTGGTAATATATGATGAAATATATTTCTATTTTTATCCTAAAATGTTCGACTTATCAATAGGTTAATGTTGGGAAATAACTACTAAATGGGAGGCTTCAACCTTTTCTAGTTCCAAAATGGAAATGAGAGAATGTATCCATGGATTTTGTGGTGAGATTACCAAATACAACTCTATGTAATAATGTTATTTGGGTTATTTTTGATCATTTGACTAAATCAACACATTTTTTCCTATTTGAGATACTATGAATTTGGATCAACTTTTTAGAATTTATCTTAAAGTGACAATTAGATTATATAGGGTCCCTTTATCTATTATATCTGACTGTGATCCCAGATTTACCTTAAATTTTTGGAAAGGACTTCAAGAGTCATTGGGTACTAAATTAAATTTCAGTATAATATTTCTTCCTCAATTTGATGGACATTTATAATGAAAAATTCACACTTTAAAAGATATGATTATTACTTTCTCTTTGGATTATCAGGGAAGTTGGGATCAATATATTTTAGTGGTGTAGTTTTATTATAATATTTTTTTTCATTCTAGTATACATATAGAACCTTTTGAGGTATTATATGGAAAGAATTTTCTAACTCCATCATAATGGGATAAAGTGGGTGAAAGGATATTGATGGGACTAAAATTGGTATAATATATGGTTTAGAAGGTAAAGATAATTGAGAACCATATGATATAATTTCAGAGTGGATAGAAGAGTTATAAAAATAATATGTGTAAAGACCTTTCCTTTGAGATTAATGATTGTGCTTTTATTAAAGAATCTCCCTGGGAAAGTGTTATGTGTTTTGGTAAAAAGGAAAAGTTAAGTCCAGGGTTCATTAGACCCTATGAAATTCTAGAGAAAGTGGGGTTAATTTCTTACTGAGTAGCCATACCTAAATATTTATCTCAGGTACATGATGTGTTTCATGTTTCTTTTTTAATGAAGTAAATACATGATGCATATCATGTATTAAGCCCTGATATGGTATATTTAGAAGATAATATTTCATATAAAGATATTATAGTTCATATTTTGGATCACAGAGAGTAGGTACTATGAAATAAGGTGGTGATTCACTAGGTAAAGGTTTTACAAAATAACCATATGACTAAATAATCAACATGAGAATCAGAAAATTTTATGAGGGGAGGATATCCTCACTTATTTTAGTAACGAATAAACTTGTGAGGAAGTAATTTATTATGGGGGAATAATGCCACAACCCATGTAATGATAGAAATTAATAAATATTATGATTTATAAATATTCATTCCATATATTCGTAATCATCATAGATTTATAAATAACTTTTTAAATGTTTTTAGTTGAAAAAGGAATAGTTTTATTTAACTAAATTATTTTTCCATGAGCTACATGATTTTATTTAAAAGATAAATTTATAAATTTTTGAAATTAAAATTTATAAAATTGAAATTATTTTTGATATTAGTATATCTAATTTTTCTTTAGGTTAATTTTTGGGATTTTTATGAAAAGATTTATTTATGAGTAAATTCTGAAAAATGCCATTTTTTTGAAAAACTATCATTTTTATTTAAATCAAGTAATTTTACGTCCCATTTTATTTTGGATTTTGTTTCAAAGTAATATAAAATCCATTTGATTAAACATAATCTAAATAATTCTGTAAGAATGAACATTATATTTTATTTTGGTATATGTTCATTTTTATACTTAAAAACAAAATTCTATAAAAAACTATTTTCATTGTATTTTTCACACTTAAATTAAAAGTAATTTCTACCACTTCTAAAAATTGAATCTTGAAAAATGTATTCCATAATTGAAATCATGAGGTTCAAATTTAGTAATATGGCCAATCTCATTTTTGGTTATTATGAATAGTAACCATGGTTAAAATTTATCACTATTGTAAAGGGTAAATTAGGTTAATCAAGGTAAATAATATCCTTTTTAAAATTATTTTTTCAATATTAGCTTAGGGTTATTGTTTGGGATTTTTCCAAAATGATTTATTTTTATGCGAATAGTGAAAAATATTGATTTTCATAAAACTATCATTTTCTTTCATTAAAAAAAAAGTAATTTAAAAGTCCCATTATGTTTTGAATTTGATCTTAAGATAACATAAGTTTAATTTAATTATAAATAATATAATTAATAACATATGAATCAACATTATACTTGTTTTTTATATAAGTTTATTTTTGGTCTCAAAAACACATTTTTTCTAAAAACCATTTTTCGTTGCAATTTACACATTTATATTAAAATTGATTTCTTTAACTTATAGAAATTGACGGGATTCTATATTTGAAATCATGAGGTTTAAATTTTTTAAATAGGCCCTTTTTATTTTTGGTCATTATAAATAGTAACTATGGTAAATATTTGTTATCTCGGTTTAGGTAAAATGGGTAAAATAGAGTTAAAACTATAAAATAAGGCCTATAAATATGAAAAAAAATTGAATTTATTTCATTAAATAAGACCATTTATAGCTTTATAATATTATATTATATGTTTTTTAAATTTCTTTACACTATACTTTGATAATGATCTTAATATTATTTTAAGTATAAAATAAATCCAAAATGACACTCTCATTGTTTTAATATCCCTAATATTTTATCATTGGGATAAAAAGAATTTATTTTTGTTTATAAATGGTTAATAGAAACAATAATGATTTTTTTATCATGTAAATTTAGTTTTAATTTTTAGTGATGGAATAATTACCACAAATGCTTATGTAACACCAACATAGTGCTTGTTCAAATAGTAGAAAAATCAAATAAATGGTTTTAAAAATATTTAAAGTAATATAATTTGGATAGGTTATTTTGTTCCATGAATTTTTTAGATAAATATAACATATTATTTATGTTTTTAAAGTTTATATTTTAATTAAATTTTTATCTTGTTGTCTTTTAAGTCAATTCATGTGAATAGTCTCAAAAATAACTTTAATGGTATCTTATGTTAAAAAGTATTTTATGAAATGATTTAAAATTAATAAAAATATTATATTTTTTCAAGTGAAAGGGATATAATCTAGAATATAAATGGTTTTCCACTTATTAATCATATGTCCTTTTATAGTAAGTTTCTTTACCTATAAAGAGTAAAAACCATTGATATCACAGTAATCATCAAAAGGGTTTATGAGGTACTAAAACAAAGAGATAAGGGTGAAAAAATCTCGTAACCTATATAAATTTTAATTTATGATATAATTTACTCATAATAATCATATAATATAAATATA
The DNA here is from genome assembly GCA_963277665.1 of Viscum album. NCBI lineage: Eukaryota > Viridiplantae > Streptophyta > Magnoliopsida > Santalales > Viscaceae > Viscum > Viscum album. The sequence goes on along the minus strand of OY728156.1, from coordinate 2,057,028,159 downwards.
TTAACTTGGTTCCACTGTCACATGAAATAGAATTTATTATATTTAAATGTTTTAAGTAATTCCATGTGTGTCATTTCCTTCAATATAAAAAGACACCACATATCCCCTCTTCCTCACAATTATTGAGGAACTTAGCTAAAAAAAACCTAGAAAAAACTTTTTTTAACTTACTTATATAAATTATAGAGGTTATTTTCTTCTTAAAATAGCATCCTTAGGGTGCTTAAGGAGATATCCAAATGATGTTCTTTAAAGAGGAGGTAATTATCCTAATAAAACATTTTCATTTTACTTCTTTATTCACCACCTTAAATTATATATAACCATTATAATATAATAACATAATTATATCCCATATAATTATTTTTTATTATGTTAATTCCATAAACTTATTCATATCATCTTTCCATCAAATATGAAATGAAAGTATCACTCATGTGTACGTGTGGACTACCATCTCCACAAAGCGATGCATTTCATTTTTCATAAAAGCATCACATTAATGGTTATAATGATGGATTTAATGAATATATATGATATATATGATATTATTATTATTATATAAAAGTGAATTATTATTTAAATTTTTTCATTACATTAATCGAAAAGTGGAAACATCACTCATGCGTACGTACAGACTACCGTCTCCATAAATTGATGTAATTCATTTTTTGTCACCATGTTATATGAATAGTCATAAAAGTGTTGATAATGATTAAATATGATACTCATTATATGATTAATATTATGTAGATTATGTAATCATGATCAAATTACAAGGACCAGGACTACCAAACCAAAACATGCCTGAAAAATGAAGCAGTTATCACCAAGAACAATGATTTTAATAAATAATTGTTCATAAACGGGTGATAATATGTTATAAATAAAAAAATATATGGTATGATATATATATTATTAGTTTTTTTTGATATATTTATAATAAATATATATTTATTATATAGGATTTTCTAATGGATATGAAGTAAGACCATATTTTATGTAAGGGTTTATGTTATAATCTCATTTCTTTTCGGGGATTGTCTATGTAAAATTTTCATTAAGAAAAATTCTCATGGATATTATCCTTTTAAACCCTTATATTTTATTCTCCACTACTTATTCCTAAAATTTTCAAATATTAGTTTCATTTTTCACTCTTTGATACTTAAAATGATCGAGAAAATATTTTCAAAGAAAATACAATCTTATTTCCTCTTTGATTGAAGAAATTTTTCTTCCAAATCCATGATCTTAAAACTTATTTTATAAAAGTTCTTAATTATAATTATAATGTTTTAAAAAGTTCATTTTCACTACCTTTTATTTTATTTAATTTTTTTTTTAAAATAAATCTTTCTAAAATTTTTCTAAACAAGTCATTTTTGACTTTTATAAAAGTGTGAAAGGAATGAATTATTTTGATGTACACAACATGAAAATATTTTCCCACCATTTGGAAAATTATTTGATTTAAATATTAATTTACCAATTTCTATAGTTATTTTTGAAGGAAATTATTTTCTCAATATTATAAGAATTTTTAGTTAAGATGTTATCAAAGGAAAGGGATATTTTATCATGTTTTCAATGAAATGTTAAAATGACATTTTAAAGGTATTTTTATTCTATGTAAACATACTTTAATGTTTATTATGCTTCATTGGGATAATAAATAATGATACCATCCATGTTATTTATTTGTATGTGTTATGGTTATATGATGATGAAATGTTTATGAAACATATTTTTTCCATGAGTAATTCTATGATGAAATGATGAATGTTTTATGATCTTATGGAACACATATGTATGGTTTTCATTATGTGATGGGTGGTGTAAGAACCCGGATCTTCTTTCAGGTACGTTTTTCCTTTTTCTGGAGTTTTTGAGAAAAATGAATTTTCTGGAAATTTCAGAAGTACACGCCATGTACTTTTTGAGTACACACTGTGTACTCTTCCCTGGCTCGAAGGCATGTGCTGGACGTGTCCAGGCCACACACATGGTGTGTAAGGATGAGGTGGAGGCCGGTTAATTCGGAGTACGGAAAAATTGAAGTACATGCTGTGTACTCAAGAAGTACACGTCGTGTACTTTTTTTTTCATTAAACGGACCGGGGTCGCGCCTAACCCCCAAAACCATCTTCTTCTCCAATTTTCGTCCGTCTGAGAGCGACCGTATGGACGGATCTTCCCCGAGATCCCGCCTTGCCGTCCGTTCTCTAATTCGATCACGGTCGATTGCATTGGAATCGCAGCGATGATTTATTCCTTTTGCTTGAGCCTTGTTTCTTGATTCCTCCTTGTTTTCAAGATATCGTGGGATGAAAGTTTTGTGCATTTTCTCAGATCTACATTGTTTTAAGAGGAATCTATCGTCATGGTTCATGTATATCGATCTCCTAGGATTGAGGTAGGTGGTTTGTGCCTTTCTGTAGAAAGTTGATGAGTATTATGTGCAAATTCCACCAATACCCGTGAACAGGGTATTGCGTGTTTCCTGTTTTGCCCCTGCTGTTTGTCTTCTTTTCTTGTTTGCTTTAGTATAGGTTTTTTCTTGTGAGTAGAGTAATTGTTTTTTGTGCTCAGGTTGCTTTTCCATGCTTGTTTTGCCTGTTGGGCGTTTTTCTAGTTGCCGTGCCTAGTTGTAGGATAATGGAACTATTGTTTTATTATTACTGTTGAGCCTTAGCTGATAGACAAGTAGTTCTTGAGGTTTACTTGGACGTTACACGCACGTTGAGCATGTTCAGTTATACTCAGTACTGTGAGAACCTAGAGTAGTAGACCAAAGGTAGAATTGAAGGAAGGTCTTCTCGAGAGTGTCTTCTAATTACGATGCGAGACCACAGGGGGAATTGACGTTGAGTGCTTCCCCAGAGAGTCTGTAGATCCACAACGCGGGCCACAGAGGGAATTGACGTTGAGTGCTTCCCCAGAGAGCCTTTAGCACGATACAAGACTATAGGGGGAATTGACGGTGAGTGCTTCCCCAGAGAGTCTGCTTAATTACGTAGCTGGACCAGAGAGGTGAGACTGTGTGTGCCTCCAAGAGGGTTTTTAGTACTTAGAGGTTAAACCATAGGGGTTAGACTATGAGAGCTACCCATAGGGTTATCTTTTTTCTTCTTGTTGTTGACTGCTTTCTTGTGTGCTTTACTTGTTAGAACTGTGAATTGTGGCTGCTTGTGCTTTTCTGTTTACTGCTTCTTGTTTCATTACTTTCCTTGTATTCATTGACTGTTAGGCACAAATATTTGGGTGATTGCCTACTGGGATTGTATATCACACCCTATTTGGGCCATGCTTTTGGGCCCAAACAGACTATGTTGTTGCAGGTATAGATAAGGGCAAACTCCCTTCTACTTCAGGATCTTGATTTCACTGGAGCTGGGGAGCATGGGACCGAGCCGGGGCTTGCGATGCTGAGGAGTTTACTATGTTTTCTTTTCCACTTGGTTTCAGTTGTATTTAAGCACGTTGTTGTGTTTGCTGTTTTCCTTAGATACTTGTACCTGCTGCATCATTTTCATCATAGTTATATATCTACATTGATTCCGCTATTTGGTTTCTGTTGTTATGCATGTTTTTTACTGCTTCCGCTGTTTATTGTTGTTTTCTTACCTTGTATACCTTACCGAATGAGGGCATAGTTTCCCCACCGACTCACCAAGGCCCTCGCTGCTAGTCGGCAGCCTCTGGCGTTCGGGAAAATGCGCTTGAGGTCATGTGGCGAACCGGGTACGGGGCACTAGTGGAGGGTCACCGGACTCAGGATGTTACAAAGTGGTATCAGAGGAGGAACCTAGCCTAAAGTGTGGTGCACTGCCTCGGTAGAGATATAGGGCCCACAACGAGGGCGTTGTGCTCTAAGGGGGGGGGGGGGGTGATTGTAACATCCCCAAACGATAAAGGGTTAAATGACTAAATGATATGACTCATGTCAACAAGGTGCACCTTTCTTTTCGGGATCCTACCTAATTAGAACTCCACAGTTAAGCGTGCTTGGCCTGGTGTAGCGATCATGATGGGTGACCTCCTGGGAAGTTTCTCAGGGTGTGTGTGAGTGAGGAAAAAGCACACTGGAAAGGACATGTGTTGGCCTGTGGGGACTATCATTAGTCAGATGACCCGTTCAGGCACGTGGGTGGACCCTGGGGTGGGACCCACGTGTCTGTGGGGCAACTAGGGTACCTGGTAGGCCAGAACCCGACAACCATGTTAAGGCGGGGTGCCTGTGCTGTAACCGAGACCCGATTGTCACATTTGTTATCAGAGGAGTTATTTTCTCTTTCTTTACTGTTTGGAGACCTTAGTCAGGGATAGGATGGATTCGGTACTTGGAATTAAGTTGTGCTCGGGAGTAGCTAACCCGTGTATAGAGAAAAGCCATACTACCTCGTTAATTGAAGTTGTTGATTCTGAGATTTTATAGTTGATCTGATTTCACCGAGAGTGATTCACATGGCTTGTGCTATTACTGTTTTGATATTGCGGTTCTATTTTGGTCACAACCCGATGAGATGAGGGTATGTAGTCTCATGCATCATATAGACACTTGTAGAAATCACATGCCATGCATTCTTGCCATGCCATCTAGGGTGCATTAGCAATTGCATGCTATTGTGATAGGCTCTGTGTAGATTATGCATGCTGTTGTGATATATGCTTGATAGATTCTCTGCTGTTATATTAGAAAACTGTTGTTTTGTTCCTTGCTTAAAATGAACGCCAAATTTTGGTTCTTTAGGTGTTATGGGCCCTCATGGATCATAATTTGACATCTTTTCCCTTGTTTTTTAGTGTTTCTGGAATTCTGCGCAGTTTCTGAGCTACTGCCTAGAAAAACCCAAAATACAGGGAGTGTACTTTTTAGATACACGCCGTGTAGTTTTCAGGCCGCGTCACTGACCGTGTGAGTAGAACATGGTGTCATAGGAGTAACTTCGGGAACACGCCGTGTACCATTGGTACACACCGTGTGAGTTCGGAGCAGTGTAACCGGCCGTGTCACTAACAACACGGGCCGAGAAAGCTCGGATAAAAAACGCCATGTCCTTAGGGAACACTACGTTTAGTCCTGACCAAGTACCCGACCGTGTCACGAACAACACGGGCTGGCGTGACCTTCTTTTCCACACGCTATGTTTGTTTGGAACACGCCGTGTAGTCTTGCCCAGGTACCCGACTGTGTCATGAACAACATGGGACGGTGTCACCTTCACCTATACACGCCGTGTTTGTTCGGAGCACGCCGTGTAAGGTTCAGCCATGTAGACGGCCGTGTTCTTAATAACACGGACCGCCGAAGCCTTGTCTAGTGCAAGCCGTGTTTGTTTCGAACATGCCGTGTAGTCTCGGGTTGATTCGGACCGTGTGGGTTAGCCGTGTAAGGAGACTCGGGCAGGGGAATAGTTTTCTAAGTACATGCCATGTGTGGGGGTCAACACGCCGTGTAGTTTGAAGTGTACACGACTTGTAGGGTGAGAGTACACGCCCATGTCAGTGGTTTAAGAAGACACGCCGTGTAGTTTTATACACGCCGTGTAGTCGTGTTTTACAATCTTTTGTGTTTTTCTTCCCCTATTCCCATTTTGTGCTCTTGTGTTCTCTGTCCTTGTTTTCCTGATCTAAGGTGTGCTTTTGATCCTTCAGATCTATGCCTCCGAGACGCCCCCCGATCATACGTCTGTTTTCAGGCAGTGATCAGACGCCAGACAGGGCTGATCAAGGACTTCCTGTCGATCCCCTAGCCGAGCCAGCCTTGGCACCAGTTGTTGTACCAGTCGCGGCCGCTGATGCGCAGTTTAGGGAAGGTTTCATGAGGATGATGCAGGCCTTCCAGGGAGCACCTCCTCCTGCCTCGTCTATGGAAGACTTGACGCGGGTCTTTCCGCAGCAGCATCCTCCCAAGTTCTCGGGGGAGGGAGGACCTCAGGTTGCAGAGTCATGGCTGGAAGCCATGATGACTATATTCGAGCACCTAGAGACGCCTCCAGAGAGGCGGGTCAAGCTCGCCACCTACATGCTTTGAGACTCTTCCAAGAGGTGGTGGGACGTGATCTCACAGGCAGGTCAGCAGCAGGCTATGGCTTGGGAGGAGTTCCAGCGAGTGTTCTACGACTACTTCTACCCGGAGACCCTGAGGGCCGATCGAGCCCGGGAGTTCATGAGCTTAGAGAAGGGTACTCTATCTTTCATGGAGTATTCCTCTCGTTTCACTGATCTGTAGTGTTTTACACCCCTTCGGGATGGGAGTGGGGTGTTCTTGGTGAGTAAGTTTGAAGATGGACTCAGATGGGAGATTCGCTCGTAGGTGAACCTCTTCCAGCTGACTTCTATTACTTCCATCGACAACTAGGAACTGATTGCAGACCACAATCTGAGAGACTCTGGAGCTGCAAGTCAGGGAAGTTCTGCTTCTAGAGATAGCTTTCCTTAAGATGACAGCAAGAAGCACCGTAGGGAGCCTATGCACGGTGATTCGAGGAAGCGAGACACATCTTCAGGCAGCCAGGTGACATGCTACTAGTGTGGCCGGACAGGGAACACGAGGCCGCAGTGCCAGAGGGACCCCATGGAGTGCCGATCTTGAGGCAATATGGGTCACCTTCAACATTTCTGCCAGGTTTTCTCACCAGTAGAAGGTGAACGGGGTTCTTCCTTGACTCCTCGTTCAGGAGTATCCCCACCAGTCTCTAACCAGTCAGGGAACTGGAGTTCTTCCGGCCATTCGGGACGAGGTGGAGGTCGAGGCCATGATGATCATCCACCAGTTCCTCAGCACCAGCAGGGAGGTTCAGCTCAGAGTGGTCAGTCAGGGGCGTAGGGCCGCAGTGCAGGCCAGTCTTTCACCGTGGAGCAGACTTATCATGAGTAGGATCCCGACCCTTCTACTGTTCGAGGTACGATTTTAGTAGCCTTAGTTTTATCTTCAGCCCTTTTCGATACTGGTGCTATGCATAGTTTTATCTCTTTTGCCATTGTGGAGAGTCTTGGACTCAGCATCTTTTCTTCTGCTGACTCTTTGACACTAGACACACCTTTGGGGACGAGGACATCTAGTGTATGCCAGTGTAGAGAGTGCCCTCTAGAGGTTGCAGGGTATCACTTATTATGGGATCTCTATGTCCTAGAGATGATAGGGTATGATGTCATTCTCGGTATGGACTGGTTTATTCCCTTCCAGGCAGTCATTGACTGTTATCTCCGCAGAGTCAGTTTCATCTCACTAGAGGGTGAATCTTTCCTTCATAGAGGCGAATGAGACGTTTGGACGAGTCGGGCGGGACTTGAGAATCTTGGGCTAGGAGGGATGACATCCCAGATTTCTAGTCTTTATCTGGATGATCAAGGGACTCCACAGTTTTAATTTCCTCTAGTGGTGGATTGCTTCAGGGATGTATTTCCAGAGGACTTTTTAGGGTTGCCTCCGGAGCGTGAGGTAGACTTTTCTATTGAGCTCATGCCAGGAGTGGAACCGGTGTCCATTCCTCCCTATAGGATGGCCACACCTGAGTTGCAGGAGCTCAAGAAGCAGTTGGAGGAACTACAGGATAAGGGTTTCATCCGACCCAATACTTCTCCTTGGGGTTCGCCTGTTCTGTTTGTGAAGAAGGCATATGGTACCCTTCGGCTTTGTGTGGATTATCGAAAGCTGAACCAGTTGAAAGTCAAGAACCAATATCCATTGCCGCGGATTGATGACATTTTCGATCATCTTTGAGGAGCCCGGGTGTTCTCAAAGATTGACTTGAGGTCTGGTTATCATCAGTTTCATGTTAGACCATCAGATATACCTCTAACAGCCTTCAGAAGCAGATATGGTCTATACGAGTATACAGTCATGCCGTTCGGTCTCACGAACACACCTAAAGTTTTCATGGCACTGATGAACCGAGTGTTCCATCCTTACTTGGACTCCTTCGTCATGGTCTTCATGGATGATATCTTGGTGTACTCTCACACTTGACACGACCATGCCACACTTCTTGAGATCGTTCTGAGTACACTGAGAGAGCATCGAATTTATGTTAAACTCTCGAAGTGCCACTTCTGGATGGATCAGATTCACTTCTTGGGTCACGTCATCTCAGAGGTAGGATATCTGTGGACCCAGAGAAAGTGAGAGATGTAGTTTCCTGGGAGCATCCGAAGAACGTTTTTGAGGTACGAAGCTTCCTAGGGCTGGCTGGATACTACAGACGCTTCATTCATGACTTTTCTCGTCTAGCATCACCTTTGACAGATCTGACCAAGAAGGGGGAAAAGTTCTTATGGTCAGATTCTTTTGAGTCAGCCTTTTAGGAGCTGAAAGGGAGGTTAACGTCAGCACCGATACTAGTCTTTCCAGAGCCAGGAAAGATCTACACTGTTTACTATGATACTTCGGGTATCGAGTTGGGAGCTATACTTATGCAGGGAGATGAAGTCGTTGCATATGGGTCTCGGCAGCTGAGGCCACATGAGAGGAACTACCCTATGCACGATCTGGAGTTGGCAGCTGTTGTTCATGCCTTGCGCTGTTGAAGACACTATCTTCTGAGAGATCACTTTGTGGTCTTCACTGACCACAAGAGTCTCAAGTATATCTTTACTCAGCATGATCTGAATCTGAGGCATCGCAGGTGGGTTGAATATCTACAGTCTTTTGACTTCGATCTTGCATATACGCCGGGAAAGGGCAATGCCGTGACAGATGCATTGAGCAGGAGAACTCAGATTCAGGCAGTTCAGGAGGCCAGTACTGAGTGTCAGCTGATGGATCTATTCTCTGAGATGCATCTGGAGGTGCACGATATATGGGGACAAACCTTTCTATCTTCTGTGGCTGTTACCTCCACGCTACTTGATCGAGTACGGATGAGGCAACTATCAGACTCAAAAGGCTTAGTCCTGCGGGAGAGTGTGTCAGGAGGGGACCCTCTTCCTAGATGGACAGTGGACGAGGATGAGATCTTACATTTCCAAGGACGCGTATGGGTGCCAGCAGACATATGCGAGGAGCTGATACAGGATTTCCATTCCTCAGTTTGGGCAGTTTATCCTGGCATCACCAAGATGTATCGGGATCTTCATCGCTAGTACTGGTGGCCAGGTATGAAGAAGGATGTTGCTAGTTTTGTCATGAGATGTTCTACTTGTCAACAGGTGAAAGCAGAGCATCAGTGACCAGCGGGCCTTTTACAGTAGTTACCCATTCCAGAGTGGAAGTGGAACGATGTTGCGATGGACTTCATGACCGGGTTTCTGAGATCACCTCGAGGGAATGATGCTGTTTGGGTTGTCGTCGATAGACTTACGAAGGTCGCTCACTTCTTTCCGATCAAGGAGACCTTCAATGTCAATGATCTGGGACGACTTTACATCAGAGAGATCGTTTGTCTGCATAGAGTTCCGCGCTCTATTGTTTCATACAGAGATGCGCGCTTTACCTCTCGGTTCTGGCAGGGACTTTAGAAGGCCTTGGGTACACATGTACTTTTGAGTACAACATACCATCCCTAGACTGATGGCCAGTCCGAGCGCACGATCCAGGTGCTTGAGGATATGCTCTGAGCTTACATTCTAGACTTCAGTGGTTCTTGGGAAAAGAATATTCCTCTGGTGGAGTTCACCTACAACAACAGTTTCTAGGAGAACATTCAAATGGCACCATACGAGGCTTTGTACGATAGGCTATTCTGATCACCCTTATGCTGGCTGGAGGTAGGAGAGGTAGCTTTGCTGGGACCTCGTCTTGTTCAGGAGACTTCAGAGCAGATAGAGCTAATTCAGAAGAAGATGGCTACAACACAGTCTCGACAAAAGTCTTATGCTGACCACCAGAGACAACCTCTAGAGTTTGAGGTCGGTGATCAAGTTTTCCTACGTGTCGCACCGAGGTTGGGACACAAGAGGATTCAGAGACAGGGTAATCTTTCATCGTGGTACGTCGGGACATTTGAGGTCTTGGAGAGAGTGGGGCCAGTCACCTACTGGTTGCAGCTACCTCAGAGGTATCGGGCCATGCACGACGTCTTCCACGTCTATCAGCTCCGACGATACTTTTCAGACCCATCTCATGTCTTTCAGCCTGAGGAAGTCGAGCTTGAAGCATATGCATCATTCGAGGAGCATCCTATCCGGATTGTCGATAGGAGTACGAAGGTTCTCCACGGGCGGTATGTTCCTCTGGTACGAGTGCTATGGTAGCACGGGCGAGTACAGGACGAGACCTGGGAGAGGGAGGCCAATGTACGATCGAAGTGGCCGGATCTGTTCAAGGTTTCTTCTTCTCCAAATCGTTAGGGAAATTTGGGGGCGAATTTCTTTAAGGGGGGACGTTTGTAAGAACCCGGATCCTCTTTTTGGTACTTTTTTCCTTTTTCTGGAGTTTTTGAGAAAAATGAATTTTCTGGAAATTTCAGAAGTACATGTCGTGTACTTTCGGAGTACACGTCGTGTACTCTTCTCCAGCTCGAAGCTATGTTCTGGCCATGTCCGGGCCACACACACGGTGTGTAAGGCTGAGGTGGAGGCCGGTTAATTCGGAGTACGGAAAATTGAAGTACACATCATGTACTCAAGAAGTACACGCCGTGTACTTTCTTTTTTTTTTCATTAAACGGACCGGGGTCACGCCTAACCCCCCAAAACATCTTCTTCTACAGTTTTCATCCATCCGAGAGAGACCGTATGACCGAATCTTCCCCGAGCTCCCACCTCGCCGTCCGTTCTCCGATTCGAGCATGGTCGATTGTGTTGGAATCGCAGCGTTGAGTTATTCCTTCTTCTTGAGCCTTGTTTCTTGATTCCTAATTGTTTTCAAGATATTGTGGGATGAAAATTTTGTGCGTTTTCTCATATCTACGTTGTTCTAAGAAGAATCTATCATCATGGTTCACGTATATCGATCTCCTAGGATCGAGGCAGGTGGTTTGTGCCTTTCTGTAGAAAGTTGATGAGTATTATGTGCAAATTCCACCAATACCCATGAACGGGGTATTGCGTGTTTCATTTTTTTCACCTGCTATTTTCATGCTTTGCTTGTTTTCTTTAGTAGAGGTTATTGCTTGTGAGTAGAGTAATTGTTTTTTGTGCTTAGGTTGCTTTTCCATGCTAGTTTTTCCTGTTGGGTGTTTTTCCAGTTGCCGTGCCTATTTGTAGGATAATGGAACTGTTGTTTTATTATTACTATTGAGCCTTAGATGATAGCCAAGTAGTTCTTGAGGTTTACTTGGACGTTACACGCGTTCTGAGCATGTTTAGTTATACTCAGGATTGTGAGAACCTAGAGTAGTAGACCAAAGAGAGAATTGACAGAAGGGCTTCTCCAGAGTGTCTTTTAATTACGATGCGAGACCACAGGGGAAATTGACATTGAGTGCTTCCCCAGAGAGTCTGTAGATCCACAACGCGGGCCACATGGGGAATTGACGTTGAGTGCTTCCCCAGAGATCCTTTAGCACGATACGAGACTATAGGGGGAATTGACGGTGTGTGCTTCCCTAGAGAGTCTAATTAATTACATAGCTGGACCAGGGAGGTGAGACTGTGTGTGCCTCCCAGAGGGTTGCTAGTACTTAGAGGTTAAACCATAGGGGTTAGACTGTGAGAGATACCTAGAGGGTTACCTGTTTTCTTCTTGTTGCTAACTGCTTGCTTGTGTGCTTTACTTGTTAGAACTATGGATTGTGGCTTCTTGTGCTTTTCTGTTTACTGCTTCTTGTTTCATTACTTGCCTTGTATTCATTGACTGTTAGGAACAAATTTTTGGGTGATTGCCTACTGGGATTGTATCTCACACCCTATTTGGTCCATGCTTTTAGGCCCAAGCAGACTATGTTTCTGCAGGTATAGATAAGGGAAAGTGCCCTTCTACTTCAAGATCTTGATTTCGCTGAAGCTGGAGAGCATGGGACCGAGCCGGGGCTCACGATGCTGAGGAGTTTACTTTGTTTTCTTTTGCACTTGGTTTCAGTTGTATTTTAGCACGTTGTTGTGTTTTCTGTTTTCCTTAGATACTTGTACCTGCTGCATCATTTTCATCATAGTTATATATCTACATTGCTTCCACTATTTAGTTTTTGTTGTTATGCATGTTGTTTACTTATTACACTATTTATTGTTGTTTTATTACCTTATATACCTTACCGAATGAAGGCATAGTTTCCCCACCGACTCACCAAGGCCCTCGCTGCTAGTCAGCAACCTCTGGCGTTCGGGGAAACGCGCTTGAGGTTATGTGGCGAACCGGGTACGGGGCACTAGTGGAGGGGCTCCGGACTTGGAACGTTACAAAGTGGTATCAGAGGAGTTCTTTTCTCTTGCTTTACTGTTTGGATACCTTAGTCATGGATAGGACAGATTCGGTACTTGGCATTAAGCTGTGCTCGAGAGTAGCTAACCCGCGTACAGGGAAAAGCCATACAACCTCGTTAATTGCAGTTGCTGATTCTGAGATTTTATAGTTGATCTAATTTCACCGAGAGTGATTCACATGGATTATGCTATTACTGTTTTGGTATTGCGGTTCTATTTCGGTCTCAACCTGATGAGATGAGGGTATGCCATCTCATGCATCATATAGACTCTTGTAGGAATCACATTCCATGCATTCTTGCCATGCCATCTAGGGTGCATTATCAATTGCATGCTGTTCTGATAGGCTTTGTGTAGATTATTCATGCTGTTGTGATAGATGCTTGATAGATTCTCTGCTGTTATGTTATAAAACTATTGTTTTTTTCCTTGCTTAAAATGAACACCAAATTTTGTTTCTTGAGGTGTTATGGGCCCTCACGGATCGGAATTTGACATCTTTTCCCTTATTTTTTAGTGTTTCTGGAATTCTATGCAGTTTCTGAGCTACTGCCCAGAAAAACCCAGAATACACGACGTGTACTTTTTAGATACACGCCGTGTAGTTTTCATGCTATGTCACTGACCGTGTGAGTAGAACACGGTGTCGTAGGAGTAACTTCGAGAACACACCGTGTACCATTGGTACACGCCGTGTGAGTTCGGAGTTGTGTACCAGGCCGTGTCACTAAGAACACGGGGCGGGAAAGCTCGGATAGAACATGCCGTGTCCTTAGGGAACACTCCGTGTAGTCCGGAACAGGTACCCGGCCGTGTCATGAACAACACGGGCCGGTGTGACCTTCTTTTCCACACGCTATGTTTATTCGGAACACGCTGTGTAGTCTTTCCCAGGTATCCGGCCGTGTCACAAACAACACGGGATGGTGTCACCTTCGCCTATACACGCCGTTTTTGCTCGGAGCACGCCGTGTAAGGTTCAGCCTTGTAGACGGCCGTGTGATTAACAACACGGACCGCCGAACCCTTGTCTAGTGCACACTGTGTTTGTTTCGAACACGCCGTGTAGTCTCGGGTTGAGTCGGACTGTGTGGGTTAGCTGTGTAAGGATACTCGGGCAGAGGAATAGTTTTCTAATTACACGCCGTGTGTGGGGGTCAACACGCCGTGTAGTTTGAAGTGTACACGACTTGTAGGGTGAGAGTGCACACCCATGTCAGTGGTTTAAGAAGACACGCCGTGTAGTTTTATACACGTCGTGTAGTCGTGTTTTGAAATCTTGTGTGTTTTTCTTCCCCTGTTCCCATTTTATGCTCTTGTGTTCTCTGTCCTTATTTTACTGATCTAAGGTGTGCTTTTGATCCTTCAGAGCTATGCCTCCGAGATGTCCCCCGGTCATACGTCTGTCGTCAGGCAGTGATCAGACTCCAGACAGGGCTGATCAAGGACTTCCTGTCGATCCCCCAGCCGAGCCAGCCTTGGCACCAGTTGTTGTACCAGTTGTGGGCGCTGATGCGCAGTTCAGGGAAGGTTTCATGAGGATGATGCAGGCCTTCCAGGGAGCACCGCCTCCTGCCTCGTCTATGGCAGACTTGACGTGGGTCTTTCAGCAGCAACATCCTCCCACGTTCTCGGGGGAGGGAGGACCTCAGGCTGCAGAGTCATGGCTCGAAGCCATGCTGACTATATTCGAGCACCTGGAGACGCCTCCAGAGAGGCGGGTCAAGATCGCCACCTATATGCTCTGAGACTCCGCCAAGAGGTGGTGGGACATGATCTCACAGGCGGGTTAGCAGCAGGCTATGGCTTGGGAGGAGTTCCAGCGCGTGTTCTACGACTACTTCTACCCGGAGACCCTGAGGGACGATCGAGCCCGGGAGTTCATGAGCTTAGAGTAGGGTACTATATCTCTCATGGAGTATTCTTCTCGTTTCACTGAGCTGCAATGTTTTACACCCCTTCGGGATGGGAGTGGGGTGTTCTTGGCGAGGAAGTTTGAGAATGGACTCAGATGGGAGATTCACTTGCAGGTGAACCTCTTCCATCTGACTTCCATTACTTCCATCGACAACTAGACACTGATTGCAGACCACAATCTAAGAGACTCTATAGCTGCGAGTCAGGGCAGTTCTGCTTCCAAAGCTAGATTTCCTTCAGATGACAGCAAGAAGCGCCGTAGGGAGCCTACGCACGGTGATTTGAGGAAGCGAGACGCAACTTCATGCAGCCAGGTGACATGATACCAGTGTGGCCAGACATGGAATATGAGGCCGTAGTGCCAGAGGGACCCCATGGAGTGCCGATATTGCGGCAATATGGGTCACCTTCAGCATTTCTGCCAGGTTTTCTCACCAGAAGCAGGTGACCAGGGTTCTTCCATGACTCCTCGTTCAGGAGCAGCCCCACCAGTCTCTCACCAGTCAGGGAATTGGAGTTCTTCTGGACGTTCAGGCCGAGGTGGAGGTCGAGGCCGTGGCGGTCAGCCACCAGTTCCTCAGCACCAGCAGGGAGGTTCAGCTCAGAGTGGTCAGTCAGGGGCGTAGGGCCGCAGTGCAGGCCAGTCTTTCTCCATGGAGCAGACTTATCATGAGCAGGATCCCAGCCCTTTTACTGTTCGAGGTAGGCTTTTAATAGCCTCAGTTTTATCTTCAGCCCTTTTCAATACTGGTGCTACACATAGTTTTATCTCTGTTGCCATTGTGGAGAGTCTTGGACTCTGCATCTTTTCTTCTGCCGACTCGTTGACACTAGACACACCTTTGGGGATGAGGACATCTAGTGTACGCCAGTGTAGAGAGTGACCTCTAGAGGTTGCAGGGTATCACTTCTTATGGGATCTCAATGTCCTAGATATGACAGGCTATGATTTCATTCTCAGCATGGACTCGTTGATTCCCTTCCAGGAATTTGTTGACTGTTATCGTCGCAGAGTTAGTTTCATCTCACCATAGGGTGAATCTTTCCTTCATAGAGGTGAATGGGACGTTCGGGTGAGTCGGGCGGGACTTGAGCATCTTGGTCTAGGAGGGGTGACAACATAGATTGCTAGTCTTTATCTGGATGATCAGGGGAATCCACAGTTGGACATTCCTCCAGTGGTGGATCGCTTCAGGGATGTCTTTCCAGAGGACTTTTCAGGGTTGCCTCCGGAGCGTGAGGTAGACTTTTCTATTGAGCTCGTGCCAGGAGTAGCACCGGTGTCTATTCCTCCCTATAGGATGGCCACACCTGAGTTGCAGGAGCTCAAGAAGCAGTTGGAGGAGCTACAGGATAAGGGTTTCATCTGACCCAGTACTTCTCCTTGGGGTTCTCCTGTTTTGTTTGCGAAGAAGGCAGATGGTACCCTTCGGCTTTGTGTGGATTATCGGAAGCTGAACCAGTTGACGGTCAAGAACTGATATCCATTGCCGGGGATTGATGACCTTTTCAATCAGCTTCGAGGAGCCCAGGTGTTCTCGAAGATCGACTTGAGGTCTAGTTATCATCATTTGTGCGTTAGACCATCAAATATACCTTTGACAGCCTTCAGGAGCTGATATGGTCTATACGAGTATACAGTCATGTCGTTCGGTTTCACGAACGCACCTGTAGTTTTCATGGCACTGATGAACCGAGTGTTCCATCCTTACTTGGACTCCTTCGTCGTGGTCTTCGTGGATGATATCTTGGTGTACTCTCACACTCAACACGAACATGCCACACATCTTGAGATCATTCTGAGTACACTGAGAGAGCATCGGTTTTATGCTAAACTCTCAAAGTGCCACTTCTGGATGGATCAGATTCACTTCTTGGGTCACGTCATCTCAGAGGTCGGAGTATCTGTGGACCCAGAGAAAGTGAGAGCTGTAGTTTCTTGGGAGCATTTGAAGAACGTTTTTGAGGTATAGAGATTCCTAGGGTTGTCTGGATAATAGAGACGCTTTATTCAAGACTTTTCTCGTCTAGCAGCACCTTTGACAGTTCTGACCAAGAAGGGGGCGAAGTTCTTATGGTCAGATTCTTGTGAGTCAGCCTTTCAGGAGCTAAAAGGGAGGTTGATGTTAGCACCGATACTAGTCTTGACAAAGCCAGGAAAGAGCTAAACTGTTTACTGTGATGCTTCAGGTATCGGGCTGGGAGCTGTGCTTATGCAGGGAGATAGAGTCGTTGCATATGGGTCTCAGAAGCTGAGGCCACATGAGAGGAACTACCCTACGCACGATCTGGAGTTGGCATCTGTTGTTCATGCGTTGCGCTGTTGGAGACACTATCTTCTGGGAGAGCACTTTTTGTTCTTCACTGACCACAATAGTCTCAAGTATATCTTCACTCAGCGTGATCTGAATCTGAGGCAGTGCAGGTGGGTTGAATATATACAGTCTTTTGACTTCGAGCTTGCATATACGTCGGGAAAGGGCAATGCCATGGAAGATGCGTTGAGCAGGAGAACTCAGATTCAGGCAGTTTAGGAGGCCAGTAGTGAGTGGAATCTAATAGATCTGTTCTCTGAGATGCATCTGGAGGTGCACGACAGACAGGGATAGACCTTTCTATCTTCTGTAGTTGTTACCTCCACACTACTTGATCGGGTACGGATGAGGCAGCTATCAGACTCGGAAGGCTTTGTCCTACGAGAGAGTGTGTCAGGAGGGGACCCTCTTCCTGGATGGATAGTGGGCGAGGATGAGATCTTGCATTTCCAAGGCTGCGTATGGGTTCCAACAGACATACGCGAGGAGATGATGTGGGATTTCCAATCCTCAGTTTGGGCAGTTCATCCTGGCATCACCAAGATGTATCAGGATCTTCATCGCCAGTACTGGTGGCCAGGTATGAAGAAGGATGTTGCTGGTTTTGTCATGAGATGTTCTACTTGTCAATAGGTGAAAGAAGAGAATTAAGGACCAGTAGGCCTTTTACAGCAGTTACCCATTCCGGAGTGGAAGTGGAATAATGTTGCGATGGACTTCGTGACCGGGTTGCCGAGATCACCTCGAGGGAATGATGCTGTTTGGGTTGTCGTCGACAGACTTACGAAGGTCGCTCACTTATTACCGATCAAGGATACCTTTAGTGTCAATGATCTGGGACGACTTTACATCAGAGAGATCATTCGTCTGCATGGAGTTCCATGCTCTATTATTTCAGACAGAGATGCGTGCTTTACCTCTCAGTTCTGGCAGGGACTTCAGAAGGCCTTAGGTACGCAAGTACTTTTGAGTAGAGCATACCATCCCCAGACTGATTGCTAGTCCGAGCGCACGATCTAGGTGCTTGAGGATATGCTCCGAGCTTGCGTTCTAGACTTCAGCGGTTCTTGGGAAAATCATATTCCTCTGGTGGAGTTCTCCTACAACAAAAGTTTCCGGGCAACCATTCAAATGGAACCATATGAGGCTTTGTATGGTAGGCCATGCCGATCACCCTTATGCTGTATGGAGGCAGGAGAGGCAGCTTTGCTGGGACCTCGTCTTATTCAGGAGACTTTAGAGTAGATAGAGCTGATTCGAAAGAGGATGGCTACAACACAGTCTCGATAGAAGTCTTATGCTGATCATCGGAGATGACCTCTAGAGTTTGAGGTCGGTGATTAGGTTTTCCTATGTGTCGCATCGAGGTTGGGACACAAG
This sequence comes from Viscum album, assembly GCA_963277665.1. Lineage (NCBI taxonomy): Eukaryota > Viridiplantae > Streptophyta > Magnoliopsida > Santalales > Viscaceae > Viscum > Viscum album. The sequence continues at coordinate 2,057,010,241 of OY728156.1, read as the reverse complement.
AGGATTCAGAGACAGGGTAAGCTTTCTCCACGGTTCGTCGGGCCATTTGAGGTCTTGGAGAGAGTGGGGACGGTCGCCTACCGGTTGCAGCTACCTCAGAGGTATCGGGCCATGCACGATGTCTTCCACATCTCTCAGATCCGAAGGTACTTTTCAGACCCATCTCACATCTTTCAGCCCAAGGAAGTAGAGCTTGAAGCAGATGCATCGTTTGAGGAGCATCCTATCCAGATTGTTGATCGCAACACGAAGGTTCTCTGCGGGCGGTCTATTCCTCTGGTACGAGTGCTATGGCAGCACGGGCGAGTACAGGACGAGACCTCGGAGAGGGAGGCCGATGTATGATCGCAGTGGCCGGAGATGTTCCTGGTTTCTTCTTCTCCGACTTGTTAGGGAAATTTGGGGATGAATTTCTTTAAGAGGGGAAGTTTGTAAGAAACCAGATCTTCTTTCAGGTACGTTTTTCCTTTTTCTGGAGTTTTTGAGAAAAATGAATTTTCTGGAAATTTCAGAAGTACACGCCGTGTACTTTCTGAGTACACGCCGTGTACTCTTCCCCGACTCGAATCCATGTGCTGGCCGTGTCCGAGCCACACACACGGTGTGTAAGGCTGAGGTGGATGCCGGTTAATTCGGAGTATGGAAAAATTGAAGTACACGCCGTGTACTCAAGAAGTACATGCCGTGTAATTTCTTTTTTTTCATTAAACGGACCAGGGTCGCGCCTAACCCCCAAAACCATCTTCTTCTTGAGTTTTCGTCCATCTGAGAGCGACCGTACAACTGAATCTTCCCCGATCTCCCGCCTCGCTATCCGTTCTCCGATTCGAGCACGGTCGATTGCGTTGGAATCACAACGGTGAGTTATTCCTTCTTCTTGAGCCTTGTTTATTGATTCATCCTTGTTTTCAAGATATTGTGGGATGAAGTTTTTGTACGTTTTCTCATATCTACATTGTTCTAAGAGGAATCTATCATCGTGGTTCATGTATATCGATCTCCTAGGATCGAGGTAGGTGGTTTGTGCCTTTCTGTAGAAAGTTGATGAGTATTATGTGCAAATTCCACCAATACCCGTGAACGGGGTATTGCGTGTTTCCTATTTTTCCCCTGCTGTTTTCCTGCTTTGTTTGTTTTCTTTAGTAGAGGTTATTTATTGTGAGTTGAGTAATTTTTTTTGTGCTCAGTTTTCTTTTCCATGCTTGTTTTGTCTGTTGGGTGTTTTTCCAGTTTCCGTGCCTAGTTGTAGGATTGTAGAACTGTTGTTTTATTATTACTGTTGAGCCTTAGATGATAGAAAAGTAGTTATTGAGGTTTACTTGGACGTTACACGCATGCTGAGCATGTTTAGTTATACTCAGGACTGTGAGAACTTAGAGTAGTAGACCAAAGTGAGAATTGACAGAAGGGCTTCTTTAGAGTGTCTTTTAATTACGATGCGAGACCACAGGGGGAATTGACGTTGAGTGCTTCCCCAGAGAGTCTGTAGATCCACAATGTGGGCCACATAGGGAATTGACGTTGATTGCTTCCACAGAGAGCCTTTAGTACAATACGAGACTATAGGGGGAATTAACGGTGAGTGGTTCCCCAGAGAGTCTGCTTAATTACGTAGCTGGACCAGAGAGGTGAGACTGTGTGTGCCTCCCAGAGGGTTTCTAGTACTTAGAGGTTAAACCATAGGGGTTAGACTGTGAGAGATACCCAGAGGGTTACCTATTTTCTTCTTGTTGCTGACTTCTTGCTTGTGTGCTTTACTTGTTAGAACTGTGGATTGTGGCTGCTTGTGCTTTTCTTTTTACTGCTTCTTGTTTCATTACTTGCCTTGTATTCATTGACTGTTAGGCACAAATATTTGGGTGATTGCCTACTGGGATTGTATCTCACACCCTGTTTGGGCCATGCTTTTGGGCCTAAGCAGACTATGTTGCTGCAGGTATAGATAAGGGAAAGCACCCTTCTACTTCAGGATCTTGATTGCGCTGGAGCTGGGGAGCATGGGACCGAGCCGGGGCTCGCGATGTTGAGGAGTTTACTTTGTTTTATTTTGCACTTGGTTTCAGTTGTATTTCATCATGTTTTTGTGTTTTCTATTTTCCTTAGATACTTGTACCTACTGCATCATTTTCATCATAGTTATATATCTACATTGCTTCCACTGTTTGGTTTCTGTTGTTATGCATGTTGTTTACTACTTCCGTTGTTTATTGTTGTTTTCTTACCTTGTATACCTTACCGAATGAGGGAATAATTTCCCCACCGACTCACCAAGTCCCTCGCTGCTAGTCGTCAGCCTCTGGCGTTCGAGGAAACGCGCTTGAGGTCATGTGGCGAACCAGGTACGAGGCACTAGTGGAGGGGCTCCGGACTCAGGACGTTACAGGTGGGTCTGTTATAGACCTCCAATGTATTGGGTAAATCCTTATATCTCATGATATAATTATTATAAATGATTTAATGTGGTTTATCCAACATGTTAATAGGTAGGGATTAATGATACACTATTATATGGGAAACAGGTGGTGATACCAGATCCACTATGATATTGTAAACAGGCGGTGATGCCAGATCTGCTATGATATGATGGTATTGGTAGTGAAACTTGAAATATGATATGGTTTCTATGCCTATGACAATGCTAAACTCTTATGATATGTTTATATTCTTATCATTTGAACACACAGATCATGATTAAATTTTTAATGATTCTCTAATCTTATGACATACTAATGTTTTATGCCATGACTCAGAATTATGATATATGAATTATTGGGTATGATTTTCTATTGATAATCACATGTTCTAATACTCATATGCTCATGAAATTATTACATATGATCATTGATTGATATCTCCCATATGTTCCATTATTGAGCATCTATGTTACCCTTCTTATGTATTAATTTTCCACAGGTTATGAAGAAGGTACAAAGTATAATGAGTTTAGAAGGGAACCTTACATAAATAAAGATGTTATAGATGATGTATATTGTACTTAAATAAGATGTTTATGTATCTAGTCTCCAATTACACTAAACCTTTATGGTCCTTGGGTGTGTTTAATTATGTTATGTATTGAAAATTCATCTAAAATGATGTAATATTTAGGCACGTTATGTTTGAGTTTTGTCAGTTGGTATCAAATCGGGGTTTCGTTTTTTTGGATACCAGGATGATAAAATTTTAGTGAAACCCTCAGGGATAAGTCTAAGTATAGGACAACAACCTAAATATGTGGTAAAGTAGAGATTGTGTGTTTTAATAGAAAATAAATCCCAATCTAGATATTGGAAAGTGCATACTACTGTAGTATAACAACCCGAAATTTTGAATAAATCTTGTTTCCTAATTTTATGTGTTATTTTATTTTTATACTCAACAAAAATGTTTCATTTGATAACATGAGTATAATTAAAATGATACTGTTGGTTTTTTACTGTTATATGACCATTGGTCAATATGACCACTAGAAACTAAACGTTTTGATTATTGTCTCTAAATACAAGTAATCTTGGTTAATTAATATAGAAAGAAGATTCGATGACCTCACCCAGTAGTCTTGGACCAATCGAAGCCCATCTAAAGAACTTGGGAAGGAGGTATCACCACTGGGCTTTGCTCTGGACCAAACCCAAGCTGAACTTCATCGTATAAAGATAGAACGGGATCGCCTTCGCGAGAAGTTCAAACTGAGAGAAATTACTACTCATGCGATGTTGACCGAGCCTCCCTCAGATTCTCTCACCTTAGCACACCTTACACTTAGGTCCTATGCTGGTGTGATAAGGGGCTATGTAAGGAGACCGTAACTGCCTTGTGTAATCCATTGTTTTAAATAAAAATTGGGATTTCTTCTTATGATGAAGTTTATGAATTTTCAAATGACCGGATAAATATAGTATGCATATTTTTGATGAATTTTAGAAAAAGGATATTTTAAAAATGGTTGTGTAAACCATAAATAATTAAAAATGTGTAATGATTTTCGAAAAATGGTCTTCTACAATTATGTTCAGTACGAAATTTAGAGTCTAATAAGATCAACTTAATTTTTGATGAATAGTAAATTATGAATAGTGATTTTATGATTAGGATTTGTAATGTGTCCAAATGGATTAGTAATCTCACTTAAAGAAAGTATTAATATAATCTAGGCACCTTGATTAAGTAATGTGATTCAATAAAATGGTTAAATAACGGTTTCATAAATTATTATTCAAGTATTAGTTTTTTCGGGTGAATAGTGTTTTTTAATTAAAAATTTAATTAAAAATATTTAGATAATTATTTTTATAAAACAGATTTCATTTTTGAACTCATAGCACCGATATTATGCTATGGTAATTTTAGGGGTTTTTTCTGAAAAAAATGAATTTTCAGTGAATAGTGTTTTTATTTAAAAATTAAATTAAAAATATTTAGAAAATTATTTTTATAAAATGGAGTTCATATTTGTAATCAGAGCGTTGATATTTGGTTAAGGTGAAATTTTGGGATTATTCTGAGAAAGTTGAATTTTCGATGAATAGTGAAAATACAGTTTTTAAGTTACGGGTGTTTAATGACATCATTTAATGATTTATTAAGTTTGTAATCAATATGTTCGAATTATGAATAGTTAGATAAGTTATGAGGTGTCCCAAGTGTCCAATACCATGGGAAAATACCATGGGCAAGCCCATGGTTTTGCCAAAACCACTAATGAGGTGTCCCTTTGCCATTAATGCCTTGTCCCCTCACTTTCCCTATAAATACCAAGCCATCCTCTCATCCATTCGACTCCCCACTCTCCCCCAACGAAGTTGTGGTCTCATTACCTCCCAAGGAGTCCTCCCATGGTGCCCCCAAGCCCTCAACTTCCCAACCTTTGAGTTTTAAGAGTTATGTTTTAAGGTAAGGGATCTGACCTCTCTCTTTCATTTCAAGTAATCTCTTTTATGTCATTCCTTTTATGCTCCATGTTATTATGTTAGAGGATGTTCTTTTATACTCCTCTTACTTCCCTTTTCATGTTAATATAATGAGAGATCCCCTCTTACTCTCATTATTTCGTTTTATGAAGTTTTAAGTGGCGCCATTAGGCTGCCGAAATTTTTGTAACGGATTCTTTCTCCCTTCTCATTTTTCAAGATCTATTTTCATGTAAAGTATTTCAAGTTCCTTTTTATTATGTTGGGGTATGATCTCTAAATTTATCATACTGATCTTTTATGATCATATGATGATATACCCCATTTGATCTCTTCAATTCAGTATTTTGAAGTTTTAAGTGGCACCGTTAGGCTGCCGAAATTTTAAGTGGTTCTTCACCCTTCTCGTTTTGAAGTTCTACTTTCATGTCAATTCATTCAAGTTACTTTTTGTTATGTTGGGGTATGATCTCTATATCTATAATACTGGACTCTTATGTTCATATGATGAGAGACCCCATTTGATCTCTTCAATTCAGTATTTTGAAGTTTTAAGTGGCGCCGTTAGGCTGCCAAATTTTTAAGTGGTTCTTCACCCTTCTCGTTTTGAAGTTCTACTTTCATGCCAATTCTTTCAAGTTCCTTTTTGTTATGTTGGGGAATTATATCTATATCTATCATACTTAACTCTTATGTTCACATGATGAGAAACCCTACTTGATCTTTTCAATCATTTTTGTTGAAGTTTAAGTAACGCCGTTAGGCTGCCGAACTTTCATAAGAGAAATCAAATTTTTTTCTTCCTTCCATGTTTTTCATTTCAAATGGTATGTCCTTTAAATTTCATTAACATGATCATGTATCCTTCTTATTCTGTCCATATACTGTTTTATGGGTCATTTATGAATGTTTGACCCATTTTCCCTCTCTTTTTAATGTCTTCTAAAACCTCGTAACATAGCCGTTATGCTGCAGAATTTCTGTCTCAAAATGTCTCTCTTTTTTTCTAAAGTTATTTTATATTATTAAATGAATACTCAAAGCTCTTTCTTATAAAGTGGTATTCAAATATATACCAAAATTTTCTATTTTAAATTCTTGGATTTACATACATGAGACCCACCTTCCTTTTCTGTGGGTTTTAAAGTGACGTAAAGATCATGTCTTTAAAGCAGTTTTTAAAACGTTGTGATTATGAAATGAAACCCATTTATTTTATACTATATGGGTTATTTATGAAATGTTTGATGATGATATATGTGGATCACATGATAATAAAGGAAAATTTAAGGGTGCGCCCTGATAGCGCTCCAATGCATTGGGTAATGATGTAACCACTAGAGATTACAATTTTCACGATACCTTGGTGAATAACCTTGGTAATTTTCAAATGACACCTTGGGGATGGACCTTGGTGATATGTTCATGATTGTCTATGTTAATTTATGTAGCCACATTTTCAATTTATGAAAAATGTTATTTTTATTATGATATTCCTCCTTATTTAATTCTCATGCCTTAAAGTTCTTTTTTCATGACCTTATTTAAGTATCTCAAGTTCACATGTAAAATGTTTCTCTTGTTTTCCTTACTGGGATTTTTGATCACCCTTTCTTTTGATGTATGCTCCCAGGTTATGTGATGTAGTAATGAACCTATGATGAACATGAGGAGAAGCCTTTCAAGTGTTTTAGAAGAATGTTCTATGTTTTCATGTTTAAAGTTCCTGGTTTCCAAGACACTAAACCTTAAAAATCCTCAGTTTTGTAAAATGTAATGAAAGTTTATGTGATAAAGAGGCGGGATGTTATAGTTGGCATCAAAGGATGGTTTAGTTATTTATGGAAATTAGGATATGAAAAATCTAGGAAGATCCCTATAGAAAAGTTTAAATATTGGAAATCTTCCTGGAATTTTGGTGAGTATTGAGTGAGGGGTTTCCAAGAAAATACATCCCTGTCTGGATACGAGCAGGTAGAGGTGGCTCTGGCACAGATGTACATAGGGGTAAAACCTGAAAACACCGCTTTGAGCTAGAATCGAACGGGAACTGGTACACGACAACGGGCCTTGATGCACTCTTGGTTATGACACTCCCGGGGGATATGCTTTGGTAAATTCATAAGCTTAGTATGAACCATTATTAAAGGAACAAGGATAAAACAAAATAAAGATTCACATAAGAATATATGATCATGGATAACCTATATTGGAACCTAGGGGATCACAAGTTAGGATATACTTTTATTCTACATGTTTATCCTTTTATGCTTAAAGTTTCCTTTTCATGATTATTAGCTAAGTAAATAATCCCCTAATTATAGTTTCTTTTCTAAGTTAATGGTGGGAAATGGAAGAACATGTCCCAAAAACCAATGTGATAGGAAATGCGACAATTGTCGTATTAATATGACAGAGGTGATTAGGGGATTAAAAGATGATTATTATTTTGGAATATGTTCACTATTTTAGGGACCCTATATGATCGAGGTAAATAGATTACTACAGTATTTTCATTGAGGAGTAAGGTTGACTTATATTTTGAAGAATCGATGAATTTATGGTGGACTTATAGTAATTTAGGTTACTTATGGGAATGATTAACCTATCTTGGGTAAAATATGTTTAGTTTAGATAATTTTGTTATAAGATGTTAGGAGTGGTTGATGTTGTTTGGATATGAACAATGAAGTTTATTTTGGAAGACTATGTTATCAAATCCTTCTTGTATTTGGGTTTCAATCTTAGTTTGGTTTATTTTGAGGAATTTTAAGGACCATTATTTATGGGATGGTCTATGATGAACTTTGGGTATTACCATGGAACAATGAAGATTTAAAATTAGTTTCCATTCCTATGGGATTATTCCTTTTTGAAGAGTTGTTTGACCTTACACTTTCTGTTTTTGGGATAATGTTTAAACATAGAAGAAATAGATAGTTAATCTTTTGTGGATTATATGATTCTCTAGAAGACGATTATTGTGTTTTGATGAGACCAAGTAGTTTTGAATGCTCATCGTTTGGGAGAAAAGATTATTTTTGGTAGAAACTTATTAAAGGGTGAAACTCTACATGAAGGTAGATATATTTCCTTATGTTTTTGTTCTATGTTGTAAATGAATTCCTCAAAATTATGAAAAGGAATGTAAAACAAAAACGTTGTTGGTTTACGTTTCCTACTAGGTAATCAAATATCGTTTACACACATCATAAGTTTGGGATTTTCTTATGGTTAACTTTATCCTAATCATGTTCTCTGTCACTCTCCCTCAGAACTTGACCCTTTGTTTTCTCCTCCATGTCAATGTTTTCCTACATGGAATCCTAGCGTGGGCTAACTCGGGTGACCTTCGTACTTCCCTTTCTTTCTTTTAAAGTAATAGTTTTACTGACTCCTTTTCCGATGTGGGACTTTCAATGAAATTTCAAAACCTAATTTTAAAAAATTGCGAGGATGCAATTTCTTAATGGGGGAAGATTGTAACAACACGAAATTTTGAATAAATCTTATTTCCTAATTTTATGTGTTATTTTATTTTTATACTCAACAAAAATGTTTCATTTGATAACATGAGTATAATTAAAATGATACTATTGGTTTTTGACTGTTATATGACCATTGGTCAATATGACCACTAGAAACTAAACGTTTTGATTATTGTCTCTAAATACAAGTAATCTTGGTTAATTAATATAGAAAGAAGATTCGATGGCCTCACCCAGTAGTCTTGGACCAATCGAAACCCATCTAACAGAACATGGGAAGGAGGTAGCACCACTGGGCTTTGCTCTGGACCTAACCCAAGCTGAACTTCATCATATAAAGCTAGAACGGGATCGCCTTTGCGAGAAGTTCAAACTGATAGAAATTACTACTCATGCGATGTTGGCCGAGCCTCCCTCAGATTCTCTCACCTTAGAACACCTTACACTTAGGTCCTATGCTGGTGTGATAAGGGGCTATGTAAGGAGACCGTAACTGCCTTGTGTAATCCTTTGTTTTAAATAAAAATTGGGATTTCTTCTTATGATGAAGTTTATGAATTTTCAAATGACCGGATAAATATAGTATGCATATTTTTGATGAATTTTAGAAAAAGGATATTTTAAAAATGGTTGTGTAAACCATAAATAATTAAAAATGTGTAATGATTTTCAAAAAATGGTCTTCTACAATTATGTTCAGTACGAAATTTAGAGTCTAATAAGATCAAATTAATTTTTGATGAATAGTAAATTATGAATAGTGATTTTATGATTAGGATTAGTAATGTGTCCAAATGGATTAGTAATCTCACTTAAAGAAAGTATTAATATAATCTAGGCACCTTGATTAAGTAATGTGATTCAATAAAATGGTTAAATAACAGTTTCATAAATTATTATTCAAGTATTAGTTTTTTCGGGTGAATTGTGTTTTTTAATTAAAATTTTAATTAAAAATATTTAGATAATTATTTTTATAAAACAGATTTCATTTTTGAACTCAGAGCACCGATATTATGCTATGGTAATTTTTGGGGTTTTTTCTGAAAAAAATGAATTTTCAGTGAATAGTGTTTTTATTTAAAAATTAAATTAAAAATATTTAGAAAATTATTTTTATAAAATGGAGTTCATATTTGTAATCAGAGCGTTTATATTTGGTTAAGGTGAAATTTTGGGATTATTCTGAGAAAGTTGAATTTTCGATGAATAGTGAAAATACAGTTTTTAAGTTACGGGTGTTTAATGACATCATTAAATGATGTATTAAGTTTGTAATCAATATGTTCGAATTATGAATAGTGAGATAAGGTATGAGGTGTCCCAAGTGTCCAATACCATGGGCAAATACCATGGTCAAGCCCATGGTTTTGCCAAAACCACTAATGAGGGTCCCTTTGCCATTAATGCCTTGTCCCCTCACTTTCCCTATAAATACCAAGCCATCCTCTCATCCATTCGACTCCCCACTCTCCCCCAAAGAAGTTCTGGTCTCATTACCTCCCAAGGAGTCCTCCCATGGTTCCCCCAAGCCCTCAAGGTCCCAACCTTTGAGTTTTAAGTGTTATGTTTTAAGGTAAGGGATCCGACCTCTCTCTTTCATTTCAAGTAATCTCTTTTATGTCATTCATTTTATGCTCCATGTTATTATGTTGGAGGATGTTCTTTTATACTCATCTTACTTCCCTTTTCATGTTCATATAATGAGAGATCACCTCTTACTCTCATTATTTTGTTTTATGAAGTTTTAAGTGGCGCCGTTAGGCTGCCGAAATTTTTGTAACGGATTCTTTCTCCCTTCTCATTTTTCAAGATCTATTTTCATGTAAAGTATTTCAAGTTCCTTTTTATTATGTTGGGGTATGATCTCTAAATTTATCATACTGATCTTTTATGATCATATGATGAGATACCCCATTTGATCTCTTCAATTCAGTATTTTGAAGTTTTAAGTGGCGCCATTAGGCTGCCGAAATTTTAAGTGGTTCTTCACCCTTCTCGTTTTGAAGTTCTACTTTCATGTCAATTCATTCAAGTTCCTTTTTGTTATGTTGGGGTATGATATCTATATCTATCATACTGTAATCTTATGTTCATATGATGAGAGACCCCATTTGATCTCTTCAATTCAGTATTTTGAAGTTTTAAGTGGCGCCGTTAGGCTGCCGAATTTTTAAGTGGTTCTTCACCCTTCTCGTTTTGAAGTTCTACTTTCATGTCAATTATTTCAAGTTCCTTTTTGTTATGTTGGGGAATTATATCTATATCTATCATACTGAACTCTTATGTTCACATTATTAGAAACCCTACTTGATCTTTTCAATCATTTTTGTTGAAGTTTTAGTAACGCCGTTTGGCTGCCGAACTTTCATAAGAGAAATCAAATTTTTGTCTTCCTTCCATGTTTTTCATTTCAAATGGTATATCCTTGAAATTTCATTAACATGATCATGTATCCTTCTTATTCTATCCATATACTGTTTTATGGTTCATTTATGAATGTTTGACCCATTTTCCCTCTCTTTTTAATGTCTTCTAAAACCTCGTAACATAGCCGTTATGCTGCAGAATTTCTGTCTCAACATGTCTCTCTCTTTTTCTAAAGTTATTTTATATTATTAAGTGAATACTCAAAGATCTTTCTTCTAAAGGGGTATTCACATATATACCAAAATTTTCTATTTTAAATTCTGGGATTTACATACATGAGACCCACCTTTCTTTTCTGTGGGTTTTAAAGTGACGTAAAGATCATGTCTTTAAAGCAGTTTTTAAAACGTTGTGATTATGAAATGAAACCCATTTATTTTATGATATATGGGTTATTTATGAAATGTTTGATGATGATATATGTGGATCACATGATAATAAAGTAAAATTTAAGGGTGCACCCTGATAGCGCTCCAATGCATTGGGTAATGATGTAACCACTAGAGATTACAATTTTCACGATACTTTGGTGAATAACCTTGGTAATTTTCAAATGACACCTTGGGGATGGACCTTGGTGATATGTTCATGATTGTCTATGTTAAATTATGTATCCAAATTTTAAAGTTATGAAAAATGTTATTTTTATTATGATATGCCTCCTTATTTCATTCTCATGCCTTAAAGTTCTTTTTTCATGACCTTATTTAAGTATCTCAAGTTCACATGTAAAATGTTTCTCTTGTTTTCCTTACTGGGCTTTTTGCTCACCCTTTCTTTTGATGTATGCTCCCAGGTTATGTGATGCAGTAATGAACCTAGGATTAACATGAGGAGAAGCCTTTAAAGTGTTTTAGAAGAATGTTCTATGTTTTCATGTTTAAAGTTCCTAGTTTCCAGGACACTAAACCTTAAAGATCCTCGGTTTTGTAAAATGTAATGAAAGTTTATGTGATAAAGAGGCGGGTTGTTATATGTAGAATAGATGTACCAATGTTTAATAACTATAAAAGGGGTGGATTGGGTATTAAATTGATTATCACTAGTGCATGATGAGTGAGCCAATGAATGCACATGAAATAGCCCAATTTTTGGTACTTTACATTTTTTATTATGTATTTTGATGTTTTATAATACTTGGGTTTAGTTTTAGGAGTTTCAGAATATTTTTAGAGTGTTTTATTAGGGGTTTTAGGGTGAATGGTTTGAGCATAGTTAGGGGAAACCATGCACTATCTATAAGAAACCATACAAGGAGGTTTTGTGAGTTACTCAGTAGGTGCATGGTTTATCTAAACCATACAGATTCCTTGGAGAAACCATGTGAAATGGGAGTTATTGGATGGTATCAGCGCATGGTTTTCTAAATAGTGTGGCCCAACTATGCAGTTTCTTAGGCAATTTCTAGTATCCTATGCATGATTAGCACAAGGTTTGACAAACCGTGCAACCAAACCACGTGACTTTCATTAAATGACCAAGAAATTAGATTTTAACTCAAATTTTCACCCTAGAAATCTCATTTCTATCATATTATCTTAGGATTCTAACTCATATTCTATCCTAGTAATCCTTTTCCATTACATTTGATCTGAAAGGAGATTTTGATGAATTAAAGTGTGTTGGATCTCTAGAATTGTCTGTAAGTCCTCATTCTTTCTTGTTATATTTATATTCTCTCATCTACTCACACCTAAAACATTATATTTAATCCTTTATGGATTTATCTATGATCCATGATGTGTTTTTATGAGATCTTGATTGGATATATTGAAGGAAAGGTGTTTTGTGCCTAGATATAGAGGTTTCTTAGCATCATACTTTAGTTTCATCACCCATTAAGAGGTAGTTGCATTCTATCTCTTCTCTATATATTATAAAACTTTAAGGATTAGTTTTTATTGAATTTTTTATTGGATTTTAAAAGGAAACATAGAATAACTCATTAAAGAAAACCCCTTTGTGTTATGATTTGGAAATATGGGAATTTAAGTAACATTTTTAAAACCACTTTGATTTATAATTTTAAATTATGGTTTTAAATTTATGGATTTGGTTAAATGAAAGGAAGTTATTTTATGAAATTTTTTAAAGGGAACAAATGGTTTATGTGGAGTTAATTGATATGTGATTTTGGAATACATGTTTGGTGTGAGTTTATTTGCATTGTAAATGACCCGAAATAAAGGGTGTGTTCTAATTAGGAACCTAGAGATTGGTCAACTTGTGATGACTTGGTGGATTGATGAGAAAAAATTATTGAGTATAGAACTATCACCTAAAATTCATGTGTTTGTGTGTGTGTTTGTGTGACAACATAGATGGGTATTACAATTATAAAGGAATGATGATCAAAGTGATTTAGTTTAAATGTTTTACTTAAACTATTTTAATGGATAAATTGTTCTTCTTTTAATTTAAACTGTTTTAAATTGAATAACTATTTTGATGTTTACCTTTTGATAAAAGTTATATTTTTAACTATGATCTAACATGTTCTTGTATTAGTGGCATGATTTTGGAATACTATTAGGGAAATCCCATAAGGTATGATTACTCATCCCCCATCATAAGTACTTTGGTGCATATAAAGATGTTATTTTTTATGAAACATGTAAAGGAAATGTCTCTTATTTCTCTAGTGGTGCATCATGATGCTTATTCCTCAGTTTGGTGATGGGATCTTGGAGTTCTCTCTTGGATTATTTTGAGTGATTCCATATTGGTTTTACTATGTTGTGTTGTACTTTGGTTTCCTTGTGTCATCTTTTATTACTTTGTCACTACTACATTTATGTTATTGTTTATTTGGATTTCATTTGAGTTGTATTGTTATTACTAATAAATCATATATTTGGTTTATTTGTTTGTGTTTTTTATTGATAGTTTGTTTTATTTTAAAGGGAAAATCATCCCCAATTTTTAGGTATGCCCATGGAATTTATTTCCAACATTTGGTGTCTTGGAGATGTCACCTAAGGTTTGTGGTACCTATGACTCAGCTCAAGCCAATGGGCTGGGTAGGGATGTTACAAAAGGCATCTGTATTGGTCGACCCTTCATCTTAGAATGGTAGTAAGGAGATAGAAATGTTATAACTTGAAATGTATAACATAAAATGATATAGCTAACCTATTTATGTTGAAATTCAAGTTATCAGGATGGTTTGGGTATAATAAGTGTTCTAAGACACTTTGAGGTGTGTTTTCATCTCATTATCATGGGTTTAGTTAATGAGTGTAGCATATCAGAAATTAGTAATGAGAGTTCCCACCAGGACTACATTTTTATCTTATCATTGATTTTTTTTGATTTTTTTTTCGAATGATTTATTTTTGAAACATTGGTATCTATCTCTCATTAGATATTCTATTCCTTTTTTCCTCTAGGTTTGGTTTTATTGGAATTTTTACACGGTGATTGTAATGGGTTCCCTCTTACCCCATTTTTCAAAAGTGGATATATTGTTTTCTTTTTAATAAAGGGGGACTGAAACTCAACCTGTTAAAAAAATTGTTTCTTTGATGACTTGAAATATTCTAAGCCTTCAGTTGATAGTGAGTGATGACTAAGTGGTGTTTTGTTCTAGTTATAGGAAATGGAATTAGGTAGATATTGAAAAACCTATAAGAAAAGGCTATAGAAAATGTGGGTGTACCTCGACCATAGGTGAACGAGTATATTTTTTAAATAAATGTGCAATATTTTCAACATATTGAAAAGGGAAATAAAACCAATGAATGAAGACAAGTGGATAATTACATGTTGTTTTGGAAATAGAATCCACTAATATTTTGGAGGGATTTAGAACCTAAAAAGGAAAAAGTTTGGAGCAATAGAATGAATCAAATTTTATTTACTTGGTACCCCAACTAAGCTAGAGGTCAAGTTAGTGGTATAGATGCTGGAGGATACTATATGAAAATGATAGGATTTAACATTCCAGGCTAAAGTTGAACAAGGATATATGTGGGTGGACTTTAAATAATTTCTAAATAAAAAATTCTATCCTCACACATTCAATATTTTATGAATAATGGATTTATTCTATCTAATTCAGGAGAATATATTAGTGATGGAATGTGAAGATAAGTTTATGAACTTTGTTGATTTTTCTCTAGAAGTAGCTATTAGTGTATCATTGAAGGCACACATCTTTGAGTATGGACTATGATAAAAGATTCATTATAAGATAGATTTCATCTATATTAAAAATTATACAGAGATGGTTAATAGATAGATGATAGTGGAAAGATATATCACTGAGAATAAAACTTGAGAACATATGTTTTTCTCCATGGGAACAATTGGTAACTCTAATACTAGGAGAAATAGGAAGAGGGGTACCTATTCTCAAGGAGGTGGAGCACCTAAAACTATGAATATGGGATCAGTTAATTTTAATCCATGACCTCAAAGAAAGTTATCATGTTACAAGTGTTACTATTATGATCATATAAAGATGGAATTCATGATGACTATGTGATAATGTCATAAATATGGATTTTTTTACATCTAGAATTTTATTGTATAGTGAATCCTAGGATAAATTATGGAAATAGATTGAACATTTCCCAGACTTCTTATACTCATACGGGTCAATTGAGACATAATGTTAATATTCATAAGAACTAAGTAACCCAAGGTGACTCTCATATCACATTGAAACCTCAATAGTCATCAAATCCATAAAAAAATTAATAAATAATTATTGGGCATATCTATTTAGTAGTTATATGGTGATGAGAAGATGATTATGGAGGATCAATTTGGTCCTTCTATGGTGTGAGGTACTCTTATTTTGAACTATACTCTCATGCAAGTTATGTTTGATACTAGTTCATCCCACTCTTTTATTGATTCTTATATTGTGAATATTATGGGGTTTCATATTGAAATAATACCTCATGTCTTGAAACTTCAAACACTCTCTACCAATTTAAAAAACAAGCCTTTAAGTGTGAAACATGTTCTAGAACTATCAATAAGGATGAATTTGTTTGGGATTTATCTATTATTGAGATTGACATCTTTGATGTGACTTTGAGAATGGATTTCTTAACATACTTCAAATCCAACATTAATTGAAATAATGGATTTGATGTTTATTTCACATCTTTATATGGTGTTCTGTATCTCTTTAAAGAGGATTTAGATGTGAATGAATGATGAGTAGGACCCCTAGTACCGATGATCAAGGATATCCCTTTCAAGTTGGTAACAGTTACTTTGGAAACTATTGATGCAACCCAACATGGATATTTTCCAACCTATTGGACCATTAAAGTGGATTCAGGTTATAAAATATTGAAACACATTTTCTCACAGTGGGATTTTAATTTCAGGCAAGGAATATGGATGAAATATCTTTATATGTTTGAATTTAAATTGATGTATACATTGGGAAAAAGAAATTATGTGGATGAATCATTGAGTATAAATTCATATAGTTAGATTTCTAAATAGACCTCAGATAAATAGAAGATAAAGAAATTAATTACTGTTATGCATATGGATTTTGCTGAGGAAGGTGATGTTGTAGTTTTATTTCCTATTTATCTTGTTCCTGATTTGATTGAGTAGGATAAATATGCTTAGACATCCAGTCCTGAATGTATAAAAATGAGTTCAAAACTCAATGGTGGGGAGACCATTTAGGGATGGATGCTAGATGGGAAATTTATGTTTCATTTTAGAGATCAAATTGTGGTTCCACCAACTTATTAGGAAGAACTCATTTTTTCCTACCACCACTCGATATGGGCTATTCATCCAGGAATTTAGAAGGTGTATAAGGCGATGAGAGAAATGTTTTTGTGGGCTATAATTAAGTGGAAAGTGGTGGATAATATATTGATATGCCTCACCTATCAATTGGTCAAAGAGGAGAACCAAAGTCTAGTTGGTATGTTTCAATCGTTACCTATACACATGTTGAAATGGGAACATATTATTATGGATTTTTTCATAGGTCTACCAAGAAAAATTTGGTAGCACAATTCCACATGGGTGATTGTGGATTGAATCACAAAGTCAGCTCAATTAACCCCTATTCCTGAATCCAACATTATGGAATACATGTCAAAAATCTACATTCATGACGTTTTAAATTTATATTATGTTCTAGTTTCAATTATATCTGACCATGAACCTTGTTTTACATCTCAATTTTATAAATCCTTGTAGTATTCCCTTGGAACCCAGTTGACCATGAGCACTTCTTATCATCCTCAAATGGGTGGACAATCAAAAAAGATAATCCAAACATTGAAAGACATGATTAGAGCTTGTATTATGTTTTTTTTCAGGCTCATGGGAGGATTATATACCATTAGTGGAGTTATAATACAATAAAATTAATCAAGACTTAATACATATACCTCCCTTTGAAGCTTTACATGGTCGTCCTTATTATTATCCACTTTTTTGGTTGGAAGTGGGTGAAACTTCACTTATCAGACCTAGCCTTATACATTATATAACATAGATGATTCAGATGATCCAAAAGAGAATGGTTATGGCTTAGAGTCATTAAAAATTGAATGTGTATCATCATCATTAACCATTATCATTTGATGTGGGTGATCATGTTTTCTTGAGAGTCTCTCTGAGGATAGGGTGTCATCATTTGGAAAACATGGTAAACTATCTTCTCACTACATTCTCCCATTTGAGACATTATAAAAAACTGGTGATACAAATTATCAATTGTATTTACCACCATGATTCATATCTTTGAACAATGTATTTAATTCATCTCTATTTAAGATGTATCAGCCTGATCCCAACCATGTGATTCAATGGCACCATGTTTATCTTGATTCTCATGCTACGTTGATTCACATCCCGATACAAATTCTAGATTGATAGGAGAATATCTTGAATGGGAAAATTATTGGTTTAGTATAAGTCTTATGGTAGTAAATTCAAATTTAGTAAGGGAAATGGGAATATTTGAAGGGAATGAAAGCAATGTGGCCTGAAATCTTCCAAAACAACTCTAGTCTCTAAATTTTTGATGATGGAAAGACCTATGGTGAGGAGAATGTAACACCCCTAGTTTCAGGTAATTTAATCCATTATTATGTATTTTGAAGTTATATAATACTTGGGTTGAGTTTTTAAGAGTTTATATATGATTTTGGAGTGTTTTGGAAGGTGTTTTAAGGTGAATAGTTTTAGAACAATTAGGGGAAACCATTCACTATTTCTAGTGAAAGCATGAAAGTATGTTTTGGGAGTCACTAGGAAGGTTCATGGTAGGTGTATGGTTTGGAAAAGAATATGTGGATTCCTAGAAAAAATCATGTGAAATGGGAGTGTTTGGATAGTAACAATGTATAGTTGGTGCATGGTTTTCTAAACCATGTAGTACAACCATGTGGAAACCTAGGTGTTTTTCAGTATCATGTGCATGGTTAGTATATGGTTTAACAAATTGTGAAGAATAACCATGTGATGGCCATTAAATAGTCTAGAAATTAGAGTTTAACTCATATTTTCACCCCAAAACTCTCATTTATATCCTATTCTCTTAGTCTATCAAACTCATATTCTCTCTAAGGAATCTTTGGTGATTACCTTTGATTCAAAAGGTGATTTTGATGAATCAAAATGCTTTGGATCTCTAAAATCAATGAAAAATCCTTGTTCTTGCTTGTTCTCTTTATATTCTACCATATCCTCTAACCCATAACATTAGATCTAATTTTTTATAGATATATATATATATATATAATCCATGATGCGGTTCTATGAGATATTGATTGTATATATTAAAGTAAAGGTGTTATGATCCCATATCTAGAGGTTTCTTAGTGTTGTTCTTTAGTTTCATCACCCATTGAGTGGTAGGAAACTTCTCTATATTCGACACATATTCTAGATCCGACTTAGTTTTTATTGAATATTTTTCAAGGATATACAAAGTAAATGTTAAATGATCTATTAAAGGAAACCCCTTTGTGTTATGATTTATAAATATGGGATTTGAGTGACATTTGGAAAACCCCATTGATTTTAAATTTTAAATTGTGGTTTTAAAATTATGGTTTTGGTTCAATGTAAGAGAGTTGTTTTATAAAATGGTTTAAATGGAATTAATGATTCATATAGAATGAATTAGTATATTATTTTAGCATACATGGATAGAATTAGTTCATTTTTATTAGACGTGACCCAGAATAAAGGGTGTGTTCTATTGGGGTACCTAGAGATTGGACACCTTATGATGAATTGGTGGATTAGTGAGAAAACTCTCATGAGTATGGAATTGTAACTTGACATGTATGTGTTCATGTGTGTGGGTTTTTGAGAAAAATTTATTGGTATACCGATTAGAAAGAAAGGATAAGAATAATTATTTAGTTCAAATGCTATACTTAAACTATTTTCTTATGGATAAATTGTTTTGATTTCAATTTAAATTATTTTAAATTGAATAACTATTTTGATGTTTCCCTTTTGATAAAATTTATATTTTAAACTATGAGATAATGTGTTCTTGTCCTAGTGGCATGATTTGGGATGTTTATTGGGGAAATCATACTATATATGATTATTCACCCCCTATATATGAACTTTTGTGGGTATGTAGATGTTATTCTTCATGAAATAGGTAAAATAAAGGTATTGTATATATCTAGTGGCCTAAACCAACTCTTATTACTCATTTTGGTTTTTGGAGCTTGGATTTCTATCATAGAGACTTTGGAGTGATTCCACATTGGTTTTACTACATTTTGACGTCATTTGATTTATTTGTGTCATCTTTTATTACTTTGTTGATACTACTTTGATGTTTTTTATTTGGATTTCATTTGAGTTTTATTATTATTAGTAATGAATCATATAGTTGGTTTGGTTGTTTTTATTTTTTCTTAATATGTTGTTTTGTTTTAATGAAAAAATAATACCCCAATGTTTAGGTATTACCTTGTCATTTATTTATAGGCTTTAGTGTATTGTGGATTTCACCTAAGGTTAGTGAAACCTCTAACCCAAATCAAGAAAATGGGTTGAGTAAGGATATTACAAATGGTATAAGTCTTGTTCAATCCATTATCGTAGAATGGTAGCAAGGATATAAGAATGTCATAACTTGAAATGTATAGAATAAAAAGATGTGAGTTGACTCTTTATATATAACTTCATGATAAATGGGTATTTTGGGTACAAAAAGAGTTCTAAGACACTTTTATATGTATTGACATCTCATCGTCACGGGTTTAGCCAATGTGTGTATCATATCAAGCATTATTAATGAAACTTCCCACTAGGATTTCATTATTCATCTTATGTTTGTTAATTTTTGGAAAATGATCAAATGGTTTATTTTTGAAGTTATAATGATTGTTTATTTGATAACTTGATAATTTTTAAGTCTTCAGTTGCTAGTGAGTTATGAATAAGTGGTGTTTTGTTTAGAAAATTGAACTGAGTCAATGTCATAGAAACCCACCGTAAGTGGATGCACATGAGACATAGGTGAACTAACAATTCATTCAGAGTGTTTTGAAAGTTTTTTTATCCATTGAAAAGTGAAATCGAACTAATGAACCAAGATAAGTCAATAATTCCATGAAATTTTAGAAATAAAATCCACTAATCTTTTGAGGGTATTCAGAACCTGAAAAGGTTGAAGTGTGTTTCAATAGAATGAATTATATTTTCAATTTACTTAGTACCTCAACTAAGCTAAATGTCAAGTTAGCGGTATTTATACTGGAGGATCTTACACACTGATAGTGGGATTTAGATTCCCAAGATAAATTAGACTATGGTATTACGTGGAATAAATTTGAAAAATTGTTCAACAATTTTTTTTATCGTCACACCTTCAAGATCACCTAAATGATGGATTTATTTAGTATAAGGTAAGATAATCTACTAGTGATGGAATATTTAGCAAATTGTATTAAATTAGTTTGTTTCTTTTTTTCTAAAAGTAGCTTCTTGTGCATCCTGAAAGGAAAACATATTTGAGTCTTGGATGCGACTGGAGATTCATTCTAAGATAGATATCCTTTGTATCATAGATTATATAGAGATTAATAATAGGGAATTAGTAGAAGAAATATATATAACTGGGAATCCAACTAGAGGATGTATGTTTGTCTCCATGGGAACAAGTGGGAACTCTAATGATAGGAATAAGATGAAGAGGGATACCTATTATTAAAGAGGTGGAACACCTCAAACTTATACTATGAGATAATTTAATCTTCCTTCATAACCTGAAATCAAGTTGTGATGTTACCACTGTGGATCTTATGAGCATATCTAGTAGGAATGAATGATTCTTATGTGGGAGTGTCACAATTGTGGTATGTTGGGACATATGAAATGTTACTGTATGGTGAATCTGAGTGTAAATGATTTCAATGGATTGGACATGTCCTAGAATTAATATGCTCATATGAGTCAATTAAGACACAATGATAATCATTTTCAAAACTGAGAAACACAAGGTGAATCTTATAGCACATTGACACCTCAACTTCCATCAAAACCACAATATATAAATAAAGAATTGTTGGGTGAACCTATTAAGAAGATTATGATGTTGATAATATGACTATATAGGATCAATATGGTCCTTCGATGGTGTGGGGTACTATTATTTTAAACTCTAGTCTCATGCATGTTCTATTTGATACTAGTGAATCCCACACATTTATTTCTGATTGTGTTGTGAATCTTATAAGGTTACATGTCAAAATGACGTCTTGTGTCTTGAAACTTAAAATGCATACCGACCAATGGGAATGTCAAGAATTTAAGTGTGAAGTTTGTTCTATAACTATTAATGAGGATTAATTGATTTGAGTTTTCTCTTTTCTTGATATGGACATATTTGACATTATTTTTGGAATGGATTAATTAAAATCCTTTAAGGATCACATTGGATGTTATGATCAAAATTTTAGTTTCACATCTCAAGATGGTGTTCAAAATATCTTCAAAGGGGATTGGGATATGAATGAAAGCAGATCAAGACCCTTGGCACTAGTGGTAAAGATTATCTATTACCAATTGACAATAGTTACTTTGACAACTGCTGATGCAACCAAGTATAGATATTTTTCAACCGTCTTAAATCACTAAAGAGGTTTTGGATCATAAATTATTGAAATATATATCCTCAAAACATTATGTGAATTTAAGGCAATGAAGTTGGATGGAATATCTTTAGATTTTTGACTTTGACTTGAAGTACACACCAGGAAAAGGAAATTTCATGGATGATGCATTGAGTATAAAATCATATTGTCAGATCACTAAAGATAATTTAGATTAGTGGTAGAAAATGATAGTGATAGATTATATACATCTAGATTATTCCAAGAAAGGTGATGTTACCATTTTATTTTTTGTTTTTATTATTTATGATTTGATTGATAAAGTTAAGTATACTTAGAAATATAATTCTTAATATATAACAATGAAGCCGAAACTCAATGGTGGGGATACCATTAAGGGATGGACACTATATGGGAGATATATGTTGTGTTTTAGAGATCATATTTTAGTTTTTAAAACTTATTAGGAATATATAATTTATTCTTACAACCACTCGGGATGGGGTTTTCATATTGTAATTTATAAGATGTATAAGGCAATGAGAGAAAAAATTTGGTGGTCTCACATGAAGTGGAAAGTGGTGAAGTATATCTTGAGATACCTCACCTGTCAATAGGTCAAGCTAGAGAATCAATAACCAGTTGGTATGTTATAATCTTTACCGATACCCATGTGGAAATGGGAGAAAATAACTATGATTTTTTTCATAGGTCTACCAAGAATTGTTCAGAAACATGCTTCATATGAATTATAGTGTATTGGACCACTTCATCCCTATTCATGAATCTAATATGGTGGAATAATTTTCAAATATTTACATTCATGAATTTATAAAGTTCTATGGTGTACCTATTTTAATTATGTCTAACCAAGACCCTAAGTTTATATCTTGATTTTGAAAATCCCTACAACAAGCCCTTAGAACTCAATTTACCATGAACAAAACTTATCATAAACAAATAGATTTAAATTACGAATATATGATCCAAATTTTGGAAGGAAAACTAAATGCTTACATTATAGATTTTAGAGGATCATGAGAGGATCATATTTTTTTAGTGGATTTATTATATAATAACAATTATCTAAACTCGATACATACAAAAATATTTGAAGCTTTGTATGGTCATCCTTATCATTATACACTTTTTTGGGTGGAATCAGGTTAGAATTAACTTATCATACCTAGCCTAGTACATATGATGATAGAGAAGATTCAGATGACCATGAAGAGAATGAAGATATCTCATAGCCTTAAAAAATCATATTAGGATTGTCATTATCATCTATTATCATTTAATTTAGGTGATCATATTTTCTTGATAGTCTCTATAAGGCTACAAAATCATCATTTGAAAAAAAGTAAACTATCTCCTTTGTACATTAACCCTTTTGAGACTCTTGAACTAATTGGTTATGTGGACTATATTGATTAATGTTATGATACAAATTGTGGATACTAAAGAGAATCTATTTCAGGGGAAAATATCAGTTTAGGATGATTATTATGGAAACATGTTCATGTTATTCAGAGACCAAATTCACTAAGACTAAATAGGGGAGGTGAATTAAGTTCTTAAAAAATATTACTTGGATTAAAACCATGCTCTTTGGAGGTATGATAAGATATAGTATTCTCTTAATAGAATAAATAAGTGGAAATAAAACAATAAGAGAAAGATTAGATGAAAGAGATTTATAGTGGTTCAAGGAATAGAAATCCCCAGTTCCACTCCACAAATGCTTATCTATTAGAGTGTGGTGATTTTCACTAGACCAATCCACTTATCAGGGACTTGGAATAATTTTACTAGGAATTTCATGACCGAGTGAAAGTAGTCAAATACTTATTACAATACAAAGAGATTTTATCAGGCTCCAACAAGGCTTTATAAACACCATCCTTCAAGTTTATTTTTTTAGGAACCTTCACAATGAGAGAGAGAATAAAATAGAGAGTTTAGAAATGAAGCTCATAGTTGTAAGATACAAATGATAGAAGAGAAGAAATCTCTAAGATAGAATATAATAAAGAAATTAAGCTCAAGGAGAGTCTTCTAAAACGCAACATTGATGATCTTGATATCAAAAATATAGAAATTGAAGCTTTCTCTTCTTCTTTTTCATATAATAGAGAAGTACACAAAGCTTTGAGAGAGTAAGATAGAGAGTGAAAGCACTTTCATATATTATTTTTATATATTCTCTATTTTTCACTTATTTTATACCATTAAAATACATGAAAATATTATCTTTTAATTTTACAAAATCATATACATAAAATATACTCTTGGAATTAAATTCCATATGTCCTTTTCTTCAAAATACATTAGCATCAGGATTGAGCATTAAATTATCCATGTACTCTTTTCTTCTCTCGATACCTGTATCCTTTTTATATTCAATTATACTAAAATAAGGAAATTCAATATTCAATTCATGCATGAGAAAATTAATTTCCACTGAAAGTACACCAATTGTAATAAATAACATGTTTTATAAAGACATAGCTGATTTTGGATCACCACATAGTCAAATTCCACTCATTTGAATTCATGTAGCCGAATTGTTTGATGTAGACAATTTATCATGTAGGTGATTCATCGACATAGGTGATTTCCATGTAGCTATTTTTGAAATGTAATCATTTTAAATATGTTAAATCTTCATGTATCTAATTTTCCATACATAGAAAAATTTCAGAATACTTTGTGAATTTACAGAACTAACAAAAAAATGTATTAAATAATGATAAAAACCTAATGAATACACTTTAATTTTGTTTATTAACATATGAAAGGGTATCTGATATTATAAAAATAGAAATTACATGGGATATGTAGGAACAAAATTGGTAGTACAACAATCACCCCCTTTTTGATGATCATAAAACCCATTAATTAATAAACATGAACTTTTAAATGATTTAAAGGATTTTGTAGAAAATATATGAAATATAATTATTACTTTTAAAATGTTCTGTTTATCCTTTCTTCTCTAACTTAGTGAAACAATTCTACCCATACGGTGACTTCTCCCTATTGGGTAAAATTTTCCCCCTTTTGTGTCATTAAAAGAAAATGATAAGGATAGAAAAACGCTTTTTATTTATCACTTAGAGTGATGAAATATTTAAGAATAATGCTAAAAATGAATGAGAATTATGGAAATACTGAATTTCAGAAATTTAAAAAAAAATAAAACATTCAAGAAAATAAATAAATAAATAAAAAATTAAATGAAAATAATCAATAATAAACATTCATGAAATGGATGAATAAGAATTTCATTAAGTATTAATTCTTGTACAAAAATATATCTCCCAAAACCCACTAAATTACATACACACACACTAGTTAGAAGACTTGAGTTTATGGATTAGGTCAAATTGAGATGGAGGTTTGGGTGGATGCTTCTTAAATGTAGGACAAGAATGAGAGGTAGAAGGAGGGTCCATCACTAGTAGAAACACTGCTCAACCAATCTATATGGAAGAACTTTCTTCAATCCCAACTACAGATCTTTTTATGGGTCTCTGAGTAGGGGTTCTAAGAACCATTTCAAGATTCCTTAAATTTATACTGAAATTAGAGGAACCTATAGGGATAAAGTTAAAATTCTTTAGAGGTCTCTAAGGTGAAATTTGTTGTCTAGATCGTTCAACAGGTAAGACAACATCAACCTTGGATCGCTATTTTCTATAAATTGAGGCTAGATAAAAAACAAAAACTACTATTTTCTTAGTACCTATAAAGGTATCTTGAGGTTCTTGTTTAATAATTCTTATACCTCTGAATAAAATAGAGTATATTAACACATATCAATCCTTTTAATGATACCTAGCTTGTAGAAATATAATATGTTAGTGAATGCATGTCTGTACATATGAAAAATGGATGATAGACTATTATTCAGTATACCTTTAAAATATTCAAGCTTCCCAGCATAAAAAATACTAGGGGCACCAATAATGGATGAAGAATGAGAACTAGAGGGAATTATGGGAGGTTCTATATACAACCTTTCCTAAATTCCATCATACAAGACTTTCAAACCGATCAATCTTCCTTCCAAATATGTCAACTTATGATCCAAATTGGTTAGTTGTTCTACTAGAACTTGATCTACCTCCTGAACAATACTAGAAGGAGCCTGAGGAACTGAGGTACCAACCACAGTAGGTACAACAGGAGTATGTACAAAAAGGGAAGTAACATTTGGTTGTATTAATGGGATAATCATTATAGGCTTATATACAATAATCTCTCTTCATGTAGAAGAATCTAGAATATATAAAGTTTCCTCAAACTTAGAGGAACTGAAATCCTCCTTTGATGACAATGTTAGAATATCTTTTACTCCTTCATGAATTTTGAAAAATATATAAGAAATACTATGATGGGATCTTTTAATCATACTAATAGAATAAGAGACCATATCTCTCACTTTCTTGGTCACTCCTAAGGTATATTCTACTTGACTAACAAGAGATTATTAATGGTGGGAAATCATGTTATCTAGAGATAAATTAGTCCCAAGACCTGATTTTAAGATATATTATTTGGTCTCCTAAAATTTAGCTAAGAGATCCCTTTTGAACTATTCAATAAGGACAAGAGTGAGTAGCCCATACTAAAAATATTGGATATAAGAATCTACTAAATTTAAAAATGTAAACACTTGATCAAACCAATAGACACAGAATCTATAAAGATAGATTGTGTGGTTGTTGGTTTAAACCTCTTAAGGAATTCTAACTGAGATACTACTACACTCTTCAGAGTTTGTATTCTCTCTTTTATCTCAGTCTTGAAACTCTAAATTTCTTCAATATCTTATACTGAAAGATATGATTGAACAAGAGAAATATTTTAACCATATCTATTTGATATTTCACAACCACTCATAGTTTATTGGTCTTATATTTGGTTTCATAGATTTCCTTAAGTTCACTCATTTGAGTTCTCACTTACTCAAATTATTTATCACTTATCCTAGAGGAAACATTTTACACAGGCTGAACATGATAGATATTTTGATCAAGTATTTTTGAGTGGTCATGATCCCAATCAACTTGTAAAAATCAACTTTAGAATTTGAATTTTCCTTCAATATTATGATTTTACATTTAGAGGATATCAGATCATTTTTCAACCCATCATAATATACTATGAGATTATCAAATTTATCCATAATAGTAGAGGCAGAGGTTTTCATATAATAACTTTCATAACTCTTACTAAAGGAAGGTAAATCCTTATGCACATGGTGAGGTGAAGGAACAACCTCAGTATAATGATAAAGAACTCCACTTTATTTTAATATTGTATCCCTAACTATATCTCTTTGAGAAGGTGATACAAGGGTGACTGGATCAGATATATTATGCTCAACATCAAATTCTACTTTTCCTTTATATATTTTTACACTTAGCATAGGTTCAACTAGACTCTCTACCCAAGCTACATAAACTAAATCAATAGTTGGCTCAATATGTTGAACTAATTTTACATATATAGAAACTTATCTTCCTAGATCTGGACTGATTCTTCTATAACATGTCAAATATTTGGTAATTGAGGTTCAATCCTTTCAACTAATGACACCTAAAACTCCCTAGAAGGAACCATCTCAATAGGTATTGCATACCTAGGTGTTGAAGTTTGGGATGCCTCCCCAAAGTTGATACAGGAGGTGGTATAACCACCTAATATACACCTTCCTATTTAACAAACCTTAATGAGTCTGAATTATAATAACAATGGTAGCTAAATTTCTTTAAGATCACTGCTGAAAAAGTATTTATTTTGTGAAATTTTAAAGCTTCTACCTTATTCTAGTCCACTTCCTTCTTCTTTAACATAAGAGGGATGAGCCTTCCATAGGGATAATAATTCAACTTCCCTTTTACTTGATAGAAATGATGCAGAAAATGAACCATATACCTTGGAAGATTCCTCTTCATATGGATGATCATGATATATAAGACATAATATCCTAAAATAACTCCTTCTCCATTTCACTAGATCTATAGGAAATCCCATTCTGAATGAAATCATAGAGGGAAATCTATTCATCTTCCAAGTATTTTATAGCTTTCTTCTCAAAAGAAGAGGTTCCAAAAAAGAACTTGAAAACATTAGTTGTTCCCAATAAACTCAAAAAAACTATATTTTGGCTAAAGATAAACTATCCCACTCAAGGATAGTGAAATAATTCATCCATTTCAATTGAAGAAATGATCATGAATTTACCATGCTTGTTTGATGATAGAACATACACTGCTTCAATGAACTAGAATTGAAAATTCCTAATGAACTCATTAAAAAATTACTTAAATAGGAAAAAATGATTCTTCTTATAAAAAAATAACTCAAATCCTCGAAACTGAAATAATTTCATCTGAAATTTTTTGTTTTTTTTAGCCATGTCATATCTATGGATTTTCCAGATAATACTATGTGTGGCACACCAGCCAACATTGATTTCTTGGAATAAATAGAACCAAGATCATCTAATTTATTATAATTTTCCATTTCATAAGGTCATTAGAAGGTTTAGAGAGAAACAAGATAGATAAAGGAGAAAAAGGGTAATGGTTCAGATTCTAGAGGAAGTAATGTAGGCAAAGGGTGAAAGAGTCGAGGTTAGATTTAGGCTCTTAGGTCATTTAATTGATTCTAAAAAGGGTTACATACCTGATTTAGGATTTATGTTTAATTATGATATAAAATAAATAAATAAATACACACTAAAAAGATATTTAAATAAGTAATAAATTTTACAAGGCATTTAAACAATTAAGAAACCAACAGTAAATACTAGAAATATAACATAATTTTGATGAAATAAATTGAACTAATCCAAAAAAATTTAAATTAAAATGATATTGATTATTTGTTAATAAAATAAAAATGTTCATATCAAGTGGATTTGTAAAAATAATTGATAATTTATCTTTTTTATAGATTAATTTAAGAGTGATATATCTTTTTTGAGCACAATCTCTCAATAAATGATTCCTTAGGTCTATTTGCTTTATTCTAGACTAATTTATTGGATTCTTAGAAATGTTGATAGCACCAATGTTATCAAATTTTATTTATACTTGATTATAATTAAAACCAAAATCTATTAAGGCATGTTTCAACCACAAAACATGGGAATAACAACTTCTTGTATGAATGTACTCTACTTCAGCATTATATAATTCAACTGAGTGTTGTTTCTTACTAGACCATAATACTAGGTATTTTCCTAGAAAATGGAAGGTTCATAATGTGATATTCCTATATAGTCTAAAATAATCAAATTCAGCATTAGAATATTAATTCAAATTAATATTATAAATTTTTTGAAATAGTAAGGAAAGAGAAATTGTTCTTTTTAAATACCTTAAAATTATTTCGACAACCTTAAAATGATATTCCTTGGTATTTTCTTGGAATATAGCACATAATCATACTAAAAAAATAATTTCTTGTCTACTAGTATTCAAATATAGTAGACTCCCAATTATTCCTCTATAAATATTATTTCCAACTGGTTTTCCAACTTCATCCACATAAATATTTTCATTAGAAATCATAGGAGTTTTATGTACTTTACTATTTTCAAGTCAATTTTTTAATCAAGTCAATTATATATTTACTTTGATTAATCACATTACTAAACCCTTTTTGATAAATTTGAAAACCTATAATATAATTTAACTCACCATCATTCTCATTTCATATTCTTTTTGCATGATTTTTTAAAATTCATTACACAATTTTTTGTTTATTGAACCAAAAATTACATCATTAACATATATATGAACTAAAAAAATATCTAAAGATGAATTTTTCTTAAAAATAGAAGGATATTACACTCCCACTAAAAATAAATTTTATAAAATAAAATAACTTAAACATTCATACCAATATTTAGGTGTTTCATTAAGGACATAAAGATATTTGGTAAGTTTGAAAACTGAATTTGGAAAATGTGGATTTTAAAAACCAGGAGGTTGTTCAACATAAAATTCCACCATAAGAATTTTTTTAAAAAAATCATATTTTACATCCATATAATATAATTTGAAATTAATGTGTGATTAATATTCTAGGAGAATTATAATGGATTCTAATATAGATATGGGTGCAAAGGTCTCTTCATAACCTATACCTTCCTCTTGGTTTTACCCATTAGCCACTAGTTTAGCCTTATTCCTTGTGATCACACCATGATCATACTATTTATTCCTAAAAACCCATTTTTTCCTATAAAAAGATAGTAATATGGTATATTAACTAATTTACATACATTATTCCTCTTAAACAAATTTAATTCTTCTTTCATCGCTAAAAACCAATTCTCATCAAATAATGATTCTTTTATAGTATTAGGTTTTAGTTGATATAGAAAGGTAGAAAATTTTACAAGGTTTCCTGCACTACTTCTAGTCATAATTACTTCATCTATGCTTACTATAACTATTTCTAATGGATTATTTTTAAAGGTTCTTGTCTATATATGAATCACACATTTTAGTTTACTAGTATCCATCCTTCCAAGTTTTGGGTCACTAAAATAAAATTCCAAATCATTTTCGTTTTTATTATCAAATAATGGTTTATGTATCATGTTTTCAAAAGAATTTGTTAGATCATCAACTTGAGTCATTTTGTGATCAAAATGATAACTTTTATCAAATTTCACATGATTTTATTCTTTAACAATATTTGACCTTTTTGTTGAAAACTCTATTTTCCTTGGAAGTAGTATAATAGTCAAGGAATATTCTTTCATCATCATTTGGATTGAATTTTCCAAGATTATTCTTAGTGTTTAGAATGTAAAATTTTCATGTAAATACATTAAATTATCCAACTTTTTCATTTATATTGTTCTATAGATCATAAGTTTTTTCTTTAAAATATGTATAATTATAACTCTTTTTATGACATAACATTCTTTATTTACAACCTTAATGAAAAAATGATTAAGAAAGTTATATTCACATAACATTGTTATAACACTTTCTTGTAATATTTTATTCCTCCTTTCAGTAACACCATTTTGTTGAGGTGTCCTAGGGGTAGAAAAAATATCTTTGATACCATGTTTTGAACAATACTAATTGAACTCAGTTTTCAAATTCTTCACCATGGCCACTTCTCAAATAAATAATTCTAGAATAATTATCTTTTTGAACCAATTTATTGAAATTTATAAAAACTGAAAATGCTTCACTCTTTACACCTTAAAAGAAAAACCAAGTAAATATAGAAAAATAATCAAACAACACATAATTTTTTTCCTCTTTGGATTGCAGTTATAGATAACCCAAAAAAATCCATGTGAATAAGTTCTAGGGGTCTATAAGTAGAAACTCCTTTAATTGGTTTAAATGATTACTTATGTTGCTTTCCCATTTTTCAATCATCACATAATCTATTTTTATTCAATTTAAGTTGATGTAAATATGAATATAAATTTATTTTGGATAATTTTATTAATGAATAGATTTTACATTATCCTAGTCTTCTATACCAAATACAAGTTTCATTTGTTCCAAAATTTCAACATTTCAATTTTTTTCTACTCAAAGAATTGAGATATAAGGTATAGGGTGACTTAAATTTAATAATTGTAACTTCTAAAATAGAATATGAATTGTTAATAAAATATAAAAAATAAACTTCATCAAAAAGTTGAAAAATACTTATCATATTATTATTAAATACTTCCATATAAATCAAATTTTTTATTGGGACTAAACCTGGATTACCAATTGATCTAACTACCATAATATTTCCTTAGTCATTTTCACCAAAAGTGACATAGACTACTTTAATTTTTGATAAGGATTAGAAATTAAATAAATTTCCACTCATATTTCTTGAGAATCCACTATCTATATACCATTTACCATTAATGAACTTGGACCTTTTTCCCTATAAAGACAAATCAAACAAGAAATTGTTTTAGTACCCATATTATCTTGGGTCTAACAATATTTGTAACTAAATATTTAGGAACCCAAATCTTTTTATGCTATACAGAAAATCCAGAAATAAATTTTAATTTTTTTTGAAAGAAAAGCATGTTTGATTCCATATAATTTAGTATTTCTAAAAATAAAATTATTAGCATAGTTCATTAATTTTACAAAAGAAAAAAGTAAAACTAGAGAGGTTTTTATTCTTAGAACTAGGCAGAAAATAATTTTTATAAATATTTGGTTTCTCACATTTGATTCCTATTCCAAATTTACTTTTCTAAACTTTATTGTTTCTAATACTTTTTTTCAAGTAATTTTAACATTTTATGAGAAAACTTATAGTATCTTTAAGATCTTGAATTTATTTATGAAGATTTTAAATTTTTTTACCATGTTCAATACAAGATGCAATATAATTTTCTATCCTGGTATTCAGATATAAGGTTTATTTATTTAAGTCCTATTTTTAAATTACAACATTATCATAGGTCTTTTTGAGAGTTTTTATAAGATTTCATGTTTAGTTTCAAGCGTGTTACAATATTAATTTAATTACTCAAAATAAATGTTTTAATTTTCTGAATCATATTAATTTTTAGAAGAATAAAAAGAATGTATGTAATCTAAGTATGCCATAAAGTACATATTATCCTTTGGATTAGAAATTTCAGATTCTAAATCTGAATAATTATCTTCACTAGAGTATTCAGAAGCACTCCATATAGATTTCACGGCTTTCTTGTATTTTTTTTATGATATCCAACATTCTTGAAATTTTATTTGTCATATTTCTTTTGTCTTGAAATTAGGGGTAGTTTGTCTGTATGTGAATGAGATTCTTACACTCATAGCATCTGACTTCTTTAGAATAACCCTCATGATTATTATACTTATTAAAGAGTTTTCATAAACTTATTCTCTTGTTATAGAAATTTTTGGAATTTCTTTAAAACTGTATAAGTTCATAATTTTCTATCGATTTTATTGAGGTATTTGATTCACTAGATGATTCAGAAATTTATATATTATTATCATTCTTGTCATATTTAGAATTAAAAACCTTCAATTCAACATTTTCCTTCTTAATAATTACATGTTCTCTCACTTCAACTTCCATCTCATACTCATAAATCATCATAGTTAAAATAATATATTTTTGTTGAAATATTTAATAGTTGTATATTTCCTAATGGAAGCTGAGATTACACTCTACTTGGATGGTAGCATTGTGATAACTTTCAATGATTGATTAGATTTTGGAATTGGTTCTCTAAGAGAAGAAAAATTATTTATAATCTCTGTCAACATCCTTTCATTTGAGTTATGGTTTCACTATCAATCACCCTAAACATGTAAAATTTCAACTAGGTAGTATTTTATTTGAGCTATAATTTATTATCAACACCTTAATAAGAAACTAATATAGTAGTCCACATCTCATATGATTTTCACATTTTGAAACTCGTTTGAACTCATCAGGACCTAGTCCATATATTATATCATTCATAGATTTTGAGTTTAGATTATAATATCCTTAAAAATTTGCATCCCACTTATTTAGTTATTCTTTATGAATATTATAAGGCTTCACAAATTTCAAATAAAACTTTAAACCAATGTTATTTAAGTATATTATCACATGTGCCTCCCAACAACCATGTTATTCATAATTGAAGTTGGGAGATATTACCATAGAAACACCTTATCCATTATCAAACATAATAGCTATTTTCAAGATGAAATTAATACTTCAACATTAAAAATATGAGAACTCAAAGTTAAATTCCTTTGATACCAATTTTTTTGGAGAACAGTTTCACTAAGAATCAGGACGGGGGTGAATTGAGTTATTAAAAAAATATTTCTTCGATTGAAACCACTCTCTTTAAAGGTATGATAAGATCCAATATTATTTTAACACAAGAAATTAATAGAAATAAAATCCTCAATAAAAATATTAAACATAATATATTTATAGTGGTTTTGGGAACAAAAATCCTCCATTACACTCAACCAATGATCAACTCTTAGAGTTTAGTGTTTTTCACTAGTCCAGTTCTTTTACCAAGGATTTTCAGTCCTTTTCCTAGGGATTACACAATTGAGTGTAAGTAGCTGACATGTGGTACAATACCAAGAGATCATTCTAGGCTACAACAAGTATTTAAAAATACCATTATTTAATGTTATTTGCCCAAGAATTTTCATAGTGATAGAGAGAATAAAGGAGAGTTTTTACAAATGACACCAACAGTTGTAAGATACAACTGACAAAAGAAAAGAAATATCTAGGAGATAATATAATAAATAAATAGAACTAGAGGGGGTATTCTAAAATATATCAATGATGATCTTGATAGTGTAATTATATAACTTGAATCTTTCTTTTATTCTTTTTCATAGAACAAAGCATCACATAGAGATTTGAGAGTGGGAGAGAGAGAGTATATGTGATTTATTCTATTATTTTTATATATTATTTGTATTTAAATTATTTTCTACCATGATAATACATGAAAAAAATTCTCTTTTAATTTCAAAAAATCACATCTATAAAATCTGGTATTGGAATTAAAATTTAGATTTCATTTTCTTTAAAATATCTTAGCAACAAGACTGAACATTAAATTATATTTGTACATTTTCTTCTCTCAGTACTTATAACCTTTTTATAATCAATTTTTCCAAAATGAGGTAATAAAATATTTAATTCATGTATGGAAGCATTAATTTCAACTTAAAGTACACCAATAATAATAAATAACAGGTTTTAGAAATATGTAGCCGATTATGGATCACCATTTAAAAGAATTCAACTTATTCGAATTCACATAGGCAAATTGATCAACTTATCCGATTTATCATGTAGAAAATTCATCAACATAAGTGATTTTTAGGTATCTAATTTCAGTATATAGACATTTTATATAGGAAAAATCTTATTATATCAAATTTTCTATACTTAGTAAAATTTCAACAAATTTCCATAATTTCCAGAACCGAAAGAAACATTTCTTAAATTTTGATTTAACCTAATGAAAACACTTAAAAAAACATTAGTAACATATGAAAGGGTACTTGATATCATAAAAACATAAATTACATGGGATATTTTGGAATGAAATTAGTAATATAATAGTTCAAATTCAGGAAGATACATGAGAATATGAGAAGAAAATGAAAGAAAAGTGGCCCGAGCTCTTCCAAAATAATGCGAGTCTCTAAATTTATAAGGATGGAAAGAACAATGTTAGGGAGAATATAAAACCATAGTTTCATGTAATTTACCCTATTATTATGTATTTTTAAGTTATATAATAATTAGGTTGAGTTTGAGAGTTTGTGGATGTTTTTGGAGTGTTTTGGAAGGGTTTTTAAGGGTGTACAATTTAAGAATAATTAGTGGAAACCATAAAATATATCCTAGAAACCATGAAAAGAGATTTTAGGAGTAACTGGGTAGGAACATGGTTTTTCCAAACCATACAGATTCATTAGAGAAACCATGTGAAATGGGAGTGTTTAGATAGTAGCAGTGCATGATTTTTTAAACCATGCAACACAACTTTACGGTTCCTTGGGTGATGTCTAGTAGCATGTTGATGGATAAAACATGGTTTGGAAAAACATTCACCATGACCATGTGACATGAATTTAATAATAAAACAAATTATATTTTAACTCCAATTTTTACCCCAAAACTCTAATTTCTCTCCAATTCTCTTAGAATCTCAAACTCCTCTTCTATCCTATACATCCTTAGTGATTCCCTTTTATCTAAAAGGTGATTTTTATAAATCAATGTGTGTTGGATATCTTGAATAGATGGTAAGTCCTCATTCTTTCTTATTCTAATTAGAACCTCTCATCTCCTCTCACCCAGAATATTTGATCTAATTTGTTATAGATTGATCTATTATCCATGATGTGTTTTGATGAGATATTTATTGGATCTATTGAAGGAAATGTGTTTTGAGAAAAAATCTATAGGTTTCTTGGTGTTTTTCTTTGGTTTCATCACTCATTGATAGGTATGTGGATTCTTTCTCTTATCCACTTATTCTAGAACATAAAGGCTTTGTTTTTATTGAATGTTTTGATTATATTTACAAAGGAACCATTCAATTATTTCTTAAAGAAACCCCCTTTTGGTTATGATATGTAAATATGGGAATTTGAGTGACATTTAGAAAACCCCTTTGATTTATAATTTTATATTATTATTTTAAAATTATGGTTTTGGTTCAATGAAAGTAAGTTATTTTAGGAAATTTTTAAAAGTAAAAATTGTTTTATGTGGAATAAATTGATATGGTATTTTGGTATACATGATCGGTGTGAGTTCTTTTTTATTAGAAGTGACCATGAATATGGGGAATGTTCCATTGGGGAACTTGGAGATTGGTTACCTTGTGATGAATTGCTGGATTGCTGAGAAACTACTTATGAGTATGGAACTATCACTCAACAGGCATGTGTGTGTAGAAGTGTGTGAGAAACATGGATGAGTATGAAAATTGGAAAGGAAGGATGAGAAAAGTTATTTATTTCAAATTATATACTTAAACTATTTTCTTATAGATAAATTTTTATAATTTAAATTTAAAATATTTTAAATTTAATAACTATTTTGATGCTTTCCTTTAAATAAAATTATGTTTTAAATTATGAGCTAACATGTTTTTTTCAATGTTGTGTGAGTTGGAAAGTTTTTTGGGAAAATTCTATTGGGTATGATTACTCACTATAATATATTCAATTTGGTGTGTATAAAGATGTTATTATTTGTGACATAAGTTAAGAAAGTATCTCATATTTCTCTGGTGGGAAATCATAATTCTTATTACTCAGTTTAGTTCTTGGAAATTTATTTTCTCTCTTGTGGTCTTAGGAGTGATTCCACATTTGTGTTACTATGTTGGTATTTCCTTTGGTTTATTTATTTTTTATTTTATTATTTTTTCACCACAAAATTTTTGTTGTTATTTATTTTTATTTCATTTTAGTTTTATTTTTGTTCATTATGCATCATATAGTTTGTTTTTTTAATTTGTCTTGACATATTGTTTCATTTTAATTGGAAAATCATTCCCCATTGTTTAGGTATTCCCTTGGAATTTATTTCCAACCATTGGTATCTTGGGGATGTCATATAAGGTTAGTGAAACCTCCAAATGGATCAAGACAATGGGTTGGGTGGGGATATTACAACATACCAAGATAGACACTCTTGAGGGTATATGATTGGGTTAATTCACATTTTCTTTACGAATGATTATAAAGGATTTGAATAGATAATGATCATAGATAACTGAGGTGAAACATAAGGTTCAATAGAGTGAAAAGAAAGTTTCATGATTTAGACATCCTATGAATGTTTTTTCATGATTATATTATTTCTCATTATGATTATTATTTTTCACACTATGATTTTTGGTTTTAGTCAATGTATAGAACTAAGAGGAATCATGTTAACAATGAATATGATAGACAATGTAATGATTTTACTCATGATAAACCTAATGAAAAATGATATTGATTGATAAACCTTGTGGTTATTCCTAATTAGTTATCTCATTATAAGATTAATAATCTCAAATAGGGTGAGTTTCCTAACACACCCAATAAGATAAAAATGGAGTTTCGTGAGAATTTAATAGATGAATACCATAAAGGAAAGAAGATTAATCTTCCTATAGGTCAAGTATGTGGGAAAAATCACCTATGTAAATATATCAAAGGAATAAGAATATGTCTAATGTGTGAAAAAGAAGAGCATAAAACAAGTAATTTTCAAGAAAAAATGAAGAGTTTAATGGAGGAAATTGAATTTCATCCTAAGGTATCATTTATAGTTCAATGTATTATGTGTGGGGAACTTTGGCACTATCCAAGTCAATTCCATAATCCAATGTATAACTTCTAGACATAGGAAGAACCTATGATATTATAATCATTAAAGTATAATGATTGAAGTGTTTATTGTTGGGATTCAATAATTATGTTATAGATGTGTTTTATTAATGATATTTTGGTAATAATAATCATGAATAATCTAAGGATTATTTTATAGAAGTTTTTATTATGGATTTGAAAGAATATATTGAATGGCATCAATAATCTAGAAAATAAATTTTGTGGTGAGGTTATTTTTTTATAGAAAACACATGATTGAGGGAAATATAACCCTTAATATGTGTCTGATGTTGGGATAATTATTTTTTATTAAGATAAAGAGATGATTGAAATTGATAAAGTAAATTGGATAGTTTGTATAGATTTATTTTTTTGGAAGTATATTTGATTTTATTATTACATTATGGTGATTTAAGATATTTACGGAAATGATTAAAATATTTTATGGAGTATATGATTAGGGTATATATATTTTTATATAACATTATGAGAAATTTATATTATTTGGTGATAATTGTTAAGTTTATCATGGAAGAATATATGATCAGATCATTCTAATATTTAGGTTTCAATTTTGGTTTTTAAATATGTTTAAGAGATTTAAGGTTAGTTTTTTATGGAATTATTTAAGTTAAACTTTTGATGTTATTATGAAAATTTTTGAGGTTGGTGTATGCTGATTTATTCATATTGGATAACATGGGCGAGCCATTTCAGTTTTGGTAAATGTCTAGAGACATGAGAAATGAATTTCCATTATTTTTTGGTTCTTATGATCCTTTAAAAGATATTTTTAGTGCTTCAAACATAAAAAATCTCATCATGGTTATTTTTCATATGGAATATGAGATGAAGAAGGAATGAAAAAAACTCAAATCACAATCAAAGGATGAAATTATGCTTATGATGTGTAATGAAATCACATAAGTATGTTATCTCATATTCTCTACCTTGAAGCTAAATGATTTACTCAACTCAATTAAGAGAAAGATAAATATATTGAGTCTTATATGGAATGTTTTGATATTATATCTAGGTATGTTTTTGGAAACTCATTAGTATTATAATGGTACATACTTGGTTGTAGAAATACTTAATTATAAAATACTAATTTTTTTAGTACTGATATTGAAATTGGTTATCATGATAGAATCTTTATCATATTTTATTACTATTTCATGATACAAAAATGTTAGTAAGTGATAATTAAAAATTTTTAGGGTTAAATTTATTTAAAAGGGTTGAATATAAGACACTAAAAATTAAATTTAAAATAATACTATGTTCGATAGCTTGCATGACATGAAACACCGAGCTTAAAATGATGCACAATATATTACATCTTATTAATAAAATTAACGGGTATGAATAGGATTAACCAAATTATATTAAAATATTCAATTTTTTTACTCAATTCAAATTAATTGATTAATTTATAACAAATAAGTACTCAATTTTTAGCAAAGTAATTTTATGCTTCAAAAAATTTTATTTTCTTCAAAAATGGGTTTTATTACATTTTTTGTGCAGGAATTATAATTATTTTTTAACTTTTTAAATTTTTTTTAAGGAAAATAATATATATTTTTTAAATCACAATGTCAATATTATCTTAGGTTGAATTTTTGGGATTTTTATGAAATGGTTTATTTTTATGTGAATAATGGAAAATACTGTTTTGTGCAAACAATCATTTTTTCAGTAAAACATGTAATTTAAAAGTCCCATAATATTTTGAATTTTATATTATAGTAAAATAAGTTTTCTATAATTATAAATTATTTAATTAATTATATAATAATCAACATTATACATTATTTTTCTATAAGTTCATTTTTGGTTTAAAAGCACATTTTTCTAAAAACCATTTTTCAATTTGATTTATGAATTTATTTTAAAATTGATTTATGAAACTTATAGAAATTTAATATTGATAATTTTATTCCATATTTTGAATCATGAGGTTAATTTTTTTTAAATAGTTCCCTTTTATTTTTGGTTATTTTGAATAGTAACCATGAAAAATATTTGTCACCTCGGTAAGGTTAAAAGAGGTAAAATATGGTTAAAACTATAATATATGACCCATAAATCTCCAAAAAACTTGAATTTATTTAATTTTGTAGTTTTATTTAGCCATTAATAATATTTTATTATAGGATATTTCAGTTTATTTCCACTTTCCATTGATAATGATGTTAATTTTATTTTATGTAAAGAATAAATACATAATGTCACTCTCTTTGTTTTTATGTCTATAATATTTTTTTATAGGGATATAAAGAGATTATTCTTAGTTATAAATGGTTATTTAAAATATTAACAATTTTTTTTATCATGAAAATTTATTTTGAATTTTTAGTGACGGAATAATTACCTTAAATGCTTACACAACATCAACATAGTGATTGTTCTAGTAATAGAAAAGTAAAATAAATGATTTTAAAAAATATTAAAAGTAATAAAATTTGGGTGAATTATTTTGTTCTAATTTTTTATATAAATATAACATATTAGTGTTGTTTTAAAAGTTTATATTCTAATTTAATTTCTCTCTTGTTGTCTTTATAGTCAAACTATGCAAATAGTCCCTAAAATGACTTTAATGGAATCATATGTTAAAAAATATTTTA
Source organism: Viscum album (assembly GCA_963277665.1). NCBI lineage: Eukaryota > Viridiplantae > Streptophyta > Magnoliopsida > Santalales > Viscaceae > Viscum > Viscum album. The sequence goes on along the minus strand of OY728156.1, from coordinate 2,056,969,797 downwards.
TTAAATTATTTAAAATTAATAAAAATATTATATTTGGAAAATTAAATGTCAAATTTTATATAATATAAAACATTTTCCACTTATGGGTCAATTTTCTTTTTATAGTAACTTTCTTGGCCTCTAAAGCGCAAAAAACTTTGATATCGCAGTGATCGTCAAAAGGGTTAACGAGGGTTAAAACTAAGATATAAGGGTTAAAAAATCACCTAAATTTATCTAACTTTTATTTAATGTGATTATTTAGACTAATAATAATCTTATATTTGAAATATATCAACTTGGTTCCACTTTATCATGATTTTTTATTATATTTAAATATTTTTAGTAATTCTAAGTGTTTCCTTTCATTCACTATAAAAGGATACCACCTCTACTTTCATCCTCACACTTATTTATCCACTTATCACAAATAAATACTAAAAAAAATCTTCTTAACATACTTATAAATATTTTAGAGTTATTTTTCTTCTTAAAAGAGCATTCCTAGGATCCTTAAGGAGATATCTAAAGGAGGTTCTTTAAAGAGAAAATAATCATCTTAACCAAGCACTTTTGTTTTACTTCTTCTTCTACCTAATTTAATTATATACTAAAAATTACTATATAATAACATAATTATCTCCAATATAATAATATATTATTATGTTAATTGAATAAACTTATCCATATCATATTTCCATCAAATGGGAAATGGAAGTACCCCTTATGTGTACGTGTAGACTACCACCTCCACAAAGCGATACATTTTGTTTTTCATCACTGCTTCACATTGATGGTTATAATGATAGATTTAATTAATATATATTATATTATTATAGTTTTATAATGTTTAATTAATATTAAAGTTTCTTTCTTTTCATCCATAAAAAAGTGGAAACATCACTTGTGCATTCATACAGACTACCGTCTCTACGAAGTGATGTAATTAATTTTTCACCACTGCTTTATATGAATAGTTATAAAAGTTTATATAATGATTAAATATAATACTAAATACATGATTAAATTTTTTAATTAAATGGAACCATGATTAAAGTACAAGGTCTAGTACTTCCGAATCAAAACATACATGAAAAATAAAGCAGTTATCACATGGAATAGTGATTTTAATAAATAATTGTTAATAAAAAGGTGATAAGATTTTATAAGTAAATCATATATTGTATGATTTATATTATTATGTTTATATATTAGATTTATAATAAATATATATTTATTATATATTATGTTCTAAAGTGTATAAAGAAAGGTGAGACTTGAGGTAAAGGACCATGTTACGATCTCATTTCTTTTTTAGATTATCTATGATAAATTTTTATTATGAGAAATTTTATAAATATTATAATTTAAAACCCATATATTTTAATTTCATATTTTTATTATTTTAATTTTCATTTATTAGTACCATTTTCACTCTTCGGTACTTAAACCGATCTAGAAAACATTTTTATAGAAAATTCAAACTTATTTCCTCTTTGGTTGATGAACTTTTTTCCATGTACATGATATTCAAAAATATTTTATGAAAGTTATTAATTATACTTGTAATGATTTAAAAAGTTCATTTTCAATAACTTTGACTTTATTTATAGTGGTTTAAAAAATTAATCTTTTGATTTTTTTAAAAAAAGTTGTTTTTTACTTTTTATAAAAGCGTGAAAGGAATGTTTTCATTATTACCATTATTTAATTTGAATATTACTTTTAAATTTTCCATGAGTATTTTCAAAGAAAATAATTTACTCAATATTCTTGGAATTTCTAGTTCTGATGTTATTAAAGGAAAATAATAGTTTCTCATGCATTCAAAGAAATGTTTGAATGATATTTTAAAGGTATTTTTAATTTATGTCAATATAATTTGATATTTATTATATTTCACTAAGGATAAGATCCAATGATACCACCCATTTTATTTCTTTGGATGACTTATGGTTATGCGATGATGAAATGTTTATGAAACCCATTTTTTCTATTTGTTATGCTATGATGAAATGGTGGAGATTTTACGATCTTTTGTAACACATATGTATGGTTTTAATTATGATATAGGTATGTCTATTATAAACCTAAAATTAATTTGGTAAATCCTTTTTTCTCATAAGATAGTTATGTGAAATTATTTAATGTACTCAATCTACTATGAGAAATATATAGGGATGAATGATCCACTATGATATGGGAAACATGTGGTGATACCTGATCTGTTATGATATAGGAAACATGTGGTGATGCCTGATCCAATATGATATAATGGTATTGGTAGTTAAACTTAACATATGATATGGTTTCTATGCCTAAAATGGAACCACACTCTTATAACATGTTGATATACTTATGATTTGAACTCATGGCACATGTTTGATTTTTTTTGATGATTCCCCAATCTTGTGACATACTAGTGTGTTATTCCATGAATCATAATTATTATATATGTATTATTGACACTATAAAAAAACTGGAATTTAGTGACTTATTTAGCCATGTTTTAAAAAAACAACTCTAAATTAGAGATGTTTTTTTTAAAAAAATGGATAATTTAGAAACCGTTTTTTTGCCATGTTTTTTAGGAAATATAGAAATTTTAAATTTAGAGACATTTTTAAGAAAACAAGGCTATTTTAGTGAAAATTTTTACCACTATTTTAAAAAATTTATAATTATATATAAGTATAATTATATGAATTTAAATATATATAATTTTATAATTATATTTATATATATAAATTTATATTTATATATAAATATATTAACATACATTTAAATATCCTTATATATATAAATAAACACACGCAAACACACACACACACACATATATCCCTCAAGGTGCATCTCATTGGTAGACGCTACCATGGGTCTCGGTGAGGTCTCAAGTTTGAGCCTCACAAAGTTCTTCCCTAAATTTTCATGTTACATGTGTTTATTGGTAAAGTATCCCATTTTCCTGCATTGATTTAAATATAAATATAAATATATATATTAATATATATAAACACACACACACACATATATACATACATACATATATATATATATATTTATATATATAAATACATATAATATATATATATATATATATATAAATACATATAATATATATATATATATTAACACACATATACATTTATATATATAAACACACACATGAACAAATAAATAATATATATATATACATACATATATTTATATATAAAAAAACTTATATTTTAAATTTAACCACATTTTTAAGAAAATGTGGCTATTTTAGTGACCTTTTTACCTGTGTTTTAAAATATGGATAATTATATATATAATTATAATTCTATTAATTTACATATACATAAAATTAAAAATTTATAATTTTAATTTTATATATTGTATACATACACATATATATTGACACACACATATACAAGCACACACAAGGTCAATTACATCAACCATCACGAAACATAACGCAAGGAATGAAAACTATAATAACAACACAGACACAGAGACTTGGCCCCATGTCCTTCCCCTCAACCCCCAAAACCCAAACCACCCCACCACCAATGGTGGGGTCACAAACACATATATATAAACACACAGACAAAATGAGATATATATATATATATATACATATACATATAAACACTATATATATACATATACAGATAAACACACACACACACACAATATATATATATATATATATATAAATAATATAAACACATATATATAAAATACAAACACATATATATAAAATATAAACACACACACACACACATATATATAATATATACATATATAAAAACATATATATATATATATATTAATATATATATACTATTATATAAAATTATATATATATATAATTATTTTTTAATGATTAAATCTATTAGTATATGTATAAATATATCATAATACAATTTAATAACCAAACTTGGTTTATATGGGTTGGTTTTCTTAAAGGATGTGAATCCACAGGTCCCAGATTCAATTACCAAAGGATGCAAATTTTCAATTACTAGGTTGGGGTGATGTCATGGGGGCCTGGGAGGCGTTGTGCGCTCATGCATGAAAAGGGAGAACGAGGGAGGGGTGTGGTGTAGGGTGGGATTTGGGGGTGTGGTGTGTGCAAAGGGAGAATAAGAGGGGTGAGGTGCGGGCATGGGGCATCATGGGAGTAGGGAGGGGCAATTAAAAATATAATTTTTTTGGTAAAAAAACCCGAGGTTATGTTATTTAAAAAAATGAATTTCAAAAAAAATAATGTTGTTTATAAACTTCTCCAGTTAACAAAACCTCATTTACCAACATTTTTCAGAAATGTTGGTAAATTAATTAGAGACATTTTAAAATGCCATTACTTCAAAAAAATGTTCCTAAATTATGTTTTTCTTATAGTGTGAGTATGATTTTCTACTGATAATCACATGTCCTCATACCATTATTCTCATGATATTCTTATATATGATATTTGTTTGATATCTCCCATGTTTATCCTTACTAAGCATCTAATCTCACCCCGTTCAATGTTTTAATTTTTCACCAGGTTATGAAGAAGGATACTAAGTATGATGAGTCTAAAAGGGAACCTTATGTAAATAAAGATGTTAGAGATGATATATATTATACTTAAATAAGATGTTTAGGTATCCATTCTACAAGTTCACCAAACCTTTAGGGTCCCCAATATTGTATAATTATTTTATGTATTGAATATTCATCTAAAATGATGTAATATTTAGGTATGTTATGCTTGGGTTACCTCTTCAAACCTCCAAATTACCATGAAACCATGAATAAAAAGACCCCCATCAAGGGGTGTATAAGGGTGGAATAAGAAGGGGAGGGTAAAACTAAATGAACCTCTCCCAATCCCTTCTCCTATCTAAAATAAAAGGGGAACACTTCTATGAAATCACAACCATTCCCCTTTTTTAAAAACTTGCCTATGTAGAGTCGAGTACCTAATCCACCACCATTGGGTACTCAATGTGTCACCATCCACCTAGATGGGTTCTAACCACTACCTAATGGAACCCTAGGAGCTACAACCCTTTTTCTTTAGTCACCAGTTATCCTATGTGAACTGCAATATTATTATAGTTTATCTCCCAGCCTATCTTTCCCCTAAACACCCAATCCACTTCTTGGGTCTTTGAAAAAAACTGAAAAACATATAAAAAAATCCCTAGGGGTGTTATAATTTTCAAAATTATAATTCTAATCCTATTTATCAAAAAAAAATTTACTCTAGAACCAAAAATTAAAATTTACTCTAAAAACAATGACCCTTAAATTCATGATTCGTTACAAAATCCCCACCATAAGTCTTATCATCCCTAATAAGAACCTAAAAAAATCTCAAAACTTCCAAACCATCGATAAAAATCCAATAAAATTCCTCATTCTCAATTCTAAACCAAGTATTCTATAACTAAAAAATCCAAAAATTGAACTCGAATACACTTGATTTTTTCTAAAAATCGCTAGTTCAATGCTCAAAACAAATCCATAATACCTGATTCCTCACACCTAATGTGATTTACACAAAATAGCATCTAGTTATTTATGGGATCACTAGTTGGTCCTCTACTAGATGACCTCTCCTGAAAACACCTAGCCTCACATGTTAGTGCACTGACACATCATTCCAATCATTATTAATTCACCCTCGAAGGCGTCATGCGTGCAAAGGAAGAAGAATAGGGGTGAGGTGCAGACATGGGGTATCATGGGAGTAGGGAGGTGAAATTAAAAATATAAATTGTTATTATAAAAAAACCTCGGGGTGTGTTATTTAAAAAAATATGAATTTCAAGAAAACAAAAATAGTGACATTTATAAACTTCTCTAGTTATCAACACCTTATTTACCAACATTTTTTAGAAACAATGGTAAATTAATTAGAGACATTTTAAAACACCACTAATTCAAGAAAAACATTGCTAAATTATGTTTTTCTTATAGTGTGAGTATGATTTTATATTAATAATCACATGTCGTCATACCCTTATTCTCATGATATGATTACATATGGTATTTGTTTGATATCTCCCATGTTTATCCTTACTGAGCATCTAATCTCACCCTTCCTATATTTTAATTTTTTTCCAGTTTATGAAGAAGGGTACTAAGTATGATGAGTCTAAAAGGGAACCTTATGTAAATAAATATGTTAGAGATGATATATATTATACTTAAATAAGTTTTTAATGTATCCATTCTCCAAGTACACCAAACCTTTATGGTCCCCAGTCTTGTATAATTGTGCTATATATTGAATATTCATCTAAAATTATGTAATATTTAGGTATGTTATGCTCGGTCTTCTTATCAAACCTCCAAATTATCATGAAACCATGAATCAAAACCCCCCATCAAGGGGTGTACAAGTGTGGAATAAGAATGGGAGGCGAAAACTGAATGAACCTCTCCCAACCCCTTCTCCTACCTAAAATGAAAGGGGATCACTTCTATGAAATCACAACCATTCCCCTTTTTTTAAAAAAAATATCCTATGTATAGTTGGGTTCCTGATCCACCAAAATTGGGTACTTAGTGTGTCACCATCCACCTATAGGGGTTATACCACTACCTAATGGAACCCTAGGGGATACAACCCTTTTTCTTTAGTCACCATGTATCCTATGTGAACTGAAATATTATTATAGTTAATCTCTCAGTCTGTTCTTCCCCTAAACACCCAAGCCACTTCTTGGGTCTTTGAAAACAATGTAAAAAATTCTAAAAAAATCCTAAGTTGAATTATAATTTTTAAAATTCTAATTTTAATCTTAGTTTTCAAAAAATCCAGACTCTAGAACAAAAAAATAAAATTTACTCTAAAAAACGACCCTTAAATTCACGCTTCATTACAAAATCCCCACCATAAGTTTTATCATCCCTAATAAGTACCTAAAAACAACTCACAACTTCCAAACCATCAATAAAAATCCAATAAAATTCCTCATTCAAGATTCTAAACTGAGTCTTCTATAACCCAACAACCCACAAATTGAGCCTAAATACACTAGATTTTTTATGGAAATCACTAGTTTAGTACTCAAAATAGATCCATAATACCTGATACCTCACACATAATGTGATTTACACAATACTACATATAATTATGTATGGTATCACTAGTTGGTCCTGTACTAGCTGACCTCTCCTAAAAACACATAGACTCACATGCTAGTGCACTGACACATCATTCCAATCATGATTCCTTCACCCTTAGAGGCATTATGAAATTTTCCGAACACCCACAATGACGTAAAAACAAAATAGTAAGTGTGATCCCATGGTTAGGTCATTAACCATAAAAATCATGATTTCACTATCTCCATGAGCACTAACACACCCCTAATTCGAATCATCCTCGAATCCTATCCGATTCTATCCCAATTCCACTAACGATATGCATAACCTATTTAATACAACATTTGCAACCTAAATTTTTAATTTATTAAATAACCAAGTAAAATTGGATCTATCTAAACACTAGAATTATGGTGACATCTCAAACACCACCTACTGGTTTCACCATAACAATGGAACTTCAGACATGGGGGTCTCACACCCATGACTAATTTTATGTTCCCATTATACGATTATTCTCATCGTCACCCCAATAAACCCAATCATCCAATATTTAAGGCCTACATCCCATATGTTACCAAACATAATGAATAGAAGTGACCATCAAACTTATACTCAATCAAAAAATTGAAACACCAATCACTACCCATTCCCAACTTACCAAGAATGTCATCCTTAACATTCACCAAATTTTTTCTCCAAATGAGAGTCACATCCTCCAACATCCTTTTGTACACTCCACACCACATGGATTCCCTTACAGTTATACATTAGCATCAACCCAGATGGGTCCCAAAATCACATGTCTGTCTCTCTTTCTAAGACACACTCATTGTATTCTAAAGAACCCTAAAGAGGACTCACTCCAAAATCCAGAACATCCCAATGTTCCAACTCATATACATCTAACCACATTGATAAACCATTACTCACCCCTGACACCTTAAAAAATGTACACTACACTAAATCATTACATAACCATAAACTAAACTCATTCTTCCTCCCAAAGTGGATCCAACCCTATTCCACTACATTCCAAACCCTTATGGTTTTCCCATATTAACATAGAGGGAACACCTCTAATCTTCTTATCAAAACCATAAGCCTCCATGATCATCATCATTTTTACAATTTCATTAGTTATAAACCATAATTGAAGTTGAAATTCCACATCACACTCCCTTTCACACCGCTAGAATTACCTTTACAAAGATCAACTAGAGTCCCATTGCCTGTATATTTTGGGGGTGCTCAACACCATCATACTATCATATTCGTAAGACTCAAGTTCTCATGGAACCTATAAAATTCTCTATAGACCCACACATGACTCATTCCAACTCTATATAACATAATGGAAATTTCACATAACTAATGAACACATGAATTCATAGATCATTATTTTCATAGAGGGTTCACATGAATACTCACTCGTTTCTTTCATAAGAAGAGTAAAATATACAAAGAACCCTATCACATGTTCTTTTACACTATACATCTTGATATCATATAAGCCCAATAGGTTTACACTCTCATACCACCAGATCACACAACCATAATCATGCTCTAATGATTCACATGCCATTAAAACTAGGCTCATACACCCACAAAAAACCATGTCTCCCTTGCATGTCAATCTCATCTAACCCAAGCACCCTTAGTGATTTCTTTCCATTAATCCCAGTGAACCCAAGGAATCTCACTCATTCTAAGGCCAGCCACTTGATCATAAGACACTCTAGAATATTTCAAAAATAAAAAACTGTTTACCTATTCTCTACTTATCCTAGACCTGAACATCTAGGATCATGACTCTCTATGCTATAAAAAACCACACCCTAGTCTATGGAGTTCATACATCCAATTGACCCACCTTCCAAAAAATACCCCAATACCATAAGCACTAAGAGCGATTTAAAAATCTATAACCCAAGTCATCCCACATTCCTTTCTCCACACTCTCAAGAGTATCCAAATTATCAAAGTAACCTATTCCTATTATAAACCATGTCTCTAAAATATCTCACCCTCATTAAACTATCACCAAGTTATCTAATGCCTTAACTAACCAACCAAGGGATACTATAAATCCCTTGTACCTAAGAAAAATACAATCATCATAAAATAACATCACTTAATAAGATCCAAAATACTTGAAACTAGAAAAAATAGTGGTTTAACTAAGTAGAATGAAACTAAAAATTTATATAAGAAAACACTATATTAGTTATTTTTGACACATTAAACAATTTTACCCTTTATCATTAGAAAAATAAACAACACATAAGCACAAACATGTCATGTGAATCCCATATGACAAATATGATGCATGTACACACCCCTCTAATCACCATAGGAGAAGAGTGAAAACAATAACAACCCTAAATTAGCACATCATAATTGAGCGACATCTAAACTATAACAATAAAAATCAAAGAAAATAATCCTATAATCTTAGTAAACATGTCTTCCCACCATAAAGGTATTCCTGAATCACCAACCCAAGGTCTATCCCAAGTTTTAACACATTATTATCCCTAAATACCAAACCCTAAATAGTAAGATAAAATAAAGGCACTCTGAAACCACTTTGTAATATCTCAGTTGAAATTGACCAAACAATATCCTAGATAGAGTGATACATGACTATATTCATGCCTTCTTACAGGCATGACGTCGTGGACTATCAATAAGGATTTGAATCATATAATGGGAACACTATTCAACCAATATCATAACCATAAATAATGACAAATAACTTAATAACATCCAAAATATATAATCAAATTTTGAATAAATCAAAACCATTCCCATGCTATAAAAAATTAATAATGTAGTCATATAGTTATGCATCCCAACTGATTTCCCATAGTGTTGATCACATAGAAATCATAAATGAGGAAAAAAATACACAAGTGGATCCATTACAACCCTGATCCTCACACAAATTCATCTCCAACAACATAAAACTGATTTAGCTTGATCCACTATGAAACTTGTTCCTAATACCATAAATAAAATATATGGTATGCACATCCACTGGGGTTCATGTGTGTAGTGTGAGAAATATATCTTATCAGGGTCTAAAAGTGTGACTCTAATATACCCACCATATACATGCATATTTATGAAGAAAATAAATAATAAAAATAAAAAACATACAAGAATGTATGTTTGGTCATCATGTTATAACCAGGACACCAAGATACCCAACCCTACATGGATCTACCAACATTATATAAAAAAGTCAAATTGTTCCATAAGTCTTGATCCAAACCCTATGCCATAAAGGGCATCATACTATGTCAAAACTAGTACTCTCTCACTCAGGGTAGGGTCCCTACCAAATCTCAACCACATTGTACAAAGTCTTGAACACCACCCTCTTACTTGGGGAAAGGTCCACAATCATATAATGGATCAATTCCCTCTCACCCAAGTAAGTCCATTCCAAAACCCTCTCTCTCAGGGAAAGGTCAACCATCAAGATCCTAACCACTACTCCATCACTCAAGATTGGGTCCCATACCTGTGTCTTGATATCTACCCTCTCAACAAGGATAGTGTCTCAAATTAAGTTCTGACCTCTAACCTATCGTTTGGGGTATGATATCATATAAAGTCTAGATCTATAACCTCTTACTTAATATGGGGTCTCATTTCATGTCCTTAACTCTACCCTTTAACTCAGGTTAGGGTCTCATACCATATCCATAACCAATACCCTCTCACCCAGGTTGGTCCATTACCATACCCTCTCACTCAATATTAGGCCCAACATCAAGTATCTTCATCAAATATATGATCAAATTCAACACATACACACAAAATAAATCATGGAAACCAATTCAATATTATATTCACACCATGATCCACATGGATAGGACCTAACTTAGAAACTGATGATAGTATCTCATAACCTATCCCCACACCCTAAATCACATATCATCATATAACTAGTTTCATAGGCTAGTCTCCATAGCAAGACTCAAACATGAAAGCATTATATATCGAACCCATAAAAGTTATTTATTTACTATAAGGGAATCAATTAGGTTTCCCAGACCTAAACCATTCTTTAACCATTTATACCAGCCTATAATTATAACACCATGGTGACCCCATAGCCTTTAAGCCTTATATATATTTAGCCTAAAAAATCCAGGTTTAATTCCATTTTTATATCCCACATCAATGTTCCAATACCAATACCCATAGACCGGGCCATTCCATTGACCTCATGAGCTCTTGGAAACTCATTACCAAGCCATTAGAATAATCCCAAGAACCTACACTAGGGTTTAACCACAAACAATTCAAAGGAGATATTTTAATCCCATCACTTGGGGAGAAACCTCTTTGATATATGATACTAAGAACTAAAGTACCTAACATACTTATAACACACACCTAGAGACCAACCAATCCTCAGGAGGGTATTCCCAATAATGTGTTAGACGTATGCCCATCTCACCCATCATCCCTAGGCCTAATCCCCTCATTCATATTACAATAGACCGAGGAGGCCTAAACTAAGCTATGTGTAATTCATACTAACCCCAAGATTTACCCTAGGTATATCCTAAACTTGATCATCATCTCCAAATATCTTGGATACATAGTTATTGGGTGATTCCATTTCCTCAATAGTAACTGAAACCCTTACTCTAAACCCAAGAGGCTCAACACCACCTAATTACTTCTCTTAGGGCGATCTTTCACCTTAAATATTTTTTATAAACCTAAAAACATAATAAATCATACACAATAATGTATAAAAAATAACATGGAAAATTATTATAGGGTCTATCTACCTTTTACATGGATTTACCCACTTTGATACTCTCCACTAATCCTTTTCCAAGCTCACACCAAGCCAAGCCAACACCCAAGCCCCTATATCAAGGCAAAAAATCCATCTAAATTAATTATGAAACATTTATAACTAATTTAACAATTTAAACCAATGTGGAATAATGAAAAAAACTCATTGAGAAATGCCGCATCACTAAAAGCACAACCAACCACACACAAAAGTTTTATTGCACACCCACGACACCACTATAAGAAAAATCCCCATCATCCAACAAACATTAAACTGCTAATTTAATCCAAATAATTAAATTTCATAAATAAATTCACTAATTGATATACCTATACTGAAATGGTTAAAGGCTTCATGCATTCATTATCCTAGTATGGTCCCTATCCACTAAATGGGAAATACCTAATATCCGGGATGCTTCCACCATGATCTAATGAAATATTAAATCAGTACCTAGCCTAAAACTTCAATAAATAAGAGATGATCAAAGAAAATAATAATGGAGGAAGGAAGAGGTGACCATACTTATGAATCAATATGAAAACATGAACTAATGAACCCCCATCATGGGGTGTCCAAGGGAGCAAGAACGTGGGTAGGGGATAACTGAATGTCCCTCCCCTGATCCCCTCTCCTACCTAAAATCAAAAGAAAGAATGAATGTGAAATTATTATTGTGTCTCTATATTTAAAAACCTTCCTAGAACCCACTGGGTACTCATTAAACCACCACCAAGTACTTGATATGGAACTGGTCACCTGAAGGGGTTCCACCGACCACCCAATGGATCCCCAAGGCCTATAACCTCTTTTCCTCAGCCAGTAGGTACCAAATGGATCTCTATTGAGTACTCGATGTGAATTACAGTAGTGAAATAGTTCAACTCAAATTTTTTCATTACCCAAGAAACCTGATCTACCTCCTTTGTCTCCTAAAATCACCCAAACACATCCAAAAACATATCCTAGAGGTTTCCCAACTCTTGAAATTCTGATTTGAATCCTGGTTCTCAAAGAATCCCTACTATGGAACCAAAAATTTAAATATACTCTAAAAATAATAGCTCATAAATTATTAGCGCATTACACATAATATATTATAATCCTTTGATGATTGTTATTTTTTAATAGAGGTATACTTTTATGGTGCCTACCAATTTATTTATTAGGATGATTTAGTTTTACACCACATAAAAATTGTTAGGAAACCCATTTTATTTTCATGGGAAAATTATTCTATATGTTTTGATATATTTATTATTATTTTTATGTTCATGCGGTACACATGTGTAAGGATATATTTATTTGATGCATGATCTTGAAATTAAAACACCCTCTAATTTATTGAGTAATGTTTTAAATCACATGACATAATTATATTTTGGGATATGGGTAGTGAACCTAGTCCACTATGTTATAGTACATGGGCGTTTAGCCTAGACTATTATGCTATGATGGTATTATTAGTTATACTTCATATATTTTTATGATAAACTATGATTATGAACATGACATATTTTTATGTTATTCCATATCCTTATGTTATGATTCATGTTTATATTATTATAGTTAATAATGGGCATGATTTCCTTATTCTATTTCCATGTATCATGATTATGTTTTGATACGTATATAATAATTTTATTCCCACCCCTTTGTAATCTTATTTATTATCATATATGTTTCTCTAATTGATATCTCATATGTTTTAGCCTTTACTGGAAATTTGAGTTCTCACTTTTCTTAAGTTTATCAGTTTCTTGGTAATGAAGTAAAATATTATATATGGTATTCCTAAAATAGAATAAATCGTAGAGAATATCATAGAATAAATTTTAATTATATGATATAATAATATGGTAAACTAGCTAATATCCGAAAAATAAAAAACCTTTAGGTTCAGAGAGATAACCTCAATTATAATGTGTTGTATAATTTTAAAAATTGATGTAATATATATATATATATATATATTTTAAGTATGGGTATTATTAATTAAAATATTACCAAGTATCTATAGGTGAAATCCCAATTTTTCATTATCAAATGAAACTCTCCCAAACTTCACAAAAATCTAAATTCAAGGATAAAGGATGGGACAAATAGGGGAAGAAGTTTCTAAACTATTAAATTTATTTTTTAACATATTAAACAAAGGATAAAATAGATAAATTTATGTTTTGAGGATAAAGATAAGGGAGAAAACCCCCAAAGTCTTGTGTAAGAAGAAATAAGAGAAATGAGATCCCTCTCCCTCTAAAAAATTAGGATAAAAGGGATAATTTAATTTTTGTATAATTTATATTAATGGTTTAGGAAACCATGTACTATACACTTTTTATACTAGGATAAACATATGGATTATCTTGGTCATCCATGACACATCCAATAGGGGTAGGACAAGTGTAAAGGTCATTTCATATTTTTATAATACCATTTTTACCTTAAATTTCACTAATTACCTTTAATCGTGATTAATTAAACTTAAAAGTTACTATTCACCAAAAAAATTATTTTCATCCCATTGAACCACATTTTACTTCCTAATGACAACCATGTATGTCGGATTTTTGAAAATCAAATCACAGAAGTGGTAATGTTTCATTTAAACGAAAAATCAATTTTTTAACTACCACTTAGTGGTTTCACTATTCATCAAAAATTGAAGTTTTTCAGAACAATGCCAAAATTTCACCCTAAGCTATAATTGATATTCCAAATCCAAAAATGATGTCTATTTTACAAAATTCCAAACATATAAGTTGCATTAATTAATTTTATAATTAATTCCCGCTGTCACAAAAATAGCGTGTTTTTAAGAAACAATATATATCAAAAGATTGACAATTGTTTATGTCCAATTTCAAAGTGAAATTAATTCTAATGACCACCATTGGATAAAATAGTAAAAATATATTCTAATTATACTTTAAAACCACTCAATAGAATAAGTTATCACTATAAATTATTTTGATTAAAAAAGTTGTTTCTAAGTATTTTTCACTATTCATAAAAAAATTGGAAGTTCTCAGAAAAATACCAAAAATTCAACATAGGCTAATTTCGATATTACGAATCCAAAAATGAAGTCCATTTTGAAATGTAAAATATATATAATTTCAAAAAGTGGTTATTACTATTCATAACTGCAACTTTTATTGGTCACGGTGTGTTAAAACTCGAGGTTTCGTACAACACACGCTGCTCTATTATTCAAAGAGGAGCGTACCATGGAAGCTTGGGGTGTTACATTCTCCCCTCCTTCAATAAATTGCGTCCTCACAATTTGAAATTTTTCTTTGAAAATAAAAGGTTGAAAATAGAAAATACCTTTGTGGAAAACCCACATCGGAAATAAGGTTAATAAAATTTACCCTTAATAAGAGGGAAAGGGAAATGAAAAAGTCACCACCAAATTATGATCTCAATAAGGAGAACATTGGTGGGAATTAGAGACATATAATTGGAGGAAAAATGTAAATATTTGTAGGGAGTGATTGAGGTCATCAATCACAAACAATTGTAAAATTGAGGGCCTCAAAGCCTTCAATCATTGATGATTTAAAATATTATCAGTTCAACACGACATAAGGTATTAGGATAACACATTTTTTGTTTTAATATCCCTTTACTAAAGTTTAAGAATTAATTTATTCATAGAATAAGAGATAGGTATATATATTTATTCTTGACAAGTAGAGTTTCAACCTTCAACGAATTTCTACCACAAACTCATCTTTCACTCAAAAAGATAATAGAACTCAAAAATATTATATTTATTCTAATCATATAAAGTTTAAAATATTAACACATACCATTTAGATTAGTACAACTATTTTGTAATAACCAGGGACTTCCTGTAGGCTAGTGGTAGGTAATAAAGGCGTTTCACACTATGGTTGTGGGTTCGATTCCTGCAGCATTGTCCGACGCGAAGGGTTATGCCCCACCCTGCAAGTTGTCCTTTTCCTAAAAATATAGTATTATAATATTCCAAAAATAATCTTCAGAAATGTTTTAACCTTAAACAATACTATTCAAAGTTCAACTTAATCCATCCCAACCTTTATAGTTATCTAAAATACCTCTATCCAGACTTTCTCTAAAAGGTCTCTAAATTCCAAAATCAATTGTATCATCAGATTCCTCAAACAAGGTAAAGTTTCTCTTATTATCACATACAAAAATATGATTACCTTCATCATATAAAAACCTTAATGAAAACATCAAGTACTGCAGTACAATCCTTATATATATCACATTATTCTTATAACCAAAATATAATCCTTGAGTCCAAAAGCACCAATACATTAATTATTCCTCTTCAACTATAGTCGCAGCATAATATTTTCCTTGATCCCTTGGCCTTTTATGAGGTAAGTTTTCCTGACGCTTAGGACATTCATTTGCACAATGCCCCATTTCTCTACAATTGTAGCATTCAACATTTATAACCTCTTTCTTTCCCTTGCAATCGCGCACCTGGTGACCTTTTTCTCCACATTTATAACAAACTCCCATTCCTTTTAGGCAAGTACCAGGGTGATTCTTCCCACATATATTGCATAATGGAAAATCCTTCTTTCCCTTTTTCCCTTTATCTATCTCTTGTTCCACCGTTCTCTTCTTCTCTTGCTTTACTTTATTGTCATAAGACTTAGAGAATTCCTTTTCTGTCTTGATAGCACATGAGACAATATCTTCGTACGATGAGAAGGATTGTGATACTAAAGCTCGACGGAGAAATGGTTTTAACCCATCAAAGAAACGATCAATATTACTTCTTGGGTTACGTATATAATCTGCAGCATGCCTCGCTAACCTTGTAAAGTTAACCTCATACTTTGCGACATTCTCATCCTCCTTCTGCCTCAGACTAAAAAATTGCCCTTCCATATCTGCTCGATGGTCATGTGGAAAGTATTTTTCTAAGAAAAGATCTTTGAACTCTCTCCATTCAATATTTGATACTTCTTCATCTTCCTTTGTGTTTTGAATCAGTGACCACCATTGATCGGCATCTCCAGTGAGGCGGTAGACTGCCATGACAACCTTCTCCCTTTCGCTACTCCCCAAGGCATGGAATATTTTTTCTAAGGAGTTTATCCATTGATCAGCTACTAATGGATTTTTACCCCAATTAAATGTTGGCGGTTGTTGCCTCATGAAGCGGTCTAATATTGATCCTCCACGTTGCAGATCAGGGTTCTCCATATGAGTAAGGTTATTATTCATAACATGAGTGAGTTGTCCCAGTATGGTAATAAGTTTATCAGCACCAGTTGAATCTTCAGATCCACAATAATTATCTTGAGCAGGAGGACAATACCTACACGGAGTGCGTGCATTGATACGGTTTCCATTCCTTCCACTAGGTGCCATTTTTAAACAATGGCATAAACTAGATTAGTTTATGAATCAAAATACATAATTCCATATTTGTAAAACACTTAACACTAATTGAACTATTTATGGATATAATCCATAATCATAAAAAAAAGTTTTCTTTGAGGAAATATATACTCATAACCCTTCATAGTGGTTTTTAAAGAAAATGAGAATTATCCTAAGCATATCCTCCGGGAGTGTCATAACCAAGAGTGCAACAAGGCCCGTTGTCATGAACCCGTTCCCGTTCAAGTCTAGCTCAAAGCGGTGTTTTCGGTTTTTACCCCTAGGTACATCTGTGCCAGAGTCTCCTCTACCTGATCGTATCTAGACATGGATGTATTTCTCGGAAAACGCACAAAATCTCTACAACAACAAAATTCTATGAAGTTCTTCTATACTAATCCTCAAAGTCTATCTTTGGGCTATGTTCTCTAATCAGAGTTTATATAAATCTAGCTTCCAAGGTTAGTACTACACTACCTCTGATACCAACTGTAACGCCCCGACCCCAGCTACCCAGAGTCGGTGCATTACTTTGTAACATTGGCATGATCACAAAAGATCAAGTCTCGAAAGTCCGATTAGTTTAGTAGCCTTGGAAACACTAGATACATTCATAAATGTTACATTACATCATAAAGTGAAAAACTACAATAACAAAGTCTCCATAGTCCACACTCATATCCTCTTCTGACTATCCCTACATGTCATTCATAAAATACTTCTTCACATCCTGGAAAATATTAAAACATTTAAAGGGGTGATCTCAGATGCTCAGTAAGGATAACAATATTGCGGAAGCTTTTATAAAAAAACATTAACATTTAAGGCAATGTAAAACTAAAACAAAAGCCTTTTTAAACTTGAACTTTAGCATAATATGGAAAAAGTAAAATGAAATAATTCCATTTACTTACTCACATGGATATTCTACTAGTCGAATAATCACATGAAATATCAATAACCACTTTCATAATGATGGAATGCATAATGCCAGACTATCATAACCACGTAGCCAAGGCCTCGTGCCAAGACCACAAATAAGATTTTGTCAAGGCCTCGTTCCAAGACACTAGTTTGTCTCATGAGACCTACCGATGCATCGAGGAGCTATAGCGAGCTCCACCCGTCACTTATTAAGTCCAATGCATTCCTCATATGATCAGGTTTAATCATATCATAAACCATAACATAATTGTATCACATAAAACATGCATAAAGGAAACATAAGATTTCCACACTTACATCACAAGATATCAATACAACGCATTGATATAATAAAAACTTTGTCAAAACCATTTTCAATACCAAAATAAAAGAAAAGTAAAACATGATATTTATTTTCTTTTAAAAAAAGTTATAGCTTATAGAGGAAGCCGAAACTCAAATAATAGTCACGGCGGCGGAGAAGTCGTTGTCGCCGCATACGTATGAAAAAAATATTCCTTTTTTCATTTAGTAAAAACTCTTCGTATAAAAATATTCCTTTTGAATAAAAGTAAAAGTCAAAGGGGTTTATACACCGTATAAAAGAAAGTTGTGTATAAAACAAAATATGCCTCAATGAAAGGAGATTGAGACGAAGACCCTTACAAAGATCATTTTTTTTAAATAAAGTAGATCTATTATGTGTATTCACTATAAGTACACATAAATAAAGTACAAATACATGATAGTACATAATAATATCATGACATAATTTGAAAGTAGGAGATTAACCCAAAGAATAGAAATTGGGTTAAGAAGTTCCCTTACCTCATGTCCGAATTCACTCGACCGTTCTTTGATCTCCAGAATAATAAACTAGAGTTAATATATACCTTCTTAAGAACCTTTTTCAAGTTCATTATTCCTTTTATATCACTTATTACCATGTTATGAACATTATGTAATTATTTAAGTTAATAACGGTTGTTTTGTCGATCTTTGGTACTTGAGTCAAAAATAAACTTCTTATAATTACAAGTTGTTCATGTGGTGATATATCCATTATATCCAGAATTATATTCATGATATTGATATCATATATCTCATATATATCCAGTATATACATGCATTTATAATATTCCATAACGTTTATAGGTAAGAAATGAAATGCACCGTTCATGGAGACGGTAACCCGTACGTACGCATGAACGCTACTTTCATTTCTATTTCATATTTAATGGAATGAAGTTATAATTATATAAAGGTATAATATAATTCCAGTATAATATAATGTATAATACCATTTACTCCATCCTTTATACATCCCACATATGGAATTAACGATTCAAATCACTTTGAGGGGGCGGTAGTCCGCACTTCCTAAAATGAAATTATCGCGTTTACCCATAATGGAAATCATAAAGTATGCCACAAATGAGAAATAAAGAAGCATAAGTAAAACATAAACATAATATATATATCATATATGAAAATATTTGCATCAAAATGGCCACCATTAGAGGTGTTATATGAGTTTTGAACAATCATCGTTTCGTGAGGCAAAAATTCGCCATCCATAGAAATAGTATGTTCTTTAACCATTAGATGTAGGTGTGTGTAAGTTTAGCTCGAATCCTTCTTATAAAAACATCCTAGTATATTGAGGATACTGGTGTTGTTACAAAATAAATGAATAAAAAGTGTTTAGGGGTTTGGAGAAGAAAAATAAAACAAAACAACATTAGAGAAGACATTACCTTAGAATCAGGTAACTCTTTTTGATTTGAGCCAAAGGCTTCATTGGGAAGAGTTCTGCCCAAATTGAGGCTTCTAAGAGTAAGAGGGGTAAGTTGGGAGAGTATTTGGGCAGAGGTTGGACGAGCCAAATGGCTTTAAAGTGTAAATAAGGCGGGAGTGGTGGGGGCTTTTATAAGTGGAGAGGAGGGGCACTTTTGGAAAGTAATGAAATGTTACTTTATTATACAATGCTTTTCGGATTCTAAAGGTCCCACACTTATATAATTCGAGGATAAGGTGATAAGGTTTTGAAATATTCTCATCCAATAGTCTTTGGACAAGTGTGATTCTTAGATTTTACATTATCGTTTCATTTTATTTAAATCGTTAATTAATGAGGTAATCATTGCATCATCATGGTGTCATAAATAATTTAATTTATTTAATATATAAAAATTATAAAAAAAATATCATGATGTAGTAAATCTTTTTATATTTCTAATGAATATTTATAGTAAAAAATATGACTTGTATAACCCTATTTAAAAATTGTTTTAGTAAAACAACTTATGTTTGTGACATTTTTATTTTAACTTTAAATAAAAGTAATTTATGTCATTTTCCTACCAAAGTGGCTCCATGGGGTCCCCAAATTGACCCATGGATTGTCTTGGTCGGACATGACACATAAAATAGGGGTAGGACAAGTGTAAAGGTCATTTCATATTTTAATAATACCATTTTAACCTTAAATATCACTAATTACCTTTAATCGTGATTAATTAAACTTAAAAGTTACTATTCACCAAAAAATTATTTTCATCCCATTGAACCACATTTTACTTCCTAATGACAACCATGTATGTCGGATTTTTGAAAATCAAATCACAGAAGTGGTAATGTTTCATTTAAACGAAAAATCAGTTTTTTAATTACCACTTAGTGGTTTCACTATTCATCAAAAATTGAAGTTTTTCAGAACAATGCCAAAATTTCACCCTAAGCTATAATTGATATTCCGAATCCAAAAATGATGGCTATTTTACAAAATTACAAAAATATTAGTTGCATTAATTAATTTTATAATTAATTCCCGCTATCACAACAAATAGCGTGTTTTTAAGAAACAATATATATCAAAAGATTGACAATTGTTTATGTCCAATTTCAAAGTGAAATTAATTATAATGAACACCATTGGATAAAATAGTAAAAATATATTCTAATTATACTTTAAAACCACTCAATAGTATAAGTTATCACTATAAATTATTTTTATTAAAAAAGTTGTTTTTAAGTATTTTTCACTATTCATAAAAAAATTGGAAGTTCTTAGAAAAATACCAAAAATTCAACATAGGCTAATTTCGATATTACGATTCCAAAAATGAAGTCCATTTTCAAATGTAAAATATATATAATTTCAAAAAGTGGTTATTACTATTCATAACTGCAACTTTTATTTGTCGCAGTGTGTTAAAACTCGAGGTTGCGTACAACACACGCTGCTCTATTATTCAAAGAGGAGCGTACCATGGAAGCTTGAGGTGTTACATTCTCCTCTACTTCAATAAATTGTTTCCTCGCAATTTGAAATTTTTCTTTGAAAATAAAAGGTTGAAAATAGAAAATACCTTTGTGGAAAACCCACATCAGAAATAAGGTTAATAAAATTTACCCTTAATAAGAGGGAAAGGGAAATGAAAAATTCCCACCAAATTATGATCTCAATAAGGAGAACATTGGTGGAAATTAGAGACATATAATTGGAGGAAAAACGTAAATATTTGTAGGAAGTGATTGAGGTCATCAATCACAAACAATTGTAAAATTGAGGGCCTCAAAGCCTTCAATCATTGATGATTTAAAATATTATCAGTTCAACAAGACATAAGGTATTAGGATAACACATTTTTTGTTTTAATATCCCTTTACTAAAGTTTAAGAATTAATTTATTCATATAATAAGAGATAGGTATATATATTTATTCGTGACAAGTAGAGTTTCAACCTTCAACTAATTTCTACCACAAACTCATCTTTCACTCAAAAAGATAATAGAACTCAAAAATATTATATTTATCCTAATCGTATAAGGTTCTAAATATTAACACATACCATTTAGATTAGTAGAACTATTTTTTAATAACCAGGGACTTCCTGTAGGCTAGTGGTAGGTAATAAAGGCCTGTCGCACTATGGTTGTGGGTTCGATTCCTGCAGCTTTGTCCGACGCGACGGGTTATGCCCCACCCTGCAGGTTGTCCTTTTTTTAAAAATATAGTATTATAATATTCCAAAAATAATCTTCAGAAATTTTTTAACCTTAAACAATACTATTAAAGGTTCAACTTAATCCATCCCAACCTTTATAGTTATCTAAAATACCTCTATCTAGACTTTCTCTAAAAGGTCTCTAAATTCCAAAATCAATTATATCATCAGATTCCTCAAACAAGGTAAAGTTTCTCTTATTGTCACATACAAAAATATGATTACCTTCATCATATAAAAACCTTAATGAAAACATCAAGTACTGCAGTACAATCCTTATATATATCACATTATTTTTATAACCAAAATATAATCCTTGAGTCCAAAAGCACCAATACATTAATTATTCCGCTTCAACTGTAGTCACAGCATAAGATTTTCCTTGATCCCTTGGCCTTTTCTGAGGTAAGTTTCCCTGATGCTTAGGACCTTCATTTGCATAATGCACCATTTCTCTACAATTGTAGAATTCAACATTGATAACCTATTTCTTTCCCTTGCAATCACGCACCTGGTGACCTTTTTCTCCACATTTATAACAAACTCTCATTCCTTTTAGGCAAGTACCAGGGTGATTCTTCCCACAATTATCGCATAATAGAAAATCCTTCTTTCCCTTTTCCCCTTTATCTGTCTCTTGTTCCACCGTTCTCTTCTTCTCTTGCTTTACTTTATTGTCATAAGACTTAGAGAATTCCTTTTCTGTCTTGATAGCACACGAGACAATATCTTCGTACGATGAGAAGGATTGTGATACTAAAGCTCGATGAAGAAATGGTTTTAACCCATCAAAGAAACGATCAATCTTACTTCTTGGGTTACGTATATAATCTGCAGCATGCCTCGCTAACCTTGTAAAGTTATCCTCATAATTTGCGACATTCTCATCCTCCTTCTGCCTCAGACTCAAAAATTTCCTTTCCATATCTGCTCAATGGTCATGTGGAAAGTATTTTTCTAAGAAAAGATCTTTGAACTCTCTCCATTCCATATTTGATACTTCTTCATCTTCCTTTGTGTTTTGAATCAGCGACCACCATTGATCGACATCTCTAGTGAGGCGGTAGATGACCATGACAACCTTCTCCCTTTCGCTACTCCCCAAGGCATGGAATATTTTTTCTAAGGAGTTTATCCATTGCTCAGCTACTAAGGGATTTTTACCCCCATTAAATGTTGGCGGTTGTTGCCTCATGAAGCGGTCTAACATTGATCCTCCACGTAGCGGATCTGAGTGCTCCATACGAGTAAGGTTATTATTCATAACCTGAGTGAGTTTTCCCAGTATGGTAATAAGTTGATCAGCACCAGTTGAATCTCCAGATCCCCAATAATTATCTTGAGCAGGAGGGAAATCCCTACATGGAGTGCGTGCATTGATACAGTTTCCATTCCTTCCACTAGGCGCCATTTCTAAACAATGGCATAAACTAGATTAGTTTATGAATCAAAATACATAATTCCATACTTGTAAAACACTTAACACTAATTGAACTATTTATGGATATAATCCATAATCATAAAAAAAAAGTTTTCTTTTTGGAAGTATATACTCATAACCCTTCATAGTGGTTTGTAAAGAAAACGAGAATTATCCTAAGCATATCCCCCGGGAGTGTCGTAACCAAGAGTGTCGCAAGGCCCATTGTCATGCACTAGTTCCCATTAGAGTCTATCTCAAAGTGGTGTTTTCGGGTTTTACCCCTAGGTACATCTGTGCCAGAGCCTCCTCTACCTGCTCGTATCCAGACAGGGATGTATTGCTCGGAAAACTCACAAAATCTCTACAACAACAAAATTCTAGGAAGTTATTCTATACTAATCCTCAAAGTCTATCTTTGGGCTATGTGCTCTAATCGGAATTTATCTAAATCTAGATTCCAAGGTTAGTACTAAACTACCTCTGATACCAACTATAATTCCCCGACCCCAGCTACCCAGAGTCGGTGCATTACTTCGCAACATTGACATGATCACAAAAGATCAAGTCTCAAAATACTGATTAGTTTAGTAGCCTTGGAAACACTAGATACATTCATAAATGTTACATTACATCATAAAGTGAAAAACTACAATAAAAAAGTCTCCATAGTCCACACTCATATCCTCTTCTGACTATCCCTGGAGGTCATTCATAAAATACTTCTTCACATCCTGGAAAATATTAAAATATTGAAAGGGGTGAGCTCAGATGCTCAGTAAGGATAACAATATTGCGGAAGCTTTCATAAAAAAACATTAACATTTAAGGCAATGTATAACTAAAAAAAATCCTTTTTAAACTTGAAATTTAGCATAATATGGAAAAAGTAAAATGAAATAATGCCATTTACTTACTCACATGGATATTCTACTAGTCGAATAATCACATGAAATATCAATAACCACTTTCATAATGATGGAATGCATAATTTCAGACTATCATAACCACGTAGCCAAGGCCTCATGCCAAGACCACAAATAAGATTTTGTCAAGGCCTCGTGCCAAGACGCTAGTTTGTCTCATTAGACCTACCGATGCATCGAGGAGCTATAGCAGGCTCCACCCGTCACTTATTAAGTCCAATGCATTCCTCATATGAAAAGGTTTAAACATATCATAAACCATAACATAATTGTATCACATAAAACATGCATAAAGGAAACATAAGATTTCCACACTTCCATCACAATATATCAATACAACACATTGATATAATAAAAACTTTGTCAAAACCATTTTCAATACCAAAATAAAAGAAAAGTAAAACATGATATTTATTTTTCTTTTAAAAAAAGTTATGGCTTATAGAGGAAGCCGAAACTCAAATAATAGTCACGGCGGCGGAGAAGTCCTTGTCGCTGCATACGTACGAAAAAAAAACATTCCTTTTGTTGTTTAGTAAAAACTCTTCGTATAAAAAGATTCCTTTTGAATAAAAGTAAAAGTCAAAGGGGTTTATACACCGTATAAAAGAAAGTTGTGTATAAAAAAAAATATGCCTCAATGAAAGGAGATTGAGACGAAGACCCTTAAAAAGATAATTTTTTTAAAATAAAGTAGATCTATTATGTGTATTCACTATAAGTACACATAAATAAAGTACAAATACAAGATAGTACATAATAATATCATGACATAATTTGAAATTAGGAGATTAACCCAAAGAATAGAAATTGGGTTAAGAAGTTCCCTTACCTCGTGTCCGAATTCACTCGATCGTTCTTTGATCTTATGAATAATAAACTAGAGTTAATCTCTACCTTCTTAAGAACCTTTTTAAAGTTCATTATTCCTTTTATATCACTTATTACCATGTTATGAACATTATGTAATTATTTAAGTTAATAACGGTTGTTTTGTCGATCTTTGGTACTTGAGTCAAAAATAAACTTCTTATAATTACAAGTTGTTCATGTGGTGATATATCCATTATATCTAGAATTATATTCATGATATTGATATCATATATCTCATATATATCCAGTATATACATGAATTTATAATATTCCCTAACGTTTAGAGGTAAGAAATGAAATGCACCGTTTATGGAGACGGTAAGCCGTACGTACGCATGAACGCTACTTTCATTTCTATTTCATATTTAATGGAATTAAGTTATAATTATATAAAGGTATAATATAATTCCAGTATAATATAATGTATAATACCATTTACTCCATCCTTTATACATCCCACATATGGCATTAACGATTCAAATCACTTTGAGGGGGCGGTAGTCCGCACTTCCTAAAATGGAATTATCGCGTTTACCCATAATGAAAATCATAAAGTATGACACAAATGAGAAATACAGAAGCATAAGTAAAACCTAAACATAATATATATATCATATATGAAAATAGTTTCATCAAAATGTCCACCATTAGAGGTGTTATATGAGTGTTGAACAATCATCGTTTCGTGAGGCAAAAATTCTCCATCCACCGAAACAGTATGTTTTTTAACCATTAGATTCAGGTGTGTGTAAGTTTAGCTCTAATAATTCTTATAAAAACATCCTAGTATATTGAGGATACTGGTGTTGTTACAAAATAAATGAATAAAAAGTGTTTAGGGGGTTGGAGAAGAAAAATAAAACAAAACAACATTAGAGAAGACATTACCTTAAAATCGGGTAACTCTTTTTGATTTGAGCCAAAGGCTTCCTTGGGAAGAGTTCTGCCCAAAGTGAGGCTTCTAGGAGTAATAGGGAAAAGTTGGGAGAGTATTTGGGTAGAGTTTGTCCGAGCCAAATGTCTTGAAAGTGTGAATAAGGTGGGAGTGGTGGGGGCCTTTTATAAGTGGAGAGGAGGGGCACTTTTGGAAAGTAATGAAATGTTACTTTATTATACAATGATTTTCGGATTATAAAGGTCCCAAACTTATATAATTATAGGATAAGGTGATAAGGGTTCGAAATATTCTCATCCAATAGGTTTTGGACAAGTGTGATGCTTAGATTTTACATTATCGTTTCATTTTATTTAAATCGTTAATTAATGAGGTAATCACTGCATCATCATGGTGTCATAAATAATTTAATTTATTTAATATCTAAAAATTATATAAAAAATATCATGATGTAGGAAATCTTTTTAGATTTCCAATTAATATTTATAGTCAAATATATGACTTGTATAACCCCATTTAAAAATTGTTTTAGTAAAACAACTTATGTTTGTGACATTTTTATTTTAACTTTAAATAAAAGTAATTTATGTCATTTTCCTACCAAAGTGGCTCCATGGGGTCCCCAAGTTGACCCATGGATTTTCGTGGTCGGCCATGACACGTCCAATAGGGGTAGGACAAGCGTAAAGGTCATTTCATATTTTTATAATACCATTTTTACCTTAAATTTCACTAATTACCTTTAATCGTGATTAATTAAACTTAAAAGTTACTATTCACCAAAAAATTATTTTCATCCCATTGAACCACATTTTACTTCCTAATGACAACCATGTATGTCGGATTTTTGAAAATCAAATCACAGAAGTGGTAATGTTTCATTTAAACGAAAAATCAGTTTTTTAACTACCACTTATTGGTTTCACTATTCATCAGAAATTGAAGTTTTACAGAACAATGCCAAAATTTCACCCTAAGCTATAATTGATATTCCGAATCCAAAAATGATGTCTATTTTAAAAAATTACAAACATATAAGTTGCATTAATTAATTTTATAATTAATTCCCGCTGTCACAACAAATAGCGTGTTTTTAAGAAACAATATATATCAAAAGATTGACAATTGTTTATGTCTAATTTCAAAATGAAATTAATTATAATGACCACCATTGGATAAAATAGTAAAAATAAATTCTAATTATACTTTAAAACCACTCAATAGTATAAGTTATCACTATAAATTATTTTGATTTAAAAAGTTGTTTTTAAGTATTTTTCACTATTCATAAAAAAATTGGAAGTTCTCAGAAAAATACCAAAAATTCAACATAGGCTAATTTCGATATTAAGAATCCAAAAATGAAGTCCATTTTGAAATTTAAAATATATATAATTTCAAAAATTGGTTATTACTATTTATAACTGCAACTTTTATTGGTCGCGGTGTGTTAAAACTCGAGGTTGCGTACAACACACGCTGCTCTATTATTCAAAGAGGAGCGTACCATGGAAGCTTGGGGTGTTACAATTAGTCATATAATACCCAAATTATGGGATTGTGGATGGAATTAATAATTAAATTAGATTATTATTGTGATTTCAGTAATGAATGAATAATGTAACAATTGGATAGTTATAAGGAACACTTAGGGAGAAAGGGTATTGAATCATGAAAATAAAAATAAAAATAATAAATAGGTTAGCCTCTAATGATATGAAATGGTAAAACCCGAAATTTTAATGGAGATTAATGAAATATTAGTAATTTATAATTTATAACTTGAAATTAAAATTATTGAGTATTCTTAATTTGATGCTTGTTTAAATATTTGAGATCCAGTTTCATAAGTCTTAGTGGTGGTAGCCTGGTGTCTTGTGGGATGATAACTATAGTTGAGTCTAAGGATAATTAGTTTATATTAGTGTGTTTTCATTAGATATATATTTATATTTTATGATTTCATATGATTCACACCCTAAATCAGTAGGTAAATTGATTCCCAAATGTTTTTAGGGGTGTTTTTCCCATTATCCAGATTGGTGAGGGAATGGATGATTGAATCCTACCTCCCCCCGCTCGCTCTTTAGTTGTAGTATCATATGTGCGAATACCCAGGGAATGATGAAAAAAGGTATTGAGTATTGAATCATGTGGGATTTGATTTATCTCAAGATTACTATACACTTATGTTAATGATATAATAGATTAAGATTATAATACATAATTGCATCCAGTTGTAGTGACTATGATTTCCCATGAGTGTGCTTGTATAGAATATAATGGATTGAGGTATAATGAATGGTACATAATCTATAATGGAATCTGAAATTCTAATTGGTTATGTATGAGATGATGATGATGATGATTTTTTATGGACTACATGGGATGTAGGATGATATGATGTTATGGTTGTGGTATGTATGCATGAGGTGGATGATGACTTATAAAAGGGATGAGAACATGATGTGAATCTTTGAGGTGTGATAGTGATGAAATAATGGGAAATTGGAAGAAAAGTACATTTCATATGTATACATATGTTTTATGTAAATATGATCATTTATATGTGTTACTTAGTGAGTGAACCTTGTTATTATGGGGGTATAGTTTTACCTAATTAGCTAGTTAGTTGGTTTCATTTGTTTTCTCACAAAGATTTATTATACTTCTTTCACATTTGAATGAGATATTATAAGGATCATCCTACTTAGAAAAATTTTATGCTCATCATATATATATATGAATGATTTTTAAGGTCTATAGAAGCTGGTTGGTGATCAAGCTGGGAGATACTAGCTCATAGTGGTTGTTTAAGAGCTATTGGAGTTCATGATCAGTATATAAGTGTTTATTTTGGAATATTTTCAATCAGTTTCTATTATGTATGAAATTAAATTCATGTATTGATATTTATTAATTATTTATGAATGGTTTTGATTAATGGATATCATATTATCTCTTATTAATTAAATTTATATAAAGAGGGAAATTCCTCTCATTTGTATGCATTATTTACCATCTGTTCTAGTTGCCAACCCATGGCCTATTAAAGGTAGGATTTGGGTGTCACCTCCCTCTCTTAATTGTTATCCTAGAAGGGTCACCAGTGGGTGGGGGGGAGGGGTCTTGAGAAGAATCTACTTTAATTTATCTTAATACATCATTACTACCCATAATAATTCATGATAATCATTAATTAGATACAATTCAAAGTAATACTTTGAGGAGGTTTTATCATTCCATTATTTATGTAAAATACATAGAGCACGTGAATGAATGAAAAACATAGATTTTCTTCATTATTAAACTATAATAAATTTATAATAAAAACAACCATTACATCAATATTTCATGTAACTAATACCAATAAACTTTACATGACTATCATGTTTATACTATGTTAATTGTTTTTCTAATGAATTTAATACATTATCCATTGTATACACCTAAAAAATATTGACACCATTACTCTAAATTATTTCTCAATTGAGTTGGTAATTGTTAAGGATGTTTTTAACCCTTTGATAATACTATGGTTCCTTGGATTAAACAATAACCACACTATTTTTCATAGTAAATTTCCATGGCTCCCAATATGCTAAGAACCACCCCACGTCTAGTAATAAAATTCACGATTTAAACAATTCCATTAACAACATATGATGCAAAAATGTACTCTAATTTTGTTTCCAAGTTTTCCATGGTGGTTTATCTAGAAATATTCCCACTAATATCTCCACTATTGTGTCAAAATAATAAACCATATAGAAATATTAAATAATCCTTGTTGGTTTTGAAGTTAGCATAAATAAAATACCTTATAATGATCTCTTCCTTACCTATAAATACTAATAACAAATCCTTACATCTTATAAAGTACTTAAGGATGTACTTTAAAATAATCCATCGACTCTTACTGGGATTGGTATGGTATCTTTTATCAATTCTCAAAATATATGAGACATGAGGTTGAGTACACAACATGACATACATGATGGATTCAATTTCTAAAGCCTAAGTAATATCATCCATGTGTTTTCAATCTAACTCATTAGAAATAAACTAAAACATCATAATTATTTAACCATGTAACACTAGTAAAAGCTCATTTTTAGAGTTATATTAAACAAAACTATTTAAATTTTTTCCAATATATGTTTTCTAACTCAAAATAAGAAACATAATTGATATGTCTTTATTTATGTTCATAAAAAATATGCAAGTCACTCCCCCCATATATTTTATTAAGATTTGTTTTTTCTAATTATACCTTTAAATAATTTAATGTCAGAATATCATTTTTGGTGAGTAGTATATCAGCCAACATAACACACAAAAATGCACTAAAACACTCTCATTAACTCTTTTTTATACACAAGGATCACCCAAGTTTTCAAGAAACCCAAAATCTTTGATTGAATCATCAAAGTAGATATTTCAACAATAAGAATAATATTTGAAGCCAAAAATTTATCATTCCAAAATTCATACCTTAATAGTACTACTTGGATTCTTAAAACCTTCAGGATATATCATATATATGTTCACAACTAAATTCATATTAAATATTTCTATTTTTAAATCCATTTGATATATATATTATGGAATCCTGACTTTTTATTACATAACTTTTCATTTACATTTTACATACAGAGGATCTTTAAAGTCTAGTGTCTTGGAAATTAGGAACATAAATCATGAAAAAAACATAAAAAATACTTCTAATACACTTGTAAGGATTCATAATAGGTTTATACTAAGTACAATTACTACATCTCATAACCTGGAGACATACATTAAAAGAAAGGGTGAGCAGAAGGCCCAGTAAGGAAAACAAGGGAATCAGTTTACTTATGAAATCAATAAAAACTTGATAAAAACATAAATACATGAACAATGGACGTAGAAGAATTTCATAATGAAAATAACTTGAACCATAATAAGAATATGTGGCTAAAACATTTAATTTAGACATTCATGGACATATCACCAAGGTTCATCCCCAAGGTGTCATAAAAATTACCAAGGTTATTCACCAAGGTATCATGAAACTTGTCATCTCTAGAGATTAAATTATTTACCCAATACATTGGAGCACTATCATGGTGTAAAATTAATATGTCTTTACTTTCATGTGAGCCACATATATCATAATCAAACATTTCATAAATAACCCATAGAGAACAAAATAAATGGGTTTCATTTTAAAATTGTGACGTTTTAAAAGTTCTAAAAAAAGATCATTATGTCATTTATAACCCATGGAAAGGGAGTGAGGGTTATATGTATGTAAATTATAGAATCAAATAGATCAATTTTATTTATTTATTAATTACCTTGGAAATAAAAATATATTTGGGTATTCACATAAATAATACAAGAGAATTTCTTGAGAAAAAGAGATAGATTTTTATATGAAAATTCTGCAGCATAATAGCTATATAACATGGTTTTAGAAAACATTGAAAAGAGAGGGGAAAAGATTAAACCACTAATAAATACTCATAATACAATATAAATTCAGAATAACATGGAGATAAGTAAATGGTATGGATATTTGAATGACATACCACATGAAAAGGAAACTTGAAAGGAAAGAGAAGATGCGATTTCTTTTACAAAAAAAAAACTCAGCAGCCTAACGACGTCACTTAAAAATTCATAAAATAAATTGATGAGAGCGGAAAGGGTCCATAATCATTTGGAAACAAAATGGAAAATAGTAAATATATAGAATAACAAGTCCCCACATGATAAAATGTAACTAGAAGAAATAACATAAATGAAGTCATGACTTAAAAGAGGAGGGTGAAGGGTTCCATTTCCTTGAAGAGTAACTTTGAAAGATTGAAGGTCGAGACCTTGGGAGGACTCATTAGGAGGTAGAAATACCAGATCTTTGTTGATGATGATTTTGGAATGAAAATAATGAGGGAATGGCTTGGTATTTATAGGAAAAGTGAGGGAATAAATTATTAGTTTCCAAGGGACACCTCATCGGTGGTATTTGCAAAACCATGGGCTTTCCCATGGTATTTTCCCATGGTATTTCCCAATTGGTACAAATCATAACATATATTAATATTAACAAGTCAAAAAGATTATTTACATCATGATTACATCATCAATGATTTCATTAAACACCCGAAACTCAAAACAATATTTTTACTATTCACTGAAAAATCAACTGTTTCAGAAAAAATCCCAAAAATTCACTTTAACCTAATATAAATGTTCCAAATTCAAAAATTAACTCCATTTTATGAAAATAATTTTCTAAATATTTTTAATTTAATTTTTAAATAAAATCATTATTTATTCCAAAAATATAACTTTTAAACTATAACTCATTTTGTAACACCTTAAGAAAGTAATAAAGGTCCCATAAAATTATCACATAACCATAAGACAATAAAGTAAAAATTTATGATTAAATTTTATGAAAGTAAATTTCCATTTTAAATTATTAAATTAATTATAAAATTGTAAATAAAACATTTATGACATACAAAAATACCAAAACTTAAACTATGATCGTTTTTTCACTTTTAAGATGTCTAAAATGTATTTATACATTCATGGGTAAAGTTTCTATTTTTTTGGTCGATTAACTATTCATTACTATTCATTACTATTCATATGGGTATGTTACTACTGATACTTTTAATTCACTAAAAATTAAGTTGATCTTATTAGACTCTAAATTTCTTACTAAACACAACTATAGAAGATCATTTTTTGAAAATCATTTCACATTATTAATTATTTAAAGAATACAAAAATATTTAAAATACCTTTTTTCCCAAAATTCATCAATAAAAAGGAACTTCTATAAATTCATCCTATATTTATCCGGACATTTGAAATTCTTAAACTTTACCATAATACGAAATAACAATTTTATTTATATAAATGGATTACACAAAGTAGCTAAGGTCTCCTTACATAGCCCCTTATAACACCTGCATAGGACCTAAGTGTAAGATGTGCTATGGTGATAGAATCTTGGGGTGGATTAGAAAACATTGACCGAGTGGTGATTTCTATCATCTTTTACTTCTCCCTTAGGCAATTCCATTCAAGCTTCACATGTTGATGTTCGACTTTGGCTTGGTTCAGAGCAAAGCCCAGTGATGATACCTTCTTCTCAAGCTCCGACATATGGGATTCATATGGCCCGAGTCTACTAGATTATACCATCAACTCTTATTTCTGTATTAATTAACCAAGATTATTTGAATTTATAAACAATAATTGTAATATTAAGAATTTAGTTTCCAACAGTTGTATTGATCAATGGCCATATAAAAGTCATAACCCAATAGTCTCATTTAATTATAATCACTTAATTAATTAAAGGATATAGTTTTGTTGTGTATAAAATAAAATAACACACAAATTTAGGAAATAAATATTAATAAAAAGTTCTGGTCGTTACATTCTTCCCCCCTTAATAAATTTCGTCTCTGAAATTTTATCTCGTACCCTCTGATAAGAAAAGGTGTTGGTACTTTTCCCTCATAGACTCCTCTGGTTCCCACATGGCTTCTTCACATTTTCGGTTCCTTCACAACACCTTAACAAGGTGAGTAGTCTTGTTGCATAGAACCTTGTCTCTATGATCCAAGATCTCCACCAGCTGCTACTCATAAGGGAGGTCATGTTCCAATGTACCACCTCTAGATTTAGTACTTGTTAAGGGTTAGGTATGTACTTCCTCAAGAGGGATACGTGGAAGACATCATGAACTTGTTCCATATTTGGAGGAAGTGCAAGCCGATAGGCCACTGCTCCTACGCGATCAAGGATTTCATAGGGGCCAATGTACCTAGGGCTGAGCTTCCCTTTCTTCCCAAAACTCATGAATCTCTTCCAAGATGAAATTTGAAGAAAGACTTTGTCACAAACATCAAACTCCAAGCCCCTTTGATGATTTTCAGCATAACACTTTTTTCGACTTTGAGAAGCCTTAATGTGTTGCTAGATGGCATGGACTTTTTCTGTCATCTCTTGAACAAGATCAGGCCCAAGAAGCTTTATCTCACTAGCTTTATCCCAACAATTAGGAGTTCTATATCTCTTCCCATATAGAGCTTCATAGGGTTCCATTTGAATTCTCGAGTGGAATCTGTTGTTTTAAGAGAACTCAACTAAAGGGAGATGTTGATCCCATCAACCTTTAAATTCCATTGAGCATGTTCTCAGCATATCCTTGAGAGTTTGAATAGTTCTTTCAGATTGGCCATCAGTTTTGGGGTGATAGTCCATATTGAAATTCAATTCAGTGCTCAGATCATGTTAAAGACTTCTCCAAAATTTTGATGTGAACCTTGGATCATGATCAGATATGATAGAAAGTGGAACTCCATGCATCCTTACCACTTCCTTCACGTAAATCCTAGAAAGTTGATCAAGAGAGAAATCTTCCTGAATAGAGATAAATGGGTAGTCTTGGTGAGATGATCCACAATAACCCATATCGTATTGTTTCCATTAGAAGTTCTTGAGAGACCAGTGATGAAGTCCATAGTGATATTGTCCCACTTCTATGCTGGTATGGGTAGTGGTTGAAATACCTCTTTAGGAAGTTGTCACTCCGCCTTCACTTGATGACATACCAGGCACCTTTAAGTGTAGTAAAAAATCTCCCTTTTCATATTATCCCACCAATAATGATCATGAAGGTCCCTATAGATTTTTGTGCTTCTAGGATGTATAGAGAAAGTAGATCTATGAGCTTCATCCATTAGCTCCTTCTTTATTTCTAGAGTATATGGAACACATAGTCTTGTACAAAATATCAGTACACCTTCTTGATCAATATTGAAATCAGGAAACTTCCCATCCTTCACAACCTCAAACTTCTTCTACAATAAAGGATCTTCTTTCTGAGATTTCTTGATATTCTCTAATAATGACGGTTGAGAAACCATTTGGGTTAGGTTTGATGATTTTCCTTCCCTTATAATTCCCATGTCCAGTTTTACTAGGTCATTGATCGAAGGATCTCTTTGAATCCTCATCATGGAAAGAACAACTGGGTATTTCTTAATTAATAAATCAACAACTTTTTTGCTCTTCCGGGATGATAATGAATTGAACAATCATAGTCTTTTAGAAGTTCCAACCATCTCATTCGTCTCATGTTCAATTCCTTTTGTGTGAAAATATACTTCAAAATTTGATGGTCTTTGTATATATCACATTTCTCCCCATAAAGATAATGCCTCCATATCTTTATAGAAAAAACCACATCTAGATCTAGATCATGCGTAGGATAGTTCTTCTCATGGGTCTTCAACTATTGAGATGCATAAGCAATGACTTTTTCATTTTGCATGAGGACGCACCCAAGCCCTTTCAGAGATGCATCGCTAAAAATAACAAATCCTTCTCCACTTGAGGGCAGAGTTAACATGGGTGCAGTAATCAATCTCTTCTTTAGCTCTTGGAAACTTTCCTCCCACTCCTTTTTCCAAATAAACTTGACCCATTTTCAAGTTAACTTGGTTAATGGATTATAAAGTCATGAAAAGTTTTTCACAAACCTCCTATAATATCCTGGTAGTCCAAGGAAACTACAAATCATAGTTATTGTTGTAGGTTGAGGCCACTCCTCTACAACTTTTGTCTTTGTAGGATCAACTATGATTCATTCATTGGTAACAATGTTCCCCAATAAAGCAACTTGTTGTAACTAGAATTCACATTTGCTGAACTTCCCAAAAAGCCTCTCCTTCCATAGAGTTTGAAAAATAACCCTTAGATGATCCTCATGCTCCTAGAGACTTTTAGAATATATTATAATATCATCAATAAAAACCACCACAAAGTTATCATGGTAGTACTTAAAGACTATATTCATCAAATCTATAAAAATAACAGGTGCATTAGTCAGTCCAAAAGGCAAAACAACAAACTCATAATTCCCATATTTTGATCAGAAGGCAGTTTTTGGAATATTTTCTTTATTTACCCTCAATTGATGATAACCACATCGAAGATCAATCTTAGAGAAGAATTGAGCCCCACGATGTTGGTAAAATAAGTCATCAATTCTCGAAAGAGGGTATTTTTTTTATTGTGATCCCATTCAGTTCTCTATAATCAATGCATAGCCGCATCGATCCATCCTTATTCTTTACAAAGAGAATAGGTGCACCCCAAGGAGACACACTAGGCCAGATAAAACCCTTATCCAAAAGATCTTGGAGTTATTTCTTTAATTTCTCCAGCTCCACATTTTCCATCCTATATGGGGTCTTTGATATTGGATGAGATCCAAGTATGAGTTCAATAGAGAACTCTACCTCTCTTTCTGGGGGAGTTCCAAGAAACTCCTCAGGAAATACATCAATGTATTCCTGGACGATGGGGATATTTTCTATCCTCAAAGTCTCATTTAATTCTTATTATTCACCGATCAACACCATAAATAAGGATATAGGAGGTTCTTCTAGATAATTATCAGGTTGAGATATCTCTCCTTAGAAGATAATTGTAGGTTATCCATTCAAGACTATTGAGATTTCCTTGATTCTGCATTTGATATTATCATTATACTTTGAGAGCCACTCCATCCCTAGTATAATGTCGAATTCCAGCATGGGAATGACTACTAGATTTGTGGTAATATTATGATCACTAAAGTAAATACTATAGTTTTTAAATACTAACGATGATTGGATAATCCCACCAGGGGTCTTGACTGATAACTCTACTTTTAGAAAATCAGGGGTTGATTCTAAATTACTTGAAAACTTGGAGGAAATAAAGGAATGTGTAGAACTAGTATCAAACAAAGTTCTTTCTATATTTGAGATAACAACAAGAGTACCTTATACCACATCATTCAGAGATTCAAATTTAGCTGTCGTGATAGAAAAAGTATGACCTTTCTCCCTTGGCTGATGAGGCTAATGGTGGTTCCCCTCTACTACCCTCAGATTTAGATAGTGATTGGAAAAGTGCCCAAGTTGTCCAAACTTAAAGCACTGGAAATCAGGTAGGTCCTGCACCATCTTCTCCATGTTGTTAATGTTTGGAAGTTGAGGTTTAACCTCACTATGAAAATTCCTCGCAATATGGCCTTCTCTTCTACACTTGTATCATTTACTGCTCTCGAGCAGGTAGTTACCTAAATACCTATTCCCATATTTATTACACGTGGGATGTTTCACTTTCTTGCATCCTCTTCCCTAATCAAAGGTCCTCCCTAAGATGGTATCCATCAATCTCTTCTTTTCATTAGATTTATGAGACCACTATGTCTCACCAAACTCCAACTCGACTTTCATCGCACTCCAAACAATCTCCTCATAGCTATCATAGTCCTGGTTTCCTAGATTCTTCTAAAAATGTGGTAACATTCCACCGAAGAATCTATAAACCTTACCACTTGGATCAATGAAAAAGCTAGAGGTGTAACATGAAAGCCTTGTGAATTTCATATCGTATCTTCCCACATATTCATTCTCCTTCTGCTTCTGCTTGAGAAACTCCTTCTCTATTATTTTTCTCATTAATTGAGGTAAATACTTGTTGAATAATATCCCTATGAACTCTTCCCACTCCATATCTTAAACTTCCATTCTTGGCCTTGTGTTTTTAATCAGTTCACACCACTGATTAGCTTCTCTATCTAAGCGATAGAAATCCAAGGTAACCTTCTCTTGTTCAGAACATCAGAGCATATAAAAGATCTTCTCAATAGAGCTGATCCAATGTTCAGCAATCAATGGGTCAGTATATCCACTTAAGGTTGGTGGTCGTTGATGTATAAAGGATTCAACAGAAAGTTGTTCCCTTCATGGTGAGATCGGTCTCTCAGCTTGATTCAAGTTATTTCCCATAAATTGAGTTAGTTGGTTCATCATTCGCATGAAAGTTTCCGTTCCGGCTTCCATCGGAGGGCCGTCAGCGCATGGTCCATTGTGGTCAGCATTTTCACAGTTCCTCCTATTTCCCGACATTTTCTAAAATAATAAAACCTTAGTGACAAACTTATTTCATGTACGAATATTTTAACTATAAAGGATTTTATTTATTAAAACTTCTTTAAACAATTACATTTCTCTATAAATCCTTCATAATGACTCATAAAAATCTTATGATTAACCAAACATATCCCCCGGGAGTGTTGAAATCAAGAGTGCAACAAGGCCCGTTTTCGTGTACCAGGATACCCCGATTCAAGACCAAAACTCCTTGTCATAGTTTTCACTTTTAGGTACCTCTGTGCTAGAGCCGCCTCTACCTGCTCGTATCTAGACAAGGATGTATTTTCTTGATAAAATACTTACTCAATACTCACCAAAATACAAGGAAGTTTTCCTATATTTAAACTTTTCTATAAGATTATTTATAAAGTTTTCATATCCTAATTTCCAAAAATAACTAAACTATCCTTTGATACCAACTACGATATCCTGCCTTTTTATTACATAACTTTTCATTTACATTTTACATACAGAGGATCTTTAAAGTCTAGTGTCTTGGAAATCAGGAACATAAATCATGAAAACAACATAAAAAATCCTTATAATACACTTGTAAGACTTTTTCATAGGTTCATCCTAAGTACATTTACTGCATCTCATAACCCGGATACATACATCAAAGGAAAGAGTGAGAAGAAGGCCCAGTAAGGAAAACAAGGGAATCGGTTTACTTGTGAAATCAACAAGAACTTAGATAAAAACATAAAGACTTGAGCAATACACGTAGAGGAATTTCATAATGAAAATAACTTGAAACATAAAATGAATATGTGGCTAAAAAATTTAATTTATACATTCATGGACATATCACCAAGGTTCATCCCCAAGGTGTCATAAAAATTACCAAGGTTAATCACCAAGGTATCTTGAAACTTGTTATCTCTAGAAATTAAATTCTTTACCCAATTAATTAGAGAGCTATTAGGGCACACACTTAATATTTATTTACTTTCATGTGATCCACATAGATCATAATCAAACATTTCATAAATAACCCATATAGAATAAAAGAAATGGGTTTCATTTCAAAATTGTGACGTTTTAAAAGTTTTAAAAAAATATCATTATATTATTTATAACCCATGGAAAGGGAGTACATGTTATATGTATGTAAATTATAGAATAAAATAGTTAAATTTTATGTATTTATTAATACCCTTGGAAATAAAAATATATTTCATTATTCACATAAATAATACAAGATAATTTCTTGAGAAAAAGAGAGAGATTTTTAGACGAAAATTCTGCAGCATAACGACTATATAACATGGTTTTAGAAAACATTGAAAAGAGAGGGGACAAGAGTAACCCACTCATAAATACTAATAATATAGTATAAATTCATAATAACATGGAGATATGAACATGGTATGGTTATTTGAATGACATACCACATGAAAAGAAAACTTGAATGGAAAGAGAAGATGTAATTTCTTTTACAAAAAAATCGGCAACCTAACGACGTCACGTAAAAATCCAGAAAATAAATTGACAAGATAAGAAAGGGTCTCTCATCATTTGGACATGAAATTTATAGTAGTAAAGATATATAATAACAAGACCTCACATGATAAAATGGAACTAAAAGACATAACATAAAGGAAGTCGTGACTTAAAAGATGAGGGTGAAAGGTTCCCTTACATTGAAGAGTAACTTAGAAAGCTTGAAGGTCAGGACCTTGGGAGGCTTGAGGGAACCTTGGGAGGACTCATTTGGAGGTAGAAAGACCAGAGATTAGTTTAGGAGGATTTTGGAATGAAAAGAATGAGTGAATGGCTTGATATTTATAGGAAAAGTGAGGGAATAGATTATTAGTTTCCAAGGGACACCTCATCGGTGGTATTTGAAAAACCATGGGATTTCCCATGGTATTTGCCCATGGTATTGTCTAGTTAAGACACCTCATAACATATCTTAATATTCACAAGTCGACCAGATTTTTTACATCATGATTACATCATCAGTGATGTCATTAAACACCCGAAACTCAAAACTGTATTTTTACTATTCACTGAAAAATCAACTC
Organism: Viscum album; assembly: GCA_963277665.1. Taxonomy (NCBI): domain Eukaryota; kingdom Viridiplantae; phylum Streptophyta; class Magnoliopsida; order Santalales; family Viscaceae; genus Viscum; species Viscum album. Next base: position 2,056,929,432 of record OY728156.1, on the reverse strand, counting down.
TTTCAGAAAAAATACCAAAAATTCACTCTAACCTAATATCGATGTTCTAAATTAAAATAAGATGTCCATTTTATGAAAATAATTTTCAAAATATTTTTAATTTAATTTTTAAATAAAATCATTATTTATTCCAAAAATAAAACTTTAAAACTATCTCATTTTGTAACACCTTAAGAAAGTAATCAAGGTCCCATAAAATTATTGTATAACCATAAGAAAATAACTTAAAAATTTATTATTAAATTTTATGAAAATAAATTTCCATTTTAAATTATTAAATTAATTATAAAATTATAAATAAAACATTTATGACATACAAAAATTCCAAAACTTAAACTATGATCATTTTTAACTTTTAAGATATCTAAAATGTATTTATACATTCATGGGTGAAGTTTCTATTTTTTTGGTTGATGTACTATTCATTAATATTTATTACTATTCATAGGGGTATGATACTATTCATACTTTACTATTCATTAAAAATTAATTTGATATTATTAGACTCTAAATTTTTTACTGAACATAACTTTAGAAGACCATTTTTTGAAAATAAATTCACATTATTAATTATTTAAAGAATACAAAAATATTTAAAATACCCATTTTTTCCAAAATTCATCAATAAAAAGGAACTTCTATAAATTCATCCTATATTTATTTGGACATTTTAAATTCACAAAATTTACCATAATAAGAAATAACAATTTTATTTATATAAAAGGATTACACAAAGTAGCTAAGGTCTCATTACATAGCCCCTTATAACACCTGGGTAGGACCTAAGTGTAAGGTGTTCTATGGTGATAGAATCTTGGGGTGGCTCAAACAACATTGCTTGAGTCGTGATTTCTATCAGCTTGAACTTCTCTCTTAAGCGATTCCGTTCAAGCTTTACATGTTGAAGTTCGACTTGGGCTTGGTCCAGAGAAAATCCCAGTGATGTTACCTCCTTCCCAAGTTTCGATAGTTGGGCTTCATATGGCCTGAGTCTACAAGATGATGCCATCAACTCTTATTTCTGTATTAATTAACCAAGATTATTAGAATTTATAAACAGTAATTGTAACATTAAGAATTTAGTTTCCAGCAGTCATATTGACCAATGACCATATAACAGTCGTAACCCAACAATCTCATTTAATTATACTCACTTCATTAATTAAATGATATAGTTTTTTTGAGTATAAAATAAAATAACACACAAATTTTGGAAATAAATATTATTAAAAATTTCAGGTTGTTCCATATATTAATTATATTGATTTGTTATGGTAAGAAAAATTCAAATAGAATTTATCATATTAATGGTTGAAAATTCATCTTCATAGTCAATGAAATGATTTTGTTTACAACATTTTTCCACTAAGTGAGCTTTATAGGTAAAAATTCTATAAATAATATCTTTTTTTAGAAAAAAACTCCATTTCACACTATTATTCTCACCCCTATAAGTGAATCTAACAAGTTCCAAACTTGGTTAGTATACTTTAGGTCCATATATAACCACTTGGAATTAAAACACTGAATGGACTATCTTAGGCATGAGGTTCATCTTTTTTAACATAACATCATCATCATTTTCTATAATAAATCTATATTTTTAGGTACTAGGACATGCAATAGAAACTGATGGGCCAAGATTTTAAATTTTTTCGCATCACTAGAGCAATGTAAAATGTCGACTCTAGAGAACTATCCTGATATGGTCCTAGGACCAAACGTGGATTTAACAGAGTACAAAAATTAAATTGAACAAGTACCTTGTTCAAATCTTACATGTGCAAGTCCATCCTTTGTATGCCTCAAGTACTTTAGGATAGTTTTAATAGCTTCCTAATACATCTCTCCTGGATTGGCTTGATATCTACCCACCATGATTAAAGAAAAGGAGACATCAAACCTAGTACATAGCATGACATACATTATATAACCCACTGCTGAGGCATAAGGGATTCTATTCATTCTTTCAATCTCCTCCTGTGTTTGTGGACACATTTTCTTAGAGAGATTTATACCATGTGATATAGGTAACAATCCTCTCTTGGTTTATTCCATATTTTACCTTTTGAGTACCTTGTCAATGTATGTACTTTGAATTAGCCCATGCATCCTTTCAGATCTATCTCGATAGATCTTGATCCCTAGAATGTAGGCTGCTTTACCTAAGTATTTCATGGAGAAGTGTTCATTTAACCAAGTCTTAACTGACTGAAAGACTTATACCTCATTTACTATAATTAATATGTCATCAACATATAACACTAGGAAAATGATGGAATTCCCTTAAACCATTTTATAGACACAAGGCTTGCTTTCATTTTTGAAAAAACCAGATTCTCTTATGGCCTCATCAAAATGAACACTCCATGACCGTGATGCCTGATTCAATCCATAAATGGATCTCTACATCTTGCATACTTTATTGGCATTCTTTGACTTGACAAACCCTTAGGGTTGATTCATATATACGTATTTAACTAACTTCCCATTTAGAAAAGTAGTTTTAATATTTATTTTCCAAATTTCATAATTATGAAAGGCTGCTATTGAAAGCACTATTCTAATGGATTTAAGCATTGCTACTAGTGAGAAGATTTCATCATAGTCGATACCTTGAAATTTCTTGAAACCCTTTGCAACCAGTCTTTCTTTAAAGGTATTAACCTCACCATCCATGTACAACTTCTTCTTGAATACCAATTTGCATCCAATGGTCTTTACATTATCTAGAGGGTCTACCAAAATCCAAACTTTATTTTGGTACATGGACTCTATCTTAGAATTCATGGATTCTTTCCACTTAGAGGCTTCTTTTCCTTCTACTTCTTCCTTGTATGTTAGAGGTTCATCATCCTCAAGGACTAATGTGTCACCAGAATCAATGAAAATAACACCATAACGCTATGGTTCTCTAACCTCTTACATAGACCTACAAAATATCTAGGTCTCAGGAACAACTTCTTCTTCCCCTTTCTCTTCTGAAGATTGTTCCTCTACCAACTCTTGTACATATGGAGCATTAACTTCATCGAAGTGAATCTTGATCCCACTATTTCCAATAGAAATGTGTTCCCTTTCTAGAAACATGGTGTATCTGGCCATAATAACTTTTCTATCTAAAGGGTTATATAGGTAATATCCTTTGGTTTCCTTAGGATATCCTATAAAGATGCAATTGGTTCTTCTGGATGCTAATTTATCACTTGTTAAAGTCTTGAAAAATTCCTCACACCCCCATACACGTATGTGTGTCAGACTGGGTTTCTTTTTGTACCATAACTCATATGGAATCTCATCTACAGCTTTAGTTGGTACTCAGTTAAGGGTATATGCTGCTGTCTACAAAGCATATCCCCATAAGGATAATGAAAGAGTTGCATGACTCATCATTGATCTGACCATTTTAATCAAGGTCCTATTACTCCTTTCACTAACACCATTACATTGTGGTGTATAAGGAGTGAGTTGGGATACTATCCCACACTCCTTCAAGTGATCAATAAAATCTTGATTAAGATATTCTCTGCCTCAGTCTGAGCGAAGTGCTTTTATATTCTTACCAAGTTGGTTTTCTAATTCATTTTGGTATTCCTTAAAAATACAAAAGGAATCAGACTTATACCACATTAAGTAGATATATCCATACCTACTATAGTCATCAGTAAAAGTGATGAAGTATGAAAAATAATCTCTTGCCTATACTAGAAATGGACCACATACATCAGTATGTATTAATTCCAGTACTACATTGGCTCTTTCTCCCTTTCCTGATAAAGGTTCTTTGGTCATCTTTCCTTGTAAACAAGCTTGACATACATCCAAGGGTTCTAATTATACCAAGTCTAAATGCCCTTCTTGATGTAATCTTCATAATCACTTCTCATTTACATGACCAAGCCTGAAGTGCCATAGGCGGGTGATATATGAGTCATGTTGGATATTTTTTTCATTGATTTCCATTATGGGGTTCTCGAGTTCTAGCATGTATAAACCATTGTTAAGATGTTCCATACCATAACATATTTTATCACTATAAAAGAGACAAAATTTATTTAAAAACTTGAAATAAAAACATATAGTGTCTAAACTTGACACAGAGATAATGTTTTAGGTTACAGATGGTACATAATAGAAATTGTTTAAAACTAGAACCAAACCACTTGGTATGGTTAAGTGATAGTCTCCCACTGCCAAGGAGACCAGACTTGAACCATTTGCATCTCAGAGATTCACTTCACTTTTTGAAGTATTCTTGAACCTACTTGGTTCCTATATATGAATAAAAATGTGTGAGCCAAATTCTGTATCCAATACCCAACTTATAGATAAATATAGATTGCATTCAATGAAAAAAATACCTGAAGTAGAATAATCAGTTTACTTCTTCTTCCCATCTCTACTATTCTTCTTCCAGTGGCCTTTTTTTCCACATCCAAAATAGACAGCTTCCTACTCATTAATTTTCCTATGAATCTTTGGATTCTTTACAGGATGATGAATTGGTGTCTTTGGACTTGACATGGCCTTATACCCCTTTGCCTTTCCCTTGTTTTTCTTTTCCACCATAAGTATAAATGAATTGTTATTTTTCATATCCTTATCATCTTGGTGAACAAAATCCAAAAGGTCTGAAAGAAAATTTTTCATATCATTCATGTTATAATTGATAATAAAAGTCAAGAAGCTTGATGGTGAAGAGGAAAAAATGAGATAAACTACTAGTTTTTGGTTCAATTTGAACCCAAGGGCTTAAAACCTCTCAATATACCCAATCATATAAAGTACATAAGGACTGGATTGGTGCCCTTATACTAGCCTATACTTATAAAGGGAACTTGAGATCTCATACCTTTCCTTCTTGGCCCTCTCCTGATATAATTCTTTGAGATGTGAAAGAATCTTGTAGACGTCCTCATCCTCATATATTTTTTTTTCAATTGGCTGGACATGGATGACAACATGATGCATTGAACATCAAGTGAATCATCTATATGATTTTTCCATTTATATTTTCCACCTTACTTGCTCCCTGAGGAGGCTCAACATGAACTAGGGATTCCAACACATATAACAACCCTTCTTGGCGTAGTACTATGTGCAACCGCCTATACCACTCCTAGAAGTTATTGCCGGTTAGGATATTTTCTTTATCTATAATTGATTGTAGTGATAAAGTACTTGTGGTATTGGTGATTTCCATTTTAAATCTACATCAGATAAACATTAACAATTAGTACTTTATGTTGATTACCTTTTTGAAATTTATTATTAATAAATTATTATATCATTTTAATGTATCCCACTATTTTTATCTAACCTTAATAGCCCTCACTATTAGATTTGGAATACTCTATCGCTTGAGTACTCTAGTGGCAAGGATCCTCGAAACCTCACTCATAGTCTACGAGCTATGGCTACGCCACTACTCGGAGGGTTTCAAGGTAGGCACTAGGTTGGCCAACCACTTGACTTGTGGTTCCTTATGTTGTTGAGTAAAGTACCATCTTTTGGAATAGGTACATGATTCCCTAAACATATTACCTATAAAGTGATAGCAAGTTAGATATGGCTAATCCTTGACTACTCAATTTAGTTAAGTTGACCTAATTCTCTCATGAAAATTCCTTGGTACTAAGAGGCACCATCAACTATGGTAGATGAGCACCCCAAACACCCAGTTTTGTTTAGATGTGAGAAATGAAAGGCTTTTGGACTTAATATATCTTTGAGGGATTTTAATATTTATTGACGAATATAATCCTTTTTCTATATATATGTTCAAACTAGATTTCCACGCTCACAACTGAACATGAAAATAGAAATATAAATTCTTCACTTTTTTATGCATTTTTTATCTTGTTTACTATTCTATGTAATCAAGGAATAATCATGCATACCGGATGGGCCCGTAAGGGGCGCTGGAACCCTAGATCTCTCTCTGTCGCCGCCGCCACCGCCTCGGATCGGCTCGGCTCTCCACCTCGGCGTTGATCGGTGGGCTTGGCGGCTTCTCTCTCCCGGCGATGTCGTGACCTCGTGGAACCGTCGGCCTCCGATTTTCCCCATCGTTGTCGGCCTGCCTCTCGCCTTAATCCACCTTCACTGGATAGGTATTCATTCGGCGGCACGATGAAGGTGCGGCGGTCGGTTTCCAGTTGCCGCGTTTGAGGGTTGCTTCTTCGTCGTCGGTGTGTACGCTAGGTGGTCCGCTGCAGTCTACGAGTTTTTGGAAGGCGGCGACAGGATCTTTGTTCTGTTTTTCAGTTTTTTTTCAGAGTCTTCGGCGCTCAGGTGGGCTTCGGCATGGTAAAGGGTTCTTGATCTTGGATCTTTTTCATTACTTTTTTGTTCGAGATTGGATTTGTCTTTTGCTGCTCGCGCGTTTGTTCGGTTTCTGGGTTTTGCGTTGATGTGCTGTGGATGAGTCTGCTCCGGGGTTCTCCGTGCCTTGCGTTGTCCGATGGTGGGTACTGCTTTTACGGCATTCTGGATTTTTGAGCATTCTAGTTGTCGCATTTCAGCCTTGGTGTCTTGCTCGGTTTGAATCGGGTTTTCTGAGTTTGTTATTGTGAAGAACTGGCGTTGGTGTACGGCGGAGGGAGGAACGATCAGTGGAGTCCATGATGCTAGATATTATCAGTCTGGTTTTAGAGGATTTTGGTTTGAGGTGATTCTGTTGTGGTTTGATATTCTTGCTGATGGCCTGTGGTCTGCAAGGTGTTGCGGAAGGATGCACCTTTTGATTTGTTTTGACTTGGTGAAGGGTGATTTGGCTCTTATTTCTGCGAATTGATGGGGATTTTGTGGTTTAATTTTTGTGTGTTTTTTGTGGCACTGCGACCTTGGTCCGAGACATTGTATCCAATTTATTTTCAAGGGACTGTTCCAGAAGATGTTCAGAGCAGGAAGCATTTCCATTTTCATCGCGGTTTGGATTTGGATGTTTTGAGAGGGTATGGCGTTTGCCATCGGTACCGGGTCCGTGCATTCTTGCACGGGACAGCTAGCCGAGCAGTGATGGGAAGGTGGAAGCTGATCATATTGTTTTTGTTGCTAGGGTGGTCCTTTTCCTTGCTTTTGAATTGGATTGTATTTGGTCTGGATGATCTTGGTCGTGGAGGCATAGTTGTGTTTTAAGTCTCTGATGTCATTCTGGTTTCCCACTTTCTCCTCAAAAGTGCTTTTGAAATAAAAAATTTAATTTTCAGTCAAGGAATAATCATGCATTCTCATAAAGCAATAAACAACGAATAAAGGTAAATCATGCAATCCGACTGGTCTTGAGCATTCTATTATGATTGATCCATAAATGGATCAATCATGACCTAGGGGAATCTATACCAGAGTCGATACTTGAATCACATTGCAACTAGCCCCAGTTCAATGAAATCGACCCCTGTCTAGATTACTGCCTCAACCTGGCGGGGTCTACATCTTAGATCATCACCGTTTAATTACAAATATACTCGAATGCAGGTGAGGGGGTCTAGGGATAAAAAATACAACTTGTGCATTAGACACACATGCCCTTATACATATTTTAATTAAAAGATGATTCATAGACCGTCATTTATCTAATTAATTATTACAATCATCACACGCATTGAATAAATAATTAAATAAACAAATAAACAAGACATGCACAATTTAGTTTCTTGCTCAAGACCAATGAATATAAATAAAGAGCAATTAAAAATTAAACTTCAATAAAATTTAAATATTACGAGGCCACTCTAATAAATTAAATGAATTTAAATAAATTAAATTAATTTATTTTTATCAGTTCCAACTATTTAATTTAATTTTAACTCCAAAAATTAAATCAAACTATTAATTTAATTTTAATTCTAAAAATTAAATTAAATCATTAATTTAATTTTAGACTTAATTGAATTAATGTTTCAGATTTTTAGTTAAACATAAACCCCAAAATAATTCTAATTAGTTTAATTTAAAAAACGAAATTAATTAAAACTAAATAATGGGGTTACCTCTAACCGAAAAGGACTCTGGCTGGACTGCGAATCGCTGCAAGGGTGTATTACTGGAGTAGAGCCAAATCGCGGCGTGACCGCATCATTACCATGACGTGACCGTGGCATGACCCCGACATGACATTGGCGTGACTACAATGTGACCATGGACCATGATGTGACCGTGGTGTGACCGCAAAATGACTGTGGCTTGACTGTGGTGTGTCAGCTCAGTCCAGCAACACCCCGCAACGACAGCGTCTTCCGGCGAGGTGTGAAGGCGGAGAGGCACCGCTCCGTCCAGTCGCGAGGGTAGTGGCCTGCTACTCCATCCAGCCACATGGGCGGCGACCCATTTCTCCGGCCAACCGTAAGGGCGGCGACCCAGTATGGTGAGGCATGCTGACAGCACGAGCAGGTGGGAGGAGGCGAGGTGGTCGGTGATCTCGGTGGGAGGCTGGGTGCAGAATAGTCCGAGATGGAGAGGGAGAGGGGAGGATTGGATCGGGGAGGAAGAGGTGGCCCGGGGAGAGTCGACCTGGTCTGGCAGCGACAAGCGGGGTGCGGGTTCTGGGCGGTGCGCGAGGCCTCCAGTAGGGAAGAGACACTGTGAACTAGGGCAGAGTGGCCTTAACAAGGTGGAATGGAGGGGTTCAGCGAGTCCGGAGGGAGGCGTGGCCAACAACGGAGAGAACTTCAGGTGGCTAGGGTTTTTTCCCAGGGGGTGTGCTGCGCTGCAATGAGGTAGACCCCTTGGGTATTCTCTCCCTATTTTTTAATTTTTTTTGTTTTGTCTTTTAACAAAACAAGCCCCAACACCTTTCCTTTTTTTTCAAACAAAAAGGAGAAGACCCAACTTGGGGTCTTCATCTCTTAATTTTTTTTATTAAACTTTCTAAAGTCTAAAGACTTTAAAAAAAGAAATTCTTGACCCAAAGTCTTAAAGGAACCATTTTTAAATATTTTATTTTATTTTTTATTTTTATTTGAGAAAAATAAAATAATATTATTGTATAATATATTTTATTTATCTCCAGAAAACAAACCCACCTGATTAATTCTGGTGATCAGATTCTGGGAAAAGCGTGGCTGGATTTTGGTACTCTGAAGAACACATAGATAAAATTAAAAAATGTTCTTCATAAAAATAATCGAAAAATTTAAAACCAATGACGTTGATCCCATTAAAATTTTCAAATGACCATAACTTGGCCATTCAGAAATGGATCGACGTGCAGTCAAATCCATGGGAACCGATTTAATGCCCCGTACTTAAATTTAATGCAATTTAATTTTTATTTGACTATGAGAAATCACGTGTACCTTTGATACCACTGTTAGGTATTAGAATCTGCAGTGGAAACCGATGGGCCGAGAATTTAAAATTTTTTGTATCGCCGGAGCAATGTTACAATGTTGACTCTGGTGAACTATCCCGGTACTGTCTGAGGACCACGCATGGATTTTATAGAGCACAAAAATTAAATCGAACAAGTACCTTGTTTGGATATGATGTGTGCAAGTCTGTCGCAGGATGGTGACAACCATTGATCAAAAACTCTGATGTTGAATCCCTCTAGATCGTACACACATGCCTCTTGAATCTACTCACACATCGTTCATTATAATCTGGGTGCTAGCGTAGTACACCAACGAGCTCTTCAATGCAATGATGATCACCTCAAGTCAAGAGACTTTGATCCAAGAAGGATAAGCTTGAAGTTATTCCTTTCTTGAGATAATATCTCTCTAGAATCCATGAGGAGAGAGAGTCTCTCAATTTTGACACATGAATAGTTATTAGGGAGAGCCTCTCTCTTACTTATATAGAGGATATCTAAAATACCCGGTATGGGTTCCCGTCCCCCATGTAATAGATATTCTCTGTATAAGTATTATAAATATTTATTTATGTCAGATTAAATTATACCATAAATAATATTTGTAATTTTATCACTAACTACAATATATATATATATATTTCATGATAAACATGAGTCTATAACTCAACTCACTTCTCCTGAAAATATTAAACAAACCTTGGATATTTAAATCCATTCGAATGATATTTTATCTGTGTATTTACTTAATCACTCGCAAATACATGTTATAAATAAATTCAAAAAATTATTCTAAACTTGAATAATTAAATAATTTATTTATAACTTGGTGATCTATAAAACTTGGTTAATACTCAGATCTCTTGGTGGGGCCCACCAAATTCTATATTCCTATTCCACGAAATAGGGTAGATTCTCAAAGCACTATAGTGTGTGACCCTCTAGGCCCTTATCTCAATAGTAGTGAATAATATTCACCGACCAAGAGTGGGGTCTAGCAACCCATCAAGGCCCCTATAGAGATAAGGTAAAGTCAAAGCAATGACTACCTTCCTATGAACATGGTCTGTATAATATAATCTCTTCATCATCGATATCTCAATAAATCAGAATGCACACTAGTGTCATCACCCTTTATCTCACTTTATCTTATTTGTTGATATGTCTGAACGGTCTTACCTTCCACTACCATGTCCATGGATTTAATGAAGGTGAAACCATCCAAATCAACTATACTAGAGATATCTCTTCCTCAACTCGGAAATGAAAAATCTTATATTGATCATTCAATCAATGTCATGGAACCAATGATGTACCCAACACAAACTACCTCACCGTGACTTAATTTCCATGGTTTTCTCCTTGCATCAAAGTACGAAATTAACTGACATACATTTATAATGATCTCAAGTCTAGAGACCATTACACATGTCCGTAAATAGCAATGACCAATGACACCTGAAACATGTGGTGTTCCTATTATGCTGGTATTTCCTCATGATCTCAACTACTAGAGATAATCAAGTGTAAAATTCATGAGAAGAATTCTCAATTCTTATGATCCCCTAGCACCTGATGGTCACACATCATATTTTTCCTTTCAGAATGATGTAACTGGACCATAAGACGTTACTTTAAGATTACTGTCATGGAATCTCAAGGATCTCATTATATCCTGGGATCTTCTATATCCCTTTGATACGACATGTAATCTAAGGAAATTTCCATAAACAAAGTGGATGAGAAGTATCTACACTATTATGTCAAGATAAAACATGTATATATAATAAACTGCATACATGTAGTGGTAATCAAAGTACAACACAAGTTGGTTCTAGGGCACCCACTTTCAACAACTTTGTCTCTTGATGAATCCTAATCAAACTTTTAGGTTCTTATTTAACTTTTTTTCATTAATTATCTATAAACTCTCATAGAAAAAACTCACTTTTTATCTTAAAAAAATTCCTATTTGTTGGTCTTGAAATTATCTAAGTTTAAATTTCCTTACATTGAACCCTATTTTTATAAATTCATTCTCTAGTAAAATACTATTATAGGATAAAATCACTTTATATTCAGTAATATTATATATACAGTATCCCTTAATTTACACAGGTTAACCAAAACCTAAATACTTTTAAAATTTAGGGTAAGTTTTATCTAAAAATGAACATTATATGTATGATTAAAAAAAATTATCATAAAAGAAAAATTAAGATTCCATTAAGTTCATATATAAAAATATGTATTTATGACTCCTTTATATTGAATGTGGTTGCACTATAAAAACAATGAGGTTTAAATGTGTTTTTTAGTGATGATTTGTGGAACTACTACTAAATAAATATGAATTTATTTTATGATGGTTTCTAAAAAACCCTCCATGAGATATTTTTAAAAATTAAAATAATTCCTAAAATATCCTAGATTTTAAGATACACTCTTTCAATGTTTAAGAGTGTGTTTCTAGGTTTAGAAGGATCAGGAGTTGTTTTTGGGAGTTTCCACAGTACCTGGGGTGAAAAATTATTTTTGGAATCTTTTATGTCATAAGTTAGAGCTTACAGGATAATTACTTTACTGGGAACCGACCATAAGGTAATTTGCAACACAATAATCTTACAAAACCTAAAATAAATTTTACATCCTAAATTCCTTTTATACCTTAATAACTTCTTTTACACCATAAAATCATCGAACATGGTAAATTTAACTCGGTGTGATGTGATTTTCTTCATATATGAGTTATATGATATTTTCATTGTAAATGAGGTGTTTAGAGCATAAATATTTTTTCCCAATAGGATTTATTAGTGTTTCATTTATGATATCTCTCATTAATTTGATACACAAGTTCCTCCCTTAAACCCTAGGTATCCTTATAGTAAATTTTGTTTGTCTACTCCCCTTCTGAATCATTTTGTTTAATGTTTGATCTATGTGGAATTTTTTTTCTACTATTTGGTAAGAATCATTTCTAATTCTTCATTTACATCGGTCATGAAAGTGTCATGACATTGAATTTTGGATTCACTGACCCTATGGTGACTTTTTTTTATCCTTTTTATATCTGTATTGTAATATTCTTCTAGGGGCCAATCCTTTATTGGCTGCAATGTAGTGAGTGTGTGTTCTATGAGTTATGTTTTGATCTACCCTCCCTGTTATCTATTTTGTTTTTTTAATGTGATTCTAATATGTGGGAATAGATTCTTGGGCCTCTTTTTTTATTTGGATTCCTTCATATATTGGTGGATCCTATTTCGGGCATGTGCGACCTGAGTTTGAGGTATGCAGTTACATATGTAGCCTTTGTTAAATGAAACTTGATTGATATTATTTTATAAATTGTTTTATAAATGAATTGGTATTATTTTTTTGCATTCATAAATGGATTTGAAATAAAATATGGTTTTCCCTTGGTTTTGGTAAAAGAAAATGGGTGTTTTTAAGGCATTTTAAAATGGGTTTTCAAAGTAGGTTTGATAAAATAAAAGGGTTGTTATAAATTGATTGTAAAAATACCTTTTGAAATTATTTCAGAAATTAAGAACATGGGAATCCTTGGATACTTAGGTGGAAGGTGTATCTTATTCCCACCATCTATTTTATTATAGTAGGGGTTCACTATTAGGGTGTTCCTCTGCTCCCTAGGCCCGTTGTTCTAGGGACATGATATTGACATTATTGGGGGGGGGGTTCACTAATGGGATGTTCCTATGATCCTTAGGCTCATGTTAAAAGGACTTGAGTGAACACTAGTCATTGATTATAGTATGAATAATCTACTAAACTGACCTTTTGTGGTCATTGGCATGTTTTACCTATGATTTTGATTTGTATTGTTCTGAATTTGATATACCTTTTTTGAATTTGATAAATGTTTATGGAAATTATGCTTTGAATCTATTTTTCCTAGCGTGTTTTGTAAACTATGGGAAAAGGTAAATATTTACCATGATTTTGATATGAAATTATTTATCATTTAACATGCCTTGTTTTCTTTAAAATGAGAATATTTGGATTATTTATATAAAGTCTTGATATGGAACACATGGGTGGGATCCTACAAATACTGTTTAGCTCGCACCCTTTACAACCCTCTAACGGTGTCTATATTGAGTTATGTATTTTTATGTAGGAAAAGGAAAAGCGATGTAGTAAGGCAGTTATGTATCATATCAGCTAGGTATAGGTAGCTGGTTGTGAGATAGTGGGATGTTTCCCATGTTATCACATAGTGTAGTCAGTTTATATTAGTTATACTTTTCTATTGGAATTTTACTTTGGGTTTGTTCTGAATTATTTGAATTGTATTTCTTATAATTATATTTTTCAATTATGGAATATATTTTCATCCTATTTTTCTTCCTCTATTTCATTCTGCTATGTATGTATATGCACTGTTGTCTTCTTCAGGTTGGAAAAAATTTTCCCCTCTGGTTTTTGTTGATCCTTAAGTGCTATGAGGATTGGAAACGCCCTTCAAGTCTTTCCACACTCTGGTTTGAAACCTAGATGGATGATTTATACAGTTTAGGGTGTGAAAATTTTGGTATCAGAGTGTGGTTATTCTCAGTGTGGGGAAATTTTTATATGGGAGATAGGATTGTCGGAACTTAAGAGGTATGTTGTGGTGAGTGCCTGGCCAACTTTTATCATGATGAGACTCAAGTAACCATGGGATGTTAGGACGTGTGTCTCATGTGTTGAGTTCTTGACCTAAATTTTAAATTTCTTTAATTATTTTTTGGTTTTAATTGAGATTACCCTATTGTATTATTGTTTCTTTTATTTTAGATGTGCAGTGATATTACTCCAAGATGACTTCCATGGGTTCCACAAGAGGGTGTAGTGGATACACCTCAAGGGAATCCACATCTACATCATAATATTATAGAGGATATCATTTGATTAGTTATTTTTATATACAAAAATGAACCAAAAGTATGAAACAAAGTTTTTGAGGTACATCCAGGAGTTGGAGGAGAAAGGGATCGATCTGAAGAGTTTTTATATGAGAAACTAACATCTATTAAGGGTATGAATGAGAACCTAGAGGTGGAAGACTGGAAGGAAAATATTGATAAGATATTTGAATTAATCAATAAAATTTAGATTATCAAGGTGAAGTGAATGATGTTTAGGCTTGAGGGTCCCTATTATAAATGGTGGGATTCCATGGTACATGTAGATAGGTATGTGGGCTTGGATTTTAAGGGTTTCAAGAAACTCTTATTTCAATACTTTTTTCCAAAGTATTTGATGATGGAAAATCTGTATAGTTTCTTTCTTTGTTGTAGGGAGATCACTAGATGTTGTAATACATAAATTGGTTTATGGAGATAGTTCATTTTACTCAAGAAGTGTTAATAAATGATCAGTTGAAAGCTCAGAAGTACCTATAGGGTTTGTGACTGAATATTAAATCACAAGTATTTATACTATAGATTTCTACCTATGTGGAGATGGTAGATATGGATATAATGGATGAAATGGAAATGAGATGTAATATTGGATTTTCTTCCCCTTCTGTTACACCCAGTGGAAGATTTAGTAGCATGTAGGGAAAGAAGAGGAAGTTACATGAGAATCACTAGAGTGGTGGAGGTGGTTCTCAGTAGCGGGCTTCCTGTTCACCATTTGTTATAGCTAGTTGTGTACACCTACCTTTCTATTAGTGTGTAAAGGTTGGGCACACTTGGTGTTATTTTTTTATCCTATGAATGTGTACAATAGTTGTGACTACTATGTCCATCTACATAAAACCAGTTAGACCATATCTACTCCACACTATGGTTAGGGATCATCAGCTCCAAAGGTCACTAAGGCATATTCAAAAGCTTCAAAGTCCACAAGGATCTATCCGTAGGCCTCAGTAGTGTAGAACCTTCATTTAGTGGATGAGTTTCTAGTAGATGTTTACATGGGTCCAATGATAATGAGAGGGACCATTTTTTTCATCCTCTATAGTGACTTATTTATTTGATGAATGTACCTCCCACTCATACATATCTACCCATATGTTTTATGTGTTGAAACTTCCCATGAAGCTCAATTCCTTTTTCATAGAGTTAAAAACACCTATTGGAAGGAGTAGATATTATGGGTTTCAGTGTCTGTCTTGTTCACTTTTGATAGTTTATGCAAAGTTAGTTTGGGATTTCCTTGTTCTCGATCTAGACCTATTTGATGTCATCATTGAGATGGATTGTATTATCTCTCATCATGTTGAGTTTTATTATTATCATAAATATTTCTCTATCCTTGATATTTATGGGATACCTTGAGTGTTTTTGGGAGTGTGGGATTTGAGATCAGGTCATTTAAGACCTTCCCATCTAGAGATCAAGAGTTTGTTGTCTGCTGTTGCAGTTGAGCCTGGTGTCATTTTCTCTATTGGTGATCTTCACTTAGTTTTTAGGGAAATCCATAATGTTTTCATAGATGACTTCTCCAGTCCCCCTCCATATAGGGATATGAAGTTGAAAATTTAACTAGTGTTGGGTATGCATCCAATCTTGATACCCTCCTATCGTATAACACTAACAGATCTAATAGATCTCAAGATTTAGTTGGATGATCTGATAAAGAATGGTTTTGTTCACCCTAGTGTTTCACCATGGGTATCCCTAGTGCTCTTTGAAAATAAGTCCAAAGTTTCTCTTTGATTGTACGTGCACTATCTTAAGTTTAAATAGTTAATAGTTAATAATAAGTATCCTTTCCCCTGAGTGGATGATTTGTTTGAATAGTTAAATAAGGAAAAGTGTTTTTTGAAGATCAATCTTTATTCAGTTTATCATTAGATTAGTGTTTAGGAGTTTGATATACCGAAGATGACTTTCAAGAGAAGGTATGTCCATTATGAATATATTTTGATTCCTTTTGGTGTAACTAATGATCTTATAATTTTTATGGTTCTATTGAATTTTATATTACATCTGTATATTGACACCATTGTGGTTGTGTTTTTAGATAATATTTTGGTTTATTAGAGGTCCTAGTGCGAGCATGAGCACCATATAGGTTTGGTTTTTGAAATTATGAAGAGACGCCATCTATATGGAAAGAATTCAGAATGTAGTTTATGGATCTGAGAATTAAGGTTCTTGGGGAATTATATTTTTCAACAGGGCTTATTAGTCGATCTTGAGAAGGTGAAGTATTTATTTTCATGGAAGTATCCATAGAAAATTCTTGATATTTGAAGCTTCCTTGGTCTTACTAGATACTATCAGTGGTTTGTCAAGGAATTCTCAAAGTTAGCATCACCTTTTTCTACTATTACCATGAAAGGGGTGAAATTCACATGGGATGAAATTTTCATACCACTTTAGAGGATATGAAATGGATTCTGACATCGACACCTATTTTGATCATACTTGATCCTTATAATGGGTATGTGGTGTTTTTTATGCTTATAGTTCTATAATATGTTTCACACTTATGAAAGTTGATCATGTTGTTTCTTAAAACCCTAGTCATCTTTGGATTCAAGAGAAGAACAACCCCACTCATGTTTTAGATATTTCCACCATTATTCATGCACTTAAATATTAGAGGAAATATATTTTTGGTGAGATATTAATAGTATTTTATTACCACAACAGTCTTAGATATATATTTCATTAAAAATAATTAAGTCTCATAAAAAGACAGTGGGTGGAATACCTTCAAAATTTTCATTTCAACATCATCTACACTCTAGAGAATTTGAATTTCTTCACAGATGCTATTAGCAGAAAAGTACTATCACAGAATATATTGGAATCGAATGAAGAGTAGAACGTAATGGAAATATTCACTCAGTTTCATCTAGATGCCCATGAGGATATTTCAGGTATGGTTTTGACCAGTGTTTAGTTGTCATCATCTCTAATTGAGTCTATTATATAGAGTCAGCAGTAAGATGATGAGTTAAGAGGAATTATAGAAACCCTTTATATTGGGGAGACCATTTTTGGTTAATCTCTTCATTGATATGGTATTCTCCACTTTAGGGATCATTTTTTTATTCCAAAATATGTGAGGATTTCTATTTTTTTCACTATCATAGCTCTTCATGGGTCATTCATCCATGGACTGCAAATACATACTATAACATGATACAATATTTTTGGTGGCTGGGTATGAAAAGAAACATTGCATATTATGTGTCCCACTTTTACACTTTCCAACAGATAAAGGTTAATCATCTAAAAACACATGGGTTTCTCTAGACTCTTTCAATGTTGGTTTAGAAATGGGATCAGGCGTCCATGGAATTTGTTGTTGGGTTACCATAGACTCCCCGAGGGACGAATTCTATCTAGGTGGAGATTGATTGGTTGAAAAAATCTATTGATTTTATTCTTTTCAAGGACTCTTCAAAGTTTAATATTAGGGTAAGTTGTATATGCATAGTTTTGTGAGGTTATATGGGGTTCCCTATAGCATTATTTTAGAAAGGGATCCCAATTTTACCTTCTAGTTTTGTAAGAGTCTCCAAGAGGTGATGGGGACTGAAGTTCATTTGATTACAACTTACCATCCACTAAAGAATGGCAGATGAAGTGTTATATTCAAATGCTGGAGGATATTCTCTATGACTGCATATTTGATTTCAATGGATTATAGGATAGCCAACTGGGACTGATTGAGTTTTCATATAACAGTAGTTACCAGTCATCAATTAAAATGACTCCCTTCAAGGCTTTGTATAGTCACCCGTATAGATCACCTATTTGTTGGGCAGATCTAGGTGTGGCCTCTCTTATGTTATTGAGTCTCATTCAAGAGACATAATGGAGGATTCAAGACATATGTCATATTTTTTATGTTGTGGGATCAGTAGAGATTGTATGAATGTATTTAATACCTTCATTCATAGTTTTCCATTAGTGACTGGGTTTTCTTACAAGTTTCTCCTTGATCGGGTTGTAATCAGCTTATAAAACATGGACAATTATCTCTAAGATATGTTAGACCATTTGAGGTAACTTATCATATTTGGAAGGTTTTATATCAATTATAATTACCATCTCAGGTGACCGCTATCCATGATGTTTTCCACATATCTCAGCTTAGGAAGTCCCATCCTCATCCCTCTCTTATTCTAAGTTTGGAAGAGATTGAGTTGGATCCAAGTGTTTAGTTTTAGAGAACCTAGTGGATATTGTTGAATATATGGCGAAAGACTTTCATGGTAATTCTATCATATTATTTAGAGTTTTATGGAGAAAAATATCGTATTCTCACAAGACATGGGAGTGAAAATCATTAGTGAGGGAGTGGTGGCCTCACCTCTTTCCAAATCACCCTTCTTTCACATGACTTCCCACCGACAGAACGTATTATGATGGAGAGATTTTAATATCCCATATTTTAATGTATTCTCTTTCTTTATTTAAGAGTTTGTTTTTAGTCTCATAGGTCTTAAGATTTATTTTTGAGAGTTTCTATAGAACTTGGTGTGCAAACTACCCACTGGATTGTTTTACATCATAAGTTCTATCTTACAACATAATTCCTTCACTAGACACTAGTAGTAATATGGTTTACAGCACAAGAATCATGCAATTTGTAAAATCCTTCTTACCTTATAAATTCTTTTTACACCGTAATACCTACTTTTACACCTTAAAATCATCGATCAGGTTAAATTTAACTCAAGGTGATGCATTTTTTGGCTTATACGAGTTATGGGATATTTACGCTATAAATGTGGTGTTTAAAATGCAAATACTTCATCCCAAAAATCTTTAGTCACATTTCATATCTAATGTTTATCATTCATTCATTACTGATGTTCCTTCCTTGAACCCTAGGTATCCTTCTAGGTGATTTTGTGAATCTCCTCTCCTTTTGGATCACTTCATTCGATGTCCAATATCTATGGAAGTTGCATCGCTTATCCCTTTTAAGAGTACTTTGCAATTTTTTTCCATTGGTCATGATAGGAACATAATGCAGTGTTTTGGATTCATCGACCCTATGGTGATTTTTTACCCTTTATAGATATGTTGTGAGATCTTCTCCCAGGGGTTAGTCCTTTATTGGTTGTAGTGCAACAGGTGAATTTTCATTGAGGTATGTTGTGAAATACCCTCTTCACCATTTTTTTTATTTGTGGAATATGATTCTAAGATACAGGAATAGATTCTAGGGCCTTCGTTGTTGTATTTTCATTCCTTCCTATGTTGGTGCATCCTAGTGTGGGCATGTGTGACCCGAGTTTGAGGTAAGAAATTCCATCTCCAGCCTTTATTAAAGGAACCATGATTAATCCTATTTTATAAATGAATTGGAATGATTTTTTTCCACGCGTAAGTGGATTTTAAATAAAATATTGATTTTCCTTTGGTTTTGGGAAATGAAAATGGGTGTTTTCAAAGCATTATGAAATAGGTTTTTAGAGATGTGTTTATAAAAGAAAAGGGTTGTTTGAAATTGATTTTTAAAATAAATTTTGAAATGATTTGAAAAATTAATGATAGGTGGAAGGTTTAGTTTTAGGGCATCATCCATTTTATTATTTGGTGGTTCAATCATGGGGCATACCTCTTCTCCTTTAGACCCATTGTTTTAGGGACATGGAATTGACATTGTTGGGGGGGGGTCTCTTATGGGGAATTACTACGCTCCTTAGGCCTATGTTCTAAAGAATTGAGTGCACACTAGTCATTTATTATTGTACGAGTAGTATACTAGCCTGCCCTATTAAGATCTTTGACATGTTTTACCTATTATTTGTATTTTTATTGTTTTAGATTTGATATACTTTCTTTTATTTTGATAAATATTTATGGAAATTATGCTTTGATTTTTCCTAGATTTTTTTTTTCTGAATTGTGTAAAAAGGAAATTATTTACCATGATTTTGATATAAAGTTCTTTATCATTTAATATTACATGTTTTATATAAAATAAACATATTTGGGTTGTTTTTATAGAGACTTGATATCCTACTGAGGTTGTTTATCTCACAACCTACACATCCCTTCAGCAGTGTGTAGACCTGGTTATGTCTTTTGGTGTAGGAAATGGAAAGGTTCCATAATGAGGTAGTGAGGTTTTCTACCATATGGGTATGGGTATCCAGAGGTGAGATAGTGGGAAATTTCCCATGTTATCACATGGATTAGTCAGTTTCTATTAGTTTTCCTTTTTTTGGACTTGTAATTTGGTGTTGTTCTGACTAATTTGAGTTATATTTCCTTTTCTTTCATCTTTAAGTTATGGAATATATTTTTTTATGATTTTTATTCCACTATTTATTTCTTATATGTATGTATATTACATGTTATCTTCT
This sequence comes from Viscum album, assembly GCA_963277665.1. Classification (NCBI taxonomy): domain Eukaryota; kingdom Viridiplantae; phylum Streptophyta; class Magnoliopsida; order Santalales; family Viscaceae; genus Viscum; species Viscum album. The sequence continues at coordinate 2,056,908,820 of OY728156.1, read as the reverse complement.
TTAATTAGGGTGAAATCATTCCCACTGGTTGTTTTCAATGCCCGATTTTTAGTCATAAACCCGTGGTGATTTGGAACACCCTTCAGGTCTTGCTGCATTTTGGTTTGGAACCTTGATGGATGGGTTATCTGGGACAGGATGTGACAAATACACTTTCTACTCCCTGGGCTTCCCTTTCCCCAAATCCATCCATTTCGACTAAAGTGACTTCCCTCTCAGTGAGGTTAGATCTCTCTGATAAGGCATGATATATTCAGTGACGTGTGATCCTTTTGACTATGGCCATCCTATTAGTGAGAAAGTTTCCTAACAATGTGTTATCCCTATGTATGTTTGAGGTATAATCTATTTTTAGTGATATATACTAAATTATCTTGTTTTTGTTTTGAGAATTATCAAATTATAATCCAAGTAGATAGATCTTACTTGGTAAATGTTATTCCCACTTGAAATGTTCTGTCTACTATTCAATAGTGTTCAATATTTTTTTAAAGTAATATATAACAGTCTATACAATATCTCTATATAACATAGTCTTAAAGTCTCCATACAAAACTTATATTGTGTAAATTAATTTTTTGGATTGATTACTGTATATTTCTGGTAGAAGGTTTTCTATTTAATTGCAAATAACATGCATGAGATTGATTAAAGAAACTATAGGCGTATGATGACAGAAGATTTATGGTCATATAATACATATGTTCCCATGTTTTTAAGTTGTAGTGACCCTAATATCATTAATATTTTGACTCATTGGTTATATAATCCTTTTTCTAACAATAATGAAAATGAATATATACCTATGTGGTGATAATGTGGTTACAGAGGAATAAATATATACTTATTGTAATTGTTTGAACAACTTCTCAGTCACCTTTGTGCTGACACTTTGGTCATAGGATCTAGATAACACTTTATTCACAATGAAACATATAATATTGTGAGTCTTGGATAACTATAACCCTTATTTAACTTTTTTAGAGGTTCATACCATTCTAAATCTTAGTATCAATACCCATCTTAGTAATTATACCTTAATATAAGTCTTTTTTGATTTAAACATAGCTACCCATTATATGTGGGGAAACTAGTTCTAAGATACTCTCTAACCATACTAAAATTATGTTTAAGACTAGTATAACCCTATCTATCATACTAAGTGACTAAAATATACCCATAAGTACCTAAGAACATGTTATTCATTAACCCAAATAATTAAAATATCTTATCTAATTTAAAGACACATTATAGCATATAATTAATCATGGAGTATCCCATATAAAATATGATCATAACATGTATTAGTATAAGTATAGGTCAAGAAATATAAGTTTGTTTATCATAATGAAATAAAATAATAAATAAACACTTTTTGTTTACAAATATCCATTCTCAAAATCAATAATACTAAATAACTTATCATAAATTAATAATTACCATGACATATAAATAAAAATAATAAATTTTATCATCCTCCTTCTACTCAGAATGGCCCTAAGGCCTTCATTTTTTATTATTTTTGATAATCCACCTTTCAAGGGGTGAGGTGGAACCCTTACAAGGCTAGAAGGCATAGAGACAATTACATGACCCATAGGTCTTAGAGGGAATCACCCAGACAAGACAACTTAGAACTAATCCTCCCCAACATATGTCATGATATTAGAACTCCACCTTCATTGGGCTAGTCAGGTAGCTATCCTATGAAAAGATGCACATGCCCGATACCTATGACAATGGCATACCCTCTCATTCTTCAAATTCTAGTTAGCTATACTCTAGTGAATGAACCCACCCTGAATCATCATTTGAAGCCTTGTCCCATGTAGTCTGACTGGTACATCTGCATAATCATGTGTCCCAAAGGCCTTGGGGTGACCCTAAGGCCTTATGGTGGCTCGAAGACCTTGAGAGACAACTGGCCCGAAGGCCTTAGGTGGCCTGAAATCCTTACAGGACCCTAGACCAAACCAGTGGCCCAAAGGCCCATACACATTCTATTTTAATGTATTATGGAGAAGTAATTAAGGGATATATCTAAATAAAAAACAACATATGACATAATTAATTTTATATTAATAAATATTTTATTAATGATAATTATTTAAAAAATAAAATTTATTAGAATAATGAGAAATCTTGTTAGATAGTGTTAGAAAAAATATATAGTAATTCATGGATAATTTAATCTGCCTATTTATTTAATTATTTGACCATAATGATATGGAAATTGAAGGAGAAAATGACTGTTTGTGTATTCATTCACTAACTTATCAAATAAATTATTCATTATACCATTTATTTTCAATATAATTCATCTCAAAGTGTATTTAAATTTCATTTTATGTATTAACTATTACATTTTGATAATTTAAATGTTATAATTATTTGAAAATATATGTTTGATAATTTTTTTACTTGTTTTAATGATAATAATTTTGAAGAGAAAACATTTTAGTGAAATTATTAAACCAATGACTGGTAGTCATCCCGCCATTCAAACATCATTGACTTTTCTATGTGATGCCTTACATATTGTCTATGGAATTCCCTTTATCTCCCTTCTAATGGCATTTGGAATACCTTATGTCTTCCTCTAGATGAAATATAGCATGCCCTTTGGATACCTCCTGATACCATCTAGAAAACTTCATACATATAAATATACCCCATTGGTACTTGATGGTGGGATAAGTCATGTCTGAAATATTAATACATCAAGCGAGTAGGTGGTCGCTCCTATTACTTTATGAGAACATTTGATAGTCATGATTATAAGTAAGAATTTTAATATGAAAAAATTTATTGATTTTTTATATTAATAGCTTGTTTTTTCCCAAAATATATAAGAAATAATGTTATAGATACAAACATTAACATTTTTAAGTATAGAATTTGAATGGTATAAAGATAGTGGTACCATTTAATAGTTTTGGGGTCCTAGTGGAGAGTGATGGAGGATTATTTGATAAAATAATGGGCACTTGGCTTTTAAACCAATGAACCTTTCCATTACTTATTATGATTAGAGAAATATTCCTCTATCTTTTAATAATGAAGAATTTGATTCAAATATAAATTTAATTGGAACACATTAATCATATTTTATGAAATTGAATGATATTATTTAATAAAATTTTAATAATTCAAATGAATGTTTTTTTGAAGATGTTGATACATTTTATTTTTCTTGATTTTATTTAACATCTATGTATGTTAACAAATTTTATTTAGAAATGGAATAATTTTAAATTGATATTATGGAATGAGTTCAATAATACATCTTTGATTGCTTTATAGATTCATGATAATATACCAGAAGGTGTACCTTAGGGGAAATGGTATTTTTTTGTCAATAGTCATCACCATGAGAAACATATAGTATTGAATAATTTATTATTACATCAACATCATTTTATAAATAATTATAAAACTATTATTAAATTTCCATTCATTTATTTTAGAATGTTTCTAGGGAAAATACAGCAAGTAGAGATAAATTGTCCATCCCTCACATATTCAGTATAAATAATTTTATAAGAAAAATATTGACCATGGTTTTATTTTAATGAATTAACTAATTGATATATTAAATATTATGTGTTTCATATATTAAAATATTGAATTATCCATTTTTTATATAGATGAATGAGAAAGGATGGATGGTTGATCAGATAGAGGTCTAGTTAGATATTTATACCAAATCTTATGGTAACTATGTTAATAAATGAGATAAATATGTTAGAGTATAAAATATTATCTTTTCATTTATTTTTTAATTTTTATTTTACTTTAAATTTAAATAATATTTTACTTTTAGGTAAAAATTATATAATTGTGAGACTATAACCCCACAAACTTTTACATGACATATTAAGATAATTTTATTGGTTAGGTCCTTATGAAAGAGAATCCTGGTTGTGTGTTTTAGATGGGTTTTGAACCATCTACATCTAAAGTATTTGGTAGGTTATTAATGATTTTTTTTGTGACAACATATATTTCAGTTTATAGTGCTCATCTACCTCAATAACTTATATGGAAATTATTATTATGAAAAACACTATCTAGGAAATAGGTGACACAATCTAGGAACAAGGGATTCATATAAAAATTCACAATGTGAAGGTCTAAAATGCATTAGTTTAATTATATCAGAATATGATAAGAAATGTCCTTGATTAGATTACCATGATGGTTGGAAAAAATCAATAGGTAAATTTCACAATTTTATAATAATTTAGAATACTAATTTTTATTGATTTAAGTTAACATATATATATATATACAACTTAGATTAATTTTCAAATAAATTCTAATTCATACACAAGAATAATGGAGTGGAGATACAAAAATTAATAATATCTCATTAGAAGGTAGTAGTTATAAGGACTAATTTTTTATTATATATTGGTGATTTTATTATAATTAATTTGAGTACTATCATATTATTATATGAAATTTTAAAATGCTAAGGGTTTTGATTTAATAATGGTGTAAATATCCTTTGGTTTATATTTCATAAACTTTAATGTATGATTTTTTTGCATAATTGAAACTTTGTATGTCTTGATCACTCATATTAAAGTTTTACCTGATTTATTTTGTCTTAGTATATCTAATAATTTTTTTGTATTGGATTCCTTATATATCTATTCCTAACTTGTTTATGAGAAAGGTCTTATATTAATTTCCATTTATAAAGTATATAAAGCATACTTTATTTCCTTGGATACTATTTTTATTAAATTTAATGAATTATCATGCTTTTAGTGGTGGTTGTTTTATTCCCAAACATGCATTTTATGTTTAAAGTTATATTCAATTATCACATTTATTACAATATATGGAAGGATTGGTGGATGTTTCATTTTTGAATTATATTGTTTGATTCTTCCATGACAAAGTGCTATAAAAATTATTTTAATATAGAATTGGTTTTTGAAATAAATTCTATATAGTTTTTATATATTGGATTTAAACATACCCTCATGAGACTTTAATATACTTTATGATGTGAGGCCATCTCTTTCCATTTTAAGCTAAATGAGTTATAAGTCAACAATCCATACTTAATATTTGGTTCAGTAATTGAATCAATGGTTTTGTAATGATATCATTGAACAATTGGGAAGGATGGTTTGGATTATAAACTGGTTTGGTTATCAATTCTATATGACCTACACTTTTTATACAATAATTATATTTTTTATAAAAGGGTTGGGCGTAGAATTTATTTTTAGGATAATATTTTCTTTTCAAAAACTTATTCCTTTCTAAACATTTTCCCTTTTCAACATTTTCCTCTTTTAAATTATTTTTTCAATGAGGTGCCCCAGGGTTACACTTCCAGATCTAGTGCTAAAATACAAATATTACACATATTCTTTGATACAAATTAAGATTACCCAAATATAACATACATACATATTATATTATTTTACATGAATACTTATTACATCTAAAATTAAATCACACCCCAAAATCTACAAGTTTAGTATCCTTAGATATTATCTACATGATATTATTATTTTAAAATAAGTTTTCTACATTTCTTATAAATTTATCCACACATGATATTCTTATAGATATAAAATACATAATAATATTATCCTTTACCTATGGAATAGAAACATAAGAAAAGGGTGATCTTAGATTCTCAGTAAGGGAAAGCATAAGAGAAAAAAATGAAGATCATAAGTGATCATAAGATAAACATGGGGGTATGAGAGCATAATAAAGGTGAATTAAAATAAAATAAGGAAATTAATCCTAATAAAACATAGAGAATAAATCCTAAATCTTAACATAAGGCCTTTATCATAAAATATGAGTTTTGGGAGTGTGAAAACATGAGCCAATAATATGTAATCATGGAATAGTCATTGTTCATAACATAAGAATATAACATAAATATGGGAAAAGAACATGAATCAAGGTTAAACATTGATACATTCCTCACATAATGAACTAGGTTAACCACTTAACCAAATATAGTAAGATTTTTATAACCACCTGTGTATGTTTTTGGGTATGAGATATTTTTTGGCCTCTCAAGGGTCTTTAGTGAGAGATGCCTTGGGAGGGACGGTGGTAGTGAATCAAGGTATTAAACACATTCATGTTTCACAACTTAAATATAAATCTATCATTTCGTTAAATTTTATTAACCTCACTTTTATTATGGTTGCTCTTGTGTTCTCCTTTAACTGATGATATGATTGATGATGTGATTATATTATACTTAATCAAATAATATTGGTGATTGATTAACCTACATACATATATTTTCTTCTTGTAGATTGTAAATAATTCCAAAAATGAATAATAATTTTACTTGGATTACCCACACATGGATAATACAAGGATAATATAATAAAAAAAATTTAAAAGTACCATAATCCACTAAATCACTTTTAGTGGTGGGTTTAGGCTGAGTCAATCTTATGCCTAAGTTCACTCACGTTAAAATATTTAGGGTTGGATCACTACCACTTAAGGGTAACTCCCTTTTTCCTATCCCTTTTATCACTAAACCAGGGGGGGAAATATCTTCATAACACATGAAAATTATTGAATTCTCTGTCTCTCTATTGTTGCACAGATAGGTTCCCATTGATATTCTCATTGGTACTTTATAGAATAGTTGAGAACTTTATAATTGAATAAAATTAACTTTTCCCAGTGAACTAAACTTTAAGGAATAATTTTTTTACTTTGAAAAAGTCTACAATGAGTGTTAATAACTCTATATACTATTCAATTATCTATGAATGTTTAACTCTTTCCCACAATTATCTAGTTTTACACAACTCTTTAATTTCATGAAACTCTTCACTTTCATAGAACTATTACTTTCAAAAAAGTATTGCTTTGTAAGTACCTAGAAAAAAACCTATTCCAGGTATTAATTTTTTTCAAAATATTTCCTTTATACACAAAACAAAGGTTTTTGAAAATAGTCTATTCATGGAACTAAGTTATTCGCAAAATTTTCTCACAAAACTCAGTGGTTTCTGTTGTTATACCCCAAATTTTATTTCTTTTAAATATAAAAATCACTATAGTGTTATTATAAATTTCTTTAATGTGTTTTAAGTGTATTTTCCATGTTTCTATTAAGTTAGTTTTGTAAAAAATCATTTGACCTAACGTTCTCTTCAAAATAGGATTAAAGGGACATTTTTCATAGTAGCTGTAGTAGAGTAACACCGACTAGCTAGTCAAGTGATAATAGATAGATTATAGAATATGTCAGTATTTCTAGAACTATATAATGACTATAGACTCACTAGTAGAGGCCCACATGATAGCTAATGGGATAAAGCAGATTGGGTGTATCTCTAGGAAGCCCATCATCTACTTGGTAGAGGCTATTGGGTATCTGGTAGCATTAGGACTGCTAGTACAAGGGTTTATTTATGGCCGCCAAAAAGTGTCTATTTTGGGTCTTAATTACCTTGGATTGATTCATTGGACCCCAACATCCTTGGATGCTATAAAAAGAGGACTAGAGATGCATTTAACTTCATCCAAACATAATGCACGTAAAATGAAAGTCTCTTTGAGCTTCAAAAAATTCTCATTCTCTAAAACAACTTCAAATTTCCATCTTCTTATTCCAATTACAAATAAAAACTTTGTGAACATTTAACATGGGAATTTCAGAAAATGAAGGGAACCATCCTCTTGGATTCGGTTCCCTCTGCGGCTTCAGGGTGCTCGTCTTCGATTCTGGTGTGCTCACCGTTGGCCTCGATGGTTGCTGTAGTTCTATTGTGACTTCTGGCATCGGCTCCGGTGTGTGAAGAGTCTACCACGGTGACCTTCCGGCTCTGATTCTTCTGCTTGGGTTCATCCCATCTCATCATCAGCTTGGCGTGCTCTGGTGTATTAGGGGTTAGATCTAGGGGCTCAGAGGGAGGGGGGGGGGGGCTTGTGTTATAATTCTATTGAGTTGGTTTGGTTTGGTGGAATTGTTTGATTTGTTGAAATGGTTTGGTTTGATCTGCTTGGGTCAGAATTGGATGCTAGTGTTGCTATTGGTGAGACTGGTGTGACTTGATTCTACGGAGTTGGGTGTGGCATCAGCACTACCTGGACTACCTTGATCTAGATTCTTCATTTCCTTTTGTGGATGTGTTCTTGGACCATCTCATGTCACTGGAAGGTTTGGGTGAAATCTGATCGGAGTTGACCACTGGGTTGGTGGTTTTGGGGCTGATTTCGATAGTCACATCGGCGAAATTCAAGGAGTCCAGTTCTGAGGTTTTTTCAAGCTCTTATGATGTTCATGCACCCAGGTTCATGATATAAATGAATGTGTGGTTTTATTTGGTATGTGTAATGAGTTGATTTGTTTTCTGATGTTTGAACTTTGTAAGTCGTGATGTCATGGTGGGTTTACTACTTTTCCTCAAAAGTGTTTGTTGGTTTCTCACTTTTTCCTCAAAAGTGTTTGGATAATAAAAAAATGAATTTTTAGTTAGTGAGAGTAGATACCACACTATAACAAGTTTTCCAAAAGGAAAACTGTCTCTTTTCTCCCTTATCATAATTGATTTCTTACTATCTTATTAAAAAGTAAGGGATTATTTGTTTGGTTCTTGGTTCCTGATAAAAACATGGTTTCTCTATTTAATTATTTTTTCATTGAAAATAAGTGGAATTATTTGTTTCTTTATTCCCATTAAAATCAAGGGGTTATATACCCTCTCAATCCTTTTTGAGGGGAGGAGAGGTAGGGGAACCTTTGTGTGCAATTAACAAACTCCGTTATCATAGTGTGGTTTGTCTATTTACTGTTCAAAATTATTTTCCACATCACTTTTTTATTATTACCTTTTTTTAAATCCCCTTATTATTTAATTTTATTATATCAATTTATTGATTTATATCATCATATATTTTATAGTATTGATTTATTTATCTTTTTTTTAAAAGGCAATTCATCCCCACTCTTACCATTTCCATGACCCAACCATTGGTATAAAAAGAAGTGGTTTTTTTATCGAAAATCATTTAGGTTTTTGAAAAAAAATTTATTCTTAAAATATAATTTTAAAAAATTTATTTTTTTCATTTTTTTTATTTTCAAATCCTAACCAATTTTAAAGATTGGTCTATTTTTTAAAGCATATTTTTCAAAATCTTCTATTTTTGATGGGACCAATTATCACTTTTAAAAAATATCATATTGTTATATTTTTGAAACATTAGTTATCTTATATAGAAAATGGAAATGCAGAGTATGTTACAACTAGTTAATCTAAAGAAAAATGGACTCCTTTGGATATTTTTAATTTTGAACTTAATATAAAAGATATGAATGGTTTACATTGTGTCCTAGATTATAATGAGATTAATCAGGTATATATTTTGTAAAATGGATTATGAAATCTAGAAATTATTATAATTAACACATGAAGGCATGAATAAATTAAAAGAAACTAAATTATATATGTATCATAAGGATTTTGAAAGGTTCTCTATGATTGAAAATGAATCTATTACCAACATGTTTACTAGATTTACTAACATTTTCAATGGAATAAAATATCTCAGTGATAAATTGTCCAAAAAATGGTCATAAGGAAAATACTATGGGTTTTACCTAGTTCTTAGGATTTAAAAGTGATGAAGTTCCAATAATCCAAGGATGTGTAGAATATGGAAGTTAAATAGCTCTTCATTTTCTTAATAATATAAGAAATCATGATGAAAAACTAAGAAATCAATAAAGGAATAAAACCCAAATGAATTAAGAAAATAATTGATTTTAATGTAATCAAAGATGAAAATTCTATTAAAAGTGAAATCAATGATGAAGTATAAATTGATTATTTTTAAAAATGATGTAAAAATTCCTAAAGATGAAAAAATCATCCTGACATACCAAAAAGAAAGATATAATCAATGTTCCGGATATGACATGTTATGAGTGTGATAAAAAGGGTAATATATGAATAGATTTACCAATCTATGAAAAATTTTAAAATAAAAGAAAAATGTAATAAAAATATTAAAGTTTCTACTTTGAGTTATTCATCCTCATCAAGCAATGAAAGTCCAAAATGCCTCATGGAACATCTCAAGGAAGGTGATGAGGTTAGTACTCCCATGTCTCACTCTCCATCTCATTCCTCTTCTACCACATGTTATTTTCTTTAATACCTATAACCTATGAAGATATTTGAAAAAACTACTTAAAAACTTTTTCAAATTTTGAAAATATTAACGAGAACTATATGTAAGTTGTTGAAGAAAAATATGAAGTTTTAAAAGAAAAGTATAATCTGATTTTAAAATTAAAAAATCAACCTAATGTAGAATTTTTCAAAACTAAAATCTAGGATTTCATAATCTCTCTTTCAATGTTCACCCAAGTTGAACAAAAACATAATATTATCCTTATTTATCAATTCATTAAAATAAAAAATCATGGTTTTTTTTTTCAAATGATAATGTCACTTCTTCAAAAACCACTACCTTAATTTCAAATAGTGTTTCTTGAAATAAAATTTGAAAATATTATCATAAATATGACCATATTATCTATGAATGTGATTTAAAAAATGGAAGATAGAATTCCTAAATATATCCATATTTCTTATAATATTTCTAAAAAATATAATAAAATTTGCGTCCCCAAATATTTACTTACCCGTGTTTTTGGACCTAAATATCTTTCCTTTCCTAAATCATCTTATGTAAATATTTCTAGAAGCTCAAGGGTACCAAAATAAAACAATTTTGTATATCTTATAGGGATTAAACATAGAAATTAATTGATCTATCTTATGGTGGCCATAAAAAACAAGGATGATCCAACTCAAGGAAGTATATTTCCAAATGAAAAATCCATGGAGTTGATATCTTAAATTAAAATCTAAAAAGTATTTAGTTTTTATTTGATTTATGTGTTTTATCAGGGGTTGTTTTAATGATATTATTTATTTTTTATTTTCTCTTCTCAAAAGAATAATTTAAATTTTCTATTTTTCTTGGAATTTTAATTTTAATTATAGAAAAATACTTTGTTAATTATTTGAAAATATATATACATGGTTTAAATATTTTTTTAAATATATTTTTAAAGGAATTTTTGTTCATGTATTATTCTTGTCTTGACCATGAATCTAATTATTTATCAAATATATTCTTAAGATTAAATTCTTTATCAATTTTTATTATTATTCATGAAAGTTTTTGAATCCACATTCTTAAATATGGAGGAGTTAAATCTTATGTAAACGTTGTTTAGAAATTAATTTTTATTAGCTTTTTATATCTCTCAAAACCTCATGCTTGTATGTTCCTTTCTAATAATATATAAGTAGGGGAAGTTTTTGATGGCAGAAAAATATAAAAGAATGTTTATTTCGAATGATGTTTCATTAAGGGGGATAATTTTTTTAAGTTTCATAAAGGGAGAGACATGGTTTCATATAAATTTGGTAAACTTGTTCTTTTTTGTCTTTTATATCTTCCTTATCATTATTATTATATCAATTTTTTGTGATCATCAAGAAGAAAGAGATTGTTGTACCTTAAATTATATTTTTAATGATCCCAAACACTCTAATGTTGTTCAAACTCATTTTAATGTATTTCAAGTGTATTTTTTGTGTTTCTATTGATTTAGTTTGGAATAGAATAATTCAGCCTAAATTTAGTTTCAAGATAGTCTTAAAGGGACAATTTCAAGGTTTTTATAGTTGAGAAAATACCAGTTAGCCGGTGCAGTGCTACCATCCAGCCGGTTGCATATGAAAGTAGTCCTAGAACTCCAAAAGGCCCACTATCTAGCTAGTTGGAGTAGCAATATTGTGTGAGGCTCTAAGTAGCCCACTGGATACCCTGTTGAGGCTACCTGGTATCCAGTGGTGTCATGATTACTCATCCAAGGTTGCATTTATGGTAGTAAAAAAGTATTTATTTTGGGCCTTATTTTCCTTTTAATGATTATTTGGACCCTTTCATCATAGGAGAATAGAAAAGGAGGAATATAAAGGAATATAACTTCATCTGAACATAGTGAACATAAAAAAATGGTCTTTGATTTTTCATGAATTCTCATTCACCAAAATAGTTTCAAAGTTTCATCTTTAACTTCTAATTCCAAAGAAGAAAAACATTAAAATTTAGTATAGGAATTGTGAACATTGAAGGGAACTATCATAAGGCGTGATATCTATTGACTATCATCAATTTCCATCGAGCTTCATTTTATTCATTATTTATTTATGCCTTATTATTATTTCTTTAGTTTATATTGAGGCTTTGTTTATTTTTTGTATAATCTCTTGGGTACCTCTTTCATTTGTGATTTTTATCTCTCACCTTATCTCTATTTATTATATTTTAATGAGAGTAGAGTTTGTATTGTAATGGGTTTTATAAATGGAAAACCATCACTTTTCTCCCTCTTTCTCCTCATTGGGTTCTTACTTTCCCATTTAAAAATAAGGGATTCTTTGTTTGGTTCTTGGTTCCTATTAAAACCAAGTTTTCTTAGTTTATTGATTTTTAAATTGAAATGTAAGGAAATTATTTGGTTATTTATTCTCTTTAAAATTAAGGGGTTATATACCCTCTCAATCCATATTTATTGGTGGAGATGTAGGGGAACCTTTGTGTGATCTTTCTAAAATTCATTATCAAGGTATTCCTTGTATATTTATTTTATATATTTATTTTCCACATCACTTTCATATTATTTCCTTGTTTTAATTTTTTTTTACATTTTACTTTGATTGTATCTATTTAATTATTTATATCATCATATCTTTTATAGCATCTAATTATTTATCCACATTATTTTTGAAAAAAGAAATTCACGCCCACTTTCCATTTCTCTAACCCAAAACGTGTAACTTCATTCGAAAAACATAACTTTGATGAATTTAAAATGTTAATATATGGAATATTACTCTACTAATTTTCCTTATTCTTATTTAGGTATCTAGTATTTATAAGAAAATAAAACCCCTTCATGGAACTTTGAACTTCACATTCTCAAAACTCCACCTTCGCACAACTTTCTCCCACATTCCTAGTTTTCATAAGCTTGATTCTCACAACTTCTCCATGAATAAAAAATATATCACCTCCATTTATTATTTTTATATGGAACTCAAAATATTCATGAAAATTTACTTTTACAAGAACCAAGTTCAAGAAAATCATTTTTCATGAGTTTTCTTGACATGAATGAAACTCTTTCCTTTTTCGAACTTTTCCCAAGGTAACTTTGAATCACTATGTCCATGAAAATTTCATAAACGTTCATGAAAAATTGTAATTATGAGAAAATATTTTCTTCTATCCAATTTCCTTATAGAGTATTTGAGTCACTATGTTCACAGAACTACTAATTTGCATGAATCTTCTTCCTTTTCTCCATTTTCTTATAAAAATTTCTTGTACACATTCAAAAACTTCTTGACCAATTCTTGTCTGACTATATCAATGTATTCATAGTCATGGAACTCTATTAGAGACTTTTCATTGTGAAACACTTTATTAATGATCATAATTATTGGGGAATCCATCACTTTCTATTGGATACTTCCCAAAGTTTATTTAGATAGCTTTAACTCTCTTCCATATAGATAGTTATGATATACATTTTGGAATTGCACCGGTCTATATGAAATCACATTTTTCAATCTGCCAACTCTATTACATTAATTCTCATATTCAATTCTATATTTACCTTCACTAGGAACTCAAAAATCTCATGAATCTATTTAAATAGTGAAAAAGAAATCCAAAAAACCTCAATTAACCATTTCTTGGTTGAAAATAAATATAACTTCATCAATAAATCTAACTAAGTGGCATAAATTATCATTAGATTCTAATAATCTCTCCATTTGGATTTATTGAAAACACTATCATCAATACAAATATTATTTAGGAATTTAATCCTTTTATTTATATTCCATATTTTAGGTTTGATCTAGTAAACATATATATAATACTATCTACTACCCCTTTAATATAGAATAAAAATCACTCCTTATACCCCATGTTCCAAATATAAAATATATACAAAACCAATATATTGGGAAAACAGGTGTCACATTCATCACCATTATCATTCTTCCCTTGTCTTCTTGATGTCAAAAAACACAAGATCCCTCCTTTAATACCATTGAAACCATGAGTCATGTCATTTAACTTTGTCTCCTTTATAAATGATGCATGTTAGGGTATTATTCTATTTCTCATTTTTCTTAATGGTTCTTGTATCAAATAAAGAGAGACTAACCCCCCATATGAAATTAAAATATTATAAAATATATATTTTTTAGGCCCAAAAAAATGTCTTCCCATCCTACATTATTTCTCAATTATTCCTCAAAAACATATTTCAACTATAGCTTTATTCAAAAAAAATTTAGTGGGTGGACTGACCACTTAGAAAAGAGACATCAATAAAACCTCTAAGCCTATTGAGTCGAAACTTGGTGTAGTAAAGAAGATATAATGTTGAAAAATTCATCACTATCTATAACACCCACTTACTTCCATACATCTAAAGTCACCATAGAGCTTGAAATTTGGTGAAGGAACTTTTAAACTTATTCTTTAACAATCAGCTCAAGACACCAAACCAATACAAATTATTTAAATAAATATCAATTATCAAAGATACTAACTTGATGAATTATAATATTATTAAAATCATAGTAAGATATTGAGATTACTTCATAAACCACACTCGATACCTACTATTGAATTGAGGGACTAAGACAAATTCTTAAACCACACTTAGTAACTAATTTTTTCTCTTATCCACTATGTGTCTTTCCTTGGTTTCTAGGAATAACATCTATGATATCTTCATTTAAAAACTCCCAATTAATTTCTCATATTCATAACCAAATATATAATTTATATTAATTATAAGAGTTATCTATCTATACCATTTTTTTAATATCCTAAGAACAATCAATTGTCACCACATGTTATATCAAAAATAAATAATTCATGATAGCTCATTTTGTTTCTACTTCTCAAATTTTACATCTTCAAGGTTTGATGGAATAATAACTAGGATCTATTTAAAGTAAAAATTAAAATTAATCTTGATATTAGCTAACACGAATTATATTATCAAAATATATCTCTTGATACCTATTTTGAAACTAATCATTACTAATCTGATGCTTATCTTATCCTCATGTATTTCCATTCCTAATTTAGAAAAATTTCCATCAATACTTCTTCAATTATCAATTGAAACTCTAAATCATGTCACATTATCACTTTTCATTTTTAGATGAAAATTCCTCATGGATCGTATCTCCCTAAAACCTAAAACACTTCAACAATAGGTAATAAAATCTAAACACACAGGGAGAGGTATATTTCTAGTTTCCTCAAGTTGATGAATGGGGTTGGTCATGTTGATCCAAACCTACACTTTAAAAAATTCCTTTTCCATTTTTCATATTTTATGAAAGGAATGACATAACCTCATCAACCACCTCCACTTTTTAATCATTATTCATGGTAAGATTCTTTAATGCCTTTATTGTGTCTCTTCTTTGAGTGATTTCACTTATAAAAACATTATTTCTAATGTGTTCTTTGGACTTATATTTTTTTGGATTGAGCCTTTTCTTTTCTTTATATCCTAAATCATAATATTTTCTTCCTTTGTTACTTTTACTAATAAGTATATCTTGACACATCATTGATTGTACCTTTCTTCTTCAAAACATCATTTCACATAGTCTATCCCTATATGATTAATTATCTTTTATCTCTCATACCTTGTTTTAAGATTATTATTTCTCAAAATATTATTTTAGACTTCTATGAGTTTTCTAAATATTCTTCCTATATTTATAAGAACCCTTTTTTTAAATAATATATTTTGAAATCCACTTCATGCCACTATTTTCCATTTTATTATAAACTCCCATAGTTTTCTTAATCTCTTTACTAGTGGTAAATTTTGAAAAAATGATTAGGAATGATTCATGTCTATTTTATTTGACAATAATTTGAGTCACCTCCGTCCTTTTCATCCTTGGTGAACCATTCTTCACATACTAATCCATCTTTTCTCAACTAGAGTAGTCTTATCATTTTTCCTCAATTTTTTTTATTTCTAGAATAGATATAATGAGTCAAACATTATTGGTTCTTAGTTTACCTTTCATTAAGCTCTATTATTTTCTCATAGTGAAATAAATATTTTTTATAGCTTAAAAAAATTTCCTTTAGTGGTAACATTATTACTATTGACAATGTTTCAGTTTTTATCTGTATGACCATAGTTATAATAGATAAAACATATCCCATATAACCAAACCTCATATAGTTATTCCTTAGTTGAGATGGTTTTATAGTGTATTTACGTTTCCCTTTGATCCCTTGGGATTCTTGGAACACACTTATGGTATGTCTCATGATTTGAAAATAGTATCACTTTATAGATACCTTCCTTAGAGAGTTATCTATTCTAGATTTGGAAAGTCACTTTCACTTACATACTGAATTTTAATTTTCACACTTGTGGATTCTACATGTTGATTCCACCATGGGAGGTATCTTCTTATTCTTAATCTTGTTTGAGGTTTTCATCTTACCTTTGATCTCCTTGATCTAACCATATTTGTTTTTCATGTGTAAAGTAATCTCCATAGGACTTGAGCTCACTCCCAATTCATATTTTAACCTCTCTTCAAATTATTGTTTGAGAGGGATAATTTTAGATTTTATATTATTTTCTATGTCTTTTTTTTGTTTCAACTTATTGTAAATGTTATTCAAGCAATTAAATTTGAATCTTAATTTTTGAACCCACTTTAACAATTTCATCATTCTGGGCCACCTTCATATGCCTTATCCTTTGGTTCTCCTCAAATATTTATACCATGTGTGAAACCAATTCATCCTTTTTAGACCTCATATTTTATACCTATTTTGAGTCAAGGATCATATATTTGGTACCATCCTTACACTCTTTCACTTTGGAATACATCCCCTAAATTCCTTACCTAGAGAATCATTCTTCACCCTCAAATATGTAGTCACGTCAATAAAAATTTAGTCGTGTATTTTTAATTTTACAACCTTAATTTTTAGCACTTTAACATGAGTCCCTTGAGAATAATTATTCTTTCTCATCTCTATGTTTTTTTACTTTATCCCATGATCAAGCTCCTCTAATATGAAGGAACCTTACACCTTTGGATATCATGATATCTCATCATCATCAGTAGATCCAACATCACTTGGTATATTAATATCCTTGTATAGTCCTATAACATAACTATATGAACATGTAGATACATAATTAGATTCATTAATACATTCATTTTAATAACTATTTTATTACTTTATCTAAATATCAATTTTCCCAAAAATTGTTTTACAGAATAAAATTCTGTTATGGTTCTACTTATTTTTCATATTGTTTATATTTCCCATGACATAAAAGCATAATATATTTTAACTTTAATAATAAATTAGATCAATTCATAACATAAAAATCCAAAAACATAATCACATGCTCTGATACCAATTGTTTTTCCCACAAGGGTCTTTAGTGAGAGATGCTCTAAGAGGGGGGTGAATTAGGGTATGAAACTTGTTTACATTTCCCCAATTAAACCTAAAAATCTCACTGACATATATGATATTGACCACAATTTTATTAGGGATACTCTTATATTCTCCATTAACTGATAATCTAATCGATGATGTCCTTATCTTATCCTTAATCAGACAAGATCAATGACCGTTTAAACCATATACACTGATTTCTATTATGCAGTGTGTAAGTAAAGAAAGCACACAAGATAAAATAATTTTACTTTTTTCACCTACACTGGGATAATACAAGGATCATATAATGAAAATGAACTGAAGTACTAAAATCTATTAAATATCTTTCAATGGTGGTTTTAGGTTAGGTAACTCCTTTTCCTAGGGTCACTCCTAAGATTTAGGGTGAGATCACTACCACCCAAGGGTCACTCCCTTTTTCCTCTAACTTTTCTCACCACTCTAAGAGGTAAATATTTTTAACACATAAGTTGATTCAATAGTTATATACCCTTTTAGTTTTGCATTAATAGACACTCATTGATTTTCACACTACTCTTTCACAGGCTCATTATTAAATTCATTATTATAGTAGATTTAATTTCCCTAATGAACTAGTCATCAATAAATAACCTATACATTTGGAAATTTCTATAATGAATGCTAATTACTCTTTGTATTTTTTACTTTTATGTAAATTCCAAACACTTAATTTCACACAAATCTCCCCTTTCATTCAATTATCCAGTTTCACACAACTCTTACATTTTGTAAAACTATTATTTTCATGAAAGTATGGGATTTCAATTACGTATGAAATAAACTTTTAAAGGTATTTATTTTCACACAAGATAACCCTTGAACAAAATAAATGTTTTTAAATATAGTTTATTCATGAAACTTGGTGATTGGGGGAAGTATCTGATGAAACTTAGTGGTTGACATAACTCCATTTTCATGACATGAATTTTTATAACTTAGAGAGTTTCTCTATCAAGAATATTCATTTTCCATTTACCTTAATTCTTATTTGGGACTTGGGTATTTATAGTAAAATACCACCCCTTTAAAGAAATATGAATATTCCATTCTCACAACTCCACCTTTTCACAACTTTCACTGACATACCTAGCTCATACAATTCTTCTTCATATAACTTCTCAATGCCTGAAGATATAATTTCCACCATTGAAAATGTTTATGTGAAACTCACCATTTTTATGAAAAATTCATTATTCCTGAAATGTGTTCTTGGAACCCATTTTTTGAGAGTCTTCCTAACTTGAGTGAAACTATTTCCTTTGATAAAACTTTCCTCTTAGAATCAATATGTTTGTGAAACTTTCACTACATTCATGAAAGTTTTTTACCTAAAAAAAATAATTCTTTTTCTATAATTTTCATGTGGCTACATTGATTAACCATTTTTGAACAACTTTATATTTGTGTGAGTCTACTTACACTGCTCTATTTTCCTATGAAAACTTTCAACGCACACTCAAACACTTTTAGACCCATTTCTTCATGAATATATCAAAGAATTCATGGTCATAAAAATCCATCATAAACTTTTCATGATGTATCTCTTTCTCAATGCTCTTAATTATTTTGAAATCCCTCAAATTTTATTGGATACTTTCCAAAGTTACTTTAAATAACTTCAACACACTTTAAACATAGAATAGTTGTGATTTTTTTCTTGCACCAGTTTCCATAAAATATCCCTATTCAGTCCACTAGAACATTAGCATCAATTTCCATATTGGATTTTGTTATCCCTTTATCAATAACTTCATTACATCATTCAACTGTTAACATGGTGAAGAAAATCTAAAAAACTCCAACTACACATGTCTAGGTTGTTAATGAATCCAGCATCATCAACGAACCCAACTTAGTGGCACCAATTCACATTAGATTACATCACTAACCACCTATATACCACAACCTTTTGGGTTTGGGAAAAACACCCATGCACGAAAACCTTTTCCCATGAGATATAAAACATAACAAAATGTATTGGAGGCATATATCATACTCCTATATAACATAATAATAAACCATACATATGTGTGTCACATGAACATGAAAACATTCATAATTCCATAATAGATTAATTAACCAGTGGGAAAGAAACACAAATCATGAAAAATTCCATAACACATTATCATAAGTCATATAAAGAAAGAAAAATGTTGGTATCATTAGAGAATATCCTGAATAAAGAATAAGAAACAATAAAATATGTTTACATGGTTGAAAAATAATTTAATAAGAGTTTTAGAAAATTTCTTTGAAAAATAAGAAAAAACATCCTTTACATTTGATAACCTTTATTTTTATTGAAAATAATTTATAAAAAAATATTAATAGAAATTACTTAAAAATAATGAAAATTTGGAAAGGAATCTTCATAAAAAAATTGATGAAGATGGTTGGAAAATCCATTACTGCAAAAGATGTTTAAAAAAGGATTCCTTTCACACCACTACAAATAAATTCAAAGATAATAGAAAATTACTCTTGTAGAAGACATTAAAAAGAGACCCATTTCATTATTTTATAAATAAAATCATGAAAAATAGATAATGACATTATTAAATCCTTTAATTATAAAAAATTCCATTTGTAAAACACAATAAAGAATAAGAACTTGGAGGAGAATGATTCCTAGCAAAAAAGAAGAGACAAGGTTGACACCACTTACAACCATTATTTATGTCAGATTATGAACCAAAGGGGGCAGTGAAATGATAAGAAAAAATATAAAACATATAAGTAATTAAAAGATAAGAAAATATAAGGTCTTTTAGAAATAATAACATAAAATTTCTTGCAATGGAAGTTTGAACATAAACAATCTTGATTTCAAAGTGAGATTGAAAAATAACCACTTACCTTTAATCCTGACTTCCATGAAACTGATTTAACCTACAATATGATATAGAAAACCTTCTTATTTAGTTATTTAATAACCTTATTCATAAATATTACCTTTTATAATCTTTAATTATAATCACTCATTACACACATATTTGTTAGTTATTGTTTATTTTCATCATTATATGTTAGTAATTTTGATTCTTTTATAC
The DNA here is from genome assembly GCA_963277665.1 of Viscum album. Taxonomy (NCBI): domain Eukaryota; kingdom Viridiplantae; phylum Streptophyta; class Magnoliopsida; order Santalales; family Viscaceae; genus Viscum; species Viscum album. The sequence goes on along the minus strand of OY728156.1, from coordinate 2,056,888,157 downwards.
AAGTTTCACAACGTTGATGTAGAACCTTGTTCATTAATACTAAGTTAATCATTTCCAGACTAGTCAAGGAAGTAGAATGGAATCCATGATAAGCATGTTTTGAGTAATTTTCTGATAACAACAATTTACTTTATAATGACTATACATCTTTTTATCTCACACTAATAGAACCATATTAATGAAATATATTAATCATTAAAATCATATATTACTATTATTAATTTCTTGATACTCATTCAGGTTAGAAACCAATAATTTAGTATGGAATCATTCATGTAGGTTGTTGAAACATCCTAAAGAGGAACATGTTATACTAAATAATGAGGAAGAGTATAGTTATATAATAGAAATATTATTTTATAAAAATCATAATTATCACGAACCGAATATGGTCTCCATAATTACTAGAACCAAACATGGCCCATGGAAACAAGTGCCTGGGTATCATAAATAATGGTTTGGGAATGATTTAACTGAATTAGTATACATAAGACTACAAAAAACAATCAATAAAACGAATCTGAAAACTCATGACAAACAAGCCTTAATTAATAATTCAGAACTGAATACAAGGTTTTTAAAATGACATAAGGGGTCCCAAAATAAAAAAGTAGCAAAAATTACAACCCATATACCACCACACGTCAAGGTGTCATCACCCACAAGCCATCTCCACAACACTGCACAACGTGAGCAACTAGAAACCCGAACTGCCATCTCCAAAAGCCTTGCCCTTACCCGTGTAAAACATAACTAAGTATACTTACACCAAAAGCTGTAAGTAGGGTGTGATCCTAATAACAATAGGATCCCACCCAAATATTCCATGTTAAAATCATCATAAGATAATAATATTGCAAGTGTTATAAACAAAGAATGGTAGCAGTAATTTCTAAAGCTGCATCTTTTAAATGAAAATAGTTTTCAAAGAGGGTAAATTTAAAGAATAGGTACATTTAAATAAAACATGTAAGGTACTTAATTTTCTATCCAAACACACCATAATCCAAAGATAAATTCCAAATAGTCAATGATCACTCAACACGGGAACACCCATAGACACTAGTTAGTTGTGAGCCCCAGGTACCTCACATCTTGCTGTGAATGTAACCATAAAAATATCTGTTCTCATACAGAATCCACCAATAGGGGAATCACCCATAACCTAGTGGTCCCTAAAATCATAATCATAATATTTTTTAGTGTTTTCAATGTCAAACTTGTGAAGTAAAACAGGGACAAAACAACTCCAGATCACCAGCATGCTAGTACACATCCGCCCACCTAGCTACCCAGGTTTCCCTCTTTGTGATCAAACAAGTTCCACATTCTACCAAATTAAATTTACATATAAAAATACCACTTATGGTCATAAAAACTCAAAATAGTAGCTAAAAATTCTTTTCCCCATTTGTATAACTCAAACAAACGCTTATAATTTCCATAAAACAATTACACAAGTTATAACAAAACTTTGCACATAAAATCCATTTAAAATCCCTCTTTTAACACAAAATGTATACCAATATTACCCCAAAATAGAATTTTCAGCACCAAAACATTTTTATAAATCCATTCCATGAATTATAAAACAACACCAATTGGTACAACATGGAATGCACAAGTAAAAACAACCATTTTCACACAAAATTGGCACTTAAAAATCATCCGCTTAACAAATACTACCAAAAACATTTTTTGAACTTAAAATAATGATAGAGGAACATAAAAGAAATATAAATCCAGAAATATAACTCATTATACAATGCTCACAGATGGAGTCACCTACCATATATTTCAAAACTCTCAAATCATTGCGCGGAACTTCAACCGCACCATTGTCACACCACAAGGGAGTGAAAATGAACCTAAAAATACAATATTAGACCAAAAAATCAAATTCAAACCCTAGGTTTGAATCCCTAAATTATATACGTTAGGAACAGAAAGAATAATGTAATAAACCCTAAGAAAATGGAAGAAACCCTAATTAAATGGGAGGAGGAAGGAAGGAAACCAACTTACTTGAGAGATCTTGATGAAATATACCCAAATACACCAAAGTTTGAATCTCCAAGTAGCCAAAAATGATAGGGAGGATTAAAAGAGGTTGAGGAGGAAAAGTGGGGATTGAAATGGGGGGAAATGAGTGGAATTTGAATGATATATGGATGAAACAAATTACCTTCTCAAATCTGGATGATTTGAGAAACCTTGAGAATTTTCACCCTAATCTGCGATGTAAATGAGCTCCAAAGAGGGAGAAACAAACATGGGGGTTCTCCTAGGTCTGTTGGGTTTATGTGGGATGTGGAATCACTGAAAAACATTAAAAATTGAATGAGATATTAAATAATTATTTTTTTGAAGCAGGAAATGGGCTCATGGGTTGACCCAATGCCTAACTAAATCACCCAAATCCTAAATGATAATGAGTTCTTAAGGGGTAAAAATGGAAATGGTTGTTTTAATAGGTTAGGGGAGGCCAATTAGGAATTCTAATGGATAAAAAATGTTGAAAAACAAAGGATTTATAAAATATTTTTTTAATCTGGAAATGGGCTTACGGTTGGGCCCAAATCATGAAAACCCACCATTTCCTCCAAAAAATACATGGGAAACCCCCACAAAAAAGAAAGAATATAAATTAAATGAAAATTAAATTTAAAACAAATCATTTATTTGAAAATTATTCCCACCATAAAAACTTTCCGCCCTCGAAAAGTCATCTTGAAGCCTAATCAGATAAGAGAAACAAAAACTGCTCTTCGACCCAAGAATTTCGCTCCCATGTCTCATGCTCATCGTTCCTATGTTTATAAAGGAATTGAAACCATAGGAATAGTATTACCTTGAATAACTTGTTCTTAGGAGTCCAAAATATGCACTATCCTCTCAACCACATATAGATTGGGCTCTATATCCAACTCCTCCCAATTCAGCACATGGGACAGATCCAGGTTGTACTTCTTCAGTTGTGAGACATGGAAGACATCATGGATAGATATCAAATGAGAAGGAAAAGATAACCTAAATGAAACATTTCCAATCCTATCAGTAATCTCAAAAGGTCCAACATACCTTAGTGTTATCTTTCCATGCTTTCCCAAACAACGATGACCCAAACGAGGGGTCACTTTCAAAAACAACTGATCACCCATAGAAAACTCTAGGTCTCGACTCCTATGATCAAAATATGATTTATGGTGACTTTGAGATTCCAATAAATTCTTCTTGATCAATGTGATATTCTCAAAATTCTCCTGCACAAGACTTGTCCCCAACAGTGAGGTCTCACCTACATCATCGCAACATAGGGGGGACTGAAAAGGCCGAACATAGAATGCCTCAAAGGGAGCCATTAAGATTGATTATTAGTAAATATTATTATAATAGAACTCAACCAATCCCAAATAGATATTCCAAGAACCTAAAAAGTCTAAAACAAATGCACAAAACATGTCCTCCAAAATCTGATTCTCCCCACTCTGTTTGACCATATGTTTGAGGATGGTATGCCATGATCATTTTATTCTGAGACCCCAAGGCCTTTTGAAGGCATTCCCAAAACCGAGAAGTGAAACATGGGTCTATATCCAAGACAAATTAAGATGACACACCATGAAGCCTTAACACCTTCTGAAGATACAATCAGCCCAATTCATCCACTTTAGCTGTATCTTTGATCAGAATGAAGTGGTATGATTTGGTTAGACAATCAATAAAAACCCAAATGGAATTCTTACCCTAAGGTGTACGAGATAAGACAACAATGAAGTCCATGGAAACCTTGTCCCACTTCCATGTAGGAATGGGTAATGGTTGGAGAAAACCAGAGGGCCTTTGGTGCTCTACTTTCACATACTAACATGTGTAGCATCACGACACAAAGTCATCTATGTCCTGTCTCATAACTAGCCACTGGAACTGTCATCACACATCATAATACATATTGGTGGAACTTGGATGGAAAAACCACTGAGACTAGTGGCTATCATATACCACCACCATCCGCAGAGATGACGACACTACTGAACAGCCCTTGAAGCACAAGATGCCCTCAGGGGAAGATGACCAATCAAAAGACATCTCCCCACCATGAAGAAACAACATTGAACATTGACAAAGCTCATCATTGGGATGTTCTTGTAGAATAAAATCCAAGATAGAAGGAGTCAACTAAATTATTGCCAAGAACACACCTCCACTCTGCTCCTTGGTCTCCACATAAATTTGAGCAAAGAGCCCCATTAGAGTTCACTCATCACCAGACTTCCTTAAGACTTGCACTAATACTTTTCTACTCAAAGAATCCACCACCACATTTCCCTTTCCCAGGGTATAGACAATGTCAAAGTCGAACCCCTGTTAGTACTCGATCCAACAACACTGCCTCAGATTGAGATCCTTCTGAGAGGAGATGTAGGATAAGATTTTGTGATCAGAATAGACCACGAAATTATCCCCAAAGAGTTAGTGACGCCATATTTTCAAATCATGCATCACAACTCCTAGATCCAATTCATGGGTCGGGTAATTCTTTTCGTGTGTTTGGAGTTGGTAGGATCCATATGCCACCACATGATCATCCTACATAAGAACGCCCTAGGACCCATACTTGAAGTGTCAAAATACACCACATAGCCCTTTCCAAATTCTATAAAGATCAACACGAGGGCAGTAGTCAACAAAAAATTCATTTCCTTGTAGGGTTCCTGACATTCTTGGACCCAAACAAACTTCACCCCTTTCTAGGTGAGCACGGTCATGGGAGAAGCAAGATGAGAGAAATCCCAGAAAAACTACCTATAGTAACTAGTCAAGCTAAGAAAACTCTTGATCTTGAACACGTTCTTTGGATGCTCCCATGACATAACCGCACTGATATTCTCAGGGTCCACCGAAACTCCCTGCTCTGAGATCACATTACCCAAAAGCTTTACCTCCCTAATCCAAAGGGTTCACTTTGATAACTTTCTGTAAAGGTGATGATCCTACAAATTTCCCAACACGATCTGCAAATGACGCTCATGCTCTTCCTCAGATCTAGAGTAAACCAAGATTTCATCCATGAATACCACAATGAAGGAGTTGAGATATTGGCGGAACACCCTATTCATGAGTTTCATAGAGACCACTGGAGCATTGGTCAATCCAAAGGGCATGACCAAGTACTAAAAGTGGACATCCTTACTTCGGAAGGCTATCTTCGGGGTATCTGACTCTCTCACCCTGAATTGATGGTAACCCGAACACAAATCTATTTTAGAAAACCACTTTTCCCCTTCAACTAATCAAACAAGTCATGTATTTGGGGAAAATGATATGTTTTCTTAATGGTTACCTTTTTTAGCTTTTGGTAATCAATACACAACCAGAGGGTCCCATCATCCTTATTCGCAAAGAGAATAGGAGCGACCCAAGGAGAGATGCTTGGGTGACTGAATCCTTTGGATTCTAAATCATCCAGATGAATCTATAATTACCTCAATTAGGTGGGGGATATATGATATGAGGGAAGATATATATACTGTGTTCTCGACACCAAATCAATCTAGAACTCCATGTCCTCCTCCGGGGGTAATCCTGGAAAATAATTTGGGAATACCTCCTGGAACTCATCCATTACATGAGGTGACCCACCCTCAGGATAATGATCATCATCCTCTAGAATGAGAGATGATAACTGGAAGATCAGATTTCCAAACTCTAGGAGTGGAGGTCCCACACGACCTGACCATGGATCCCATTCCCGACGAAAAACCTAAAGACTGCCATCATGTGCCGTGAAACTCCCCCACCGCCTATATCAATTGATGTGCGCCTAAAAGTGTACCAACCAATCCATGCCAAGTATCACATCAAATATATCCATATCTAAGACCATGATCCTATTGGGCTCAATCTCACACCCTACTTATGCCTTTGGATGTAAGTAGACTTGGTTATGTTTGACATAGGTAAGGGTAAGGATTTTGGAGACAGTGGTTTGGGTTGCAAGTTGCTTCTGTTGTGCGGTGTTGTGGAGACGACTCTTGGGTGATGAAACCTTGTCGTGTGGTGGTATTTGAGTTTTATTTTATGATACTTTTGTAGTTTGAGACCCCTTATATCATGTTAAAAACCTTGTATTCAGTTCTGGATTTTTAATTAAGGCTTTTTTGGCATGAATTTTAAGATTCATTTTATTGATTTTTTTGGTTTTCTTATATATCATAATTCAGGTAAATTGTCCCCAAACCATTATTTATGATACCTGAGCACTTGAGACATCCCTTGGGGATAGGGAACGCCCTTCGGGACTTGCTATGGAATGTGTTTAGTTTCAGTAATGATGAAAACCATATTTGGTTCGTGATAATAATTATGTTAATATAATATAATTATCATCGATAATAATATTTATAATGATTGGATATGAGAAGTTAATTGAAAAATATGGGGATAAACTAGACACTTATTTTGATGAATTCTATCATTCTCAAAACCAGTTCCTTCAAAATGATATATTAAAGATTCATTTTAGGAAATAGAGGTTAAAAAACAAGTAATAAGGATTTATGAGAGGAAAATGTGTTGGTATTTAAAAGAAAACTAAATTAAAATAGTGGTTTGTAAGGGTTATATGAGGGATCCTTTTATAGGTGAGTTTTGAGTGGTATTTCCACAAATATTAATTTCTTAATGTAGATAGTTGTTATCTTAAAAGTAAAGTTGATAAAAAGAGGATAAATAATGGATATGGGTTGTGTATCCAATAATATACACAATTTAGAGATAATGTTTTACGATACTTCATGCCTTTACCACTTTGTTAATGTCTTTTTACCCGATTTTACTTTTACCATGGTAAGTCAATTTTTATCCCAATAACTTATTTTTATGCCTAAAAATGAAATTGACCTTGTTAAAAAATTTCAAAATTATGATAATTTTGTCTACTAAATTTAATCAAATTAAATTTATAAATAAGATAAATTTAAATTTTAAATGAAAACATAAAATAAATAGAAAAAAAGTTTTATATAAAAATAAATTTTTAAACATTAATTATTCTCAATCCTATTTCATACCAATTACTAATTAAACGAGTTTTACTCTATAATCTTATAAACTGAAACATAATATTATAATAATCCTTTAAAGGTGATCAATTTAATTTAATAATATAAAAATATAGAATACTTAAAAAATAAATTCTCTAAAAATATCCCTTTTTCATCTTAAATGATTTTATTATTTTTTATAATAAACTAATAATCATTATGTGAATGTTAATTCATTTTTGTATATATATAAACACTATATCTCATTAAATTTATTACTCTAAATAATAGAAATGTAACTATTAAAATAAAACATATAATATATAATAAATTAATTTTTTTAAATAAATAATATTTCAATGGGAAGGAATAATTAAATTAGAATTCCGTATTTTTACATTATTATTTCATGGATAGTATTTATTAAATTTATTGATTATTCATTTTTATCTATCCATTTTATTGAAATCATTATTTAAAATTATTTAGTTAAACAAAATTATGTAATTTATAAAAATAATTTTTTTTAGAATCAATGATATTTTTCTCAACTGAATTAAAATCTTTTAATTCTATTCCAAAATTATTTATTTTATTCAAAATAAATTATTTATATTGAAAATTTATACTTTCAACCTATAAATAAACTTTTTATACATCAACTATATACCAGTGATTCAAAACTAGTAATATGTTTACTTCTATTATTCCCAATGAATATATACCCTTTTATAATGGTTATATAACAACTATATTACTCCCATTAAATCCTATATATTCACCCCATTTTATATCCACAATACACACTTACCATTCCTATATTTTTCAGTTTTATATTTCAATATGCTTTCTCATTTCCTGATGTTTATTATCATTATAGGTCTTGTTCGACTAATGGTGATTTGTAATAACCATGGTTTCAATTTTTAGGTCCATGAGATATTTCTACATATTAATTTGGGGTTTACTTTAGAGTTTTAGCAGTTTTACAAGTGTCACAAGACCCCAAAATTGATATATTAACAATATTAAATATATCTAACCATACACACATGTCCTTTTAGAAATAATGGTTTTACCATTGAAAATAGTATCAAATGGGAAATATGACACTACCATTGGTTTCAAAATGTATGGTTTTCCCATGAAATAAATTAATGTTCATTCACATCGAACCCATGGTTAATGAATAATCAGAGTCATATATTATATGAATTACATTAATTAAATTACATAATTAATTTAATTTTTCTATTTTTCTAAACCTAAAAACTAACCTTATTTATAATCACTTCTAGGACAATTCACCATGGTTAGCTGTATAATATCATAGATTTAGAGGGGCACTGTTGAGAGGATATTTAAAGAAAAAATGTGGGGGGATCATGGATCAGTGTTCAGAATCATCATAACTTAACATCGTCATCAATGCAAAACCCACAAAACTGTTCTTTATCAGTGATCTATCCAAAAATAAGGTAGGGATTTTTTATTTTAGAATTTCATAAAGTTATCTAATATTTAATGTATGGATTATTTATCTTCTTTTAATTTATACTTCTACCATTTTAAAGTATGGACCTGGAAGTTTATTTATTCCTTTGACCCCTGATTATATCTATTTCTCAAGATTTCATTTATTTATTTTTATTGGGTTTCTATGATTAGGATTAATGGATGAGTTTTATATGAAAATCAATGATTTTACATTATCATTGTTCCTTTATCCCTCAATTCTTCTCATATTCATCATTTGCCTATGGTAGAACAATGATTCAATGACTAATCCGGTTCAAAATGTGACCGAACCCCAAATTTGTGTTGGTTTGTGTATTTTGAGATGGAGAGAATGATTTGTGGAAGAAATAAGGATCAGTGGAATATCATGAATGTATATTTTAGAAATAGATATCAAGTGACAGTGAGGAGGATAAAATAGAGTTTGTGTGAGGTGATATAATCACATTCTTCAGGAAATGGGTGGCTAGAATATGACTACTAGCAAAGATTGCAGCATGATTAACGCATCTAGGGGACTCCATGGTGAAGATGGAGGTATATCTGAGAATTTTAGTGCATATTTGGGAGGAATATACAGATTACATGAAATTATTGACTACACACCATGTATCCTAGAGGAACACATTCCATGTAGTTTGGTTTCTATGATGGCTAGGGTTTATATCCAAGTTGAATATTACACATTATGTTCATGGTCCCACATGACATGTGAAAATACTTGGAAATATGAGCCATATATAGGGAGTAAAGTCCTGGGAAACTAGGTAGTACAACTCTCTATGTTCCTCAGGTGACACACCATGTATTTTCATTTTACATGCCATATTGGGCAGTGGGACAAGGCCCGATTGAGAATTGGGAGTATACCTCATGTACCCTAGGGGATACTTTGTGTATCTTACTTTTATTGTTTAAAAACTCATATCTCCTTATTTGGGACTCATAATTGGACCCATGGGTAGTCCTTGTTTAGTATAATTATGCATAGAATGTGATGGTGTTATTTTTTTTCAATATTATAGATGTGACAGGAGGTAGCATGAGCAGATCATTCCTTCCTACATGATTAGATAATTTTGAGACTCGAGCGTGATATTTGGAGAAATATAGGACTTATCAACCCCCCACTATTATTCATAGGATAGGTTGTGGGTCCCTGATTTCTTATATAGATAGTATTGACCCCCCACACACCACACACACCTCAGGGCATGGGTCTTCTATCTATAGAGTAGAACCCTCTCACCACTGAGCACAAACAAGGCATGTGTTCTCCCCTATCTTGGGGTTATCACCCCCTTGTCCATGATGTGTCATTGGTGAGGCATGACCCCCTGTATCTAGTTAGATTTACATTAGGCTACTAGCATCTGGACACCATTTCTTCTTGAAGCTATGAAAAAACTCACCATCCTTGTCTGGATGTGAATATTGAGAGATTTCTCTCTCTCTCCATTCAATTTATTCTATGTACATATCTGTTTGTTGGGTTTCTTTCTCCCCTGTATGTATTATGGGCCAAACTAACTATTTTATTATATATCTTCCACTTTTATTTTTAGGGAATCCTATTGGGTTTGTATATACTAACCTCTGCATGGGATTTTTCCACACATCTCATGTCTTATACAGATTATAGGTAGTTAGATGGTGACCATAACAGGCCTAGTGTAGCTGTAAATTAGGAAAACTCAGTGAAAGTGAACATATATTGGTGGTTGGTGTCAGAGATCTTTACAAGGACCATCCTCCTCATCAGTTATTATGTTAGGAAACTCTTTATTTTTAGTTGGGCATATATTATTTCCCTTTATACCTTGGTTATATTTCTATTTCTTCACTTTGATTATCCTTAGTAGTTATTAAATTCATTGTTTTATCTTAGTTTAATATAGATTATTTATCCTACATGGTTTTGGTGTACTTGTAGGTGTGCATGTGTATAGGTTCATTAGGATAATTCCTCCCATTTGTGAGATATTCCTATTCAATGATTGTCACTAGCCCCTAGCTTATTGAAGGTAGGATTGGGTTGTCACACTCAGATTTTTTCTAGTCCATGAGGCCCCCTTGTGGTTTAGGTCATGATAGAGTGGTATCAATGGGAGGTTCTATCCTAGGGATAATGTTTGAAGTTTGATGTGTTGTGAGGACTGGTTAGGGAACTTAGATCAATGGTGTTAATGTGTTTCAATTTTAGATCTCAAGCCAAGGAACCTAGTGATTGTGTGGAAACTGATGTATCCATACACTTGGAATATGATAACATTCCTTTCAACTCAGTATGTTAAGACACTAATTTTAGGAAAACCAATGGCACATGCATCACATATTAATGAGTCTTTGACTTATATTCCCTTATTAAGTCAGATCCCCAAATTTTCTTATCTAACTATGGTAGGTCTTATAATATTTTGGGATGTTTCCATGATGAAAACCTATTAGGATACTATGATAGGGTCTTGAAAATGAATGGTTGAGTGAAAATGCTTTAGTGTATGGTACTATTCATGATGTGTTTCCTACAGACGGGTAGAGAGTAGTGCTTCCACCTGATGTGAGGCACGTGGACCTACCTCTATTATTTCTGGCTGATGTTCATTTTCTATGATGATTAACCTATTATTCTATTATGATAGGACAATTATGTACACAAAATAAGTGTACTAATGACTTTCTATTTCTGAGACCACTCAGGTTTCATTATATATATCCTCCAAAAATATAATGTTAACTTGAGTCGGTGGTTTGAGTCTTCAGGATCATGTGTACCCTGATCGATCAGATGGCTATGCTTGTGACCAATCTTCCTCATAGAGAAGAAAATAATTGGTGGGATCTAGTCACCTAGACCCATGATGAGACAAATCTAGCATATATGGAATCATATCACTCGTTCTATGATGATTAGTATGCTTTGATTGTGCATTATATGTGAATCAATAATCTTATAGAGTTGTAGTATTGTGATATGACTATTATGAAATATATGTAAAGATTCACTAAACTTATATTCTACTCCCTTGATATAGTGCAATATGGGTACTTCTTGGTAATTTTTTTTGAGTAGGGTCCTCCATAGGGAAATTCGAGCTAGCGTGGTATCTATTCATTCCCACATATGTTGGGGTGTTAAAGTATACTCGGTGATAGTGATATTCCTAGTAGAGGAGCGTTGGGAAATTGGAGATGGAAGTTGACATCATAGATAAGAGTTTTCTTCTTATGCTAGTAGATGTCAAACTTTAAGATCTTAATATATGAGGTCCTTGCACAAGCATGATCAGTCTCAGTGATCAACAATATAGGGATCACCCGGGGGTCCAATCAACTGAGAGATAAACAGTGTAATAATTGTGAAGGGCAAGGTCACCTGACATATCATTACCCAAACTGATACGTTTTAAATGGTAGACATGTGGTGGATTGACCTATGAGGAATAAGATTCATCACTATCAAGTATCTCTTAAGGGTGTTTAGGGTGGACCCTAGGGAGGCGATTCTAATAGAGGGGTTGGAGGAACTTTAGGAGGATGAGTTGTAGTTTGAGGACGACACTATTTACTACTTCCACCACCATGACCTAATAGACCATCTATAGATTAGAGGGCTTATGCTCATTGATAGGGTTAGGTATAGGATATAGAGGGATATGATTAGGCTATGTATGATATGATTCAAGGTATGATTTTCATCTTCTATACTTTAGCACTAGTACTTGTATACACATGAACAATTCATTATTTTATCACCTTATCCCTTATTTGAGATCTTGAGATTCCTATAGACCCTTTAACCTATTAATTATGGCTAAATATTCCTATAAAAATTGATTATACTATTTTACACATCTTCCAATAGTGCAAGTTAATGCTCGATAAGGATAGGTTCATGTAGAACCTTCTAGTAGTTATAATGAATCAATTTGAAATCATTCTGGCTATGAACTGACAATCCACGGTATGTGACTAGATAAAATTCTATCAAAATAGATTTTGATATGTATGAATAGATGATATGAGATTATACTTTAATGGAAATAATTACTTATTGGAAGACTGAATAGAGCTCATGATCATAAATTTGCAATTTATCTCTAATCAGTTGGTGAGTTTGGTCTTTATTGTAGTGAGATATTTAGACATACCATATTGGATTAAATTGAACCCCATGATCATAATAATATCTTTTACAACATATTGGATAACCGTTTTCGATCTCTTGGAGTTGAGGATATAGTTGGAGGACCTTTATGAGAAGGATTTTATTAGACCTAGTGTTTCCCCCTATATGGCCCTAGTGTTGTTAAAAAATGTGAATGAGATCTTGAGAAAATGAATTGATTATCATCAATGGTATCAAGTGATGGTCGATAACAAGTTCCCTTTGTCAAGTATTGATAACTTCTTTGACCAACTAAAGGGCACAATATAGATCACAAAGATTTATCTCGGGTCTAACCACCAATAGTTGTGGGTTTATGAGGAGGATATTTTGAAGAGTACATTTCAATGTATCTATGGGAACTATGAGTTCCCAGTGATTCCATTTTGTGAGAAGGATACCCTTTCTATATTCATAGGACTTATGGGTCAGATATTTTATCCTTTCTTGGATCATTTCATGGTTTTGTTTATCAATGAAATTATCATTTAGTCTGCATTAGAGGAGGAGTGCATAGAGCATTTGAGAATAACCCTCAATATATTCTGGAAATACCAGTTATATGGTAATATAGTGAAGTGTTTATTCTATATTAGAGAGGTTTAATTTTTTGGGAACATAATCTCTGAACATGGTGTATATATGGACCCTGTGAAGATAGATGTAGTGCTATCTTGGGGACTGACTAGGAGTGTATTAGAGGTGAAAAGTTTCCTTGGGTTGGTAGGGTACTATCAGAGGTTCATGGAATACTTTTCTAGTATTTTATACCCTTTTACTACCTTGAAATGAGAATAGAAGACATTATCCTAGACTAAGAAATGTAACAAGGCCTTCAAGGTTCTATGGAAGAGGTTGATCAATGATCTTATTTTGAGACTGCTAGTGGAGGGTATCAAGTATATCGTAATCTATGATTCCACTATAGTTTGGCTCATGTGTGTTGATGAAAAGGAAGATAATTATTTCTTATGAGTCTAGAAATTTGATACCCCATGAACTGAACTACGTGGCCCATGACTTAGAGTTGGAAACATAGAATTTACCCTGAAGATATGGAGGCATTATCTTTTGTATGAGTGGTTTTTAGTTTACTCAGACCACTAGATTATTAGGTATATATTTTACTAGAGGGACCATAATTATATAAAAATATGTTTGATGGATTTTCTATAGGAATATTACTTTGATATAGTCTATACTCCATGGATGGATAATATGGTGGAAAATTCCCTCAGTATTAAATCCCAATCTCACTTAGTGGAAGAGGAATTAGAGTAGTAAGATTATTTACAACTGGCCCTGGTGGATGAGGGAGGGGAAACTTATCTCTAGTCGATGGTAGTGACTCCTCCAATTCTCTAGTATGTGAGAGATTCTTAGTTGGGATACAAAAACTGTGAAATTTTATATAACCATATATCTTAAAGAGATTAATTAGATGAATTTTATGAAGGTAGGGAGAACATTATCCTTTTACAAGGATGTACAGTGGTTCCAATAACATTATGTGGGGAGGTGTTGATGGGGTTCCATTCCCCCTGTTTTGGTATATCTTGGAGTGATAAAGATTTATCAGGACATTCAATGAAAGTCTTTGTGGGAAGGTATGAGGTAGAGTTTTTTTGAGATTGTTTCTTGATGCCTCACCTATCAACAGGCGATGGTAGAGAATCAGACACCAGATGGTTTGACTCAAACTCTTGAGATCCATGAGTAGAAGTGGAATATAATATTGATGGATTTTTGTGATGGGAATTACATGGACAATAAAAGGTCATGAAACTATCTAGATGATTATTGATCATCTTACCAAGATGGATCACTTCTTTACCATTAGGGATCAATGTTTGGTGGAGAGTTATGGGTTCTTGTAAGTATAAAAGATTGTCCATCTTCACGAGGTACACTTAAATATTGTCTCCGACTATGTTGATCATCTCATATCATGGGTTTGGAGATGTTTTTAGGAGTCTTTTAGGACCATTTTATGGATTAAAATGAAATTATACTCATAGATAGATGTCAAAACAGAACAAACCATCCATGTTTTAGAGGATATACTGAGAGCCTACATGATAGACTATTAATGTTGGTGTCATAGGAATAAATTTTTTCAACTTTTATTACACATATATTTAATTTATTGAATACTAATAAAACATATTATTATATATTGTTCATTTTTATACATCAATCTTATATAATACTTTCCTAGAGTATACATCGCATTGATGAGGTCATAGAAGTTCCCCGCTATGATGAAAACCTTGGACTATGAAGATATTGTTAAATATAGTTATGTGGTTAGATAATATACTATTATGGGACACACTGTATATTGAATATAAAGTGGGATTACTCATAAGCAGATGATTATTATTCTCATGAATTTTACACTTGGTAATCTTCAAGATGAGAGATTTTGAGACAAACCCACCATTAGGAATTATGCATGTTTTGGTGAAATAATATATTCCCATCTTCTAGAATGTGTAATGGTCCTTAGACTTTAACATTATCATTAATGAATTTTATGAATCATGCACTTAGATTTACTAATGAAAACTATGACACCATATGTTTACAGAGAGGTATGATACATTGTGTGCATCATGATTGACATGTCATTAATGGATAAGATGAGGAAGGATTTGTCCCTTCCATCTTTATAGAAGTTTTTATTTTAGTACTTTTATTAGAATATAACCTTATACCTAAATTCCATGGACATGGTGTAATGACTTATTTATTTTATATAACCAAAGAAAGACATATCGAGCATATAGGTTGATGACATGTACGTACAACCTATTTGATGAGATATTTTAACGAAGGGTTATATTACAAAGTGAGTGTTCATATGTGGTTTTTTTAATTGAGAAATTAAGTTATTTCTCTTAGGTGCCTTTACTCGTTTCTAGGCAGTAATCTTGGAAATTGGACAAGCCTTCCAAATATCAATGAGAAATAATCCTAGGGGGTCACACACTAAGTGTTTCCAATGATCTTGATTAAATTCTATTTGAGTTTAATTAATGTAATAAATATTATTCTCAAGAATGAGGGATAATTTTATCCAAGTTTTATCAATAAGAAACTTTGGTTAATGAATGAAATATTTAAATTAAATATTTATTCGGGTGTTTAAGAAATTCTAGATGAGCTCAAATGGACTAAGACTGTACCCATCGACAAATATTGATTAACAAGATGATTAAATAATATCTATTATTTCTCAAGTAGACATGTGAAAAATAATAACAATAATATTATTATATTATTATATGGAATGATTTTTATTATATATTATAATATTATTTAAGGCCCGAAATTCAATTAAATAATTTTTTAACTGAAAACATAGATCTATATATAGAGAGTTATGTTTATTGTGTATTTCATCCAAAAATATAAACTTGAGAATTATTTCACATAATGAAACTCTATCTCTACTCCTTCTTTCTCTCTTCCTCTCAAGAATGAGAAACACAAGATAGATCCCTTTAAGATTAAAGGGAGAATGATCAAAACAAATAACATAAGACAACCGACTCACCACGCTAGCACCTAGATATTGATTGACATTGCTTAGGGATCAGAGGATAACATGTGTATCACCACTAGATGGATTCTATCCTTGGATCCTCACAACACAACGAAGGAAAACCAAAAGGGTATATTCTGATGATCAAAATTTACATGGAAGAAAGAATCCTAAGATCAAGTATTTATTTCTTTCAATATTAAATAAATTAATTTTAAATTTGATGTTAAAGATCCTTTCTCAGGGTTTCAAAAAATATAATATTAAAAGAAATTTTAATGTATCTCCCACCACTGCATGCTTCCGCTACACCCAGAACCATCAAGTGGTATCAGAGTGGTCAAGTTTAAATTTATAATTATTTATTTTTTTGTTGATCCATAAAAAATCATTGATGAATTTTAATTTCATATTATCCATTATATAATCTATTTTTAATTAACATGTTATCAACATATTAATAATTTTCATTTAGTTTTTCATTTTCTTAAAGGTTTAAGAAAAAATGAAGAATGACCAGAGATTCCATTGGAAAATACCAAATTTTTGTGTGGTAAGACAGGGTTAGATGACATATAGCTGAAGTACATGGTGTTTACCCTAGTATGCTACACTTGTCTGTGCCATGGGATACATGATATTACACATAGTTATTACTGGTGGTGTACACCACATGTTGACCATTCTATTAGGTTATAGTGGTTATGAAAAATACACAAGAGGGGGTGAATTGCGTCCTTCTAATAATCTTGAAAAAATTAAAACATCTCTCTGGAAATAAAGAAATCCTTTCCTTTTCTCTTAAAGATGAGTGAAAAATAGAAATAAATAAATAACATAACACTATAATGTATAGTGGTTCAAGGAATAAAAATACCCCAGTCCACTCAACCAATTATATACACCATGAGCTTGGTGATTTTCACTAGTAGGTCCTCTTATCTGGAGACCTCTATAATTGAGTATAGGAAGTTGACACCTAACAAGTCTTTTACTAGTTCTTATAGTTCTTTTACAAGGAACCAAAATATCCACTACTTTTTCTGATAAGATGACACCCAACCATGACTGAGTATGAGTATTTGATACTCTAATAAATTAATATTAATTGATTTGATTAGAAAAAATATTTATATCACAGTTATAACAACAACTCATAGTTGTTTTTGATCTTCAATAATGCACAACAATAACAAAATAATCATCAATATCATGCATACTTATTCTTCTTTAAATAGTATAAAATAAAATATTTCTCCTTTAGAATAGGTTTTCTTCTTCTTATTGTTCATCACATAGTGATAGAATAATGGATATACAAAGTATTTCAATTTTCTCTTCAATATGTTGATCAGTAGGATGAAAATATTTATACACTTTATTTTCATAAGTGTTTTCACGTATCCTCTCTTCTGTGTATTTTTATTAACCTTCCATAGATATATATATATATGTGTGTGTGTATATAATAAATATCCAGTAGTTCTAGTGCTCCACATTCTTTGGATATTCAAAATAAATCCATCAAAGAGTTTTTATAAATTTCTCTATAAAAATCACAACATTGTTGCCTCTTTATTCCTCTAGAATAAATATATAATAAAATAATTCAAAATATTTTGAATAATTCCTATAATAATATCTCCAGATAATATACATCAATAAATGATCCTCTGAAACAAATTTAAATGGCATTAAAATCTTCCATTAAAAATAGTTGACATAGTCACATAACTTTGTTAAAATCCATGATCCGGTTTTTTGATATTTCACCATTTAAATATTTATTTTCAATAAAAAATAATTTATATTAATCCTCTTGTAGATATATTTATAATGTAGCATGCAAGGAATTATGAAACATGGAAGAAAAACTCTAGTAGATGAGAGATATGTATGTAATGAGGTTCCATCGGGTGATGTATCTACAAAAGGTATTCTCCAACAAACTCTAATGTAAAATACAAACAATGGATATCACCAATTCATATTATTCCATCTGAAGATTGAAATAAAAATGAACTTATAGAACTTCACAAAGCATAAATATGTAGCAACCAATTTTGACAACTCTTTTTCTCATTAAGTATTTCAGCTTGACGAAACTCAGCATGATGCAGTGAGGCAAGGTTATTCTCCATCTTGAACAAGCTCCTATAAAATACCCATGTTATGTTCCATAATGATAACAAATTCATCAAGGATTATCTCTAGAAGATTGAAACAACTCATGTGTTACCCATATAGTTCGACATCCAATATGATCTTATTCTCATGCGGTGTTCTCTTCATAACATGGATAGGTCCTGTAGGTTCATGGAATGAATGATGGTATTTAATAAACAAGCCTCCACATGAGTCATGATTTGAATAAATGTTTAGAAAGATCATCTGAAAGTTATATCATTTGATCTTGTGAAGAATTTTATTGCATGTGTGTTGATACCGAGTGTTTGTTGCAGCAATATACAAATAAATATTTTATCATATAATCTACTACACATGGGATGAATATGTTGTCCATCATTTCATGTTTGTTCCAGCTTCAAATGGAAGCAGTTTTGGCATTGCGAAGTTCATCTCAATCATGGAATCATAATATACAGAAAAAGAAAGCAGAGGCAGAAATGTAGGGTTCTTTTCCAATGGAACATAGGGATCATTTCCAACATAGCATAAGGATCATTGTACATAACATATGGTTTGTGTACCATAATTTTAACTCAAATTATGGTTCCTTAAAAGTAATGTAGGGTTCATTTGATTCTAATGTAGTGTATATGGACCATACATTTGAACCAACATAGGTTTCATTGAATGTATGGATAAAAACTTTAAGTTGTTGATGGTTTGAAATGTAGGGTTGCTGATGGCTTCAAACTTCTTCCCTATTATATAAATCAATTATTTTTTAAAGGATATTAGCATCATATTAGGTATTTGGAATTGAATAATTATATTTAGGAAATATCAAGATATTTCTAATGAAACAAAAATCACATCAATCCAACTTCTACATCTCTTGAAATCTTTGAAAAACTGAAGTAATAAAAATCTAGAGAAGTTACATCCAAGAAACAACATTTCATAACTTTAGATATTTTATTGACCATCTAAACAAACTTTTTAGCCTTTGATGTAAAATGAAAAAATAAATTTTAACTTATCAGATTTACATATCACTTGGTTTCAAGTGATTATGATATCTATAGAACTTTTAGTAAAATAAATACTATAGAATTCCAAACCTATAGGATGTAGAGTTTCAAAACTACTACACCAACTTCAGTGATTTTTTATAATACCAAAACAAAATTTTCAAAATTTATCATAAACTAATGAAGTTTAGATAAATATCTCAGATATACAACAAAACAAGAAACATGTGAATCCTTTTATTATATCTTGAAATACAATCATAATCTATAGGTAATTTTAAGAGGAAAAATTCAATGTCACTTGGATAGATTATAACATCATTGATGATTTTTTTCACCATCGAAATAGCTAAATTGGATTCTAAAAAAAAGTTGAAATGAAGATAATATTATTATATTTTCAGCAGAACCAATTCCATAAGATTACAATCACTATTTATTTAGAAATAAAATAAATACTGTGACATACTAAATTTTAAACACTTTAAAAAACAAATAATAACAGGTTGAAGTAATTATCAAAACCAAACTAATAAGAGATTTCCAAGGAGCCACCTAAAATTAATTCCCTTTTTGATAATTACAAAATCCAAATTATCTACCAACTTTTTGTCCCCCCTATGTAAGGATAAAAAATATGGTTTCTTGATAATATTAAATAACGAAAAATATTTATGCCTTTTATAAATAATAGGAATTCTAAATTTAAGCAGTAGTATTAAAGAGATTTAAAATTTGAGAATCAAATTTTCTTCCCCTTTAAAAATATAAAAAATATGTTTTATTGAAAAATATATTCTGAATACATGTTTTAATATAAAATCCCCCTAAATTCATACTTCTTTTAAAAAATATAAAAATATACAACCAAGGATCCATGAAAACATATAAAATATTATTCAATGAATAATAAGGGTTTTCAATGAATTAAAAACATTTATTAAACCACTAAATTCATTCCATAATAATAAAATATTTAAACACATGTTAAATTTTTAAAATAAAATCCCTAAGACATATCATAATTATAAAAGATATTTAAGGAATTAAATAAAATATTTTCATGGAATTTTAGGTGACATATTTTCAAAGAATTTAAAATAACCTTTGTGCATGTAATAACTAATCAAAACGTTTTAATATATTAATAGAATAATTTATCACATATAGTAATATTTTAATTTTTCATATGAAATTAATTTAAATAGTAATTCATTAAACACTTTCTTATATGAAATATAATAATTTATATAAAATCTTAAGAGTATTCTTGATGATCATTGATTAATAAAATAATTCAATGAATTATTTCATAAAATAATCGAGTGAGAAAATTATTTATTAGTTTAAGCATAAGAATAATTAAATATATAAGAATAAAATTTAAAACATTAAAATTTTTCTCTACCCCTATATAAAATAGTTAGTGGATTTAAATCGAATATTAAAATGGAAAATATAATACGTCTTAGATTTTAATAGTTCCATATCTATGAAATTTTTCAAATAACGAACGAATTTAGAGATGTTAATCCTTTATAAAATAATTAAAAGAAATATCCATGATTTCCAAGAAACCACTTAATGATATAATGATGATGTTTCTTATAAAAAACCTATAAAATATCAAATAAAATTTCATTTTGTTACCCATATACTTTTGAGTCTGGCAGTGTTAGAATGAAAATATTTAGGTAACCAAATATGTTTATTTTGATTATAAATCTCAAAAATAGATTCAGATAAGGATTTTGAATAATGAACATTCTTGATACCACAAAATTGAGGTTTACTATAATAATAATCATTTTCATAATTCCTGTTAATACCATAATAAAAACATTTAACAGTAGATATGATTTTTTTGTTTGAACCATGAACAAAATATTTTTTTTATAATTTTGGATTTTCACCATTACTACCAATACTAAGTTTTCCTTTTTAAATTTTATTTTTACCAAGAATTTTATTCAAATAATTTTCTCCCATTATAAGTATGATAGAAAATTTATTTAAATTATCAACTTCATCCAATAATTCAATAATTTTAGTTTAATGTAGATTATAATAAATTTTGGAAGAATTAGATTGTAAATATATAATCCTGTTAGAAAAATTTTCTTTATCAATTGAAATAGAATCACAATATTTTATAAGTTTTCTATTATCAGTATTTTAGGATTATAATTTATCTTGATGCATAAAAAATATTTATTCAGTTCATTATAATAAATATTTTCAGAATTAGAACTTTGAAAGAAAGGTGTTTGCACCTCACGAGCATGATCTATAATACAAAAATTTACCTTTTGATTTTAATTCTCAACTTTAGATATTGAAGTATATTAATTTCTTGAATCTTATTATTCAAACATAGTAGACATAATGTCTTTATTTCATTTTATTTTATAATCATATTTACTTTGAGCTTTAAGAAAAAGACAGTCAGGTCTCAAATGAAATTTTATTTTTACATTTGTAGAATGTAACATCTTTCTATTTATTTATCTTTTATTTATATTTTATATTTTTATATTTCTTGTTGAAATTTTTATCAAGATTTGATAGCTCATCACTTGAACCTCAATGAATATATTTTTAATGAGATAATTCATCCCTTGAAACTTTGAGTTCAATGGTTTCCTTTTTTTTATAGGAATGTGATTTTCAACTTCTTCTTGCATCTCATATTTGTACATCATCAAGGTTCCAATCAATTTTTTCATCATTAATTATTTAACCAGTGTGGATTGTATAATTATAGAAGATATTGAATTCCACTTAGAAGGTAAAAATATATGTACCTTTAACACCTGATATGGTTTTGGAATTTGAGTTCCCAATATAGAAACATTATTGACATCCTCTGTCAAAATCTCATTCATCTGATTGATGATTTAGTCTTCATATATCTAGAATGTGTCAAATTTAAGATTATTAGTATTGTACATTAGTTTTCAAACATTATCAGTTTCTTCATATGTAACTGATATTGTCTTCCACGTCTTATAGGTAGTAGGACATTGAGAAACATGGTTAAATTCATTAGGACCAAGACCACATATAATTGTATTTATGAATTCTTATTTAACATAATATTTATCTTCCTTTACATAATCCCAATTTTTTGGTTCTACATGGATCTCATTTGGTTTTAAAATCTTTATGTAATCTTTGAAACCAAGATTCTTCAAATAAATAGTCATGAGAGCTTTCCATCATTCATAATTATCTCTAGTAAAATAATTATAACAGATCATCAAAATACCTTCTATAACATAATCCATTTATATTTTTCTTCACCAAAATATTTAACTCAGTCTTGTTATATCCAAAATAAAAATTCAATATTCCAAAAATTCCCAAACTATGATACTACTTATGCTCATCAAGTATTTAAATGTGATAAAACACAGTGTGATGCGATGAGGAAAAGTTATTCTCCTACTTGAGAAAGATCCTATAACATACCAATGTACTGCATATAATGCATGATTTTATTCAATCAACTAGCCTCCTCATGGGTCATGATTTGACAAGAAGTTTAGCAAGAGTATCCCTAAGTTATAATATTTCATCTTGTGAAGAATTGTAGAACATGTGCACTGATACATGGTGTTTATTGAAGAAATAATTAGATAACTATTTTAGAATATAATATAATTCACATGGGGTGAATATGTTTTCCATCACTTAAATTTTTTTCAAGATTCAAATGGAAGTAGTAATGGGGTTGTGAATTTCAGCTCTATCGTGGCAGCATAATATCCCACAAAAGAAAGTGGAGGTAGAAACATAGGGTTCTTTTCTAGTCTTTCCCAAATTTACCCTACATGTAGAAGCATTTTTTGTAGTATAATTAGAGGTATAATCCATAAGGACTAAAGAAGTAACCTTGAGACACTCATATTTGTTTGGGATTTTGGCTATGAAGTGTCCAACTTTGGGGTTGATTGAAATTGAGATACTAGAATAAAAAAGCACCTAAGAGATTGATTTAAATTGAATAAATAAATCAACTGAAGATTTTTAAATAAAAAAATTAAATAAAATGGGCTGATCCTACGTTTTTTCTAAGACTAGAATGGATGTAAATTTTTTCTTTAAAATTTTTAGCTCACTAGTTCAAGAAGTTTTCACTAAATGAGATTAGTCCCCAACATCATTCATCAATTTAATCCCTAAAAATGCCAAGGATAATCCCCAATTCACTTAGAGGATCACTTTAATGAGCACTCTTAGTAATTGGATCATACTAGCACTCAAAATATGTCATTGTTAAAAATGGAAAAGACGAAGAAGAAAACAAGTCATTGAATTGAACTCTTAAAATAATGAACTATTTTAAGAATATAAGCACATAAAATAACATCCAATAAATTCAAATGAAACTCCTTATAATTTACCCATAGTAGGTTTATTATTCCATTGATGTAAATATCTCAAAATATGGAAAAAAATCAACTTAAATAAGCGTGACTGAAGAAGAGAAAATGAACAAAAAACGATCACTCCACCATTTTGTGAAGGATTTATCTCTTCTCCATGTGAATAAATTAAAACATTAATGAAACAATATCAACATATTAACAAAAATAAATTAAAATTATAATAATAAGAAGTTTTACTAAGAAAATAAGTGTAATTATAACAACTTACATGTGAAAGACAAACTTAAGACAACAAAATCACAATATAACATTACAATGAAAACATACACCAAACCTCCACAAATACTCCAACACCAATGACATAAATAGGAATTTTGGAAACCCTAAATTTGATACCCAAATAGTAAAAGTCTTCCCACTTGATTATAGCAGGCCTTGGGTGGTGGAAAGTTTGTGGAATGTGAACTATTCCACCCTTGAACCAAAATAAGATCCACCTTTCATCCGCCAAACAAAGGCTCCAATATGATCTTCTAGATGGAAAAATTTGGGTGTTACATAGAATAATAAAATGAATCCCTAGATGTTCCCTAATAGAATGTAAAATTTCATCCCAATTGGAAGTTTTTTAAGATATGATTGAAATTGTGGTCTATTTTTCTAGGCCACAGAATGTGGTCCAAAATTTTATCTTCAACTTGGGATGGCTGGAAATACCTAAAGAAATTATAATTAGTTCTGGAAATTTTTTAATTAAATGTCACCCATGATGAAATGTATCTTGAGTTAAAATTTTAGAATCATTTATCTAATATATTGTCAGATAAAGTTATTTTATTTGGCTTATATCCAGTTCACTTTTCCCAAAATGTTCTTGGATCAAGGCCCACTTTGGTTATCTTACTAATTGATTATTCAATATATCTAGAAGGATGGAATGTTCCTCATAGAATGAGAGACCTAAAAATAAAATATTAAAATAAAATTAAGGCCATTAGATTTTTTATTATGTGGTAAAAAATGTACCATGTAATAGTGTATTTTAAGAATTAATTATAATCAGAATGTGAAATAATGTTAAAATTTTAAAATTCAATAAAAATGTTGTTTATGAATAATGAAGCACATGAAAATTATATATTATAATAGTGAATCTTATCCTCTATCAATGGATAATCACACCCTAGCATGAGTTTTTCTAGTACCGAGTAAAATGTATATCAAAAATATGAAATTTATATTCCATTTTCCAAAAATAGTTTAATATACAATTCTCACCAAAATAACTCCTAAAAAATAATTATTAAAACCATAAAAATATTTTAACACAAGATAAGTTCACAAGCATATCCCTAGTCCAAGACCATTCCTTTGTTCAAATTCATCACCCCATTTCATCTAATTTCAATTAAGCAAGATGATGTGTTGTGCATCACAATAGACATAGGGGTTCATTTTTATTCAAGGGAAAAAATAAAGATGTGCTAGATGTTTCCAATGCATTAAGTGTGGTAGGAAGATATTAAGATAACCCAGGATACCATCATTATACGACAATCAAGAAATTTATTAAGTATTTGAGGCATGTTAAGGATATGTTATTGGTTTATAGAGAAGATAAGGAACTATTCATTAGTGGATATGTAAATACTAGTTTAAAAACCGATCAAGATCACATGAAGTCACAAACGAGATACATATTCACTTTTAATAAAGGTTTTGTGAGATGGAAGAGCTCAAAGCAGGATGTGGTTGAATATTCTATTACAGATTCTGAGCATATTATGGATTCGACAGAATCTAAAGGAATATTATGGATGTAGAAATTCATCTAAGAGATTTATTTGGTACTAAGAAATAAAGTTCCTAACAAACTAGAATGTGATAATACTATATTTATGGATCTCACAAAGGAGCTAGGGTCATATCAGTAGACTAGGAACGTAATTCATAAGTATAATATCTTGAGGGATTTTTGTTGGATAGGTGAAGTTTAAATGAGTAGTATTTGTTGTACCCCACACTATTTGATTTTCATGATCACAATCACTTTCATATATGTTTAACTTTGTTTTTAAGTGTTGTGGATGATAGGCAAAAGATTGCCAAAGGATTGGACCAAGAATGGACAAGAAATGGACTGAAATTCAGTCCACCGGCCAACCGGTGTGATAGCACCGGCCAGCCGGTGGAACTGGTAGAGGGATTGCCCACTGCCAGGTTCCACCGGTCGACCGGTGGCTCTGTCACCGGTCGACCTGTGGCACCCAGCCCAAATAGTATTTGCTACTGTCTTGCCACCGGCCAGCCGGTGGCTCCTCCACCGGTCGACCGGTAGAGCCTGGATCAAGACTCTTCTTCTCTACCAAGGCACCGGCCAGCCGGTGGAGCTGTACCGGCCAGCCGGTAGCCCAGTCAAACTAGCCGTTGGGTTTGACCAGTCAACCATCTTTTGGCCTCCAACGGCTCCGAAGACCTCTCCAACGGCTCCGAAGACTCCCCAAGGGTTCCATGCCTATAAATAAAGGCCTAGGAAGCCCCGGAACATCACCCAAGCCACCGGACACATTGTTGATCATTTTGGCGAAGCTCCGGCGGATTGTTCCAAGGGAACCCCAAGTGCTCCATCCATTTCCACATCTAAGAGCACCACTCAAGAAGCTTGGGAGAGCACGCTACATCAACTCCATCATACTTTGGCGCCCAAGTCTTCCTCAATCACGGTTTTTCTTGTTTATTCTTTTTGAGCTTAAAATTGGGTTTGTGCCTGCAAACCCCAACCCTTTTCTCATCCCCCTTTCTTTTGGGTTTCACACCACCATTAAGGTGTGAAGAGGTTTCTTCAAGCCTTTCCTTTTAAAGGGCTTGAGTTTTCGGTGAGCTAGCCTTCACCCGTTAAAAAGGCTAGTGGGTTCTTGCTAAACCATCAAAAGCAAGTGGGTTCTTGCTAAACCACAAAAAGCAAGCTGTAATAGGTCCTAGTGCTACCTCAAAGCCTAGTGGGTTTCTTGCTAAAACCATTGAAAAGCAAGCGGTAGGAATCTCTCAACGGTTGAGTTGGGAGCGGAGACGTAGGCCGGGTTTTGGCCGAACTCCGTTAACAATTTCTTGTGTGATTGCCTCTTTTTTTTCCGCTGCATTTTTACTTTGATTTTAAATTGTTAATAATTTTTTAAAAAGGCAATTCACCCCCCCTTTTGCCATCTTCCTCGCTTTTTTCCGCACAACAATTGGTATCAAAGGGATAATTTGAGTAATACCTTAAAAGGTTTCAAATTCAAAGATCCATTAAGATGGCATCAACCTCTTTCGCCCCCGAGGGCTACTCTTTGGGTCGGGCTCCATTTTTTGATGGGACCGACTATAATTATTGGAAAACCCGCATGACTACCTTTCTTAGAAGCATAGGATATCCCATTTACAAAATTGTCATGCAAGGTTACACTTTGTCTACCCCTGACGAATCCAAATGGACCCCCGCCGATATAAAGAATTTTGAGCTTGATGGCAAAGCCATGAACGCTCTCCATTGCGGCCTAGACCGAAATGAATTCAATCGAGTATCTACTTGCACCTCCTCACATGAAATTTGGAAACTTTTAGAAGTAACTCATGAGGGCACTAACAAAGTCAAAGACACCCGATTGGATATGTATAGGCAAGATTTTGAGTCATTTTCAATGCATCCAAAAGAGTCTATTTCCGATATGTTTACTCGCTTTACTGACGTGTGCAATGGAAGAAAATCTCTTGGTGATGATGTTTCAGCCGAGACGATGGTCAAGAAGATCTTATGGGTCCTTCCGAGCTCATGGGCACCAAAGGTGACGGCGATCCAAGAAGCTAAGGACGTCAAAAATATGCCGGTAGAGGAGATAATCGGATCCCTTATGACGTATGAGATCACGATGAGGAGGCAAGCTCAAAAGGAGGGCACACCAATCAAGACACCAAAGAACATTGCCCTCAAGGTTCAAAAAGAAGTAAGCTCCTCCTCATCCTCATCTTCCTCATCTACTTCATCATCAAGCGGCGACTCGGAAATGGAGAATCTCGCCCGCCAAATGCAAAAATTCATGAAGAAGCACAAGAAGAAGAAGAAATCCCGCAAGCACCGAAAGCAAGAACCCACCGAAAAATCTGAGCCGAAGGTAAAATGCTACGGGTGCGGCGAAAAGGGCCATTACAAGCCCGATTGCCCACTCAACAAAAAACGGGCCACGCCAAAGGAAAAAGGAAAGAAAAAGGTCCTCAAGGCGACATGGAGTGACACCTCCTCATCCTCCTCCTCCTCCTCCTCGAGCGACCAAGGTACAAAATGCCTAATGGAATTTCATGAGGTAACTTCTTCCGACTCCTCCTCTTGTTCTTCAAATTCCAATTCTTTAAATCATTTATCTTATGAAGAACTCTCACACGCTAGAGACCAACTAGAAAAAGGTTTTCATACTTTATCGTCAAAATTTGTTGCTTTAAAAAAGTCTTTCAAAAAACTTTCCTCCGAAAAAGACCAACTTCTCAAAGAGAAGGAGGAACTCTCCCTCAAAATCCAAAATTTTCCAAATGTTGATTCCATGGAATCAACCATCAAAGACCTAAGGGAGACCCTAGCCAAGTTCACCCAAGGTGAACAAAATTTGAACAATCTCCTAGGTTCTCAACGAGTATCTAGAACCACCAATGGACTTGGCTACACCAATATAGCTTCCTCCTCCCATGCACCCACTGTTTTTGTAAGGGGGAGCTCTAGTTATAAATTTTGTAATTATTGTAAAAAACCCGGGCACATGATATATGAATGTAATTGCAAAAACGCCCGGTATGGTCAACCCAAAAGTTTTTTCTTTTCGGATGAATTCTATAAGAGAAGACCCGCCATGAAACAAATTTGGATTGAAAAATCCCTTTTGGCGAGTCTCTCCGGGCCAAAAATAGTTTCCTTTCCCCGGTGATTTGTTGTTTTTATTTAGGGGGAGTTAGGATCGTTTAAGCCCTTTTCAATTTCAAAATTTTTCGATTCAAACTTTCAATTTCAACTCTTGGTTTCAAATTTCAAAATTCAATTGGTTTTTGATTCAAAACTTTCAATTCAAACTGTTATTCAAATTCTCATTTCAATTTCAAAAATTTCAATTGATTTTCAAATCTCAATCTTGTTTTTCAAATCTATTCCCTCAATCAAGTTTTATGCCCCATTCTATTTTGATAATCACAAAGGGGGAGAATTTCTTGATTGATTGGGGGAGAATCTTTTCTCTCATGCTTAGTATTTATTTTCAATTTATCATTTAGGCATGCCTTTCATTTAAGTTTTTACATTGCTTTGATAAGTGATTGTGATCATCAAAATAGGGGGAGATTGTTGTACCCCACACTATTTGATTTTCATGATCACAATCACTTTAATATATGTTTAACTTTGTTTTTAAGTGTTGTGGATGATAGGCAAAAGATTGCCAAAGGATTGGACCAAGAATGGACAAGAAATGGACTGAAATTCAGTCCACCGGCCAACCGGTGTGATAGCACCGGCCAGCCGGTGGAACTGGCAGAGGGATTGCCCACTGCCAGGTTCCACCGGTCGACCGGTGGCTCTGTCACCGGTCGACCTGTGGCACCCAGCCCAAATAGTATTTGCTACTGTCTTGCCACCGGCCAGCCGGTGGCTCCTCCACCGGTCGACCGGTAGAGCCTGGATCAAGACTCTTCTTCTCTACCAAGGCACCGGCCAGCCGGTGGAGCTGTACCGGCCAGCCGGTAGCCCAGTCAAACTAGCCGTTGGGTTTGACCAGTCAACCATCTTTTGGCCTCCAACGGCTCCGAAGACCTCTCCAACGGCTCCGAAGACTCCCCAAGGGTTCCATGCCTATAAATAAAGGCCTAGGAAGCCCCGGAACATCACCCAAGCCACCGGACACATTGTTGATCATTTTGGCGAAGCTCCGGCGGATTGTTCCAAGGGAACCCCAAGTGCTCCATCCATTTCCACATCCAAGAGCACCACTCAAGAAGCTTGGGAGAGCACGCTACATCAACTCCATCATACTTTGGCGCCCAAGTCTTCCTCAATCACGGTTTTTCTTGTTTATTCTTTTTGATCTTAAAATTGGGTTTGTGCCTACAAACCCCAACCCTTTTCTCATCCCCCTTTCTTTTGGGTTTCACACCACCATTAAGGTGTGAAGAGGTTTCTTCAAGCCTTTCCTTTTAAAGGGCTTGAGTTTTCGGTGAGCTAGCCTTCACCCGTTAAAAAGGCTAGTGGGTTCTTGCTAAACCATCAAAAGCAAGTGGGTTCTTGCTAAACCACAAAAAGCAAGCTGTAATAGGTCCTAGTGCTACCTCAAAGACTAGTGGGTTTCTTGCTAAAACCATTGAAAAGCAAGCGGTAGGAATCTCTCAACGGTTGAGTTGGGAGCGGAGACGTAGGCCGGGTTTTGGCCGAACTCCGTTAACAATTTCTTGTGTGATTGCCTCTTTTTTTTCCGCTGCATTTTTACTTTGATTTTAAATTGTTAATAATTTTTTAAAAAGGCAATTCACCCCCCCTTTTGCCATATTATCCATTTCCACATCCAAGAGCACCACTCAAGAAGCTTGGGAGAGCACGCTACATCAACTCCATCATACTTTGGCGCCCAAGTCTTCCTCAATCACAGTTTTTCTTGTTTATTCTTTTTGAGCTTAAAATTGGGTTTGTGCCTACAAACCCCAACCCTTTTCTCATCCCCCTTTCTTTTGGGTTTCACACCACCATTAAGGTGTGAAGAGGTTTCTTCAAGCCTTTCCTTTTAAAGGGCTTGAGTTTTCGGTGAGCTAGCCTTCACCCGTTAAAAAGGCTAGTGGGTTCTTGCTAAACCATCAAAAGCAAGTGGGTTCTTGCTAAACCACAAAAAGCAAGCTGTAATAGGTCCTAGTGCTACCTCAAAGCCTAGTGGGTTTCTTGCTAAAACCATTGAAAAGCAAGCGGTAGGAATCTCTCAACGGTTGAGTTGGGAGCGGAGACGTAGGCCGGGTTTTGGCCGAACTCCGTTAACAATTTCTTGTGTGATTGCCTCTTTTTTTTCCGCTGCATTTTTACTTTGATTTTAAATTGTTAATAATTTTTTAAAAAGGAAATTCACCCCCCCTTTTGCCATCTTCCTCGCTTTTTTCCGCACAACAGTATTTACATGGAATAAAACATGACATACCCCTTGAATAAATCCTTGACTCAGTAGAAACATGATTATCATATGAGGTATATTGGAATGAAATTCATAGGCAGTTGGATCTAGTCCAAGTGGGATTTTGTTGGAGTTGGTGTCCTAGGACCAACTCTTTGTAATTTGATTACAAGTATATTCGATGTATTTAATATTAATAAAACATATTATTACATATTTTCCATTGTTTTACATGAATTAAATGTAATAATGTCTTAGAGTATACATCACATTGATAAGGTCAAACCAGTTCCCTGCTTTGATAAGAACCTTGAAGTGCTATGATGACATTTTTAAATATAGTTATGTGTTCAGATAACATACTATGTTGTGACACAAAGTTTATAGACTTTCAGGTTTAAGTACTCATAAGAATATAATCTTTATTCTCTTGAAGTTCTCACTTGTTAATCTCCAAGATGAGAGATTATGAAAACAAACCCTCCAGTATAAATTCTACATGTTTTGGGGTTATCAGATATTCCTATTTTCAATAATGTGTAATGGTCCTTAGAATTTAATATTATCATTAATTAATGTCAAGACCCACACAATTATATTTTTTGAAAAAAACCATGACACCATATGTTCATGAAAAATTAGGATATGTTGGGTGCATCACAATTGACATGTCATTAATGGATAAGTCGAGGAAGTATTTTTCCCTTCCTATATATGGAATCTAATATCTTAGCCATTTTGTTGGAATATAATTATCACCCTAAAATCCATAGTTGTGGTTTAATTATATGTTTATTTTATATAGTCAAAGAAATATGTATCAAGTATATAGGTTGGTGACATGAATGTGCAACCTTCTTGATGAGATATTATGACAAATGAATCATATTACATACTCAGTGTTTGTATGTGGTTTTCATCACTATGACATTAAGTTTTTTCTCATGGGTTCATTGACCAATTTCTTGATAGTAATTTTGTTCTTTAGGCAATCCCACCTAATTCTAATGAGAAATAATCTGAGAGGGTCAGACACTAAGTGTTTCTGATGATCTTGATTAAATTCTATTTGAATTACTTAATTGAATAAATATTATTCTCATGTACAAGGGATAACTTTATTCATGTTTTATTGATCAAGAATTTTTATTAATGAATTAAATATTTAAATTCAATATTTATTCAGGTGTTCAATAAATGATAGAGGATTTTGAACTGACCAAGACTGTGTCTGGTGAAAAATATGAATCAACAAGCCAGTTAAATAATATTTTTATTGCACAAGTTGGACCATTAAAAATAATAATAATATTATTATTAGGCATTGGGTTCATTAAATATTATAATATTATTTAAGGGTCTTCATGTAGTTAAATAATATTTTAACCTAAACCCTATCTCTATAAATAGATAGTTATGTCTACTGTATATTTCATCCAAAAATAGAAACTTGAGAATCATTTCACACAATGAAACACTCTCTCACCTCCTCATTTCTCTCTTCCTCCCAAGATAGAGAAACATAAGAGAGATCCCTTCAAGATCAAAGGATGAGCGATCAATATGAATAATTCAAGACAATAAACCATTCCCCTAGAACTCGAATATTGATCAGAATTTCTTAGAGATAAAAGGAGCATGTGTGGATCCCCGCTAGAGGGATTATATCCTTCGATCCTCATAGTGAAATAAAGGAAAACCAAAAGAGTATTTTCGAATTATCAACTTATAAATCAAATAATGAATCCTCAAATTGAGTATTAATTTCTCCTAGTATTAAATAAATTAATTACAAATTTGGCTTGCAAGATCCTCACTCAGGGTTTTAATCCACTCAAAATTAAAATAAATTTGAAAGTATCACCCACCACCACATGCTTCCACTTCACCTAGGACCATCATAGATTTCGGTCAAAATTTGGAGGATCACCTACCATTGGTGGTGTTTAATTATAATAATAGTTATCACTTCACTATTATCATGGAACCATTTGAATCTATCCATAATGGAACTTGCAGGTCACCCTTATTCTAGATGGATATAGGCGAGTCATTGCTTATGGGAATAAAGATAGTATAAATAATAATGAAGAAAATTTAGGTGATCCATAAGAAGATAAAGAGAACTTAGAGTTGGTATAAATATTATGTTGGCTGACATTAATGACCCTTGGAGTTCAAGAAGAGATACCATGTATTCCTAAAGGTCTCTCTATGATGAGGTTTGTAAAGGTTTTTTGGGAAATGAAGTTATCCTAAAGGTTCATCGGGCCATTCCAAGTCTCATCTAGGGATGGAGAAGTTTCTTACTACCTATCCTCACTCCTAAAATTGTACTGGGTTCATGAAGTTATCTATGTTTCAAAACTAAAGAGATATGTGCATGACCTATCATACATTATTGACTGGGGTGAGCTGGATGTTGAGGATAAAGACACCTTTTTGGGGTACTCTATGGTGATTGAGGATAGGTAGGATAGGTTTATTCACATGTTATCTTACCCATTAGTGGTAGTTTTTAAAATAATGGTAACCTCTAGGAGATCTCGTGGGAGCATGATATCCATATATAGACTCAATACTATCATCTTTTCAATTAGGTTTTACTTTTTGGGGTGAAAATACTTGAAGGCGGGGAGAATTTAATGACTCAACTTTAGATGTTTGGGACAATTGTATATTTCAATATATTAATCTATGTTTTTTATTTAGAGTTGGAATGGTGTTATGTGTGTCACATGATTAGAGAATAAATATATTAAAAATATTAAATATATTAAACAATTTATACGCGTCATTTTGGAAATTATGGGTTTACCATTGATTAAAGTCTTATATGGGAAATATGATACCGCCATTGGTTTTAGAATACTGGTTTCCCTATGAAAAACTTAAAGTACATTCCCATCGGGCCCATGGTTGGTGCACAGTCATGAGTGGATATTGGAGAAATTAAATTAATTAATTAATTTAATTTGTATATTTTTATTAACCTAGTAGTTGAAACCCTTTATAATATCTACTATGACAATTCCCTAGTGATAGCCTCATAACCCTAGAGATTGATAAAGACACTGTTTAGAGAATATTCAACAAATAAATGTTGGAGTATTGTTGATAAAAAATCATATTCTTCATAAATCTACATCAACATCAACATAAAACCCATATAAGAGTTCTTCGTCGATGATTGATCCAACAAAGAGGTAGGGATTCACTATTTTTGGATCTCCCTCATTATCTAAGATTTCAAGAATCGATTATTTATATGCATTGAATTTATGTTTTTACCTTTTTAATGATTAACCCTACCAATTTCTTTATTTCTTTCACCTATGATTGTATATGTTTCACCAGATTTCATTTTTTTATTTTCTTAGGTTTTTGTTGTTATGTTTTATGGACAAGTTCACTATGACCATCGGTGATTTCACTTCATTATTGTGACTTTATCCCTCATTTCTCCATGTGTTCATTGCAGGCATGTGATAGGTCAATGATTCAATGACCCATCTAGTTTAAGATGTGATCAAACCCCTAATTCATGTTGGTTTTTGAATTTTATGATAAAGAGAGTAATTATTTTAAGTGACAAGGATCAGTGATGGATCATGAACAAAATTTTGAGAAATGGATCTCAAGTGACAATAAGGAGGTGTAATGTGAGTTCATGCCGGGAGACTAAATCATGTTTTTTAGGTAATGGGTGGTGGGAATCTAGATACCAGAAATGATCCAGGCATGGTCAACACATCTATTGGATTCTATAGAGATGATAGAGTTAGGTTATATTATTATGACAATGCTTCTAAAAAAAGAAAGTTTTTATGAAAACTAGACTACTGACCATGTATCTCAAAGGAAAAAACATCATGTATTCTACTTTCTATATTTTATAGGGTTTCTCGAAGAGTTAAATATTAAACACCATGTGACTAGTCCCACACATTATGTAAGACTACCTAGCCAACTAAGCTATATACAAGGAGTACATGCATAAGACCTCGAGTGGTTGCACACACCATGTTCACTGGGTAAGACACCATGTATATGAATTTTTAAATTCCATATTGGGTAGTGAGTCATAAATAGGAAAAGACTTGGGAGTACACCCCATGTACCCCAAGGGACCCATCATGTACCTTGCTTTTTCATGTTTAACCTCTCATATCTCATTCTTCGGGCTCAGAATTGGACCCACAAGTAGTATCTTTTTAGTATAATTCCATATAGAACATGATGGTGACCTTTTATTAAATATTAGAGATATGATGTGAGGTGGAATGATAAGATCAATACTTACATCATTATTAGCTGATATTGAGACCTGAGTGTAATATCTATCATGATAGTGGGGTCGAAAACTCCCCTAACATCACACATAGGTTAGGGAATGGGTCCCCCATTTCCTTTATAGATAGGATTGGAAACCTCTTTATACACAAATAGTTTCATGGGTGTTCTATCTATGGAGTGAAACCCTCTCTCAATCGATTGTATATGAGGCATAGTTCCTCCACCTCTTGGGGTCAACACCCCCTCAGTCGTGACATGCCATCAATGAGGCATGGGTCACCCATATCTAGTGATATTAACATTGGTAGACTGGTATAGGGACAATAGTGGATCTTGGTGATGCATATGAAATCATCATCTTTTGTTGTATGTGAATACTGAGAGCTTCTTCTCTCTCTTTGTTTGGTTTCTTTAATGATCATATATGTTTTTTAGGTTTCCTTCCCTACTCTTCATCTTATGGGTTGAGCTAACTATTTTATTATATTATTTCCCATTTAATTTATAGGGTTTCCTACTGGGTATATATATACTCAACCTTATTTATTGTTTTCCTACATATTTTAGGTCTTATACAGAAGAAACATAGTTAGACAATGACTTTTGTGGGCCTGGTAGAGTTGGATCTTAACAAAACCCAATGATTGTGATCACATGTTGGTGGTTAGTGTTAAAAATTATGAGTAGAACCTTTCTTCTCATCAGTTTATAGGTTGGGAATCCCTTTATATCTAGTTTTCTATGTATGTTTTCACTTTTATACCTTGCATATATTTTTATTACTACACTTTTATTGTCCTTGGAGGTTATTACTTGCATTGTTTATGCTTGGGATACTATATAATTTTATCCTTCAGGGTTTTTTGTACTTGGATTTGAGTGTATGTACATGTTCATTAGGCTGAGGCCTTCCATTTTTGAGATATACCTACTCTATGGTAGTTTCTATCACCTAGGTTATTGGAGGTAGTCTTGGGGAGTCACACTCAGCTTACTACCAGTCTAGGTGGGCCCCTGATGGGTTGGGTCGTGACATGATTCTCAAGTGAGAAGATGATCCAAGGGTTTTCCTAACTATAAAAATATTATTATTTTTTATTTATTATAAAATTTTAATTTATACACCTTTAAGAGATATAACTATCCATGTTATGTTATAATACATGGTATGTAATACTTAGTTTTATGTACTTTTATTGTATTATTCTATTACAAATGAATAAAATTTTGTTAATTTTATTATTTTTTTATATTACTTATTTTTTATTAAAGCTAAAATAATAGAAAAAACATATTTATGAATGACATACATATATTTTAAGGAAAAAATGGGTCCTATAACCCAGGGTATTACATTCCCCCTTAAATAAATTTCATCCTCACAATTTTAACTATCTATCACTGATGAAAACAGTTGAGGGTATCCATAAGATAGAAAAGACTAGAGTTATAATTTCTAATGACATATCTACCTTACTATATTATGAAAGACAAATGAACTCATATTTTCTGCAACAATTTCAATAAATTACTTATCATGATTTAGTATTAAGACCCATATAATAGAAGTAATTTTGATAGAGATTTCATAGTCATCCTTACATTAATAGATGATCATAGGATTATTTGTTATATGAATTTTTATTTATTTATTCTGAAAATTGATGTGGGTTCTATGTATATAAAACCAATCCATGACAAAAATCACATCAAATTCAAATAAACGGAGAATAATAAGATTTGTAAGAAGAAAATTCCCACAATATTTTAGAGGAATTATAGACTTGGGATGAAATCATTATACCACTTATAGTCTTAACCAATAATTAAATGTCACACCCGCCTTTTGAATTTGTTTATTTTATTAAATTCGTCGGCTTCGGGTAGTTCGGGTTGAAGACTAACTTAAAATTTTGAGGTTTTTATTTAAAAACGCTGGTAATGGTCTTGAGTACGTCCAGCGCACCGCAGTCGAAGCCGTGCGACCTCTCCTGGTTAACCGCATGACCTGTCCGGTGTGCGATTAATTAATTAATTAATTAATAAATTAATTAAGTGAAATGATGAATGAAATATTGAAATTAAACAGTGATAAAGATAATAATTTTATTATGTTTATTATTATCATCATCAGCATTCTATTAAAAAAAAATTTAAAGGCCGCGCGGGGTAACCGCACATTTTCCCAACTCTTTAAAAATAAAGATAATCAAGCAAAGTTTAAAAAATAATTTTAATTATAATGAAAATAGTTATTATTATTATTATTATTATTATTAAAATTATCATTGTTGTGGTGAATGATGATTTATTTTAGAGTATTATTTAATTATTATCATTTTATTAGAGTTCTAATTTTAAGTTTATGGTTTGAGTTCTTGAATTAAGGTCCGCGCTCGGTTCCTTATGATGCAAACAACGTGCGATTGAAGTTTCATGCTAGAATTTGAGATTTTTCACTCCAATTTTTCAGAGTCGCCACCGAGGTAGGTGGTTCCGCTCATAATTATTGCATGATGAATTTATTTGCATGTTTAATTAATTCAGCATATTATTTAGTTAGTTTTTAGGGTGCGAAGCGGTCTTATTTTATTCTCTGGAAATCTTATATGCATTGTTTCGTTATTAATGTGTTCTTGTGATATTAGTGTTATTTTTTTTGGAAACCCATGTCAAGCTGGTTTAGTGTTTTATAAATTGTTAAATTTTTAATTAAATGACATTTGCGGTGCAAATCTTGTTTCGATAATATTATGTCGTGTGTTTGGTTCTAAAGTGGCTTTTTAAATAAAAACCAAATTTACAATTAGTGAAAACGTTATTGCATCGTTTGTTAGCACTTGTGTTAAACTACTCAGACGGTCTCTTTTTAATTGGTGTAAGTGGTGTGGATTGAACTCTTGATGTGGCGTTGTGTGTGTTTGGTTACAAAAGAAGGTTTGATTGGTTTTGTGTGTAAATTCATGCTCTGCTCTTCAAAATTTGTTTATTAAAAATCTTAAATGTTTTATTAAATAGTTATTAAGGATGCAAGTTGTTTTAATTGGTTGTGTAAGAAATGAAGATTGAGTTTTGGAACATTTTAGTGCGCGTATTATTTCGAATGGATTTTTGTGTGTGAGAATGGTGGTTTTTGGTGTGCGTGATGCCTTTCTTGGTTTGAGTGTATGATTATGACATGTGGCATGAAATTTGAATTACTTGAGCACAAACGGGAAGCCTGGGTACTAGGTGGGTGGACTAGACTAGCGTGCTGGTGATACAGGAGTGGCCTCGGCCCAGTTTTACTTAGCAGAATTGACGCTTACAACACAAACTAAACATTGGATGATGACTGGAGACCACTATGGTAGGAGGTGTTTCCCTACCAGTGGCTCGTGCACGGGAACGTGTGATATGGTTCACCGAGACGTGAGGTTCTAGGCTCCCACTTCTCTCTAGTATCTTTAGGGTCTCCCATGTATTGTGCTCTTCCTCTGCTTTCTGCTCACCGTCGGCACACGGTGTGACATTGGGGTTACTAAGAAAAGTTTGTGTGCATGTGTACGTGTGTGAGTGTGTCTGTGTGTGTGCGTGCATGTGTGTGGGTGTGCGTGCGTGCGTGTAAGTTAATTTAAGTTGTTTTCCTTTTAGAGAAGTCCCCTTAAAAACAATTTTCATTAAAAATTCTTTAAAAACTTATTTATTTTTATTATGTTAAATTGAAAATGTATTTGTCTTTTAATAATTATGCGTGGAACCTTTTTCTCGGTGTCATCCTATTGGGCTTTTAGCTCAGACCCTACATACACCCTTGGGTGTATGTAGATTTTGTTTCTTCTGCATTCTAGGTTGTGACTTCATGCTCAGTGATGGTGGT
The DNA here is from genome assembly GCA_963277665.1 of Viscum album. NCBI lineage: Eukaryota > Viridiplantae > Streptophyta > Magnoliopsida > Santalales > Viscaceae > Viscum > Viscum album. The sequence goes on along the minus strand of OY728156.1, from coordinate 2,056,849,011 downwards.
TCAGGTTGCAGTTGGTCTTTTCATGCAGAGTGGGGATGATGTGGCCTCTCTTTTTTCGGGAGGTTTGAGTACAAGTTTTAGTTTCTGTTGTCGTCTTTCCTTTTTAGTTCTTGGTTCTAGTTAAAGACTTAAAAAAATGTTCATAGTTTAAATATGTGTTTGGTTGTCTTTTTACAGTTTCAGTTTATTTACCTGTCTAGTTTTTTTTCTGTCTTTTATTTCGGGTAAAATCGTTCCCACTTGTTACCTATGATACCTGGGAACTTGTGCCAGCCCGTGGGGATTGGGAACGCCCTTCGGGTCTTTCCGCGGACCGGGTCGGGCGCCGGGTTGGATGGCGACCCAGTCCGGTTCGTGAAAAAACGGTATCAGAGGCAATGTTTTCTCTCTTGGGTCATGTTCTTTTGAGATAGAGTCAGTGCAGAGCAAAGTTAAGGTTGTCGGGGCTCGATGTCCTGGCTACGAGTAAGGTGTCTGGCTAGCACACCTCATGGCGGGACTCAAGTTAACAAAGTATATTGAGGTTTGTCTGAGTTTTTGGTCATTGAGGTTAATCTTGTCTAGGGGAAATGAAAAGGGAGTAGGGTCAGTGGTCTTAGTGAGCTCACAGGGTCTGGCAAGCCTTGTGGGGCTGGGGACACTGTCCTAAAATACTCTCCGTGGCCAGTGGCGTGATCGGCGTATGGCCACCAACCATATGTTCCAATCACTTGTTGACCCTTGTTTCCTCCTGCTTTGCTTCTCGTCTCTTTGTTTTGGAATCTTGTGAATTTGGTTTTTAAGTAAAAAATGATTTAGTCTTCAAAAATGTTTTGAAATAAAGCGCTTTAAAAATGAAATGGCGTGTGAGGTTTGAAAAGCTTGGGTTAGATCCTTTGGTTTTGAAAAAAAATGGAAAGGCTTGGTTTTGATCCTTGGTGTTCTTGTGGGAAACCACATGCATGAATGTATATGGAAAAAGAAATGGTTAATGGCATGAGCAGTTGAATACCTGGATGGATATGATGTGGATGCTAGTGAGGCACGAGAACATGCATGTGCGAGGCCCATGGGGCACCATTGGTGTTTATGCGACCTACTGGGTTTGCTTATTTACAAAAAGTTTTGTTAAAAGAAAAATTTGGTGTTTTAGTAAAAGGTGTTTGTGTGGAATGTCCTTGTGTTTTGGAAATGTTGGATGTGAGGCATTTTGAGCTGAGGAACCTTTCTGAATGATTTGTGTCCCGAGTTTGAATTTTCATTGGCAAGTTGGTATGCAAGCGTGTAGCTAGTTAATTCTTTTGAAGAGTACATCAGGGATCCCTTACAGTGGTTTCCCCTGCACGTTTGGTGTTTTCTTGTGGTATGTTTTGACCATTGGACCAGTTTTGTTGGGTCCATGGTTTTCCTTTCTTGGCTAGTGTATGCCTCCCATAAATCATTGACATTTGATTGAAGTGTGGCCACAGGAAATTCGCCGTTGGCTGGCCCTCCAGTTGATTAGAGGAATCTCTTCATGGATTCTAGAATTGAACCCACCTATCATTTTTACATCTAACTGGATCCTCTCACCGTGGGATGACAGATGCGAGGGGAGTTGAATGGAGTTTCGGTCTCTTTGAGTTGTCTGAGTCATCAGGTATGAAGTTTGATGCTGTTGCGTCTGAAGGTTCGCCCTTGAAATGGTGAAAGGAATTCCAGCAGGGAAGGGTGAAAGCGGTTCAGAGTTATTAGTGTTGAACAATGTCTTGAAGGGATTTTTAGTACTTTCATCGGCTGCAAGGGTCATGTTGGGTGATGCCTTGCAGTGTGAGTTCTCTTTGATAGTCAAGGGTGAAGTTTGACATCTTTAATTTTAATGTTCTGTTTGGAAATGGTGAAGGAGATTCCAGTGGGGAGAGGTGGATGCAGCGTAGAGTGGTCGGTGCAGGCCACTATTATAAATGAACTTTGGTCCTTTGTTGGTTTTTTTTAAGAAAGGGTCTACGTTAGGCCACTAGTGTGGCAGACCCATTCACATGGGGATGCTACAGTCAACTGCAGGAATCATGTGTTATTTAAGACTCAGTTTGAAGTCCCTATCCGTATAATGTTCCTCTCAACAAAAGTGATCATGTTCAGGTGACGATTTATGGTGTCGTGTTCTCATCCATTGTGATAAAGGGTGATGCACATGCACCATTTCAGCTATTGTGTTGGTGAATGTTCAGTGTATGATCAGTTGGATGTCGTAATGTGTTGTGTTTGCTGGTGTTGTCTCGGTTGCAGTGCAGTTGCGTGTGACACCAAAAGCAGAAGCTCCATTCAGGAGTCTTCCATGCCTGACTGCGAGGCAGAAGATGCTTCAAACATCAGGGCTCCAACCGTAGGCCTCTGAGTGAATCTGGTGCGTGGTCAGGAACCCCAGGATTTTAGGGGACCCCAACTTTATTTCTATCATTGGTGTTGAAAGTATAGGAAGTTTAAATTGTTTCTATGGTTGTTTCATTTCGAACGAACTGTCTGGCTACATAAGGTTTCAGTGACTATGCGGAGGCATGTCCGCCTCGACGCCTTAAAGTCTTGGGGGTTGCGTCCCACTGGATGCAATCACTTTAGTGGTTCTTATGGGAGTCTTTTGGGTAAATCTGTCTCAAATATGAATAATTCTCATCCAAGAATGTGGAAATGCTAGTTTTTCTTGGGCCATGCTTTGGACACCCTGGTAGTCGGGCCCCTCCCTCCCTGCCCCTTGTGGTGGGGTGTTTGGTCACCATTGGGAATTTTTCAAAGTTCTATATCCTCTGTTAGTTCTAGTGGCGGCGAGACCCACGATGGGTCTCGTACAAAGGTCTCTGGAATAAATCAGTATTGGCCTTTCCTGAATGGTGGGGAGTCCGCCCGGACCTCCCCATGTTGGTTTTCTAGTCCCACCTTGGGCATTGGTAGGTTCTTAATGGTGGGAAGACCCACATTGTGTCTCACATGAATGTCTCTAGAATGAATCAGTGCTGGACTTTTCTTTAATGGCGGGGAGTCCGCTCGAACTTCTCCGTGTCGGTTTTCCAGTCTCGTTTCGATCGTCAGTGACTTCCTAATGGTGGGGAGCCCCTCGGGCCTCCCCATGCTGATCTTTTGCTTCTATTTTTAAATATGGTTTGGTGATAAGTGAAAAGAATGTTCCGTGGACATGGTTTGACCTTATTTGTTCATTTTAGCCAAGTGGTGTGGTTTCGGTTTCATAGTGCTTGAGGTTTTTTGGCTTGTGAAGTTGGTTCCTGTGGGTTCAAGAGTTCGTTTTCTAAAACAGTCAGCTGGAGCTGTTCTTGATCTTTGGGGCGGGCGACACTTATCAAAAAGTCTTTATATGAGTTTCTCGAAGTTGTATTTGAGTCACTTTCTCTGAGCATGATACTTTTTCCTCTCTTTGCTTGATGTTTGTGGGGATCCCCTTTGAACCTTAAGGGAGATGGTTTTCTGCTTTGAGGTTTGGTTCTAGTTGTGGCTTTTCGGGGACGGAAAGCTTTATGGTGGGGAGAATTGTCACACCCGCCTTTTCTAACTTGTTTATTTTATTAAATTAATCGGCTTCGGGTAGTTCGGGTTAAATACCAACTTAAAATTTTGAGGTTTTTATTTAAAAATGCTGGTAATGGTCTATAGTACGTCCAACGCACCGTAGTCGAAGCCGTGCGACCTCGCCTGGTTAACCGCACGACTTGTCCAGTGTGCGATTAATTAATTAAATAATTAATAAATTAATTAAGTGAAATGATGAATGAAAGATTGAAATTAAATGGTGATAAAGATGATAATTTTATTATGTTTATTATTATCATCATCAACATTCTATTAAAAAAAATTTAAAGGTCGCGCGGGGTAACCGCACAGTTGCCCAACTCTTTAAAAATAAAGATAATCAAGCAAAGTTTTAAAAATAATTTTACTTATAATGAAAATAGTTATTATTATTATTATTATTATTATTATTATTATTATCATTATTGTGGTGAATGACGATTTATTTGAGAGTATTATTTTAATTATTAGAATTTTATTAAGTTGATTATCGTATAGTTTACAATTGTGTTTGTTATGTTTACTATTATTATTATTATTATTATTATTATTATTATTATTATTATTATTATTATTAGATTTTGTTTTACATTTAGTTTAGTAGTTTATTTATTTATTTATCTATTTTTTTCGGGTAGGGTTTGGACCCCCCTTTCTCTTCCTTTTTTTTCTTTCACGCCACAACACCCCCCTGGATTCTTCCCCTTCGCATCATCGCCCCCCTCCATGGTTGGCCATCGGACTCCCAATCTCCTCTCTTCCTCCTTCCAGTGCCTCCTACTCCACTATGTCGGCCCCTGCTCCCTCTCCCATCCCCGCCGCTCTCTCTTCCCCATCCACAGTTGCCAGAAATCTCCCCTTCATCGCGCCCCCGCATCACCATCCTGCTCGAGCCCCCTTCACGTTGCCCCTTCCAGCGTTCTTGCTGGCCAACCACCATTCTCCCATCCCGGTGCACTCTCCCCACATCCTTGATACTACGCACTAAGCCTGAATTCCCCCAGCCGACCAACATCTCTCTGGCCACTCCTTCATGTTGCGTTTTCCCCCTCTCCCGCTCAGACCACCCTACCTCCCATCGCGAACCCTTATTCCTTGTAACTCCTTTGGCCTTACCACTCCTGTCCAACCTTCTTCCATTGGACATCTGTTGCACCGACCTTACCCTTATTGGCGCAACATACCTCGTACTGCTCACCATGTCCACTGCCTTTTTTTATCTTCTGGTGGATCTTGGCTGATGCCTCCTCCACATGGATGAATCCCTACCCACGGCTCCTCTTCGAGCGCAACCCCATTTTTGGTGAAGCTCCAACACCTTGTTCTCATTTTTCACCCACCGCACCCCTTCAGACAAGTTCCTCTCTTTATTTCATTCAGTTTTGTTTTGATTGTTTTATTTTATAGAGGGTTGGATTCCATTATAATGTTTTTTCTATTATTTTAGAGTTCTAATTTTAAGATTATGGTTTGAGTTCTTGAATTAAGGTCCGCACTCGGTTCCTTATAATGCAAACAACGCGCGATTGAAGTTTCACGCTGGAATTTGATATTTTTCACTCCAATTTTTCAGAGTCGCCGCCGAGGTAGGTGGTTCTGCTCATAAGTATTGCATGATGAATTTATTTTCATGTTTAATTAATTCAACATATTATTTAGTTCATTTGCAGGGTGCGAAGCGGTCTTATTTTATTCTTTGGAAATATTATATGCATTGTTTTTTTATTAATGTGTTCTTGTGATATTAGTGTGATTTTTTTGGAAACCCATGTCAAGCTGGTTTAGTGTTTTATAAATTGTTAAATTTTTAATTAAATGACATTTGCGGTGCAAATCTTGTTTCGATAATATTACGTCATGTTTTTGGTTCTAAAGTGGCTTTTTAAATAGAAACCAAATTTACCATTAGTGAAAACGTTATTGCATCGTTTGTTAGAACTTGTGTTAAACTACTCAGACAACCTCTTTTTAATTGGTGTAAGTGGTGTGGATTGAACTCTTTATGTGGCATTGTGTGTGTTTGGTTACGAAAGAAGGTTTGATTGGTTTTGTGTGTAAATTCATGCTCTGCTCTTCAATTTTTTTTTATTAAAAATCTTAAATGTTTTATTAAATAGTTATTAAGGATGCAAGTTGTTTTAATTGGTTGTGTAAGAAATGCAGATTGAGTTTTGGAACATTTTAGTGCGTGTATTATTTCAAATGGATTTTTGTGTGTGCGAATGGTGTTTTTTGGTGTGTGTGACGCCTTTCTTGGTTTGAGTGTATGATTATTACATGTGTAATGAACTTTGAATTACTTGAGCACAAACGGGAAGCCTGGGTACTAGGTGGGTAGACTAGACTAGCGTGCTAGTGATACAGGAGTGGCCTCGACCCAGTTTCACTTAGCGGGATTGACGCTTACAACACTAACTAAACATTGGATGATGAATGGAGACCACTATGGTAGGAGGTGTTTCCCTACCAGTGGCTCATGCACGGTAATGTGTGATATGGTTCACCGAGACGTGAGGTTCTAGGGTCCCACTTCTCGCTAGTATCTTTAGGGTCTCCCATGTATTGTGCTCTTCCTCTGCTTGCTGCTCACCGTCGGCACACGGTGTGACGTTGGGGTTACCAAGAAAAGTGTGTATGCGTGTGTACATGTGTGCGTGCGTTTGTGTGTGTGCATGTGTGTGTGTGGGTGTGCGTGCGTGTGTGTAAGTTAATTTAAGTTGTTTTCCTTTTAGAGAAGTCCCCTTAAAAACCGTTTTCATTAAAAATTCTTTAAACACTTATTTATTTTTATTCTGTTAAATTGGAAATGTATTTGTCTTTTAATAATTATGCGTGGAACCTTTTTCTCGGTGGAATCATATTGGGATTTTAGCTCACACCCTACATACACCCTTGGGTGTATATAGATTTTGCTTCTTCTGCATTCCAGGTTGTGACTTCGTGCTCAGCGATGGTGGTTCAGGTTGCATTTGGTCTTTTCATGCAGAGTGGTGCTAATGTTGCCTCTATTTTTTCGGGAGGTTTGAGTATGAGTTTTAGTTTCTGCTGTCGTCTTTCCTTTTTAGTTCTTGGTTCGAGTTGTAGACTTAAAAAAATGTTCATAGTTTAAAGATATGTTTGGTTGTCTTTTTCCAGTTTCAGTTTATTTACCTGGATAGTTGTTTTTCTGTCTTTTATTTCGGGTAAAATCGTTCCCACTTGTTACTTACGATACCCGGGAACTTGTGCCAACCCGTGGGGATCGGGAACGCCCTTCGGTTCTTTCCACGGATCGGGTCGGGCGCCGGGTTGGATGGTGACCCAGTCCAGTTCATGACATTAAATATATAATCTTTGGGTTTGTGTTTTAATTATATCTGAATACTTTCTATTTATAAAGGAGTGGGTAGAACTAGAATAAAATAGAACCTTTTTAGTTCTTGAGTGGATGATGAGTGTACCTTACCCCAATTTTTTTTATAACCCACTTCAGTAGTTGTGATTATATAATACTTACCTTTACCCCTTGTCTTAGGAGGTTTTTTTGGCATTGATTTTCATGTTTAACCATTGGTTTTTATGTACTAAATGGTTAAAAGGTCATGCTCTTAATAATTGAAGCATTGGACTGTGGCTAGTGCATTGGTTTGATCATTCTTTTCATGATTTCTATCCCTTTGAAATTCATATTCTTGATGGAATTCTCCCTTACACTTGAATCATTTAGCTATATCTTTAATTCAATTTCATCTATTCTTCTTCTCACAATATCAATATGTAGGAATATTATCTCTCTTTCATTCAGGGGTTTTACTATTTGAGTTTCCTCATAAATCTATTTTTCTATTCTTGTCCCCAAACCCATAGGAATAATGGGAGTATAAATTCTTTAATTCTACCATGGGAGAAAATTAAACAATTTATTCATATCCACCAAGGTGCCTTATGTCTAAATCCTTTTAGAAACATTGTTCTAGAACACTAAATAGATGATTAATTTTTATTTCATGGTCAATGATAAAACTAGAAGTGTACCTTTCAAGTCTTGTGATGTTTTCTTCATAGATACCAATGGATTAGTCCTCCTTTTCTTCAAATCAAGGATGTATCTATTTTATAATGAAGATTTTATAGAGAATATTTATTAAAAAATACCTCCCTAAAATCCTATCATTTCATAGAGTTGATTTATTTCTCTTGTCTTGTGTTCTTGATTAGGGTCCACCATTGATCAACTTAATCTTCCAAAAAATAAATTGTTAAAACCACCTTTTCATGATTTGAGCTATAGAGAGTGGAAATTATATTTCATTTTGTGTCAATCCATTTATCAAAAATTAGTGGATCAATAGATTCACTAAAGGATAGTGGTTATTAATGCATGATAACCTCAATATCATTTTTATCATTATTTAGTACATTGAAGAGATAAATATGGATTAGGTTATTGTTCATAACATGAGAAAATATTTCCATAAATATTTTCACTCTAACTCTCATCACATCTGGTTTATCATTGACATAATCACCATATCTTACATCACACTCATTGTTAACTTGATTCCTCCTTGTTATAGTCATTGACTAAAACTAAATAGTTTAATGTAAGTATCAAGAAACAATAATCATAGTGAAAAATTATTGGATAAGTTAAGTCAATCCAAATATGTCTTAAATTATGAAAAATTCATTTTAACCCATGAAATTTCAGGTTTATTTTACTTCAATTTTGGTTAAATTTTAGTTTTTTGGTTATATCCCCTTATTTTTCGTAAATTAATCCCCAAAAAAACTCAACCACACTGTAATACCAATTGAGGTTCCTCAGACCCACACTTCCAAATATAGTGATAAAATAAAAACATTACACCTATGATTTGATTCTAGATGAGATGACCCAAGCATGATATAAATAAATATTACATCATTTTACATGAATATTCCTTACATGTCACATTAAATCGCACCCTAGAACTTATAAGTTTAGATTCTATAGATATTAGCAACATAAAATTATTATTTTCTAATAATTTTTCAACATTTCAGGAAACTTTATCAACACATGATATGCTTTTATACATATCATACATAATAATCTTATCCATTACCTAAGGAATTAAAACATAAGAAAAGGTTGACCTCACATTCCGAGTAAGGGTAAATATAATAGATAAAAACTACATAATAAATAAACATGAACATAAAAGAAGGAAATAATATCCAATAAAACATAGGTTATAAATAATAAATTTCAACATAAGGATTTTTTCATAAAACATATGTTTTAGGAGTGTGGAAACATGAGTAAAAAATATGTGAATATGATACAGGAATGATGAATAACATAAGAGTCTGTAAAAAACATGATAAAATAACATGCATAAAGGTTAACCACTGATACCTTTATCATATAATAGACTAGGATACCCACTGTAATGTCCCCCAATTCGAAACTCTCCCACATGGACAGAAAGGGTTGGTTACAAGACCTCAGGTGCACCTCCTCATATGCCAGATGCTGCCGACTAGTAGCAGTAGTGTGAAAAGTATAATGGGGAGACTATACCCCCTAGTATGACGTGTTATAACAGTATAAAAAATCATAATTAAATGAAAATAAAAATAAATTAAATACACAATATAAGACAACAATAAAAGACAACAAAATAATCCAATAATAATAAAGGAATAATGTAATGACATGCTGGAATGTAACTAAAATCCATGCTAGAACAATATAAGGAAAATACTAGAATGCATAAATTAAAGAATCAAAGTCCTGGGACATGAACCCTATGCCTTTCCCATATCCAAACTCTAGTCCAACAGTAAACAAGAAATCAACAGAAAGGTCATCTGGCCTTGTCCAAACTTACATTTGCGAAATCTTCTCAGGTACCACATTGCGGTCCAAATAGGGTATGATTATAAATCAATATTTTGACACAAACATGTCTAAATAAACCATCCTAATAAGTATTAGATGCAATATAGTGATGAACAGGTGTATTAAATTAATTCAATAGTTAATAAAATACCTCAAAAACTTTCTTTTTCTCTATACTGGAATAACGCTATGCATATCTTAAGATTATGCCATCCATAGCCAAATAACCAACGTAATAACCTGTTTCAGAACCATTCTAGAATAAATATGATCATGTATGACGACCATTCCAACCATAAACATATACCCATGGAAAAATTACAATAATCAATCTGAGTCAAATCCCTATAAGCATTACAACATTTCCAGGTCAAATCCTTATAAGAATTACAACATTGGATTGGGTTGAGCCCTCTCACTCCCATCATTATAGCATATTCATGTGCAAGATCATAGGACTAGTTCATTACATAATTATCCGAGCATAGAACACAATTCTTGTCATATATCATGGATATCACAATATCACATAAAAATTCTCAATGGTTAATTATATGAATTGACATTCTTCTTTCATATGACATTTTGAAATTCAATTCACAATTGATTAAAAATTATATAAATAAGAAATAAGCCACAATTTAGGGATTCTATAACAAGAAGTCACCCTAGGTCACATGTCATGCTAAACATACCTTAATCCATTAGATAATTAATATATATTCAATTGGTTTGGGTTCACACTACATTGGTGTAATCATGATATTGCATAAAAACAACAATTATCAAAATCATAGGGTTAATATTTAGATCCTCTACCTTTAATCGAAGATACAAAAATGATTCCTATAGACAACAACCATGAGGAATAATGTTTGGAAGATTAATAAGAGGTTCCTAGATCAAAGATGATCAAGATCAAAACCAACAATGCAATTTAGGTAAAGGATTTCACCACAAATGTTAGAGAAAAAGGAAGAGAAGGAAGAAACATGACCAAAAGGACTTATCAGAGATCATTCAAATGAATAGGACATCTGGAAGGGGGTTTGGAACTCCAAAAATTCCTAGAGGATCACCCTAGGTCAAAAGGAGAAGAGATTTAGTGTATTCCGATGAAAATAATATGCAAAACATGTTTGAAATAGCAGGTCAGGAATTTACATGTTTTGTAACACTGTTGCACGTTGTGTAAATTTTTTTAATGGTATTATATGAAAAAATCTTCACCTCATTTATTTCATTAAAAATGATGAACAATTCAACAACGTGTAATACCCTTAAATGACATGTAAATGTTATATAGTTGAGTTTTCAGACCATTTTCTCTTTAACTCTCCAAACCTCCTTTTAAATATTCTAAACATTACAAGAACCAATTTAATACTTAATCTCCTTATGCCTAATCTCTATTATATTCAAAAAATCATACATCTCCAAAAATTATGTCATTTTCTCCAACAAAGGATCTCCTTCTATGAATAATACACAACCTCTAAGGCTCAAATGAAAAACATAAGGAGACACATACCTTAAAAAAGACGGGATTTTACAACCTCCCCACCTTATAATAGCTCGTCCTTGAGATGATCATAACATCATTGTGAGGTCTCAGTGAACCAATTTTCCCAATGTGTTCACATATCAAAATCCCTCCCCTTGGTCTCCTCTTGAACTCACCCATTCTTCCACTGCACTCTAACCAATGATATAATGATACCTCAAATAAATTTCTCACTACAATCCACAACCCGTATCAGATGAACCTCAAAGGATGCATCAACAAAAAGATCTAAGTCTACTACATCTATCACATGGTAAAGTTATGGATGATATCTTCATAGTTGAAAAACATGGAACACATCATGCATTGAACTATGCACTGTAGAAGGGCTAAACGGTATGCCACTATACCAACCCTTTCCACTATTTCAAATAGTTTGAAAATCCTGAGTGCTATATTTATTTATTTCATGATACAATGCTGCCCCAACATTGGTGACACCAAAAAGAAAACATGATGACCAATATAGAATTCTTGAGGTCATTTTTGATGGCTAATATATTATTTCTTCCTTCTCTTCATAGTCACTGACCATTTTCTAATCAACTAAACCTATTCAGATGTCGCTTGTATGAGACTAGGCCCAACAAGTGTTGTCTCACTTGCCTCCATCCAACAAAGAGGCGAAAAAAATGACCTTATATACAAATACTCAAAAGTTTCCATTTAAATGGATTCCTAGAATCTATTATTACATGAAAACTCCATGAGTACCATATGTTTCTCCCATACACCACCAAAATACAAAACATAGGTTTGGTGAATATCCTCTAGAACCTAAATAGTCCACTTAGATTTTTCATTAGTTTGTGGATGATTAGATGTGCTTAAAATAACTCACGATCCTAGAGCCTTCTGAAGACCCTACCAGAAACATGATGTGAAATGAGGATCTATGTCTAAAACAATACTCCTTGGAACACTATGCAACTGAACCACCTCACACATGTAAATATTTCTCATCTCTTTAACTAAAAAGGTTTCCCAGATATTTAAGAAGTGGGATACCTTAGTCCTTCAATCCACAACAACCCATATATCATCATTTTTATTGTTCATACTAGGTAATCCTATCAAAAAATTCATTATGACTTCATCCCATTTTCACTATCGAATGGGAAAAGGCTACTAAAGCATGGCTAGCCTACGATGCTCAGCATTCACCTACCGACAAGTGAAGCATCTATACATGAGAATTTAAACCTCCTTATTCACCCCTAAACACCAGTACTATCTTTGGATATCATGATATATCTTTGTTAAACATTGTTAAACTAGGATGCACCACCCATATAGATGCATGAAACCCCTTCATCATCTCCTCATGCATGCTCGTAGGAACCTAGACTCAGCCACAAAAAGGAGAAAATTTACACTTACAAGAGACCATTCTGATGGCATATCCCCACCATATAGTTTGCCTCTCAGAACTGAGCCCTTTGGATCAGACAAATTCTCGATCTTAATCTGGTCCAAAAGTATGGGTACAATAGATATCGAAGTCAGAGCTACTCACCCCTGAGATTCTTGAACATCCTGATGCATGTTTAAAAAGAGTTCCATTATCCTCCCCTAATTTCAAGACTCCTTTACTTCCTCTTTCTATGTATTTTGACTCAAATCATCGACAAATAAGTTTCAATTTCCTAGTTTATAATCCAATTCAAATTTAAAATACTACCAATACTCAACCCACCTCCTCTGACTAAGGTTTTCACCCCGTTGAGAAAAGATGTACCTATGGATTTTGTGATATGTGTATACCATAAACCTCTCACCCATAAGATAGTGTCTCTAAAATCTTAGGACATGTACCACTTCTACCTACTCAAGGTCATAAGTAGGGTAATTACTATCTTGCGGTCTTAGCTTCCTGGAGCTATAAGTATCTACAAGATCCTTATGTATTAGAACTATTCTGAGTCCAACTTTGGATGCATTATAGTACATGATATATGATTTACTCATCACATGTAAAGTGATAATACGTGATGAAATCATGATACCTTTCATATCTTGAAAATATTTCTTACAAGAATCAGACTAAAAGAACTTCACCCCTTTCTTGGTAAGCCTAGACATTGGTGATACCAAATAGAAGAAATATTGGATAAAACACCGATAATAACCCACTAAACCTAGAAATCTCTGAATTTTGAAGATGTTATTGGTCTGTTCCCAAGATATCAAAACTATAACTTTCTATGGATCCATAGAAACTCTTACCTCTAAAGTGACATGGCCCAAAAAGTGCACTTTGTTTATCCAAAAAGTGCATTTAGTTATCTTGGCGTAAAACCGATGCTCTCTCAATGTACCCAAGAAGATGTCAAGATGTTTTACATGATCATATTATAACTAGGAGTACACTAATATATCATCGAAAAAAACCACCAAAAATGTTCTAGAAAAGGATGAAAGATCCCATTCATTAAGGCCATGAATACTGCAAGAGTATTTGTCAACCCAAATGACATCACTATGAATTTATACAATCCATACCTTCTCCTAAAATATGTATCGGGTATGTCTGATAGTATCAACCTTAACTGATGATATCGTGATCTCAAATCAATCTTGGAGAAGATTTTATCACCTCTAAATTGATCAAAAATATCTTTAATGCGTGGAAGAGGATATCGATTCTTGACCATCATTTGGTTTAACCTCCAATAATCCACACATAAGCTTAAAGATCCATAAAAATTTTTGGCGAAGGGAATTGGAGAACCAAAAAGAGATGCACTCAGCTATATGAAGACTTTAGATTCTAGATCTTCCAACTGAACCTTCACCTCTCGAAGATCTACTGGTGCTATTCGGTATGGAAGGATATAAACTAGTTATCTTCTTGCACCAACTTGATCATGAACTCGTCCTCTTTATTGAGTGGTAAGAAATATAACTATTCATGAAAAAAATTATAATAATATTCTACCACTGAAGGAAAATAATCTTGTTTCATTTCACCATTATTTAGAGAAAGGCCCACTATTTGAGATATGAGACAATCCAATCTGCACTGAATTGGTCCCACATGACCTACCTAAAGATCACACTCACCCTGGTGAGAACAGATTCTTCCTTCTAAAGATAGGAAAGTAAATCTCCTCCTATAATTGTCTATATGATCCTAGAATACGAATAAACAATCCATATAAATAATCATGTTGAATACTATCTTTTCTAGCATGAATGATTCCCAAAAGAAGTGGTATCCACCAATCTCTGGAAAACATGCCTTACAATGTTTGATATTTTCTTCCCACACTCCCAAAAGTTTGAAAATGGTTAAAAAACCATATAATATTTCCACATTAAGTCCCCAAACATTTTCAAAAAGAGAAGATTGAAAATAATGTGATTCTATAGTATAAAAAAACAATATAAGGTAGATGATATAAGAATCATACCTCTGGCGGTAGACGATCCTGCATCCATGTTAGCTGGAGAAGTCTGTATAACATGATGCTAACTTGTCCCTATGAACTAGGATCCAGTATAACTACCCTAATCTATTTCCATTTCTTGGTACTACTTCTCATGAACTGGGGTAATGCATCCCCTACTTCAGAATGAACGGCCTGTGGAACTACAGATACCAACCTGGTGAGGAGTAGTTGAGCCCCTTCCTGACTCCAGTGGTTGTAATGATCCTATTCCACTGATCTTCTGTGGAAATTTCATACAAAAACTCTAAATATGACCTAATATACCACATATGCAACACCAGACTATGGGGTTAGGACACTACGAGCACTTATGTCCAAACTTTCCACACTGATAGCATAGGAACAGAACATGATCTTGAGTTGGTGGTCCACTACCCTGGTTTCTCTACCAATTACTTCTTTGGAGGAAACTATAATAATGATGATTCTTACCACTCAAAGAATAATTACTAGATTTCCCTACTGAAATATTCTGGATGCTACTCAGGGCCTCTCTTAGATTCCCTTCTATGATGAGAGCCTGATTCATCACGACTTCTAAGCTGCTTAAATGAATATTTTTTACCTACAACCTGATCTCATAATGAATAATGTTCTATAAATGTAGCACCTTGGAGATCTCATTAGCTACCAAAGATGGTGTAAAGCACTAAAGGTTAGTAAAATGTCTTGTTTTTTCTTTCATTAATAAACCCTCCAATGCCAGATGCATGAACTCGTGAGATTTTTCATCACTTAAAGTATCAATATCTAAATAGACCAGGAACATCATCTCAAAATAGTTATAAGATAGATCATCCTAACGCCCATATTCTTCTAGAATATCCCACCAATTATTGGAAGGTCCAAAAAGTATGTATGCAACAAGCTTTACCCTTTTATTCATGTGTGTCTCGGGATGCTTGAAGATTGTTTGGACTGACTTGATCTAGAACTTGGATACCTAGGGTCCCCCTTCCCCAATAAACACAAGCATATGATGAAGTTGAAACTCTATTGTTATCTCAGATATCAAAGGAATGGTATAAATTTTATTCCTTTTCATGGATCACATGACCCTCAGAAAGCTGTCGGGAAGCTGAACATCCATTTTCTCTTCAAGAACAATAAGAAGTTATGGTTCATCTGGGTTAGGATCGTACTAATTTCCACTCTCTTGATTCTCAATTCAAAGATGACGGGGAGGAATTTTCTTTACAAGACAAACACACACCTTTGATAACTAGATGGATACAAGTTCAACCCAAAAGGTGACTATAATAGAGAACCACTCAATCTTGGTCTCTCTAGATATGGAATACATGTATTTTAACATGAAATGACAACTCATTTCATTTATCATGTTAAATAGATATCTCATATCATAGTTCAATAGGAAAGTATATATATCACATGAAAAAATAGATATTCCCTTATCATGAACATTTCATGTCAATATATCCCAATGTGCCTATTATTATGCATATATTCTCATCTTACACCATACTGGGTCACGAGTACAAATCTCAAGAAATAGTAAGATCGTAAAACAATAACCTCACACAACATGTGAATCACCCAAGGTGAAATAACGTCAATGATAAAAATCACACAAAACAAAAAGCAACCCCATCACTGGGTACTCGGATCTTAACCCATACATGGGTTAACTACTCTCATGCACAAGATCATTACCAAGTCCCAACACATCATAGTATTCTTTCTACCTTTCCCAAAATATAATGGAAAATAAAATAAAATCTACTCCTTTGATACAACTTTGTAATGTCCCACAATCTAGAACTCTATCACATGGATAGAAAGGGTTGGTTACATGACCTCAAGAATGCATCCTTGTACACCAAAGGATAGCGACTAAAAGTAGGGGTGTGAAATGTATAGTGGGGAGACTATATCCCTTGTTATATAGTGTCATAGTTGTAGAAAAAATCATAAAAAAATGGAAATAATAATCAAAGTAAAGACATGGTAGAATATGTGAATAAAAGAAAAAAATAATAATCTAATAATAATAAAGGAATAATGTAATGACTTTCTGGAATATAACTAAATTCCATGATCGAAAAATATATGGAAAATACTAGTAGATACAAATAAAAGACTCAAATTCATGGGGTCTCAAACCCCATGTTGGCCCCATCTCCAAAATCTATCCCAAAAACAAACAAGTAATCGATAGAAAGGTCCTTTGACCTTTTCCAAACCTGCATCTGTGAAATCTGCTGGGGTACTAAACAATGACCTGATTAGGGTGTGAGTATATGTAAAGACCCATAAATTTCAATGAATTATTTTTCTTAATTTTCCTTGGAATTTTACAAGAACGTAATTTCTGACGGCGCCTGATTCCGAGGCCCGGTGTGCCCGGAATTAATTTCTGAAGTTTGGCTCGGGTACGTTCAGTGAACAAACGAGCGGGTTTTTCTAACTTTTGAACCGGTGCTCAGAATCGAATTCTGAGGGCACCGATGAAATCGCAGCGCCGGTAATTGCTTAGAAAAGCCTCTTCCAGAGTTGCGTTTGCTCAGGTGTGGTTTTTAAATTTTGGGCTTAAAGTTAAGAAATAAAATAAATTGTTCAACAAAATTTATTTTATTTCACTTAAGCCACTTGAAAGCAACTTAATATGAGTTGAAACGGATAGGGTACTATCCAAAAATATTCTACCCTCTTGGTAGGATATTTGTGAGGTGGGGCCCGCACGAGCCCCACCGTTTCTTTTCCGCTAAGTAACGCACCCGCGAAAACCCGTCATTATGAAAGTCAACTGACGCGTTTTCTTAAATTCTTAACAGACCATTTAATTGGGCGGTTTTATTCGTGAATTAAATGGGCAGTTTCTTTCGTTGAATTAATTCTGCAAATTAACGGGTCGTTACTTACCTTTTTTGTTTGTTGGCGTAATAATAAAATAAGACCAACACGACTTTGGAGGATTACATGTTGAGAGGCTTTGACAGAATTCTTGTGCCTTCACCCTTCTTCGTGAAGAACGCGAAGAACGCGAAGAACGCCGGCCTCCGACGAAGAATGCCGAACCCGCGGAAATCGACGACGCGACGTCGTGTGCCGCGACACCGACGTTTCCTCTCCCGCGACGTTCTTCTGCGGCGTTCCTTCCTCCGCGACGAAATCTTCGATCTTCTGTTTGAGTTCGTCGACGATCACCCCCTTCCTCGACGACGCGACGCCGGATACCGCAACGACGCGACGATCCCCAATTCCGCGAAGAACCCACGGACGACGACTTGACGAGGTAGGGATTGTTGTGAATAATTCTTTTATATTCCCGTGAACGTTTCTTTAAAAATTAAAGAACCGGATTCATATGAACAATTTTAATTTATTAAAATTGTTGTTTCATGTGTTTCATAATTCTCCCGTGGTTATTATTCTATCGCGGAGGGTGCGGGCCAAACGAACACGGCCTGAAAACCCTCTGTCGTTCTTCGTGGTTGTGCAGATTTGGCAGGTGATGACAAAATGTGACGCAAGGGCGATTTGATGATCCCGCAGTGAAGAATGGAACCCGGGAGGGGCAACGGCGCAGACGGGAAGGAAAACGGACCACCGGAGCAACTCCAGTGGCCCGCAGAAGCGGCCGGCGGCGTCGGCAGCCGGAGGCGCAGGCAGCCGGAGGCGGCTGCGGCCAGCGGACCTGTGGCCGCAGGGGTTCGGCTCGCCCGCACTGGACGCGGCGACATGCCGCGTCCGATTGAACCAACGCGGCCCCACGTGGGGCCGCAACACCTCCAAACTGCGGGGGCGGTGCCCCGCGGCGTCCAGCTGCTCGGCCGCTCAGCCGAGCCGAGCCCTGGCTGGGCCTGAACGGGTCCGTCCGGGTTGGACCGGGTCGGGTCGACCCGGTTCGGCCGACCCCAGGGGGGGGGGGGGGGGTCGGGCCGGGTCGGCCCGTGCCCGGACCCCCCGTCTTCGGACCATTTTCGGTCTTTTTCTCGTTACTTGAGCTACGGGCCTCCGAACGATGCACCGTCAGCGGAAACACGATCCTTGGATCGAGACAGTCGTTTCGGTATATCACACTCAAGGTTTCGGAATACTTTGGGTTCGTCCGGGTTGGTTCGTACACGAAACCAACCGGGCCCTCAGAGCAGAAACACTCATATCTTGAGCTACGGATGTCCGATTGACGTGCCGTCAGCTTTGGTCAATTCCTCTAAGTGAGACGTATCTTTTGCCTCACTCCGCCCGAGGTTTGGATGCAAGTGGAGTATAGTCAGGTTGTTTTTGCCTTAAAAACCAACCGGGCCCCTGGAACGAAAAAGCCAACAACACTCAGACCGGGCGTCCGATTGACGCGCCGTCTGCGACGTTGAGTTCCTGTTGGCGATACGGAACTTTTGGATACATCAACTTCGGACTTTGTGTCAGTTGATGTATCAGCCTCTCGGCTCGTGGAGCGGACCATCCCGAACGAGCTTGCTGTGTGCGGGAACCCTAGTGCTGGCTGCGACTTCGACGACGACGACTATACAGAGATCCTCGGTGGATTCGACTGTGACGATGATGAGAACAGTACGGGAATCCTCCGTGTTTTCGGTAGTGACCACTACGGTACACCTTGGGATACATCAACTTTGGACTGCATGTCAGTTGATGCATCGACCTTTTAGCTCGTGGAGTGAACCCTCCCAGAACGAGCATGCTGTGTGCGGAACCCTAGAGCCGGTTGAGATTTGATGACTACTGATCGAATGACTCGGTGCGTTACGGATAGCCCAGTGGGGAGCGCTTGGTTGTAGCGGCAGACCCACGATAGAGGTGCGCTTGGTTGTAGCAGCACAGGGGAGCGCTTGGTTGTAGCGGCAGACCCACGACAGAGGTGCGCTTGGTTGTAGCAGCACAGGGGAGCGCTTGGTTGTAGCGGTAGACCCACGACGGAGGAGCGCTTGGTTGTAGCGGCATAACCACTGTACTTGATGGAGAAGGAGTTTCCCAATAGCTTTGGGTCCAACTTCATGATCGATCCTATGTGGGTCATTGCGTGGGGTTAGTACCTTCCGATCCTTTATGGGTCCGACGGATTAGATGAATCAGTGGCTACATCTGATCATCTCTATCATCATCCGAAGAAGTATACCTGTGTGAGCTGAATCCTGTTTACTCTCCTTTGTGGATTGTGTTGAGCTATCCTATGTGGATTACTGTTTACTCTCCTTTGTGGATTGTGTTGTGCTATCCTGTGTGGGTATACGTTTTTCTTTCCTGTGTGGACTAGGTTGTGCTTGGGCTCGGACGTTGGAGCCGAACGGGAATTGATGACTCAGGTATATGTATGGGCATATACCTAAGCCGTGTCGGATGTTACTTCGTGATTGTATCTTTCCTTTGTGGATTATACTTTGAGGATTCTGGGAGACCTTCGGCGGTCTCGGGGTCCCTACTGAGTAGCTTATACTCACCCCTGCACGGGTTATGCCCGCACTTCGTTGTGTTGATTGCAGACGACGGACATCACTGATCGTGGTGGAGGCTTGCAGAGCAGGACGGTACCTGGAGGTGGACCACTGGGCGGGACATACTCAGAGCGGACGGCTGGACCGAGGAGCTATGGAGGCTCTCTGTACCCACCCTTCAGGTGGGACCTTCATAGGACGGCTCGACGCTGCGGCTTTTCTTTTCAGTTGCTATTTTTCCCTTTCAGTTGTACTTTACAGTTGGGCTTGTATTTTCGGCCCCTTTTACTTTCAGCACAGCTTGTTACAGTTTTTACTTAGTGTTAACTTTTCCGCTTGCTTACTCTGTGGTGCTTGTTTACTTTTCAAAGGCAATGCCTTCCCTTTTGTTGGGATTTATGCCTTGGTGCTAGTCGCCAGCCCCTGGCCTATGGAAGGTGGGCTTGGGGTAGTCACGGCACGGGCCCCGAGGACGGGTCGTGACAAATTGGTATCAAAGGTGGTCGGTTCTACCGCAGAATCTGATCTTCATTCTATGTGAAGCAATAGTGTTTAGCGTATTGGGTGTGGTTATCAGTCCAGGGAGTCTAGTGTTGGTGCGGCGGCCGACGTATCCGTACACCAGGACCCTGACTTCTGATTTCCGACTTAATGCACGAAAACATTGATTGCATGTGTGTTTCAAGTTTTCTTTGTGATTACTTTATGTCAGCTCACCAGGTATACTGTTCTGACCGTGGCACACCTGTTTCCCTTCAGGATGGCCCCACGACGGTAGCCAGCTAGGGTTCCGAGCGATGTGTGTGGCGAGAGCCCACCGAGCGTCGAGGACTCGGTATAGGGCCCTTTGACAGCTGAGGCACCGTCGGTACCTATACCCACCGAGCCACCGATGCTACCAGCCCCAGCCACTGACGATGCACGTCGCCTTAGTGCACTGCATGAGTTCCAGCGCCAGCGACCGCCCAGGTTCCGCGGGGAGACGGACCCTCAGGCCGCCGAGGACTGGCTGGAGGCAGTTGTACGGGTTTTCAGATTAGTGATGACACTAGCAGACCTCATGGTGATCCTCGCAGCGAGCCTCCTGCACGCGGCAGCAGGCAAATGGTGGAGCTTGATGCTCCAGGTTCATGACGAGACATATCTCCTCTGGATGGACTTTGAGAGCATCTTCTGCTCCGAGTTCGTCTCAGCCACCCTCCGAGCGGTGCGCATCCAGGAGCTACTACAACTACGGTAGGGCAGCATGACAGTGGCCCAGTACTTGGCGAGATTTACTGATCTCTCGCGCTACTCCACAAATATGGTATGGGACCCGTTCTTCCGGGCCCGGACCTTCGAGCAGGGACTGAGGCACGAGATCAGGGCTTCGATGATCTCCCTCAACATTCCGACTCAGGCAGGGGTGTTGGAGAGAGCCCTCTTAGTGGAGAGTTTCCTTGCTGAGCAGTCTCTAGCAGCAGGACCCACCACTTGTCGGCATGCGACAGGGTCTTTTGCAGCGGGCAGTAGACAGATGACGCAGGGGTCCAAGAGGACTAGACCTACAGGTGGTCGACAGCATGACTCTGGATCGTTTGCGCGAGGCACTCGGGGTGGGCAACGACTTTCCATGAGAGGGCAGTGTTACTCATGCGGCGGGATTGGTCACATGGCTCGTGACTGTCCGACCCACCATACGGATGACCAGCAGACAGACGAAGGGCCCCCCAGGCAGATGCAGAGGTTCGATCAGGGCGGGCCGCAAGGAGCAGGTGGCCATGGTAGGGGAGTTGGCCGTGCAGCTGGAGGTGGACGATGATTCAGGGTGTTACCACCACCACCACCACCAGGAGGTCCACCCTGACCGCAGGGGACAGGAGGACATGGGAGAGATCAACTTCAGGCAGCTGGGGCCTACGATCATGGAGCTCTGGGAGCAGATGGACAGGAGCGGGACTAGCTCCAGACCTGGAGACCTTTGTTCATGTTGCTTCTAGTTTTGTTGATGTATGTTTGTAGATGCTTTGTGTCTTTTTACTTGAGCTGCAGTAATAAAATACACCTTTTCTTGTGACATTTACTTCCCTGTACTCTCTTCTGTTGTTACTAAGAGGTTCCGGTTTAGACTGTTGACTTGACCCTCACTTGAGAGTTACCTACTGGAGGAGACCCAGTTACCACACACTGATGCCGACAGTGTGACTCAACCCTTGGAGGCGAGAGTAACAGTTGGATCTCTTGGTAGTAGCGCCGAGGCCTTACGACGTCATCCCTGGTATGGGTTAGTATCATCCATGTCGGGATTGACTGTATTAGGCAAAGAACGTGGTTCATCCAGGGGATGAGACCAGATTTCTCTCATCGTCAAGGAAGAAATCATAGTAGCTCTTGTGGGACCAGAGGTGGTTGAGGCCACGAAAGAGAAGGTCCAGGTCATCCAGGAGCGGATGAGGACAGCTCAGAGCCAACAGAAGTATTTTACTGACAAGAGGCAGAGGCCACTAGAGTTCTAGAATGGCGACCACGTCATCTTGTGGGTCTCACCTCGACGTGGATTACAGAGGTTTGGCCGAAGCAGCGAGTTGTCTCCACACTTCATCGGACCCTTCCAGGTCCTCAGCAGGATTGTCAAGGAGGCTTATCGCCTGGCTCTACCACCACAGTTGCGCCGGGTGCACGACGTCTTCCACGTATCTCAGCAGAGGAGATACGTGCATGACCCAACATCAATCTTTGACCATGAATAGCTGGTCTTTGGTGATGGGGTGACTTTTGCAGAGGTCCCAGTGGAGATCAAGGATCGACAGGAGCAGGTCCTACGTGGACGATCGATTCCTCTAGTGCGCTTCAGATGGCAGCTCGGGAACCTCCATGAGAGCACTTGGGAGCGGGAGGCTCAGATGCGTGCTCAGTACCACCTTTGTATCCCTAAGTTTGTGGTGAAGCTTTACGGGGACGTAAAGCCCTGTGGTGGGAGTAATGTAAAGACCCGTAAATTTCAAGGAAATTTTTTTTCTTAATTTTCCTTGGAATTTTACAAGAACGCAGTTTCTGACGGAGCCTGATTCCGAGGCCCGGTGTGCCCGGAATTAATTTTCGAAGTTTGTCTCAGGTACGTTCAGTGAACAAACGAGTGGGTTTTTCTAACTTTTGAACCAGTTCTCGGAATCGAATTCTGAGGGCACCGATGAAATCTTAGCACCGGTAATTTCTTAGAAAATCCTCTTCCGGAGTTGCGTTTGCTCAGGTGTGGTTTTTAAATTTTGGTCTTAAAGTTAAGAAATAAAATAAATTGTTCGACAAAATTTATTTTATTTCACTTAAGCCACTTGAAGCCACTTGAAAGCCGCTTAATCTGAGTTGAAACGGATAGGGTACTATCCAAAAATATCCTACCCTCTTGGTAGGATATGTCACATACATAAATTATTTTAAAGTTATTTTTAATTTATTTTCCATTCATGCTTTGTTTTGGGGGTTTCCAAAGGTTTTATGGAGAATATGTGAGTTTTCACGAATTGGGCCAAACCGTGAGCCCAATTCCAGATTTCAAAATAAAGTTTTGTTTCTTTTATAACTTTTTAATTTTTTAGTATTTTTCAGTAATTCCAACTCCTAAATGTCCTCCCCTGATATATTAACACCACATTTAAATTTGGAGCCTTTATAAATCCATAATCATGGGGGATTTGGGTTTTTAATTGAGAATTGGGCCAACCCGAAAGCCCATTTTCCAGTTTTAAATTGTTTTTTAAAATTTTTAATATCTTATTCATTATAATGAATTTTTTGGTGATTCCACCTCCCCCTCGACCCTAAGGAGCCCAGGCGCGCTCCCATTCATTTTCCCCCTATTTGGAGCTCGTTTGCATCGCGATGGAGTGCTGAAATTCTTAGGGTTTCAAAAATCGGGCAGATTCGAGGAGGTAAGTTATTTACATCATAACTCTCTCAATGCTTACTATTTTTCTCCCATTCCAATTCCTATATGATCTCATAATCCCTATTCGAACATCCCATGAATTGTTGGACATTTTCAAATTCAGATTTTGGTGGATTTTGAGTCGTTTTCTTCAAGATTATTTTGGGTATGTGTTTCTCTCTTCAATTCCTTCCATCTCTTTAGGGTTTCCTCCCACTTTCATAAATTTATAGAGTGTCCAGATATTAGGGTTCATACCTAGGGTTTGATTTGGGGTATTTTTGGTGAAATATTAGGGTTTAGGGTTTGTTTTCACATCCTTGTGGTGCGGCGGAGGTGCAGTTGAGGTTTCTCACCAAGATTCAAGGGTTTTGACTCAAAAGGTAGGTGATTCCATGGATAACCATTTAATGATGAGTTAGTTTGCTTGATTAAATAATTTTACATATTCTTTATGTACTGTGCATTATGAGAAAACCATTTTTGGTAGCAATAGTAAAGCATTTATTTTTAAAGTTACATTTTTTCTTGAAGTGTGTATTTTTCAAATGCATTTCATGTGTTATCTTTTGTGGTAGTTTTGTAAAATGTAGAAGTGGTTTATTAGTTGTTGAAAGGGGCTGCCAATTATGGTTGGACAATGATATAGTTCCATGTGGGCCTAAAAAGGGGGTGTATTTGAATGGTTTTATTTGTATAACCTTGTTATACTCCTTGAAAGTGTTTTATGGATTTGTGTGTTCTCATGGGTATCTTTTGTGATATTATTCAAGGCGATTATATAAAATTTGAAAGTGGATTATTAAATGTTTATTGGGCTGCCAATTCTGTTTTGGTAGGGTCTTGGTGTGCTTTTGTCTTAAAAAGAGGTTTTTGAAATGGATTTTATGTGCAAAGTTTGGGTATACTCTTTATAATCGTTTTATGAATGTTTTGAATGGTTTATTGGGTTGTGTAATAGGTGAAACTAAATCAACAAACTGGTTTGGTAGGAGTATATTTTTAAAAGGTCCATTTCATTTTTGAAAATGTTGTTATGTGATATTTATCATCCTGGAAATATTTTATTAAATTTTTTGAAGGAGATATTGAGGAGTGAAAGTGATGCGAAAGTGATGCGGAGTGTTTTGTGTGAGTGTGATGTGAAAAATTGAATTTTTGATTATGAAAGAAGTGTTATATTCCATGTGTGTGGGCTGTTATATGAGTTTAAATATCTTATAATTGTTTTATAAAATTGTTTAATTGTTTTTTGGAAGTGTTGAAGAAATGTGAAACGTGTTGTGGGCTATTTTGGTGTGATTCGGATTTCAAAATCATTTTGAATGAAAAATGGATTTTTGTGACTTGTGTGGTATACATATGGTCTGTTTGGTGAATTTGTGACGTGGAATTGATATTTTCATGTTCAATGTGTATTTCTTGACTTGTTGAACTTATTTGAGCACAAGGGGAAAACCTGGGTATCTAGGTGGGTGGACGTGTACTAGTATGCTAGTGAATCCGTGGGGTTTGGCCTCAGTTTCACTTAGCAAGATTGACGCTTACAACTCTAACTAAACTATGATGATGATGATTAGGGACCACTAGGTTATGGGTATGTTCCCTACTAGTGGCTCGTGCATGAGAATGGATATTTGTGATGGTTACTCTCACCGAGATACGAGGTACCTGGGACCCACAGCTAGCTAGTGCCTAGGGGTTACTTCCTATTTCTTGTGCTCATTATTTACTTTGTACTTACCGTCGGCATACGGTATAGTTGGCTGTAAAATTCAGTAGTGTTGACATTATTTTTAAAAGTGTTGATTCTTAATGATAGCCCACTTGAAAACTGTTTTTATTCAAAGTTGCATCTTTTAGAAATTGTAACTAACTTTTCATGTTTTTGAAAACTTGCATGCTTTTCTTCTTTAAATGTTTATCACATGGAATCTCTTAGTGGTGGTATCCTACTGGGCATTGTCTCACACCCTACTTACACCCTTGGGTGTAAGTAGACATGGTTTTTTTTTGTCGCGGGTTGGGTACAGTTTTTTTTTGTTCCAGTGGTTCGAGTTTCTAGCAGGTCCTTGGTGGTGAAGTCTTGTGGAGGTGGCTTGGGGGCGGTGCCCCTTGCCATGAGGGTTCTTGGGCTGTCCTTATTTGGATTTGTACCTTTGGTATAGACCTTTTGAGTTGTTTTAAGCCATGTAATTCAGTTCTTAATTTTTTTAAAAGATTGTTTGGTTTGAAAAATCCAGATTTGTTTCATTGGATTCTTTTGTTGTTTTATGTTTATAAACTCGGGTAAATCATTCCCAATATTCATTTTATGATACTCGGGCACTTGTGCCAGCCCATGGGGATCGAGAACGCCCTTCGGGCCTTGTCACGGGTTGGGTTTGGTGCCTTTTTTGGTGGTGATCGATTCTGTTCGTGACAAAATGGTATCAGAGGAGGTTTGCTCCATTTGAGTCATGTTATCTGGGAAATAGTCAGGATAGTCTAGATTTATGATTGTTGGGACATGGAATTCTGGTTATGGGTAGTGTGCTTGTTCACCACACCTCATTTCAAGATTAAAGTTGCCAGGGGAAGTTGGGATTTGTCTATGTCTTTGGGTTTTCTTGGTTTGATGATGATTAGGGGAAATGAAAAGAGAGTTGGGTTAATGGTCTCAATGAGCTCGCAGGGTATGGCAAGCCATGTGGAGCCGGGGATATTCCCTAGAACACTCTCTGTGACAGTTAAGTGATTGGAATATGGCCACCAACCATATGTCCAAGTCACCCACTGAAACTAGTTTCCTCTCGCATTGTCTGGTGTTCTTTAGTTTTGAAATCTTGTCACTTTGGTTTTAAGGTGACTTGGTTTTAAGAAGCGTAAAGTTTTTATGAAATTATTTTCAAATAAAGAGGGAATGGTTGGGTTTATGAAATGGAAGAACTGAATTTTCATAATTTTTTTGAAATGTAAAATGGTGTGCTTACACCTATTTGAAAGCAGGATCTATATTGAAGTTGGTTTTGAAAAGTGTTTCCAATAGAGTTTTCTAAACAATCAGAGTGTGTTTTAATGGGATGAGATGTTTTGAAATTGATGTTAATATCTTGAAAGTGAGTTATTTTCTAAATGGTTGTGACTTTTTGAAATTTTTTTAAGATGTGAGTTGGGATTTTGATCTCGTGGTTAGCAGTTTTGAGAAAAAAGGATGTGTTGGTTGACCGTTTTGGTTTTGAAAAGTGGAGCAAATTTTTGTTTTAACCTTTGGTATTTTCGTGAGAAACCACATGCATGGGGTTATATGGGAAGATGGATGGTTGATGACATGACTCGATGAGTGTCGATATGGATATGAGGAGGGTGCCCGATGTGGCACTGAAACATGCATGTGTAAGGCCCATGGGGTACCATTGGTGGATGCGCTAACTGCTGAACCATTTGTTTTCAAAAAAATGTTTTTAAAGAGAAACATGAAGACTTGATGAATTGTTTGGAATGGTTTATATTATGTATTTTTGGAAAATGTTGATGTTGTGGGATGTTTTGATTCCAAGAACCCCTCCTGTTTGAACTGTGTTTTGGGTTTGGGTTTGGTCAGTAAGTTGTGTTATAGGGACAGTTAGTGGTCTCTTTTGAAAAATGTTTTGGGACGCATTTATGATGGTTCCCTTCATGTGTTTAGATCTGTTTTGTGGTATATCTTGACTAATGGACCATCTTGGTTGGGTTTTTGGGTTCAATCATTGGATAAGGTACACCCCCATTAAAGGTTAGTGCACAACCGAAGTGAAACCCGGATTGTTTCGCCGTTTAAAGACCCTCCAGTTGATCAATATAAGGAATATTTTTTTTTCTTGAGATTTTTATATTGAGTCTACACCCGTTCCTTTCTTTGATTTTTAGATCCTCTGGTAATGGGAGAGTGCTTGTGGATGGGTGAAAGAGACCATAATTTCTTATGTTTCCTAATTCTTCGAAGGTGGATGTGGTCTAGGGTTGTTATTTTGGATGAGTGTCTTGATGGTGTCTAAGAGGGCCTTTGGGGTTCTTCAAAGTTTATTTGAAGCATGAGTTCATGTTAAACCACCAGTGTAAGAAATATGGTCACGATATGATATTGTGGCCACTTTCTAGAATTGTGTGTTGTTTGGGGATGTTGTATAAGGTCCCTCTCCATGCATTATTTATATCAGTCACAATGGCCATGTTCGGTGATGCCTTATGATGTCATGTGCTCGATTGACCATATAGGTGAAAGTCGTGAAATCCTCCGAGAGTCCCTGTTGTGTTGGGTGAATGTCTCCCTTGGAAAAAACATCAAAATATTCCATTTTAGAGGAAGGTGAGTGTAGGTGTTCTTTACTTCTGTTTTTTTTCACCTGAAGAAACAAGGTGTGATGTGTGTGCATCTTCCTAGCCCTTGTTTCAGTGAAATATTGGGATAGGGTAAAGTGAGTATGGAATTTGTTATGTCTGGAAAAATTATATTGGGTTATGGTGTAGTTGTTGGTGGCACCGAAAGAATAATACTCATTTAGTGGGTTTCTGAAGACTAACTGCGAGGCCGAAGATGATTCAATAATTTGAGCTCCAACCATAGGTCTCAGAGAGAAGCTGACTCATAGTCAGGGGAAATCACAGGGTCATTTAAACCCTTGTAAAATTTCATATCCTCGGTGTGAAAGATAGGAAGTGTTTAAACCTATGGTGTCATAATATTCCCTCTGTTGTTCTCGTTCGGTGGAAATAGGTGGTGGGGCTTGTACCTATGTCATCGCCTAATGTCATTCCCTCCCCCTTTGGTTTCCATTGAGTCTTTGGAGAATGGTTGGAAATTTGGATAGACATGATGAGCACATGGTTTGTGAACGATTAAGAGAGACTATGTGCCTGGAAGCCATGCAGGAAGATTGATCAGCACAGTTATTTCAGGGTTTCAAAAACTGTGCAGACAAACCGTGCGACCTTCCCAAATCTTGAAAATTTTTGGGTCTTTTTGTGCCGACATATGCTGGTCGATTAAGATGGTTGGTTCATATGGTGGGGAGAACCACTATGATTATCATATATTTTCCATATGAAATTTTGAATGGAAGTCTACCTTAGGTACCAGGGAGTCCGTTCAGGCCTCCCCCTATTAGTTTCCTGATTCTGTCTCGAAAAAAACATTGGTTGTCTCTTATAGTGGGGAGAATATTAGTGTCCCCCCGTACCAGTAACATAGATTTATCTATGGTTTTGGCTTGGTGTAGATAGTCTCGTTCGGAGATATCTAGCTACCAACATCTTCCTTGACTAATCTTTGGGAATAGAGAGTGCCCAATGGTTTAGTTAAAGTAAGGTAAGTGTAACCTTGTTCAAAGTTATTGTTCGTTTGGGTGAATTGCTTGAGTCTTGTTCAGATAGTGTTTGAAGAGTTTTATTTTGGGATAAATTATGAATGTTATTGATCCTTTGAGGAAAGTGGTGTAAGTTTTGGTAGTGAGAGTAATCCTTCCTTAATTGATCACTGGAGGTGTTTTGGCCTTTGGGGGTGAAACCTTGTAAGGGAGTACCTATTGGTT
Organism: Viscum album; assembly: GCA_963277665.1. Taxonomy (NCBI): domain Eukaryota; kingdom Viridiplantae; phylum Streptophyta; class Magnoliopsida; order Santalales; family Viscaceae; genus Viscum; species Viscum album. The sequence goes on along the minus strand of OY728156.1, from coordinate 2,056,819,722 downwards.
TCTCAGTGGGGTTTGGTTGTTGCTTTAACCTTGCTGTGACTTTCCGGGGCGGAAAGTTTTTAAGGTGGGGAGAATTGTCACATACATAACTTATTTTAAAGTTATTTTTAATTTATTTTCCATTCATGCTTTGTTTTGGAGGTTTCCAAAGGTTTTATGGAGAATATGTGAGTTTTCAAGAATTGGGCCAAACCGTGAGCCCAATTCCAGATTTCAAAATAAAGTTTTGTTTCTTTTATAACTTTTTCATTTTTTAATATTTTTCAGTAATTCCAACTCCTAAATGTCCTACCCTGATATATTAACACCAAATTTAAATTTTTAGCCTTTATAAATCCATAATAATGGGGGATTTGGGTTTTTAATTGAGAATTGGGCCAACCCGAAAGCCCATTTTCCAGTTTTAAATTGTTTTTTTAAATTTTTAATATCTTATTCATTATAATGATTTTTTCGGTGATTCCACCTCCCCCTAGACCCTAAGGAGCCCAGGCGCGCGCCCATTCATTTTCCCCCTCTTTGGAGCTCGTTTGCATTGCGATGTAGTGATGAAATTATTAGGGTTTCAAAAATCGGGCAGATTTGAGGAGGTAAGTTATTTACATCATAACTCTCTCAATGATTACTATTTTTCTCCCATTCCAGTTCATATATGATCTCATAATCCCTATTAGAATATCACATGAATTTTTGGACGTTTTCAAATTCAGATTCTGGTGGATTTTGAGTCATTTTCTTCAAGATTATTTTGGGTATGTGTTTCTCTCTTCAATTCCTTCCTTCTCTTTAGGGTTTCCTCCCACTTTCATAAATTTATAGTGTCAAGATATCGGGGTTCATACCTAGGGTTTGATTTGGGGTATTTTTGGTGAAATATTAGGGTTTAGGGTTTGTTTTCACATCCTTGTGGTGCGGCGGAGGTGCGGTTGAGGTTTCTCACCAAGATTCTAGGGTTTTGACTCAAAAGGTAGGTGATTCCGTGGATAACCATTTAATGATGAGTTAGTTTGCTTGATTAAATAATTTTACATGTTCCTTATGTGATTTTCATTATGAGAAAACCATTTTTGGTAGCAATAGTAAAGAATTTGTTTTTAAAGTTACATTTTTGCTTGAAGTGTGTATTTTTCAAATGCATTTCATGTATTATCTTTTGTGGTAGTTTTGTAAAATGTAGAAGTGGTTTATTAGTTTTTGAAAGGGTCTGCCAATTATGGTTGGACAATGATATAGTTCCATGTGGGCCTAAAAATGGGGTGTATTTGAATGGTTTTATTTGTATAACCTTGTTATACTCCTTGAAAGTGTTTTATGGATTTGTGTGTTCTCATGGGTATCTTTTGTGATATTATTCAAGGTGATTATATAACATTTGAAAGTGGATTATTACATGTTTATTGGGCTGCCAATTCTGTTTTGTTAGGGTCTTGGTGTGCTTTTGGATTAAAAAGAGGTTTTTGAAATGGATTTTATGTGCAAAGTTTGGGTATACTCTTTATAATCGTTTTATGAATGTTTTGAATGGTTTATTAGGTTGTGTAATAGGTGAAACTATATCAAAAAACTGTTTTGGTAGGAGTATATTTTTAAAAGGTCCATTTCATTTTTGAAAATGTTGTTATGTGATATTTATCATCCTGGAAATATTTTATTAAATTTTTTGTAGGAGATATTGAGGAGTGAAAGTGATGCGAAAGTGATGCAGAGTGTTTTGTGTGAGTGTGATGTGAAAAATTGAATTTTTGATTATGAAAGAAGTGTTATATTCCATGTGTGTGGGCTGTTATATGAGTTTAAATATCTTATAATTGTTTTATAAAATTTTTTAATTGTTTTTTGGAAGTGTTGAAGAAATGTGAAACGTGTTGTGGGCTATTTTGGTGTGATTCGGATTTCAAAATCATTTTGAATGAAAAATGGATTTTTGTGACTTGTGTGGTATACATATGGTATGTTTGGTTAATTTGTGATGTGGAATTGATATTTTCATGTTCAATGTATATTTCTTGACTTGTTGAACTTATTTGAGCACAAGGGGAAAACCTGGGTATCTAGGTGGGTGGATGTGTACTAGTATGCTAGTGAATCCGTGGGGTTTGGCCTCAGTTTCACTTAGCAAGATTGACGCTTAAAACTCTAACTAAACTATGATGATGATGATTGGGGACCACTAGGTTATGGGTATGTTCCCTACTAGTGGCTCGTGCATGAGAATGGATATTTGTGATGGTTACTCTCACCGAGATACGAGGTACCTGGGACCCACAGCTAGCTAGTGCCTAGGGGTTACTTCCTATTTCTTGTGCTCATTATTTACTTTGTACTTACCATCGGCATACGGTATAGTTGGCTGTAAAATTCAGCAGTGTTGACATTATTTTTAAAAGTGTTGATTCTTAATGATATCCCACTTGAAAACTGTTTTTATTTAAAGTTGCATCTTTTAGAAATTGTAACTAGCTTTTCATGTTTTTGAAAACTTGCATGCTTTTCATCTTTAAATTTATATCACATGGAATCTCTTAGTGGTGGTATCCTACTGGGCATTGGTTCACACCCTACTTACACCCTTGGGTGTAAGTAGACATGGTTGTTTTTGTTTTCGCAGGTTGGGTACAGTTTTTTTTTGTTCCAGTGGTTCGGGTTTCTAGCAGGTCCTTGGTGGTGAAGTCTTGTGGAGGTGGCTTGGGTGCGGTGCCCCTTACCATGAGGGTTCTTGGGCTGTCCTTATTTGGATTTGTACCTTTGGTATAGACCTTTTGAGTTGTTTTAAGCCATGTAATTCAGTTCTTAATTTTTGTAAAAGATTGTTTGGTTTGAAAAATCCAGATTTGTTTCATTGGATTCTTTTGTTGTTTTATGTTTATAAACTCAGGTAAATCATTCCCAATTTTCATTTTATGATACCCGGGCACTTGTGCCAGCCCGTGGGGATCGGGAACGCCTTTCGGGCCTTGTCATGGGCTGGGTTTGGTGCCATTTTTGGTGGTGATCGATTCGGTTCGTGATAGAATATTTGTGAGGTGGGGCCAGCACGAGCCCCTCCGTTTCTTTTCCGCTAAGTAATGCACCCGTGAAAACCCGTCATTATGAAAGTCAACTAACACGTTTTCTTAAATTCTTAACAGACCATTTAATTGGGCAGTTTTATTCGTGAATTAAATGTGCAGTTTCTTCCGTTGAATTAATTCTGCGAATTAATGGGTCGTTACTTACCTTTTTCGTTTGTTGGCGTAATAATAAAATAAGACCAACACGACTTTGGAGGATTACACGTTGAGAGGCTTTGACAGAATTCTTGTGCCTTCACCCTTCTTCGCGAAGAATGTGAAGAATGTGAAGAACGCGAAGAATGCCAGCCTCCGACGAAGAACGCCAAACCCGCGGAAATCGACGACGCGACGCCGTGTGCCGTGACGTCGACGTTTCCTCTCCCGCGTTGTTCTTATGCGGCGTTCCTTCCTCCGCGATGAAATCTTCGATCTTCTGTTTGAGTTCATCGACGATCGCCCCCTTCCTCGACGACGCGACGCCGGATACCGCAACGACGCGACGATCCCCAATTCCGCGAAGAACCCGTGGACGACGAATTGATGAGGTAGGGATTGTTGTGAATAATTCCTTTATATTCCCGTGAACGTTTCTTTAAAAATTAAAGAACCGGATTCATATGAACAATTTTAATTTATTAAAATTGTTGTTTCATGTGTTGCATAATTCTCACGTGGTTATTATTCTAACGCGGAGGGTGCGGGCCAAACGAACACGACCCGACAACCCTCCGCCATTCTTCGTGGTTGTGCAGATTTGGAGGGTGATGACAAAACGTGACGCAAGGGAGATTTGATGATCCCTCAGTGAAGAACGGAACCCGGGAGGGGCAACGGCGCAGACTGGAAGGAAAACGGACCACCGGAGAAACTCCGGTGGCCCGCGGAAGCGGCTGGCAGACGGAGGCGGCGGCGGCTAGCGGACCCGCGGCCGCGCGGGTCCGGCTTGCCCGCATGGGATGCGGCGACATGCCACATCCGATTGAACCAACGCGGCCCCACGCGGGGCCGCGGCACCTCCAAACCACGGGGGCGGCGCCCCGCGGCGTCCAGCTGCTCGGCCGCTCGGCCGAGCCGAGCTAGGCCGGTCCGACCGGCGGGGCTGTGTCCTGGCCGGGCCGTGTCCTGGCCGGGCCGGACCGGTTCCGGCCGGGTGGGACCGGGTCGGGTCGACCCAGTTCGGCCGACCCAGGGGGGGGGGGGGGGGGGTCGGCCCGGGCCCGGACCCCCCGTCTTCGGACCATTTTCAGTCTTTTGCCCGTAACTTGAGATACGGGCCTCCGAACGATGCGCCATCAGTGGCAACACGATCCTTGGATCGAGACGGTCGTTTCGTTATATTGAACTCAAGGTTTAGGAATACTTTGGGTTCGGCCGGGTTGGTTCGTACACGAAACCAACTGGGCCCTCGGAGTGGAAACACTCATATCTTGAGCTACGGACGTCCGATTGACGTGACGTCAGCTTTGGTGGATTTCTATAAGTGAGAAGGATCTTTTGGATCACTCCGCCTGAGGTTTGGATACAGGTGGAGTACGGTCGGGTTGGTTTTGCCTTAAAAACCAACCGGGCCCCTGGAAATAAAAAGCCAACAACTCTCAGACTGGGCGTCCGATCGACGCGCCGTCTGCGACGTTGAGTTCTTGTTGGAGATACGGAACTTTTGGATTTATCAACTTTGGACCTTCTGTCAGTTGATGTATCAGCCTCTCGGCTCGTGGAGCAGACCCTCCTGAACGAGCTTGCTGTGTGCGGGAACCCTAGTGCTGGCTGCGACTTCGAGGACGACTATACAGAGATTCTCGGTGGATTCGACTGCGACGATGATGAGAACAATACAGGAATCCTCCGTGTTTTCGGTAGTGACCACTACGGTACACCTTGGGATACATCAACTCCAGACTGCATGTCAGTTGATGCATCGACCTTTTAGCTCATGGAGTGGACCCTCCCGGAACGAGCATGCTGTGTGCGGAACCCTAGAGTCGGTTGAGATTTGAGGACTGCTGATCGAATGACTCGGTGTGTTACGGATAGCCCAGTGGGGAGCGCTTGGTTGTAGCGGAAGACCCACGACAGAGGTGCGCTTGGTTGTAGCGGCACAGGGGAGCTCTTGGTTATAGCGGCAGACCCACGACAGAGGTGCGTTTGGTTGTAGCGGCACAGGGGAGCGCTTGGTTGTAGCGGCATACCCACGACAGAGGTGAGCTTGGTTGTAGGGGCACATGGGAGTGCTTGGTTGTAGCGGAAGACCCACGACAGAGGTGCGCTTGGTTGTAGCGGCACATGGGAGCGCTTGGTTGTAGCGGCAGACCCACGACGGAGGAGTGCTTGGTTGTAGCGGCATAACCACTGTACTTGATGGAGAAGGTGTTTCCGAATAGCTTTGGGTCCAACTTCATGATCGATCCTATGTGGGTCATTGCGGGGGGTTAGTACCTTCTGATCCTTTATGGGTCCGACAAATTAGATGAATCAGTGGCTACATCTGATCATCTCTATCGTCATCCGAAGAAGTATACCCGTGTGAGCTGAATCCTGTTTACCCTCCTTTGTGGATTGTGTTGAGCTATCCTTTGTGGATTACTATTTACTCTCCTTTGTGGATTGTGTTGTGCTATCCTGTGTGGGTATACGTTTTGCTTTCCTGTGTGGACTGGGTTGTGCTTGGGCTTGGACGTTGGAACCGAATGGGAATTGATGACTTAGGTATATGTATGGGCATATACCTAAGCCGTGTCGGATGTTACTTTGTGATTGTATCTTTCCTTTGTGGATTATCCTTTTAGGATTCTGGGAGACCTTTGGGGGTCTCGGGGTCCCTACTGAGTAGCTTATACTCACCCCTGCACGGGTTATGCCCGCACTTCGTTGTGTTGGTTGCAGACGACGGAAAACACTGATCGTGGTGGAGGCTTGCGGAGCAGGACGGTACCTGGAGGTGGACCACTGGGCGGGACATACTCGGAGCGGACGGATGGACCGAGGAGCTGTGGAGGATATCTATACCCACCCTTCAGGTGGGACCTTCAGAGGATGGCTCGACGCTGCAGCTTTTCTTTTCAGTTGCTGTTTTTCCCTTTCAGTTGTACTTTACAGTTGGGCTTGTATTTCCAGACCCTTTTACTTTCAGCACAGCTTGTTACAGTTTTTACTTAGTGTTTACTTTTCCGCTTGCTTACTCTGTGGTGCTTTTTTACTTTTCAAAGGCAATTCCTTCCCTTTTGTTGGGATTTACGCCTCGGTGCTAGTCGCCAGCCCCTGGCCTATTGAAGGCGGGATTGGGGTAGTCACGACACGGGCCCTGAGTACGAGTCATGACAAATAAAGACCCGTAAATTTCAAGGAAAATTTACGGGTCTTTACAGTATAACTCAGTAGTTTGACACCATAATGTCTAAATAAACCATCCTAATAAATAGTGAATTCAATAAAGAGATAAATAGGTGTATTAAATTAATTCAACAATTAATAAAATACTACAATAACCTTCTTCTGTTTCGTTCTAGAATAACTTTGAGCATGTCTTATGACCATGCCAACCATTGTCAAATAACCAAGGTAATAACCTGATTTGGCAGCATGCTATAATAACTCTAAGAATGTCTTATGACCATGATAACCATAATAATATACCCATGGTAAACTCACAATAATCAATCTAGGTCAATGACCTATAAGCATTAAAACATTTCTTGGTCAGAGCCCTATAAACTTTAATACATTGGATTGGGCTGAGCCCTCTCACACTCAGTATTATAACATATTCATGTTCAAGTGCCTGTGACTAGCCCATTATATAATAATATCAGTATGGAACACAATTCTTTTCATATAATATGGATATCACAATATCACCTCACAATTTTCAATGGTTAATTATACGAATTACCATTTTTATTTCATATGGAACATTCCAATTCAATTCACAATTGAATTACAATTATATCAATAAGAAATAAGCAACAATTTAGGGATTATATAATAAGAAATCATCCTAGTTCATAGGTCATGCTAAACATACCTTATTCCATTTTCCAATTCATTTATATTCAATTGATTTGGGTGCACACTACATTGGTTCCATCACGATATTTCATAAATATGATAATTATAAAACCATAGGGTTTAGAATTATACCCCCTATCTTTGGCCAAAGAGCCAACAATGATTCCTACAACCAATTCCCATGAGTAAGAAGTTACAGATGATTGTGAAGGGGTTCCTAGATCAAATATGATCAATATCAAAATAAAAAACATAATTTGGGGAAAGGATTTCACCACAGCGGTTGGAGAAAAATCAAGAGTAGGAAGAAACAGGACCAAAATGACTTCCCTAGGATCAATCGCATGAATGGGATGTCCAGAAGGTGGTTTAACACTCCAAAATTGCATGGAGGTTCACCCTAGGTCGAGAGGAGAAGAGATGAAATGAATTCCAATGAAAACCATCCACCCAAATTCCTTAAAATAGTAGGTTAGTCATTTACACGTCATGTAACACAGTTAAAAATCATGTAAATGTTTTTAATGGTATTATCAAAAAAACCCATCACCTAAGATTAATTTTATTAAAACCAATGAACAATTACATGATTTTTAATACCCTTACACAACATGTAAATGTTCTTTAGTTTAGTTTTCAACCAATTTTCAATTTAACTCTTTGAACCTCCTTTTAAAGCTTCTCAACTTACTAAGAACTCATTTAACACTTATCTCCTTTATACCAAGACTCTATTATTTTCAAACAAGTATACATCTCTGAATTTTAGGTAATTTTCTACACCAAAGGATCTATATCTCTGAAAAATACTTGTCCAATAAGGGTCAAACAAAAAACATAAGGAGAGGAGTACCTGAAAAAAATGGGATCTTACAACCACTTTCCCATAATATAGAAGGATTGGTCTAAGAACCGATGTAACTTTTTGGGCTTAGCCTAACCACTCATGTACCACAACCTTTTGGCATTGATTTAACTAGAAATGTACTATAACCTTATACCATAGGATATAAAACATTACTCAATGAATTCTATGAACATGTCAAACCTAAACATCATAAAATGATAAACCATACATATGTGGGTCACATGAACATAAAAACATTTATAATTATAACAAAGATTAATTGACACATAGGAATGAAATGATTTTCATGATAAATTCCATCACATTCTATAATAATTCAACTAGAGAATGAAAGTAGATGGTATCATTAGATCATATTTCAAAAGAAGTATAACATAAATTAAAGGATGCTGGCATAGATGAAAAAAATTATAAGTGAATTATATAATTTCTTTGAAAAATAAGAATTAATTTAATTCAATTTTGTTTTTTTAAATTAAAATAATTTATAAATAAATGTTATAATAATTAACTCTTTAAAATCGTGAAAATATGGAATGGAAGCTTTAAAAAGAAAACTGGTGAAGATGGTGGGAAAATGAATTCATATAGAAGATATTTAAAAATGATTCCTTTCATGCATTTTTAAATAATGTAAAATAAAATTGAAAATTAATCATGTGAAAAATGTTAAAAATATATTCCATTCATTATATTGATAATAAAGTTAAGGAAAATAGAATAGTGGAGAAGGAATCTTGTCCAGAAAGAAGAGATAAGGTTGGCTCCACTTAGAAACAACATTTCAATTGAATTATGAACAAAAGTGGGGTGAAATGGTATAAAGAAATGTAAAACTCAAAAATAAAATAAGGAGAAGAAAATATATGTGGTTTTAGAGAGAATAACATACAATTTCTCCCAAGGTATTCTTAAACATAAACAATCTAGATTTCAATGTGATATTGAAAAATAAACCTTCACCTTTACTTATGACTCCCATTAAAGTGTTTTAACCTCTTATAAAATAAACATAAAAATATTAATAACTTATTTATGAAACTTATTCACATATATGACCTTTTATACTATTTAATTATAATAATTCCTTACACAAATATTAGTTATTTATTTCTTATTTTAATTATCAGATGTTAATAATTTTGAATATTTTATACAAGTTTCCTAACAGTGATGCCATTCCTCATTCTTTTATACCACATTCATCAATGAAAAAAAATTCATGGTAGAAGATTAATTATGTTTCAATGATTTATGTAGTCCCATTTTCATTTTATGGAAGATATGGTTGTGGTTTATGAGAAAGGAATCCATGATGAGCATGTTTCATGTAATTGTACAATAACAACAATTTAATTTATAATGAATGCTTATCTTTTTATTCCACACTTATTGAACCATATTCATGAAATAAATTACTCCTTAATTTCATATATTAATTATATTAATGTCTTTATAATCATTCATGTTGTAAACCATGAAGTTAGTATAACATCATTCATGTAGGTGGTGGAACCAACCAAAACAAGAACATGTTATACTAATGAATGAGTAAGAGTATTGTTATATAATAGAAATATCATTTTATCAAAAGAATAATGATTTTAATATAACATAATTATAGTGGTAATGGTATTTATTAAGAGTGTATATGAAATGGTAATTGAAAATTATGGTGAAAAACTAGGTACTTTGATGGATTCTCTCATTCTAGAAATGGTTTCCTTAGAAAGGAATGATTTAGGCTTAATTATTCGAACTATAGGTTATGAAACATGTAATAAGGATTTATGAGTGGAATTGTTTTTAGGAATTCAAGATATAATTGAATGGAAAGAGTTGTTTGGAAGTGGTATAGGATGGATCCTTTTGTAAGTGAGTTTTGAGTGGCATTTCCATAAATTTTAATTCCTTAATGTACAAGGACATCATTTTTAAAGGTAAGTGGATAAAAAGAGGATAAATAATGGATTGAGTCATATATCCCATCATAAACACAATTTTAGACAATTTTTCGTGATAATTTAATTTTATACCACTTAGTTAAGACCTTTTTACCACATGTTTTATTTGTTATGGTAACTTAATTTTTACCTCAATAACTTATGTTTATGACTAAAAATAAAATTAACATTATTATCCAATTTTGAAATGATGATTAAAAATTTAGACTCTATTTAATCTAATTATATTTCTCAATATAAGATATTTAACATTTAAATAAAAAAATAATATATATAAAAACTCTTTATAGAAAAATAAAATTTCAAACATTAATTATTCTTAATCATATTTCATATCAATTATTAATTAAATTAGTGTTAATAATTTTTTTTATAAATTTTAAAATTTTATTATAATAATAATTTAAAATTAATCAATTTAATTTATTAAGTTAAAAATACACAATACTTAAACAAATATTTGAAAGATATCACCTTTTCACATTAAATTATATTATTATTGTATTTATCAATTTAATAATCATTATATAAAATTTAATTAATTTTTGTATATAAAAAATAATTTTCATAAAATTTATTAATATAAATAAGATGAATTTAAATCTTAAATAGAAACATATAATATATAATAAAATAACATTTTTAAATATATCATATGTCATTGGACACAAATAATTAAATTAGTATTCCTTATAGTTCCTTAATTATTTAATGGATGATATTTGTTTAATTTATGAGTCATTAATTTTTATCAATCCAGTATATTATAGTCATAATTTAAATGTAACAAGTTAAAAAAATATAATAATCATAAAAATAGTTTCTTTAGAATCAATCATATTTTCCTTAAGTGAATTAGAACCATTTAATTCCACCCAAAAATTATTTATTTTATTCTAAATAAATTATTTGTATTGACAATGTTTTTTTTCAAAATCTAAATTATCTTTATGTATGTTGTCTATATACTAGTGATTGTAAACTATTAATATGTTTTATTTTAATATACCCAATGACTATATAATCTTTTACGAAAATCATATAATAGTGACATTTCCCCCATTACATCCAATAAATTCATTACATTATATCATCAAAGTGAGCACTTTTCATTACTATTATTTTCATTTTTTATTTTTCAACATGGTTTCTCCTTTACTGATATTTTTTATCATTATAGTAATTGTTCTATGAAATGCGCTATCGTGGGCTCTGTCAAATGATGTTGAATTAAGGGTTATTTAGGTGCAGTAGGGTGGCTGACCTAGGTTTTATCTCAAAGAGGTTGTACTTTAAACAACTTAATAAAGGTACTTTGAAAAAAAGTAAAATAATATAAACACACTACTTAAAAATGATAGGTAGTTTTTTAACATTTATAAATCTTGATGAAGTATGTTGGAAGATAATTTTATTTTTTCCTTTTTGAAATTAAATTTGATTAACAAAGCACAATGAGAATGTATTTTTTTAGAATTTTTTTTTAGAAAGAGTAATCGATCTAACTATAAATCTTCAATAATTTATTAATAATTATAATTTAAATTAATATCCACTTAATTATGATCCCTTAATTTTTTAAACTTCAAACCCCATGAGAATTAACTTCACCACAAAGATTAAATGAATTTAACTCTAGGCTAACTTCAGAACATGCAATCACAACACCCGACTTTGATTGATTTTATAAGGTTAGATTATGGTTAGTGGTAAATTAAGTAACATTTCCTCTCTGTAAATTACGATTAATTGAGTTTAGGGATTGTATTTTAACACTACAAATTGATCCCATGTGGTTTTGTATTACCGAGTAAGGTTGCGCTCTCACAATTCACACAATTCCCAACCTCAAGTGCTATGTGTTAATTGGTCAATTTCTTTCTTAGTTTTATTTAAATTAAAAACTAAATTAATAAATAATATTATAATAATTAAAGTAGCTCATTGATTTAAAATAAATTAATGAATAAAGATAGAGGTCGATCGATTACTAAAAATAATTACTCTTCCATGAGTGGTGTAGTTATCATAGAAATGTTTTTCTTGTGCAAATATTTAGAAAGGGTATAACCCAATATTGTTTCAACTCTTGATTATAGACCAAATAGGATGAGTAAAGAAGAATATAATTGAATAAAATAGAATAAAATAGAATAAATAAAAGAGTAACTAATAAGTTTTTTACAGAAATGCAAACATTACAACATGAAGAAGAAAAAGAATACTTCAATGAGGGGATCCTTGTTTCAAGAGCTACCCCCCTTACAATGGTTGGAGAATTTGACTAAAACCAATTCTCCTAGGCCTTCAATCTACTAATTCACGTCTAAAACCCTAAAAATAATAAAAATACATATTTATAGAGTGGAGAGGAGGCTAGGTTATAAGTGATTTTAAGTGTGAATGGAGAGATTCTTCCAAATATTTAAATTCCACTTGCACCACCTTCTTGGAAACAAAAACGTGTGAATTAGATATCCCTATAGAATAAGTATTTGTTCGAAATTATATTTTCAAGTTCCTATCAAAATTTGGGCCCAATCCAATTCTTGATGAAGAAGATATGGCCCAAAAACTACAATGATGTCCAATCTGGTGGGTCCAACCCATCTTTGACTTCATGGTCTATTTAGTCCAATAAAATGCACGATTTAGCTCCAATTTCCTAAAAAAAGTTGTATCTTATTAATTCAAGAACATAGTTAAAAACATTCAAGTTCAAATAATAAATATAAATACATTTAACTCTGTAATACTACAATGCACTATAAAGGGTAAAACTGGAATTTTCATCAAATTTTCAAATGAATGATCTAATCCCAAATATTTTATAAATAACCATATTTAAAAAATTTTGAGGAAATTTTATTATTTATTATCAATAAAATATTCAATAAAAATTCATTTTATCAACTCCCCCACACTTACCCTTTTGCACTCCTAGGCAAAGTATTATATCCTAATCAAGACTCATTCCAAAATCAAAGGTGAGAAAACTTTCAGGATTCTTATAAAATTAAATTAATCATGTATTGTCTATAAAATCAGTTTTAATACCATTTTTCTTCTCTCACACTAAATTTTTTTCAACTTCATTTTTTCACCCATGCAACATGTCGCAACTTGCCTCACTTAGAAATTTTCCCTATTCACTCAAGAAACATGTGAAAGTTGAGTTATGCTCTTTTTCCAGAGTTTATGTGATCTTACCATATGCTTTCCATGATTCTAAGTTCTATACCATTTGAAACTAGTTTTCTAATTAATATGAATTCCAAAATTTTTTTCCGAGGTTCAAGGTTTGGTATGATTTAATGTATAAAAATATGAGGCTGATGATGAGTGTTTAATCTCTTAAGTACCAAACATGTAAAAATTCAGCTAGTGTTCACAATGAATGTACACACTCAACCCCTCAAAAAAAGTTTATCACTTAAAAGTAACTATCCCCATTATCAATTTTTGTGGGTCATATCCAATCAGTGAATAATAATGAATAAAATTCCCCTTTTCTCCATTTTTTCATTTTTTTCTATTGTTATATTATTTTTTTCAATGTATAGAACTATTTTTTTTGATAATTTTCATTGTAGATAAATAGGGAAACATGTGTAAAACAATAATACAATATGTCTTGTGAACCCACTAACCAAGGAAAACGTAGGCACCCTTTCTATCAACCAATAGTAATGATTACTTCCCAATAACTCCCATGGAAACACCATCTCCCCCAAACTTGCTAAAAGTAAAACAAGAATGTACACAAGAGATGGGTAGGTATGGATAAATTAGATTGTAATGTGGCTACCTAACAAGAATTTCATGGACTTGAAGTCTTAATAAGGGTAAAATGTCAAGTTGGAAAAAATAGAGGTTAATTGTATAGAGGTCAATTAAATAAATGATGGCCTATATCATGAATGTATCACACTTGAATCTTATGAATTTAAATAGAACCATGGAAAGTTATATTTTCTCTACATGACCCGGGAATCTCCAAAAAGTTATTAAAAGGAAGAATATGCAATAAAGGGCCTATAATGTCTCTCGGGTATGGGAATAAAATATTTTACAGTTCTAATGTGGAATGGGTTTCAAAAATCCATTAAACACCTAAGAATTATTTGAAAATACAAATTCTAGAAAAAGATTCCATATCAACATTCATATAAAAACCATATTTCCAAAAATAATGGAATTTTACCCACAATAAACTCAAGCATGAAAACAAGATTTGGATAATCTTTAAAGAACCATATTTATCTAAAAACCCAAAATAAATAAAAATAAATCAAAAATGAAAACACATTTTTTTTGGTTTTTTAATTTTTTTTGTAAATTTAACAGAAAACAAAAAAGAAAACACACACAAAACACACAAATGAAAATCCTAAAAAGATACCCCAAAATTTTGTCCCCTCCAGCACACATTAAATATTTCATTATTCTCAATGTGAACCCATGATATGAATGTGCACATGAAATGAATAATTTTAAATAGGAAAAATAATATAAAACTAAAAGGGTTAAGAATAGCTTGATATTCTCAAGTGATGATGGGGTCATGCAGTGTGACGAAATCCACTATGTAAGTAGAAAGTCCCTAAATGTATTGCTTCCGATGTTTCCTGTTGACCTTAATGCTCCTTCTAGTGTCCTTTTGTGTGATCTCCACTAAACCATAAGGAAAAACATTAGACACAACATTAGGGACTAACCATCTGGAACGTAACTCATCTGGCATTAGCTTCAATCATGAAATATAGAGCAAGAATTTATATCCAACATAAAATTATCTTTCATGGATCATTTTATCATGATATTCTTTTGATCTTTCCTTATAGAGACTTGAGATCTCATATTATGACAATCAAATATCCTCATGCTCTTGAATTTCCATCTTCCTTTGAATTCCATCTTGGAAAAAATCCATGTTGCATTTCTTAATATCCCAATAAGCCTGATACTCAGATTCTATGGGGAGATGAAACACTTTCCCAAAAGTAATCCGAAATGGGTACCTACCAATGGGTGTCTTTTATACTATCCTATAATCCCAAAGCACATCATCCAAGCACTTTCTCAAATATTTCCTATTCGGCTTCATGGTTTTCTCCAAAATTTGTTTCATCTTCCGATTTGAAACCTTAGCCTGACCATTTGTTTGGGGGTGGTATGGTGTTGATGTTTTGTGTGTTTCCCCATACTTACAAAGGAGGGAAGCCAAATTAAAATTTCAGAAGTGTCCCATGATCACCGATGATATCCATTGGAACTCCAAAACTGTATAAAATTTGAGTCTTGACAAAGTACACTAAAACATGAGAATCATCAGTCCTAGTGGCCTTGGAATTCACCCATTATATCACATAATCAACAGAAACCAAAATTTATAAGAAACCATATGAACTTGGAAAAAGAACCAAAAAATCAATTCCCCAAACAAAAAAATATCACAAAATAATATGGGATTTTGGAGCATCTTGTGTCTCCTAGAAATGTTTCCAGTGTGTTGACAATGAGTGCATGACTTACAAAAAATATGGGCATCATGGAAAAATCTAGACCAATATAATCTAGAGTCTAAGATTTTCTTAGCTATCCATTGGGGTCCAAAGTGTTCTCCACATGAAAGTGTATGGTATAAATTTAGAACTTACTCAAACTCAGGACCAAGAACACACCTCTTAATAACATGATCACTACACATGTTCTAGAGGTAGGGGTCATCCCACACATAAAATCTAGACCCACTCTTTAATTTTATGATTTTATATTTCTTTAAATTATCAAGGATTTAAGATGCAACAAGGTAGTTTACTAAATCAGCATACCAAGGATTCATACCTAAGATGGAATTAAGATTCTCAATGGGGAAAGTATCATGAAGGGGTACCTGGTCCAAGGTGTTAGCCTATAGTGTGTGAGTAATCCTACTCATGTGGTATGCTACAAGGTTTTCTAACCCCTTCTTGTCCTTTATTTCAATATCAAATTCTTGAAGAAAGGGAATCCATCAGATAAGTCTGGGCTTTATGTCTGGATTCTTCAATAGGTACTTCAAATATGTATGGTTATAAAAAAACTACTTTAGATCCTAATGAATATGATAGAAATTTATTTAAATCAAATATAACAGCAAGAAACTCATTTTCTATGGTAATGTAGTTTGATTAGGATGAATTTAATGTCTGTGATTCATAGTAAATCACAAGTGAAAATCCCTCCACCCTCTATGATAAGATATCTCCAACCATGAAGTTGGATGCATCACATATAATCTCAAAAGGAAGCTCCCACCGTGGAGGCTATATGATAGGTGGAGTGGTCAGATGATTCATTACATTATAAAAGAAATTTATACAAGAATCATAAAATATAAAATCAGAATCCTTTTGAAGTAATTGCGACATGGAAAGAGAAATCTTACTGAAATCTTTGATGAAACACCAATAAAACCCTGCATGCCCTAGGAAAGATCTAAAATCACACACACATGAGGGATAGGGTAAGGATAAAATAATATCTACCTTAGAATTATCAACCTCTATCCCATGTTTTGACACTAAATTATCGAAGAAAATCCCATGATCTACCATGAAATGAAACTTTTCAAAGTTCAAGACCAGATTATTCTCAATACAATGATTCAAAACCTTTCCCAAACTAGAGATAGAATCATAAAATGAAGACCCATACACTATAAAATCATCTATAAATACCTCCATGATGGTCTTAAGAAAATCAGAAAAAAGACTCACCATGCATCTCTGGAAGGTACCTGGGTTATTAAAAAGTCCAAATGGCATCCTCCTGTTGAAAAACATACCGAATGGACAAGTGAATGTTGTATTCTCTTGATCCTCAAAGAAATAAGAACCTAAAAATATCCAAAAAATCCATACAAGAAAAAATAATTTGTTTTCCCAATTAGACTCTAAATCATTTGATCAATAAATGTGAGGGGAAATGGTCCTTGGGATTCCATTGATTTAGTTTCCTATAATCAATACAAACATACCAAATATTTTGAAACCTCATTGGAATTAACTCATGTTTTTAATTTCTAACAACAATAACACCACTTTTCTTAGGCACAACCTGAATAGGACTTTCCCACTGGGAATCTGAAATGGGATAGATTATACCTAACTCAAGAAAATTTTCAACCTCTTTTATAAAAACATCCAAAAGTGATGGATTCAGTCTCCTTTGTGTCTGCCTAACCGGTTTAGCCACATCCTCCAAAATAATCCTATGAATTCAAATAGAGGGGATAATACCAGATATGTTAGCCAAGGTCCATCTAATTACCTTAATGTTCTCCCTAAAAAGATTCAAAAGTTTTTCTTTATGTTCGAAATAAATATTATTATCAATTATAACAGGTAATCTCTCTCCACTTAACAATTATGATTATTTGAGATTTGGTGACAATGGCTTGAGCTCCAATGAAGGGGAGTGATGTATGGATGGAGAAATTGAAGTAACTAAAATATGCGAACAAATAAAATTATTATCAAAATATACATCATTAAAATTTGAGAATAAAGAATGAAAACCACAAGCATATTCAATAACCAAGTCATAATCAGAGTGAACGTGATCAAAATCTGAATATGAATCCATTTGAAAATCAAATCTAAGAGATTTTTGTGCAATAGAAATAGGTGTGGAAGTGCTCTTAGAAATCAAACTAAAACCAATACTCATAATCTCCCTAAGAATTGGATAATAAAATTCCATGGGTTTTTATTTGGTGGTTCAAAATGGGAGATAACAAAAGAAGAGTGGTCCTATGATGGGTACTTCATGGAGTCCATAACATTAAATATCACAACTTCATCTCCAAACTCCATGGAAAGTGTACCCTCATGGGAATTTTTGATAGCTTTTGCAGTTTTAAGGATGGGCCTACCTATGATAATGGGAGCACATGAACTTACCTGATCATCCTCCATGTTAAGCACATCGAAATATGATGGAAAGATCATGTCGCTTACCCAAACAAGTACATCCTCAAAGACTCCCACTGGATATGTTGTAGCTCTATTCACCAACTTCACTACTACTCTTGTCGGCTTCAAATTACCAACCTGTAAAGAATAAAATATAGAGTGAGGCATCACATTTATGGAAGCACCTAAATCACATAAACCATCAGAAAAATGTAACTCCCCTATGGTGCATGGGATGGTGAATGTCCTAGGATCCTTGAAATTTGTTGGAATTTCTTGAGTTGGAGCAATGAGTGCTGGAACATTTCTTCCAATATCGATCCTCTCATTTCTCTTGATCCCTCCTTGATTAGTACAAAGTTATTTTAAGAATTTGGAATACCTTGGGATTTTCTTAATGGCTTCAATAAGGGGGATGTTTTATCTCTACACACTTGAATATGTACAAAATCTCCTTTTTCATCCCCTCTTCAGCCATCTTCCTGGTTTCAACAACCCTATTTGGAAATGTAACACCCCAATCTTCCACAGTACGTTTCACTTTTAATAATTCAGTATCTTGCGTCATACGCAACTTGGAGTTTTAACACACCACGACTAATCGAACTAGCCATTATGAATAGTAATACCCACTTTTTGAAATTTTATTTTTTTCAATATGGACTTCATTTTTGAATTTGGAATATCAAAATTATCTTAGGGTGCATTTTTGGTATTTTTTTGAAAACTTTCAATTTTTGATGAATAGTGAAACCACTGTTATTGTTTAAAATCAACATTTTATTTAAGTAATTAGTTATTTTATTTAAATTTATTTTCTGTCAAAATAGATACATAATACCTATATATGTTCAATTTAATTCATTGGAGTCATTTTATAATAAGTTTAGATATATAAAATTTTATTGAAATTTTTATCGTATTTTACCCACCTTTTAGGAGCATATACAAATTTTCATAAAATATAATTTTACCGCTTCTCTGAGTTGAATTTCAAAAATATTAGAGACATGGTTTACATCAGTAAGTAAAATTTGGTTCAATAAGATGAAAATATTTTTTGGTGAATAGTAACTTTTGACTTTTATTTACCATGGTCAAAAGTAAATAGGGTAATTAAGGGTAAAAAAAATTTTATAATTACCCTAAAACATGAACTAATTCTATTGGATAAGTGTAATTAGACCCAAAAAAATCTTAGGAATAAAATATAATCCTTTTGGTCCACTTGGATTAGATCAGGACATTTATTATTATTTTATTTAAAGAATAGTTAAAAGAGTTAAATTCAAAGTTTAATAACTAAATCATTTTTAATATTAGGTTATAAAAAATATAAATTAGACTATAAATAATCATTATAAATATAAAAATATTTCCTATATAATGGTTTTTTATTTATAATTTTTAGAAATAAAATAAGTTAATTTATTTATGACACAATGATGATGTAGTAATTACCTTATTAATGAAATATTAAAATAATTGATATTATAAATATCCAAATAAATGTAAATTGAGACTTATGGTGAATTAAACTAATTTTATAGTTTAATATGACATGTTATGGTTGATTAAAAAATTTATTCTAAGTGATAAATTTTTTATGGCTTTTAAAAAAATCAAATTCAAAATAGTGTCAAAATTGTCATAATTGAGTTTTTAATACAAATACTTTATTATGAACTGATATAATATTCCTAAAAATCTATGGTTAAGCCAAAGTACTTATATAAGGTTATATATATCAATAATTAACCACTTGGGGTTCTCTTGATAGTTTATAGTAAGTTTATTAACCATATAATATAAAAATACAAAGAGATATGGTAAATGTCAAACTATTTAACTACAAGTTAAATCTAAAATATAAGATTAATATGGTAACCTAAACCTATCTAAAACCTATTAGTTGAGATATTTTAGACCCATACCTACCTTATCCTCGAAATAAATCATTTTGGAGCCATTAAAATCTGAAAATGATTTTATTATAAAATAATATTTCAAGGTTTTCCTAAAGTGACCCTCACCTCTCTTATAAAAGGGTACTTCCCCTTCTCTTAATTTCACACCCCAAAGCCATTTGGATTGGCCAAAACATACCCAAATACCATCCAAACTTCCCTCACTTCAACCTAGAGTCCATAATTTGATCAAAAATCCAACCTAAGAAGCCCTTTTGATCAACTCAAAAGGAAACACCCAAAGTAGTGGTAATAATTTCACCACCCTCTTTCAAGTTGTTTTCTTCTTACACTTCCTCTTTCTTTGTTGTTTACATACCAAAATTAAAACTCCATTACCTTATACAAACTGTTATGTTATTATAAATATGGTACAACAATATTTGTTATTCTATTCATCCTATAAATGAAAAAGTCACCATATGTGCGTACGTACGACTTACCATCTCCATGTCGTGGTGTAGTTTGTTATTCAAACACTTCATTATTTGGATGGGTATAATAATGAGTATAAATAATTTAAATAATAAATATAACATGTTAATGATTCTTTATATATGATATAACATCCAATTACATACGATTTCACCATCAATATAATGATATTGTCGCTCGTACGTACGTACGTACGTATGGATTACTGTCTCCATGAACGCGATGAGATTCATTCCCCATCGTAATCATTCAAGAATAATTTTAATTTTATGATTAAAAATAATTTTTATGAACATAATATAATTGTTTATATGAATCAAATACATCATATCCATAACAAACATGGCTTACATAACCAATCATATAAAGGAAAACAAATCAGTTAACACCCAAAAGGATGATACTACTGAAATATTATTAACAAAGAAATATTAAAGGATAATATATGATATAATAGTTATGTATATAGTTATTTTATAATTTAAAAACAATGTTTTAACTATTATATAGGAGGTTAACATACCATCGACTAAGGAAAAGTACAAGGTAAGGGTTAATTCTACAATCTCTTTACTTTTCTGAGGTTGTTAATACGTAAGTATCTACTGGGACCTCTTTATCATCCACATATGTGTTTTCTTAAAAATATAATTCAAAACATTTTTAATATTTACTATACTATGGGTTAAAGTCATTTATACTCTTATTTTATCATATATGTTTTTAAAGGAAGCTTTCTGTCAAGGTACTTTATGACCTTTTCAACAAAATTAATGTGAGAATGTCTTTTTTTTAACTTATACGGTGGGTGAAACTATTTTCCACCATTATAAAATCTTTGAAGCTTCTCATACAATATTATAAGAATATTTTCAAAATAAATGTTTTCTTTTATAATTATATGACTTTTAAATGATTTCAAAATTTAAAGAGATATTTTTCTAAAAAAGTTTTGATTTCATCTATGTCAACATCCTTTGATGGATTTTAAGCTTGTTTGAAGTTGACTTATTATGATAAAAATATTCCATATTATATTGAAGGTTTTGTGATATGTTTGGCTTTGGATGTGTTATTTTTACACCATTCATGGTTTATGGATAAAGTATTGACATTTCGTATACTAGTTTTAAAACAAATGTTTATGTTATGTTTAAACCTTTTCATATGAGGAACGCATTGGACATAGAAAGTGATTGGTGGAGACCGCTATATCTCCTCGATGCATTGGTAGGTCTCATGAGACAAACTAGTGTATTGGCACAAGGCATTAACAAAATCTTATTTTAGTCTTGGCATGAGGCCTTGACTATGTGGTTATGAAGTCTGGCATTATGCATTCCATCATTATGAAATTGGATATTGATATTGCATGTGATTATTTGACTAATAGAATATCCATATGAATAATTAAATGAAATTATTTGATTTATATTTTCCATATTATGATGAAGTTTAAGTTTAAAAAGATTATGTTTTAGTCTTATACATTTCCTTAAATGTTTAAGTATATTTATGAAAGTTTCCGCTATATTGTTATCCTTACTGAGCATCTGAGCTCACCCATTTCTATGTTTTATTTTTCCTAGGATGCGAAGAAGTATATTATGACTGACCTACAAGGATAGTATAAGTGATATGAATGTGGTCAATGGAGACAATTTTGATTTTGTTTTTCATTTTATAATGTAATGTATTTTTTTTGAATTTATCTAGTACTTCCAAGTATACTAAACTGATTAGTATTTTGGGATTTGATCCCTTATGATCATGACAATGTTATGTAATAATGCACCGACTCTGGGTAATTGGGGTTGAGGCATTACGGTTGGTATCAGATAAAGTTTAGTATAAACCTTAGAAACTATATTTAGATAAACTCTAATTAGATCACATTACCCTAAGATAGGCGTTTTGGATTAGTATAGAAGAACTTCCTAGAATTTTGATAATGTGGAGATTTTGTGTATTTTCCAAGAAATAAATCCATGTCTGGATAGAAGCAGGTAGAAGTGGCTCTGGAACAGATGTACCTAAGAGTGAAAAATCTGACAATGAGTTTCAGGTTTGACTCGATGTATCCAGGTAAATGACAACGGGCCTTGCTGCACTCTTGGTTACAACACTCCCAGGGAATATGCTTAAGATAATTATCATTTTCTTTACAAACCATTATGAATGATTTATGAGTATATACCTCATCAAAGAAAACATTTTTTATGATTATGGATTATATCCATAAACTATTCAATTTATGTTAAGTGTTTTACAAGTTTGGAATTATGTATTACAATTCATAAACTAATCTACTGTATGCCATTGATTAGAAATGGAGCCTAGTGGATGGAATGAAAATCGTATCAATACATGTAATCCATGTAGGGACTGCTCTCCTACTCAAGATAATGAAAGTGAAGCTGGTGATTCAACTGGTGCTGATCATCTTATCACCACACTGGGAAAAATCACTCAGGTTATGAATAATAACCTTACCCGTATAGAGCACCTAATCCAAAACATGGAGGATCAATGTTAGACCGCTTCATGAGACAAAAAACAAAAACATTCAATGGGATTAAAAATCCATTGGCAACTGAGTAATGGATAAGTTCCTTAGAGAAAATATTTCATGCTTTGGTGAGTTGCGAAGGGGAAAAAGTTGTCATGACAATTTATCGCCTCACGGGAGATGCAGATCAATGGTGGTAATTAATCCAAAACACAAAGGAAGATGAAGAAGTATAAAAAAATGGAATGGATGGAGTTTAAATATATTTTATTATAAAAATACTTTCCTCATGACCATCTGGAGGATATGGAAATGAAATTTCTGAGTCTGAGGAAATTGGAGGATGAGAATTTCGCAAAGTATGAGGCTAACATTACAAGGCTATCAAGGCATGCAACAGATTATATACGTAACCCAAAGAGTAAGATCGATCGATTATCTGATGGGTTAAAACCATATCTCCATCGATCATTAGTCTCACAATTATTCTCATCATATGAATATATTGTCTCATGCGCTATCAAGACAAAAAAGTAATTCTCTAAGTCTTACGACTTTAAAGAAAAGAAAGACAAGAAGAGATCTAACGAAAACTCTGGAAATGTAAATAATGGGAAAAGGGAAAAGTTGAATATCCTACCTATAGTAAATGTAGGAAGAAACACCCTAGTACTTTCCTGAAGGGAATGAGAGTCTGTTACAAGTGTGGCGAAAAAGGCAACCAAGCTCGTGATTTCAAGGGAAAGAAAGATGCTGTGAATGTTGAATGCTATAATTGTAGAGAAAAGGGGAATTATGGAAATGAATGTCCTAATCGCCAAGTAAATTTATCTCAAAAAAAGACTAAGGGAGAAAGGCCAAGCTTATGCGATCACTACTGCTGAGGTTGAAGCTCCAAAAGACATGGTGGAAGGTAATTTAATGGTTTCCTCAAGTTTATCCAATGATTTATTGGATTCAGGATCATCTCATTGTTTCATATCTTCCTAGTTTGATAAGAAAATTAGATATTTTCAATTTGACTTAACAAGGGAGTTGTAAATCAAAACTCCTAAGGGAAGTATCATCACAACAATGTTTTGTGAATCAGTTCTCATTAGGGTATATAAATATTCTTTATCTGATGATCTCATCATCATACCCATGATTTAATTTGATATAATCCTCAGAATGGATTGGATTTCAGACCATGATGCGAAAATTTATTTTAAGAAGAAGGAGGTTACAATTTTTGATGATGATAAGGAGTACCTTATCTTTAGAGTAGAAATGTCACCACCTGATTCTTATCTAGATCCACCCCTATAGCTCTACTAAATTCAATTATTGGGGAGGAAGAGAATGAAATAATTATGGGTGAGGAAAATAATGTTCAAATATAATATGTACCAATTGTGCAAGAATATATTGATGTGTTTTTAAAGGATTTACCTAGACATCCTCCATAATGAAAAATTGAGTTTTTTATTGATTTAATTCCTAGTTCAAGTCCCATATAGAATACCACTTATAGAAGAACCACTATGGAATTAGTGGAACTAAATAAACAACTAGTGGAATTGAGTAATAAGGGATTTATTCTCCCTAGTGTTTCTACATGGGAAGCCCCTATCCTTTTTGTTAAGAAGAAAGACAAATCTATGTGGTTGTGTATTGACTACAGGGAGATCAATGCTATAATAATAAAGAACAAGTATCCCCTACCTTGAATTGACGATTTATTTGACCAACATCTTGGATCTCAATATTTTTCAAAGATTGACCTTTGATCTAGATATCATCAGTTGTGTGTGAATAAGTAATACATTCCAAAAATAGTATTTCGAACCAGGTACGAGCATTAAGAGTTTACAGTAATGCCTTTTGGATTGACTAATGCACCCTCTGTCTTCATGGATATAATGAATAGTGTCTTCAAGGATTATCTTGATGACTTTTTAGTGGTATTTATTGATGATATCTTGGTATAATAAAAAAGATACAAAGATCATGAAAATCACTTGTGCACTATTATGAAAACACTAAGAAGAAATGAATTATATGGAAAGTTTAGCAAGTTTGAAATATGGCTTCAAGAGATTTCTTTTCTTAGTAATATTATCTCTAAGGATGGAATTTATGTTGATCCTTCAAAGACCAGGGCAATCCAAGAATGTCCAGCACTGATGATTATAACTGAGGTACGTAGTTTTATTGGTTTAACAGGTTATTATCAACATTTCATCCAGAATTTTTCCCAGTTGGCTTACACATTAACCAAGATCACACATAAAGGGGTTAAATTTGTTTGTAAAAAAGAGTGTGAAGAATGTTTTTAAGAACTAAAAAGAATATTATTCTATGCTTCTATATTGACTCTACCATTAGGAAACGACGGGTATATTATTTATAGTGATGCTTCAAAGATAGGACTTGGTTGTGTCCTTATGCAGAATGATAGTGTTATTGTCTATGCATCACAATAGCTAAAAATTGATGAGAAAAACTATCACACTCATGATCTTGAGTTATAAGCTGTAATATTTGCTCTGAATATATGAAGACACTATCTATATGGTGAAAAATGTGAGATTTATACTGATCCGAAGAGTTTAAAGTATATATTATCACAAAAAGAACTCAATATGAGGCAAAGGAGATGGCTTGAACTAATCAAGGATTATTATTTCATAATACAATACCTCTTGGGGAGGGAAAATAAGGTGGCAGATGCTTTGAGGAGAAAGGATCATGAAGTTTTGAACAAGATGAGATTTGAAAGGGATCCTATTTTCATGGATCTTGTAAAGATGGATATGGGAATAACCATGGAAGGTGAAACATCCATACTTTCTCAAATGGTTGCCAAAACATCTTTACTAAAAAGGATAAAAAGTTCTTAGACTGATGATGAGGAGTTTTCAAAGATGTTTAAAGCTGTAAATGATGGGATATTGAGTGACTTTGTATATGAAGATGGAATTTTGAAATTTGGGAAGAGACTTTGTGTTCCTGATATACCTGATCTAAAAAGGAAATTGTTGGATGATTCTCATAGCTAAAATTTCTCTATACACCCTGGGAGCACTAAGATGTATAGAGATTTGAAGGAACATTTTTTGTGGGACAACATGAAGAGGGAGATTGCTGATTTTGTGACAAGATGTATGGATTGTCAATAAGTGAAATCTGGAAGGCAACAACCTAGAGGAGTCATGAAACCTCTTCCCATACCTGAGTGAAAATTGGATGATATTATAATGGACTTTTTCATCGGACTACTAAAGACTCCTAGAAGGAATAATTCAATATGGGTCATTATTGATCGTCTTCCCAAGTCAGCACTTTTTCTTTCTATAAGAGAAGATTTACCACTTTAATGTCTAACAAGACTATATATTAATGAAGTTGTAAGACTTCATGGAGTACCCCTATCGATTGTTTCTAATTGTGATCCCCATTTTACATCAAGATTCTGGAAAAGTCTTTAGAAGGCATTAGATACTGAACTTCGTTTGATCACTGCCTACCACCCTCAAACCGATGGACAATCAGAACGGACTATTCAAACCTTATAAGACATGTTGAGATCTTACTCACTTGACGTTCAAAGTATGTGGGATCAATATTTACCTATGGTAGAATTTTCTTATAATAATATCTTCTATTCAAGTATTAAAATGGCACCATATGAAGCGTTATATGGAAAGATATGTCGCACACCAACATGTTGGGGTGATGTTTCTGAAAGAAAACTCATAGGACAAGAACTTGTTGAGGAAACAATGGAAAAAGTGAATATTATCCAAACCCACATCAAAGAATCCAAAAGTAGGAAAAAGAGATATGTCGTTAACTAAAGGAAGGATTTTGAATTTAAAGTAGGAGAAAATGTTTTCTTAATAGAATCTCTATGGAAGGGTGTTATACATTTCGGTAAGAAGGGTAAATTGAGTTATAGGTACATCGGACCTTTCGAAAGTTTAGAACGAATTGGAGTTGTAGCTTATCGTTTGGAAATGCCTCCAAGTTTCTCAAAAGTTCATGATGTGTTCCACGTATCACTATTGAGAAAATACATGCATGAACAAATGCATGTACTCACCTATGAAGAATTAGAACTGGTACCCGATCTGTCTTATTATGAAGAGCCTATCAGAATTCTTGATAATAGAGAACAAGTGTTGAGAAACCAGATGACTCGTCTGGTGAAAGTTCTATAGAGAAATCATAAGATGGAAGAGGCAACATGGGAACCTGAGGAAATTATGGTGAAGAACTATTCGAATCTTTTTATGAAGTAATATTCTAGAAATTTCAAGGAAGAAATTATTTTAAAGAGGGGAGAATGTAACACCCCAAGCTTCCATGACATGTTTCCCTTTGAATAATCTAGTAGCTTGCGTTGTATGTAACTTGGAGTTTTAACACCACGACCAATCAAACTAGCCGTTATGAATATTAATACCCACATTTTGAAAGTTTATAATTTTATTTTTCAATATAGACTTCATTTTTAATTCGGAATATCGAAATTATCACAGGGTGAATTTTTGGTATTTTTCTGAAAACTTTCAATGTTTAATGAATAGTGAA
This sequence comes from Viscum album, assembly GCA_963277665.1. NCBI lineage: Eukaryota > Viridiplantae > Streptophyta > Magnoliopsida > Santalales > Viscaceae > Viscum > Viscum album. Next base: position 2,056,792,388 of record OY728156.1, on the reverse strand, counting down.
AAACACTACATTATTGTTTTAAACCGACTTTTTATATAAGTAATTATTTTTTTAATTTTAATTTATTTTAGGTAAAAATAGATACATAATACCTATATATGTTCAATGTAATTCATTGGAGTCATTTTATAAAAAGTTTATATATATAAAATTTTATTGAACTTTTTACCATCTTTTACCCACCTTCTAGGAGCATTTACCAATTTGCATAAAACTTAATTTTACCACTCTTGTGAGTTAAATTTAAAAAATCTAAGATACACAGTTTAAATATTTAAGTAAAATGTGGTTCAATAAGTTGAAAATAATTTTTTTTTGTAAATAGTAACTTTTGACTTATTTACCACGGTTAAAAGTAAATAGGGTAATTAAGGGTAAATATGATATTATAATTACCCTAACACATGTTCTAAATCTATTGGATAAGTTTAATTCGACCAAAATCAATCTTAGTAATAATATATGATCCTTTTGGTCCACTTGTATTAGATTAGGACATTTATTATTATTTTATTTAAAGAAGAGTTAAAAAAGTTAAATTCAATGTTTAATTACTAAACCATTTTTAATATAGGGTTATACAAAATATAAATTAGAATATAAATATTAATTGGAAAGAGAAAAATATATCCTACATAATGGTATTTTATTTATAATTTTTATACATTAAATATTTTAATTTATTTATGACACAATGATGATACAGTAATTACCTTATTAATGAAATATTAAAATAATTGATATTATAAATATCCAAATAAATATAAATTGAGACTTATGATAAATTCCACAAATTTTATAGGTTAATATGACATTTTATGTTTTATTAAATAAATTTTATTCGAAGTGATAAAGTTTTTATGGCTTTCAAAAAAATCAAATACAAAATAGTGTCAAAATTGACATAATTGAGTTTTTAAATCAAATACTATATTATTAATTGATATAATATTACTAAAAATATAAGGTTTAGAAAAAGGACTTATATAAGGTTATATATATCAATAATTAACCACTTTGGATTTTCTTGGTAGTTTATAGTAAGTTTATTAACCATAGAATATAAAAATACAAAGATACATGGTAAATGTCAAACTATTTAACTAAGAGTTAAATCTAAAAGATAAGGTTAATATGGTGACCTAAACCTATCTAAAACCTATTGGTTGTGAGGTTTTTGATACATCCCCACCTTATACTATAAATAAATCATTTTTTATCCATTATAAACTGAAAATTAGTTTATTATAAAATAATATTTCAAGCTTTTCCTAAAGTGACGCTCACGTCTCTTATAAAAGGGTACTTCCCCTTCTCTTAATTTAACACCTCCAAAGCAATTTGGATCAGCCAAAACCTGATCAAATACCTTCCTAACTTCCCTCAAGTCAACCTAGAGTCCTTAATTTGATCATAAATCCAACTTAAGGAGACCTTTTGATCAACTCAAATGGAAACATCTGAAGTAGATTTAATAATTTCACCACCCTCTTTCAAGTTCTTTTCTTCTTCCACTTCCTCTTTCTTTGTTGTTTCTGTACCAAAATAATAAATAATATACATTTTACATACTTTGATGTTATTATAAATATGGTATAACCATATTCGTTATTCTATCCATCCCATAAATGAAAAATTCAATATACGTACGTACGTACGACTTACCGTCTCCACGTCATGGTGTAGTTTGTTATTCAAACACTTCATTATTTGTATGGGTATAATAATGAGTATAATTAATTTAAATAATAAATATAACATGTTAATTATTATTTATATTTTATATACCATCCAATTACATATGATTTCACCATCAATATAATGATATTGTCACTCGTGCGTACGTACAGATTACCGTCTCCACGAACACGATGAGATTCATTACCCATCGCAATCATTCAAGAATAATTTTAATTTTATGATTACAAATAATGTTTATGAACATAATATAATTCTTTATATGAATCAAATACATCCTATCCTTAACAAACATGGCTTATGTAACCAATCATATAAAGGAAAACAAATTAGTTATCACCTGAAATGATGATACTACTAAAATATTATTAACAAATAAATATTAGAGGATCATATATGTTATCATATTTATGTATATAGTTCTTTTATAATTTAAAAATAATTTTTCAACTATTATATAGGAGTTTAACATACCATCTAATAAGGAAAAGTACAAGGTAAGGGTTAATTCTACAATCTCTTTACTTATCCGAGGTTGTTAATACGTAAGTATCTACTGGGACCTCTTTATCATCCACATCCGTGTTTTCTTAAAAATGTAATTAATTTTTTTTTAATATTTAATAGACTATGGGTTAAAGTCATTTATACCCTTATTTGAACATATATGTTTTGAAAGGAATCTTTTCGCCGTTTTCCAAACAAGGTACTTTATGGCCTTTTTGACAAAATTAAGGTAAGAATATCTTTTTTTAACTTATACAGCAGGTGCCGTTGTTTTCCGCCGTTATAACATCGTCAAAGCTTCCCATACAAGCTTATAATAATACTTTCAAAATATATTTTTTCTTTCATAATTATATGAATTTTAAATTATTTCAAAATAGATAGAGATATTTCTTTAAAAAAGTTTTGATTTCATCTATGTCAGCATACTTTGATGGATTTTAAGCTTGTTTGAAGTTGATTTATTATGATACAAATCTTCCATATTGCATGTGATTATTTGACTAGTAGAATATCAATATGAATAAGTAAATGGAATTATTTGATTTATATTTTCCATATTATGTAGAAGTTTATGTTTAAAATTCTTATGTTTAAGTGTTATATATTGCCTTAAATGTTTATGCTTATTTATGAAAGTTTCTGCTATATTGTTATCCTTTATGAGCATCTGAGCTCAACCCTTTCTATGTTTTATTTTTCCTAGGATGCGAAGAGTTATATTATGACTGACCTGTAGGGATAGTCTAAGTAATATGAATGTAGTCAATGGAGACAATGTTGATGTTTTTTTTCATTTTATAATGTAAGGTAAAACTTTTGAATGTATCTAGTACTTCCAAGGCTACTAAACTTATCGGTCTTTTGGTATTTGATCCATTGTGATCATGACAATGTTATATAATAATTCACCGACTCTAGGTAACTAAGGTCGAGGCATTATAGGAAAGGGAAGGGGTTTAATAGAAAAATCATCAATATTTTTCTTACTGTTGTCTTTATCCTTGGACTGCTCATCATTTGGTATAGAATGGGTCTTCTCTAGAGTTGAGGTGAATCTTGGTGGAATGGTAGGTGCATAATTACCAGTTATTTTCTTTCCACTTCTCAATGTGATGGAACTAACATTCCCCTAGGGATTTGGAGTAGGCAGGGAAAGAATATTTTAAGAGTTCTTACTTACCAGTTCATGGAGGGTGGTGGAAATCTGGCTCATTTAAGTCTTCAACTCCCTCATCTCTAAACATTGACTGTTCAACTCATTCTGTTTATTAAGAACAATTTATTTCAAAAGATCATCAGTATTATAATCTAACTTTATTTGATAATTTCCTTGTTGTTGACTTGTTGATTCTTGAGATTCAAATCTCCTTAGGGTTTTTTGGAAACCCTGTTGGTAAGGTGGAGGCTGTTGGAAGTTTTATTGAAAAGGGGGACTGTGTTGTTTCCCATAGAAATAACTCATGTTTTATCGATCCTTCCACTCTTGGTTGTATGTTGGTTATAAGGAATCATCCTTATTTTGGGGATGTGGTTGTTGCTACTGCTAATATGGTCTCCCAGAAAATATAACTGGACAATCTTCTGTCTCTTGTAGTTGGGGGAAACAATCTGTTGGGTGGTTTGTTTCAGTGTAGATGCCACAAGGCCATGTAGGAGTGTGTTGAGATGTATTTTAATCCAATGAAATATACCTCACCATAGTGGTCAATTCTTCCAAATTAGTATCAATTAAATTATTTTCAAGAGAAGAAGGACCTACCTGATGTACTCCTCTAACATGTGGTATACCTCAATCTCCAAATTGTTGGGAGTTTTGCGCCATCTTTTTTATCAATGCACGAGCATCTTCTGGTGTTTTTTCAACCAATTCCCCTCTAACTGCAACATCCATCATGCTCCTCTCCATAGGTGTGAGACCTTCATAGAAGTATTGGATGAGGATTTTCTCACTAATTTGGTGATGCGGGAGGATTGAATACATCTTCTTGAATCCCCCCAATACTCATACATTGACTCCCCTTGTGTTTGCTTGATCCCAGAGATATCTTTTTAAATAGATTTGATCCTTGATGTTATAAAAAATATATTCAATAAAATACATTTCAAATCATTCAAACAAGTCACATATTCAGGTTGTAAATAATACATCCAATATTTCATAGCTCCACCAAGTGAGAATGAGAATGATCTTAGTTTGGTTTGATCTTTAGATACATTTATTGGTTTTAGGGTTGAGAAAACCACATTATATTCTTTAAGGTGTTTTTTGGGACCTCAATAGATAAGCCATAAAACTTTTGAAGAAGGTGAATTAACCCAGATTTCAGTTCAAAATCTGATTTGATATTTGGGTATGTAATGCAATTTGGTTGATAATTAATGTCTGGTGCATCAAATTCTTGAATAATATATTAAGTTTATTTTTATTTTTTTCATCCATTGGTTCTTGTTTTAAGATTTATTTCTAAGTTTTTCCAATTTTTGTGTTCCCATAATGGATAAATTATAAAACTCGTTGAATGTTGAAAATTCCCGTAGATTGAGAATATCTGATTCGAGCCCTAATGTCATGTTTAATATCTAGGTCATGATCTAAGAGATATTCTGGATTAGTTCATGTCATAAATCAAATAAAAATGAAAAGAATAAAATTGGACCATAATAAAATAAAAATGATAAGTTTGAGTTGATGGCCCAAAAAGAAGAAGAAGAAGAAAACAAAAGAAGAAGAAAAATTCGGATTGGGTAAAGAAGGAAGAAAGAAGGAAAGAATAGAATAAAATGAAAAATAAATAGAATACCTCTAATTTGTTGAAATAATTACTTGAATCCCTGTAAAAGTTTCCAATTTGGAATTCACTATCCTGGGAGCTCTCAAATGATATTCATTTTTGGGTTATTTATGTGTAGTAGGGTGGCTGACCTAGTTCATCTCTCAAAGAGGTTGTAATTAAAAAAACTTAATAAAGGTACATTAAAAATAAATTAAAATAATATAAAAACACTATTTAAAATTTATGGGTTGTTTTTTTACCATTTATAAATCTAAATGAAGGATTCTGGAATAAAATTGTGTTTTTTTGTTTTTGAAATGAAATTTGATTAACAAAGCACAATGATAATGTATTTTTTTAGAAAAAAGAATTTAGAAAGCTAAATCAATCTAACCCTTCCTCTTATATAATTTATTAATAATTATCATTTAAATTAATGTCCACTTAATTATGATCCCTTAATTTGTTAAACTTTGAACCCTACAATAATTAACTTTACCACAAAGATTATGTGAATTTAACTCTAGGATAACTTTGGAACATGTAATCGCATCACCCAACTTAGATTGATGTTTTAAGGTTAGCTTATGGTAAGTGGTAAATTAAGGCACATTTACTCTCTCTAAATTAGGATTAATTGAGTTTAGGGATTATATTTGAACACTAAAAATTGATCCTGTGTGGTTTTGTATTACTAATTAAGGATGCACTCTCACAATTAACACAATTCCTGACCTTAGGTGTTTTGTGATAATTGTTCAATTGCTTTTTTAGTTTAATTTAAATTAAAATCTAAATTAATAGATCATATTATGTTAATTACATCAGTTCATTTATTCAAAATAAACGAATTAATAAGGATATAGGTTGATCAATTACTAAAAAGAACTACTCTTTCATGGGTGGTGTAGTCATTGTGGAAACGTTTTGCATGTGAAAATGTTAAGAAACGGTATAACCAAATCTGATATCAGCTCTTGATTCCTAACCAAATAGGATGAGTAAAGAAGAATATAATTGAACAAAATAGAAGAAAATAGAATAAATAAAATAGGAACCAATAATTTTATTATGCAAATGCAAACATTACAACATGAAGAACAAGAAGAAGGCTTTGATTAGGGGATCCTTGCTTCAAGAGATACCCCTCTTACAATTGTTGGAAAATTTGAGTGAAACCAATTCCAATATACCTTAAATCTTCTAATAAACGTCCAAAACCCTAAAAATGATAAAAAAATATTTATATGGTGGAGGGGAGGCTTGGTTATAAGTGGTTTCAAGTGTGAATGTGGAGATTCTTCCAAATATTTTAATCCCACTTGAACCACCTTCTTGGACACCAAAACATGTGAATTATATATCCTTAAAGAAGTATAATTTGTGAGAAATTGGTTTTTAGAGATCTTATAAAGATTTGGGTCCTATTAAAGCATGTATGTAGATGATATGATCCAAACACTATAGTTATGTCCAATCTGGAGGGTCCAGCTCATCTTTAACTTCATGGTCTATTTAGTCCAATCAAATATATGCTTTAGCTTCAATATCATAAATAAAAGTTGTATCCTATTAAGTCAGGAACATAGTTAAAAAATTTATAGTTCAAATAATAATTATAAAAATATTTAATGCCACAGTACTACAATGCACTATAAAGGGTAAAACTGGAATTTTCATCAAATTTATAAATGAATGATCTAATCCCAAATATTTTATAAATAAAAATATTTAATACAATGTGAGGAAATTTTATCGTTTATTATCAATAAAATATTCAATAAAAATTTATCTTATCATTCAACTAATTATGATTGTTGAGGGTGAAGATGATCGAGGGGATTTCCTAGTTATAAAAATATGATTATTTTCTATTAATTATACCCTTTTAATTTATTAACCATTAAGGGATGTAATCATACAAGTTATGAAAATATATATGGTATGTAATACATAGTTTCATTTACTTTTTTTTGTAATGTTCCATTATAAATGATTTATTTATTTTTAATTTGATACATTTATTGTATGAATTATTTTCTACTCAAATTTCAACAATAAAAGAACATATTTATGAATTATAGACATATTTTAAGGAAGGTAAATGGGTCCCACAACCTGGGGCATTGCATCTCCCTTAAAAAAATTATGACATCCTAATTTTAATTATCTCTCACCGATGAAAATAGTTAAGGGTATCTAAAATATAGACATGACTGAAGTTATAAATTATAATGATATTTATACCTTACTATCTTGGGAAAGACTAAGAAACTCATAATTTCCCTAATCATTTCAGTAAAACACCCCTTACTATTTGGCATTGATACCCATATAATAAAATTAATTTTTATAGATTTTTCATAGTCATTTTTTCATTAATAGATGATGATATGATGATTTGGGATATGAAATGTTATTTCTTTATTCAAGAAATTGATATGGTATCTATGTAGAGAGAGCCAATCCATACCCAAAAATCATATCAAATTTGACTAAAGGGAGAACAATATGGTTGGAGGAAGCAAATTCTCACCAAATTCTAGAGAAGTTATATAATTTTTATATAATTACCACATCACTTATATTTTTCATTGATAATTATATATCTTATCATTGGGGAAGTGATTTGATTTCCTTATAAATCATTCCATATATGAATGAGTGGGTAGAACCAGAATAACATAGGAAATTTGTAGTTCATGAGGGGTTAATGAGTGTACCTTACAAAACCTCATTTCCAGGACCCACTTCAATAGTTTTTATTTCATAATCCTTCCCTTTATCACTTGTCTTAGTAGGTTTCCTATATTGATTATAATGAGTAAACCTTGGTTTTATTCACTAGTTGGAATAATGCCTATACTCCATTGAATTAAAGTATTATAGTGTGGGTGGTGTATTAGGTTTATCATTCATTTTATTCTATATATCCATTTTATATTCATGTGGTTGATGGTATTTTCTCTAATAATTAAAGTATTTACCTATCCCATTAATTAAATTTCAAGAATTCTTATTCTGATAATTTTTATATGTAGGAAGATTAATTTTCTTTCTTATATGGTTTTTAACATTTGATTTTCCTCAAAAATTCATTTTTATATTTTTATCACCAGTACCCTAAGAATATTGGGAGTATCCAATATCTATTTGTACCTTGAGAGAATATCCAATAGCTTATTCATAGCTAAAAAGGGTCCTTATAACTAATACCTTTCATATACTTAGATTTAAGACAATAAATTAACTATCAATTTTTATTTTAGGGTAAATGATAAAACCAAAAGTGTACCTTTCAAGTCTTGTGATGTTTTCTTTATAGGTACCAATTGATTCATCCTCAATTTTCTTCAGATCAAGAATTCTTTCTCTATTTTAGTGTAAAGAGTTCAAGGAGAATATTTATTAGAAAATACCTATTCAAACTCCTCCAATTTCATGTATTCAATTTATTCCCTTTGCTTCATGTTCTTGATTGGGTCTACTATTGAGAAACTTTAACTTCAAAATGATAAAAAACTAAGATAACATTTTCATTCTTCGAGTTTTAGATAGTGTAAAATATACTTTTTAATATGTTGCTCAATAATTAGTGGATAAAATTACCCACTAATGGATGATGGTCATTGATGCATGAAAGAATCAATAACATGTTTCTACTTATTTGGGGAATTCAAGAGATCAATATAATTTAGGTTATTATTCATAACATGAAATAACATTTCCATGAATATTTTTACTCCATATCCCATCCCATTTGGATGATTTTTGAGAAAATCACCACATTTCCCATCCCACTCATTGTTAACTCGATTCCTCCCATTTCCATCCATTTTATAAATCCAAATATGTTACTATGAGTATCAAAAAGAAATAATTAGAGTGATAGATTATAGGATAAGGTAAATCGATACTAATATATCCTAAATCATGTCACATTTATTTCAAGCTATGAAATTTTAGGTTCATTATAATTCACTTTTGGTTAATCACAGGTTGTTATAGGTTCCATACACTTATATTTTATAACCTAATCCACAAAAATAACTAAACCCTACTCTGATATCAATTTTAGTTTCCTAGATCTATACTCCAAGATATGATGTTAAAATAAAAACTTTACACATATTATTTGATACCAACTAAGATAACACATGAATAAAAAAATATTACATCATTTTACATGAATATTCCATACATCACAAATTAAATCAAACCCTAGAACCTATAGGTTTTTTGTATTTTGAGATTATCTATATGACCTTATTATTTTATAATAAATCATAAATATTTACCACAAATTTTTTCACACATGATATCCTTCTAGACATATCATACATAATAATATTCTCCCTTAACTAGGTAATGGAATGATATGAAAAGGGTGAGCTCAGATGATTTGTAAGAGTAAACATAAGAGATAGAAATCAAAGACTATAATTGAGCATAAGATAAACATGTGGGTATGAGAACATAATCAAGGTATATGAACTTGAAATAAATAAATCATAACCAATAAAACATAGTTCCAAAATCCTAAATAATGACATAATAATTTTTTCATAAAAAATTAGTCGTAGGAGTGTAGAAAGATGATGAAATAATATCTGAACATGACATTGGAATGATGTCTAAAATTTGAATATGACATGAATATAAGAAAAAAACATGAATCAAGGTTAACCAATAATAAATTCATTACATAATGGACTAATCGGACCACCATCCCACAATATAGTTGGATTTATCTAACAACCTAGATACGTTTTAAGGCTTGGGCCGACCACTAGTGTACCACAAAATTTTGGCCTTAGGCTAACCAACCATGTACCAAAACCTTATTTCATGAGATCTAAAACATTAACAAATTAATTGAAGTGCTATATCAGACCCACCCATCACATAATGATAACCTATATATATATATATGTGTGTGTGTATGTGTGTGTGTGTTCTACATGAACATGATAACTTTTATAATTCCATCGTAACTTAATTAACCATTGGGAAAGAAACATGTTTCATGAAAACTTTCATAACATTTTATATTAAGGAATCCAAAGAAATAAGGTAAAAGGTATAATTTAAGAATATCCCCAGTGAAGCATAAGAAACATTAAAGGTTATTGATATAGATTAAAAAAAAATTTATAATATCATTAGAAAATGTATTTGAAAAATAATAAGAAATATCATTTACTTTTGATGACGTTTATTTTAAAATAAAAAAAATTATAAGTAAATAAGAAAAAATTAATTAAGAAAAAAATTTAAAGGAATGTTTTTAAATAAAACTGATGAATATTGTTCTAAAATGATCTCTTATAAAATATGTTAAAAAATATTATATTCGAACCTTTACAAAGAAAGTGAAAGGAAATAAAAAATGACTTGTGAGGAAAATGTTAAAAAAAATTCCTTTAACTATTTTATAAAGAAATTAAATTAAAATATAAAATGACCTTAATAATTAATTTAAGTATAGATAAGAAAATTTATAAAACAAAATAAATCATATGAACATAGAGTAGAAAGATTCTCAAATGAAAACAATAGATAAGGTCCGCTCCACTTATAAGAATATTTTCAGTTGTACTGTGAAAAAATTGAATAAAATGATGAAAATAAATGTAAAACCTAGAAATAACTGAATTATAATAAAATATATAAGGTCTTATATATAACATCTTACAATTTTTCCTAATGGATGTTCAATCACAGAAAAATCCCCATTTCTAAGTGAGATTAGAAAATAAACCCTTACCTTTACTCATGATTTCCGTGAAAGTGATTTACCTATTATATAATAAACATAAACATATTAATAACATATTTTAGAACCTTATTCATATATATTAACTTTTATACCCTTGAATTATAATCATTCATTACACATACAATAGTTAGTTATTGCTTATTTTCATCATTGAATGTTAGTAATTTTGATTGTTTCATAGTTGTTTTGTAATGGTGATCTTAATAATCCTTATTTGATACAAATATCATCATTCCAATTTTTTTTGAAATTAGTATAATAATTTAATTTCAATGATTTATTCTATCCCAAATTCATTTTATGGAAGTTATGTGCATGGTTTGCGAGAAAGGAATCCATGATGAGTTTGTTTCAGTCAATTTTACAATAACAACATGTTACTTTATAATGACCATTCATATTTTTGTGTCACACTTACAAAACAATATTAATGAAACATATTACTCCTTAATATCATATTTTAACAATATTAATTTCATAATATCCATTCATGTTGGAAATTGTGTATTTAGTATAATAGTGTTCATAATGGTGGTTGAACCAACCCAAATAATAACATGTTATACTAATGAGTGAGTAAGATAGTAGTTTTATGATAGTAATAAAATTCAATAAAAATCATATTTATATCAATATAACATCATTATAGTGGATTATTAGATTCATAAATAGTGAATATGAGAATGTAATTGAAAATGATAGTGAAGAACTAGGTACTTTGATGAATTCTCTCATTTTTAAAATGGGTTCCTTTAGAAAAAAGGATTTAGGATTCAGTATTAGAACCACAGGTTACCAAAAATGTATTAAGGATTTATTATTGGTAAAATGGTCAGGTATTCAAGTGATAGATGAAGTAAATGAGTAGTTTGGATGGGGTATAAGAGGGGTGCTTTTATAGGCGAGTTTTGAGAGTTATTTCCATCAATATTTATTCCTTAATGTATTAGGCTATAATTTTAAAATGAAAGTAGATAAAAGTGAAAAAATATTGGATATAGGTCATGAATTTCCTCATTAAAAAATTTTATAGATAAATTTTCATGATATTTTAAGTCTTTATGTAAGAACCTGGATCTTCTTTTCAGGTACACTTTTCCTTTTTTTTGGAGTTTTTGGGAAAAATGAACTTTCTGGAAATTTTTGAAGTACATGTCGTGTACTTTCTGAGTACACGCTGTGTACTCTTTTCCCGCCAAGGCCGCGTGCTGGCCATGTCTGGGCCACACACACGATGTGTAAGGGTGACGTGGAGGCCGTTTTTGGCAGAGTAAGAAAATGACCTAGTATAAGCCGTGTACTCAAAAAGTACACGCCGTGTACTTTTTTTCATTAAACGGACCGAAGTCGCGCCTGACGCACAGAAGCATCTTCTTCTCCAGGTTTCGTTCATCCAAGAGTGACCATATGGCTGAATATTCTATGATCCTCTGTGACTCCGTCCGACCTCCATTCTAGCCACCGTCGATTGCGTTGGAAGTGCAGCAGTGAGTTCTCCGTTCTGCTTTAGCCTTGTTTCTTGATTCCTCCTTGTTTTCAAGTTATCGTAGGTTGAGTGTTTTGTGTGTTTTCTCATATCTACATCATTCTAAGGGGAATCTGTCATCGTATTTTACATATATCGATCTACTGGGATCGAGGTAGGTGGTTTGTTTCCCTACGTTGAATGTCCTTGAGTTTTTGGTGCAAAGGTGCCGGATACCCATGTATCGGGTATCTCGGGTTAGGGTTTTGATCCTATTTTGTTATCTGACTTATATTGCTTGTATGGTTGAGGTTATTGGATGATTAATAATTTCTTGTTAGCATGGTTGAGGATCACCCCATAGGTGTTTCCCCTTGTTTTGGCTGTTTATTGCTGTTTGGTGTGGTTTTTCCTATGAGGAAACCCTTTTTCACATTTCTAGTATGCCAGTTGAATTGATTGCATGTATTTCCAACTGTTTATATGCTTTTGGATGCTTGTAGCTATTAGCCAAGTAGTTTCTAAACTTACTTAGGCTGCTAACAGTCGTTTATGCACGACTAAACTGCTTAGGGCTGAGTGAACCTGGTGTGGTAGACTAAAGGGGGAATTGACGAGTAGGGATTCCCTAAAGAGTCTGTTATAATTATTATCGATTGCAGGACCTATGGTAATGGGACTTTGTGCTTCTTCATAGTGTCCTTAGTTACGTAGCGAGACTATAGGGGGAATTAGACGTAAGTGCTTCCTAAAAGAGTCTATATATTTCATTGAAAGACCACATGGGAATTGACGTTGAGATCTTCCCAGAGTGTTTGTGCCTTTGTACGTTTACTTGACTAGAGGGGTTTACTAGTAGGAGCCACCGAGAGATCCAGTTCTTTATTTGATGGATGGTTGTCATGAGTCCACCCAGTCAAAGAACAAGTTGGGTTTGTACTGCTTGTTGTTTAGGTAGACTTCTTAGTTACCTATTGTGCTTACTTGCTTTCCTTGGGAGTATAAAGCTATTGCTAGGTTCCTTGGTTGATAGCTAAATGATTTCACTGAACTGCTAAATAAATGTGAATGGATAATTGTAGGATTGTTTACTTTAGTGTATTGTTGTTTCTCTGCTACATTTATTTCCTTTACTTTTGATATATTACTCACTGACAGTAGGGCATGAATCTCATGGTGATTGCCTACTAGGATTAGTCTCACACCCTATTTGGGTCCTGCTTTTCAGCCCAAACAGGTTATATGGTTGCAAGTGTGGATAGGTATTTTGGCCCTTCTACTTCGGGTACATGATTGCTAGTTGGAGCTGGAGAGCATAGGACCGAGCTTAGGCTTGCGATGCTGCTGGAGTTGCTGTTTACTTTCGTACCTTGTTTTTCAGTTTTATTTCATCATGTTGTTATGTTTTCTGCTTTCCTTAGATACTTGTACCTATTGCATCATTATCATTATCATTATGTGTTCATTTCTTCCGCTATTTAGTTTCAGTGTTTGTATGATGTTTACTGCTTCCGCTATTGACTATTGTTTTCTTTCCTTGTATACCTTACCAAATGAAGGCATAGTTTCCCCAATAACTTACCAAGGCCCTCATTTCTAGTCGGCAGCCTCTGGAATTTGGGGAAATGCTCTTGAGGTCATGTGGCGAACCGGGTACGGGGCACCAGTGGAAGGGCTCCGGATTTGGGTCGTTACAAAGTGGTATCAGAGGTAGGTTCTTTCCTTTTATATAGACTTACTATTTAGGGACATTAGACAAGGATAGGACGGAATAGGTGAATGGTAAATAGTTGTGCCCGGGCGTTCTAGAACCCGTGTATAGGGAAAAAGACATATTACCTTGAATATTGCAAGTTTTGAGTTTTGTGAATGTTACGGTTTAATTGATTTCACCGTTGGGTGATGCACTTGTTTTGTGCTATTACTGTTTATATGATTGCGGATCTATTTTGTACAACCAGATGAGATGAGGGTATGACATCTCATGCATCATATAGGCACATTTTAGAATATCACATGCCAGGCATTTTGCCCTGCCATCTAGGTTTCATTAGAGATTGCATGCTTTTGTGATAGGATTTGTGATAGACAATGCATGCTGTTGTGATAGCTGCTGTGATAGAATACCTACTATGTTGATAGGGTATCGTTGATTAGAGCCATCTTATCATGGATGCCAAAATTTGATCTTAGAGGTGTTATGGGCCCTCGAGGATCAGAATTTGGTGGGTCGTGAGTTCTTATACTGTTCTCTTATTACATGCATTGTTAGGATGCCAAGCTTTGATTCGCGGGGAGTATGGGTCCCCAGGGATCAGAATTTGGCACCTTAACCTCATTTTTTTTGTGTTTTATGGGATCTAGTACAGTTCTGAGGCTACTGTACAGAAAAACCCAGAATACACGGCGTGTACTTTATAGGTACACGCCGTGTAGTTTTTGGCCACGTCACTGACCGTGTGGATAGGGACACAGAGCTGAAAATAGTTTTTAGGAACACGCCATGTACTTTAGGTACATGCCGTGTAGGGGTTAACTAGGAGCTCAGCCATGTAACTAACAACACGGGCCAGTTAATGCATGTTTAGTACACACCGTGTTCGATATGCACACACCGTGTATCCTTTCCCAGGTACCCGGCCGTGTCTTAAAAAACACGGGTCAGTGTTATCTTCTCTTATACACACCATGTTTGTTCGGAACACGCCGTGTAAGGATCAGCCGAGTACCCGACCGTGTCACGAACAACATGGGTCGTGGGTTCCCTTCAAGTGAACGCCATGTCCCTAGGGAACACGCCATGTAGTGTTGACCGTGTGTTAGGCCATGTCGCTAACAACACGGCCCAGGTAAGGCATGTCCAGTACACACCGTGTCTTCCTCAAACACATTGTGTAGTCTTCGGCTGGGACAGTCCGTGTGACTTAGTCGTGTAGGAGTAACCAGGAAGGGAGAAGAGGGTCAGTACATGCCGCGTAGTTTAAGAACACGCCGTGTAGTAGGGTTGTTTACACATCCATGTTTGGCCAAGGTACACGCCCAGGGTAAGATTTCTGGAAACACACCGTGTATCGGTATTACACATCGTGTAGTAATGTTTTTTTCCAGATTTAAAGGTTTTTCCCTCCTATTCCGTTTTACTCTCCTTTTTTTCAACTGTTTTAGTCTTTAATGAAGGTGTGTTTTGGTCTTTCAAAGCTATGGCACTGAGACGTCCTCCTGTTGCACGCCAGGAACCAGGCAGCGATTGTACGCCTGATACGACCGATCAGGCACTGCCAGTAGTTCCGCCCATCGTTCCGGACATGGCACCTACAGTGATTCCAGTCACTGGTGTCGACGCTCAGTTCAGAGAGGGTTTTATGAGATTTATGCTGACCTTCCAGGGAGTTCAGCATCCTGCCCCGACTATGGCAGAGCTGACGCGGGTCTTCCAGCATCAGCATCCTCCCACTTTCATAGGGGATGGAGGACCTCAGGCTGCAGAGTCATGGATGGAAGCCATGCTTTTCATCTTCAAGCATATGGATATTCCTCCAAAGATGAGGGTGAAGCTCGCGACGTATATGCTGTGAGACTCCGCCAAGAGATGGTGGGATGTAGGCTCTAAGACGAGGCACCAGCAGGCTATGGCTTGGGATGAGTTTCAGCGTACGTTTTATGACTACTTCTACCCAGCGACACTAAGGGATGATAAAGCCATAGAGTTCATGAGCCTGTAGCAGGGTACTCTCTCAGTTATGGAGTATTCATCCCACTTCACTGAGTTACAGTGATTCACTCCTGTTCTGTGGAATGACGAGCTGTTTCTAGCGAGGAAGTTTGAGGAAGGCCTCAGACCGGAGATCAGATCACAGGTGAATGTCTTTCAGTTGAGTTCTATTACTATGATAGTCAACCAGGAACTCATCACAGAGAGGAACCTGAGGGAGACTGGAGTTGTGGACCAGGGTGGTTTAGCATCCAAGGCTAATTCCCTCCAGACGGACAACAGGAAGCGCCACCGAGAGTCTACCTGAGGTGACCCGAGGATGAGAGGTATTCCTTCTGGTAGATAAGATCCCTCTTCTGGCACCCAAGTGGTGTGTTATCAGTGTGGGAGGAGTAGTCATAAGAATCCCCAGTCCCCGAGGGACCCATTGGAGTGCCGATCCTATGACAAGATGGGTCATCTGCAGTGTTTCTGCAAGTTTCCCCTTCCAGCGGCTAGTGAAGGAGGATCAGTTTCGACCCCGCGTCTAGGATCATGGTTACCAGATCCCCAGCAAGCTAGGGTCTAGAGTTCTGCAGTTCGTTCAGGTCAGGGTAGAGGCCGTGGACACAGTGGTCAGGCTCAAGGAAGAGCAACTCAGTGTTTTCAGGCTGCACAGGGCCGCGGTACCGGCTAAACTTTTGTTGTAAAGCAGATTCATCCGAAGAAGGATCTCGAACCCTCTACAGTTCGATCTACGATCTTAGTAGCCTCAGTTTTATCTTCAGCTCTTTTCTATACTGGTACTTCACATAGATTTATCTCTGTTGCTGTCATGGAAATCCTTGAGCTCTGTGTCTTTTCGTCTGCTGGCATATTGACTCTCGACACGCCTTTGGGAATGAGGACATCTAGCGTACGTCAGTGCAAGGAGTGCCCTCTTGAGGTTTCAGGGTATTGTTTCTTATGGGACCTCTATGTCCTGGAGATGACGGGCTATGATGTCATTTTCGGTATGGACTGGTTGGTTCCCTTCCAAGCAGTCGTCGATTGCTATCATCGTAGGGTGAGTTTCGTATCACCAGAGGGTGAATATTTCCTTCATAAGGACGAGTGGTATGTTCAGGAAAGTCGAGACGGACTCGAGCATCATAGGATAGGAGGAGTTATAGCCCAGATTGTTAATATTTATCTGGATGACCAGGGGACTTCACAGTTATATTTTCCTCCAGTGGTTGATCACTTTCTAGATGTCTTCCCAGAAGACTTTTCAGGTTTGCCTCTAGAGCGTGAGGTAGACTTCTCGATTGAGATCATGCTAGGAGTAGCACCAATGTCCATTCCTCTCTATAGGATGGCTACCCCTGAGTTGCAGGAGCTCAAAAAGAAGTTGGAGGAGTTGCAGGCAAAGGGCTTCATCAGACCCAGTACTTCTCCTTGGGGTTCGCCTGTTTTTTTCGCGAAGAAATAAGACGATACCCTTAGGCTTTGCGTGGATTATCAGAAGTTGAACCAGTTAACGGTTAAGAACCGATATCCCATGCCAAGGATCGATGATATTTTAGATTAGCTTTGAGGAGCTTGGGTGTTCTCAAAGATCGATTTTAGGTCCAGTTATCATCACCTGCATGTTAGACCTTCAGATATACCTCTGATAGCCTTCATGAGCAGGCATGGTCTCTATGAGTATACGGTTATGCCATTCAGTCTTACGAACTCGCCAGCAGTTTTCATGGCACTGATGAACTGTGTGTTCCATCCTTACTTGGATTCCTTCGTCGTGTTCTTCGTGGATGATATCTTGGTGTACTCTCACACTCGACACGACCATGCAACCCATCTTGAGATCATTTTGAGTACACTAAGGGAGCATCAAATTTATGATAAAATCTCAAAGTGCCACTTTTGGATGGATGAAATTCACTTCCTAGGTCATGTCATATCAGAGACAGGAGTATCAGTAGACCCAGAGAAGGTGAGAGCAGTAGTTACCTGGGAGAAGCCGAAGAATGTCTTCGAGGTACGGAGCTTCTTGGGGTTGGCTGGTTACTATAGGCGGTTTATACAGGACTTCTCATGCCTAGCAGCACCGTTGATGGGCTTGACTAAGAAGGTGGTGAAGTTTTTTTGGTCAGAAGCCTATGACTCAGCCTTCCAGGAGCTGTAGGGGAGATTGACTTCAGCACCGATCCTAGTTTTTCCAGAGCCGGGAAAGAGCTATAAGGTTTTCTGTGATGCATCTGACATCGGACTTGGAGCAGTGCTTATACAGGAGGATCGAGTGGTTGTGTATGGATCTCGGTATTTGAGGCCACGTGAGAGGAATTATCCTACACACGAACTGGAGTTGGCTGCAGTTGTTCATGCTTTATGTTGCTGGAGACATTACCTTCTGGGAGATCACTTTATAGTATACACTGACCACAAAAGTCTCAAGTACATCTTCACGAAGTGTGACCTGAATCTAAGACAATGGAGGTGGGTTGAGTATCTCCAGTCCTTCGATTTCGAGCTTGCCTATACGCCTGGGAAAGGCAACGCAGTGGCTGATGCACTGAGCAGGAGAACTCAGATACAGGCAGTTTAGGAGGCTAGCAGTGAGTGGAAACTAATGGCTCTGTTCTCGGAGATGCATTTGGAGGTGCACGACAGGCAGTGGCAGATTTTCCTATCTTCTATGGCTATTACCTCTACACTTCTGGACCGATTTCGAATGAGGTAGCTGGAAGATTTAGAAGGGCTAGTCCTACGGGAAAGCGTGTCAGGAGAGGACCCTCTTCCTGGGTGGACCATTGGTGAGGATGAGATCTTGTGTTTCTGGGGACGCATATGGGTGCCAGCAGATATACGCGATGAGATGATGCGAGACTTCCATTCCTCAGTTTGGGCAGTTCATCCTGGAGTCACCAAGATGTACTGTGATTTACACCGCCAGTACTGGTGGCCAGGTATGAAGAGAGATGTGGCTGGTTTTGTCATGAGATGTTCCACCTGTCAGCAGGTGAAGGCGGAGCCCCAGTGACTAGCAGGGCTTTTACAGTAGCTACCCATTCTAGAGTGGAAGTGGAACGACGTCGCGATGGACTTCATGACTGGTTTCCAAGATCATCGAGAGGAAACAATGCGGTGTGGGTCGTCGTTGACAGGATTACAAAGGTTGCTCACTTCTTGAAAATCAAGGAGACTTTCAGTGTCGATGATCTGGGACGACTTTACATCCAGGAGATCGTTCGTCTGCATGGAGTTCCACACTCCATTGTTTCAGAAAGGGATGAATGCTTTACCTCTCAGTTCTGGCAGGGACTTCAGAAGGCTTTGGGTACACATGTACTTTTGAGTACAACATACCACCCCCAGACTGATGGCCAGTCCGAGCGCACGATCCAGGTGCTTGAGGATATGCTCCAAGCTTGCATCCTAGACTTTGGCAGTTCTTGGAAAAAGAATATTCCTCTGGTGGTGTTCGCCTACAACAATAGTTTTCAAGCGACCATTCAGATGGCGCCATATGAGGCTTTGTACGGTAGGCCATGCCGATCACCTTTATGCTGGCTGGAGGCAGGAGAGGCAGCTTTGCTGGGACCTCGTCTTGTTCAAGAGAGTTCAGGGTAGATAGAGCTGATTCAGAAGAGGATGGCTACAACGCAGTCTCAATAGAAGTCTTATACTGATCAGCAGAGACGACCTCTGGATTTCGAGGTTGGTGATTAGGTTTTCCTGCGTGTCGCACCGAGGTTGGGACACAAGAGGATTCAGAGACAATGTAAACTTTCACCGCAGTACGTCGGGCCATTTGAGGTCTTGGAGAGAGTTCGTCCGGTTGCCTATCGTTTTCAGTTACCTCAGAGGTATCGGGCCATGCATGACGTCTTCCACATCTCTCAGCTCCGACGTTACTTTTCAGACCCGTCTCACGTCTTTCATCCCGAGGAAGTAGAGCTTGAAGTGGATGCATCGTTTGAGGAGCATCCTATTCGGATTGTCGATCACAGTAAGAAGGTTCTCCGCGGGAGGTCTGTTCCTCTGGTACGGGTGATATGGCAGCACAGGTGAGTACAGGATGAGACTTGGGAAAGGGAGGCTGATGTGCGATCGTAGTGGCCGGAGCTGTTCGGGGTTTCTTCTTCTCCGCCTCGTTAGGGAAATTTGGGGACAAATTTCTTTAATGGGGGAAGTTTGTAAGAACCCAGATCTTCTTTTCAGGCACGATTTTCCATTTTTTTGGAGTTTTTGGTAAAAATGAACTTTCGGGAAATTTTTGAAGTACACGCCATGTACTTTCTGAGTACACACCGTGTACTCTTTTCCTTCCAAGGTTGTGTGCTGGCCATGTCCGGGCCACACACACGGTGTGTAAGGGTGACGTGGAGGCTGTTTTTGGTGGAGTACGGAAAGGACCTAGTACACGCCATGTACTAAAAAAGTACACGTCGTGTACTTTATTTTTTTTCATTAAACGGACTGGGGTCGCACCTGACGCACAAAAGCATCTTCTTCTCCAGGTTTCGTTCATCCGAGAGCGAGTACGGTCTAATCTTCTCTGAGCCGTCGTGCCTCAGTCCGACCTCTATTCTAGCTGCCGTCGATTGCGTTGGAAGCGCAATGGTGATTTCTCCATTCTACTTTAGCCTTGTTTCTTGATTCCTCCTCGTTTTCAAGTTATCGTAGGTTGAGAGTTTTGTGTTTTTTCTCAGATCTACGTCATTCTAAGGAGAATATGTCATCGTAGTTCACATATATCGATCTACTGGGATTGAGGTAGGTGGTTTGTTGACCTACATTGAATGTCCTTGAGTTTTTGGTACAAAAGTGCAGGATACCCATGTATCGAGTATCTCGGGTTAGGGTTTTGATCCTGTTTTGTTATCTACCTTAGATTGATTATATGATTGAGGTTATTGGATGATTAATAATTGCTTGTTAGCATGGTTGAGGATCACCCCATGGGTGTTTCCCCTTGTTTTGGCTATTTATTGCCGTTTGGAGTGGTTTTGCCTATGAGGCAACCCTTTTTCACATTGCTAATATGCAAGTTGAATTGATTGAATGTATTGCCTGCTATTTATATGATTGTGGATGCTTGTATCTATTAACCAAGTAGTTGCTGAACTTACTTAGGCTTCTAACAGTCGTTTATGCATGACTAAACTGCTCAGGGCTGAGTGAACCTGGTGTGGTAGACTAAAGGGGGAATTGACGAGTAGGGCT
Source organism: Viscum album (assembly GCA_963277665.1). Lineage (NCBI taxonomy): Eukaryota > Viridiplantae > Streptophyta > Magnoliopsida > Santalales > Viscaceae > Viscum > Viscum album. The sequence continues at coordinate 2,056,771,263 of OY728156.1, read as the reverse complement.
TCCCTAGAGAGTATGTTATAATTAGTATCGATTGCAGGACCTATGAGAATGAGACTTTGTGCTTCCTCAGAGTGTCCTTAGTTACATAGCGAGACTATAGGGGGAATTAGATGTAAGTGCTTCCTCAGAGAGTCTATATCTTTCATTACAAGACCACATGGGAATTGACTGTGAGAGCTTCCCAGAGTGTCTATGCCTTTGTACGCTTACTTGACTAGAGGGGTTTTCTAGTAGGATCCACCCAGAGAGCCAGTGCTTAATTTGATGGTTGGTTGGGAAGAGTCCACCCAGTCAAAGAACAAGCTGGGTTTGTACTGCTTGCTGTTTAGGTAGACTGATGAGTTACCTGTTGTGCTTACTTGCTTGCCTTGGGAGTATAGAGCTGTTGATAGGTTCCTTGGTTGATAGCTAAGTGATTGCACTAAACTGCTAAATAAATGTGAATGGAGAATTGTAGGATTGTTTAATTTAGTGTATTGATGTTTCTCTGCTGCATTTATTTCCTTTACTTTTTCTATATTACTCACTGACAGTAGGGCACAGATCTCGTGGTGATTTCCTACTGGGATTAGTCTCACACCCTGTTTGGGTCCTGCTTTTCGGCCGAAATAGGTTATATGGTTGCAGGTGTGGATAGGGATTATGTCCCTTCTACTTCAGGTACATGATTGCTGGTTGGAGCTGGAGAGCATAGGACCGAGCTTAGTCTTGCGATGCATTTGGAGTTGCTGTTTACTTTCGTACCTTGTTTTTCAGTTGTATTTCAACACATTGTTGTGTTTGCTGCTTTCCTTAGATACTTGTACCTATTGCATCATTATCATTATCATTATGTGTTCATTTCTTCCGCTGTTTAGTTTTAGTGTTTGTATGATGTTTACTGCTTCCGCTATTGACTGTTGTTTTCTTGCCTTGTATTCCTTACCAAATGAGGGAATAGTTTCCCCAATAACTTACCAAGGCCCTCACTGCTAGTCGGAAGCCTCTGGAATTTGGAGAAATGCGCTTGAGGTCATGTGGTGAACCGGGTACAGGGCACCAGTGTAAGGGCTCCGGATTCGGGTCGTTACACTTTACCGCTTAGTTAAACCCTTTTCACCTCATTTTACTTTACAGTGGAAACTAAATTTTTACCTTGATAACTCATTATCATGTCTAAAAATGAAATTGGAATTATTATGAAATTTTAAATTACTAATTAAATATTTGGATGCCATTTAATATAATTAAATTTCCATATAGGAATAATTTACTTTCAAATGAAAGCATAAAATACATAGAAAAAAATGTTTTTAGAGAAGAATGACTCTTTAAAATTTAAAGGTTCTTAATCATATTTTATATCAATTAGTAATTAAATTAATGTTAATATTTATTTATAAGTTTAAAATTTTTATTATAATATTCCTTTAAAAGTGATCAATTTAATTTATTATGATAAAAATACATAATATTTTAAAAAATAATTTTTGAAAATATACCTTTTTTCAATTTGAATGATGTTATTATTATTTATAACCAATTAATAATCATTACATGATTGTTAATTCATATATATATATATATGTAAAAAATATATTTCATTAAAATTATTACTCTAAATAAGATAAGTTTAACTTTTAAATTAAAACATATAATATATAATAAAACAATGTTTTTAAATAAATCATATTTCATTAGCCATGAATAATTAATTTTTTTCCTTGCAGTTCCTTAATTATTTCATGGATAATATTTTTTTCTTCACTAATCATTCATTTTTATTAATCTATAAAATTTAAATAAATATTTAAAAGTAAATTTTTATATAAAAATATGTAATTCTTAAAAATAGTTTCTTAAAAATCAATGGTATTTTTTACAAGTGAATTAACATATTTTAATTCTAATATAAAATTATTTATTTTACTCCAAATCAATTATTTATAGTGAATATGTATATTTTTAGAATCTCGGAAAACATTTTGTATGTTAACTATATACCGATGTTTCTAAACTAGTAAGATGTTTACTAGTATTATACCCAATGTCTATATATACTTTTATAATAGTCATTTATCAACTATATAACTTCTATTATATCATATAAATTTATCCTATTTTATATTAAAATAAAAACTTCCCATTTATATAGTTTTCATTTTATATTTTGAAACATGCCTTCTCATTTCATAATTTTTTTTATTGTTATAGGTCTTATTATACTAATGATTATTCTTAATGTTGAAGATGATCCAAGGGATTTACTAGTTGAAAAAATAATATTCTTTTCTATTTATTTTCCCCTTTCAATTCATGAACTTATAAGGGATGTAATCATTCATGGTATATAATAATCCATTGTATGTAATACTTAGCCACATATACTTTTATTATAATAATCCATTAAAAATTAATAAAGTTTTGTTAATTTGATTCAACTATTTATGAATTATTTTATGATAATTTTTTAGTAAAATAAAAAACATATTTATAAATTATATACATTTAGTTTACGGAAATAAATTGGGCTATGAAGTGCCCAAGTGGATTAATGGAGTTGAAGTGGTATTTTTTTCAATAATCATGTTAATAAGTATGTTTTCAATGATTATGATGGAGTGTTGGGTGATGGAGGAAGATTCCAACCAATTAAGAAGATAAATATACTACCCATATTTTAATGTGTAATGTAGTGAGGAGTTTCTATTTCTTGTAATGTGGATAGTCTATATTATATTATAAATGAAGTGTTGTGAAGTTTCTTCTTGGTGAGAAACTCTAATACTAGATGATTGGTGAGCTGATACCAATGTTAAAGAAAAGTGTTGAAGTTAGAGGAGTACTATTTAAAATATTTTACAAGGAGTGGAGAATCTAGGAGTGAATTTGGATAATATCCTAGTGCTGAATAGCTTCTTTAACTATAATTAAAAAGATTAAAATAGGTTCAAAGTTTGGGGAAAAGTTGGTTAGAAATATAGAGAAACCATCCTTGTACAAGTGAGCATGAAGTCTGGTAGAATTTGTGAAGAATCACACTTTTATAAAGGTTTGATTAAATTTATTTTAATTTCTAATTTAAGAGGATTTGAAGATACTTAAAATACTATACTTTCATATCTAAATGCGACAAAATATCTTGGATGTTACCTAACTAGCATTTGAATTATTCTAATAATTCTCACAATTATTTGAAGTTGTTCTGATGTGATTTGAAGTGATAAAGAATTCCTTGAGTTGACATAGTTTTTAATTTATTTTAATAATTCTATAAATTATATATTGGGATCGAAAAAAGGATTAGTTATGAACCCTTAACTGATCTTCATAATTTTGGATACAGATCTTTATAATGTTTATAGAACTTTATATGGTTCTAACTACCTAAGGTTCCTAATAATTATAAAGGTTCAATTTCGTATGATTGTCTACATAGATATTATAAGGTTCTAGGATGATCTTGACGTGGCTTAATGAATTCTTAAGGTAAAATTTTATCAATTCATAGAGTTTTATATTAACTTTATCTGGCTCATAGAATCTTTATAGTGTTGATGAGAAGTAGAATTTGGAAATGTCTTAAACCCTACATTGGGACTTCATAGAGTTTCGATACAAGTAAACATAATGTTACTGGATATTTTTGACTTTAAATCCTTGTATGGTATATATTTATAGAGTTTAACATTATAGAGTTAAGCCAATAATCTACATAGAGTTTTCTTCTATCAATAATGAGCTCAACACTATGAGAATTTGAGAGAATATTTTTTTTAGAATGTTTAATATTCAGAATAATTCATACCAAATGGGGGTCAAGATGATGTTAAATAACTTAAATATCACAAATTTCATTGTGATTCAAGAGGAAGTGTGAGAAAATGATCTTAAGATACTGGATAATGAGATCAATACCAAATTAAATTATGAGAAATTAAATGAGACTAAAATGAAGAGATTTATAGAATTATATATTTTGAGGGGAATTAAATCATATGATTATTAATATGGTATTTGAAGTTCAAAACAACATCATTATTTTTTCATTCCATGATTTAAGATTTGTTTTTAGTAATATTAAATGAGAATATATTTAGGTGACCACTATTTCATTAATTTTGAGGTTTTTAAATTTGGATATTTGAAAATCAATATTGTTGATGAAGATGAATTAAAGTGGATAACACTAGAAGTAAACCTAAAATAATTAAATTTTAAAAAATTATTTTTGGATAAATATGATAATTAAGGATATTAATATATGAATCACATTTGAATTAAATGTGAAGTTGAGGTTGATTCTGGAGTTATAGATGCTATCACACTTAAAGTGGGAAATAGACACACTGCAATAAGGGTGCCATATGATTTTTTCACAAAAATGAAATGTGATTTAAATGAACATATTATTGGTATATTTTTATAATAAGTTTTTATAACACTCCTAGATCTTGTAATTTATTTTTTATGAATTAATTTAACATTTGTGATATTTTTCATTTCACGTAACACTGAACATAATTCATTTTATATTAAAGCACTATGTTTAGCTTGCATTATACAAAACACCAAGTGAAGTATGGACTAAAAAAATATAAATTTTATCTTTATCTACAATAAATACCAAGGTTATCTTTAAACTTGGCGTACATTACACACGACACCAACTTGACATACGTTATACACAACATTGAGTTTCTGAAAAATATATTTTTATTGTTATAATTATTTAAATGATATAATAATAATCCATCTGTTATAATTAGTAATATTAATTGTGATAAATACTTTAAAAATATTTTTATAATGGTTTTATATTAATAAAACATATTGATGATAAAAGAAATAATTTTTGATAAAGTCCTTATATGTTTAAAAATACTATTTTCTCAAATGAACTGGTTTTAATGTCCTCAATGAAAAATACTAAAATTAATTTTAGACACATTTATAAATTTAATTTTATAAAATAAACTTTATTTTTTAATGAAGAATGTTTAAATCAGCTTAGGGTGAATTTTTTGTATTTTTCCAAGAAACGTCATTTTTAGATGAATAGTGAAATATACCAGATTTTAATTCCAAAATGTTGTTTCATATAATTTATTTTTAGGGATAAATTATATTTTAAAATTGTTTAAAAGTTTAATTGGATAATATTTTAATCAATTAATCCAAATTTAGGTCATTGGAATTAATTTCCCTTTTAAATTGGGTAAAAAAACTTAGCAAAAGTTTGGACGTTTCTACTTTAAAAACCCAAAATGTCATCCTATCAGTGGGAATAATTTTGAATTAATTTCTACCACTTATTTGATAAGAATTTGAAAAAATTGATTCCATATTTGGAATTATAATAATTTCTAATTTCTAATGTGGTCAACGTATTTTTTGACAAAAAACATTAATGAAGGAAATTAAAATTAATTGCATCGATTAAGGTAAAATTAACCTTAACTAAAGAGTAAACCTTAAATTTAAGACCCAAATAACTTATAAACAAGTAAAAAAAAATTTTATGGATATTATTTGGCCTTTAACCTTAAATTATTGAGTTTGGTTGGTTTGGTATGACTTTTTTCTTGTAAAAATGTGGGTACACCTAACTTGTTTTAAAAAATGCCAAGAGTATCCTTTCCCTTCCATATAAAAGGCCACCAACTCTCCTTATTCTTCAAAGCTCTCAAAAAACTTATGTTTGGACATGATCTACCCAATAAAATTACCAAAAATCCATCCCTTCCTCCTTTAAACATCCCTTTGGTCAGAAATCAATCCAAGTAAGCCTTTTGGCACAAACCAAAAGGAGTTTCCCGATTAAGAGGTAACATCTTCTATCAAGATAATTTCTTTTATTTTCTTTGTCCACCCCTAAAATATCTTTATTACATAATTTTATAACAACACTAGTATCCTCAATATACTATTATGTTGTTATTCTAAGGGTTTTACCTACACTTACACACTCCTCCACCTAACAGGTAACAGACAAACTGTTTACGTGTACGGCGAACTACCGCCTCACTAAATGATGATTGTTCATTTTTACTTTACTTCCTATCATGGTGGAAATTATAATAGAAAATATATTTATATATTTTATATATTATATTTATTATGTATTTAATCTTCTGTAATTATTTTACAACACATATCTTTATACTTTCCATTTTGTATTAATATGATAATTTAATTTGAGGAAGTGTGGTCTATCACCAAATCAAAGTGATGTGATTCATTAATACACTAAATTTAATGTATTAAAGATGAATTTAGTGAATATATATGAAATATATGATAATTTAATTTGAGTAAGTGTGGATTATTACATGTTTTGGATGCATGTTTGTTGTTCACTGCTAGTTACAAGTGGTGTTCAACATGCTGTTGTGTTTACTTTCCACTATCGTTGTTATATTTATTACTTCCACTGTTTATTGATATTGAATGTATTTCCAATCTGCGGGTCTGGTTCGAGTCTTCTGAGTCATTTATTCTGCTATATCTTTATTGTTATACTTGGACCAGTACCATTATTATTATCCTCTGAGAGGGTATAGCCTCCCCACTATACCTATAAGACCCTCTCTGCTAGTCGGCAGCCCTTGGCATTTGGGGAGGTGCACCTAAGGAAGTAGCACCCGACCCGTTTAGCACTATTTGGGTGGCTGATCGGGTCCGGGTCGTTACATCATGGATTATGTTCTTTATTTACTTATGATTAATGTATTATTAACTACCAATCTTTGTTACATGATTCATGTATATAATATTTGATATGTAGGGTATGATATTATATTTTCATGATCATGTCCTCATACCCTTATGCTTATGATTATTCTTATATATCTCCCTTATTTACCCTTACTGAGCATTTGAGATCACCCCTTTTTGTGTTTCCTTCCCTAGGTTATGAAATTATGTATTATGTTTTATTTTTATAAGAAGGGTGATTGTCAAGAAGAACATTGTGGTAGATAATGTATCTCATCTATGAACCAGTGTTTATGTTTTCCATCTTTACAATGTCAATAGACTAGTATAGTCTTTGGGCATATATTTTTATAATATTTTAAGTATTTTTCAAAATTTATATAATGGTAATGTTTGAAAATCGATGTTCACTATAGTGTCTCTATCTAGATGGTAGAATAAAGTGAAGAATTATCCATCTGAGAGAAAATGAGAATAAAAGTGAAAGGTTATTTCTATAATACCACTAGAGACTTGAAATTGAGGAAAATGGAATATTTATGATCATGGAAACACAACTTCATGGTTTGATTGAGGAGAATGAGCGGAGGATCATGGAACTAAGATTTTAGGAGATTTTATATATTAAATATATAGAACATATACTATTATTACCTAGATATAAAAATAGAGAAGAGTGATAGAGATAATAGTTATCAAATATAACTCTCAAATAAAAGAACCTAAGAGATCTCTCTAAGAGGAGAATAATAATATAATATAGTTATAAAGATGAAGATCATCCAGTGCATTGAATGAGGAGAAAAATAGGAAGAAAACATGATTTTTTGATCATATACATTCAGTCGAAGATGAATAAGTAAAATGATATGGAGTCCTGAGATACTATGTTTAGAATAAGTCTATGAGAAATAAATATGAAGAGTTGAGATATTAACTGAAACTACTAATATTGTTATTGATTCATTTATTAAAGAACTTGAATAATATTTTTGAGCTTCTGGATACATTAATATCATAAGAGATAAAGATTTTGAGACAACCAATGAAGCTCTCTAAGAGAAGATGCTATCCTCTACTCAACACCTGCACTAATTAATTTTACACAAGTAGAAACCTTAGGGAATGATCAACTTCCAATTCCCTAGGATAACTAGATATCTTTTTGATAGGGTCTTTATTCCACTTCCCATAGTCATCACAACATTTTTTATACTTGAACAACCAATCTTTTTTGTTCTGCCTTTTAAGCCTCTTAGATGATGATCAAAAAAATTTTTGAGATAAAATTGCTTCAAGTGATTTGACCATATTCCTCAATAGAGTCTTCAAATACCTTTTGATAATCTACTAAAATTCATGAAACTCAGTGTCTACAAGAGTCATAGTTTCTAGATCTTGATTAAAATATGATCAGTAGCTTTACTAACTCAACCTTTAAGGTATTCTATTACTATAAGATGATATATAAAACTTTATACAAGCCAACCTTCCTCACTTTTCTTATTATTTCATTTTTATTTCATCTAAAATAATGGTAATCATAAGAAATAATATTATATTCTATTTATCTTATTTTTATTCTTCTATACCTAAAGATCACATCTTTATTATATACTATATCAATATTTTTTTCCTTCTCTTGGATATATCTCTTCATTCCACTTGAGAGGTTCACTCTATAGTAGTTCACACACCCTTTCAATTTCTTTTTCTATATATTTATATTTTAATTATCTCATGAATTTATCCAAAATAGATCATTCTAGAATTTATATATAACTATGTTGTTAAAATATATTCCATAATATTCTTAGATTTGACATCATTATCTCCTCACTTTTTCTCAGAAAAAACACATGGGTTTATCCCCAAGATTACAAATATTCCATTTTTCTTCAACTATACATCTCTTATGGTATTATAGAAATATCCTTTATCTTTTATTCTAATTTTCTATTAGTCAAAAATGTATCCACTTTATTCTAACATCTATCTTGAAACTCATCTTCTGAATATATAAAAAAATATCTTCATTAAATCACTCTTAATTTCTATATAAAAATCACACAACACGCATGTTTTGGTTTGTATCTTTATATCTTTAAGTGAGAGTGAATATGTAACTATATAATCAGAATTAAATTAATTTTTAATTCATAGATACTTCATATAATAATTTTCTCAATTATTTGGTTGATACAAAAATATTTTTGTGATATTTAATAATCCAAAGTTTAGTTAAAGAATCACCCTATTTAATTCATATTGATCACTAATATTTATTTTCAAAATTATATATTTGAAAATATTAGACTTTATGAACCAATGATCACCTCAATATCTTTCCATTTAATCTTCTTGAAAACAATGCTGGAACCATGGGTTGGAAATGCATCATGATGTTTTGAACTTGAAAAACAGCCTTAAGCATCATCTGATTAAATTTCCCTCAAAATATAAAATTTTGAAAATATATTCATTTTAGTCTCATTTAATTTCTCACAATTTATTTCATCATTAATCTCTTTATCCACTACTTGAATACTACTTTATAAAATTTCCACTCATATCACAATTGAATATGTGATATTTTAAATAATTGAAAAATAACATGATCATAATTTAGTAGGAATTATGTATAATATTAAAAATTCTTGAAATCATAATTTTATAAAAGTTTCACAAAGTGTTGATGTTTATGTTGATAGAAGACAAATCTATATAGATATATAGTTTAAATATATGAACATTAACTCTTTTAAGATATACCATATGAATTTTTCATCTATAATAACTCTAACAACCTTATGTTGTCTTATAACTGGACTGTAGAAAGTCCCAACATAGGGTTCGAGACTTTTCCAAATTCTTCTTCTCATCAACCCTAAAAAGATTCAATGAACCCTATGAAGTTAATAGAAAACTATTCAAAGTGATACAATTGTACTTTATGATTTCTATTAACCATAATTAAGATTATCTAGGAAAATTATGAAGAATCAATAGAAAACCCTAAAAAGTTGAAATTTATGATGTTAGGGAACCCTTTAAAATTATATTAAACTTATGAATATCTATATGAAAACTTAAAAAGATCAATGTTGGGTTCATGAATTATCTATTTTTTAGTCCCAACATAGAATTTTAAGAATTCTTATAATAAAGTCAAAACATCTTCAAATCCACCCAGTAACTTCTTTATCAATTTAAATAACTTAAAAAATAATTAAAATAATTATGGGAATTATTAGATTAATTATAAACCCCTTTATCCAAATTCCATGGTATTTTGTATATTTTAAATACTCAGGTATATTATTATATGTTTCTTAACTTTCTCTTAAATTATAAATCACATTCAACATCATCAAACATTCATCCAAGAGTGTTTCCTCAGTAATTTTAGAACACATCATGCTTACATACAAAAGGATGTTTTTTACATACCTTTATCTAACTTCTTTCAAAAAATTGAACCTATATTAATATTTTTAATTATAAATATTCAAGATATATTGCACCAGGTGAACATCTAACTTCACTCTCATCCTCTCCACTCCTTATAAAAAATTGTAGATAGTACCCATCCAACTTTATATTTTGTATTTAAAATTAGGATTATATCACATATTATATAATTTTTTTTGGTTTGTCACTAATCAGAAAATTCACAAAAATCCTTTGAAAATATACGATAGTTTATTCACATTACATGCAATGGAAGCTTCTCACTATTTTATCTATCAAAATATGGGTATAATCTTCATCTTATTAATTGGGTGGATTCTTCTTCCATCATCCAACACTCCAACATAATCATTTAATACATAATTATTGACATGTTTATTGATAAAAAATAAAACATTGACTCTATTATTCTTCTTAGAAACTTTAATATTACTCTTTGTGTTTTACTGCCAATACCATTAACTACTACACATAAACACATGCCAATATTTATTCAACACTTCTCGCTTTTCCTTATTCCCATTATCGACAATAAATGTATTAGGTGAATATTTAATTCTCCTCATTAATACAATATGTATAAGGGGATATTTTCTCAACTCTTTTGAATGTTAGAAACTATATTTTTTACTCTTTAATTTGTTGAGAGAATCCCTCAATTCCACATGAGGGAAGGACATAACCAAATTTTCCTTATTAATTTGAAATTAACTAATCAAATCCTAGTATAAATGGGTAACCTAGGTATAGAAAAGAGGGGTGATAAATTTAGAAAACAAAGCTATCTATATGGAATCCTCAATGTGATATTGACCCTAATTCTTTATCCAAGAGATTTTCAAATAGAAATATACCAGGTTAATGGGGAAGTGATTTCAATGTTGTCCAAATTTACTGAATCATAAATCATTATAAATATAACAGGTTAAATTTATATCAACTACCCATCAAGGAATGTTCTTACACAATCTTCACCATGAATAATATTCTTTATAAATAACATATAATCATTTATGATACTATTTGAAGTTTAATACCTATTAAGATATGAAAAATGATTTATTATAAGGAGATATATTGATATAATTTGAAGTAGTCCATTATAGATGAATATAATAGTTATATAATTATAATAATCCTCACCATTCCTCTTTTTCTCTTCACCCTCAACTCTTAGTTCAATAATTATAACTAAATTGGTAAGAGAATAAGGTGGATTTTCATTGGAACCTTAATATGATAAACATGCATGATACTTGTTTCTTATCCTTGAAAATCCTTTCTTTATAGCTATTAAGTGTCAAGAAATAATCATACTAGATTCATAGTTTATTTTAAAAACCTATATATCTTTACGAATCATGGATTTATTGTTCTTTTGAATGTTATTCTTAGTTGGAAAAATATTACTCACTTTAGAAAGTATATCACTTTCATTATTTTAATATTTCTCAATATTCTTAGTTGTTTCCAACTCTTCAATACATATGATAAATAAATATTTAGGAACATTATCACCTATCTCTTTCTATGTAGATTATTTTCTAGTTACTATAGCCACAAAACTTAGTGTCCTTGGTGATTTTTCATTATTGTTCAATATATTATCTTATTCACATGGAAAAGTCATAAATTTGATGGTATTATGTTAATACTTATTACACATTCCAAACAAATATTTAACAAACTTTGAGTTACCCTTCTTGGGAAACCTCTAAAACTCTTCATCAGGGATGTCACCCACCAAAACAATCACTTTTTCTAACTCATAGATTGATTATTTCCTTATTGATTCTAGTTTTCTCCCTTTTGATTTGATATACATAGTTAATTTTTAATATCCCTTGATGTGGCATCTCTTACCATAATATTAGTATCTTCTCCTTATAGATAGATCATAATAAATATTATTCATAGTGGCGACCACTTCCCTTATAATGCTCATAAAAATTGTCAATTAATTCAAATCTATTCTTAATTAATAAAATATTATTTTTTTATGAAGTCTATTTCTCCACTTTAGGTTTTATTTTAACTTCAACATTTCTCTATTGAATCAAGGAATTATAAAATATATATAAAAGTACATGTTTTTATAATAATAAATGGATTTATTTCCAAACCTACAACTATATCTACAGTGGCCTATAAACCTTTCCCTTTTACATTTGAGTTTTTTCAAACCAAATTTAGTTTCTTCCTATTTTATGGATATACCACCCATATTTTGAGAACCATATAGAGAGATTACATTATTTTACTTTATTAAATCCATCCTTGACTCATTATTAGGTTTATTATCATTCTTGATGTCTTATATTTTCCCATATTTTAACTTTAACTTTTTACCATTAATTAAAATAGCATCAGTACAACCTGATTTATCTAGGGTTTAGGTTGCCTTTTTATAAGAGATTTTAGTAAGTGGATCTCTAGAGTAACATCATATTTTCTTGCTACTATTTTGAGTCTTCTTAGAATCTATAATGAATTCAGATACTTTTCTATAAACACATCTTTTCTTAGCTATTTGGGTTGATTCCTCCTGAGTTAATTCTAGATTTATCAATATCACTTCATGCTTAGGGGACTTCAGGTTGTGAGTGTTTTTCTCATCATTTATTAATTCCAAAATACCTTCCCAATCACTTATTACACTTTTAAACTAATCTTAAGGAATTTATATTAACTCTAGAATAGAATTTTATAGATCTTTAATTCTCTTCACTTTGACATCTAGCTAATCCTCATTAATATTTATAGAGACTTTGTATAATTTTTACAGTGCATGGATAAATTTTTTAAAAACACATTCAAAAAAACTTTCTCAAAAATATCTCTATAGTTATGAATAAACCAAATAAAATCAATCATTTCAAAGTGACATAGATTCTTCCTCATTTATAATAATATTTATGAAAGTGATACACTTTTATAACTTCTTAGTCAATATATCTTCCATAGAATCAAATTATAACTCTATCTATGGATATTCATCATGAAGGTCATTGATGTATGAAAATATATGTGTTATAAAATCAATTAGAACATTATCCAAATAATAATTTATTTTTGAATAAAAAATTCATAGTGCTTAAATAGATAAATATTCACCACAACTTGAGATTGCTTAATTAGAGGTATATTCTTCAGAATATTTATTAGTATTCATACCACTATAATTACATTTAGGTAGTGTTGTTTCCTATTTCAATTTTGAATTCTTACTAAAGTTCTTGGATTATCTCTTTTTTCTATTTCTCAATGTCTTTGTTAAAATCTCAAACTCTACACTAACAAAAAATGAAAAGTGAATTCTTCATCTGAGGGTTTTATAAAAACATTTCAAATATTAACTTTAACTATTCCAATAAAAATACTAGGGTAGGAAAATTTTTATATCTAATCAGATGGAAATTTCTATGATATAAATTGAAATTCACACATGATCCATGCATACATAGAAGGTGAGGGTGGGTGAATCAGGTGTGGCTAATATTTTTTCAAAATTTTAATTTCTATTTTAATATTTTTACTCCTTTTAGTCATTAAACCTCTATTTTTGGTTAATATAAATATATTTGTTAACTTTTACCAACATTAAACACACACATGAAGTGAAAAATAGTAAATTAAATAGTATAACATGATGTTATTATAAGGTTTATCCCTAATATTGGAAACATACTCCTTTATATGATCAGTTGTTGTCTTGAGTAACATATTTTATCACTAGTGCATAAGTGTGATTACAATTTTGTTAGAGAATGTATCATCCTCTAGTAGAAACTTGTACTAATTAATTTTACACCATAGGTTACCCTAGGTCAAAATTGGATCCATAAGGTTCGACTTCCTAGTTTTATCAAATACCTTGGTTAAGGGTTTGATACACCGTCCTACCAAATCTTGGTACGATACTACATGATTTTCAAATTTTATAGTATTCATTGTTTTATTATAATGAATTCCACAAAAGGTTGATATTCCCACCTACCAGAGCTCAATATGATACTATACACTGTATCCATTTCAAAAGCTTCACTATTTTATTCTAACGGAATTCTACCCTTATATGAAAAAATTATAATAATAAGAAAATTTATGTACCCTTGTTATTAGGTGCTTGATAGAACCTACCACACCCCATGGTAGACTCACATCTTGTAGGAAGTGCACACACTAGGTGATTTGAAGGAGTATTTTTCAATCCATGTAACATATACAATTATGAAAAATACTAAAAATGGAACAATAGGTACTAAAACCAATTTTTTGTAATATTTATAGATTTTAGTATATATTTTTCCTTTGAATAAATACTATATTGATTATCTTATGTCACACACAAAACCAAACTATAACCAAACCATGATACTTTAAAATAAAATTTTAAAATTTAACAATTATAATATAGCCTTTAAATTAATAGATATAAATGATACAAACCACACGATTAAAATTTTTTATAAAGGAGAACTAATGACATCGAACAATATGAGTCTTCCAGATAAGAAACATATGTATGAGCTTGGAAATGAGGTAGATTTACTAGGGGTTTCTAATACCAAGACCAATATGAACTCCAATAATTAGAGGATTATCAAAATCATATCTGAGAGATGTTCAGGATTGTGGAAATTACTATGAGATCCATGATAGTTTAGCTGCCACTCATGACTAACACTAGAGCAAATCTTATGTTTATATCTTATGCAAATATATTTAGGGACTCTGTAAGTAGAAATTATGATAATATAAACATGTAATTATCAACTTGATAATTTATTTATAAATCAAATTTATTTTATACATTTCACATTTTTACTTTTAACAAAAATAATGTTAATTTATAATACTAATGCATTGATAAAACCCAATTAGTGTAGCTAAATAACTAATAAGATCATTCTATACTAAAAATGTATTTTATCTAAAGTTGTATATTTATGTGATTTATTTTAAGAAAATAAATATATAATGAATAAAATTTATTTTCAATATGTATTAACCCCAATTTAATTAGTAATTTATAGGAAATAAGTGTAAGAATATTTAATAATTTTAAATAGGTATTGTCCTATGAACAAAGTTTTTATTATATTTTATGATTAAATTTAAAATTTTTATAAATAAATTTTATAAATATAATTTTAAAATTTATCTTCATTTTTGGATTTATCATGTTAATAATAACTTAACATGGATTTTTTTTGGATTTTTATGAAACGTTTAATTTTTATGTGAATAGTGAAAAATATTGTTTTTATAAGTACCATTGTGTTTTGATTTTATCATGATATAATAATGAATTAAAAAATTTATAAATAATTATTTATTAAAAATATTTTTTAAGGATAAATAATATTCATTTAAAAATACTTTTTTTAATTTATAAAACCCATGTTTTTGAATTTTGGAATCTTAAGCAATATTTTCCATTGATATGTTTTTTTGGTTGTTTCTGTTAACTAAATATCCACTGGTTGGAATTAGGTTTTGGATTACTTTGAAAGACACATAAATGTTATTTAGATAATAATAAACCAATTAATAGCATATATATCAACAAAATTGATAATTTTATTTTAATGATAATTTTAAGCATAAAAATACACTTTTGTCTAAAAATGGGTTTTACATGTTATGTTTGATAATATTAAAATTAATTTTTAATACCCTTATTAATTTTATTTGAAAAAAAGTGATTTCATATTTAGAATCATTAGTATAAATTATTTAATAAGGCCCATTTTAATTTCACCCATTAAAAAAAATTACTGAGGTATAAATTTGTTACCATGGTAAAAACCTAAAATGGTAAAAGTGAAAAATCTAAGTGTAAAAGACTCAAAAACATGTTAAAAACTTGTGAAAAATATATGGTTGAGATTTTATCAACCTTAACCCTCCCTCACCTCATTTTATTCTATTATTGTACCCACTCGATATTTTAATAGTGAATTTACCTTTTATATTATTACAAAAATTCTACTTATCTCTCTTATAAAAGGAGCCATCACCACCCCACTTCTATTCACCCACCTGCCTATTAGATTCGACCAAAATATATAAATAACTCCTAAAAAATCCTAGACATTTCCTAAAGGCATTTTTCTTCTTAAAATACCACCTCTCAAATACTTTATCCAATTTGAAAAAGATTTATTCTAAACAGTAAGGAATTTAGTGAATGTTCGACTAACCGAGAATACAATGTAAAGGTTTCATCTCAAATTTCTCTTATTTGAAACATATTTTGTGTTATTCACTTATTTCTATTTTATGGTGTATATTTTACCTATTAGAAATATTATATCATGATTATTTCTTTTTTCATAGTATTTAAAGTCTCATTTCAAGTTTTCTTTCTCAAGAAATTTTGAATCAAATGTTATAAGAGTAGTAAGGGGTATTATTGACTAAAATTGTTTTATTTAGTAACAATGATTCCATGTTTTAATATGGTTTTACAAGATAGTTTTATTTTATTTTATAATGATATTATATTTCATTTCGTCCTTTAATGGGGAATTATATTGATGAATTTATTTCTTCATAAAGTTTGGTAGCGTTAAGAATAATTCCCATTCTCCCCAAATGAGCTCTTTCTCCCCCATATACATTCTCACTCTTCCATCTACTATTATCATTTCTTATTTTGAAATATAAATATGTTTTATTTATATAGATATTAAAATTTATCTTTACCTATTTTCAAATGAAATTTTTATCACACTTTTTATTATGTGGGTCTCAATAAAAATATTTTCAAAATATTACAAACAATTTCCCTTTCAAGTTTGTTTTTTTATTTTCCACTCCACATTTCATATGGGAAAATTTTATGTTTTTCAAGGATCCATTATTTATGTTTCTTTTAAATTGGTGTTTAAAAAAATGATTTCATGTTACCTCCATGAAAATTATATTTCAAAGTGATGAATAACCTTTTCTTTTTATGACAAAGTAATGTAATGTTTTCTAAAAAGAATTATTTCATGGGTTATATTCCATTTTTCTATTTGAAAGATATTACTCCTATAAGGTTATGTTTTATTAATCCCCATATGAATTCCAATATGAAATAATCTTTTTGGGTGATTTATTAGTAGTATTAATCAATATAATCCTTAAAGAAAATTTATAAGATACTTTTTAGAAATTATATGAAACTGTTTTATTTATAAGGGTTCATTATGATATGATGAATTCTTTATTTCAAGTGGCACACATATGTATGGATGATTAAAAGTCTGAGTCTTATACCACTCTTAAATGAATTGTTAAAATTTTTATACCTCATGAGATAAAGATGATGACTATGAATATGATGAAAATTTGATATATTAAGAATATTGAGTGTGTACATGATGTGAATTATCTAAATTCACAAGATTGATCATAGAAATGATATGGATTAGCTAAATTCAAAATATTGAGTATGAACATGATGCATATTATCTATATTCATTGGAATGAGCATGGACATGATGTAGATTATATATGTTCACAAGATTGAGTGTGACCATGATATAGATTAGTTATATTCACAAGATTGAGCTTGGGCATGATGTGGATTAGATACATTAAAAAAATTGAGTGCGAACACAATGAATACTAGCTACATTCACAATATTGAGGATGGAAATGATGAAAAATAGATACGTTCACAATATTGAGTGTGAACATGATGTAGATTAACTATGTTCATAATATTGAGTATAAACATGATGTGGTTAGATATATTAAAAATTTAAAGATTTTATATGCTTATAAATATGAAATAATTATATATTATATGATTATATTATTCATCATGACTCATGATTAGTATCTCATGTTTCCATACTGTTATAACATGGTACGTGTTTGTTCATTTGAGATTCCATGTCCTTCTATCATGACTCATAGATAAAAATTATTATACCATATTCTTATAATTAGAAATCTCTCCCCTAATCATGTTTTATCATATACTTATGATATAACTCTTGATGATATGCTGATAAGTTTTCTCTTATTGAGTGTCTGAGCTCACCCCTTTTTAATGTTTGATTTCCCCAGGTTATGTGGATTAGTATAACCATTGGGAAGTCTATAAGGGGTCTAGTGTGGTTTGATTATGGATAAATTATAAAAAATATCATAGAATAAGTTTCTTATATATATAATTCTCAAAGATGAGTAATATTTCTTTCTTAGGATTGCGTGTTTTTGTGAGATGAAATGTTTAAATTATTTAAATATATGTATGTTTAGTTTAGGAAATATCACTTGGTATCAAAGCTAGTTGTAAAAGTATATTTTTTAGCACCGAATATGGGAGTGTGGGTCTGGGGAGCCTCAGTTGGTATTTGATAAGGGTTTAGTTATTTTTGGGAGTTTAATTATTTTTGGGGATTAATATTAGATAAATTTAGTGAAAACCATATGAATAAGTCTAGGTATATGATAACATCTATGATTTTTGGTAATGTTTTGAGTATGTGGTTTTCCTAGAAATTACATCCCTATATGGATACTGGAAAATGGATGTGACTATAGAACATATGAACCTAGGGGTAATCCCAGTGAAGAAATCTAGTTGAGAATCTAATTGATCATTACCTAGTGCTTTATGTCTGGGCCAAAGACTGCATAATTGGATAGATAATCCCAAGGGATATTCTTTGGTAATTCACATATTCTTTAAAAACCATTATGAAGTATATACATGGAATTTGAGGATATAAGATATAAATTATTAGGTTATAGAACCTAATGGTAATACAATCATGGAAAACCTAGGATAAACTGAAGAATTTATTAGTTGATCCAATCATATCATTAGTAAAACTGAAATTATTATAGGTTGAAGAAAATGTTTCATTAGAGAGGAAATATTTGGTTTGAGTTTTGTATATTCATATTACCATTTACTTGGATTTTTTATAACCATTTTATTTTAGCATTTGTTTGGAAATAAGATCATGAAAATTAAGCTATGAAATATTTTTCCTAGAAACTTCTATAACCAACTAAGGAATCATATTTGGTAAAAATTGTTATCAAAATATAAAATCTCAATACATTACTATTTTTTGGGAAATGTGGAGTCTCCTAGTGTATAAGTTACTGAGTTTTATATCTCTGTTGTAAATATATCTTGATATTTTTTTTGGATTCCCTAGTTATTTTCATTACTGAATGATAATTTCAATTGCAAGGATTCAATTTTTTTAAGGGGGAGAATATAACACACTGATATTTTAGGACATATTTTCCTTTTAAATAAAAGTTTATTGAATAACTTGTTTTATAGGAAACACCAAACTAAAATGAAATCCTGATACTTTAAAATAAAATTATTAAATTTGACTATTATAATATAGATGTTAAATGAACAGTTATGAATGAAATTAATCATATTATTAAAACCAGTAGAAAGGAGAATCAATGAAATCAAAGAGTATATGTCTTCCTTATAAGGCCCGCCTATTTGAGATTTTAAAAAAGGTGGTGTCACTGGGGTTTCCTCTTGACTGAGCCCGATAAGAATACCAAAAATCATGGTATGAGAGAAATCGTATGTGAGTGAAGTTCAATATTTTATAAATTTTCATGAGATCTATGTTATCTAAACCATAACCCAAGACTACCAGTAGAGAAAATATTATTCTTATATCTTTTATGGTGATCTTAAGGGGCTATGTAATTTTAAATTAGAAGATATAAAAATGTAATTATCAATGTAATAAATTATTTATATCTCTGATGTATTTAATAATTTTCAAAATTTTTACTTTTAAATAAAAATAAATTTATTTTTTAACACTAATGGATTGATATAACATAATTAATTTACCTAAATAACTAATAAAACCATTTTATAATAAAAACGTATCTTATGTAAAATTGGATTTTTATGTGATTTTTTTAATAAAATAAATATATTATGAATAAAATATATAAAATATATAATAATATATTAATAAAAATTTAAATATTAATATATGTGAAATAATAATAAGAAAAATTAATATTTATAAAAATTTATTTTCCTATTAAAAGAGTTTTCATTATATTTTATGTTTTTATTTAAAAGAAAAATTCTCAAATTTTAGAATTTTAATTTTACAAAATGAGCTTATTTTTTTATGTATAATTCTAATAAAAGATTAAGATGAATTTTTGGGATTTTTATGAAAAGATTAATTTTTTGGTGAATACTGAAAAATAATGTTTTTAATAATACCATAGTGTTTTGAATTTATCATGTTCTAAAAATGGATTAATTTTTTTATAATTTTGTTTCATGAACATTATTTTTTTAATAGTTATTTTTTTTTAAAAACTAAGTTTAATTTATAAAACCCATGTTTAAAATTTTGGAAACATGAGTAATATTTTAGTCTAATAAAAACTATTTTTTGATTGTTTCTTTTAACTAAATATCCACAAGGGGGAATCCAATTTTGGATTAATTTGAAAGATACATTACTCTTATTTGGTTAATAATAAACAAATTAATTTCATATAAATTACAAATAATGATAATTTTATTTTAATAATGATTTTTAATCATAAGAATACTTGTTTTTATAAAAATGGTTTTTACACGTTATGTGCACTAATATTAAAATTAATTTTTATCAAAATTATAAAATTAATTCATAAAATGGATTTCATATTTGGAATCATTATTTAAAAATTATTTAATAATTACCATTTTATTTTCTAGAATTAAAAGTAAATTACTTTGGTAAAAATCAGTTACTATGGTGAAAACCAAAAATGGCTCCAGTGAAAAATCTAAGAGTAAGAGATGTAAAAAATATTTAAAACATATGTGAAAAATGTATGATTGATGATTTATCAATATTATCCCTTCCACCGCTTTATTATTTTCCATTATTCTATCCAATTTTCCTTTGAATAATGACTTTACCTTGTATATTATTACAAAATTCCACTCTTCTCCCTATACAAGAGAAATCACCACCCCACTTCTCATCACACCCCAATCCTCTTGTATTCTATCAAATTATACCCAAATAACTCCCCAGTACTCATGGAAATTTCCTAGAAGTTATAGTTTTCTAAAAGGACCACTTATCAAATATTCAATCCAATTTTTATTGGAGCTCTTCCTAGGAGTAAAGAAGATAAACCATGTTCTACTACATGGGAATAAATGGTAAGGGTTTTGTCTCAAATTTCTATTCTTTGAGGAATTATTTTTATTATGAACTTATTTTTTTTATATGGTTTATATAATTTATCACAAACCATCCTGGATACTCTGGTACCTTGATGACTAGGCCAATATTGACATAGCCTGAAGGGTGGTCCTGATCCCCATGGGTTGGCGACAAGCACCTAGAATAAAAGAATACGAAAGTGGGAAAAATTTTCCACAAAAAAATAGTAGTAAGAGATAAAATTTAGTACGGACAAAAGAAAACTCTACAATGTGAAATATACCAGAATTAAAATAGGTATAAAACCCAAATTACAACCAAAAAGTACCAAATATTAAAAGGAAAATAATCCAATTCCCAACAGAAACATCTACTCAATACATAAAGATCAACAACAACAACTACCTCTAAGTGGCACCTTCCCCTTGCTAAAACTTGGAAGGGGGAATCTATAAATACCCAAAGGCATAGGAATTGTGTGAGCTAAAATCCTTATAGGTTCTCACTAAGGATTCCATAATAAGATCCCATAATTAATTAACCAAATCAAGATTTCAATTTTAAATAAACAAGTATGGAATTTCAAAATCATAATTAAAACAAATCATTATTTATATTTCAAATGATGGAAAATATTTCTAAACAATTTATAAAAAAATTTATATAAATTCACAAGGCATGTGTAAAATAGTTTACAAACAATGACACATATATATATATATATAAATAAAAATAGTCACAAAGGAGGAACACAATCATCTTCCAAGAGGTATGATATTTATAGGTTATGGTATCCTCAAACACTCATATTATGATAATAGAAATGTGAAAACATGTTTCTCTAACACTATATAAAGAATAATAACCAACATCCCACTTGGGATAAGATCTTCTAATAAGTTTATGTTAGAGTTGTAAAGCACCTATTCATTTATAGGGAATTCTCATCCTAGCATGTTTGTTCCTAATAACTCACTAATGACCTGGGATTGAATATTATCAAACAAAAATCAATAATGGAAAATTTATTTCAAAACTGTTCAAAAAACCGCTAAACCCATTTTCCATTTTAATATGCCAATTTAAATTTAAAAACCAAAATGGGGTTTTAATCAAATCATGCATTTTTATAGGATAAAACCAATTAGTTATTATCAAAATAATTTTATCAATTTTTATAAAATAAAAATTTGAAAAAAATTTCATAAATCAATTTCACAATTTAAATCCCACAATTTAATTTTCACAATTTCACATCAAATACAAATCAGAACGAAATTATCTGGAATTGGGAGTTTTTCTCCAATTTCATGCCAAATCAAATTCAAATCCCCAATTGACTAGAATTGGGTTTTTAGTAAACCAATTGAAAGAAATTTAATTTAAATCAAGAAATTTAGGGTTAAATCAATTATGAAATCCCAAATGGATCCACCTACCGAAACAAGGAGATCACATCTCACAATGCATATAACAGGGAACTCCAATGAATAACATCAGGAACTATGATCCGAGAATCAAACCTAGATTCAATATTTAAAAAAAATTAGATCCTCCAAAAACATATAGATATAACAAAACCTAAGTAAGGGAAATGAATAGAGCAAGAGAGAAGGAACGAGGAAGGGAAACTTACCCGGAAAGGACCAAATAAATATCGCAAAGCTTTGATCCAACTTGGAGAGGGTTTGGAGGAACCAAAATGTGTCCTTGGGAGCCCTCTTGACCTTGTAAAATGAAATATCCCATGTTAGGGTTGAGAAGGGGTCAAAAATAGGGTTTGTATAATTTTTAATGAATTTTAAGAATAATAAAATCTTGTGAAAATGGTTAGCTAGGCCAAGCCATGTGGTTTTCCAAACCATGCGCCCTAACCATGCACCCCTACCGGTGGGGTAGAAAGGTTCCTCCTTGGTGGGTGCATGGTTTAATAAACCATGTTCCAACCCTAAAAACCCCTATCAGCTGGGTTTTCATGGTTTTCACTAGCAAGGCATAAGATTTTGGAAAACGGTGTGCCAACTATGCACAGTTTAAGAGATCTTCAAAATTTACAAAATTTCACCCGAAGCTCCCCCAAATGAGACCCAAACAAAGTATGATCAAAATAGGGGTTAAGGATTACCCAAAAATAGAAATAAGATGTTAAAACCTCCCCACCATAGAAACTTTTTATCCCCAAAAATAATGTTAAGAATCTTTCATGTCTAAACAATGAGGCCACTACTATCTCATCAGTGCACATCTCTCCCATGTAACTTGGGTATCGAAACTGTGATTCCATTGCATTCAAAAAAAGGTATCATCCTATCATGAAGTAATTTTGTTTCAGAATCATCTATCTTGAATGTATTCTCAGTCATGGATAAATTAGGTTCGCTGTCAAGATCACTCTAGCTCAGAACATGAGGTGGATCATAAAGATACTTTTGGATCTGTGACACATGGATCACATTATGTATTGACATCAACTATGGAGTAATTTATAAATATTAATCTACTTATATACCTACTAAACAACCTAAAAAGGTCCCAAAAAATTAGTAGTAGGTTTCCCTTTCCTTCCAATCCACCAATGACCTAAACGGGGTTAAAATTTCAATAACACATCATCACCAACTGAAAATTCCAATGTCCTACACTGAAAATCATAATAAGGTTTACACCAAATTTTTTTTTCAACATTCTATGAAGATTAAACTGAATATTTTTTGTCATCTATTGAACCAATATTAATCCAACCAAAGAAATTTCATATATCTCTAACCAACACGATAGATATTTACAAGGTTTTCCATATAAGGCCTCAAAAGGAGCCATTTTGATCACGGACTGGTAACTATTGTTATAAGAAAACTCAACCATCCCCAAATAATCATCCTATGATCCACTAATATAAATAAAATGGTCATGAAGAATATCCTCAAGAATCTTTATAGCTCTTTCTGTCTGGCCATTCGATTGCAGATGATATGTCGTGCTCAAATGAACTTGAGATCCTAGTGCCTCCTGAAGGCCTCTCCAAAAGAGAAAAGTAAATCAAGGATCTATATTAGAGACCATAGTATATGGAACTCCATGAAACCAAAAAATATCTCTCATGTATAAATTTTATAGCTCCTCAACTTTGGTTACATCATGAATAGGTATAAAGTGAGTCAACTTTGTCATCTGATTGATCACAACCCATATCAAATTCTTCTTTATCTTGGTATGTAGAAACCCCACAATAAATTCCGTATATATATATCATCCCACTTTCAAGTTTCCACTATAATTTTCTGTAGCAAACCCAAAGCTCAATAGTAATCTACCTTGACCTATTGGTATGTATAACAACAAGATAAAAAGTCAACAATGCCCTGTCTCATACATGGAAACCAGAATCACCACTACATGTCATGAAATATTTATGTGTTTCCCAGGTGCACTAACCACTAAGAATTATAGAAATCACCCATAATATCTTTCCTAACTGATAAAAGTACCACAAAATAGTTCCAAAAACATAGAATACACTCAATGGAGAACGACCATTTAGTAACGGTCTCCCCACCATAAAGGGAGTCTCTAATTCTATGGAACTCATCATAAAACTGCTATTCCTGGTGAATTAACTTGAGAAGAGTGTATTTCAACTAAAAAATGGCCAAGGATACCTCAAACCCTAATTCCTATACTCCAATGTGATATTGGGAAAAAAGATCAATCAAGTTACACTCTCTTGATGATTATTTCATGGATTGGGTCAGAAGTTTCCTACTCAAAGCATCTGCGATAACATTCCCTTTTCCCGGTGTATAGGCGATGTCAAAGTCAAATGATTGTAGGTACTACACCAAATTCCTCTGGAGGAGATTCAAATATTATTGGGAAAAGATATAGCTCTAGATCTCATGGTAAAAATAATTTATTAACCTTTTCTAAAAAAGGTAAATCCACCAACTCATAAGAGTATGCATAACAACTAAAAGTTCAAGGTAATTGGCCAAGTAATTATTATCCTATAGACTCACTTGATGAGAGCCATAAGAAATGACATCATATCCTTACACAATAATATAGCCCAAACCTAAACCTGATGCATCACATAAGACCACATAACCCTGACTAGCCTCTAGAAGAGTCAAAACTGGTGTAGTAGTCAAAAGACATTTCATCTCAATAAAAGAATTATGATACTTCTCATTATAATAAAATATTACTCCCTTCTGAAATAGGTAAGTCATCAGAGAATCCAATATTGGGAATTCCTTTATAAAATGATGATAATACCCAATTAAGTCCAAGAAGATCCAAATATTAGAAATTATTCCTAGTTTCTCCCATGTCATAACAACTTTTACCTTCTTAGGATCAAATGATATACCATGTTACGACACCACTTTTCCCATGACCTTCACTTCCTAAATCCAAAAATTACATTTTGATAGCTTTGCATAAATTTGGTGATTTCTCAACAATTCTAGAACTACTCTCATATGATACACATGATCTCCCTCGAACATAGAGTAAACAATGATGTCATCCACAAAGATTATTATGAAAGTATCAAGATACTTTTGGAAATCATTTTCATTAAATACATAAAGACTACAAGAGAATTTTTTAGACTAAATGACATGATAAGGTACTCATAATGGTCGTACCTTATCTGAAAGGTAGTCTTTTTAATGTAAAATTCTTTTATTCTCAACTGATGATAACTAGATCAAAGATCAATCTTTGAAAACCACTTTTCCCCATTTAACTGGTCAAACAAGTCATCAATCCGTGGAAAAAGATATTTTTTATTTACTATAAATTGATTTATTTTTTGGTAAATAATGCAAAGACAAAGTGATCCATCTGATTTCTTAGAAAATATAACCAATATAACCCATGGTGACACACTCAGACATATAAATCCTTTCTCTAAAATATCTTCCAACTATGACTTCAACTCTTTCATTTCAGCTAGTTCCATGCAGTAATAAGGAATTGATACTGGCTAGGTACATGGAAAAAATTCGATAGAAAAATCTATCTCTCTTAATAATGGAAGACCAGAGAAGTCAGATGGAAAAACATTAGGAAACCCAATAAAAACTAGAGGAATTTCACTACTCAAAATTCCAGATCCAGATCAAAAGTGAACATAGATATTACTTTCCCTAACCCTAGATAATAAGGTCCAGTTCTACTTGACCACAATTCCCTTTCTCCTTAGAAGATATGAAAAACCCCACGAGGTGTAGTAAAGGAGACTCGTCAAAGATAACAATTAATCCAGGCTTTATTGGAAATGAGCTAATACATCATGAGAATGATGTCAATAGATTTTATGTCGAGAACCAGAAAATACCAAGTATGCTCAATATCAGATAGAGAGAAAATAAAAGCGAGGTTAAGAACACCATGATCTCTCTTCATTCCAAGGGGTGTAGTAATATCCATCACATAATATAAAATATACATAGGAAGATTAAGAATACTCATAGTACGGGTTGAAATAAATGAATGAGATGCATCAATATCAAATACAACAGTCACTATATATAAATCTATAGTAATGGTACCTCTCACATTCACTAGACCAGTATCTGCTTCCTCTAGAGACTCTTCCACTATGTGAAGAAGCTTCATTCCATATTGTTATGTCTAGATCCCATTTGATCATGAATCATCTTATTTAACTATAGTTTTAGTAGGTTTTTATGATCCTATGCCACTATGTGGAGTATAATATACTTTTAAGAACTTATAAAGTGACATAAGTGTCAATATGAGCTATATATTTTGGGTGCATAAGTGAAAGCCTGTTTTGAGTGCCTAGGCCTGCCACAATGGTAACAAATAAAAGGACCTTTTGAAAGAACTATAGAAGGTTTATAAAATCCATGATTTTGGGAACCACCATGAGTATCTTCACACTTACTATTCCCTTTATGGGAACTGACAGAACTGCCACTGGGATAAAAAGGAATTCCCACCAACCATGAATTTCCAACCAAGTTCATTTCAAGCGTCAATTCTCCATCCAAAACATCAATATAATAAGTTAGATTCATCAAGAAAACTTAATAATGAATATAAAAGTGAAGTTCCATATCAAACCCTCAAGTATTCATCTTCCTATTCATTACTATATCATGTGCAAACTACAGAAGATCAATAAAGTGATTTTCATATTCTGTTATGGTCCTATCAGCTAGCTCGAGTTTGAAAAACTCCATAGACTTGAAAAACACCATTAACTCGGGATAGGACTGTTTAGAGAAAATAACTTTAAATTATTTCCACTGTAATCCCTCTTGCTTCTTCCTCATCACCATCATGCCTTACCATCTCCTGCTAGGTCCCTCTAGCTTGAAGGTGGTATATTTCACCTTGATTTCATTGGCCATTTCCAAGAGCTCAAATAGAAGCTCGATATATCTCAACAAATCCTCAACTATTTGAGGATAATTAGAGCCTTGAAACACTAGTAGTTTTGTAAAAGGAACTCCTGAGCATGATTTCACAAAACATCCCTTTGAGGTTCCACAACTGGAGCCTAAATAGGAATGAGTGCATGTGCCTGTCCTAGAGCTTGGATATCATGAATAATAACCTCAACTAGATTCTAGTCTGTGAGAGGATTTGATTGTTGGGGTTCATCAAAATATTCCTCCTTGATCCGATTCACATGTCTTCTTAGAGTCATGATGCTACAAAACATTAATAGTAAATATTTAAGACATTAGATTAACGCTCAATTGAGAAACAAGGGAAATTAATCCCATCAGATAGACAAACAAGATTTGGATTTCAATCCACCCAAATCAAAAGTAGGAAAATACTAGAACTAATCCTTAGGATGTCTTTCCAAAACAACCCCTAGTGACTTAAAGATCATTATAGTGAGAGCTATCCAGACACTCAATCAAAACTACCACCTAAGTCCTGACGAGTTTACACAATTTCATTCTGACATCAAGGAAAGATTCTTAACATACACCTTTTATACTACTTTTTCATGAACCATCCCAAATACCCTAGTACCTTGATAACTATTCCAGTCCTAATATAGCTCAAAGGGTGTTCTAAATCCCCATGGGTTGGTGAAAAGAACATAACATCAAACAATATGAAAGTTGGAATGAATTTTCTACAAAAACAAAAGAGGAAAGATATACAAGTCAGTGTGCACAAAATAAAACTCTATATAGAGAACTATACCAGAATTAAAATAGGTATAAAACACAAATAACATCCATAAAGTACCAGATACTGAAAGGAAAACAACCCAAGTCCCAATGAACACAACAGATAAATGCCCAAAGATCAATAACAATTACCTCCTCTAAGCAGTGCTTTACCATTATCCAAAACTGATAGGAGGAAATCTAAAAATTTCTAAATTCATAGGTTAGTTGTGAGATAAAATCCTATTAGGGTCTCAAAAAGGAGTCCATAATGAGAT
Source organism: Viscum album (assembly GCA_963277665.1). Taxonomy (NCBI): domain Eukaryota; kingdom Viridiplantae; phylum Streptophyta; class Magnoliopsida; order Santalales; family Viscaceae; genus Viscum; species Viscum album. Next base: position 2,056,742,469 of record OY728156.1, on the reverse strand, counting down.
TCCATAACTAATTAACCAAATAAATTATTAAATTTTAAATAAGTGGCATGGAATTTAAAATTAATATTTTTTAAAAAATTTCTTTACATTTCAAATGATGGAAAATATTTCTAAACAACGGATTAATAAACATTTAACATAAAATAGTTTATATAAATTCATAAGGCATGTGTAGAATATTTTACTAACAATGGACTATATATATCAAAATAATCACAGAGGAACAACATGGTAATTATATAATAGGTATGATAGTTCCATATTACGGGATCATCACACACTCATATGATTATAATGATAATGTGCACACATGTCTCTCAAGCACTGGCCAAAGAAGACTAACCAACATCCAACTATGGATAAGATCCCCCAATAAATTTATGCTAGAGTTATAACGAATCAATCCATTTCCAAGGAATTACCATCCTAGAATTTTTTACCTAATAACTCACTAACTTCATATGATTTTATGTTCCCAAACAACATTCAATAATGGTAAATTTATTTCAAAAACTGTTCAAAATACAATTAATCACATTTTCCCGTTTTAATATTACAATTTTTATTTAAAAACTAAAATAGGGTTTTAATCAAATCACGCCTTTTTTACATGATAAAACCAATGGATTCTTTCTAAATAATTTAGTCCATTTTCCCTAAATATAAATTTTTAATCAATTTACCAAATCGGTTTCACAATTTAAATCCCATAATTTAGTTTCTACAATTCCCATCAAATACAATTCACACCCCCATTCATTAGAATTGCCCCCGCCAATTTCATCCCAATTAAAATTCAAATCCCCAATTCACTACCATTGGGTTTCTTATAAACCAATTGAAATTAATTTAATTTAAATCAAGAAATTTAGGGGTTAAATCAAATGGAAAATCTAAAATGGAACCACCTACCAAAACAAGGAGATCACGTCTCACAACGCCTGTAATGAGGAACTCCAACAAAGAACGTCAGAAATGATGATCTGAAAATAAAACATAGATTCAAGATCTAAAATAACATAGATTAGGTCCTCTAACAACACATATATCTAACAAACTCGAAGGAAGATAGACGAAGAGAGTGGGAGAGAAGGAACAAGGATGAAAAATATACTGAGAAAGAATCGAACGAAGATCACCTATATTTGATCCACCTTATAGAGGATTTAAAGGAGTCAAAATGGGTCCTTAGAAGCAATATAAACCTTGGAAAACAAAATATCCTAATTTAGGGTTGATCGAGGGTCAAAAATATGTTTTAGGTAATTTTTAATGAATTTTGGAATAATAAAACCCCTCACGAACGATTAGTTGGGAAAGGCCACACAATTTTCCAAATCATGTTCCATAACTGTGCACCCCTTTTGGCGGGGTTTAATGGTTTCTCCTTGGTAGACACATGATTTTAAATACAATGTTCTAACCCTGAAAATCCCCACTTCTTATGTGTTAACAATTTTCACTAGTAGGGTTAATCTTTTGGGAAAATTGTGCACCAACCATGCACAACTTAAGAGCCCTCCAAAATTTCCAAAATTTCTCTTGAAGAACCCCTAAACGAGATCCAACCAAAAAATGATCAATACATGTGTTAAGGTTTACCTAAAGATAGTAACCTGAAGTTAAATGATTAAAATTTTAAATATTATAAAATGATTATTTTTTATTCACAATTTTTGAACTCTCATTTCAAGTTTTCTCTTTCAAGAGATTTTTAATTAAATGTTATAAGAGCTATAAGGGGTTTTCTTGACTCAAAAACTTTTCTTGAGTAATAATGATTCCTTTTAGTCTATGTATTTATAAAAATGGGTTTTTATATTATCTTATGATATTATAATTTATTTTCTTATTATTTTCTAGGGAAAAACATTGTTAGATCCATTTTTTTATTAAACATGATGATGTTAAGGATAATTACCATTCTCTCTAATTAATCTATTTCAATTATATATCCATGTTTAATATTCTTTCTAATATTATAATTTAATATTTTGAAATCCAAATATGTTTTATTTCTATTAATATTCAAATTTATCTTTACATCTTTTCAAATTAAATATTTATCACTCTATTTATGATGTTTTTTTTAATAAATGTATTTTCGAAATATTAAAAAGGATTTCCATTTCAAGTTATTATTTTTATCTTCCAATATACATTTCCTATGTAAAATATTTATGTTTTTAAGGATCCATTATTTTTATTTATTTTAATGTGGTGTTTAATATTTTTTCATGTTACCTTATTGGAAATATTTTTTGAAAGTGATGCATAGTTTTTTATTTTTATAAAAATGTTAAGGAATATTTACTAAAAAGATATTTTTCACGGTTTCACTTCCATTTTCCTCTTTAAAATATATTACTCCTATGTGGTTTTTTTGTAAATAACTATATAAATGCATTTATGAAATAGTACTTTTGAGATATTTAATTTTTTCATCAATCGATCTAATCCCTAAAGTTAGTTTATGCGATACTATTTGGAAAAGATTTGAAACCCAATTTCTTTCCATGAGTTATTTATGATATTATGAATGATTGATTTCATGTGCAACACATATTTATGGGTCATTGATGATTGGGTTCTTATAATACCCTTTAATTCATTGGTTAATGTTTTATACCTCTTGATATAAAGATGTTAAGAATTAACACAATTTGGATTATAGATATTTATAAGATCGAGTGTGGACATGATGAAAATTACATACATTCATAAGATTGAGCTTAGAAATGATCCAAATTAGTTATATTCACATGATTGAGCATGAAAATGGTGAAAATTATATACTTTCACAACATTGAGTGTGGAAATGATACAAATTATCTATATTCACTAGATTGAGTGTGAACATGATGCAGATTAACTACATTCACAAGATTGAGCATAAACACAATGTAGATTATCTACATTCACATGATTGAGTGTGAAAATGATATATATTAGCTATATTATCAAGTTTTAGTTTCAAAATGATCCATATTACCTATTTTAACAATATTGAGTGTGAACATGATGAGGACTAGCTACATTCACAATATTGAGCGTGGACATGATGTAGATTAGCTACATTCATGGGACTGAGTGTTAAATCCATGCAGTTAACTATGTTCACAATGTCAATATTTCCTATTCTTATTCATATTCCATAATTATATGTTATGTTATTATGTTATGATCCATGGATTATTATTATTAACTCATGTTTTTTCACACTTATTCCATGGTATATGTTTGTTCATTTTTGATTACATTCCTTTTATCATGACTTATGGAAATCTCTTATTGTTCCATGTTCTTTTTAATAAGATATTTCTCACCTACTCAGGTTTTCTAATATACTTATGATCTAACCCTTGATGAAATTTTGATATGTTTTACCTTATGGAGTGTTTGAGCTCACCCTTTTCTTATGTTCCCCTTCCAAGGTTATGAAGATGAGTATAACCTATGAGAAGTTTAGAAGGGGGTCTATTGTGGTTCATTTATAGAGAAAGTTTCATAAGTATCTTAAAATAAGTTACTTATTTTATTGATCCTCAAAGACACTAAACCTTAAATTCTTGGTATTTTGTGTATATTTTTAGATTCAATGTTTAAAATATTGAAATATATGTAAGTTTAGTATTAGATATATCAATTGGTATCAAATCCAGTTGAAAATGTTTATATTTTTAGCAGTGGACCATGGAATATAGGTCTGGGGCACCAAAATTTTATAGTCAAACTATCCTATATATTTTAAACTAATATTAAAAATTATTAATTAGAACTAGTTTTTAATAAAGGGTTATATGTGGATATAGTCATTAAATTAGCTTAGATGTTTTTGATTTTTAACTGAAAATTATTTTTAAAAAATATAGAGTAGAAAATTTATAATATATAGTACACCTTTAAATGAGTAAATAATAGTCATTATAAATTAATAAATAATCAACTATAAAAGGTTATTAAGCCAAATATTTGTTAATGTTATGTAATTTTTATAAAGACATATTCCTTGGGTTGTTATAATGATTTATTTAAATAAGAAAACTTTTTTAATAATATATTATGAGTAGCAGGTCATTTGGCATGTTACTATTATGCCAGATAAATATCAGGGAGGTTCTTTTATTTATGAATATATTGGTGTATATTTAATTTTTTTGATGTATATTTTGAATTACTACATTTATATAAATATTTGGGTTTATTTCTTCTGTTTTTGTTTATATTAGGGATTTTCTATCTTAATCTGTTTTTTACTATAGTAAATCATGGATGTTAAAACTTTTTCACCACCACTAAATAATGTCAATATTTTATAGTAGTTCACACTATTTTTAATTGATGATATAAAATAAAAATCAAGTAACCAATACTAAATATATTAGAACCACTTTGAAATATGAATTTTGAAATATTTTCATAAAACCTTTATAAAAAAATCACCATGAAATTTCTCTCAACACCATATTTAGTGGAAGTTTAATCAAACCATCATAAAATAATTTAGCATTAGTTCAAAGCTATAATAAACCCAAAAAACCACTTATAGTTTCTCATTTTTCTATAGTGTTAAGTTGGTATATAAAATTTTCTTGATAATATTCCATGAATGATATAGCAAGGTTACACTAAATTATTATTAGTCAAACAATGAAATGAAATTTGCAATTCCTACACTTAGAAACAAAATTCCATTGTGGTGTTTAAGGATGAATGAGATAAAGAGACTTCCATAACCTCAAATATGATTAGTAGATTTATAGCTCAAATATTCACCACCCTGATCTAATTATAGAATCATATTTCTTTTCACTAGTTGATTTTAAACTTTATTTTTGAATTATTTAATTTTTTAGAGGTTTCAATCTTGTGTCTCATAAGAGAAGCATAACTATAGTGACTGAAGTCATCGGTAAAGGTTACAAAGTGCCTATACCCACAACTTTATTTTTTAACTCATTGTTTTAGGTATATTTATATATATTTGTAACAATAGTCTACTACACCTATCACCTTTTCCAATAAAAGGTGATTTAGTCATATTTCATAATAAAAAATATTCACATTCATCAAATGATAAATAATAAAATAACTTGAACAATTCATATTCATGGAGTCTTTGGATGTGTTTCTCATTGATATACCTAAGAAATCATTGTTAAAGATAAATAGTGTTCGAATCAACTACCTTGAATATCTTATATTGAATGTTATAGACTAGGTTACTCACGTTTATAATGAATAAACTATTTATTATATTTCTAATGAAATAAATATTTTCATTCATGTATATAGTAAAACACTTATTAATAACCATGATCAATAATATGTTCTTATCCAAAGAAGATATAGAAATAAAATTTCTATTTACAATTAAACATAGTAATAATTTTGCGATTATATAATCAATCCACTAGGTATATGTAAATCAAAAGTTCTTACCCCTAATGTAGTAAATCTTTACCTATTACTATAATGTAGATATAATTATCCTTTCATCTATTGTCTCATATTTCCGAACCTATGTATATCAGTAAAAATGGGTGGTACAAACCCAATATGTAATACACATGAGTTGGAATTAGAGAAATCAAATTCTATAATTTTATATCCTTATGCTCAAAATACTTCTTCTTTAATAAAACTTTTAGAACTTATATACCAATATATTTAATATAGGTCCAACCTCTAACAAATATAAATATTTATTTCTTGTATTAAGCTATAATCTATTTTAATATATATTTATTAGGTGAGTATTATATCCTATATAAATTTAATTAGAACTTTTTTTGAACCTAATACCACTAAAATGGTAACCCCATGCATCATATCACTTAGCGGTCCAAGATCCATGTTTCACTATTTATTGATTCACTTTAGTGTTTCTCTCAAGATTTAGATATTTAGGTAGACCATCATGTCAATAATATCACATATGACTCTTATATGTTAGTTGGATAAACTTTTCCCAATTTTTTATATGAATTATCTTAACTCTATTCCTGTTGAAACTTAATCATATCAATGTCACCCATCTAATTATAAATTATTTCTTACAATAAAATATGAGAATCTAATCTTATTAGGGTAACCCATACCTGACATATATTACACAAGATAATCCATAGGCACCTAACTTTAACATGACCAACCCATTTGTATGACCGGGGTCATGAAATGTGTAACTTTAGAAGGAATTTAATTATTATTATTTTCAAGGGTTTTCTTAGTCTCACCATTTTTATATTATTATTATTCATATCATTATATACCATGTAATCTTTTCACTTCATGAAACCTTTATATGTATGAATTCTTCTAATAATTTAGTTTTTTATCATATGACTTCAACCAAATTAATGTATTCTAAAAAAATTAATGTACAACACTTCATATAAATATTTTTTCTACTTAACCAATAATAAAATATAATCATATCTACACATATTCAAATAAATATCACATATATGATACACTAAACACATTCATGTAAATGTTTAGAATCATAAAAAACCAAATCTACCCAAGAGAAAGTATTGTGTGAGAGGTATCCAACACTTTTATTTTCTAAAATATAGCCATGCTCTCATAATAGCGAGAATTACAACCCAAAGTCTCACTCTATATAATAATACTCGAAAGATACCATAATTTAAATATAATTATAAGACATAATATATATCAACCAAAATCAATATTTTTTTATAAATTTATACCTAAATAATAAATCATATAATTTGTTGAAGGAAACTAAATCTTATGTCATAAATATCATGTAAATCATTATATAAATGATATGAAAATTATAAGAAACAATTTAAACTAAAGAACACTAACATTGATAATATAAAAAAAATTATATTCCTAAATATAAAATGAGGATTTATATATATAAACAAATATTTCAAATATCTATCATGACAAAAACTTTATAAAATAGGAATTCTATTTAAAAAAATTTGATATAGTATAAAGTCATGTGGATTCAAGTGAGTCCTTTAGACCCACATCGATAAAGGTTTTCAAGAGTTATTTTTTTAATATTTTAAAAAACCAGGATAATAACCACACTATGGTCCCCCTACACAATATATTTAAGGGTAAGAATTACTGAAATATTACACCTTCAACCATGCCATGGTTTCTATGTGTAATCCATTTTAGGCAGTAGTATGTCCATAGGTCATATATTAAACCATGTCTTGAAAAACTTTTCTAAATAATGATTCTATATGTGGAAATATAATTTCTATAAGACACAACAGTTTTTTTGGAAAAAGTCACAATGTAGGAAACATTATTTTATGATGATCTAATTTTTTCTCAAATAAGTCATTACATTTTTCAAAAACCATGCTATTTTTCAGAAAATTTACATCAAACATGATGTGGTTATATAAACCATTATCATGGTTTAAAAAAATAAAAACTAATTTACATTTAACAATATTTTTCTTACGTGATATTTATTTATAATCACTATAATACCATTTAAGGGATTTTTAGGACATATCTATACCCAAATATAATTGAAGAAAGATTGAAATTTCAACTATATGATCAACTGGGAGAGGAAAAATAAAATTAAATTAAAAATATAAAAAAATAATATCTCACTATCCATGTCAAATATTTTGAAATAGAGATCTTGATAGAGATCCCATAACATCAATAAAATGAATCCAACATCTAAAGGTATACACTGGCTAAAATAGAATCATTGAATGCCTCAGTAGGACATGTTCACCTTGAAATGGAATTAATGAACCAAAAATATGGTTAATAAAGATAATAGAATGTGATATTGATTTTTATTATATCAGAGTAATCTCATATGTTTAAAATTTTTTTCTATAAAATCCATTAAATGAAACTATTTCATTTAATGAGTGATCTACTTGAATTCCATCAGTTTCATACGTTATGAAAAGGCCAACACATTAGTTCCTCAACTATAACAATTAGAATGATTCCTTCTTTATTTTAGTGATTATTAAACTTATTTAAACCTAAATTAAAAAAATAAACATCATCACATGAATTTTCATAAGCCAAAAATATGATAATAACTATAATAGAATCAATTTAATGATATCACATGTTATTAATAATGAACATCATGACATAAAATAAGGAACCACACCATAACACAAACCACAACATAGTGACTTTCACCATGTGATTTTCAATGATTTTATAAATATATCCATCAGAAGGAACTATTTATATCTTATGTGAGGGTATGGTGTATCACATGATGTTCTATAGCGAGTTCAATGAGATTCCTTATATCATCCCAAGTCATAATATTTTTTGGATACCATAGGTCATGGATGATTTAGCTGTGAAATTGAAATTCGTTTTTTATACAAAAAGTAATTTGAACAAGTTAATATAAAGTATTTATAAATGTTACATGAATATGAGACAATGATTAGGTATATAAAATTATGTTAACCTTTATAAATATTTTTTAGGAGGTGGTTTTGAATAAGGATAAATAGTCCCTCTTAAATTGGAAATGAATACCAAGGGTGAGAGAAATTTTGTGATATTTTCCCTTTAATAGGGAGAAGTTAGTATGATAAATATAATATAAACACCAAAAATGTTTAGAGATACACACGGAGTGATCCTATTAACCTATCATATATTCAATAAATAAAAAGTAAAAATATGGTTGTAATAACCTAATTGAAAATCCTAACTAGACTCGAGTCAATTTAGAGTGTAACTTGAGACTTATATGTGACCCCTTGATCACTAAAGACTAGAAATAAATATTTATGGAAATAAAAAATATCATTAGGGGATGATTTTTTTGTCAATATTTATCTCTCCCTTAATACTTATATTTTAAATAAAATCTTACATGATTCTACAGTAACTCTGACATACCAACCACCTATAATAAATAAATAAAGTTGACCATAATAGATTCATAATATTATAGTACTATATGATTCTTTTCATACATTACAAAACATAAAACATAAATAGGTATGAAAAAAATAAAAATATAATGCATAATTTGTATAAAACCTAAGAAAGAAAAGTTAATGTGACTATAAAATAACTAACCAGTAATAAGGATCACTTAAAAACTTGTCTAAGTGTTCTTAATGAATTAAAACTAGTCATTGAAAATACCTACCACCTTTGTTGTCTCACCAATGTGCCTATATTTCATCACTGGTGAACAAGTATTTGTTTTCTTTACTTATATCATGGTGAAAAAAATCAGCACACACACACACACACTAGATTATGTGTGTAGGGGGTTTATAATGTAACTCACTAGGATATCCTTGATGAATTCCCACACACCATATATATGTGATATCCAAGTAACCTAATATGGGTTTTATTAAAAATTTCCAACCAATTCAATTGAAATTAACCATATAAAAACATATCAATAAAAAATATAAAAATATTCACATGAAACCACTAACCAAACATATCATAATTATCTCCATTTTAAAGGAATCAATTAATATACCAATTTTTGTTTAAAATAAATAACGGAATAAATAATCTGTATGAATAAAATTTGAACATATTGGGGAACTCTAGTCATGAGTGGACTATTACCCATACCATGAATTGTCACCTAGTAATACAACCTAATCAATCTCTCCCCCCTCCCAAGGAGGGGCCCACCACACTAAAGTGTATATACTTTATTGTGATTATAATCTCAAATGAAATTATACATCATAATATAAAAACCATTTCATCAATACAAAAAATAATAATCCCCCATGAAAACCACTCTTCTATAAATATTTATTTTTTTTGAAAAAACACACATGGAAAACACACTTAAAATTAAGATTTATCAAAAAATTACACACATGTAAATTCCACCATGATATACTAAAAAAATACATTCACACTAAATCAATGATCAAAATAAAGAAATAAGATTTTATAAATCATTTTAAACAAAATTAAAATATTTATTTAAAAAATTACATTCAAGCTAATAAAAGTTGTTACAAAAACATAATTTATGAGATTCCACCTACCCTAACCACTATACTAGAGTGCAATATATCTCTCTAAACATAGATCTAACCTTTCCACCACAAACAATCCAATCCTAAAAATAAAAGGCACAATTTATCATCAACATTTAACTTAATCCCACCATAACCCTTAGAAATATTGTTCATAATAGAGATAAAATATTTGAACAAAGGAAATAGAGAAAAAACTGTAATGAATTCATGGTTTCCCTTACAAAATATGGAATAAATCACCTAAAAGAGGGTATGAATACTCCAAAAATGTTGAAGAACCTCAAAAAACGCAAAAAAAAACATAAGTGGGGTTCAAAATAAGGAATTTTGGAGTGTTTGGATAAAAACACCAATTTTCATGAAATTTTTTCAGAGATTTATGGTTTTCATAAATAACACATTAAATCGAACATCAATCATGAATTTATCCCTTTTCAAAATTTTATAGAATGCACAATCCCTAAGAAAACTGTGAACTATCTATGAATCACTTTTATGAAAACTTCTATTTCATATTGCATAACCTATAATAGTTTTTAAAACCATGAACATCCTATTTATTAATCATAGAATGTTTTAAAATTCACAATTTTCATCTTGAATGTACACAATGTAACAAACAAATAAACCTCTCTATATGTTATGTCCCTTAAAATGGGGTACACAAACTATTCTAATCATTGTAAATTACATTCTTAGGGAGTTAGTAAGATTCATCATGGTTAAAGTTGTTGAGATACTAATGATGTATAAATGATTTATATCCATTGGTTTTTATTGGATATATATATCTATTTCCAAATCATACATTCCAATGGAATAGATTAAACCCAAATTTTTTTTCATAGTGATCATTGATTATAATTTTTTCATAAATAAAACTTGCAACTAGATCTAGATATACTTGACACTAACTGATAAAATGTGGGGGGTTGAATTTGCGCATATGTTACTTAGAAACATAGAATAAATTATTGATTGTATTATACCAAAGAGGTAAATCCAACTAGTATCCTACTTTCCTGACACGTTCAATGATTTTTAATGGTCCCATATGTCATGGTGATAATTTTACTTTCTTACCAAGATTTCAGTATCCTAAGTGATGTAATACCCAAATGAATACATGACCGCTTACTGTGGATTCCAAATATCATAAGGGAAGTTAAATAGAGGATATTTTTTTTTAATTTTTAAGGTGTTTATTGTTTTCATTATTATTTGAATCTTCTTCTTGAATCTATTATAGGAGACTCATTACAACTAAATAGGTTTTGCCTATTTTTTCATAATAGATAAAAGATAGAGAAGGTTACCACTAGAGTGTTTTATTAGGTGACTTGTGTATCATTTCTTGGTAATTATTGTTGAAACAAAACTCTACCAATTATATATAATCTTTACATGAGCCAAAAAAATCCATGAAATAGGTTCTTAATATTTTTTTTGATCCTACATAGTGTGCTTAGTATATATATCCTTTTTAGGATGAAAGATGGTACCAAACATTAATTGTGTACCCAATTTCTGTTATAGAGCCTTTAAAAATATATAAGTGAGCTAGAGATCTCTGTGAGAAATAATTGATTTAAGAACATCATGTAGCTTAACTAATTTATGAAAATATAGATTTATCAAATCTTCCATCGAATGAGCCTCTAAAACTATTATAAAATTCATCAATTTGGTGATTTTGTACACAATAACTATAATAGTTTCACGTTTATAAGTGTTATTTGGTAATTTAGAAATTAATTCTATCTAAATTTCATACCATTTAAAAAATATAATGGGATAAATTTGTAAAATTCTCACAAAAAATCAGTGCTTAGTCTTTACCTGTGAATAGATAAGGCATCCCATGATATAACAGGCGACCTCTTTCTTCATCCCTATTCACTAAAACCATTAATTTATTTTTTATATATTTTTGGTAATTTCAGGGTATAAAATATAATTAAAATGATTAAAATACTTCAAGATATGCACACAAAAAGTGGAAAGAACAATCAGGTGGTTCTGAATGTATAACATCATATCAAGTGATTTACACCATATATTTGTGGTCTCAGAATATCTTAGGGATTCCCTCATGGAATCACATTACATATAAAATAAATTAGCTTCCCAAACATGATACACCAAGGTAGATATGGATACAATATTTGTAAAAACAACCTGTTTGGCATGTTCGGTGACATCAAAATTATTTTTCATGAGCGTAGTCATAAATTACCACTAATACTTAGATTCACGTCCCCCCTATATATTAAATTTTTAGATTAAATAATATACTACCATATTATCATTACCTAATATATATTTTAGCTCAAGGTTAAAGGTTTGAATAAACCCTAATTATCAACATTGTAAAAAAATTTGATCACACTAAAATAATATATTCTTCAGGCTCTTTTGAAATATATATACAATAAATTTATCTCAAAATATATAGTGATTAATTATTTTTAATACATATACCACCCTTTTTAGCTTGAGGTTATTCATAGGGGAATTATTTTCCTCAATTATTGGAAATCATTATTATAGAGTCCTTGGATTTTTATACATATATATTATATATTTTCAGATGAATATTCATTATATTACAAAAACACACACACACGAGGATCATAAAGGTATAATTATTTTAGAGACTAGGTACAAAATATTCTAATTTGGTGAAATATCTTCAATATCTCCTATAAAGATATTCTCCTTTAGTACTCTTCACAAGCATACCCTACTTAAAACCATTATTTATAACCTGGGTAAATGAAACATAAGAAAGGGTGAACTCAGATGCCCAATAAGGGTAAACAAGGGTGGTACATAAGCATAACATGAGCATAAGGGTATGTTAACATGAGAATAAAATTTGAAAACCATACCCTATGTATTGAAGATCATAATCTTGTTTCATGACATAAATATTGGTAGTTCATAAGATATGAAACCCATGAAATCAAATAACATGAGCCATGAGATCATAAAATTGGCATAATAAATAGAATTATGGCATACACATATGTCACAATCCATCTCCCAGGGCCTGTGCTGTGACAACCCCAAGCCCACCTTCCATAGGCCAGGGGTTAGAAACTAGCACTGGGAAGGCATATACTTAAAATGGGAAGGCATTTCCTTTAAACCTTCAAACACACAGACCATGAACACAATAAAAACAAGCCATGTAGTATAACCGCTGAAAGTAAAAATGTGAACTAAAACAAAATGATCCAGAATAAAAACCCAACTAAAAGAAAAGTACAGGATGTCTTAGGCCAAGGATACTACCTGAAGGGTAGGTACAACTCATCATTGTGGCTCTCCATGTCAACTGGTCACCTCCATACACCATATGGTCCTGACTCACTAACCTCAGTCAAAACTGTCCATCATCTACACAAGACACAACAAGGTGCGGGAGAAGCCTCTGTAGGGGTGAGTATAACAATATCCAGTACGGACCCTGAGACCCCCGAATGTCTCCAAAAATTCCACAAAGGAAAAATCACAATACATGATCCCAATAACAAATCACAAGTAAAGACTCAGTTCAAACCAGGTATACAACTTAAAGAACATGAATAAAGATGATTAGTCTTAAAGCTAGATCATCTTATCCTGTCGAGAGGATTTTTCTACTAGACCTCACAAGGTCACTAGGTGCTGATCCACAGAGGATCTCTAGGTGCTAACCCATGAAGGATCACTAGGTGCTAACCCATAGAGGACTGCTAGGTGCTTACCCACAGGGGATCACTAGGTGCGGACCCACGGAGGATCGCTTGGAGCTGACCCACAGAGGATCGCTAGGTGCTGAACCACAGAGGATTGCTAGGGGATGACCCATAGAGGATCTCTAGGTACTAACCCACCGAGGATCTCTAGGTGCTGACCCACAGAGGATCACAAGGTGTTGACCCACCGAGGATCGCTATTCTTTCTTCATGTCATAGCCTACCAATGGATTTCCGCACTAAGCAAGCTTGATTTACGGAGGATCTTCTCAATAATCCATCATCTGTATTTCAACCACCACAAAGTCCTGCGTAGAAGTAACCCGAAGGAACGTCTTGTCTTAAGGGTTCCAATGTGATAGACAACACATCCATCAGACACCTGATCTGTAAGTTTTAGGCATTTAGTACCAAGGGCCCGGTTGAATTCAAGTATGATCCAAATTAGACATACTACAAACTTCTTTAAAACCCAAGTGGAGTATCTCAGAATGAATGAATTGTCCCAAGGATTCTATATCTGTAGATGGTTCGTCAAACGAACATCTGGTTTAGGAGATATGCCCCTTTAAGAGAAACTATGCTTAGAAAGGGTTTGGGTCTGGTCCAACCCGGTTGGACCGACCCGACCTAGTCTAATGGGCCAACCTAACCCGATTTGGGTAGACCTAGGTCTAACCCAAATCGGCCTGAATTGGCCTGGCCCGAATCGGATGGACCCAACCTAGACCGGCGAGACCCGACCCGGAATGGTCGAACCCTGTCCGGTCCACCGGTTGGGCGTGGCCCACCAGCGGGGCACAGACCCAGCTCCCCACCGAATGGACAAAAGTCCGTTTGGCCTTCATCCAGTGGTGTGATGCTGGAACCGCCCCTTCAGCAGACCGGTCCTGTGGACCGGTCTAGGGTGGGACCCATAGTCCGGGTCCGCCTCCGCCGCGACATCTCCTTTATGACATGCCACCTGCCTTTAACGCGACCAGTATTGACCGGCCGCCCCTATCCACCGCGGTGCCTGTGAGCGCCACCACCTCCTCGCAGCCGGTGAGAGTCGGCTACCGCCTCCTCTAGTCATCAGTGCTGCTATGCCGACAGAGCTTCCACGAGCCTCTCGTGAAGCTTTGTAGGTCTGTTTTCTTTTCCAGTTGCGCCTGCGGGCCTCCCAGGATGCTACCTTCACTACGTGGCCCTCGTTTCTACATTGATGAGCATTTGACCATTTTTCCATGAAGAATGAATCAAGAAAAACTTTGGCGGAGGGTCCATGACTTGTTTGGATTGGCCCGCGCCCTCAGTGTTAGCATTATAAGATGTGGGTGAACAATAATCATCATAAGATCTAATAGAATCCCAAAAATGAATTCTCGCGACAACCTCCTGAAAAAAATAACATGCCACAGATCAAACTATTAGTCAATTGATCCAATCCCTCCGTATTAATCAAGAATGGAGAGAGGAAATCATTTTAACACATAAAAAATTTTAACCCCTACCTTGAACTCATTGGAAGACGCTACAGATGAGGGAGATGAACTCGCATTCGAAGGTGTTCGTTATCGCCCATAATTGTCTAGTTTAAATCCTCCAACTATAATCAAAGTTCAGTTCTACATTGGTGGAAGACATCATTGGCACTTCGTCATAGGTTCCTCTTGTGAGTCACCAAAACCCAATCCCAATAATTGTTTAAATAGAAGTGAGGGAAACCGCCCACATTGCATTTCATTGATGCGGTTCATTAATGAACTGCAATTAATGTTCCATTAAATCAACGAACATTGTGGTTAAAAAACCCAAGGTTCGTGTCATTAAATTAATTCCATTCAAACCTATCGTTACATCGCGGTCCTGCCATCGTTGGTCAACGATTACAAGGAATGAATAAAACAAATTTGGAGTTATTTTATTAGTTTTTTGTAAAGTCTATAAATAAAATTTTTTTTTCTACCCTTATCAGTAGAAGTTAAGATTCTTCTAATAGAATCCTAATGCTGTGAATTCAATGGTGCCATCGGATTTTTAATCCGATCTCTAGTTCAAAAGATAGAAATTTGTGCCTGCACGTTTACTAAACGTACCATAAAAAAGTTAAAAAATTATTAACAGTCACCCTCAACTCGTGACGGTCGAGGTTAGGCTCCATCAAAGAGAAAAATGCCCTCATGATCTCAATGGTACTCTTGGAGTTCTAATACGAGTTACTGTTTAGGATTTAAAAGATTTAACCATAAAATAATTGTTACATAATTATTTTAATTATGGCCGAAAACTAACTTCCATTATTGGCATGCGCCGGCCAATGTTAGGATCTACCGAAGGAAATAATACCCTCATGAGCTCAGTGGTGGTCCCATATTTTTAATCTATGTCACCATTCATGATTTATAATCATTTGAAAAATAAAATAAAATAAAATAAAATAATTATTTTATTTACAGTTATGCCATTTTTGAGTTTTCTCGCTGGAGGCCTGCTATGACTAAACTTAAGTTGCACCTAGGATAAACTCGCCATCTTAAATGAAATGGTGACTTTAGAATTCTGATATCGGAACCCATTTAGGAGTTATTACACTTTTTTAGGAAATATTCTCACACATGCTATTTAAAACATAACCTTTTTGATGGATCATTCCGAGCACCCCAGACCTCGAAATCATGTACTGTCAATTTTCACAATCTCGTAATAATTCAATATAATTAAAAAATATATACATAATTTCCAGGTCTTTACATTCTCCCCACCTTAGGGATTTACATCCCAGAAATCTAAAATAAAGTAAAATAAAAAAAGTTGGGTATTGAGCATGATTTTGAGCCTCCTGCTCCCATTTACTCTCTTGTAGGTTCCTGTGCTACCAAAAAAATTTCATCCGAGGAATAAACCATCCACAAAGGACCCGTTCCTATCGATCCTCAATATCTACTAGGAACTCTTCAAAAGTTCTTCCATCATTAATGTCCATCTCTCCCTAGTCAATGACATGTGATGGGCCATGCACATGTCTCCTCATCTGCGACACATGGAAAACATTATGCACCTGGTGCATTTGTGGGGGAAGAGCTAGGTGGTATTCCACCTTACCAACTCTGCTTAGAATCTAGAAAGGTTCGATAAATCTCAGAGATATCTTGCCGACCTGGCCAAATATCTGTAATCTTCATTAGGGTGAGACCCGTATGAAGACATGGTCACCCTCCTCGAACTCTAAGGGTCTCTGTCTTTTTTCGGCATAAGACTTATGCCAGCTTTGTGAAGTCTTCATCTGCTCCTGGATGATCTGCACCTTCTCAGTGGTAGCCCGTACCAACTTTAGACCCATGAGTACTAACTCCCTTGGGTCTGTCCAGCATAGAGGTGATATGCATGAACATCTGTACAAGGCCCCAAATGGTGCCATACCATCGGTGGAGTGATATCTATTGTTGTATGAAAACTCTGCCAGTAGTAGGTGGTCCTTCCAACTATGACCAAAATCCAAGACACAAGCACAAAGCATGTCCTCCACCTACGCCCCCTACTTGCAAAGCTCTATGAAATCCCTATGATATAATTATGCTGATATCGATGCCATATTGGGGTGTAGAATGATACAGAAGTACCTCCCTCTATGGGGAGGTAATCCTAGAAACATCTTTTGAAAGGATGTTCCCACACTCCACCACTACTTTTGGGAACTGAAAAGTAAAAACATTCACTGCCATGAGGGTATGGTTGTCCAACTCAAGAATGATCAGCCACACCCTCCTATGAATGAGTTTATCCCGTGCTTCTTCGGTTTTCTTTTTCTCCAACCAAGGAAAACCCCATTCCGATGCTACAGACATACAACATTTTTTTTCCTAAAATAGTCAATCTGAGCATGATCTATGGATGACCAGTCTATACCCAAACTAATGTCATAAGGCCTCGAAGCTACCACCAAGATGTTCCAACCAAAACTCTCACCTCAAGGGTAAGATCACACCATCTTTATAAGTGTGATTATCGAGTCTCCTCCAAGAGGTATCTCCATACATAAGGGTCAAGTAAACGATTTAACTAGAAACTCAAGGTTTTGAACAAGATTCATGACAAGAAGGAATGATTAGTACTTTTTTATATTAATACAGTTTCTAGTAGTATACAAAAATTGTACCTCGAATCATTCATGGAGCCCTTGGGTCACACTCCTTGACCACATGTAGCTACTCCATTCTTCTGTCCTCCAACTCCCTAAGCTTGGTGGGGACCACATTGGGGTGGTGGTTGTAACAAGTATAAATGTATACCACCTTCTACTGCTCTTCTAGATCCTCTTCCACATCTTCTGCCCTGCAGATTCATCTGTCCCTATTACTTCATCTTCTTGAAATATTTTAAACATCCATGTCTCTAAGACTGAAGTCAGTTTACTACTTTTCTACTGATGACATTCATTACCTGCATCTACTCAGCCAAAGATTTTTCAACCACAAAGGTTCTCTCTAGCACCCTAATATAAGTAATAATGCACAGAGGAATAATGATGGCTTATATATCCCTAAACTTATCTCGCTCGTAGGTCCGAGCCATGAAGCAGTAGTTGTATTGTATTCATAGAGTACCTAGAATGGTTGGTACACATCAAAGAATACTCAGCTACCGACATGTCATCCTACCAAAGCTGTAGAAGCTCTTGGAAACACATACCCCATAGCTTCATATAGAAATAGACCCATTATTTGAGAAAGGTTCTCAAGATATATCCATGGAAAAGTCACCTCATCATATGATATAGGTAATCTAAACCCT
This sequence comes from Viscum album, assembly GCA_963277665.1. Classification (NCBI taxonomy): domain Eukaryota; kingdom Viridiplantae; phylum Streptophyta; class Magnoliopsida; order Santalales; family Viscaceae; genus Viscum; species Viscum album. Next base: position 2,056,723,925 of record OY728156.1, on the reverse strand, counting down.
ACCATCGCCCTGCTGAGCCATGTAGAATGCTCAATACCAGGACCTCCATCTGATATAATGGTGCCCTGGCTAGATGGAAACTCGGTCACCACCTCAAGACAGTCCTTATCCACCTGTGAGTTAGGTTCACCTCAAACCTGAGGGGTATTTGTCACTGAAACCTGTGTAACGTACTGAGCCACATGTGTCCTCTACCAGTAGTGCTGGTAGTAAATATTGACCAACGGGTAATGGTATCACCGGGACACTACTCGAAGGTACCATCTTGGGCAACATTCCTTGTGCTGAAGCCTCATAACTATGTGGACCATCCTCATGGTAACACCTTGGAATCCTGGCTAGTTGTTTGTGTACATGTATCTTGAAAGAGTATCAAGATGAAAAACGATCATTAAGTTATACTTGGTGAGCTAACCCAAAAGTGAACAAGAGAAAATAAAAACATTTTCAAAACACATGAAACAAGTGTTTTCATGTACCGAGTTGGAAAACAGAAATCAGGGTCCTGGTATATGGATACATCGGTGGCCACACCAACATTGGACTCCCTGAACTAAAACCTGAACTCAAGACACTTAACACTATTGTTCCATTAAAAACATAGACTCTTAGTTCTTCTAATAGAACCAACCACCTCTGATACCACTTTTTCACAGCCCGTCCCCCAGGGCCCATGCCGTGACTGCCCCAAGCCTGCCTTCCATAGGCTTGGGGTTGGATACTAGCAATGGAAAGCTATATCCGTAAAATGAGAAGGCATTGTCTTTAAACCTGAAAACACACAGACCAAAAAAACAACAAGAACAAACCATGAAGTATAACTGCTGAAAGTAAAAGTGTGAACTAAACCAGAATGGGTTATAATATAAACCCAACTAAAAGAAAAATACAGTATAAAGGAAAAAAACTCCTGATGTTGTCCGCCAAGGATCCTACCTAAAGTGTAGGTACAACTCATCACTATGTCTCTTCACATCAATCAGTCACCTTCGTGCACTGTTTGGTCCTACCTCCCTAACCTCGGTCAAAGCTGTCTGTTGTCTGCATAAGACACAACAAGGTGTGGGTGAATCCCATGTTGGGGTGAGTATAACAATACCCAGTAGGGACCCCGAGAACCCTAAAGGTCTCCAAAAATTCAAAAAAGGAAAAACCAAAAAGCATGATCCCAATAAAAAATAAAAAGTAAAGACTCAACTCAGAACATGTATACAACTTAAAGAACAGGAATAAAGATGATTAGTCTTAAAGCTAGACCATCTTATTATATTGAGAGGATTTTGATTCTAGACTGCACATGGTCGCTAGGTGCTGACCCAAAGAGGATCACTAGGTGATGACCCACAAAGGATTTCTAGGTGCTGACCCATAGAGGATTGCTAGGTGCTGAACAACATGGGATCGCTAGGTGTGGACCCACAGAGGAGTGCTAGGTGTAGAGCCACGAAGGATCACTAGGTGCTAACCCACGGAGGATCCCTAGGTGCTGACCCACAGAGGATCGCTAGGTGCTGACCCATAGAGGATAACTAGGTGCTGACCCACTGAGGATTGCAAGGTGCTGACCCACATAGGATCTCTAGGTGCTGACCCATAGATGATTACTTAGTGCTGACCCATAGAAGATCACTATTCTTTCTTCACGTCATAGCCAACCATTGGATTTGCATACTAAGCATGATTGATTTCCAGAGGATCCAATCCATACGAAAACATCCATATTTAATATTCCAAGATGTCCCACATAGATGTAACCTAAAGGAAAGTCTTATTGTAAGGGTTCCAATGTGATAAATGGCGCATCCATCAGACACCCAGTCTGTAAGTTATATGCATTTTATTGCCGAGGGATCAGTTGGATCTGAGTCAGATCCAACCTAGCCATACTCCAAATTTCTCCAAAACCCAAGTGGAGTATCTCAGAAGGAAGAATTATTCCTAAGGGTTCTAGTGCTATAGAAGGTTCATCAAATGGATGTTTGGTTTATGAGATATGCCCCTTTAAGTGAAACTGGGCCTAGAAAGGGTCCGGGTATAATCCGACCCGACCTGGTCCGCTGGGCCGACCCGACCCAGTCTGGTTCGACTTGGGTTCGAACTGACCCTACCTGAACCAACCCAACCTGAATTGGATGGACCCAGCCTGGACCGGTAGGACCTAAGACGGACCAGCCGAACCCATTCCGGTTCGCCTGCAGGGTGCGACCCGTCGGCGGGGCACAGACCCAGCTCCCCACCGAACAGACAGAAGTCCCTTCGGCCTTCAACCAGTGGTGCCATGCTGGCGTTTACCCTTCAGCTGACTAGTCCCATGGAATGGTCTAGGGGAGGACCCACATTTCTGGTCCGCCTCCGCCATGGCTGGAACCACAACATCTCCTTTACGGCGCACTACGGTGGTGCACCACCTGTCTTCAATGCAGCCGGCGTCGGCCAACCGCCCTTGTCTGCCGTAGTGCCTATTGGCACCACGACCTCCTCGAGACCAATGAGAGACGACTTCCGCCTCCTCTAGTTTCTAGTGCTGTTGTGCCAGCAGAGCTTCAACGGGCCTCCGGTGAAGCTTCCGAGGTCTGTTTTCTTTTCCGACTGAGCCTGTGGGCCTCCCGGGATGCCACCTTCACTGCTTGGCCCTTGGTTCTGCATTGTTGATAATTTGACCATTCACCCATGAATAATGCATCATAAAAAAGATCAACAGAGGGTCCGAGCCTTGTTTGGATTGTCTCGCGCCCTCCGCATTAGCATTATAACATGTGGGTGCCCAATAACCATCATAAGATTCAATAAAACCCCAAAAATGAGTTCCGGCAGAAACCTCTCACAAAAACGAATGTTTCACAGTTCAACCCATTAGTTGATTGATCTGCGCCCTTCGTATTAATCAAGAACAGAGAGAGGAAATCATTTTAATGCATAAACAATTTTAACCCCTACCTCAAACTCATTGGAAGACGCTGCAGATGAGGGAGATGAACCCGCGTTCGAAGGTCTTTGTCGTCGCCCATTGTTGTTTGGTTTGAATCCTCCGACTATCATTAAAGCTCCATTCTACATTGGTGGAAGGTGTTGTTGGTACTTCTACATAGGTTTCTCTCACGAGTCACCAAAACCCATGCCCATGATTTGTTTAAATAGACGAGATGGAAACCACCCATGTTTCATTTCATTAACGCAGTTCATTAATGAACCACAATTAATGTTCCATTAAATCAATGAACGTCATGGTTACGCAACCCAAGTATCATGTCATTAAATGAATTCAATTCAATCATACCATTACCCCATGGTCCCACCACCGTTTCTCAACAGTTACAAAGAATGAATAAAATAAATTTGGAGTTATTTTATTATTTTTTTATAAAGTCTAGAAATTAACTTTTTTTTCTGACCCTTGCCTGTCTAAGTTAAGCTTCTCCTAAGAGAATCCCGATGTTGTGAATTCAACAGTTCCCTAAGATTTTTAATTTGAGATCCATTTCAAAAGATATAAATTCATGCATGCACTTTTACTGAACATACCTTAAAAAAAGTTCAAAAAGTATTAAAGTCACCCTTGACCCACACCAATCAAGGTTAGGCTCCACCTAAGGGGAACACACCCTCATGATCTCAGCGGTAATCTCAGATTTCCAATTTGAGTTACCTTTTAGGAATTAAAGGATTTACCAATAAAATAATTTTTACTTAATTATTTTATTTACGTCCAAAAACTAACTTCCATTATTGGCCCGCGCTGGCCAATGTTTAGATCTACCTAAGGAAAGAATACCCTCATGATCTTAGCGGTGGTCTCAGATTTTTAATCCGACTCACCGTTCATGAGTTATAAAAATTTAAAAAATAAAATAATTTTATTTAATAATTTTATTCACGGTTATACCATTTTGGGTTTTCTCACTGGAGGCCTACACCGACTAAACTTAAGTCGTGCCTAGGGTAAACCTGCCATCCTTAATGCAACGATGCCCTTAGATTTCTGATCCTGACACCATTTAAGAGTTATTCCACTTTTTCAGGAAAACAAATCACACAAACTATTTAAATCTAAACATTTTTTGATGGATCATTATGGGCGCCCCAGGCCTCGGAATCATGTGCCGTCAATTTTCGTAGTCTCATAATAATTCCATATAATTAAAAAAATTATATGGAATTTCCAATTATTTAAAACACAAGAGTAGAAAATAATTTCAATAGTAGTCAAGGCTCACTTCCAATGCTCTCATAGTGTAATGGGTTCGCTCCACAAACCATCATATTAGTCAAGATTAACTTCTAAGACTATTATAGCAGAAAAAGTATCTTATTGAACCGGGTTCACTCCCCATTCTTATCATGTCAATATAATGAGATATAAATCTTTACCCAATTCATTAGAGGGAGATTTAGTGTCACGAACCATCCTCGGGACCCGTTCCATGACTACCCCAAGCCCACCTTCCATAGGACATGGGCTGACAACTAGCACCAAAGGTGTAAATCCCTAAGTTGGGAAGGCATTGCCTTTATAAAAAGTAAACACACACAATCAGAGTACAAAAATGGAACCAAATCACTATGAAATACTGAATACAGAAGAGGTGTTGGAAAGTAAAAGGTGCCGGAAATACAAGCCCAACAGTAAATTACAATTACAACTGAAAGAAAGTACAACTAAAAAAGGGACAAATGACTGAAAATTAAAGACCAGCTCCTGGATCATCCTCTGGGGTTCCTACCTAAAGGGTAGGTATAGATAGACACCTCAGCACTCCACATCCATCAGACACCTCTGTGTACCGACTTGTCGAAAGGTCCACCTCCGGGTACTGTCCAGTCCTGGCTCTCTTGGCCTCCGTCAGCGCTGTCCGTCGTCTGTATCCAACACAACAAGGTGTAGGCATAGCCCGTGCAGGGGTGAGTATAACGATACTCAGTAGGGCCCCCGAGACCCTCAAGGTCTCACAATATCCAACAAGGATAAACCACAAAGTGAAGGATTCAACCGATAACCAATAATTAGGTATATGACGATACATATACCTAAGTTATCTAGTAACCCATCTCAATCATGAAGAAACTCAAAAGTTATTGACTCAGATCAAACCAGGATTTTCATTATCGAAACCTAAACTTCTAGAGAACTCCTCCTTTATCGAGAACAATGGGCCTGTCGCGACACTAAGATTCTTCTCACTAACCTTGGACTACTGAGGTACTCATTCTATTGAGTACTGCGGGTCTGCTGCCAAATACCAGGCGCTCCTCCGTTGTGGGTCTGCTGCCAAATACCAGGCGCTCCCCCAAATAGCCTGGAGAGGTACTCCCCCTGTTGAGTACCACGGGTCTTCCACCAAATACCATGCACTCCTCCTCCATGGGTCTGCTTCCAAGTACCAGGAGCTCCCCACTAGGCTAGTCGAATCACTTCGAATCAAATCGGTCAAGCAATCGTCAGGTTTGTCAGCTACTAGGCCTCCGCACTCTGTCTGCTCATCACTGGAAGGATCCGCTCCACAAGCAACTGGGTAATACTCCAACTGTCATGAAGTTCCATGAATAAGTATCTCAAAGATCCTCCACGTCATATGGGTCTCAACGCAATAGGAATCACGTCAATCAGATGACCGTTCTGTGAGTTATTAACCTTTTAGTCTCAGGGGCCCGGTTTGTTTCATGTATGAACCAACCTGACCATATCTCAACTATACCCCAAACTATAGTGGGGTAATCTCAAAGGGACCATCTATCATCGAGATTTCAAATATCGCTGACGGTTCGTCAAACGGACATCTAGTGCCAAAGATATGGCCAAAGTAAGCAAAGGTTCGGTAGTGGGCCCGAGTCCGATGTGACCTAGTCGGACCAACTCGGCCCAACCCAGTCTGAGGCGACCTGGTCTGGGTCAAATCGGGCAGACTCGATGGGTCTGACCCAACTCGTTGGGCAGGTAAGCCCGCTAAGTTAGGCCCGGTCTGCCAGGCCCGACCCAGCGGACTACGAGGGCGGTTCGAACCAGATGCCGCCACGCTGGCAACTCAGCCCGAAGGTCAGGGACGGTTTTTCCAATGCCGTGAGGGGCACATCTCGAGAGGTCAGACGCCGGGAGGCCAGTGGTAGGCCGCACGGGCCGTGGGTAGGTCAGTGGGACACCGAGCATGCCGAGGGTGCACCGGGCGGGGAGCCAGGGCACCGGGCAGCGCGCTTGGGCGTGGGAAGCGCATCGGGGCGCCGGGAAGGGCGCCAGGAAAGCTGTCGGCCGGGGCTGGGCAGGCCGTTGGGGGCGCCGGGTAGCGTGCCGGGGTTCCAGCGGGGCACCAGCAGAGCTGGGTAGCGCGTGGGATGCGCGTGTAGTGCGCCAGGGCAACGCGCTAGGGCATGGGTAGCGCGCTGGGGCAGTGTGCTAGGGCACGCTGAGTGCGCCAGGTGCCGAGGGGGCGTTGTGGTTCACGGAGGCCATGGGTAGAACGACCTTTGTTCACCATCTTCATTGTTGTCACCTATTCACCATGCCCTCGTCATCGAACAAGGAAAAAGAAGGGGAGGGTCAAACCGTGTTCATACGGCCCGAACCCTCCTCGTTACTGTGATAGAAATTGGCAATTCTTATAACATAACTTTGATTGAAGAAGAATGAGGTTTATACTCATATATAAAATAACACAAATCTCCCTACCTCATTTATCGTTCGGTGATCGTTGATGGATTCACGGTAGGGCGGACGTCGTAGTTGGTGACGTTCTTTGCGGGCGACATCTTCTCCTTTTACGTGGATGAATTTTGTTGGATATGTCGTGGGCGTTCTTCATTGGTGTCACTTCCCTTTCTTACCCCGATTGAAGAAGGAAGAAGATGACGTTCTTTGCATTCTTCACGTTCTTCGCTGGAGAGGGTGAAGTTCTCCTAATCCTCCCAAGGCTCCACCAAAAAGAAAGTTGCCAACCAAAAATAATAGACTCACTATTATTTTAATGGTTAGCAAGAGTTCAAATGGATTCAAAAAGGAGCTAATTAATTAAATGGATTAGCACATTAAATTAATTGGGGGAAGGTGGAGAGGCTCCCCAATTAATTGGGAAAGTTGTCACAAAAATTAATGGAGAGAGGGTTGGCTTCATTAACTCAAGGGAATTTTGGGGGGTTTAGGGGGTTTGTAGCTCGTGTGGGTCCCACCTAATAATATCCTCCCAGGGAGGTTATACTCGTGTGGGCCCCACCTCCATAACCTCCCATGGGAGGTTAGGGTGTGGTGGACCTCACCTCCAACCTCCCCTTAGAGGTTTTAACCACCCAAATAAAATAAAGTTAATACTTTCTTTTATTCAATTTAATTAAAAAACCCCATAAACTATCTTCCAAACACGTCATAACGCAACTACGATGAATGTCTCGTTAAGTAATCATCGACGCTACGAGTTCAAAGGTGCCCTCATATTTCAATTCCGAGAACTGGTTTAAAAGACATAAAATCCCGCTCATACGTTTACTGAACGTACACGAAAAAAACTTCAGAAATTTATTCTGGACACAACGGGCCTCAGAATCAAGCACTGTCAGAAAATACATACTTGTAAAATTCCCATGTATTTAAGAAAAAAAATTCCACGGAAATTCCAGGTCTTTACATTCTATGCACCTCAGGGATTTACGTCCCCGTAAGTTTCAACTCGAACTAAAGGAACAAATGGGGGTACTGAGTATGCATTTGAGTCTCCCGCTCCCATGTGCTCTCATGGAGGTTCTCGTGCTTCCAACAAATGTGAACCAGAGGTATCGATCGTCTATGTAGGACCAACTACTGTCGATCCTCAATATCCACCATAACCTCCATGAAAGTCGCCCCATCATCAATGTCCAACTCCCCATGATCGATGACGTGGGATGGGTCGTGCACATATCTCCTCAGCTGAGATACGTGGAAGATGTCGTGCACCTGGTGCAATTGAGGTGGAAGAGCTATGTGGTAATCCACCTTGCCTACTCTACTAAGGATCTGGAAAGGTCCTATGAACCGTGGAGATAACTTTCTTCCTCGGCCAAATATTTGCAAACCTTGTCAAGGAGAGACCTATAGAAAGACGTGGTCGCCATCCTCGAACTCTAGAGGTCTTCGTCTCCTATCAGAATATGACTTCTATCTATACTGTGCAGTCTTCATTTTCTTCTGGACGATCTGCACCTTCTCCATGGTATCTCATAAAATCTCTGGCCCCACTAGTCCTGACTCCCCTAGGTCTATCCAGCATAGTGGCGATCTGAAAGGCCAACTATACAAGGCCTCAAAAGGTGCCATACCTCTGGTGGAGTGATAACCGTTGATGTAGGAAAACTCCACCAAAGGCAAGTGATCCTCCCAGATATGACCGAAGTCAAGGACACATGCATGGAGCATGTACTCGAGGGTCTAAATAGTCCTCTCGATCTGACCATCTGTCTGAGGATGGAAGGCGGTTCTCAGACGTAGCTACGTCCCGAAAGCCTCCTGCAACCCCTTCCATAATCAAGAAGTAATCCATGTGTCTTAGTCGGAGAAAATATAGGAAGGTACTCCTTGTAAACGCACTATCTCATGCACATAGAGGCGTCCCAAGCTCTCAAATGATCCCTGCTCTCTAATTGGTAGGAAGTGGGCCGACTTGGTGAGTTAGTCAATGATCGTCCATATCGAGTCGTGACTCCTGGATGTACATGGAAGACCCTTCAAGAAGTCCATGGATATCCCATACCACTTCTACTCTAGGACCTCTAAAGGATGAACCAAGCCTACTGGTACCTGGTGCTCTGCCTTCACTTGCTGACAAGTGAGGCACTGTGAGACAAACTCCGCTACTTCCTTCTTCATACCTGGCCACCAATGTTGTCGTCGAAGCTCCTGGTACATCTTCACCACTCCTGGATGTACCGCTAGAGGGGAAGTGTGGAACTCCCTCAACACTTCCTCCTGAAGTGAAATTGGTACCATAGTACGTCCTTTGAAAAGGATGATGTGCTCCCCACCTTCATAGAATCCATTAGGTGCCTGCCCTGTGGATATCTGAGCACGTCGCGTCTCACTGTCAGCGTCTCCATGTTGCGCCTCCCTGAATCACTGAAGAAGTGGAGGAGTGACTACAAGAGACTATAGATAGTTTTCTCCATCCCTATCCACAAAGGATATCTGCAAGGTAGCCAGTTGTTCTGTCACCTCTCCTAGCAGCTGTATACCAGTCCTCCTTCTGAGCACATCTGCAACCATGTTCCCCTTCCCAGGAGTATAGACTATCTCAAAGTCATAGTCCTGGGGGAACTCAAGACATCATCACTGTCTCAAGTTTAGGTCCTTCTGAGAGAAGATATACCTAAGACTCTTTTGATTAGAGTACATGGTAAAACGTTTGCCCATAAAATAGTTCTTCCACATCTTCAAGGTGAAGACCACTGCTATTAACTCCAGGTCATGGGTAGCGTAGTTCTAATTGTGTGGTCTCAGCTGCTAAGAACCATATGTGATCACTTCTCACTCTTGCATCAGGACACACCCAAGTCCGGTCCCTGATGCATCATAGTAAACTACGTACTCTACGACCTCCTCTGGAAGCCTCAAGATGGGGGCACTAGTCAGCCTCTGCCTCAGATCTTGAAAGCTCTGCTGGAATCTCTCCAACCACACGAAGGGTTTCCCCTTCTTCATCAAGGCTGATAGTGGTGCTGCAACTCTAGGGAAGTCTGGAACGAATCTCCGATAGTATCCAGCCAAACCCAGGAAACTCCATACCTCTGTCACACTCCTAGGTGGATCTCAAGCAAGAACTGCCTCAATCTTTTCTGGATCCACTGCAAATCCAGCCTCTGAGATGACATGTCACAATAATTGAACCTCTCAAATACAAAATTGGAACTTCGAGAGTTTACCATTAATCAGGTTATCTCGAAGTGTATCCAGTACTACCTACAAATGGCTGGCATGCTCCTCCTCAGTAGTCGAGTAAATTCGAATGTCGTCGATGAAGACTGCGACAAAGTGATCGAGGTAAGGCTGGAAGATCCTGTTCATGAGGCTCATGAACACTGCTGGGGCATTGGTTACGCCGAAGGGCATAACCAAGAACTCGTAGTGGCCATACCGACACCTGAAGGATGTCTTCTGCACATCCTCATCTCAAACTCTGAGCTGGTGATAGCCTGATCTGAGGTCTATATTCGAGAACCATCGTGATCCCTTTAGCTGATCAAAGAGTTCATCAATCCTCAGAAGTGGGTACTTGTTCTTCACAGTCACCTGGTTAAGGAGATGATAGTTGATACAGATCCTCAAGCTCCCATCCGCCTTCTTGGTGAACAAAATCGGGGTTGCCTAGGGAGAAACACTGGGATAGATGAATCCCTTCCCCTGTAAGTCCTACAAATGTACCCTCAGCTCGTGAAGCTCAGCGAGAGACATCCGATATGATGGAGTAGATATCAGTGCCATCCCGGGGTATAGGTCAATGTAGAAGTCCACCTCTCTACGTGGAGGTAGTCCTGGAACATCATTAGGGAAAACATCTATGTACTGGTCCACCACTACATGATAAGTCGGACTCTCCACATCAACTGCGCCGAGGGTGAGGCAAGAAAACTGGTGAGTGATCAGCTGCACCCTCCTTTGAGTAAGTCCATTCTACGTTGAAAATTTTCCCGATGAAGGTGAACCTGGTCCCATCCATGTAGACACACCGCACTTTGCACCTAATACTGTCAATCTAAGCAAGGACTGTAGATAAACAGTCCATGCCCAAGATGACGTCGTAAGGCCTCGACACTGCTACGAGGAGATCCAAGCCGAATCTCTCACCTCCTAGAGTAAGCTCACACTACCGAAACTAGTGAGTAATTATCGAGTCTGATCTCGTAGGAGTCTCTAGCCATAAGGATCGATCCAACGGCTCCATCGGAATCTCCGAGCTCCAAACGAGGGAAGTGGAAATGAAAGAATGACTGGAACCTATGTCTATAAGAACTACAACTAAGGTGGAATAGACACATATAGTACATCAAATCATCTCTGGAGTGCCATGGTCACATTCCTCAGCTTCCTGAAGCTGAGCTCTCCCCTTTCCACTCGCTCCTTGCAGTCTGGGTGGACCTTCTGGTGGTGGTGGCGGTAGAACCTCGTAACGTTGACCGCCACCAGCTGCTCGACCAGCTCCATAACTACGTCTGCCTGTGTCCTGCAGACTACCTCGATCGAAACACTACCTCTATCTAGGAGGTCCTTCAACTGTCTGAAGATCATTAGAATGGTGGGTCGGACAGTCACAAGCCATGTGGCCAAGCCCGCCGCATGAGTAACACTGTCAGCTCATGGCATGTCTGGATTTGTCTCCACTCCGGGTGCCCCGCACAACTGATCCTGAGTCATGCGGTCGTCCACCTATAGGTCTGGTCCTCTTGGAAATCTATGACAACTGTTTACTGCTAGCTGCAGAAGACTCCATTGCATGTCAACTAGTAGTAGGTCTCGCTGCTGGTGACTGCTCAGCAAGGAAACTCTCTACCAGGAGGGCTCTCTATAACACCTCCTCTTGCGTCGGGATACTGAGGGAGATCATCGAGGATCTGATCTCTCGCCTGAGTCCCTGCTTGAAGGTCCGGGCCCTGAAGAATGGGTCTCGTACCATATATGTGGAGTGGCATAAGAGGTTAGTGAACCTCGCTGAGTACTGATCTACTGTCATGCTTCCCTACTGCAGATGAAGTAGCTCCTGTATCCACACCGCACGAAGGGTGGATAAGACAAACTCTGCCCGGAATAGGATCTCGAATTCTGTTCAGAGTAGCGTCGCCTCGTCGTGGACCTGGAGCATCAGGCTCCACCATCTTCCTGCTGCAACCTGAAGGAGGCTGGCAATAAGGATCCCCATGTAGTCTGCTGGTGTCCCTACTAGCCTAAAGACTCTTTCCACAGCCTCCATCCAATCCTTAGCTACCTGTGGGTCTGCCTCTCCCCAGAACCTGGGTGGCCTATGGTGCTGGAACTCATGCAGCGCGCTCAAGCGGCATGCATCGTCTACTGCTAAGGTTGGTGGCATCGGTGGCCCAACCGGTGGTGGTACTGCTGGTGCCTCCGCTGGTGGATCAACTGGAAAGGGGCCCTGCATTGAGGCCTCATCAATCAGCTTGATGTCAATACATACAACTCTCAGGGCTCTAAATGGTCATCCATGGGGAGGCATCCTGAAAGAAACAGATGCAACATAGTCAAACGATTATACCCGGTGAGCTGACCTGGTTGAGCTGACTTAAAGAAAAACTTTTGAAACACACACGCAATCAGTGTTTTCAATTAGTAAGTCAGAAATCAGTAGTCATGGTCCTGATGTATGGATACTTCAGCTTCCGCACCAACACTAGACTCCTTGAACTGAAAACCACACTCGGTACCCTTAACACTATTTCTTCACAAAAAAGAAATATCAAAGTCCTAAGTTATGTGGTAGAACCAAAACCTCTGATACCAATTTTTCATGACCCATCCTCGGGACCTGTTCCATGACTACCCCAAACCTTCCTTCCATAGGCTAGGGGCTGGCGACTTGCACCAAAGGCGTAAATCCCTAAGTTGGGAAGGAATTTCCTTTATAAAAAGTAAACACACACAATCAGCATACACAAATGGAAGCAAAGCACTAAGAAATACTAAATACAGAAGAGGTGATGGAATGTAAAAGGGGCCGTAAATACAAGCCCAATAGTAAATTACAAGTACAACTGGAAGCAAGTACAACTAAAAAAGGGGAAAATGGATGAAAATTAAAGAGCAGCTCCTGGATCGTCCTCTGGGGTTCCTACCTAAAGGATAGGTATAGATGGACACCTCAGCACTCCACATCCATTAGAATCCTCTGTGTAATGACTCGTCAAAAGGTCCACCTCTGGGAACCGTCTAGTCCTAGAGCTCTTGTCTTTCGTCAGTGCTGTCCATCGTCTATATCCAACACAACGAGGTGCAGGCATAACCCGTGCATGGGTGAGTATAAAGATACTCAGTAGGGACCCCGAGACCCTCAAGGCCTCACAATATCCAACAAGGATAAACAACAAAGTAAAAGATTCAATGGATAACCCATACTTAGGTATATGCCCATACATATACCTAAGTTATCTAATAACCCATCTCAATCATGAGGAAACACAAAAGTCATTGACTCAGCTCAAACAAGGATTTTCATTATCGAAACCATGACTGATGGAGAACTCCTCCTCTGTCGAGAATAGTGGGCCTGTCACGACACCAAGGTGCTTCACATTAACCTTGTACTGCTGAGGTACTCCTCCTGTAAAGTACCGTGTGTCTGCCACCAAATACCAGGTGCTCCTCCACTGTGGGTCTACCGAAAAATACCAGGCACTACCGCTAATAACATGTAGAGGTACTCCTCCTGTCGAGTACTGCGGGTCTGCCGCCAAATACCCGGTGTTTCTCCTCCATGGGTCTTCCGCAAAGTACTAGGCGCTCACCACTGGTCTAGTCAAATCACTATGAGTCAAATCGGTTAAGAAGTCATCAGGTCTGTCAGCTACTAGGTCTATGCACTCTGTATGCTCATCGCTGGAAGGATCCACTCCATGAGCTACTGGGAAATACTCCAACTGTCAAAAAGTTCCATGAAGAAGTATCTCAAAGGTCCGCCACATCATAGGGGTCTCAACACAATAGGCGGCGTGTCAATCAGATGCCCGGTCTGTGAGTTATTAACCTTTTAGTCACGGGGGCTCGGTTGGTTTCGTGTACGAACCAACCTGACCATATCTCAACTATACCCCAAACTCCAGTGGGGTATTCTCAAAGGAACCGTCTCTCACCGATATTACTAGCACTGCTGATGGGTCGTCAAACGGACGTCCGATTCCAAAGATATGGCCAAAGTAATTAAAGGTATGGCTAAATTAAGTACATGTGATAAACCAGATTTGTACTTCCTTAGAAGAGATGCATGGAACACATATTCATCCTGAGAGAGTTTTTATGGATGTTACAATCAATGGGATACCATCCTAACATGATTTCAAAGAGACTGATATACTTGGGGCTTAGCTTTCCTTGGTATCATAAGCACAATTTAATCGTTTGGTTTTTCTTTGATCAATTTCCACTTCATCACTTACTCCAAGAAATGAAAGTGAAATTTTTTATTGATGTACAAACAAATCAAAAGATCTATAATATAATGAAAATTATTTAATTTTATCTTTAGTTATCATCATAACAAAATGGTTATAACATGTTATCGAATGTGCATAAATCTTCATATGGTGAAGTAAAACAATAAACTATAAAACCACATCCAATGTCAAAATTAAACCATTTTATAAATGGCTAACCTTACAACCCTTCTAAAATACTAAAATCTGAAACTTTAGAAATAAATTCACTAAATTTCTATAATGAACTTGTCATTAATCCCCCAAAAAATATTAAGTAACTCTTAATTATCACATACCAATCATGTGAATACCTTTATAATGTATTCTCTTGAAACATGTAAATAACCTAAATTACCATAAATCCTTACTGAAAACACACATACTTTATCATTCCTTGAATAAAACCATAGTTTATTGAATATATTACATAAATACAATAATACTTTAATATAAATTAATGATAACATAAATCACTTTGTGAAAAGAATCAATAATCAGTTTCAAGGTAATCAACACTATCCAATTTACATTAATTATCTCTTTATCCAAACTAAACACCATTTTCTCAACATAAAGAATATATTAATGGTTATATTCCCTTAATCAAAACATCACCTTTCTATTAAATCACTTTTTTAAGTCATTATCACCATTTAAAATATTTGTGAAAATCCTTAATGAAAAAACTATAATGAACAATCCTTATATATTTCAAGATTCATATAACATAATTCTTGAATTCTAATACATAAAAAATTCAATCACCCAACTTCCTTCACAAACCATTAACTAGGCTTCATCATATTATTAATTAATATCTACATCCTTTCATATGTCATTCATAGTCTCTTCATCATCAACAACAAAACCATTACTCATACAACCTTTCTAATTCTCTTCACATGCCTTCCCCATAGGACATCAATTTTTATAAATATCATACTTTACACATTAAAAATATTCATTAGTCAATGTTACCTTAGGGATACCATTAGTCTCACCCATCATGTTAACCAAAATTTTCATTTTTACTTTTCAATTACTTTCTTTGTGTCATTTTCTACACCCAAAACATATTCTCTTACCTATGGGATATTCCCTTGAGTGGTTATTCCCACATTCTATACATATATGATACTGAATCTTCTTTTCAATATGGAATCCACTACCCAATCCCTTAGATAACTCTATCCTTATATTCTTTGGTGAGTTTGAGAGTTGGTTAAGGTATACATTATTAACAATGTTATGTGGTAGATTATTATGAATAATTAAAATATCCTTCACTCCTTTCATTATCCCATTTGGCTACTCATCACCAAATTTTCAATCACATTCAATGCTAACCTATATCCTTTTAGATTACACTATTGACTAAAACCAAAAAGTATAGTGTGAGAAACTCTATTCATAATGGAAAACTACATGGTCTAAAATATAATTTATAGGATATCTAAATCAAAAAACATTATTTTAAATATACTAAAAATTTGATTTAACCTATGAAATCCATGATAATCATCTATTTAAATATTTCATGATGGTTCATAAAGAGTTTGTGAATTTCCAAATCATATCCCATAGGAGTGTAAAACCAGGTGTGCAGCAAAGACCGTTGTCAAGCACTATGCGATGATTGAGTCTAACTCAAAGTTCCCTTTTTAGATTATTACCCCTAGGTACCTCTCTGATAGAGAAACATCCACTTATTGTATCCAAACATGGATGTAATTTCTTGGAAATCACTTGCTCTATCCTTAAACAAAATTCCAGGGCATTTTTCTATAATTTGACTCATCTTTAGACTTATCCATTAATACATACCTAGACATATCCTTATAAATATCCTTATGGATCTCGCTAAAGTTTTTTCATCCTAGTTTCTAAAGTTTAACTAAACCCTTACCCTAATACTAACTATAGAAATCTATAATTATATCCATTTATCCATAATTGATACCTACCAGGGAACTCCATTAGTGGTCACACCTCCTAGGTGGTATACACTACCATCCCCAATGGAATCCTTTTCCTTTTTAAGCCCTTATGTGGAGATTCATGCTTCACCCAATGTTTATGTGTGGGAGTTCCCAAGGATCAGATTACTTCCATTACCTCTAATACAAACTATAGTGACTTGGGATTTTTATACATAGATATTACATCTTTTTAAATTAATATTCATTACATTACAAAAACAAACATATGAAAATTTTAAGGTGAAATGAATTTGTAGAATAGGTACATAATCTTTTAATTTGGTGAAAGACCTTAAATATCACCCATACAATTATTCCCCTTTAGTATTATTCACAAACATACCCTACTTAAAACCTTTCTTGATAACTTGGGGAAATGAAACATAAGAAAGGGTGAGATCGTCTGCTCAGTAAGGGTAAACAAGGTTGATACGTAATAATAAAATGATCATAATGGTATATGTAAATAATAATAAAATTTTTAAACCATACCCTGTATATCAAATATCACAATCTTGAGTCGTGGAATAAATATTGGTAGTTCATAAGACATGAATCATACAGAAATCAAAGAACAAGATCTATGAGAGCATAACAATGGCATAAGAGAAAGAATTTGGGAATATGCATAAGAATATAAAATAATTTCTATAGTAGTCAAGGTTTACTTCTAAGGCTGTCATAGTGGAATGATTTCACTCCCTAAACCATCATAGTAGTAATGGTTCATTACTATGACCATCTTAATGGACAAAGTACATTAATAAACCAAGTTTTATCCCCATTCCAATCTTGTATATCTCATGGGATATAAATGTTTACCCCATGCATTGGAGGGAGATTTAGTCCCCAACCCTCAAATATTTATAATCATACATATGTGTTCTATAAGACCATTCATCATATCATAACCCATGAAATTAAAGGTGTTTTATAAAAACTTCATCATATCATAACCTATGGAAAATAAATAGGTTTAATAATCATTTAATCATTTCATCATATCATAAACCATGAAAATAAGAAGGTTTCATAAGAATTTTATCATGGTATAACTCAGGAAAGAGAAATAGGTTTCATAAACATCCTATCAACACAAACCATTCAAATAAATAATAAAAATAGTATACTTGGATTATATCCACAGTAAAGAATAAGTAACATCAAAGTATTTCATCTTAGATATAAAATTATTTAGAAAGAACACTTGGAATATTTCTTTTGGAAAACAAATTCTCTTCGAAAATAAAGTTTTAAAGCTAAAAATCCATAAAATAGTTTGGAAATAATATTATTTGGAAAAAACCATGAACAAATATAAAGAAATATTAAAAATTTATTTAAAACATTTATTGAGGAAAATATCATTTACGATTTGATTTTTTTAAACATAAAATATTTTAAAAATAATTTTCTTTGAAAATAACCCTGAATTTTTTTAAAATAAACTTTAAAACATCGAGTGGTCATGATAGTGGAAAATTCCATTTATGTTGTATATGTTTGAAACAAAGATTCCTTTCACATTTTTGATAGAATCTAAACTAATATTATTTTTGAAATTGAAATAAATATTCATTTAAAAATACTTTTTAAAAATTCAAACATGGGTAAATATTTCTTTAATAAGTCATTTTAATAAAGCTAAAATAATTTTTGAAATAATTTTTAGAAAACATGAAAGTGGGTTTCAATCGAAGATAGAAATAAAAAAATCATAAAAATGTTCTTTTGAACTCTTGAGTACATAAAGAGAGGAAAATTATGGGAAAACATGTATTCTCAAGAAATAACCAGAGGAGAATAGAATTCATGAGTTTCTTGAGACATGGATTATAATATTTCATCATTGTAAACATAATCATAAACTATCTGACAAATGATGAGATTGTAACATAAATTATTTACCACTTTGGAAACATTAAAATACAAGACCAATGAAGGAATAAAATTATATAAAACTTAATATATCATGATAATAAATAAATTTATGATATTACATTTCAATGAGGCTGTATATACACCTCATAAAATAAGATATAGGTATAACATAACATATGTCTCAAGGAAATAAAATTGAGATAAAACCCCTTATCTATTTGGTTACTTTTGAACCATAAACCATATTAAAGAGAGATAAAAAAATGGATATTTAAATCAAAATAATTTTCATGAGAATCATCATAAAATTCATTAATTTTCAATATATACACCACCTAAAAGTAATTGGTTGTGAATATGGAATTTGTCTCACAGAAGTAAAAAAGCGAGATGAAAATCCATTACTAATTTAATAATTTTTTGGATAATAATTCCCAATCATGGATAATATAAAATGAAAATTTAAATATCATTAAAATTAGGATATTCATGATATAAAGTTTCAAATTGATATTATATACACCACATAAAATAAATGAGTTGTGACTTTGCATAGGTTTTCCAGAAATAAAAGAGTATCTAGAAATCCCTTACCGTAAGTCTCGACATCATTCATACACATTATCACCTCATTTAAAATGAACATAATTTTATTATAAATCTATGAAAGATCCATATTTATTTATATCATACCTTATATTATTCACTTATGACCTTTTATTACCTTTTATTAACAAGTCCTCATTAAAGTCACGTTTCATAGAATTACTACTCTGTTTTTCATATATGTTTTGATTTGTTATTTTTTTGTACCTACTACATAGATCATGGTTAAATAATATCCATGATATTAAACATTATATAAATATCATAGATATTCACTATATATGTATTTATATTAGTACATAAAAATTAGAGATAGAAAATGAAATACACCATTCATGGAGACAGTTGGTTGTTCGTATGCATGAATGTTGTTTCCATTTTATTTAAGGATTAAAATAAAAAATGGTAAGTAATATATTAAAATTAAGGAATATATATTTTTTCTTATACATCAATTTTTTTCATTATACCCATCCTTATTACCTTCTATGTAAAGTGTGAACGAATTATATCGCTTCGTGAGGTGGTAGTCTGCCTTACATATGAGAGACGTTATGGTATTCCAACAAAATAGAAAGTATAAGGTTATATGTGATATAATAATTAAATAGGTTTAATAATATCATAAATATAATATATAAAATTTTAATACATCATTATGTCTTTTTTTGATAAGTGGTGATGGAAAATGAATAACATTGGTTCTCGAGGTGGTAGCCTGTTATTCACATGAATAATGATTTCATGACCCATTTTATAGAAGAGGAGATTATTTTGGTTATAATATTAAAATAAAAAAATTTAATTTTATTTAATATAATGAGTTTATCATATCATCACATTTTAATAATAATTTAAGGAGGTGGAGGAAGAAATAAAATAAAATGCTCGATTAGGGATGCTACCTCTTCTCTGAAAAACTTATTTTGGTTTTCACTAAAGGATTATTAGGATAGATTTATAAAGAAAATAAGGCTTATAAGATGATATTATGGAATTAATAAATTTATTTTAGTAGGTATTGGACAAAAAAAATTGGTTTTGAAGTGATAAGTAGAGAGGAGAGGGGGTGGCATTTTATAAGTGAGGTGAGTAACACACTTGTAATTTTTGAAAATAAAAAGGGGTAACCACATTTTTCTCATTTAAAATGGATAAAAAATGAACCATCCTTGATAATAGAAGATATAAGTTCTAAATAGTTCCATAAAATTGGTGTTGGAAAAGTTTTGAGTTATTTTTACCCTTATCTTTTTAGTTTAACCCTATAATAAACCCATTTTTACCTTAACGATGGTGAATAATTTTTACTGTTCTTATAATTAATTATGGTAAAAAATTAAGTTCAAATTATTAGATAACATAAATTATTCTCATTATAAATATTTAATACATTTTTCTAAATTACAATCTCATAAGTGGAAAATTTTAATTTAAAATTAATCCCATAGACGCGATGAGAAAGAAAAATTTTAAAGAGAAAAAGTTTAAAAGTTGAAATGTTTTTATATAAAAATTAAGTCTAAAATTGATTTCAATGAACAAAATTGGATTAATTGATATATAATTTAACTTAGTATACTTTTAAAACCATTTTAAAACAAAGTAAACCTTATAAATTATAAAAAGAATTTTTTTCAACAAAAACCATATTTCAGACTAAAATAATTTTAAAATTATGATACAAAAAATTATGTTTGTTTTACCAAATTAAATTTCTAAAATTTTCAAAAAATATTTTTATTATAATTACAAAAAATGCAATAAAACTACTTTTTAGAAAAAATATAGTTTTTATCCATAAAATTTGTTTTATTATTACATCTTATCTAGAAGACACATAAGATTAATATAAAAAAATTTATTGAATAAATAATATATATATTTATTTATATTCATTTACCAAATTTTATTTTTTAAAATTTATTGATGTAAAACATATTTCTTTGCATAAAAATAGTTTTTCAGAAAAATATTTTCTTTATTTAAAAATAGATTTTATTTTTATTTTTAATTAATTGGTTATCAAAGAATTAATTTTATATACATTAATTTAGTAAATCCTATTAATACCCGCTATTCCATTGGATAGGTGATAACTATCATATTAAATAATAATATTTTAATATCTTTTCATGTTTTATTTATTCTTGATGTGGCATGTAACATAAGCTAAACTCGGTGTTGGGAGTAATTAAAAATATCAAAAAATTAAATTTATTTAAAAAATATATTTCAAATAATCTCAGGGTGTTAAAATTAACCATACACTATCACCTAATTCCCCTTCACAAGGATGTTTCTATTTCCTGTGTTGAAAGTGTTGGTCAAAGTAGGATACTCAAGAGGGGGGTGAATTGAGTTCCTATAATTTTTTTTAAAAAAATTATTTAAATGATTCCCCAATTTAAAATAAAACTGGACACTTAATAAAGGTAGTAAAATTATAATAGCTTGGCTGTTCAAATAGTTTCTTAGAGGATTTATTAATTATCAGTTATAACAATATGAGATATTGATACAAATTTTTAAACTACTCTAATAAGGAAAAATATTTATAACTACTATCCATGACTAACTATTAAAGTAAAATTTAGTTTTCTGAAATATAATTAAAAAGAGAGGAATACTAAATTGAAAAACAAAGCGGATATAAAATAAGAGTTTCAGTCTCAAGAAGAGTCTTAGTCCTATCCACTTTTTGATCACCTACCATCAAGCAATCAATATAAATAATGATTTGGATCCACACCCTGGATCGGGGTTAACAAATGTACACCAGACAATCCAAGTCACAAAAACTATACCACATCTTATGTGAAAAAAATAGGTCACATAGGTCCTCTTCCATAGTTCTAAGTGGGATAAAAAGGTGTATAAATACATTTGTTTGGTGATATCTAGTATCCTCCAGTTTAGTTCAGGAGACAGTGTGTGTTTTTAGTATAGAAACACATACTTCTTGAAATTTTAGTAAAATAGTACAAAACATAGCAGAGTATAATAAGAAGGGATTAGAAATGCTCTGAGTGTTATGAAATTCATCTCTATACTATCTGATTTATCAGAGTTGAAGTTCGAATCCTCTTATGGAAATAAACACTAAAAACAGAGTGTTGAGAAACACTGTGTTCTATCTTCTAGGAGGGTGAGATTTTAATCTCCTTAAATTTAGTTTGAAAATATATAGATGATATAACTTTGATGAAAAAAAGTTCTCTAGTTCACTACAAGTAGGAATGAATAATTCCTCGTGTGTTCTTCTTTACTGTATGTTTCTCATGGGGGTCTGCTCGTATCTTCTTGTGTATTCATGCTTGTGCATATCATATATCTTTCATGCAATATTCTTTGTATATATATTCTTGCAGCCCAACAATATGCATGTTTAAGGTAGATACATTATCTCATATTTCTGATATCCTCATTTAATATATCTTCAAAAAACATTAAACTAATTAGGTCCATTAAAATACTCAAAATATGACCATTAGAAGTACTTTTAAATTTAAAAAAATCTAAACAGTCTATTAGTGAGTCCTCTGGTAGGATTTATTTTCATTTGTGAGTTCACTATCAATATCTCTTTTTTTGGTGTCTCATTTCATCGGTGTGTCTATCCTTCGGTCTTTCCATGTGTTGATGACACATTTTAACTATCGGTGAGTCCTTGCGTCAGTAGCACTATGAATTAGTGACTTATTTGAACTGATGGTGAGTCCTTGCATCAATTGGTCATCTATATTGGTAGGTCATCTATGTCAGTAGGTCATCTATATCGGTAGGTCATCTATCAGTGACAAAGTTGAACTATCAATATCTCCATGCTTCATTAGCACCATGTGTCGGTATGTCAATTGAGCGGTTGGTGACTCATTTGAACTATCGATGTATCATTCTTTCTATCAGTGTTAGTCTGTTATACTTAGAATTTTTTTCTTGGAATTTTTTACAACATAAATATTATTAAAATGTATAAAATGTATATGTGATCATAGAAAACATAATTTCACATATTTAAATTTAAATAATGATGATTGAAAGGTTTAGAAATGATTAATAGGAATATACATGATTTGTGATTATTAAAACCATTTATTTTTATTTTGAACTAATTAGTTACCAAAGAATTAATTTTATATACATTAATTTAGTCAATACTATTAATACCCTCTATTATAATGGCTAGGTGATAACTATCATATTAAATAATAATATTTTAATAGCTTTTCATGTTTCATTTAATCTCTATGTTGCGTGTAACATAAGCTAAACTCAGTGTTGTGAGTAATGAAAAATATAAAAAAAATTAAATTTATTTTAAAAAAAATATTTCACAAAATCTCGGGGTGTTACAATTAACTATACAATATCGCCTAATTTTCCTTCACAAGTATGTTTCTATGTCCTATATTGTATTCTTTAACATAGATGACATTCCTATATCCCAACTAAAGTAACATGAGAATATGAACTAATATCAACCTATGCTTGAGTTCCTTATGAAATGTATGGAATTTACAAGTCCACAAAAATAGTACACCCTACCTAATAAAGTTTACCATTACTAATGAGAACAATAAAAAATCATAGAAAGAATCTCAATAACACTATGTTAGTTATAAAAATATTCACACTTAGAATACATTTTTGGCACTTCCCAAGATATAATTGCTTATGTACTTTCAAGACCAACCAATATAAATTTTTCTAAATTAATATGTATAAGAAATTAACCTATTGAATCCAAAATGTATATTTAGATAATTTTTCATAGGGGTGATATTCCCTTAAAGTGATCAATATCACATCTAATTGTTTCTCATGGGAAAAAATGTTGATGAACACATTATTATGTCATTGATGGATACAATGATAAATAATATAAGGTACGAATGAAATATGTGATTCATTTATTTTATAAAAAATGTAGTTTTAGTAAGACCAAAGTGCATAAAAACATATTCATTATAGTTACATCTACTTCAAAAATATTTTTTTTGGAATTTCTCCTCCTTCATATAGAGTTAATGGTATCTCAATCATAGATTGATATTATACAACCACATTGAACCCTTTAACCGGTAAAATGAGTTATCAATATTTGGAAGAGGATATTTTTTAATGAAGGTTACTTTTTTTAACTTCCTGTAATCAACACAAAGACATAGAGTATTATCTTATTTCATGAAAAAGCACTATAGGATAAAAAAATTAGGTACATAGTCTAATGAATACAATATCATCCAATCCTTAAAACTAAAATTTAAAATATTTGAGTTTATTAGGTTGTATTCACTATAAAGGAAGTGATATCTGACCAGTACCTAGAAGTAAATCAATATAATACTCAACTTATCTCTCAAGAGGTGGTCTAGAGAAATCCTTAGGAAAAACATTTTAATAATGGTTCACTGTTTCTTGAAATTCCACCCATATGAACACTTTTATCACCCCCAAATCAAGAACTTCTATCTGACATGATATAACCTTTAAAAAGGTATAAATGGACCAAGCTCTATTGGAATCCATGAATCATTCTCCTTTAAAATTTTAAAGGTTATCATCTAGAGAGATAAATTCCACCTTTTAATAATAAAAACTAATGTACAAATTTCATTTATATAACTAGTTCAAAACTATTTCAATTTAAAACATGATCATGTTAATGATAGAGATTTCCCATATCTACTATATTTTTCTATGCCATAAATAAAATTCCATATCCCATATAAAGGCTAGATATCCCCCCCTTTTATGATAGTGGATAATACAATTTCTATATAGCCATAGAATCATTCCTCATAAAGTATATTTACCATTTAGAACCATTATTTTGAGGCCTTATAATATGATTTTGTAATAGTTTAGTTTTATTAGAGTCTTCAATACTTTATGGAAGTTTTTGTACCCGCATTATTTCTTTATAGAGACTAACTTTCCATATAAATGATTTTGTTTAGGTGGTTCAGTTCAATTCTTATTTATGTGTTTGAATTACCCACACTAGAATCATTCCACCCATATTTCCATTTAAGGTGTTAAATAATATTTCCCTGATCCATTATCAGAAGATCCCCTTATTCCACAAGAAAATTTATTATGCATATTACTCTATCCACTATAGGAGATACTCTATTCACTTGATTGTGTGTAGGTATTTCCTATTGAAAAGTTTCCCATTATATCCTTCATAGCCAACACTACCTAATTTACAAGATTAGAATATGGGTTAATGTAAATCATCAAAACCCAAAATTAGATCTCATATATTATAATCAATTCAAGCATTCGAGCCTTAAAAGATTCACCCATCACTACCTCATGTAGTGACTAATTTTATATGTAAAGATAAAATTTTATTTGTTGTAGATATGTTTCTTATGGGGTCAATTTTTTCGGATGAGGTTTTGGTCATATATATTGATAAAAGGAGTGAATACAAGATGATGGAGAAGGTGTGGAAAGTTCTAATGAAAATCTAAAATATTTGGATGGATTGATTCATGATTCTAGAACATACATGTGACGATTTTGGATATCTTCCACGTGAAAACCAAGAAAAGTGTTGATGAATGAGAAGTGGTTTTATCTATAATAGTTTTTTTATTTATTTTGGGTGAAATTGAATAAAGTGGAGATTAAATAATGGATATTTTAGAAGAAAGACTAGTTTAAGTGAAGAGGAACCATCAATTGAGAACTAATTATAAAAACTAGTGTGTAATGTGTATATGAATATTTGGATTATATTTTTGAGTTTATTTAATGAATTTGAGAAAGATCTATGAATATTTTGATAATTTAAGAGTTCATTCAAGTATATTTTGAAATTTCTATATTGGAGAAGAAGAAATGGTTTTTTAATAATAATTTTTAGAAAATCAGATAAATTTTTTTGAGGATCCCATAGGACATCATGAATCAAGTAAAAATTCTGATCAAGACTGAAAGTCTTCATGCACCATGTAAGAATTTTCTAAGATGGCATAAGACTTTTTCTCATCAACGTAAGACTTTGAGAAGTGTATTATGACTTTGAGGATGAATGATACTTTTCAGGTAATCCTTTGTGATGTGATGTAAGACATTGAATAAATGCATGAGAATTTAGTACTTTTTAAGAATTTCATATACTATGAGATAACAAGTGATGGATGGATTTTTGGAAAATGAAATTGGGACTCACATGGAATTCAAAAGACTTATAAATTCCGATGAAAAATTAGTCACATAAAATTCTATAATTAATATTATGAAGAAAAATAATATAGATTATTTTAGATCTATTCTTCATGGGATTAAATATCACAATGGGATCATGATTTATTGTGATCCATGAAAATAATTAAACATAAAACCAAAGGTGATGATGTGAGAAGTATTGAGAAGAGTTCCATTCCTCAAGATGGAAGTGCCATGATATAACTATATGGATCCATGCACATGTGGATGAGAAATTCAAAATTAATTGAAGTTATGGATTTCATGGATATTCAAAGGATGGAAATATCCTAGTAGTTAAGTTGGATTGGAAAGGTATTTTAAATGAGTGTGAATAATAAAATTCAATTTAGAAATCATTTTTTTGATTTAAAATAAACCAGGATTTCACTATAGATAATTATATATTATTTTTATATTTTAAATATGAAAGTAATACTCAAATTCTTAATATAATATTATATGAATATGAGTGAAGGGAAAAAAAGAAAAAAATGATCAATGAAAAGCTGATATGTAGTTTTATTGAATAGATAAGCGATAGAATAAAGTTGATATATTTTAAAATGGAAGAAGACTTTTTAGTTTTAGAATTTTAAAAACGTGAGAAGAATTGAATCATTTAGGATCTAAAGAATACTAAGAAAGATCAACAAACGTGATTTTGGTCATCAAAAATCTAGGTTATTTAATAAGTGTGAATGTATGGATCAGATGATCTAGGATGATTTATGAGGAAGATATATTTCAAGTGGTGCTGAAGTAAGAACGAGAAAAAGGATGTCATTCATGTTTTAGTATGAAAATTTTCTAGTAGGAAAATAGAATATTTAGTTTTCTAGTAGGTTTATAGAATATGAGCATAGTGTGACTATATGATAATGGTATTGGGAATATCCCTAGTGTAACCATGTGAATTTAGATTAGAAAAATCTTTGATTGGGGTTATTAAACAATCACACAAAGAAGTGGGTTCTCATATGGAGACAGAACCTTGTAAAATCTAGTGCTCCTATGTTCTTTATTTTTTCTACTGCATTCATGTAAGGATGAGTAATAAATAAAGAGTGGATATCAAATTTAATTGGCCATAGAGGTTAATTATAAAGAAAAAACTATCAAAAGTGAACAATCAATTCCCCCCTCTTAGTGGTACCGAATCGACCTAGGTAATACAACTTGTATATGAGATGATACATGTTCCATTTGAAATATCCAAGAAGATTCAAAGTATAGATAATTTAAATTATATAAATGTCATATATTTCTCTAATTTTTATAGAAATAACTAGAAAAACTTGAAAAATAATATGTATCTCCTATCTTATCATTTAGATTAGAAGGAAGAGATAAATGAACTATGCATTTTCCTCCATTATCGATGATGATTCTATAAATTTTTCTGATAATA
Source organism: Viscum album (assembly GCA_963277665.1). Lineage (NCBI taxonomy): Eukaryota > Viridiplantae > Streptophyta > Magnoliopsida > Santalales > Viscaceae > Viscum > Viscum album. The sequence goes on along the minus strand of OY728156.1, from coordinate 2,056,696,676 downwards.
GAAATATGGAAGAAGATAACATAGATTAAAATTCCATTTTATGTCTCTTTTAGAAATGGTATATTTAAGAGTCACATGGATTCATAATACCAATAAAATTATGGATAAATTGAAGAACAATTATAAAGGCAATGTAAAAGTCAATGAGGTTAAATTAAAAATTTATAGGAGCAAATTTGAGGATAAAAAATGATTAATGGAGAGAACATTGATCACTTATACACTAGAGTTAGTGAAACTGTCAACAACATATGTGGATTTAGAATTTTTTTTGATGATTCTATAATTATGAAAAAGTTGATGATGAACTTTATAGATATATTTTCTCTAGATATTTTCTCTTTTAAAGATAAATATGATCTATATTTGGATTATATATATAATATTCTCATTTATTATTAAATGAGAAAAATTCTAGTTTTTAGGAAGTTAAAAATGAGATGGCCTTTGAGGATATGTGAAAGATTAAAATCAAGGATGATGAAGAAATAGAATCAAGTGATTTTGATAATGAAGATGAAATTGAATAATTAAATAAAAGTATTTTTCTTATCTCAAAGAAGTTCAAATAGATATATAAAAGAGGAAAAGGAAAACAAACATCAAGGTGCTACAATTTTATTAGCATTGTACACTTTTCCATAAATATCTCAAATACAAAGGTTGCTGAATCCAAATCAGATGAAGGAGATCAAAATCATAAAAACATGAATGAGGTAGGAATAAGAAGATATACTTTGGTTGAAAGATCTTTAATTTAATGGGAAATAAATGACAATATAATTCATCACCAAGAAATTAGTTTTAATATTAAGGTATCTTTATAAAAAATATTGAAAAAGATTTTGATACTTTAAGTAGTAATGATGACGAAGGTGAAATAATAGATATAAAATCTATGTTGAAGGATGAGTTAAAATAATGTCTTGAGTATATCAATTAGATAAAAAACGTGATGTTCAATATGATGAAAAAAGGATAAGGTTTCTGAGTGAAATGAATAGTATGTTAAAATGGAATAAATTTATATAAAAGAGATCTTGAAATATAAATTGAAAGTGGATCACCAGGAAAAGGTAATGAGAAATCTTGAAGAAATGTTTTCTATTAAAGAATAATATATGCATGAGATGAAATAAATATGTTTTGATTCTAAAAATAATTTGAAAAAGATCAAATAAGACATCAATAAGTTAGTTTATGTTAAATCCAATTCTTCTCAAGTTAGTAATAAGAAAGATTACAATAAGTATGTGAAATATACTCGTAATATGTATTAAGGTAAATATGTTATTTCTAACAATGTAGGTTAAAAAATCTATTCTAAACTTATTTATAATAATACAAAAAGTGAGAGACACTATTACACATCCAATAAAGAGATAAATATGAAAAGAGTACCACTAAACCATAAGAAAATCTAGGTTCAAGTTATAGTAGGACAACAAAAACATTTTTCTAGAAAAAAAATACTATTAATATAGACGAACAAATATTCATGGATTCTTCTAGTGTTGTGTGGTGTTTTTACATAAATCCTGTTATTCATGGTCTTGTATGTATTATTAGGTAAATTATTGAAATAAGGGTGTTTTATACTAAGAATATGAGGGTAGGATATCAATGAAAACATCAAGTGTCCAGGAATTTATTAAATATAACAACCCATAATAGATTTGTATGTTTAGAATATATTTAGGGAAAATGTAAATAATATAGTCATAAAGTCTAGGATTACATGAATATCTTACCAAGAAAGGTTCCTGGTGGTGTGAAATGGAAGGAATATCAGATGGAAATAGGAGGAAAGTCACATTATGCTAAGATCACTAATAAATCATATAAAAACACCAAAAATGATATGAATACTATGAAGGAATGCCTAAATGTTTATCCAACCCAATTATAAATGGATAAGAATATGGATAAAGTACACATAATTGTTAGTGATAAAGTAAAGTAAGTTGTTTTGTATAAAGGGATCAAATTTCATTAGAGGTTGTTTTAACGTGACAAAAAAATGGTTCAAGAAACTTTTTATGGATGATGTTAGTAGGCTGTATATTATATTAAATATTGTATGAATGTAAAGGGTCAAATTCGGTCCGGGTCTGGTCCGACCCGGCCCGACCTGGCATGGGTCGACCCGGCCTATAATGTGGCCCGGTCCGCTGGGAGGTCCAGTAGGCCGTGAGGGTCCACGAAGCTCACGGGTGTCGCAGGGCGGCTTGGATGCGGGGGCACTGTGAGGGCATAGGGTCGGTTCTGCTGGGGCACTACGAGGGGTGTGGGCTGACTCGACTGGGGCGCTGTGAGGGGTGTAGGCTGGGTCGGCCGGGGCGAGGGCCGGTTCGGCCGGGGTGCTGCAAGGTTCGCGGGCCGGTTCGGTAGAGGTGCCGTGAGGGGCGCGACCAGTTCGGACAGGGTGCCATGAGGGGAGCAGGGCGGTTCGGATGGGGCACCGCGAGGGGCACATGCTGTTTCGGGAGGCCGACTGTTGGCGTGAGCCGGGGCATTTTTTCCGACGAACGACGCAGCTGGGGCGGCGCAGCTGACGGGAGGCGTGACCGTCGGGCAGCGCAGTCGGGGTGGTGCGTCTGGTGGGTGGCGCGACTAGGGTGGCTCGACTGGAATGCGTGGGGCTGGTTCAGCCGGGAGGCCGAAGCGCAGCGGGGGCGGCGCGAGTCGTGGTGGTCGCGGGCGGCAACACCGTTTCCTTCGTCGCCTTCATCACCTTCCTTCATTCCGAAGAACACCGCAGAGAAGAATGAAGGAGGGGGGTCAAGACATGTTAGTTTGGCCCGCACTATCCACATTTAGAGTGGTAGCATATAGTTCACAAGAACTAAGAAAAGAATGTCAACTATTATCTTTCGAATTTAATCATTCCCAATCCCGCACAAGAGAAGAAGGGAGTTCCTGGAAATTGATAAACAAATAGCATTAAACCCCGACCTCGTTTGTTGGTGTTGGTGCGGGAAGAAGTACAGACGTTGATTCTCCATAGATGAGGATGTCCCACATAAGAATAAGTCCTGAGGAAGAAGGTCGAAGGAGGTCAGCATTCTTTGTTGGAAGACAATTCTTTGTTGGCGAGCACGTTCTTCATTGGAGAATGCGTTCTTCGTTGGAGATCATAATCCTCCAAGTGTTGGGCATCATGTCACTTTACCAGTGCTTCGTCGCTTGGTGAAGCCGTCCCAAATCCTCCTCCCAAGCTCCATATATATAGGAGAGGGGTGAAGGTAGGTAACGATCATGGAATTTATGACGGTTCATTTATTAGGAACCTTCCTAAATTCCTACGACACTGTTACTTAATTTAAATTGGGGGAAATCCAATTAACTAAGTTGGAACAATTAAAGGTATGTGTGTTGGCACAAATGATATGGAGGAATTCAAGAGGCTCCTCCAAATTAATGAGGTGGGTTGAGATTTTCTCTCAATTAAAGGGGGGTTTAATCCCAGGTGGTCCCCACCAAAACCTCTCATGGGAGGTTATGGTTCTGGTGGTTCTCACCACCATAACCTTTCATGAGAGGTTATGGTCTGGTGGTCCCCACACCTCAACTTCCACATGGAGGTTTAGTTCTGGTGGACTCTACCTCCCAACACTGACAAGGGTGTTGCAAATAAAAATAAAAATGTCATACACTTTTATTTTATTTTATTCCTACACGAAAAACCCAAAAACTAACTTTCACCCTCGACCAACTGCCGTCGAGGTGAAAGTATTATTAAATGAATACCGGCACTGTGAGTTCAACGGTGCCCTCAGATTTCTATTTTAAGTACTGATTCAAAATTTATAAAAACCCGCTCGCATGTTTACTGAACGTACCTGAAAAAATTCAGAAATTCATTCCGGGTACTCCGGGCCTCGGAATCATGAGCCATCAATTTTTACGGACTCGTAAAATTCCCATATATTTAAAAAATATTAAATGGAAATTCCGCGTATTTACAATGGGGAAGATCCAAAGTGTAGACACTTACATTATTAGTAGAATAATCCATAATTTGGGTGACTAAACAATCACAATAAGAAGTAGGTTCTCACATAGATACTGAACATTGTAAAATATGGTGTTCTTATGTTCTTTATTTTCTTGAATGTAATCAGTAACATAGTTTAATTATAAAGAAATAATTATAAAAAGTGTACATGGATACACCCCACTTAGTGATTCCAAATCAACCTTAGCACTACACCTCAGGTAAAAACCATGCTATGTTATTTAAATGAGAAAAATATTATATAAAAGATATGTTCACCAATTATAAGTAAAATAGATCAACATTCTTGGATACTCATAGGTGTCTGTGAAAAAATGTTAGTAATAAAATTTCTAGAAGTTATTCTTTGAAAATATTTCATGTAGCTTAGATTAAAATACCAAATCCCAACATTATCTAGAAAGACCATCCAGCCTGTATGCTTCCAAATTCATTTTGAAAACGATAAGTGTATACAAGGATTCAAAGATATAGTTAATAATTTTTAACCAATTTTTAATAGTATCAATATTTTCTACACTTTGAAATATTAGTGTTTTTTTGACTTTGAAACTTAAGAGACTGATATACTTAATGAGGTTCTTAAGGATTTTTTTCCTATCCATAGTTTGGAAACCATATACTAATCTTCTAAGAAATTTTTTATTCAAGGGAGGATTATTAGGAAATAAATTTTCAATGAATTATTATCACCAATTAATGGGTGGTATTATTAGAAACATCATTCTATAATGCGGTAATAAGGAATATCAAAACAAACCTTAAAAAAGAGTTTATGGTGAGTTAAACTTCACATAAGTATTTCCCTAAGTTATTCATAAATGATCTTTCATTGATAAAAAAACACTTTGGTATTCCATAAGCCCATTCAAAAAATTTAAAATTTTAAAAATTATATTTTAAAAATTAATTAAAATTTAAAATCAATATTTTCACAAATTTCTGAAAGCATGATTCAATACTTATTTATGAATGAATACATTAATTATATCAAAAACTCTAGTCCTTGGATAAAGAACCATTATACAGAAAACATGAAAGAAAACCTACAAGGTGTTTCCAATCAACATTGTCTATAAATACTTCCAAGAAACTCATGGTTCACTATAAATTGGTTATTTATTCCTATTTATAACTATATCATCTATTTCAACACAGCCAATCTTTGTGTCTATCACCCAACCAGACCAAAATGATACTATTTGTAACTCCCTAATTTGAACCAATAATCCCAACCAAACTAATTCATGTTTTTGTGTTTCTAGGACTTAAGTTTATTGCCCTTGACATGCACCAAATTTTTGGGATATGACCTAGGTTAGAGACAAGGATGGATGTGCCACCCCAAAACCACCTCTAATAGGCAGGGGTTGGTGACTAGCACTAAGAATACACACCAACCAATGGAATGTATTTTACTAAAGATAATGCATAATTATAACACATATATCTCATCCATAATATAGGAAATAAACATATACATCCTAAAAAAATGTGATCATAGATCAAAAAGAAATATTTTTACATTTACATAAATCCAAAATAATCTACTAGATGACAACATAATGAAATACCCCAAATGAAATTACCTAATAAGTATCATGTATGAAAAATATAATGATAAATAACCTACTCAATAATGGAAATATACTAGTATGAAAATACAAATGGATGTCTCCAATCACCTCTATACATCGACTCTGCATTCACCTTGACCACCATGATCACTAATTATTTTTAAGATATATATATAACTATATACATGATAAAACACAAGTTACAATGCATGGGTTAGTATAAAAATATCCCATTGGAAGCTTAAAATACTAGATAATAACTAAGCTTAAACCTATTTTTTTATAATAATAAAGTAGTGAAGCTCTAAGATAGATACACATCCCTACTGCTCATGACCACCTTAGGGTAATAACTAGAATGTTCCACATGTTCAAAGTCTCACCATCTTATGAAACCATTACTAGTATCACCATAAGAACCACTCCCTAAACAAAAAGGTATGAGAGTTTACTCAAATTAAATCAATAAGATCCCATAAACCATACCTATTACACCAAAACTAGATTTTCTTAATAATATAATTAATTGAATGATCTTTATTTTTGTTCTTTATTTCTAAATACATCCCTTTATTTTTTTTGAAAATTTAATAAAATATGCCTATCGTAGGATTAGTGAAAACCATAAAACAACTATCTGAATGGGGTATTCAATGTTGCAGTGCCATTTCTCATGGTTAGTTCATGATTTTCCCAACCATATGAACCAACTATTTGAGTTCCCTAGTATTCTAAGTGAAAGGAACATGGTTGGAACATGATTTCCGTAAACCATGTGATATACCTAGTTTAAAAAAATGAAAAAATAACTAAAATAACCATTTATATTATTTAAACTAAAATTGATCATCATATACCTCACTCATGATTAATGGACACAGGACCCTAAGGCATTCCCCTCGTCACCTCCTTCATTGGTTTTAAGACCCTCCACTAAATATTTCAAGTGGATTCCAACTGGGTATGGGTTTATTTTACTCTTTCTTATTCTTATATTTTTTATTCCTTGATTTTTATCCCCTACCTAATTGCAGCTCGATGATTATTGAGCCCTAGGTTGTGTTTTTTCTTGATTCTATATAGATTTTGTTTTTAGGATGTGTAATGGGTTATTGGGACCTTAATTTAAATTTTTTAAGGTTTCTCATCATCTGCACTTTCCTTTTGTAGGTATTTCCGTGCATTTTATTTTCTTTAGTATTCCTCATATTCTTGGGTGTTTAAAATTTGTTTCTTATATCTAAATTCAATTTAAGTTTAATTGTATTTCTAATTGTATATTTATCAAGGTTTTTAAGGGACTATATTTGATTAACAATTGTGTTCTTGTGGATTTGACCATGTCTTCTATGTACACTCAAATAATAGATTATATTTTTGGCCAATAGAATATTTATGATAGTTCTCATATAGAGATTGGGTGTTATGAAATTATTTGAGATCATTCTATGAAATTTATTTATGATGTGTGAATTAAGTGGTAAAATATTTTATATTCCATTACTTTTGTATTTTTATTATGTTATTCATTTAATACTTTTTTTATTCAACTATGATTGATGTTGAGAATGTTTTATATTCTATTTTGTGTTTATACACATATGTGTGGGTGTATATATATATATTTATATAGGTATATATCCACATGAGAATATGTAGATATATATATTTAGAGAAGGATATATATATATATATATATATATATATGAATATGTACATGATGATTTAAAAATAGAATATTTGAAATTTAAACTAGATTTCTGAATTTTGTTTTTAGTAAGTTTTGAAAGAGGAATCCACATAGGGGTTTTTATTTGGAAAAAAATTCAATCTTTTCAAGAATTGTGAAATGATTTCATGGAAAATAATTATTTTCAATTGAGTTTTCAAAGGGGTTTTAAATGAGGGATTTTTTTTTAAATTATTATTCTTCTTTGTGGTAAATTATCACTATTAGAGTAAATTATTTTGAATGAAAACTAGGAGACCTTGGGTATGTGGGTGACTAGATGGGTGCTGATCAAGATTTAGACATGATGCTAGATACATGTCATTTTCAATGTCCTTGAGAGGCCAAAGTTATATTAATATTTTAGCTTTCCATAGTCATATAGTGTTCCATGAGAGAGTCCTAGTTATATTTGTAACCTATAGGTCATATTTACTTCCCATATGAATTTTTCATGCTTATATTGATTATTTTGACTTGGTTCCTACACTCACTTTAATTGATTCTTTTTTATTATTGTTTACTACCCTCATTAATCATTTTTCTTACATGTTCTATGAATTATTGATTTTCTATCCAGTGGTTATTATCCACAGATGTGTTTCTTCTATTTATTGTTACTACCATCGTTTCATTTTATGATCCATGGATTTTCCAAATTGGTACCATTTCAAAAATCATGATTAGAAATTGTAAATTTAGAGGAATGTTTACATGGATAGATTTTTACTAAAGGGATTTATAATGGTCTTGAATATTATGATGGGATCTATGTTTTGGAATTAGAAATAACTTGAGTCACATGGGAAATCTTTTTTAGGTATGTATTTGTTTAATTTTTTTTTGTACCCTAGTAGTTTCATCCTTATCAGCCATTCATGATTATTTTTTCTTTAATCAGTGGTGTTTATACATTTTTAAATTTTAGATGTTAAATTATTTGGGTTTTTGTGTGTAAGAGAGTTGTGGGTGATCCATGTTATTTCTTTTTCTTTATGTATGACTACTTTATTTAAGTTTATTTTAAACCATTGTTTTATTTTATTTTTACCTCAAATCCACTGTATGGACACATCATGCTGAAATATTGGTAAATTTAACTACCTTATTAAATATTATTTACCCAATAAAAATCATTCCCATTGAGTTAATATGGTTATATAGTGCTTTTCACCAGCCTATAAGGATCTAGAATTCCCCTCACGCCTAGTAATGAGCCGGTTTGGGTGCTGTTTTTAGTGGAAAACAATGTTGGTTCATCAAAAATCGTATAAAATCCTAGGTTATTGATAGGGTATAAATTATTTTAGTTACATTTGTTATTTAGAAGTGTATATTGTATTGGATTTAGTTTTTTTATAGTTTTAGAGGTAGAAGAGGGAGGAGTGTCATTAGATCTTACTTGTTTTGAGCCTCAAGTTACCATCGAATGTTGGGTTTCAATTATTTTTGTTTAGTTTTGGTATTTTCTATTTTATAATGATGGTATTTTAAATTTAATTTATTTTTCATGGGTTTATTGATGGATTTATTGTTTTTGGGGATGAAACCGGAGTTAAACTGGTGGTACGTGGCAATTTCACATGGCCTGATAACCCATATAGAGCCCTCATATATGGTTTTATTTTACTCTCAGTGATAGTTATATGATTGTAACTTGTTCTAACAAAACATGTAACAAATTAATGCATGATAATAAGTCCCATTTTATTTATACTTATGTTATGTAATGTTTATTTATTTGGTTTTGATTAAGGTTTTATAAAGATATTTTTTTGGAATTTTAACAAATAATTTAGTGAATTATAAAAATTTTAAAATGAAAAAGTTTATTTTTAAGTGTTTTTAAAAATAATATTTTATTTTAAAAAGTTATATTCAGTTTTATATTTAGTAAAGAGGGTTTTTTGACCGGTTAATGTTTTATAGGCGGGTCGTGTTGGCCTTTTGTGTTAGAAAAACTTGCTTTTGAATAAGAAATGTTGTTTTTGAAACAATTGTGGAGGTTTTATAAATAAATTAAAAATAAAATAAATGTTTTGGAATTTAGAAATATTTTAAATTGAATAAGTTCATGGTTTAAAAATGGGTTTTTATATTAGAATTTAATACTTCAAAATTTAAAGTGGTGGTTTTAAAAAGGGTCAAAATGAGACTTTTGATTTTTTAATGTTTCAATTATCTTTATTGGTGTAGGTGGGTGATTCATTTGATTTTTTTTGAATTTAAATATTATTTTAGATGAGGGTGATTATTTTTTTGGATATTTTTGGATTGGTTCTTGTGTTTCTCCCTATTATAGAATGTTTTACTTCCAGAAAAGTCTCAAGCATTGTGAGATTTGAGTGGTCATCTATTTGGGTTAATTCTTGTCAAGTGTAATTCTTTAGATACTTTATTTGTTTAATCTTTTTTTGTATTATATCATCCTGTTGAATTGGATAGGTCATTTGGATTTTGAGTGTGGCCTTGTTTGGTGGGTCTTTGTTTCAGTTCCTTGAACATGGAGAAAACCATGGGTGATTTTCTAAGATGACTAGGATAGAGGTGAACTAGTTGAGATTAAACACTAAATTATATCTGTTTGGTTTAATGGGATCACAAGGATTATTTTTCCTTATATTAGGTCCTATATTATCATTTCATTATTCATAACCTAAGGCTCAAACCCATGTTGTTTGAAGACTCGTGTTTATGTGTTATTACTTCTTCCCCTAGTTCTTGGTTAGACGATAATGGTGGGTTACTTGATGGTCTTCATTATGGGATAATTGGAGTGTTCATAAGGCTATAAACTCATTTCAGAATGGTTATATAAAACTTTTGAGGTGTCAATTATTCTTTTAATTTTATTATTGATTAATATTTTCATATATTTAGGTTGTTCTATATTATGCCTACTTGGAGAGTTAATAGTTGTTCCTATGAGTCTAAGAATGTTCCCATGATTGAGTTATTATCTAAGTATCATAGGTTAAGATTTTATGTGTTTTATAAAAGAAATATTATGGGAATGTTTTTATTCTTCTTGGACCACCATGAATTCTGAGTTCTTAAATGGAAGCGAGACTCACTATAGGTCTTTTTTTTCTTGATTTATTTGTTAGTGGTAAGGTATGTATTGTTACTCATAAATTTAATGATTCCTAAAATTTTAGTGATTATTTATAGGATGTTAGGTTGAAATAATATTTAGGATATCATTTCCTAGATTTTACATTCATTTTGATTGTAATCCTTCATTGTGTATCCTTTAGTTCAGTGTCTTTCTGGAGGTAGAAAGCATTATGATGTGGAGAATTGTGGCACCCTAACCCAAATTTTCCTAATTTGTTTATTGATCTTTATTTTTTCTTGAGTTTTGTGTCCATACATTTAATTTTTATTTATATTTTAATAAAATATACTTTTCACACTATTATATCACGGTTCGTGAAAACTATTAAATGGCCATGTGAGTGTAGTATATAATACTAAAAATCTATTTTCCATAGTTGGCACATAGTTTGCAAAACTGTTCATACCAACTGTGTGAGTTCCCTAGTGTTCTCAGTGAAAGGCATATAGTTGGTGCACAATTTTCTAATGAACCAAGATACTAGTGATTATTTTCCCCTTAATAATTATTTCTTCAGTATCTTTTGTTACTTTCAATTATAGACTAAACTAAAAACCATTAAACTTGAATAAAATTAAATTATTCAAGATGATTGTTATAGTTGTTAAAATATCTGGAGTAGATAATAGTAAATAAATTTTGAATTCATATATTTATAATAAATTTAAAATTTTAATTTGATAAAATTAACTTCATTATTTATTTATAATATCAATATTATCTTAAGATTAATTTTTATATTTTTAAAAAAATAACTGTTTTTAGGTGAATAGTAAAAATACTATTTTTTCTAAAAAAGACCACTTTTATAAAACAATAATGGAGTAAAAGTCTAATAAACCCTTTTTATACACAAAATATACTTTTAATAGGAAATATAAGTCATTTTTAAATACTATTTTGAATTTATAAAACACATATCTATCATTTTTGAAACTCAAGTAATATTTCAAGCTAAAAACTGTTTTTACATTGTTATAATAAAAATTATATTTTATGTATTTTAGAAATTAAATATAAAAATATATATTTTATATTTGAGTTTAATATTTAAATATTATATAAAATTTTCAATTTTATTTTAGGGATAATGATGATACTAGTAATATTAGTGTTAATTACCATGATAATGGTAAAACAGTTTTTAAGAAATGTTTTATTAGTGTCATGTAATTTTTATTTAATTAATAAAATTTATTTTAATTAAATTATGACTTTAATATTATGTTTAAACCTATATATAACTATATTAACACTAATTAAATTGGTAATCAGTACTAAATATTATTAAGGAACACATAACGGTTAAAAGTTATTTTTCTTTGAAACCTATTTTTTAAATATTATATTTTTTAATTTAAAATATTATTTTAAAATATTTATAAATTTAATTAGATTAAAAATTTTGGTTTAAAATATAAAAAATTTGTAATAGGTTTTACCTTATATTTTTAAAAAAATATATAAAATACTTAGTTAAAAAATTAGTCACTAAGGTAAAAATTAATATGTATGAATGTTAAAACCTATTGTAAAATACTTGAAACATATTTAAAATAAGTTTTGAAAGTATTTTATAAGGATTTATCAATCCAATATCATCCAAAACTATTTTTTTGTTAAATTTTGGAGTCATTAATGAATTAATAGTGTATAAATATCATGGAAGTGTAAAGGGTATTCCTAAAAGTTCCCTTTGCATCACTTATAAAAGGGGATCACTTCCACCCCTCCATGGTTACACTTACCATACAAATGTAACTTGAAAATATATCCAAAATACAACTCATAGAATTATTTTTCTCATCCTTAAACCCTTGGTCACTATAATTTAGCTTATGGACTTCTATTACAAGGAAATTTATAAGAGAATATTATGTCTTCAACATAAGTATTACCTTCTTAGTATCTTTTTATCCTTAATATTTTTCCTCTAAAAATGAAAACCCAATCATTAATATAATTTATTTCATGATTTATTATATAATGGTACACATAATAAAATCCAAAAATATCATGAATCCAAACTTCTTGGGTAATTAGATACATAGCACATCAACTTGATATATGGATAAAACAACATTAATGAAAACTTCATTAACTTGATCTTAAAATTCCATCATTCTTCTCAATTTGGATGGGATAACCTGTGGATACACACAAGAAAGGGGTGAGCTACAAATCTCAGTAAAGGAATAAACAGATAATAACATGATGAAGGAATTATATGTTATTAAATAGGCATATCAATGGAATATAAATGGGATTAGAATCATAAAGATGAACATCAAAGCATGATATATGATAATAAAATAAGGGAAACATGGGAATAATGGTGACAACATAATTCATGTCATAAACATAAGTTAAGTATAAATTACAAGAAAACATTAGATGGTGGATAGAGTCCCATAATGTATTAGTTTTAATCCCTAATTCCATACATGACATCTCATGAGACTAAAACATATCCCAATGCATTAGAGTGTTATCTAGTTGAACCCACCATAACATGTACATGAATATGTGTGCCACATAGATCATTCCAAATAATGAAATATTTTATCACATTTATTCCCAAAAATAAGGAGTATCAGTTTCATACATGGATGTTACCAATAAATTTATTATAGGTACATCTATGTGAATACCCTTGAGTGAAATGGGTATGGGTATTCACTACACAAATTTGGCATGGAAAATCGAATGATAATTTCGGTAGCATAACGGGGGTACATAAAGGTTCATTAGAGTTCTTATTTAGAGATAAATAGATCTATCATCACTTTTAAAATATAATGGTAGTAATAGGTATGTGTTATAACGTATCCCAACATTAATAAATGAAAAAATGGCATAACATAAAGGAAGTGCGTGTTCTTGTTATGATGTTTATTTCTTTTCTGGCATTTGGAACACTGTTTTGAAATTTTCCTTGTTGTTTAAGATGTTTTCATCTGTCATTGTAATGGGTTCCTCCTTTTCCCATCACTTAAAAGGAGTTCTTTATTTTTCATTTCTAGGGGATTTCCCCTCTTCTTTTTTAAAAAAAGGAGAAGGAGAGGATCCCTTACCTTGAGAGGGTGTTTCCAAATAATTGGGAGGATCTTCTTAAAAGATTGGGATAACCTTGTGAGGAATCTGGATAGGGACAATCAGAGTAATTTCATGATCTAAGTCTTTTTAGTGAAATGGAATAGGAGTTTGGGTGCATTTATATAGAGAAAGAGAGGATAATTCTTTATTAATTTCCAATCATAGGTTTTGGACTCTATATGATAAAGTAATAAAAAATAGACCTTACCATTTTATTTTACCATGGTTACTTCCAAAGTGAAGTTTATTACATTATTTTACAAGTTTAAGAATGATATCATTAAAATAATACCCCTAATGATGTGGAAGTGAGTCATGTTTATGAAGAATTGATTTTAAAACCTTAAAATATAATATATGTTTTGGAGTATTCATTAAGGGTCTATAAAATTTGTAAAATAACCTTAAAAGAAAATTATTTTTAATTTTAAATATATATTTCGTCTTGGATACCTTTTATGGAATATATGACATCACTTTTGGGTCATTATGATATCATAATACACACTATATATTTATTCCATATTTAATTTTGACGCAAAAAATCAACCATCTACAAAAAATATGAAAAAAACACTATTGGATAATTTAGATATGGTTATTTCAAAAATAATATTTATTTTATCCAAATAATTCTCTACGTATGGTAATTTAATGTTTTTAATTAAAAATCCACATTTATTGAATAATACTTGGTTTTAGCAATAATAATTTTCTAACCCTTATGAAATTATTTTTGAATTTGTAAAATTATATTATCATTCATATTTAATAAGAATTATTTAATATTAAACTTTTTATTAAAATATAATTTGTTTAAAACATTATTAAATTCATTAAAATAGAGTTTATTGATTAAAACTATACATTTCTCAAAAATACAATTTGTGTTTTGTCATATCAAAATCTATTTTTTATCAAACACATTATGTAATAATTTAAAAAGTGAATTTAAAAAGAGATAAAGATAATCATTTTTTATTAAAATAAAATATGAGTATCCATACTATTAGGGTATAGATGTATATCCCTTTATTACACCAATGAAATCCTTAAGGGTAAGGTGTGTGATGGTGATATTTTATTGGGATGGTTTAGCACACAAGGTCTGGGGCGTGATCTCGATGTGCTTGAAATGCTTCCATAAATGGTTTCATTCATTCTTTTTTTTTTCTAAAAATTGGCTTGGGATTTATCAATGGAAAATCCCAATGATTCTATTTCCCTAAAAATATCTGATAAATTAGCTTCATAGGGTTTAATCCTACGGATTGATGAAATCACTTCTTTCATTTGTTTTAATCAGACTTTGTCATAACCCTTAATATGATAATCTGTATGGTTACTATACAATGGATATATTATCAAATTTTATAATGCATATGGTATTTTAAATTTGATAGACCATATAAATATTCAAAGTATTCAAAGTAGTGTATGTTTGTTCTATAACTTCATTACTTAATAAAAAATTTATTTATTCAAAATGGAATTTCATTTATAGAAGTTGGGGTCATTACATTCTTTCACCATTCAGAGATTCCACCCTAAAATTTTTTATTTCATACATGAAAACATATGAAGGTACTTTTATTTCATCACCTCTTCTAGTTATAACACTACTAGAAATCTGACCTATACCAACGCATCTATACTAACGATTTGCAAAAACCATTGGTATAGGTCCCCTTTCCCAACGGTTTGTTCGAACCGTTGGGAAGATCCCACTTTGAGGCCACTTTTCTCAGCGGTTTGGCCAAACCATTGGGAAAGGGTATGGATTTCCCAATGGTTTGGCCAAACAATTGAGAAAATCCCCCTTTGAGGACACTTTTCCCAACGGTTTTGCCAAATCATTGGGAAAGCCATCCCATTTTGAGGCCACTTATTGTTTGGAAAGGGTGGGTAACTATCCCAATGGTTCTCAAAACCATTGGTAAAGGCCTATCCCAATAGTTTTGAGAACCATTGGGTTAGGTACCCTTATTTTTTATGAATTCTTTTGTTGAATATCATCAAATAAATCAATATATAAATTACACACACACACACACAGATATATATATATATATATCCAAAAATATTCACAAAGGTAATTGTAAGATAGTGGTAAAATAATTTTTTTTAATATACCCATACCAACGGTTTGGGAAACCATTGGGTGATTTGGCGCGGGGATAGACCTATCCCAATGGTTTGGGGTAAACCGTTGGAAAAAACCTATCCCAACGATTTCAAAACCATTGGGAAAGACCTATACCAATGGTTTTCAAACTGTTAGGATAGGTCTTTCCCAATGGTTTTCCATAAACCATTGGGATGGGTCTATCCCCATGCCAAATCACCCAATGGTTTCCCAAACTGTTGGTATAGGAAATTTTTCCATTAGTGTAATATCTCTTCCTCAAAATTGTGGTTCCACCATAACATTTTGACCAGACGAGTTTTCTTTCTTGTTGAACCTTGTCTCTAAAACATATGATCTTCACTAACAGATCCTTGTATGGAGATCATTCTCTAATGATACCACCTCAAGATTATTTATATGTGAGGGGGTATGGTATATGCTTTTCAAGAGGGATACATGGAACACACATTGTAATTGAGATAGTTTAGGTGGGAATACTAGTTAATAGGACACTTCTTTGATGAAATAAATAATATTTAAGGGGTCAATGTATCATGGACTAAGCTTTCCCTTCTTCCAAAACCTCATGATTTTCTTCCATGGTGATATAAAAAGGAACACTTTATCTCTAACCTAAAACTCTATATCACGTCGATGATTTCCTGCATAATTTTTCTGTCAATTTTGTGTGGATTTCATATGTCATTGAATGGTTTTAACCTTTTATGTAATTTATTTGATAAGATCCAGTCCCATCATCTTTTTATCTCCGACTTCATCACAAAATTTCAGATTCTGACACCTCTTCCCATAAAGAACCTCATAAGGTTCCATTTTAATTCTAGAATGGAAACTATTGTTATATGAGAATACCATTATGGGAAGGTGTTGATCCTAACATCCTTGGAAATCCATCAACATGATCTCAACATATCCTCCAAAGTTTGAATGATCCTTTTAAACTGACTATCCTTATAAGGGTGATAAGCTGTGATAAAGCTCAATTCTATATCCAATGCTTACTAAAGGATTCACCAAAACCTCAAGGTGAAACTCATATCTCAATCAAATATAACATAGAGTGGAACCCATGAAGACTTACCACTTCCCTTATGTATATCTTAGAGAATTGGTTAAGGGAGAAATATTTAATAGTAGTAATGAAATACACTGATTTGGTAAGGAGATTAACTACCACCTAGATGGAATTATTTCCTTTAGGTGTCATGGGGAGTCTTGTGACAAAATCCATAGTTTTGTTTTTCCATTTCTATAATAGTGTGGGAAATGGTTGAATCATACCCTTAGACTTATATCGTCAAGACTTGACTTATTAGCATACCAAGCATTGAGATAAAAACTCCATAATCTCCCTCTTCATGTTATCTAAGAAAAAGTTTTTCTTCATGTCTATATACATCTTAGTGCTTCCTGGATGAATATATAAGGATGATCTATGCACATAATCCATAAGTTCCCTCTTTAGTTTTGGTTTTTATAGGGCACATATTTGTGTTTCAAAACCTTATAACTCCATCTTTAGAAAAGTTGAACTCTGGAATATTTTATACCTTCTTATATTGCACCTTATAATCCTTCTAAACCTCCAAGATCCTCTCAGGAATAGATGTCTGGGAAGTTATTTGATCAAGGTAAGATGCATATACTCTTATTATTCCCAGGTCTATACTTTTTATGTCCAAGAACATTGGATCCCATGAAATACTCATCATGGATAGAGTTGTACGATCATTTCTACTTAAAGCATATACCACTTTGTTTTCCTTACCTTGATCATAATAGATTGAACATTCAAAATCCTTAATAAAATATAACCACCATCATTAGTTCATTTTAAGCTCTATTTGTGTGAATATATACTTGAGGCTTTTATGATCCATATATATGTCACACTTTTATTTGTAGTGGTAATGTCTTCATATATTCAATGTGAAGACCACTATAACAGATTATAAATCATGAGTTAGGTAGTTATTCTCATGGATCTTCAGTTTTTGGTAGGTATAGGATATAAATATTTCATCTTGAATGAGTACAAAACCTAATCCATTTTTGGATGTATAATTTTAAATCTCAAATCCTTCCCCACTAAGGGAAAATGTGAGAACAATTGTAGTGATTAACCACTTCTTTAGATCTTTAAATATTTATTTTCCTTCATTAGTCTATACAAACTTGACTCCCTTCTATGTAAACTTGGTTAGTGGGCTTGATAATCATGAGAATATTCTCACAAAATTATAATAGTACCCAACTAATCTAAAGAAACATTGATTTTTAATCACATATGTTGGACTTATTCACCCTTTCATTGCCTCATTTTTTAAAGGATCCATATATATCTCTTTACTAGTGATAATATTTCCAAATAAATTTACTTAATATAATCAAAACTCACACTTAATGTACTTTACATATAATGTATTTTCACAATGTGTTCAGTAAATAATTCAAATGTTATACATGTTCCTCCAAGATTTTGGTGTAGATAATAATATATTCTATAAATACTACCACAATTCTTTCATTGTAATCTCTAACGACTATACATCAAGTCCATGAAGATTACTATAGAATTAATGAGTCCAAATGGAATCCCTATGAACTCATAGTTCCTATACCTTGTATGGAAAGTATTCTTTGGGATATCCTTCTACTTTACTATTATATGATAATATCCTGACTGAAGATCCACCTTAGAGAAGTATTATGATCCATGTAGCGCATGAAATAAGTCCTTGTCTCACCTCTGAGGCATCATGTTTATCTATAAATACTACCAAAAAATTATCATTGTATTCTCTAAAGAATATCCATCAAGTCCATGAAGATTATTGTAGAATTAGTGAGTCCCAATGGAATCACTTTGAACTCATAGTTCCTATATCTTTTATGGAAATTAGAATTTGGGATATCCTCTTTATTTACTATTATATCAAAATATACTGACTGAAGATCGACCTTAGAGAAGTATTATTCTCTATGTAGCAGATCAAATAATTCATTATTTCACCTCTGAGGCAACGCATTTACAGGTTTCGGTAAAATGCAAAGAATGGTCTGATGGGTGGAAAGTATTGGTCCGTTATTATAGATACTTTTCCATCACCATATTTGTTTTGAATTGATATGCATCGTTATTTTTTTAGGGGGAACTGGATTGACCCTGCAGGGACTGGGAAGTTCATCCCTTTCACATTATGAAGGACGTGCCACAGTCAAATGGTCTCAGCGGGCAATTTTAGGGGTTAAGTATTTGTGCAACTAGTCCTCTTAGGATATGACTTCCTCAGATGGTCTCCAACAGGTTTATTCACAGATCTATAAACATCCAACGGCCCTGGTATCCATGATTCATGGACTTTATTTCCAATGGTAGGAACTCGTTGGATGACGATTTGGCCAATTACACTTAAGGAATCCATTGGTCGAGAGGATTAGTGGTTGGGCTCATCCCACCCTTTTGTGGGGAATTATTTCCTATTCTGGGACTATATTATAGATTTAAGTCATGTTTATGTGTTTGTGAATCCTTGGTTCATTCCCAAAGAGTTTATCCATGGTCTAACCTTGGTTTGTAGGATCATCATGGATATAAATGGATTTTATGCTACAGAGACAATGCTGACTTAATCCATGCAATAAGGTGCTATGGATTTTATCATCATCCAGGAGGGACAAAAGGTGATTTGATGTTTGGATCGTGCCTATAAGATGGGGTTCCTACGTATCCTTGGGAGAGTAATCAAAGCACACGTAGTTCGATTATCTTGGGGCTTGGACCTAGAAGGAGTCCCATTTGATGGGGTAATAATTAGGGTGAACCCATTTGAAAGGGCACCCCTTTTGAGCTTGGGCCTTCAAGTAGGCGTCCTTCATATCATGGTTTGACTAGGAATCAGAGTTTCTGTAGTTCAAGATGGGTTTATTGTGTGGATGTTATAATCATCACAAGTCCTTAATCCCACATGAGTTATACTTGGTGTGAGAAACAAGAGGATGTTAGAGGATCAACCAACCACACACCTTCTCTTCCGCTAATGGGAGAGGGCGGGCCAATGGAGAAAGAATATGGGGTGACAGTGGGTGAGGGAACAGAGCAACGAACCTTTTAATGTGGGATGACATTAGAGGTCATGAAGCTTAGATCTCAAAATGTTAGGGACTTAACTCAGTGGGAGTTCCCTAGAATGCACTTTGGGAAAGGGGAAGAATGTCGCCTCTCATCAAAAGGATAAGTGAAAATGATTCCTTCAACTGATCATCATTCCTCATTGAATGGAAAAGAAATTGATCACCCTTAATCACTAGAATGGGGAGGTTCACATTAGATTCCCAAGGTTGGACTCTAGGTTACCATGGGAATATAGACTTATAGACATCCTAGGAGTATGAACCATTGTGGGGAGAGCCTTTGTGACATCGCTTACCATGGGTATGTTGACTCAAAGGGGCACACTGATGCACTAGATGATCTGATCATATGGGTCTGATGGATTTGGCCTAATGCTGAGGGATTGGTTCACAAAGGAGCTATGGAGGACTGGATGGTAATGTAGGGGTGAGATTGGAGCCAGAGGTAAGGATACTCAAAGATTCCCCATTCAGTGTACTGTTTTCTCATGCATGATGGGGGGATCTCTGCATACCGTATTGGTATGTGGGTAGAGGTTTCATCTACGTACCGAAGTAATACATAGGATTTGGTATAGACCACCACATACCAAAGTGTTACGCAGTCCTAGATGCGGTCCTCCATGCCTCTTTGTGTTCCATCCATTTATTGATGTAGTATGTAGTGTGAGGTTTAGTCCACACATCGATGCACTATGCAGAGCTCCGTATTGAAGAGGGTCTAGGAACCTGTTGTTCATGGGGAGTTGATCTATGAGGAATTTCTGGTTCGAGATGACACCAATTAGGTTCACAGTTTACCCTTTATTATAAAATTCCTTCTTTTTATAATTCATGGCTAGTTATACCTATGGAAACGTGATTTGTGTTTTGAACTTCATTGATGGTTTGAAATTGAAGTCAGAATCCTCTTCAAATTCATTCTTCCAATCTCTAGGGTTTCCTCTGTGTTTTCTTTATCCACCCCCTTCTCAATTCCTTTTGTTCTCCTTTTATAGAGGACTAGAAAAATCATATCTATGGGCATGAGACACCATTTGTGGAAGCCCATGAAGACATTTCTCAACCCATAGAAGACTCAGTCAACCGAGGGTTGCAGAGCCTGTGGTTCATGAGTCATGGTTCGCAGAACCCCATTGATTTAATTCGTCTGCAAACTGATGAGTTCATGGGATGGTATTAATATAGCCTTAAGTTTCTTTATTCCTCTAACGATGCAGTTCATAGATTCCTAGTTTAGTTGTACATCACCCCGCGGGCCAGTGCATCGTAGGTCATTCCATGTACTAGTGGTTTTTGATTCATGCGTTTTGTGAATTCTTCCTAGTGATGGTACACGGGTCACTTAAAACTCATATGAAATTTAATTTCTTCAAGTTTTTTCCCATGTTTACAATTCAATTTTAATCCTTTTTTTGGTCTTGTGGGAATGATTGCTTCCTTATGAAAAGTGATTATGGGAGTATTTTCTCCCCTTTTCACTGTTTTTCAGAACCTACAAACTCCCCCTTTAGAATGGGGTCCGTTCGGAATGAAGATGAGACTATTCTGATGTAGAAGCAGTCTTGAACTAAAGTGGTTTGTGGTAGAATAGATAGGTCCGGTAAGAGGGGACTGCACCTATTTATAGGGGACCAATTCATTTTTCTTCTACTGTTTCTCATGGAAAAAAGTTCTCTTGACTCTCCCACTACTTTCTCTACATCTGCGTACCACCTCCTTTGTGAAATTCATAATCGTGAACCACCTTGTACGTACCACAAACCGAACTATTAACAATTACCTCTTCCCACAATCTGAATTTTGGGGTTCTGTGTACTGTGTTGTGGAATTTATAACTAAAGTATAGACCACCATGTAGGAAAACATTATGTGATTTTCATGTCCCTCACACTGAAATAAAACCGGCGAACTGAACTTTAAGCATTATTAATCTGAACTTAAACTATTAATCAGCATTCTTTGAATATCTGCATGGAAATGCCTTGGTTAACTATTTCTTCCTTCTGAAAACTCTTCTGTTTACTGGAGAACTCTCCATGGGCCAGTTCCTCATGGGACTTTCGCATACTATGGCTGTACGTGGTATATAACTTCTATGTACTGCTGTAGTTTGAGGGAAATGGCTTCCGCATACCGTGAAGTATGTGGGAAATGGTTTTTCTGTACCGTTTTCGGGAGCAGTATGTGGAGCCACATGCAGAGCCTATTTTAAGTCCCTTATCCATTTTTTGCGACCTTTATCTAACAATTTTCTCATTGGACTGACTTTCTTTAGGCTTTGGGATCTTTCTATGTAGGCTACAATGGATCTTCCACAGACTGCTGATGATGTCGTTGTTCCTTCCAAGGCTACCCCTACCACCCCTCTTTCTACTGCTGATGAAAGATTGAAGAACATGGAGGATTTGGTTAATGACAAAACTCTGGTTGTTTCATTACATCAATCTCTAGAAAATATACTTATGTTGAGTCAAAGGGAATACCTAGATTCAGACAGGCTTCCAACTTATGGGTTTGGTCTATTTTCTCATATAGCGATTCCGGTACAAAATCCAACTGATCAGCCTGCTTCTTAGAAAAATAACACCTCTATCCTAAAGTCCCTAATTTCTTCTAAGGGATGATACATCCAAAGAGATGTCTCCATTGGGTCCCTTCTAAGCTACACACCTCTAACATTAGGGGTAGTGCAATAGAAGCTAGATAATATGGACCATTGCTACATGAGCATTGTGCAGAAAGCTATAGTGAACAAAAAACATGGTTGGTCATACATGTGGGATCTTTACTCTAGAAGCTCTTTTAGCTTATAATGGGGGTATCCTTTTTGGGTTCTCTAGAGTTACAAAGAATTTAGGGCTGATCCATAGGCCATGGGACTATTCGAGGATTCTTGGATATCTCAGACATACACTCACCATCCCAATGCCCTTATTTTATAACTCTTCAGTAGGTGGAGCCCATACACCAATACCTTTCATATAACCAATGGGGATATCGGTATTAGTCTTTGGTACATCTAGCTAATCTCAGGAGTCCCTATTTTTGGGGATATGTATGATGAATGCCAGCCTCCTTCCTCTGTTTGGGATGATGAAGAGAGGACCCCTCCTTTGGCGAAGAAACTCATTATTCAGGAAAAGGCACTTCTGAAGGAAGTCATTCCTTGCCTGAAGCAGAACATTATTTTTGTTGACTATTTTTGTGCCTTTGTTAAGAAAATTGGTTTGGGGCCTAGTCCGCGAAGACCCATGTCATATCTAACCAAAACAACCTGGAGGCGAGTGAGTACCTATTGGTCCACCTTTGAAGAGGGGAAATTTCATGAGTGGGGATGGGGGCTCATCCCTGATGTTGACCAATTATTTCAACTAGCATCTTTCTTGGCCATGTTTTTGAGTGGGTGGATCATACCAGTATGGGAATATGGTGGTGTGAGTGCCTCAACTTTCTTCATGGCCGCTCAAATGGCCATAGGTAGATGCATCAATCTAGCTATCCCAGTGCTGATGAAGATTTATTGCATTCTAGGTTGGATCAGTGAAGGGGGGCCACCTTACCGGATGATTGGTCCTTTCTAAATTCTTTGTTGTTGGATAGGATTCCACATAATAGGTTATACCTTTATCAATTTCTTACCAATTCCACACTCCATCCTTCGACCATATCTTCAAAGTACTAATGGGGTTATGTCAATGGCTTGGGCCTCGCAAGATAAGTGAGAGGATCAGACTGAAAAGAATGAGCAAGACTTAATGGCATATCTCAACATCCACAAATGTTTATATTATCATCCTTAGGATTCCCCTACCGGTACTACTATGAATAATTCATCTGAAGACTTTGTCAACCGAGGCTACTTTTTTTCTTAGAGAGTAAGCATCTTGGTTTTCCGCATCAGAGGGGAGCTTATATATGAGGGATATGAACCTTTAAAATTTAGTAATCAATTTAAATGTGACTAGAAGTTGTGTCCTCCCACTCTCAACAGTGATAGTCAAGAGAAGCATATGATGATAGCCCATCAACTATGGCTGATGTTTACCTGGGAGGACACCCAGTGCCAGGTCAGACATTCAGACTCTAGGGATTTTGTACCCTTCCTCACTAGAAGCTATGCTGAGGCCTGGGTTAAATCATATCCAGATGGAAAATTAGATTATCTAGTTCCTATAATGGTAATTTCAAAGGAATTTGGGGTTAAGGGGAAGGAGAAATAAAAGGGAGTTGTTGGGAACTCTCAAACAAGAAAATTCCTATGTAAGCCTCTTGGCTCTCCCCAAGGAAATTTGTGAAATATGGGGTTGTGACTTCATGGATGGTCGAACAAGGTGTTGAAGCTGCTACTGAGATCCAACCATCCATCCCCCCATGAGGCTGATTTTGTAGTGTCCTAGAAGAAATGAGACCTTTTGAAAGGACACCCATCCACTCACAACTAGTCTCCTCATGCTTTATGGCAGCTCATTTGGAATAGGGAGGTTTCTATTATCGATATTGGTTATGTTTTGTAACCCACTAGTGTTTCTTTTGATGAGGATCCTGAGAAGGTGGGTTGTTACCTAGAGGACCTCGAGACCCTCATCCATTCCTGAAATGGTCTCCCCAAATACACGCATCGGGTACTTTCCATTCTGCGACCAAAAATTGATGATGAGGATGATGATGTCACTGGATCACCTACTGTAGCTACCATGGGAGAAGCTTCTTACCTACTCCCAATGTTCCATAAAAAATCATCTCCTTAGGGTCTCGAGTCTGTCAGAACACCCAGAAAAGATTTTTTGTTGATGAAACCTACTATTATATCCTATACTAACCTTCTATCACTATCCGTCCTAGTCATGACTGCATTTCCAGATGCCTAGAGGGTCTGGGATGAACTGAGGGAGAATGCTACCGATGAAGATATTTTGAGGCTTCTTCAGGGAGGAAATTTTGACTTTTTGGGTTTTGGGGGAGCCATTTCTCCTACCATTATTTTGGCTGAAGAAGATCCCAATGAGGTGGATGCCTACTTGAATAAATTGGACAAGTGTCTTCACACCACCAAATATAGGCATTACCGGTCTAACCATGTGGCATTTATGGCAGGACTCCCATAGTTGATGACCCTCGAGGGAGAGTTTGTTCTATCTGCAACCCCTGGAATTCAATTCCTTTGTTGTGGAGAATCTAAAGGTCCCCCTCATTTTTTATTTTTTAGGATCTATCAGGGTCTCGAGAAACCAGTTCTTTCCCAAATTTATTCCCCCAGGGGCACCGTAGCTGGGGAGTGCGCCCTACCGATTATGGGTGGTGTTGTGGAAGGATCCCATGGAGCCCAAGAACACATGGAATCAGTCATCATAGACCCTTCTAGAACATTTCCCCATCCAAATCCTCTAGGTTATCTTATTCTAGATCCATTTATGTGACAATCGAATAAACGAGAGAAAGACTCCCAACTATCAAGACACATTAAGAGGGGAATCACAAGTAATCATCTATTCAATTGGCGGTTGAACTGAGTACCCTTATCTTGTTGACTCACTATTAAATGTGTGTATTTTTATGCAGGGACTATCGGTAACCAGATGGTGGTTTCCTAGGCATATATATCTCCCATTCCCTTTATAGTAGAGGAAGGGTCTCCAGCCATTGTGATTGATCAAATTAGAGGAACAGAGCCAATCGAGGGGGATGGGGATACTGTCGACCCTTTAAGCGTGCCTTCTCCTACTAAAAAACTCACTGTCTCAGTAGTGTATGAACATCTAGAAGTTGAGGGCTCATTTGACCATGTTGAGCTGATTCCCAAAGAGAGAGACATGGTAACCTTTATGGAAGGGGCTGAATCTAGTGGTGAGCCCCAAGCCCTACATGATTTTGGATGGACTTTAAATCTTGAGGAACCTATAAATCCTAATCAAATGGTCTTTACCCCCATGGAGGGAGTTTTTTTGGATATTGATACTCCGCATGAACATGATGACTCTACAGAAGTCACAATCACCAGGGAGGTTTATTTCCCAACCCTTGAAAATTGAGAATGGAATATTGAACATTTTTCTCTAATTCTAAGAGAAATTGTGTTTTAGGCCTCCAAGATCTCAAGGAGAGTACCCTTATCTGAACTGACTATCCCTATAGTCTTGATATAAATAAGAAACCTTTTGATGGATACCTTGTAGAATACTATTCTGGTTGGGTACAGTCCAGGACCATTTTTGTTCCCGAGCGACTACGAGGCATAACTGCTGATTGAATATGTGGTGCCACCTTTTCTGGGTAGTGATATTATTTAAGAGGTTGGAGTTACTGAAGCCATATATTCTCTATTCTCAAAATTGAATCCATGAGCATTAGAAATAGTGGAAAATGCTCCCACTCTATCCTCCGTTATAATTATCAGAGGCAAGGCTGCTACAGAGTTGAGTCATGCTGTAGCCACTAAATTTAGTATCTTTCTTGTGATGTTCATCCCTGGCTATATTTCATCATTAGGGAGTGACTATGAGACTGGCTGAGAAGGCCTTTTCAACCTTTTTACCATCCATCAAAAGGCATGGAGGAACATTTGGAGATTAATCTCTCAGACTCCATTAGTTGAGATTCCTATGAAGATTCCAAAACTAAACAACCATTTTTTGGTCCTGGGATTTGGTGTATTCGACTATCATGGCATCCATGATATAGTGAGGCAGGTGGTTGCTGCTCGGAAAGCAACTGGTACACTTGAGTCTCAACTTTATATGGAATATTCAATGGCTCATTTTTATGCTATGTAGAAAATTATTATTGGTGAAGCTTCCAATCAAGCTGGAGTAGTTGAGAGTTTGAAAAATAAACTCATAAAGCAAGATTCCTTAGTGAAAAAACACGACCCAGAAGTGGAGAAGCAAAGCTGGAATCTGGAGTGGATTAAATAGGAGAGGGCCCAGGCCGTGGTCACCATCAAGGAGGGGAAATGGAAGATAAAAGAAAGAGAAATGACTGGCCTCAAAGCTATGAGGGACACATAGGCACTACTGGATGGCGCAGAGGTCGAGACAACAAATTTATTGATAGTTCCACAAGCCATTGAGGGGTCACATCAATTGTTGATGAAACTTTTCAATTATTCCAAATATCTCTTGTAATGATCAAGTCCCACTTGAGAGGAAAGGCTCCAGGCTATGGAATCCCTCCATATATTTATGAAATAGAATGGAATTATTTTACCCTCCAATGATTCTTCTTTTTCTTTTCATGTCATGTTAATTAATCACAATCAACCATATAAATATTAATTCAATTAGGTATTAATTTAAAACCATGATTTGAAACCAATAAATTGAAATAATTTAATTTGGATCTAATTTTTTCCTGAGTCGTGGGACTGAGTGAGCATATTTAAACTATTTCTGGGGTTTCATGGAAAAACTCGTGAACTTTTTTGTCCTTTTCATTATCACCCTAATTGTTTCCTAAGTCTATTTGATACAGTCATAGTGGGTATAACTTGACTTTTTCCTAGTCCAACCTTTGTGGGTTTTCTACCTAAAAAGCTTTATGTCTCTTTTGAGTATATGATAGATAAACCTTTTTTTCCTAAACCATATATAGTATAGGTTTAACAAGCTGGTACTCGACTTTTATCTAGGGGTCCCTTTGTGGGTTTTTTACTCTGGTGAGTATTGCATCTTTTTTTCTAGTGGTTTATAGTCTCACCACTCAAAATTATTACTGATGTTATAGGTTGAACAGTTTTGACCAAACTTGATGGGACTGGGGCCCTAATTTTGGATTCATTATCTATGAATATCCTAATAAATTTCAGACATAAATGAGGGATTATTTTGACCCTGACTTTGTGATTTTTGGATGCACATGAAGCTTGGGAGACATGTTAGGTGTACTAAAGTAGGAGAAGACTCTCCTAATGATGAATCTTCCTTTGATTGATGGCCATCTTGTAGGAATCATATGCAGATCCACTGGGGCATGATGTGCATATTCAAAAAAAGGTGTTCACAGGACACTGGCCTCCCATCTTTGATGCCATGGGAGGATTTATAACACTTTGGGTTTGGTTTGAGGCCAAGGACCATAGTGGGTAACCTATTTGAGGGATAATATCTGAAGGATTTGGGGCATTTGTATCGGATTTTAATTGGAAACCACTCCCACACAAATTTTTCACATGTATGAGGGAGCCAGTGAATCATCAGTTCAATTAGAAATGCTTTTCATGTCTAGGAATTTGTAAAGGGAAAGATATGTAAGCCGTTATCCAGGGGGTTATCAAATCCTGAGAGTTATAAATGGCATAAATTTCATATGGGTATACAAAAACTAGAACGTAATATAATGGGGATGAATTTACCTTTGATTGACATCTATTTTATAGGAATCATATGCAGATCCACTGAGGCATGATGTTAATAGTCAAATAAAGGTATCTTCATGACACTAGACTTCTATCTATAAATGGCCATGAAGGATTATAGATATTGGTACCTTTCTGAGTATGACATATTGTATCTGAAAAGGGGTGCGCCTAAGCATGAAAGGGGGAATTTCTTTCGATGAACTTTATCGGGAAACCCAAAAATAAGTTGGGGCATTTTTTTTCATACGCGGATCAACTTCACACATATGAATGGGGTATATTTATTTTATAGAATCCTCAAGAGAGATCAAAGGTGAATCACACCAGGATGTTCTGATATATCTAAAACTTGGGTAGGAATGAGAATGTAAAATATGACTATGATGGTTCTTGAATTTGGAGGGATGTTACGAGGCCCTAGAAGATGTTAGGCATACTAAGGTATGAGAGGACTCTCATGAGGATGAATTCTCCTTTGGTTGATGGTTGTTTTGTAAGAGACATATGTAGATCCCCTAGGGTATGATGTGCATGGCCAAACAATAGTTTCCACAGGACACTGGTCTTTCATCTCTGATGGCCATGAAAGATTATGAAGATTCAAGATTACTCAAAGATCAAAGTTTGATGTGTGGAGAGATTGTATCCAGATATATTAGAAAGTTTTGGGATGTTATTCACTCATGGGATCCGGTAATCACCTACATAGATCTAACTCATATGAAAGGTGAGGCATTCGTCCTATCTTTAGAGTACCATGTAGTTTAACGTCATATGACCAGGACCTGAGGTTCCTTATGGGGAAGGGAACCGTAACATGCCTTTTAGGGTCATGCTTCTTGGACCAAAACTCCTAGACTAATTAACAATTATGTCATGGGGGGTCCTCTACAAATTTCTGTAAGCTCACACGATCTATGATTGATGTGAGAAACAAGGGATTATGAGGATTTATGATCACCAATTAAGAATATCATATTCAATGACAGGGAGGATTTTATGCTTAAACCAATGTTATAAAGTTTAATGTCATGCAACAAGGAAAAATTCCACACAATTTATCATCATGTGAGGGTGGATTTAGGGTAATACTGATGTTAAAGAAGGGAAATATGACCACTCTTAAGTATCCCTGTAGATAGGACTTGTTCGGGGATTATCTGCTTTGATTTAATTTGTTTGTAGAGAAAGGGGACATTTCAATATCTTTTATGGATGGGTTCAGATCGTAGAGTTTGGGTCCACCACACATCTTCTCATGGGGAAACCAAGTTACATAGGATTACCAATGAACATTACTTGCATAGGGTTTTCCCTCATGAGGGAAGGGAAGTAATTTCATTTGAGGAGGCGAAGCAAAGATAAGAATTTAAGCATTTCCATTGAGCGGTGTAGTTTGATGTCATGCAGTCAAGACACTTCTAGCCTTGAAGTTTAGTATCATGCTGTAAGGACATTATGTTTTGTATTTTAGAGTCATGCAGTGATGAAATTATGATATGCAGTTTAGATTTATGCTGTGAGGACATTATACTCTACAGTTTAGAGTCATGCAGTAAGGACATTATGCTGTAAAATTTAGAGTCATGCATTGAGGAAATCCAATCACAAAGACTATAAAATGCTTTGAGTTAATCGTGGTTAGGATATTATATAATTCCTTAGACATGAATGATGATAAAAGGTGTAAACCATAGTCCTGGGGGTCCTTGTATTAGAAGGAATTACATGGGGCTTAGAAACCATTGGGTGTACTGAAGTATGAGAGGAATCTCTTGAGGAAGAATTTGCCTTTTATTGATGATTTTTTGGTAAGAAAAATATGTAGAACCACCAGGGCATGATGTGAATAGTCAAACAAAGGTGTCCACAGGACACTAGATTTCCATCTTTGATGGCCATGAATGTTTATGGGGACCCAATATTTCCTGGAGTATGGAGTTTGACAAAAGGGAAATATGTTTCTAGGAAGGTAATAAATATCCAGACCATGATCAGTTGTGAACTAATGAAGCTTCTATATTGATCTAACTCATATGTAGGGGGAATCATGATCTTTTTACTCCTTATGAGTGTCTGAATTCAAACTTGGAATTTATGTCATCTCTTAAAATTTATTGTGCTAGAAATTGGGGGCATATTTGGGATCTCATCATGTTGAGAATCAGCTCACACATGATTCTTGAGGAACCTTTCCGTTTAATGTCATGTGTTTAGGACCTTTCATGGATTCCCCTATACAAGTCTGACCTAAGCACGGAGGAAGTGGAATTGTTTTTTTTGGGCGACTGGACTGAGATAAAGGATCTAGGCATCACTATGTATCTCACCGATGAATGGGAATCAAGTTGTACATAGTTCTTAATGTTCCCTACAATGGTCCAGTCCACGTGTAGGGACATGAGAGGGAATTTTTTTGTGGTTGGGACCAGATGTTAAATATGGTCATCAATACATATCTTTCAAGGGTAGTAATCAAGCCATACATAGTTCTAAATGTTCCCTATACCAATATGACTCGGACATAAGAGTAGGGTAATTTTGGTTTCATCCACTATGGGTGTTGGGTCTATCATATTCCTCTATATTTTTTTTATGTAATAGGATCCTTACCAACTATCCTAAGCTCATGTGAGTTATACTCAATGTGAGAAACAAGGAGTGATAAGGATTTCCCTCATAATATTGGGAGATAGAGGATACATTAGAGGATTTTTTTTCATGTGGGTGAAGGTCCATGATCAAGGGTTGGGGCATCACTATGTATTCCACTAACGAAAGGGAATCAATCCCTATGTAGTTCTTTGGGGACTGTACAGTTTATCGTTGTGCGATTTGGAAAATTTATGCTATGTATTTTAACATAATGCAGCTAGGATGCTATGATATGTAGTTTAGAGTCATGCAACGAGGACATTGAAATCAAAATTTAATGTCATGTTATCGAGACTAATTTCATATAGTTTAATGTAATTTGTGCAGGATTATAAATCCTAGTTTAGGGTCATATATTTTGGAC
Organism: Viscum album; assembly: GCA_963277665.1. NCBI lineage: Eukaryota > Viridiplantae > Streptophyta > Magnoliopsida > Santalales > Viscaceae > Viscum > Viscum album. The sequence goes on along the minus strand of OY728156.1, from coordinate 2,056,665,480 downwards.
CATATACGTCACAGTTATGCGATGTACTTCTGTAAAAACCTTGCATTGGTGGGAGCTGTGATGAGTTTTCCATCCATCGATATCAAGGAATATGCTCCATTAGAATAGACCCTATGTATGGAATATGGTCCCTCCCATTTTGACTCAAGATTTTTGGGTTTCTTCCTACGTATCATCAGGGTTATGAGGGCCAACACCATCTGTCTTTCGAGGAAATACTGAAGGTGAACCTTTTTTTTGAAGGCTCGTCAATCCGATTTTGGTGGACTTCCAAACGGTAAAAACTTTGCATCCTTTCCTCATCCAACTTCTCCAACTCACCAAACCATTTCTGGGGTTTCTCATATATGGATAATTGATCAAAAATGGCCACACAAATTGATTGAACTTGGATTTCAATGGGAAAAACCACCTATACCCCATATACTAGTGAGTACGGAGTTTCCTGGGTGCAGTGCGGGTCATGGTCTGGTAATCCCATAAATCATGAAAGAGATTTTCTAGCCACAATTTATTATCCTTATCTACTATCTTCTAGAGTATGTTGGACATAGTCTTGTTGAAATCTTCTATCTGCCCGTTGGAAACTACATGGCAGTGGGATGAACGATTGGCTTTGATTCCATACTCTCGGTATAACTTGTCTAACTTAGCAGATCAGAGGTTAGTTCCATTGTCTGTCAGTATTGTATGAGGGACACCAAATCTGTTAATGATGTTGTACTTCAAAAAGCTAACAATTATTTTTTCCCTGACCTCTTTAAGAGGTATGGGTTCGGCCCATTTTGAGAATAAGTCAGTTTTTGTGAGAATGAACTTGAATGTTTTGATTGTGGTAGGGGGATATGGTCCCACAACATCCACCCCCCATACAGAAAATGTCCACGTGTACTTAGTTGTGTGAAGTAGCTCTAGGGTTTGAGAAATAAAATTGGCATGAACTTGGTAGTAATGGCACTTCTTGGTGAATGTCTCACAATCCTATATCATAGTGGACTGATATTATCTAAGCCTTCGAATTTTATGGGAGAGTTTGGTTTCCAATTGGTGTGCTCCACACGCACTGAAATTAACTTATTTCATGGAGACAATAGTCTCTTCTCCATCGATGCACCTGTGAAGGACTCCATCAATGAATCATTTGTATAGAACCTTTTTTGGGTTTGTGCCATTGTACAAGACAAAGTTGACTGCCTACCAATAGATATTTTCCCTTCTATCCCTATCTTTCATGAGTTCCCCCCTTCATAAGTAATTTTCAATGGGGGTCATCCAGCTAGTGGTGTAGCCATAAGGCTTAGAAATGGGGCTAGTTTCACTAATTTCCTCCGTATTTATTGGAAAAAATGGATAGACCATCCAATAGTGGACAATGCTAATGAATGTTTCATCCTAGTCTAGATCAACTAGGGTTGTAGCTGCATTTTATAATACATCGGCTTGAGCATTTTGTGACAAAGGGGAATAGGTTAGTGTTGGCTCTGAAGATAATTCTGCTATCAGTTCTTGAACATTCATCCTCAAGGGGGACAATACATCTTTCTTAATGGAATAATCACTATTTACTGGCTTTATGACCAGCTTCAAATAACCTTTTATCCTTAGGTGTTCAGCTCGTAATATGAAGTGCTATCTCTAAGCCTACAATGAGGGCTTGGTATTCTGCTTCATTATTTGTGCACCCCTCTAAAAGTAAGAAGGAGTAAGGCAAGATAGCATTTTCTGGGGTTATGAGTATAACACCCAACCCCACTTTGGTGATCTTGGTATCCTCCATCCTTTTACTTGTTTGGACCTTGAAGTACCGTCTAAGTACATTTCCTATGACATGGTCCTTCTTGGGAGAAGAATACTTCTTAATCAGGAAATTTAGTATCCAATGAGGTCATTTATTCTGAGGGGTGATCTTCCAAGAAGTATACTAATGCCTGGAATTTTATGGATTTATAGGGAACATAACATATGTCAAACTGTTGTAGGATGACAGCCCACCATGACAGGAATCTAGTTTTTATGGGTTAGCTAAGGATATACATGAGTGGGTTGCATTGGGAGACCAGATAAACCTCTTGTTGTTGTAGGTAATGTCTGAATTTCTGAATTATGAAGATTAGGGAAAGGAAGTTCTTTTTTATTCTTGAATATTGAGTCTCATCATCGATCATTTTTTGACAGAGGTAATAGAGATTGTTCTCACTACCAGCATCAGTCTTCAGTGTGGGGAACATGACTAATGACCATTCCAAGGTGTTTATGTACAAAATTAGTGGTCTCCCCTCAACTGGTGGCATCATCAGTGGTGGTATTAGGAGATATATTTTAATATTTTCAAATACTTCTTGACAATCATTATCCCACTAGTATGTAATGCCTTTTTTAATTAAGCTGGTGAAAGGAAAACATTTATCCGCAAGGATGGCTATGAAGTCATGGTTGTAGGCCAGGTACCCCTGAAGACCCCTCAACTTAGTGAGGTTGTGAGGTGGAGAAATTCCAAGGATGATTTTTTTCATCTCAAGGTCAACTTCAATATTGCGATGACGTATGAAAAGGCCGAGGAATTTCCAAGAGGTAACACTGAAAACAAAATTTTGGGGATTCATCTTTAAACTATGCTGTCGTAGTTTGTTGAAGATAGTTTGAAGATATGTTAGGTGGTTTGATTGCTGTCATGATTTAACCACTAGATCATCGGTGTATTACTCGATGAATTTTCCCAAGAAGGTCTTGAAAATGTGATTCATGGAACGCTGATATGTAGCACTAGAATTTTTCAGACTAAAGGGGATCACCTTATAACAGAAAACTCTTAGGTGGGCCCTGAAAGGAGTATCTTATTCTTCTACTTAGGCCATTAGTATCTAGTTGTATGAAGAATAACCATCCATGAAAGAGAGGGCCTCATATCCAACAGTCTCATTGGTCAACAATTCTGTGATCGGGATTAAGAAATCATATTTCAGGCAGTATGGATTGAGGCCCATGAAGTCGATGCATACTCTAATATTTACATTATTCCTTTCAACACAGACTATGTTTTCCATCCAAATTGGATATTTGACTTCTCAGATGAAGTTATATTTGATTAGATTGTCAACTTCAGCCTCTATTTTGAGAGTATGCATCGGGTGGGTCCTTATGGCTACCTACTTATAGCCATGATGGTCTTCTGGTAGACCTAGATGATAAGTGGAGACCTCAGGATAGTGGCTTGGGAATTCTATGTAGTTCCAAGGAAACACATCTCGATTATTCATTAGAAAGGATGTATATGCCTCTTTCTATTCGAAAGGGATAACCACACTAATCAAAGTGGGTCACATGTTGTCTTTTGTACCCAGGTTTATCTCTCTATGTTCATCGATTATGGTGGAGACACCTTCTTCGAAAGTAAGAGGGGTATCTTTGAGGTCTTCTTCTTATTCTTATTCATCATCATCCTATTACAAATATTATTCCTAATATGATGGAGAGAGTATTCTTGAGATGAACTCTTCGGTGTTGGGAGAGAAATCATCTTCTGCCTTAGTGAGTAAGGTAGGAACTGTCTGGGGTCCTACGGATGGGCCAAGATCATCTTTATTTGGGACTTCACTGATATCATAGGAGTCAGTGTGCTCATTAATGTCTTTAGACTTGGTCTCCATAATGTAAATCATGTATACTATTGAGTCTGTATGCAAGCATGAACATATGAATTCAACCTGGTTGATGGGTAATACATACTCTTCCCTAAGATATTGGAGGGGATCAGTGAGAGCCATTTCTGATCCATTTGGGGAGGTGATCCAATCAACGATGTCGACCAAAGTCTTCTTCTCTTTTGATTCATAGAACCCTGCATCGATTTAATGAGACTCATAGGATTCAAATAGGGATTTAACATCTTGTAATGTCCCATTTTTCCCATATTTGACGCACTGATGGTATGATGACATAATCATAGCATGATGATGCATCCAGGTCCTACCTAATAGGATTTTGAAGGCCATACATTTCTGCACTACCAGAAACATGGAATTAGACATGAGGTATCCAAGCCAAGTTTTAAGCTTGATTCATCCCAATGGCTTCTGCTCGCTTTTGTCATATCCTAGTAGAGTTGCGATGTAGGGTGTTGGACTATCATCATCATAGCTTAAACGATGAACTGTTTACAGTGGGAGGATTTTTACTCTAGATCCATTGTCGATGAAAATTCTAGGAACATAAATGTCATTTACCTTGTCAGACATGTATAAGGGTATGATGTGCCCTTGCATGATGGAATCTATATCCTTGTATGTGGAGGAGATGATGGAATGACATTTTTCAGGATTATTCTTCTTTCAATATACTTTAACCAATCCCACTTCATACTCAAATTCCTGGGGACTTAGTAAGGCTTTTATAAGTTCCTCCATATGGTCTATGGATAGATTCAAGGCATCTAGGATAGATATATTTTCTGGTACTAAGGCTAGATTCTTTAGAATATCAAATTTATGCTCTAAAGGTCATCACCTCCCAAATTAGGGATGCTCTTTCATTTTCTCTTTAGGGTATTGAGCTTTGGACATAGATGGTTCAACCTCTATGATAGGATCTGAAGGTGATGTTGTGCTTTCCGATTTTGGACAAATTGGTCTACCTATATCCCTTGGGTGATTAGACATCTTTTCATCCATCTATGGATACTCCAAGATGATTGGTCTCATATATCTTCCAAAGGGTGTGGAGAAACACTCTAGTTCCTGTTGTGTCTATTGGAGGGTTCTTCTTCAGGTTTCCACAATGTTAACTATTTGCGATTAAGTGTGGCTAAGAATTTGACTCCTTCCACAATCATGCCTTCCAAGAAACCCTCGGCCTCTGTAGCCTCTTCCTCTGGCTCTCCAGTTAGATGTGGGGAATTTGGGTTTGTGGCCATAGTCTCTATCATAGAAGGGTTACATCAATTGAATGACATTAATGGATCCAAAGACCAGTTCTTGATTTGACAAAGCTTCTTTCTGACTTTCTTCTTCTGATGGTGTCAATTGGCGGGGTAGTTCTCCTTGTCCTGTTTAGTGGGGTGGGGCCCATTGTCCCAAGTCTACTAGAATGAAGTCTGAAAGTGTCAAGAATTTCTTTGGTTTTGGTGCCAGATCATCTTCTTGCTCCTTCTTTCTTCCCTTCTGACCCTTAGAGGACTGTAGGGATGAGGATGATGGTCATGTAGCAACAAGAGCTATTGGGGGTGCAATTGGTTGCTTCAACTGCACCTAGAGGATTCCATGAGCTCGGTTGAATATTTTTCAATTCATCCAACTATCAAATTTTTTCTCCTTTTTGTTGGTGACTATTTACAATTCCTCTTCCTCTCTTGGGTTTAAGGTGGAGACATATGCCAATTATGCTGACAGTGGACCCAAATATACTTGTTCAGAATCTAGCATCTTTTTTAGGAGATACTTGATGATGAAGCACTCCTGGATGGTGTGCCCCAATATCCAGTGATAGGGGAAATAATTTAGACAGTCATCAAGACCCAATTCATTAGCTCTCTTTGGCTCTGGTAGCAGGATCCATTTTTAATTCATGGATTCTATGAAGTAGCCATGAAGTTGGTCATCTTCGAATGAGTAGACTTTATTTAGTCATTCCTTAAACTAATTTATTTTATCACCCCTTCGCTCATATTACTGAGGTGGGAGTGGATGTTTCCCTCTGGGGGGTTCTCCACAGTTTGGTGGAGGACTCACAACTGAAGCTGGTGCCGGGGGTGGCTTAAGCATGACAGAAGCCACTTGATCTTTTCTTGTTCTTTTTCTTGGGATGATGGCGTCAACCAGGACTTGATATTGATATGCTTCAAGGGGTATTCTATCCTTTGGGAAATGGAGGAGAAATCTAGGAACCCACTTGTGTACTTCACTTGGATGAGTGGTGTTCACACTTCATCACATAGGTTATTGATGAAAATAGCGATCATTTTATCTGGGGGAGTAGCTGGTTAAGGGAGTATGTTTGGCCTTTCCATATGGAAATGATGTCCGAAACCATCTCACTCTCTCACTACTTGCAGTTCATGAGATCACTAACCATTGTCTTAGGAAATTTCGAGCTGAACTAGAAGAGAAACTGTTTCTATAGGTCCTCCCATCCTGTGATTGACTTAGTTAGAAATCTAGTGTACCATATGAAGGCTGAAACCAGTAGGTTTTGCATGAAGCACCTACGTTTTACCGCTTCTTTCTACTTCGGGGTGCCCATCAAGGGATCACAGTAAAAGTAATATTGAATTAGGTGTTGTTCTGGGTCTCCCAAACCATTGAACACTAGGAATATGGGGTTCCCAATGTTTGGTGGTGGCAAAACATTTCTCACCTATTCAGGGTAGGGTTTACGCTCTGGTTGTATTAGAGCACACTTCCCTTCCATGGATTCTAGTGAAGCTATGAATTTATTGACAGTATTCAAGATCCATTGATGCATATCATACTAGACTTGAGCTTAGGCTGGTGTAGTAGGGGGGAAATTTGGATGTTCCAACACTACTGAAATTTGGGGTGGATAACCAGCTAGGGGTATCCTTTGTGGGTTATTCTGAATATACTATGGCTGCTTTCCCAGTGGAGGGAAGTCTTGATGTCCTTCTGGGGATAGATTAAAGTAAATAGGGGGTCCTAGTGCTGGATTGGATGGGAATCCGATCTTAAATTCATTTTTTTGGGATGAGTGCCTATGATAGGGGAACCACTTTTGAGAACACCTATTGATGTTCCACTTGAGGAATTCATCTGGCAAGATAGCTTCCTCAATACAGGTCAACATTTATTCGCCTAAGCTCTTTCATTTCTACCTTCTATTTAGCGAATCCTTCCTCGATAGTGAGGGAGAAATTCTCATGGGGAAGAGGAGGTGGGTCATAGACGACTTGGGATTTATTCTTCTCCTTATTTGGGATTCATGTGGGAGGTAACTACGAATTAACTGAGGGGCCTCCCAAATTTAGGACAACTCTCTTGTTCTGGGTATGCACACCATCAGGCTTGGTGTGGGATGCCTCCGGAAGGGAACCATCTCCTCTTGCATCCTCTCTGTTTGTATCATTTCCTGTGATATCCTTGGGGTTTATGTTTACCATTTTCATTTATCCATACTGCATTAGGGGTCGTGTACCTAGGGATGAATGGTAGGAAAGATTTATGCATTATTTGTTGGACTTTCTCTTTCCATTATGCGGTATTATTCGGGTTTCTTTGAGAAAATTGACCCGAAGGAAGCCCTGATCTTACCTCATAATGTGCCTTTGTATCAAAGGGTATGGACCACGATATGGGGTGGAAAGTGTGACCTCTCTTCTCATCTTTCTTACTAGATGGGAGAAGATAGAATTCCACTGCGTGGGAACCTGAGGTAAAAATTCCCCCATCCCTATGGTCTGGGGTTTCTTTCATTCTTTCGCAGATGCACTACAACCTAGATTTGATGGACTTACAGGGGAATTTTGAGTTAAAAATTCCCCATCCTTATAGGTTTGTGGTGTTGCCGTATTACGGTAGTAGCCACCACTATTTCCACATTTTTTATTTCATGATCTTCCACACTGGTGTGAACTGAGTATGGAATTGGATCCACATGGGATTTATTAGATTTCGAAGACATGAGAACTACCTACTGGTTGGCTTCCCTAAGGCAAGAATCCTGCTGGATGTTCTCGGTTTCCTAGGTTAGAAGTTTTTTGATGGTTTGATCTCGTTGGGCATGACGATTTTGAGACTTACTTCAGGCCAATTTTCTTAGTATTCCATCTTTCATGATCATGGATTTCATTTGTTTTATGCCTTTGGGAAATGACATTGAAATATGTCATTTCCGATGAGGTCTACTAGAAAAGACATGGGGTGAAGTGTAGAGCTCCATGTTCTCCCCATCACTGAATGTGAACTCTAAAAGGGGCATCACCAATGATGCAACATAACTTGTGTGGTGTGTAGAGGCAAGAAAATTCAAGGTTTTTCTTTTTCCTTTCTGATCATGGATTCCATACAGACAGGAGGGCTTCTAGGTCGATTAGGTAGTGAATCTCTCCTAATATGTTGACATGGTCTTCATACCCTTCATAGGGAAAGAAATTTTCTTTTATCTTGAGAAGAGTCATATAGATATTGAGGCAAATTTTATCCACACATTCCTCAAAAAACTCCCACGGTATGTCGAAGTGAGAAGTGTCTGTGGGCCAATACATCACTAGTATATTATCCTTAGATAGTTGTCTTCTCATGAGAAACATATCCTGATGTTGTTCTTCTAGGGACTCCTCTACTTGGTATTCCCATCTTGAATTCTTCTTAAAAATTTCATTACAAGAAGCCAATCTGGAAGGAGCCTCATTGATATGTGAACGATTTAGGGGTAGATCAAAAGATAAGTGTGGCCCTGGACATTCCTCTGGTTGAGAAATGATATCACCTGACATAGATAGAGTGTCTGATATGTCTAAATCCATCTTTCTGAGTGCCTCAACATAGGAGGGATTTATTAAATTTTTCCTGGAAAGGGGAGGGCCTTCTTACCAGTATGAATTTTGATTATGGGGAGGACTTTCGCAATTGGTGTTACAATGGCAAGGGCTGCCATTGCAACTTGATGCCCAATCGCAAGCAATGTACCTACAGTGTATACCCTAGGGAGGACCTTCAGGGAGGGATAAAATTAGGCGAGGAACTTAATTATACTTTATGTCACTGAGGGGAGGACCTTCTTGGTAAATGTTATGATAATGAGGACAAATATCACATCTTGATATCTGGATTTAGGGAGAATTTCTATAGTGTAAATCCTAGGGAGGGCCTTCAGAATGTACTGTAATGAGGGGAGGACATTATAATTACTTTATGTTACTATAGGGAGGGCCTTCACAGAAACTTCTATTACAGGGAGTTCCATCACGATTATAATAATTATGGTGAGGACTACCATCCTGACTCGATGTCTGACTACAAGGAGAAGCATATCTGCAGCATATACCCTAGGGAGGAACATTATGGAAGACATCATCAATGGGAGTAATTTCTTACTATCCGATCTTCAGGTCTAGGGGAGAGCTACCCTGACATGTATCAGGAGATAATATCTCATGATCGATCATTCCTATCCCACAGAGTAATCCCCCGTGGTTGATTTGGAGGGGACCTTTAGAGCTGCTTGTAGTAACATTGCTGGAAGGGCCTTCACAACTGCTACTACAACTTCTATAATTTGGTAATGAACTAATAGGGTCTTGTTCCTCTATTGATATATGTTTGAGGGTGTCAAGAACTCCTACTTCCAGTAGAGTAGGATCATATATGTGCTCTTCATTTTTCAGTTTTCCTTGGAGTATTTCATTTTTGGGTGCTCTCTTGCGGGAAATCGGGGTCGTCTGCTGTTGGTAACAACTTTTATATATGGGTCTCTATCTTGTTGGGTCCCATGATATCTATAGGATACACTGACAGACATCTCGAGTTTTGGAAGAGATATATGCCAACCCTTGAGCGGCCACCATGTTGGACCAACATCCCCAAGTTGGAACAAGTATTTGTTCCTAATACAGTTTTTCGTGTATTGCAGGATATTTCTGTCAACCCTCCTGGACTGGAGTAGGGATTCATAACTATTCTAAAGTGACTAAACCATTTTGTGGGTAAGTCGTTCATTTCTAGGAAACCAGGTTGTTGGCCGGGTTACTCACCTTTGTCGCTAATGCAATGATATCTTAGCATGTTTGAAGGATATGGTCTAGAATTGACATTTGATATTTCATCATTTATAGTATGTGTTAAGATGAATATTTGGATAAAATGGGTATGATGGCCCATTCTGATATTGGAGAATGATTTTTTTCCTGCTTCGGTCCTCCATAAGTTTCCAATAGATACTGGCAGTTCTCTTGTGCTGGGATATAGGAATGAGTCCACTTCCAGTTTTCTTCTCCATTTTTCACTGTATTTAACTGGTGGGCTTCACATTCACGAGTAGGAATTTTCATCTATTCACTTTCACATGTATTTTTCTCATGGGATTTATATGCATCTGAAATAATTTGACTCTTCTCATATTTTGTTTACCACCCTAGTTGGATGGAGGGATTGATACACATGAGTATGTATTTGTTCTTGCTTATAGTTTTTTACTGTCCTATTTAGATAACATGATTCTTTTGCATCGGCAGATATCTACATCTGCCTATAATTTGCAGCTCTGTTTTCATGGTGGGACAGACAATAACTAGCAGGAATGTACATGTGCTCGTATTGTTCCACCCTATTTCCGTGGTGGGATTGAGTGGAGGGGGAAGAGTTGTATGTATTCCCATTGAATACTGCCGCATTTTTATGATAGAGTTCCTCCTTATAAATCAATATGATAACCTATTCTTTATTATATGTTTACTGCCCTCGGTGGGCGGCCCAAGGGGCCCATGTATTTTGGACTTTAGTAGGTGCCCTCAACATAATATCCTCTTCAGAATGAGGATACTTGGTCATCCAGTTTTGGTGGAGATTCTCTCTATTAGGGGCCCATGAGTAGGAACCTTGTATAGTTAAGATGAAGTCATCAACATCGACCTCATACGCCACTGTAAGATAAGGGAGTTACTTGTTGTCAAACTCTAAGGACAGGATCCCAAAACAGTTCGAAATGACCGCTAGGGTCACCTTGTGCTGGGGTGTTGGGCACAACTAAGGAGGTGGCTAGTGAGCTTTTTCAGACTGGAGGGCTTGTCTTGTGGCCTCCACCAGGGGTAGAGTTCCATTTTGGTGGTACTCTTTAATCATTGTGTTGGATACCCATCATTGAAGATGCTGGGTAAGTGAGGGGGTTCTACTCTTTGTTGAGGACCTGGCTGCCTACAAGATCACTGAGGCATGTGTCTACATTAGTAGTCAAAAATCCATTTGGATCAAAGGTTTCTTTGTGGAAACATGCAATATATATATGCCATATTGAGACAACAAAACCCTATCAAAGTATCATCTGTTGAACATATACATATTTTATGATTCATCTTGGCCCCTTCCCCTTTATTAGGCTAATGGGCTTGAGTGGGGTAGAACTTTCACCTTGGTTGAGGATTCATGTTGGGTTCCCCATTTTTGTTTTTCTTCTGAGGTGGCACATTTACGAGTTTGGGGAAAATGTAAAGAATGGTCTGATGGATGAAGATCATTCATCCAATATTATAGAGACATTCCCATTTCCATCTTGGTTTCGACCCGAACAACATTGTTATCCTTTAGGGAGAACTAGATTGACCTCATAGGGACTGGGAAGTTCATCCCTTCTGCATTATAAAGGAGGTTCCATAGTCAAATGGTCACTGTAGGTGATTTCATGGGGTTAAGTATTTGTTCCATCGGTCCTCTTAGGATATGAATTCCTTGGATGCTCTCTAACTTGTTTATTCGTAGATCCATAAACACCAAATGGCTCTGGTATCCATGATTCATGGACTTTCTTTCTAAATTCAAGCACTCGTTGGACGAATATTTGGCCAACAACACTTAAGGACTCCATTTTTTAAGAGGATGGTAGGTCAGACTCATTGTACCCTTTTGGGGGAAATTATTGCCTATTCTAGGACTCTCTTTTAGATTTAAGTTGTGTTGATATGTTTGTGAATCCTTGGTTCATTTCTGAAGAGTGTATCCATGAGCTACCCCTGGTTTTAAGGATTATCATGAGTATACATGGATTTGATGCTACAGAGGTAATGGTGACTTAATCCATACAATAAGGTGCTCTGGAGTTTATCGTCATCCAAGAGGGATAGAAGATGATTTGATGTTGGGATTAGGCCCATAATATAGGAATCCTATGTATCCCCAGAAGAGGAATCAGAGCCCACGTAGATCGGCTAGCTTGGGGTTTGGACCTATGAGGAGGCCCATTTTTTGGGGGAATAACTGGGGTTGACCCATTTGTAAGGGAACCCCTTTAGATATTGGGCCTTCTAGTAGGTGTCCTATATATCCTAGTTTGACTAGGAATCATATTTCTCAAAGTACAAGATAGGTTGATTGTGTGGATTTTGTAATTATCAAAAGTCTTTAAGCCCATGTAATTTATTCTCGGTGTGAGAAACAAGAGGATGTGATAGGTTCAACCAACCACACACCTTATCTCTTACTGATGGGAGAGGGAGGACCTACAATAGAAAAAACTAAGGTGATGATGGGATAGGGCACGAAGTGACAAACCTTTCAATGTGGGATGAAATTAAAGGTCATGCAACTCATCTCTTGTAAGGATAGGGAATTAACTCAATGGTAGTGCCCCAGAATGAACTCTAGGAAAGGGGAGGAATGTCGCCTATCATAAAAAGGATAATCAAACATGATTCCTTAAACTGATCACCATTCCTCATTGAATGTAAAAAAAGTGATCACTCTTAATACCTAGAATGTGGAGGTTCACGTCAGCATCCCAAGGTTGGACTCTGAGTTACCATGAGAATTTATACTTATAGAAATTCCATGAGTCCAAAGTGTTTTGGGGAGAACCTTTGTGACTCCTCTTTCCATGTGTTTGTAGACTCAAAGGGGTGCATTGATGCACCCAATGATCTGATCATACGGGTCTGGTGCCTTTGGAGGAGGCTTTATCCAAATGCTGGGGGACTAGTTTGTGGATGAGCTATGGAGGACTAGACAATAATGGAGGGGTGAGATTGGAGCTTGAGGGAAGGACACTGGAAGATGCCTGATTCTGCGTACTGTTTTCTCATGCGGGATGTGGGGAGCTCCGCATACCGTAGTGGTATGCAGGTAGAGGGGTCATCCACGTACTGATGTAGTACATGGGCATGGGAATAGACCACTACGTACCAAAGTAGTCCATGGTCCTGGATGTGGTCCACCATGCCGATTCATGTTCCATCTATGTACTGATGCAGTACATGGCATGAGGTTTGGTCTACCTAGTGATGCACTATATGTAGTGTCAAATTATAGGAGGGTCCTAGAACCTATCTTATGTAGAGAGATCATCCATGAGGAATTTGTGGTTTGTGATGACACCAATTAGGTTCGAAGTTTACCCATTATTATTAAGTTTCTTATTTTTATGGTTCACAACCGATTATACCTGTGGAAACATGGTTCTTAGTTTGAACTTTGTCGATGATTCAAAAATGAATTTGGAATCCTCTCTTAATTCTTTCTTCCAATCTCTAGGGTTCCTCTATACTTTCTTCTTCCATCACCTTCTCAATTCCTTATGTGATCCTTTTATTAAGAACTGGGAAAATCATATCTATGGGCATGCAACACCATTTGCGGAAGCCCATGAAGACATATCTCAACCCACAGAAGACTCAGTGAACCGGGGTTTGCAGAGGCTATGGTTCATGAGTCATGGTTTGCGGAACCCTACTGATTTTCTTTGTCTTTGAACTATTGAGTTAACAGGATGATAGGAAGATGGCCTTCAGTGTCTTTATTCCTCTAAGGTTGTGGTTCGTGGATTCCTAGGTTCTTTGGCCATTGCCGCATGGGCCAGCGCCTCGTGGGTCCTTCCACGCACCAGTGGTTGACGATTCATGTTTTCCGCAAACCCTTCCTGGTGATGGTATGTAGGTCACTAAAAACTCTTAAGAAATTCGATTTATTCAAGTTTCTTTTGATGTTATCAATTCAATTTACATCCATTTTCTCTACTGGTCCTATGAGAATGCTTGTTTCCTTCTACAAAGTGCTTGTGGAAGTATTTCATTCACTTTGTGAAGTTTTCAAGACCCTACATTCATCAATCCATGGAAGAGGATACTTTTCATAATTGTGATCCATTGGAGCTCATGATTATCATTAAAAAGGTACATTTTCCTATCCTTCTGCTTGATGAATAAGGATAGTGCCCCCATGGTAAATCACTTGGGCATATAAACCCTTTATATGGAATCTATTGTAGTTTCTTCTTAAACTTCTCAAGTTTAATAAGATCCATTCTATATGGATTCATTGATATTGGTAAAGATATCGGTATAAGATCGACTGAAAATTCAACCTAGCAGTTAGGAGGAAGATCGTGTAATTATTTAGAAAACACATTAGCATATTCACTCACACTGGGCTTGTCTTCGAGGATTATATTTTCTTTAATATCAATTATTTAAGCTTGATATTATTTCTCAAAAGGAAATAAAATCTATTCTTGAGATTTTGGTACCAAATAAATTCATCCTCCTACTTTCACTTGTATAGAATGAGAGAGAGACTCATGATACAAAGGGTGACTTCTTTATCTTGGATTTTTTGGCTCAATATAAATAAAGACAATCCATGCCCATAATACCATTAAATTATAATAATGGAAGTATCATAAGGTTCTTTAATAAGTTTATCACATAAATATTGATAGGGAATGATTTATATACTTGGGATGAAACACCTAACCCATTCACTATCTTTATTGATTACTTATCTTTTATGTTTTGAGGTGGTGTTGGAATAATTATACTAATATTAAGTGATATTAAAGAATGCGTTTAACTAGAATAAAAACGTATATGCACTATTCTTGAATGACTAACTAGCATACCTATTACCACTTCATTTTCATGATCCACCTCAGTATTTATGATTCCATAAGCTAACCCTTTATGCATTTGAGGTTGTTGGTGTTGATTGTCTCCAACAAACCTTGGCTTAAGGCATTGGATTTCATAATTCTCATGATCATCGATATTGAAGCATTCTACATCTAGATGAGGTTTGACTAGAAAATTCATTTCTTCCTTCACATTGGTGGGTTTTTTAATTGGAAATCACTTGATAGGGTCTCTTACTACCCACACCTAAATCATTTCCTCACCCCTTAGGAAATTTATATAATGCTTCTTCCCACACTTTTTTACAAGTGGGAAGTTGAAATTTATTTCCACTATTATATTTTTCCATAATATCACCAAAATGAAACACTATTTTCCACTTATTATACCCATGAAAACATTGAGATTATCTAATCTCCATTTCAACTTTAAGGGAATATGGTATAATTTTCTCATAACTATCAATGTCTATAAAGCTTAAGGTTTTTTATAGACTCAAATTTATCCCACCAAAGAAGTGGTCAATGTTAATTTTAGGGGAAATGATAGAGCCATAGGTGTATCAAGCAAGTCTTATAAAGTTTTCATCTTAAAATTTGATGGATTCATCATCCTTTTTATTGAGTATAAGGAAATCCCACTCCGTTTTAATTCTAATAGTGTGAGAAAATTATTTTTCAAAAAGTATTTTCTGTAATTCCTTCCACTCTATCACTTCGATCTCCTCCTCGGGCTTCGTATTTTTGACCAATATCAACCAATTATTAACTTATCCCTCTATATGATAAATAGCCAGTATGACCTTCTCTTAGAGAATTTAAGGATAGATAATAACTTTTCAATGGAGTTGATCCATTAATCAATAATTAAGGCATCAAAATATCCATTGATATTTGGAGGCCTTTTTTGAATAAAGGTCTCGATTTCAACCTGCTATATCTTTGGGGGATTTGGTTGTTCCTTATAATTTAGGTTTCGATTCAAAACATGAGTTAATTGAGAATTTATTTTCATGAAGTTCTTGACTCTTACTCCCATCGGGTTGGGCATCTCATTTGGGCAGCCAATACATTACTCATCAGATTAGTTGTTGATTAAGTTTCTCAAATTTCAAGCCACTTGACTAGAAAAAAGGGATAATTAGGGATGCATATTTTTAAACTATTAAGAACATAAATGGGAAAACCATGAACATTAAAGGGATAAATCAGAAATTACGTATATTATTTAACCTATGAATTTCTAGGATCCAATCTATATTTTCCATGATGTTTTACTAAACATAAAATCTTATGGGAAATTTTGTTCCCTTATTAATGATTCATAAGGAAATTTTGATTTTAACAAAGAATATCCTATGGTACTATCAAACCAATTATACAACAAGTCCTATTTTTATGCACTAGGTAATGATTGAGTCTATGTAAATGTGCCATTCCTTTAGTTATTACCCCAATTCACATTTTTTTTCCAGATATATATCCACTTATAGTATCTAGACATGGATACATTTTCATTGAAATAACTTACTCTATAATTTACCAAAATTTATGGAAGTTTTCCTTTGTTTAGTATTATCCCTAAGGATTAACTAGAGATTTCTAATCCTAATCATAAAAATAATTAGACCTTTCTATGATACCAACAATGACAACCCATATATTTAATACACTTCATTTCATGATTTATTACATAAAGGTACATATAATACAATCCCAAAATATCATGAATCCCAGTGTCTTTGGGAAAATAGGTACATAGAAAATGAACTTGATACATGGAAAAATAGAAATATTGAAATTGTCCTTAACATGCTCTTAAAATTATACTATTCTTTTAAAACTACATGGGATAAACTAAGGACATACATAAGAAAATGGTGAGATGTAAAAAACGAATAAAATGATTAAGGTATTATATATTAGTAAATAAGAATATCAATGGAACATAAAATTGGCAAGAATCATAAACATGAATATCGAATCATGATATACGATGATAATATAAAGGTAACATGGGAATGTGGTGAAAACATAAATTATATCAAGGATAAATTTCAAGACAACATAAAATGGTGTAAATTGTACCACAGTGAATTATTCTTAATCCATAATACCATACATTATGTCTCGTGAGATTGAAACATTACCCAATGCATTGGAACACTATCTCGGTGCACCCATCATAACATGTACATGCATACGAGTGCCAAATAAATCATTTAACATAAGGAAATATTTCATAAAATTTAATATTGATATTAAGGAGTGCGGGTTAAATATATGTAATTCCTGAATAATTTAATTATAGTTTTTTCTAGGTGAATACGGTTTAGTGGAAATTGTTATAGGTATTCACTACACAAATTTTTGGCATGAAAAATCGTAGGTTAATTTTGGAAGCATAATGGGGGTTCATAAAATTTCATGGGAGGGATTAATGAGAGAGAAACATGTCTCTAATAACTTAGAAATCATAAGGTTAGTAATAGGGATGTGTGAAAAAATATACGAAGATGAACAAATGGAAAACAAAAGTAACTACATAAAGGAGATGCTTGACTAAAGAGGAGGAGGAGATGATCCCTTACCTTGAGAGGGTATTTAAAAATTCATGAGAGGAGATTCTTAAGATATCTGGGGAACATTTTTATGACTATATAGAGATAAAGGGATATTAATTTCATGATAAAATGATTTTGAGTGAAGAGTAATGGGATTTTGGGTGGGTTTAAATAGAAAAAATGAGGAGAATTCTTTATTAATTTTGAATCATAGGTTTTAGATTCTATATTATAAATTAATCAAAACCACAAACCTTACCATGAATTTGGCCCATTTATTCTTTAAAATTAAAGTTTATTTCAATATTTTACTAGTTTAAGAACCAATATCATTAATATAATACCCTTGGTGATGTGGAAGAGAGTCGTGTTTACAAATAATTGAATTTAGTGCCTTAAAATATAGTATAGGTTTTGGAGGATTAATTAAGGGTTTATAAAATCAATAAAATAACATAAAAACATATTATTTTAATGTTGAAATATATAATTGGTCATGGATACCTTTTATTTCATATATTACATCACTTTTCGGACACTATGATGTCATAATACACACCATATATTTATGTCGTATTTAATTTTGACTCAAAGATTCCTCTATCTCCAAAAATTATGAAAAAATAACTATTATATAATTTTGATGTGATGATTTCAAAAATAATATTTATTTTATCCAAATAATTATTTAATTATGAGAATTTAAACTTTTAAAAAAAACATATTTATTAAAAAATACTAGTTTTTTAAAATAATAATTTTACGACCCTTAAAAATTTATTATTGACTTCATAAAATTACATTATCATTTATATTTAATAAAAATTATTTAATAGTATTATTTTATTAAAATATTATTTATTTCTATTTTTTTTTGAATTCATTAATATAGAGTGTCATGGTTGAATCTATACATTTCTTAAAAATACAATTTTTGTTTAATCATTTCAATATATAATATTTATCAAACTAATTATCTAATAATTTGAAAAGTCAAACTGAAAAGGGATAAATATAATCATTGTTTTATTAAAAGAAAATATAAATATTCAAACTATTAGGTTATAGATACATATCCCTTTATTAAATCAATGAATTATATAAGGGTAATGTCTCCTATGGTGAGATTTTATTTGGGTGGTTCAGCACACATGGTCTGGGTTGTGATCTCGATGAGCTTGAACTTCTTTTATAAATATTTTTTTCATGATTTAATTTTTTAATATTATATTGGGATTTATCAATGTAAAATACAAGGGATTATATCTACCTCAAAATCTTTGATAAACCGGCTTCATAGGGTAAGATCCTACTGATCGAGACAATCTTGTCTTTCATCTGTATCAATTGGACATTATCATAACCCTTAATATGATAATATCAATGGTTACTAAAAAAAATCTATATTAACAAATTTTATGATCCATAATGGTTTTTAAATTTGATATATGATATAACCATTCAAAATATCAAAATTAGTGAATGTTTTTTCTATAAGTTCATTACTTAATAAAGTATTTATTTATTCAAAAAGGGAATTTTATTTACAAAAGTTTGAATTATTACACCAAATATCTTATATACATAATAAAATAATAAAATTAGTATAATTATTATAGTTAGAATTTATTATATGAATGGAATAACCATTATTTATTCCACTCCATTCAATAATGAAAATGAAAGTCAAGTTAGTGTGATGTGAAGACTACCGCCACCACAATGCGACGTCTTCCATTTTCTTCACCACCATTCATAATTGATAAAAACGATGTAATGGATGAATAAATATGATATCTATAATATAAATATGATTATAAAATTTTAAAATTATCATTTACCTACTTTCCCAATAATGTATTTAAAAATAGAAATATTAATCATACGTACATGTGGAATACCACTTCCACAAGTAATGAATCTCATTTTCATCACCACCCATCATGGTTGGATTTAAAAGTATATTTAATACATAAAAAATATTTCTATAACACTATTAATATTCTGTAAATTATTATTTTTTAAATTAATTCTACCATAGTCAACATATATAAGGAATTATGAAAAAATTTACTGAACAACATCACGTAACCTACATAGAGAAGAAAACTAAATTACAAATAATAATATATTTTATTTAAAGGACCTTGTAATATTAAATATAGTTCAATAATTTTATTAGGAAATCATTTAATAAACATAGTTTGGTTACTTATGAAGTTAACTACATGCATAGATGGAATCTTGAACCCAAGATAAGGGATCTTTCGTACCTCCTTCGTGACATATTAGTTACAAGTTACCAACATTTTACTCCCTTTTATTTAATATTATTCTCACAAACCACTTATATTTTTGTACATATATCCCTTACATATATACCTATATAAATATCCATTTAATTTTTGGAGTTATAAATTTTTCTAGTTCCCTTCGAAATTCAAACTTTTAAGTAAGCCCAATTTAAGCGAACATTCCCATTTTTTTCTCATGTCAAGAATCACCCCTGAAAATGTTTTTAAACCAAGAATAGATTTTAAAAATCCTTAATTAATTTATGTATAACCCCATTGGTTTAATTATAGTTCTATAGTAAATATTGAGACCTTTTATTCTTTAAAATATACTTTACTTATTTTATAAAGATTTACTCAAGAGGAACGTTTTTTATTCTTTCTTCTCCAAGATATTTCTCATGAAATATATATATTAGAACTAAATGATCAAGTACTATATTTCATTTTCAAATATTAACATCAAAATTATTTAATTCATTCTTCTATTTTAAATACTTATGATTTATCTTTGGATTATGGATTGAATCAAAATTATGAAACCCACTTCCTTCTCATGGGTTTGATCATGATTATAATTTATATATGGTTTATTCTCCTCATGTGGAATATATATATATATATATATATTTTCATTTTTGTGACAGGTGGGCCTATAATTATATCTCTCTCTAATTCATTGTTTAAATCATTATATCTCATGAGATGTTATGTAATGGACTAGTGAGTGAACTTAATCCAATGAATAACTTTTTGTTCTTTATGATGACTATATTGGGGTGAAACTTGGAATATGTTTATAATAACATTTTTTTGTTGTTTCCATATTTTTATGATCTTATGAAATCATTTACTTATTCCATGGATTAATGATTTTGATCATCATCTTTATTATATCATATTATTACTCTTAAAACTCACGTTATGATTTATTTATAATTTTATTATCTTAATGGGATTTGTATCTCACCCTTATCCTTTTATATTTTCCCCCAAGATATCCTTTGTAAATTTAGAAGATCTATGCGAGTTATAAGAAATATATAGAGACTTAAATAAATATAATGTTTTTAAGTTTAAGTTGATATATTTGTATGTATAATCCTCCAAATAAAATAGACCACTAGATCCATCAATTGTAATTGTAGGAAAATAATTATAATAATCATAAAATATTATATGTTTAAGACCTAGGTCACTGTATGGTTTGGGTAAACTATACTAAAACCATCTGATGTACCTGCTTTTCAAAAAATAAAAAAATTATTAAAATATCCCTCCATAATATTTTCCCCAAATCGATCCCCTTTCCCTCACTCACAACTCATGGCCAAAATATCCTTAGGTTCTCCCCTTATTAACTCCTCTATCATTTTCACCCCTCTTTGGAGATTTCAAGTGGGTTCTAAAGGGGTTTGGCATCCTTTCCCTCTTCCTTCTTTCTCTTTTTATTACTTTATTTTTTCTATCACCCTCACTAATGCTTGATTATGGAAAAAATATAATTGGGGTTTCGATCCTAATTTCATGTGGATATTTATTATATTGTGTTAAATGGGTTATTGGGAACTTCTCCTCACTATTTTTAATGTCTCACGTCGTTTTTTCTCACCCTAGGTAGGTGTTTTTAAGACCCATAGTTTTTGTGAATTATTATTTTGGAATAAATTTAATGTATTTTATGGATTGTGTTACACACAAAAACAATTTAATATATCATTATACAGAACACCAAGTTAATATTTTTCAATACTCATTAATGGTTTAGATTTCGTTACAAAAAATAACGAGTCTTAACAAAACCATGATATATTATTAATTTTTTTATTTAAACGTGACCATTATAACATAGCCACAAAACTTATTGATATGAATAATAATAAATAATTTTTAAATATTAAGTATAATGGTTTTATATAAGTAAACAAAATTGGTAATAAAATACATAATTTTTGGTATTGTCTTTATATGTTTCAAGAATAATATTTTCTCAATAAAACAAATGTTTTTATATCTTTTTGAGAAAAATATTGAATTTAATTTTTGAAAATTTTAGAAAATTAAATTGATAAAATAAAATTAATTTTATAATTAATAATGTAAAAATTATCTTAGGGTGAATTTTTTAGATTTTTCAGAAAAAATTCATTTTTTGTTGAATAGTGAAAAATCCCAAATTTTAATTAAAAACTGACTTTTATATTAATTTATTTATAAAGTTAAATTATTTTTTAAATTGGATATAAAGTAAAATTAGTTAAATTATACATATATTAATACAATTTATATCATTTAAATCAATTTCATATTGAAAGTGGATATAAAAACTTTGTAAACTTTTGAACATTTTTACAGTAAAAACCAACTTTCTCACCACATTTGTGGGAATAATTTTAATTTATTTTTCAAATTATATAAATGGAATTCATAAAAAAAGATAAAATATTTGTAACCATAATAATTTATAATATCAAACAAATAAAACTTAATTTTTTCCCAAAATGAAAATTAAAAATAATAAATATTAATTACCTCGGTTAAGGTAAAAATGAGTTTACTGGGGGATAAAATAAAAAGATATGGGTAAACATAACATATAAATTTTTCTAAAAACTATTTTATGGAAAAATTTCAACCATTAGTCCTATAAATTTCTATAATGGTCTATTTTAGACTATTTTGACATATGAAAAATGTGGGAGCACTACATTCTTTTCAAAAATAAAAATTGTATCCTCTCCCCCACTTATAAAAGGACACCCACTCTCCTTTCTTATTCACACCATAAAAAATATTTTTTGAAAAATAAATACCCAATAACCTAAAAAAATATCTAAACTCATACTAGAATCCTTATTTTTTATAGATACCCAACCAAGGAAGGATTTTATGCAAACCTAACGAGGATACCCGAAGAAGAGGCAACACTCACTAATGAAAATTTTTATATTATTTCTTCCTCCACCCCTTAAAATATTATTATATCATTATTATATAATAAAATCAGTATATTACCTATAATGAGATTTTTTATGTTAGGTTAATGACTTAAAACAATCCACACTTCCATCAAATGAGTTGCGAAATCATTGTTCGTGTGTACGACGGACAACCACCTTGCGAACCGATGTTATTCATTTTTACATTCCCACATATAAAGTTTGGTCATAATGATGTATTTGTAGTTTATATATGATATATATTATATTTTTGATGTTATTATGATTATTTAATTTTTATATCACACATATCTTCATGCTTTCCATTTTGCGGGAATACGATAACGTTACTCATGCGTACGACATACTACCACCTCATAAAGCGATGTGATTCATTAATGATTTATATGGAATGTATTAAGAATGTTTTTAATGAAAATATTTGATATATATGAATTTAAAATTATTTTTAATGATAATTTATCATTTATATTTCTTTCTTTCAACCTAAATAGAAAATGGAAACAATGTTCATGCGTATGTACGACCTACCATCTCCATGAATAGTTCATTTAATTATATATATATTAATATTATGGATTACTATAAATATATATATATAATTAATATATATGATATTTATATATTTTTTTATCATTCTTGATATACTGGAACAATGATCAATGTAAGAGTGACACAAATATAACAAATCGAAACATATATAAAAAACAAAGCAGTTATTACCCAAAACATAAATTTAACATGGAATTATTAATAAATGGGTAATGAAAGGTCATAAGAAAATAATATATGGTATTATATATACTAATATGATTCTTTAATAGATTTATAATAAACTTAAATTTATTATACATGTGTATTGAATGAGTATGTTGGAACTAAAGACTTAATGTAAGGGATTTTTGTCTCACTTTTTAATTCCACGAGACGCATGTCACAGTCACCATCTATTAATTTTATGTGGTGTATATAATTCACATGAATTTATATTTTTATTATTATCCTTAAAAATATTTTTTTTACTTATCTAATTGAGGAACACTCTTTCATGGGGTCTACGGCTTAAAAGATAACAAATCTGTATGAGATTTTTGTCCCAATTATCATTTTTTGAGGGGTACATTATGTTATAAACCTATAATATTTAATTATATACACATAAATCCCCTTTTAAATATAATATAATGAATTTATTTATTCTTGTGATATTTTACATTTCATGTTATTTCCTCATGGGGAATAAGAATCAATGTCACCAATATGGTAAATATTTTATGTTACAATCTCAATATTTATCAGGATTATTTATGATTAAGACTCAAATGTTGAGATCTCATGATACAACTCTCAAGAATAGTCATGAATTTTATTATCCCAATTATTCATGATATATTGAAGTAATGGTACCATTTTCTCACTCTTTGGTACTTAAAATTATTATGAAAATGTTTTTAATAAAATTAAACTTTATTTATCTCTTCAGTCGAAAAATAGTTTTCTTCCAAAACAATATTTTATAAAAAAGTTATAAAAAATGTTTTATTACACTCTTATGATTTCAAAAGATATTTTATCCCTTGTTTTAATTTTTTTTAAAAGTTTTTGCAATGAATATTCATGTCCTTTTCCAAACAATGCTCATTTTTCTTTTACAGAAAATGTGAAAGTTATATTCATCTTAATGTATATGAAATGAACATAATTTTCGAATTTCATAAAAAATTCTTTTAAAATTCATTTATAAGTTTTCAATTTTATTTTCAAAGAATTTTTTTCCAAATTTTTTTTGTTTTAAAAATCAATTTTCAAAGTGTAAATGATATTTCCCTCAAGAAATGTTTTAAATAATTTTTACAATATTCCTTTATAAAATTTCAATGTTATTTTAAAAGAAAATTATTTTTATAATGTTTAATGTTTTAAAAATTGATTTTCAAAGATATTAAATTTTCTTCAAGAAAATTCCCAAGTATTTTTTCAACATTATTTTCTATCTATTATGAAATTCTTTAAGGTTACTTATGATTTAATGGTGATATGATCAAAGGATACCATTATTATTATTTATATGAGTGGTTTATGTTTATGATGAAAATATGTTTATGAAACCCATTTATCTTCCATGGGTTTTACCATGATAATATTATTATGAAACACACTTCTTTTTCAATGGGTTATGCTTTGATGAAATGATTATGAAACTTTTTTATTTTCCACAGGTTATGTTATAATGAAATGATTATGAAACCCATTTCATTTCATGTATTCCGATATGATGAATGATTTATGATCCTGTGGCACACAGACATATGATTTTTATTACATAATAGGGGTTACATTGTAACCAAGGATGGTGGTTATGTTATAACTAAATATAGGCGGGTCTTATATCTCCCTCCAATGCATTGGTTAAATAATTATATCTCATGAGATAGACAAGATTTTAACAGAGATCTAACTAGGTTCAGTAAGGTATTTTTTCCTCTATAATGGTCTTGGGAGTGAACCTTGCCTACTATGATATTATGAGTGGACCTGTATTTCATGTCCATAATGTTATGCATGAACTTGATTACACGGTCACAATATTATACATGAATCTCATTAAATTTTCACAATGTTATTCATGGACCTGTCATTAATTTCCATAATGTTATATGTGTACCTGGTTGTATGTCCATATGTTCATGCAAGGGCCTGATTTCTTGTCCTTAACTTAATGAGTGAACCTTTTTATATTTATATATATTCACAATTTTATAAGTTGATGTTTATGCAAAAAATCAATGTTTTATGTCAATTTTCTTCTCTCATGGAGCATGTTATTTGATTTCCTTATGACTCATTTCTTATAAACTACCAATCTTTATGCCATGACTCATGTTTATAATCTATGATAGGTTGGGTATGAACTTCATAAATTATGTTCATTGTCACATACCCTTATTCTTATGTTATAATTTCATATGATCATAGGTTCATCTCTCTTCTGTTTACCTTTACTAAGAATATGAGATCACCCTATATTATGTTTCCTTTCCTGATGTTTTGAAGAAAGGTTTTATATAGGATATATCTATGAAGAGTACTAAATGGGATGATATTTTTGGGAAACATTGAAGATATTTCACCAGATTATAAGATCATGTTCCAATTTTCCAATGTATCTAAATTTTTATAGACCTCAGGTGTGTGTTTGTGAAATGTAATGAATATTAAAATAAAAATATGTTATATCCATGTATGAGAAGCATGTGTCACTATATTTGGTATTAGAGGATAGGTTTAGTTAACCTTTGGAAAACCAAGATGAGAAAACTTTAGTGATTCCCCTGGGGATGTTTCTAAGGATATGTTTACAAACATATCCAAGTATAAGTCTAAGTATGAGTTAAATTATAGGAAAATATACTAAAATTTTGGAAAAGGATATAGTGAGTGGTTTTTAAGAAATCACATCCATGTATGGATACTAAAATTACATGTGGATCAAGAAAATATGTACCTAGGGGTAACAATCCCAAAAACACCGTATTACACTAGACTCGATCGGGAACTGGTGCACAACAATGATCCTTGATGCACACCGGGTTTGACACTCCTAGGATATATGTTTTGGATATTAAAAACCTCTTTATGAACCATCATAAGGATTTAAATAGATTATAAGTATGAATGACCTAGGATAAACCTAAGGTGTTATAGATTAAAAAGTAGGTGTCTTGATTTTGACCTCCTAAATGATTTTTTAGACTATGTGATTTTCCATTATGATTATCATTTCTCACACTATGCATTTTGGTCTTAGTCACTAGATGAAACCTGAAGGAACCTTGTTAATGAGGAATTCAACGGAAAATGTAATGATTATGCTCCTAAGAAACCAAATGTTATGGGAGATGGAATGAAAAACCTTATTGTTATGCTCACAAAACTTTCTCAAGATATGAATCATGGTGAACATCCAAACAAGTAATGGAGGGAAAAAATTCTATTGAGTCCTTAATGAGGAAATACCCAATTTATTTTAGTGGTTTTGTTGATCTATTAGTTTCTGAGCAATTAATTGGTACCACTGAAAATATATTTTCCATCCTATAGTATTCATATCATTTTAAATCAGTTTAGTTGTATATTTTTTGGAAGGTGAGTTAGATAAATAGTGTAATCTTTTTAAGAACATGAGTCAATGATAAAAAATTAACTCCATGAAGTGAAATTATTTTAAAATATTATTTTTCAATAGTTAATTTCTTCATATTCTTAGTACAAAAAATGGAGATGGAATTTGGATATTTTAAGAGGGATAATGAATTTTGTGGGTCCTATGTATAAAATTTTACAAGACTTGTGAGGTACTCTTCAAGTATTATAATTCATCCTAAATATATGTTTCACCGATTCTTCAGTTGCATGAAACCAAGTATCCAAACGGAATTATCAATAAGGAACTTTGGATGCTATGAAGAAATCATTTTATGTCTTATATTGTAACACCCCGAGCTTCCACGATACGCTTCTCATTCAATAATGCAATGGCTTGCATTGTACGCAACTTCGAGTTCTAAAACACCGCGACTAATCAAAGTAGCCATTATGAATAGTAATAACCACTTTTCAAAATTATAGAAATTTTATATTTCAAAATGGACTTCATTTTTGGATTCGGAATATCGAAATTAGCCTATGTTGAATTTTTGGTATTTTTCTGAGAACTTCTAATTTTTTATGAATAGTGAAAAATACTTAAAAACAACTTTTTTAATCAAAATAATTTATAGTGATAAATTATACTATTTAGTGGTTTTAAATTATAATTAGAGTATATTTTTACCATTTTATCCAATGGTGGTCATTAGAATTAATTTAACATTGAAATTGGACATAAACAATTGCCAATCTTTTGATACAAATTGTTTCTTAAAAACACGCTATTTGTTGTGACAATGGGAATTAATTATAAAATTAATTAATACAACTTATATGTTTGGAATTTTTTAAAATAGACATCATTTTTGAATTCGGAATATCAATTATAGCTTAGGGTGAAATTTTGGCACTGTTCTGAAAAACTTCATTTTTTGATGAATAGTGAAACCACTAAGTGGTAGTTAAATAACTGATTTTTCGATTAAATGAAATATTACCACTTCTGTGATTTGATTTTCAAAAATCCGACATACATGGCTGTCATTAAGAAGTAAAATTCGGTTCAATGAGATTAAAATAATTTTTTGGTGAATAGTAACTTTTAAGTTCTTAATCGCGATTAGAGGTAATTAGTGTAGTTTAATGTAAAAATAATGTTTTAGTAATATGAGATGAGCTTGAAACTTGTCCTACTCCTATTGTATGTGCCATGGCCGACCAAGACAATCCATGGGTCAACTTGGGGACCCCATGGAGCCACTTTAGTTGGAAAATGACATAAATACCTTTTATTTAATGTTAAAGTAAAAAATGACACAAACATGAAATGTTTTACTAAAACAATTTTTACATGGGGTTATACAAGTCATATTTTTTACTATAAATAGTAATTGGAAAGATAAAAATATTTCATACATCATAGTACTTTTTTATAATTTTTAGACATTAAATAAATTAAATTATTTATGATATCATTATGATGCAGCGATGACTTCATTATTTAACAATTTTAATAAAATGAAAAGATAATGTACAATCCAAGGCTTAAATTTGTCCAAAGACTATTGGATGGGTAGATTTTGAACCCTTATCACCTTAGACACGAATTATATAAGTGTGGGACCTTTAGAATCCGAAAAACATTGTATAATAATGTAACATTTCCTTACTTTCCAAGAGTGCCCCTCCTCTCCTCTTATAAAAGGCCCCCACCTCTACCACCTCATTCATACTTTCAAGCCATTTGGCTTGGCCAACCTCTGCCCAAATACTCTCCCAACTTCCCCCTATTACTCCTAGAATCCTCACTTTGGGCAGAACTCTTCCCAAGGAAGCCTTTGGCTCAAATCAAAAAGAGTTACCCGATTTTGAGGTAATGTCTTCTCTAATGTTGTTTTGTTTTATTTTTCTTCTCCAACCCCCTAAACTCTTTTTATTAACTTATTTTGTAACAAAACCAGTATCCTAAATATACTAGGATGTTGTTATAAGAAGTATTCTAGCTACACTTACACACACCTACATCTAATGGTTAAACAACATACGGTTTCTGTGGATGGAGAATTTATGCCTCACGAAACGATGATTGTTCAACACTCCTATAACACCTTCAAAGGTGGCCATTAAGATGTCAATATATTTATATATGATATATAATATGTTTATGTTTTACTTATGCTTCTGTATTTCTCATTTATGGCATACTTTATGATTTACATTATGGGTAAAATGCGATAATTTCATTTTAGGAAGTGCGGACTACCGCCCCCTCAAAGTGATTTGAACCGTTAATGCCATATGTGGGATGTATAAAGGATAGAGTAAATGGTATTATACACTATATTATACTGGAATTATATTATACATTTATATCATTATTATTTCATTCCATTAAATATGAAATAGAAATGAAAGTAGCATTCATGCGTACGTACGGCTTACCGTCTCCATGAACGGTGCATTTCATTTCTTACCTCTAAATGTTACGTAATATTATAAATGAATGTATATACTGGATATATATGATATATATGACATCTAAATCATGAATATAATTCTGGAGATAATGGATATTCTACCACATAAACAACTTGTAATTATAAGAAGTTTATTGTTGACTCAAGTACCAAAGATCGACAAAACGATCGTTATTAACTTAAATAATTACATAACGTTCATAACATTGTAATAAGTGATATAAAAAGGATAATGAAATTAAAAATGGTTCTTAATAAGGTATATATTAACTCTATTTTATTATTCAGGAGGTTAAAGAACGGTTGAGTCAAGTCAGACACGAGGTAAGGGAACTTCTTAACCCAACTTCTATTCTTTGGGTTAATCTCCTACTTTAAAATTATGTCATCATATTATTATGTCCTATCTTGTATTTTTACATTATTTATGTGTACTTATAGTGAATACACATTATATATGTACTTTATTTAAAAAAATTATCTTTTTAAGGACTTCGTCTCAATCCCCTTTCATTGAGGCATATTTGGTTTTATACACAACTTTCTTTTATATGGTGTATATACCCCTTTGACTTTTACGTTTATTCAAAAGGAATATTTTTATATGAAGCGTTTTTCTAAACGAAAAAAGGGAATGTTTTTCTTTACGTACTTATGCGGCGACAACGACTTCTCCGCCGCCGTGACCATTATTTGAGTTTCGGCTTCCTCTACAAGCCATCATTTTTTTTAATGAAAAATAAATATAAAGTTTTAACTTTCTTTTATTTTGGTATTGAAAATGGTTTTGAAAGCGTTTTTATTATATCAATGTGTTGTATTGATATCTTGTGATTGAAATTTGGAAATTTTATGTTTCCTTTATGCATGTTTTTGTGATACGATTATGTTATGGTTTATGATATGTTTAAACCTATTCATATGAGGAATGTATTGGACTTAATAAGTGACGGGTGGAGCCCGCTATAGCTCCGCGATGCATCGGTAGGTCTCATGAGACAACTAGACGTGGAATTGGCCGAGGCCCTTTCCCAATTTGATTTATGGTTTTGGCCGAGGCCTTAATCATTTTGGACGTCTTGGCCGAGGCCTTGAAAAAATGTTTCAGAATGTCTGGAATTATACATTCCCTCATTATGAAAGTGGTTATTGATATTGCATGTGATTATTCGACCAGTAGAATATCCATGTGAAGAAGTAAATGGCATTATCTCATTTTACTTTTTCCATATTATGTTTATGTTCAAGTTTAAAAGTCTTTTTTTTAGTTATACATTGCCTTAAATGTTTATGTTTATTTATGAAAGCTTCCGCAATATTGTTATCCTTACTGAGGATCTGAGCTCACCCCTTTCAATGTTTTAATATTTTCCAGGATGTGAAGAAGTATTTTATGAATGACCTGCAGGGATAGTCAGAAGAGGATATGAGTGTGGACTATGGAGACTTTGTTATTTTAGTTTTTCACCTTATGATGTAATGTAACATTTATGAATGTATCTAGTGTTTCCAAGGCTACTAAACTAATCGGTCTTTTGAGACTTGATATTTTGTGATCATGCCAATGTTACGAAGTAATGCACCGACTCTGGGTAGCTGGGGTCGGGGCATTACAGTTGGTATCAGAGGCAGTTAATACTAACCTTGGAAGCTAGATTTAGATAAACTCTGATTAGAGCACATAGCCCAAAGAAAGACTTTGATGATTAGTATAGAAGAACTTCCTATAATTTTGTTATTGTAGAGATTTTGTGAGTTTTCTGAGCAATACATCCCTGTCTGGATATGAGCAGGTAGAGGCGGCTCTGGCACAGATGGACCTAGGGGTAAAACCTGAAAACACCGCTTTGAGATAGACTCGAACGGGAACTGGTGCACGACAACGGGCCTTGCTGCACTCTTGGTTACGACACTCCCGGGGGATATGCTTAGGATAATTCTCATTTTCTTGAAAAACCACTATGAACGGTTATGAGTATATAATTCCTAAAATAAAACCTTTTTATGATTATGGATTATATCCATAAATAGTTCAATTTATGTTAAGTATTTTACAAGTATGGAATTATGTGTTTTGATTCATAAACTAATCTAGTTTATGCCATTGTTTAGAAATGGCGCCTAGTGGAAGGAATGGAAACTGTATCAATGCACGCACTCCGTGTAGGGATTTCCCCCCTGCTCAAGATAATTATTATGGATCTGGAGATACAACTGGTGCTGATCAACTTATTACCATATTGGGACAACTCACTCAAGTTATGAATAATAACCTTACTCGTATGGATCACCCTGATCCACAACGTGGAAGATCAATGTTAGACCGCTTCATGAGGAAACAACCACCATTATTTAATGGGGGTACAAATCCGTTAGTAGCTGAGCAATGGATAAACTCCTTAGAGAAAATATTTCATGCCTTGGGGAGTAGCGAAAGGGAGAAGGTTGTCATGGCAGTTTACCGCCTCACTGGAGATGCCGATCAGTGGTGGTCGCTGATTCAAAACACAAAGGAAGATGATGACGTATCGAATATGGAATGGAGGGAGTTCAAAGAGCTTTTCTTAGAAAAATACTTTCCTCGTGACCATCGAGCAGATATGGAAAAGGCAATTTCTGAGTCTGAGGCAGAAGGAGGATGAGAATGTCGCAAAGTATGAGGCTAACTTTACAAGGTTAGCGAGGCATGCTGCCGATTATATACGTAACCCAAGGAGTAAGATTGATCGTTTCTTTGATGGGTTAAAACCATTTATCTGTCGAGCTTTAGTATCGCAATCCTTCTCATCATACGAAGATATTGTCTCGTGTGCTATCAAGACAGAAAAGGAATTCTCTAAGTCTTATGACAACAAAGTAAAGAAAGAGAAGAAGAGAACGGTGGAACAAGAGACAGATAAAGGGAAAAAGGGAAAGAAGGATTTTCTATTATGTGATAATTGTGGGAAGAATCACCCTGGTACATTCCTAAAAGGAATGGGAGTTTGTTATAAATGTGGAGAAAAGGGGCACCAGGCTCGTGATTGCAATGGAAAGAAAGAGGCTATCAAAGTTGAATGCTACAATTGTAGAGAAATGGGTCATTATGCAAATGAATGTCCTAAGCGTCAGGGAAACTTACCTCAGAAAAGGCCAAGGAATCAAGGACAATCTTATGTTGTTACTATAGTTGAAGCAGAATAACTAATGTATTGGTGCTTTTGGACTCATGGATTCTATTCTGGTTATTAGAATAATGTGATATATATATAAGGATTGTACTGCAGTACTTGTTGATTTTAGTAAGGTTTTAATATGATGAAGTTAATTATATTTTTAGTATGTGACAATAAGATAAACTTTACTTTGTTTGGGGAATATGATAAATTGATTTTGGAATTAAGAGACCTTTTAGATAAAGTATGGACAGAGGTATTTTGGATAACTATAAAGGTTGGAGTGGATTAAGTTGATCTTTGGATAGTATTGTTTAGGGTTAAAAAATTTATGAAGATTATTTTTGGAATATTATGATACTATAGTTTTAGGAAAAGCACAACCTGCAGGGTGGGGCATAACCCGTCGCGTCGGACAAAGCTGCAGGAATCGAACCCACAATCATAGTGCGACAGGCCTTTATTTCCTACCACTAGCCTACAGGAAGTCCCTGGTTATTACAAAATAATTTTACTAATCTAAATGGTATGTGTTAACATTTGGAACCTTATACAATTAGGATAAGTATAATATTTTTGAGTTCTATTATCTTTTTGAGTGAAAGATGAGTTGAAGGTTGAAACTCTAATTGTCAAGCATAAATATATATATATACCTATCTCTTATTCAATGAATAAATTAATTATTAAACTTTAGTAAAGGGATATTAAAACAAAAAAATGTGTTATCCTAATACCTTATGTCTTGTTGAACTGATGATATTTTAAATCAACATAGATTGAAGGCTTTGAGGCCCTCAATTTGACAGTTGATTGTGATTGATGACCTCAATCACTCCCTACAAATATTTACGTTTTTCCTCCAATTATATGTCTCTAATTTCCACCAATGTTCTCCTAATCGAGATCATAATTGGGTGGTGACTTTTTCATTTCCCTTTCCCTCTTATTAAGGCTAAATTTTATTAATCTTATTTCCGATGTGGGTTTTCCTCAAAGGTATTTTCTCTTTTCAACCTTTTATTTTCAAAAAAAAAATTTCAAATTGTGAGGACGCAATTTATTGAAGGAGGGTAGAATGTAACACCCCGATCTTCCACGATACGCTTCTCATTCAATAATGCAATGGCTTGCATTGTACGCAACTTCGAGTTCTAAAACACCGCGACTAATCAAAGTAGCCGTTATGAATAGTAATAACCAATTTTTAAAATTATAGAAATTTTATATTTCAAAATGGACTTCATTTTTGGATTCGGAATATCGAAATTAGCCTATGTTGAATTTTTGGTATTTTTCTGAGAACTTCTAATTTTTTATGAATAGTGAAAAAAATACTTAAAAACAACTTTTTTAATAAAAATAATTTATAGTGATAAATTATACTATTTATCAGTTTTAAAGTATAATTAGAATATATTTTTACCATTTTATCCAATGGTTGTCATTAGAATTAATTTAACATTGAAATTGGACATAAACAATTGCCAATCTTTTGATATAAATTGTTTCTTAAAAACACGCTATTTGTTGTGACAGCGGGAATTAATTATAAAATTAATTAATGAAACTTATATGTTTGGAATTTTTTAAAATTGACATCATTTTTGAATTCGGAATATCAATTATAGCTTAGGGTGAAATTTTGGCATTGTTCTGAAAAACTTCAATTTTTGATGAATAGTGAAACCACTAAGTGGTAGTTAAATAACTGATTTTTCGATTAAATGAAATATTACCACTTCTGTGATTTGATTTTCAAAAATCCGACATACATGGTTGTCATTAAGAAGTAAAATGTGGTTCAATGAGATTAAAATAATTTTTTTGGTGAATAGTAACTTTTAAGTTCTTAATCGCGATTAGAGGTAATTAGTGTAGTTTAAGGTAAAAATAATGTTTTAATAATATGTGATTAGCTTGACACTTGTCCTACTCCTATTGGATGTTCCATGTCCGACCAAGACAATCCATGGGTCAACTTGGGGACCCCATGGAGCCACTTTAGTTGGAAAATGACATAAATACCTTTTATTTAATGTTAAAGTAAAAAATGACACAAACATGAAATGTTTTACTAAAACACTTTTTACATGGGGTTATACAAGTCATATTTTTGACTATAAATAGTCATTGGAAAGATAAGAAGATTTCCTACATCATAGTAGTTTTTTTATAATTTTTATACATTAAATAAATTAAATTATTTATGACATCATTATGATGCAGCGAGGACTTCATTATTTAACGATTTTAATAAAATGAAAATATAATGTACAATGCAAGGCTTACACTTGTCCAAAGACTATTGGATGGGTATATTTCAAACCCTTATCACCTTATCCACGAATTATATAAGTGTGGGACCTTTAGAATCCGAAAAGCATTGTATAATAATGTAAAATTTCTTTACCTTCCAAGAGTGCCCCTCCTCTCCTCTTCTAAAAGGCCCCCACCTCTACCACCTCATTCATAATTTCAAGCCATTTGGATCGGCCAACCTCTGCCCAAATACTCTACCAACTTCCCCCTCTTACTCCTAGAAGCCTCACTTTGGGCAGAACGCTTCCCAAGGAAGCCTTTGGCTCAAATCAAAAAGAGTTACCCGATTTTGAGGTAATGTCTTCTCTAATGTTGTTTTGTTTTATTTTTCTTCTCCAACCCCCTAAACTCTTTTTATTCACTTATTTTGTAACAAAAACAGTATCCTCAGTATACTAGGATGTTTTTATAATAAGGATTCGAGCTACACTTACACACACCTACATCTAATGGTTAAAGAACATACGGTTTCTATGGATGACGAATTTCTACCTCACGAAACGATGATTGTTCAACACTCATATAACACCTTCAAAGGTGGCCATTAAGATGTAACTATATTTATATATTATATATAATATGTTTATGTTTTACTTATACTTATGTATTTCTAATTTATGGCATACTATATGATTTCCATTATGGGTAAAACGCGATAATTTCATTTTAGGAAGTGCGGACTACCGCCCCCTCAAAGTGATTTAAATCGTTAATGCCATATGTGGGATGTATAAAGGATGGAGTAAATGGTATTATACACTATATTATACTGGAATTATATTATAAATTTATATCATTATTATTTCATTCCATTAAATACGAAATAGAAATGAAAGTAGCGTTCATGCGTATGTACGGCTTACCGTCTCCATGAACGGTGCATTTCATTTCTTACCTCTAAATGTTACGTAATATTATAAATGAATGTATATAATGGATATATATGATATATATGACATCTAAATCATGAATATAATTCTGTAGATAATGGATATTCTACCACATAAACAACTTGTAATTATAATAAGTTTATTGTTGACTCAAGTAACAAAGATCGACAAAACGACCGTTATTAACTTAAATAATTACATAACGTTCATAACATTTTAATAAGTGATATAAAAAGGATAATGAAATTAAAAATGGTTCTTAATAAGGTATATATTAACTCTAGTTTATTATTCAGGAGGTTAAATAACGGTTGATTCAAGTCAGACACGAGGTAAGGGAACTTCTTAACCCAACTTCTATTCTTTGGGTTAATCTCCTACTTTCAAATTATGTCATCATATTATTATGCCCTATCTTGTATTTTTACATTATTTATGTGTACTTATAGTGAATACACATTATAGATGTACTTTATTTAAAAAAAATGATCTTTTTAAGGACTTCGTCTCAATCCCCTTTCATTGATGCATATTTGGTTTTATACACAACTTTCTTTTATACGGTGTATAAACCCCTTTGACTTTTACGTTTATTCAAAAGGAATCTTTTTATATGAAGAATTTTTCTAAATGACAAAAGGGAAGGTTTTTCTTTCCGTACTTATGCGGCGACAACGACTTCTCCGCCGCTGTGACCATTATTTGAGTTTCGGCTTCCTCTACAAGCCATCATTTTTTTTAATGAAAAATAAATACAAAGTTTTAACTTTCTTTTATTTTGGTATTGAAAATGTTTTTGAAAGCATTTTTATTATATCAATGTGTTGTATTGATATCTTGTGATTTAAATGTGGAAATTTTATGTTTCCTTTATGCATGTTTTATGTGATACGATTATGTTATGGTTTATGATATGTTTAAACCTATTCATATGAGGAATGTATTGGACTTAATAAGTGACGGGTGGAGCCCGCTATAGCTCCTCGATGCATCGGTAGGTCTCATGAGACAACTAGACGTGGAATTGGCCGAGGCCCTTTCCCAATTTGATTTATGGTTTTGGCCGAGGCCTTAATCATTTTGGACGTCTTGGCCGAGGCCTTGACAAAATGTTTCAGAATGTCTGGCATTATACATTCCCTCATTATGAAAGTGGTTATTGATATTGCATGTGATTATTCGACCAGTAGAATATCCATGTGAAGAAGTAAATGGAATTATCTCATTTTACTTTTTCCATATTATGTTGATGTTCAAGTTTAAAAGTATTTTGTTTTAGTTATACATTGCCTTAAATGTTTATGTTTATTTATGAAAGCTTCCGCAATATTGTTATCCTTACTGAGCATCTGAGCTCACCCCTTTCAATGTTTTAATATTTTCCAGGATGTGAAGAAGTATTTTATGAATGACCTGCAGGGATAGTCAGAAGAGGATATGAGTGTGGACTATGGAGACTTTGTTATTTTAGTTTTTCACCTTACGATGTAATGTAACATTTATGAATGTATCTAGTGTTTCCAAGGCTACTAAACTAATCAGTCTTTCGAGACTTGATCTTTTGTGATCATGCCAATGTTACGAAGTAATGCACCGACTCTGGGTAGCTGGGGTCGGGGCGTTACATATAAAAGTGAAAATGTAAGATGGAAACCCTCTTGGTTTTGGTGATAAGTAAAGGAAAATGGGGTTCCATGGAAAATCCAATGATATATCACATGGAGGGAAGAAAGAGTTTCAAACTATAACCTTACAAAACTATTTGAAGGATCACTTAGGTGAGTTTATTAAAGGAATAAGAAGGTGTTTCTTGTGTGGGAATCATATCAATCAAGAAAAAAATGTATAAATGATATGAAGAGGCTGATTAATGTAATGACTAAAGAGAGAGCTCAACAAAATGAAGTACCCACACTTTAGTGTTTCATGTGAAATGATTTTGGGAATTATATGAATCAATGACCCAATACAAGTGATAATATGTATGATAGGATAAGAACCTTTAAAGACAAAGGATAAAGGGAAATATTATATAATCACAATGGTTAATGTAATTTATGATAATTAGGTCACACTTACCCTCCCCTATTTAATTGATAATTTCATGTTTTATTTTGTATGAATGAGATCTATGAAAGTATTAATGCTCTTACTTTATTGAAATTTCATGTTATTATCTCTTTCTACATGGATTCTAGAGTAATAAAATCACATTTTATATTCTATCAGTACCAAGATGAACCCATGCTTTGAGTGAGTTTTTTCATAAGATAAGAGATTATTTATGGAATAAAGGGTGAATTTTATTTTGTAAGAATAAATGTATCTTGGTATAATTACATTAATATTTATGGGTTAAATCATGAGTTTATGAGTTTAAGGTTGATTATATGTTAAAAGTTATTAAAAACCCCTTTTGAGGTATTGTGTGATTGGATTTTATCAATATTAAGGATATTTTATGATACATTTATTTCAATGAATCCATTTAGCATTATATGTAGTGAAAATGTTATTTGAGGAGGAATGCCTATATAACTTGTGGAAATATGATTAAAGGATACTATAATATATTTTACTATGGATTTCAAAGGTACTTGGCATCAACACCTTTATCAAGTTGAGATTTCTTACAATTATAAATTTCTCTTGAGCATTCAGATATTTCTTTATGAAGACCTTAATGGAAGTAAGTGTGGAACTCCAATATACTAGAATAATGTTTCCAAATTAATGATATTGGGAACTGATCAAGTTAATGAGATGGAAGAGAAGGTTAAATCCATTCAAAAAAATTTAAAGAATATCAAAATTTAGCAAATATGTTATACTAATAATCATAGGTTTGAACTAGAATTTAATGTTGGTTAGAAGGTCTTTTAGATGAATTTACCTATAGAAGAAATGAGGTGGAACTATTCCCTAGGTATATATGTCCCATTAAAATACATGATCATATTGGGACTATATCCTGTTGATTGGTGCTTCCATCAAACCTCTCTCAATTCCCTGATGTGTTACATGTATCTCTCCTAAAGAATTATATAACTAACTCTTATTATGAACTTAACTCATAGGTCATAATGAAAGAGTAAGATCTTTCTTATGAGGAACAACCAGTGGAGATTCTAGATTGTACAGAGAAAGTTCTACAGAACAAGAACACTCACCTGGTCATGTTTTTGTGAAAAATCCACCATTGTAGGGATGAAACATGGGAACTTGAGGATATTATGAGGTATAAGTATCCTTATTTTTTTTTGTGTTTTAGAATGATGAATTTTGAGTGAAAAATTCATTTTAAGGGGGGTAGAATGTGACACCATGAGTTTTAAGAATTATTATTTTTGAATAAATTAAATGTATTTGATGGATTTAATTACACACAACAATAATTTATTCTTGGGTTATATTTAACACAAAGTTAATCTTTCCCTACACACAACACTAGGTCAACTTGTGTTACACGCAACACTAAGTTTTAACAAAACAATGATATATTATTAATTTTTTTTATTTAAACATGACCATTATTAAATAGACCTTAAAATTAGTGATATGAATAGTAAAAAATAATTTTTAAATATTAAGTATAATGGTTTTATATAAATAAAACATATTGATAATAAAATACATAATTTTTTGGTAAAGTCTTTATATGTTTTAAAAAGGCCATTTTCTCAAAAAATGTTTTTAATGTCTTATTGGAAAAAATAATAAAATTAATTTTAGAAACCTTCGTAAAATTAATTAAATAAAACAAAATTAATTTTTGAATTCAGAATTTAAAATTATCTTAGGGTGAATTTTATGGATTTTCCTAGAAAGTTACATTTTTGATGAATAGTGAGAAATGTTGATTTTAATTGAAAACTTCTTTTTCAATTAATTTGTTTATAAAGTTAAATTATATTTTAAAATGATTTTAAATTATAATTCATTAAATTTTACATCTATTAATCCATTTTTTTATATGAATTATTTTTAATTTGAAATTGGATATAAAAACTTTGAAATCTTTTGATCATTTTTAGTTTAAAAACCTGCTTTCTCATGAGGTCTGTAGGATTATTTTTAAATTAATTTTTGAAACTTTGGTGAATTTAATTTGTAACAAATTGATTATATATTTGGAATAAAAATAATTTATAACATCAAATACGTCCAACTTAATTTTGGAAGGAAATTAATAGTAAAAATTGTAAAAATAATTATCGCAGTTAAGGTATAAATTAGTTTATCGGGGAGTTAAAAAAAGAAGATAGGTGTTAAAATAACCTATAAACATGTCTAAAAAAATATTGAATGGAAATATTTGGACCATTAAACATATAAGGTTTTATAATGGTACATTTTGGAACCTTGTGACATGAAAAATGTGGGATCACTCAATTATTTTCAAAAAAACCAAGTGTGTCATCTCCCCCACTTATAAAAGGCCACCCAATATCATCTATTTTTCACATGTTCAAACCTATTTAGTTTAGAAAATACATACCAAACTAACCTCCTAACTTCCCTCCCCTTATCCAAGAAGCCATATTTTGGGTATAAATCCAACCAAGTAAGGCTCTTAGTGTAATCCTGAGGAGGGTACCTGAAGAAGAGGTAACATTCATCAACAATAATTTTTGTTTCATTTTTTCCACCACCAAATTAAATTATTATCATATCATTATTACATAATAAAATAATTATATTAAATATAATTATATGTTTTTATGTTAAGGTAATGAAATAAAACCATCCCTACTTCCCTCAAATGGGTTACAAAATCATCATCCATGTGTACGGCTGACTACTGCCTCCCAAATGATTTCATTTGTTATTCCATTACTCCTATAAAGGATGATAATAATAATGGATTTATAATTTATGATGTTATTATGATTATATAATTTTTAAATCACATATACCTTCATTGTTTCTATTTTTTGGGAATACAATAATATCGCTTGTGTTTACGACGGATAACCACATCGTGAAGCGATGTGATTCATTCAGGATTTACATGGAATGTATTAAGGTTTGTTTTAATGAAAATATTTTATATATACTTGATAATAATGATTCTATAATGATAATATATCATTTATCTTTAATTTCTTCAATCTGATAAGAAAATGGAAACAATGTTAATACGTATGTAGGACGTACCATCTCCGTGAACAATGAATTTAAATTTATATCTATAAATATTATGTATTATTATAAATAAATATATAATAAATTTCACACAAGGTTTTTCATGTTTTATATTATGTCCTGGTTTGATGGGAATACCAGTCATATTCTCAGGTCCTTAGTGTGACAGGGGTTAAGTTTTGATGCATTTCTTTGTCTAGTATTTCCCTTATGGCTGATCCTTGGTTCATTTTAGAGTTTTTGGATAAATCATAGAATCTTGGGATTGGAATAACCTGGAATATGGTTGGCGCACGATTAGGGCCAACTGTGTGACTAATCCAGGAAACTATGTGGCAAGTTACAAAACTGACCACACAGCTACCACAAGGTTTGGGAAATTGTGTAGTAGATTACCAGGTAACCATGAGACCATCCCTCCTCGAACAGTGGATATCACATGGTTACCAAAGTGGTTGTTAAACTGTGTGTCATATCCATGCAACATGGCCATGTTTTAATTTTTCGTATTTTCAAATTATACCCCTTTCAGGATTTTAATCCAAAACACTCCCATTCTCTCCCACTCAGTTAATTCGGCCCTAGGGGACCTATCACCTCTTCTTCAATCCTCCCATATCTATCTAGGGTGATTACAAGGGTAAATAGTCAATGGTTCGGCAAGATTCTTCAAGGTAAATCTCTCCTCTCATCTCCCTCTACCTCTTTCTCTCTTTTCGTTTTGTGTTTCCTTCTTCCCCATAGTCATTTCAATCTAGTGTTTGGTTTTAATTTTGTTTATGTTAGGGTGTTTTGTTCTTTTAGGGTTCATATTGGTAGATCTAGGGTTTTGGAACCCTTGTGGAGCGTTTTTGATGGTGTGTTTCATTACTCCATGGATCTGAGGTAGGTTTTACCATGCACTTGCCTTTTTAATTTATGAATCAATAGTTTAATTCTATTTGAACCATACTTAATCAATAAATATCAATTTCTGATCCTTGGTTTACATTTCTTGGTGTAAAAATGGCGTTTTATTCCATTTTTTATAAAAAATAGAATGGTTATGATAAATAGCACACACCAAGGGTTCAATTAAATGCTTAGTTGGCTTTTGGGGGTAATTTAGGATGTAAAATGCATGGTTTGAATTTTTATATATATTGGAAAGATGAGAAATGGTGTTTGGGGTTTTCTTTATGCGTTTCCATTGTGGTTTTGGTTTTTTTAAAGATATGAATGTTGTATTTTAAGGTGTTTTGGCATGTGATGCCGATAAATGGACCGTTTGGTGATTTTATAAGAAATGGTAAGTGTAATGGTTAAGTAGATATTGTAAAAGGCTTGTAATGGTAAATGATGTGTTTACAAATATTTTGAAGGATGTATTTCATGTTTGATAAAAGTTTTTTTTGTGAATGCTTAAAGGCCTATTTGGAAACATTGTGAAATAGATGAAAATGTTTATTATGAAAACCTCCATTGGATGTTTCTCATGACTTGTCTCATATAATGGATGGGATTTCCTCACTATGGAATCATCATGATCCATTATCAAAGTTCCTCAGTTGGGACTCTTTATGTTCTAAATATTATGTGTCATGAGATTGGTCCTTGTGGTTACTCAGGCTGAGGCCTTTGGTGAATTATATATATATATATGTTGTGATTGGATGCTTGGCTGACGTCGATTGGCTCACCCAAATTATATACTTGAGACATGGGAACCTGGCATATTTAGAGAATTTTCGGAGAATGATTGTTGCACTGGTTAGTCACATACTGACCAGTGGCCCATTGTAAGTGGATATATTTGGATTTATTACTATGAGATTTGGCCCCTCGGTCTGTCCTGAGTTAGGGTGGATGGACATTTGGACATTTTTATTTCCTCATGTGTGGACTGCTACCGGGGATGGGGTCACATGTATTGGTATGTTCTGGTTTTTCTTAATCTCTTGGGTTCACCTATGTCTGTTGTCTCTTAGTTTCTTTCCATGATGAATGATATACTTGTATGTTTATTTCCATTTCCCATATTGTGTGATAACTGTTGTGCCATATTGTGTGGTGTTTTTCTTATACGGTGATGTGTTGGTTTCAAAAAGATATATAAAAATTGTTTTAAAATAAAATATAGTTTTATACTCTTTTGTAAAAGTTTAAAAATATAATCACCACATTCCCCATGAAATGGTTTTGGTATCACTAAGGGAATGAGATTGGTTTTGAGAAATGAATAAGTGAAATGGGTAGTAATTTGTTATTATGTAAATTGTGTAGAAAAGAACACTTTAATATATTATAGTTCAAACATAAAATTGATGTTAATTTTATTTTAAAGGAAGTGCATTGGGTAATAGATTATTAGGATAGTCTACTGAGTTTTAATACTCATTCCTATAGTTCTTTTCTTTCTTTTTTATCCCTTGTGCGGGTTCGGCTTGAGTTCAACTGCCTTGGGCGATGAGTGATCATTGTGTTGGAGAGTGACCTATGAGGTCACAAGGAGATAGTGTGGTCATCTGGTTTGATTGATCTTGTTGAGTATTATGGTTGTAATTTTTGATTTTTTATAAATGATATTCAGTTTAGTTTTATTTCTATTAAAATATTTTTTTATTTTTCCATTGTTTGGATTATTTATTATTTATTGAGAGAATTAATTCCATTGTGTACTCTGTTGATTCTCAACACAAGTTGATAGCCCCTAGGGATTGAGAATTCCCTTTGGGCCTTTACATGGATCGTCTTGGGTGACCAGTTCAGGGTTTACCCAGGTTTCTTCGTCAAAAAATAGTATCTAACTAGGTTGGATCTTAGAGGACCTTGATTTTCAGAGTTCACTTTGTTATTCGAGGATATCAAGGTAGATGTATTAGGGTTGTAGGGACACGAGGGGTAGGTGTGGGAAGATCTTCATGAACTCTTGCTCATTTTGATCCTTTGGTTTCCATGGGAAGTCCGGTTTTGGTAGTTTTTGGTTCTTTTGGGATTGTTTGGTGACTGGGATACGACAAGGGAGTTGGGAAAATGGTCTTCGTGAGAGTACAATGAATGGAAATCCATGCGAAGTCAGGGTAATGGTCCTAGGAGGCTCTCTGTGTTGGTGGCATGTTTGGCATATGGCTGCCAACCGTATAGTCAAATAACCCATGGGCACTAGTTCCCTATTGTGGGTCTCCTTAGATCTTCTTTTTTTGAAAATCCTTGTGTTATAATTATAGAAAAGGGTTTTAATAGAATGATTTCATTTTCAAAAGTGGAAAATGGATTTTAATAATTTACTTTAAGAAAGGTTTTATAAAGTTGGGTTTTGTAAAACTATTCTTTTGGTAAAGGAGACTATGAAAGGAGGCTTTGGTGAATTTTTTAAAACATAAAATGGTTGTTTAAAAGGGAACATTTGATTTGAAATTTTTTGTGAATGAAAAATTAATGGAATTTTATCAAATGGTA
Organism: Viscum album; assembly: GCA_963277665.1. NCBI lineage: Eukaryota > Viridiplantae > Streptophyta > Magnoliopsida > Santalales > Viscaceae > Viscum > Viscum album. Next base: position 2,056,621,530 of record OY728156.1, on the reverse strand, counting down.
TTGATGAAATGGGATTTGTTGAATTTTTGGAAAATATTTCGAATGAAATGATAAGGATTTTTGGAAAAAATCTGTGGTATTTCATCTTCAAGTATGATAAAATGGTTTCTTGATTGGGATATGAAAAATTAATTTTTAACTTGGTGGTTAGTGAGTTTTTGGAAGGTTTGTTATTTGAAACGTGTCAAATGGTTTGTTTTAGAAAAATATGGTTGTTTTGTTATAGCCTTTAGCATTTCATGGGTGCTCATGTGAATGATTTTATATGGAAATGTGGATGGATTCTCAGTATGGTATGGTGGATGGGTGCCTGGGGTGGAAAAAACATGTTCACATGAGTGAGACTCTATGGAACACCATTGGTTATCATGGAAATCCACCAAGTTTGTTCTTGAAACTGTAAACATTTTAAAACGGGGATTTTTAATTTTAATAATGCCTGGTTTTCTTATGTACAAATTTGGTCGATTATGCGGTGTTCATTATTCAGGATTGTGTTTTTGATTTGTCCTTGATAAGGTTCTTGGCTTCTCTTTGTACAATGATTTTCCCCATAGAACTTGAATGGGTGATCATAATGAAGTAATGAGTGATTTCCCATTAATATAACTTCTAGTTTATCAGCCTAAGGATTTTGTGTTCATGTTCTGGAAGCTAGGTAAACCTATCTTTTTATGGTCTAGTAGATCCTCTCACAGTGAAATTGTAACACCCCAAGCTTCCATGGTATGCTTCTCTTGGAATAATACAGTAGCGTGTGTTGTAGGCAACTTCGAGTTCAAACACACCACAACCAATCAAACTAACTGTTATGAATAGTAATACCAAATTTTTGAAATTTTATAAATTTTATCTTTCAAAATGGACTTCATTTTTGGATTCGGAATATCGAAATTATCTTAAGGTGAATTTTTTGTACTTTTCAGATAACTTTCATACTCTGATGAATAGTGAAAATTACTAAATTTTAATTAAAAACAACTTTTTTAATCGAAATAATTAATAGTGATAAATTATTAATTTGAGTGATTTTAAAGTATATTTAGAATATAATTTTACTATTTAATACAATTTTGGTAATTGGACATAATTTCTCATTTAAACTAGACATAAGGAAGTGTCAATCTTTGGATAGTTATTATTTTTTAAAAACACGCTTTTTATTTTGACAGCGGGAATTAAATTTATATTAATTTTTGCCAATTATGTTTTTTGAATTTAGAAAAATGGATTCCATATTTATAATCATGATTTCAAAATTGTGTAAATAGGTAACTTTTATTTTTAGACATTTTGAATAATTACTTCGGTAAATATTTTATCTACCATGGTTAAAGGGTAAATCTGGTAAATAAGGGTAAACAATAATATAATAATAATAATAATTAATTACCCTAAAACATGTCCTAACACTATTTTTTGATACATTTCCGACCATGGGAATCTTTGGGTCGATTTTGGGACCCCATGAATCCACTTGTAAGTGATAATGACACTTTATATTAATTAAGTTAAAGTAAATACAAAAATGACATAAGCATATATCTTTTAGCAAAACAATTTTTTTACATAGGGTTATATATGTTATATTTTCGACTATAAATATTCATTAGAAAGATAAAAACATTTCCTACATAATGGTATTTTATTTATAATTTTTAAACATTTAATAATTAAATTTATTTATGACACAATAATGATGCAATATTTTCTTTATTAATGAGAGAATCAAATAATTAGTATTATAAATGTTAAAATAAATATAATTTGAAAGTTTTGATGCTATCCACTAATTTTACTGGTTAATATGACATGTTATGATTTCTTAAATGAATTTGGATATAATTAATTAATTTTTTAAGACTTTAAAAAAAATTAATTATTAAATATTGTCAAAATTGACATAAATGAGTTTTTAAAACAAATATTATATTATTAATTGATATTCTATTCCTAAAAATCTAAGGTTTCGGCCAAAGGACTTATATAATGATAGTTGTATTATTAATGGACCACTTGTGGGTCTCTTGGAAGTTTATAGTAAGTTTATTGACTATATAATATAAAAATACAAAGAGACATGGTAAATGTCAAACTATTTAACTAAGAGTTAAATCAAAAAGATAAAGTTAATATAGTGATCCAAACCTGTCTAAAACCAATTGTTTGAGTGGTTTTCGACCTATAACCATATTAAAATTTTAATAATCCACTTTGGAGCCATTAGTAAATCGAATATGAATTTATTATAAAATAATATTTCTAGCTATTCCTAAGGTGCCCCTCACCCCTCTTATAAAAGGGCACTCCCACTTCTCACTAATTTACACCTTCAAAGCCTTTTGGATCGGCCAAAACCTGACCAAATATTCTCTCAACTTCCCTCAATTTATTATAGAGGCCTTATGTTAGTATGAAAGCCATTCTAAGGAGCCCTTTTGATCAAATCAAAAGGAAGAACCCGAAGAAGAGGTAATGTTTTCACCACCCTCTTTCAAGTTCTTTTCTTCTTCAACTTCTTATTTCCTTATTATTTCCATTATAAAATAATAACTCCAGTATATTTTATATACTATGATGTTATTATAAATATGTTACAACCATATTCATTATTTTATCCATCCTTTGAATGGCATGTCACCATACGTGCGTACGTACGACTTACCGTCTCCATGTCGTGGTGTAATTGTTATTCAAAACATTATTATTTGGATGGGTATTATAATGATGTGTAATTGATGTAAATAATAAATAAAACATGATAATTATTCTGTATATATGATAATACATCCAATTATATATTATTTTAATATCAAAAGAATGATATTGTCACTTGTGCATACGTACGGACTACCGTCTCCACGAACGCGATGAGATTCATTCCCCATCGTATCCATGCAAGTATAATTTTCATTTGATGATTAAAAATAATATTTAAGGACTTGATATCATTCTAGATATGAATATTATACAACCTATTCATAACAAACACAACTTATGTAACAAAACATATAAAATAAAACGAGTAAGTTAACACCCAAAACGACGATAATACTAAGATATTATTAACAAAGAAATATTAAAAGATCATATGTGATATAATATTAATGTATATGATTCTTTTATATTTTAATAACAATTATTTAACCATTATAAAGGAGGTTAACCTACCCTCAACCAAGGAAAAGTACAAGGTAAAGGTTTATTTCACAATCTCTTCATTATCCGAGGTTGTTTATATGTAATTATCTACTGGGAACTCTTTATCATCCACATCCATGTTTCTTAAAAATGTATTTAAAATCATTATTAATATTTTACAGACTATGGGTTAAAGTAATTTATACCCTTGTTTTACTTTTTATAAGAAGTTTATAAAGTAATCTTTTTGTCGTTTTCCAAACAAGGTCCTTTTAACCTTTTCGACAGAATTAAGGTAAGAATGTATTTTTTAACTTATACAGTGGGTGAGGCTATTTTAACTGTTATAAAATTGTTGAAGCTTCCCTTAAAAGATTATAAGAGTATTTTCAAAGTAAATGTTTCCTTTTATAATCATGTAACTTTTAAATGATTTAAAAAAGAGAGATATTTATCTCAAATAGTTTTGATTTCATCTATGTCAACATCCTTTGATTGATTTTAAGCTTATTTGAAGTTGATTTATTATGATACAAAACTTCCATTTTTTATTGAAGGTTTTGTGATATGTTAGACTGTGGATTTTCTATTTTTATAACATTCATGGTTTATGGTTAAAGTATTGACATTTCATATGCTAGTTTTAATACGAATGTTTATGATATGTTTAAACCTTTTCATATGGGGAATGTATTGGACTTAGTAAGTGACGGGTGGAGCCTGATATATCTCCTCGATGCATCGGTAGGTCTAATGAGACAACTAGACGTGGAATTGGCTGAGTCCCTTTCCCAATTTGATATATGGTTTTGGCCAAGGCCTTAATCATTTTTTAGACATCTTGGCAGAGGCCTTGACAAAATGTTTCAGAATGTACGGCATTATACATTACCTCATTATGAAAATAATATTGATGGTTCATGTGGTCATTCGACTAGTATAATACCCATGATTATGTTTTATTATGGAATTATTTACTCAACTCATATTATTTCCATAAAAGTATTCATGATTATTTCTAGTAAAGGCATGTGGTTTTAATTATTTACCATGCTTAATATTTATGTCATTTTCCACTGTATTACTTACCCTTACTGAGCGTTTGAGATCACCCCTTTCTTATGTTTCATTTTCCCAGGATATGAAGAATTTAGTTATGATTGACCTGCAGGAATAATCTAGGAGGCTTGGTTGTTTCTAATGAAATATATTTGTGTTTTATTTCTCTTCAAGATGTAAAGTTGAACTTCTTTATGAATCTTGTTTCCAATAATACTAAACTGATCAGTCTTTCAAGACATGTTTTCCTTGTGATCATGAAAATTTTATTTAATAATGCACCGACTCTGGGTAACTAGGGTCGGGGAATTATAGTTGGTATCATAGGGAGGTTTAGTACAAACCATGGAAACAAGATTTAGATAAACTCTGATTAGATCACATATACCTAAGATGGACTTTGGGGATTAGTATAGAAGAACTTCCTAGAATTTTGGTATTGTAGAGATTTTGTGATTTTTCCGAGCAATACATCCCTATCTGGATATGAGCAGGTAGAGGTGGATCTGGCATAGATGTACTTAGGGGTAATACCTGAAAACACCTCTTTGAGCTAGACTCGAATGAGAACTAGTGCATGACAACGGTCCTTTCTACACTCTTGGTTACGACACTCCTAGGGGATATGCTTAAGATAATTCTTATTTTCTTTAAAAAACATTATGAAGAATTTATGAGTATATACTTCCTCCAAGAAAACATTTTTATGATTATGGATTATATCCATAAACTGTTCAATTCATGTTAAGTGTTTTAGAAGTTTGGAATTATATATTTCGTTTCATAAACTAATCTAGTTTATGCCATTGTTTAGAAATGGTTCCTAGTGGAAGGAATGGAAACCATATAAATGCACGTACTCCATGTATGAATTTTTCTCCTGCTCAAGATAATTATAGTGGAGATGGTGATACAACCGGTGCTGATCATCTTATCATCATACTGTGACAACTCACTCAGGTTATGAATAATAACCTTACCCGTATGGAGAACCCAGATCCAAAGCATGGAGGATCAATGTTAGATCGCTTCATGAGGAAATAAACAATGACATTCAATGGGATTAAAAATCCATTAGTGGATATGCAATGGATAAATTCCTTGGAGAAAATATTCCATGCATTGGGGAGTAGCGAAAGGGAAAAAGTTTTTATGGAAGTTTACCACCTCACTAGAGTTGCTGATCAATGGTGGTCATTGATTCAAAATAAAAAGGAAGATTATGAAGTATCAAATATGGAATGTATAGAGTTCAAATATATTATATTATAAAAACACTTTTCTCGTGACCATCGAGCGGATATGGATAGACAATTACTGAGTCTGAGGAAAAAGGAGGATGAGAATGTCACAAAGTATGAGGCTAACTTTACAAGGTTAGCGATGCATGCTGCAAATTATATACGTAACCCAAGAATAAATATTGATCATTTATTGGATGGGTTAAAACCATTTCTCCGTCGAGCATTGGTATCACAATCCTTCTCATCATATGAATATATTGTCTCTTGTGCTATCAAGACAGAAAAGGAATTCTCTAAGTCTTATGACTTTAAATCAAATCAAGAGAAGAAGAGATCTTCTTAACACTCTAGGAAAGGAAATAAATAATCAGGGAAGAAGGGAAGAATTGAATTTCCACCCTGTGATAATTGTGGAAGGAAGCACCCTGGTGCCTTTCTAAAAGGAAAAGGAGTATGATAAAACTTTGTATAGAAAATTCATCTAGCTGGTGATTGTAAAGGAAAGAAAGTCGCTACCAATGTTCAATGCTACAATTGCAGAGAAATGGGACATTATGAAAATTAATTTCCTAAGCTTCAAAGAAACATACCTCAGAAAAGGCCAAGGGATCAAGGCCAAGCTTATGCAATCTCAACTATTGAGGTTGAAGCCCTAAAAGACGTGGTGGCAGGTAATTTAATGGTTTCATGAAGTTTAGAAAATGATTTATTTTATTCTGGATCATCATATTGTTTCATATATTCCCATTTTTATAATAAAATTAGATATTTCCAATTTGATTTAACAAGAGAGTTGTCGGTTAAAACTCCTAAGGGAAGTATCATCGCAACAAAGTTTCGTGAATCCGTTCCCATTAGAGCATATAAATGTTCTTTATCTTCTGATCTCATCATCATACCCATGATTGAATTTGATATAATCCTTGGTATGAATTGTCTTTCAGACCATGATTCAAAGATTTATTATAAGAAGAAGGAGGTTATGATTTTTGATGATGATGATAAGGAAGACCTTATCTTTAGAGTAGAATCACCACCACCTAATTCTTATCTATATCCACCCCCAGTAGCTCAACTAAATTCAATTATCAGGGAGGAAGAGAATGAAAAAACTATGGGTGAGGAAAGGAATGTTCAAATAGAGAATGTACCTATTGTGAAAGAATATGTTGATGTGTTTCTGGAAGATTTACCTGAACATCATCCATAACGAGAAATTGAGTTTTCCATTAACCTAATTCCTGTTTCAAGGCCCATTTCAAAAACCCCTTATAGAATGGCCACTGTGTAATTAGTTGAACTAAAGAAACAACTAGAGGAATTGAGTAATAAGGGATTTATTCTCCCTAGTGTTTCTCCATGGGGATCCCCTGTCCTTTTTGTTAAGAAGAAAGATCGATCTGTGAGGCTATGTATCGACTACAGGGAAATCAATTCTATAACAATAAAGAAAAATTATCCCCTACCTCACATTGATGATTTATTTGACCAACTGCATGGAGCTCAATACTTCTCAAAGATTTAACTTCAGTCTGGATACCATCGGTTGTGTGTGAACAAGGAATACATTCCGAAGATAGCATTTAAAACCAGGTATGAGCATTACGAGTTTACAGTAATGCCTTTTAGATTGACTAATGCACCCTCTGTATTCATGGATCTAATGAATAGAGTTTTCAAGGAATATCTTGATGATTTTTTGGTTGTATTTATTGATGATATCTTGTTATATTCCAAAATCTAAGAAGATCATGAAAATCACTTGTGAATTATCCCAAAGACTCTTATAAGACATGAATTATATGGTAAGTTTAGCAAGTGTGAATTCTGGCTTCAGGAGATTTCTTTTCTTGGCCATATTGTCTCCAAAGATGGAATCTCTGTTGATCCTTCTAAGACCAAGGCAATCCAATAATGGTCAGCCCTGATGAGTATAACTGAGGTATGTAGTTTTATTGGTTTAGCAGGTTATTATCGACGTTTCATCCATAATTTTTCTTGGTTGGATAACCCATTAACAAATATCACACGTAAAGGGGTTAAATTTGTTTGGACGAAAGATTGTGAAGAATTTTTTGAAGAACTGAAGAGAAGATTAGTCAATGATTTTATATTGACTATACCATCAGGGAATAATGAGTTTGTTATTTATAGTGATTCATCGAAGAAAGGACTTGGTTGTGTCCTTATGAAGAATGATAGAGTTATTACCTATGCATCACGACAGCTGAAAATTCATGAGCAAAACTATCCTACTTATTATCTTGAGTTATCAGTTGTAATATTTTCTTTGAAAATTTAGAGACACTACCTCTATAGAGAAAAATGTGAGATTTATACTGATCAAAAGAGTTTAAAGTATATTTTCTCACATAAAGAACTCAACACGAGGAAAAGGAGATGGCTTTAACTACTTAAGTATTATGATTGCACTATACACTACCACCCAAGGAATGAAAATAAGTTGGCAGATGCTTTGAGTAGAAAGGATCATGGAGTTTTGAACAAGATGAGAGTTTAAAAGGATCCTATATACATGGATCTAGTAAAGATGGATATGGGAATCACCATGGAAGGTGAAACTTCAATTATTTTTCAAATGGTTGCCAAACCATCTTTACTAGAAAAGATAAAGTGTTCTCATACCAATGATGAAGAGTTTCAGAAGAAGATTAAAGTTGCGAATGATGGGAGATTGAGTGACTTTGTGTATGAAGATGGAATTTTGAAATTTCGGAAGAGACTTTGTGTTCCCGATATACCTGATCTAAAAAGAGAATTGTTGGATGATTCTCATAGTTCCAATTTCTCTATAAACCTTGGGAGCACCAATATGTATAGAGATTTAAAGAAAAATTTTTGGTGGGACAACATGAAGAGGTAGATTTATGATTTTGTGTCAAGATGTATGGTTTGTCAACAAGTGAAAGATGGAAGGCAACAGCCTAGAGGAGTTATGCAACCTCTTCCCATACCTGCGTGGAAATGGGATAATATCACGATGGATTTTGTCATGGGACTACCAAAGAATCCTATAAGGAATGATGCAATATGGGTCATTTTTGATCATCTTACCAAGTCAGCACATTTTCTTGCTATAAGAGAAGATCTACCACTTGAAAGTCTAGCAAGGATATATATTAATGAAGTTGTGAGACTTCATAGAGTACCCCTATCAATTGTATCGGATCGTTATCCCCGTTTTACATCAAGATTTAGGAAAAGTCTTCAGAATGCTCTGGATACTGAACTTCATTTGAGCACTGCTTACCACCCCGAAACTGATGGACAATCAGAATAGACTATTCACACCTTAGAAGACATGTTGAGATCATTCTCACTTGACTTACAGGGTATGTGGGATCAATATTTACCTCTGGTGGAATTTTCCTATAACAATATCTTAAATTCAAGTATTCAGATGGCACCATATGAAGTGTTATACGGAAAGAGATGTTGTACACCAACCTGTTGGGATGATGTTGGTGAAAAAAACTCATAGGCCCCGAACTGGTGGAGGAAACGATGGAAATGTTGAAGGTAATCCAAAACCACATCAAAGCAGCTCAAAGTAGGCAGAAGAGCTATGTCGATAACCGATGGAAGGATTTGGAATTTCAGGTAGGAGATCATGTTTTCTTGAAGGTATCTCTATGTAAGGGAGTTATACATTTCGGTAAGAAAGTTAAATTGAGTCCCAGGTACATCGGACCTTTCGAAATTCTAGAATGAATTGGGGCTGTAGCTTACCGTTTGGCAAAGCCGCCAAGTCTCTCCCAAGTTCACGATGTGTTCCTCATATCACTATTGAGAAAATACATGCCTGACCCAACGCATGTACTCACCTATGAGGAAGTAGAACTGGAACCCGATCTATCTTATTGTGAAGAGCCTATCAGGATTCTTGATGTGAGAGAACAAGTATTGATAAACTGAACAACTCTTCTGGTAAAAGTTCTATGGAGAAGCCATAAGATGAAAGAGGCAACGTGGGAACCTGAGGAACTTATAATGAAGAACCACCTGAGTCTTTTCATGCGGTAGTATTCTCAAAATTTCAAGGAAGAAATTATTTGAAGGAGGGTAGAATGTAACACCCCAAGCTTCCACGATACACTTCTCTTTGAATAATACAGTAGTGTGTGTTGTACGCAACTTCGAGTTCAAACACACCACAACCAATCAAACTAGCCGCTATGAATAGTAATACCTAATTTTTGAAATTTTATAAATTTTATCTTTCAAAATGGACTTCATTTTTGGATTCGGAATATCGAAATTATCTTAAGGTGAATTTTTGGTACTTTTTGGATAACTTTCATATTCCGATGAATAGTAAAAATTACTAAATTTTAATTAAAAATAACTTTTTTAATCGAAATAATTAATAGTGGTAAATTTTTAATTTGAGTGATTTTAAAGTATATTTAGAATATATTTTTACCATTTAATACAATGTTTGTCATTGGACATAATTTCACATTTAAACTAGACATAAGGAAGTGCCAATCTTTTGATAGTTATTATTTTTTAAAAACACGCTTTTTGTTTTGACAGCAGGAATTAAATTTAAATTAATTTCTTCCACTTCAGTGTTATGAATTTAGAAAAATTGATTCCATATTTAGAATCAGTAGATACAAATTTTGTAAATATTTAACTTTTATTTTTAGACATTTTGAATAATTACTTCGGTAAATATTTTATTTACCATGGTTAAATGTTAAATTCGGTAAATAAGGTTAAACAATAATATTATAATAATAATAAATTACCCTAAAATGTGTCCTAAACCTATTGGTTGATACATGTCCGACCATGGGAATATTTGGGTTGATTTTGGGACCCCATGGATCCACTTGTAAGTGATAATGACACATTATATTAATTAAGTTAAAGTAAATACAAAAATGACATAAGCATATATCTTTTAGAAAAACAATTTTTACATAGTGTTATATATTGTATATTTTAGACTATAAATATTCATTATAAATAAAAAAAGATTTCCTAAATAATTATTTTTTATTTATAATTGTTAGACATTGAATAATTAAATTTATTTACGACACAATAATGACTCAATATTTTCCTTATTAATGAAAGAATCAAATAACTAGAATTATAAATGTTAAAATAAATATAATTTGAAATTTTTGATATCATACACGAATTTTATTGGTAAATATGACATGTTATTATTTCTTAAATGATTTTTTTTCGAATTAATGAAGTTTTTAAGAATTTAAAAGAAATCAATTATTAAATAATGTCAAAATTGACATAAATGATTTTTTTTAAAACATATTATATTATTAATTGATATTATATTCCTAAAAATTTAAGGTTTGGCCAAATGACTTATATAATGATAGGTGTATTATTAATGGACCACTTGTAGGTCACTTGGAAGTTTATATTAAGTTTATTGACTATATAATATAAAAATACAAAGAGACATGGTAAATGTCAAACTATTTAACTAAGAGTTAAATCAAAAAGATAAAGTTAATATAGAGACCCAAACCTATCAAAAACCTATTGGTTGAGTGTTTTTAGACCTATCCCCAACTTAAAAATTAAATAATCCACTTTGTAGCCATTATAAACAAAATATTAATTTATTATAAAATAATATTTATAGCTTTTACTAAGGTGCCCCTCACCCCTCTTATAAAAGGGTACTCCACCTTCTCACTAATTCACACCTTCAAAGCCTTTTGGCTCGGCAAAAACCTGCCCAAATATTCTCTAAACTTCCCTCACTTAATCCTAGAGGCCTTAATTTAGTCAAAAATCCAACCTAAGGATCCCTTTTGATCAAATCCAAAGGAAGAACCCGAAGAAGAGGTAATGTTTTCACCACCCTCTTTCAAGTTCTTTTCTTCTTCAACTTCTTCTTTCCTTATTATTTCCATTATAAAATAATAACTCCAGTATATTTTATATACTATGATGTTATTATAAATATGTTACAACCATATTCATTATTCTATCCATCCTTTGAATGGCATGTCACCATACGTGCGTACGTACGACTTACCGTCTCCACGTCGTGGTGTAATTGTTATTCAGAACATTATTATTTGGATGGGTATGATAATGATGTGTAATTGATGTAAATAATAAATAAAACATGATAATTATTATTTATATATGATATTACATCCAATTATATATTATTTTAATATCAAAAGAATGATATTGTCACTTGTGCATACGTACGGACTACCGTCTCCACGAATGCGATGCGATTCATTCCCCATCGTATCCATGCAAGTATAATTTTCATTTGATGATTAAAAATAATATTTAAGGACATGATATGATTATGGATATGAATAATATACAAACTATCCATAAAAAACACGTCTTATGTAACAAAACATATAAAAGAAAACAATAAAGTTAACACTCGAAACGACGATAATACTAAGATATTATTAACAAAACAATGTTAAAAGATCATATATGATATCATATTAATGTGTATGATTATTTTATAATTAGTAAAAATTATTCCACCATTATACAGGAGGTTAAACTACCCTTAACCAAGGAAAAGTACAAGGTAAGGGTTTATTTCACAATCTCTTCATTATCTGAGGTAGTTTATACGTAATTATCTATTGGGACCTCTTTATCATCCACATCCATATTTCTTAAAAATTTATTTCAAATAATTCTTACTATTTCACAGAATATGGGTTAAAATAATTTATACCCTTGTTTTAATTTTTATAAGAATTTAAAAAAGGAATCTTTCCATCATTTTCCAAACAAGGTCCTTTTAACCTTTTCGACAGAATTAAGGTAAGAATGTCTTTTTAACTTATACAACGGGTGAGGCTATTTTACACCGTTATAAAATCATTGAAGATTCCCTTAAAATATTATAAGAATATTTTCAAAGTAAATGTTTCCTTTTATAATTATGTAACTTTTAAATGATTAAAAAAAGATATTTATCTCAAATAGTTTTGATTTCATCTATGTCAACATCCTTTGAGGGATTTTAATCTTATTTGAAGTTGATTTATTATGATACAAAACTTCCATATTGTATTGAAGGTTTTGTGATATGTTTGACTGTGGATGTGCTATTTTTATACCATTCATGGTTTATGGTTAAAGTATTGACATTTCATATGCTAGTTTTAATACGAATGTTTATGATATGTTTAAACCTTTTCATACGAGGAATGTATTGGACTTAGTAAGTGATGGGTGGATCCCTCTATAGCACCTCAATGCATCGATAGGTCTCATGAGATAACTAGACATGGAATTGGCCGAGGCCCTTTCCCAATTTTATATATAGTTTTGGCCGATGCCTTAATCATTTTTAGACATCTGGGCTGAGGCCTTGACAAAATGTTTTAGAATGTCTGGAATTATACATTCCCTCGTTAAGAAAATAATATTGATGGTTCATCTGGTAATTCGACTAGTAGAATACCCATGATTATGTTTTATTATGGCGTTATTTACTCAGCTCAGATTCTTTCCATAAAAGTATTCATGTTTATTATTGGTAAAGGAATGTGGTTTCAATTATTTAGCATGCTTAATATTTATGTCATTTTCCGCTGTATTACTTTCCATTACTAAGCATTTGAGATCACCCCTTTCTTATGTTTCATTTTCCCATGATACGAAGAAGTTAGTTATGAGTGACCTGCAGGCATAATCTAGGAGGCTTGGATGTTTCTAATGAAATATATTTGTGTTGTATTTCTCTTCAAACTGTAAAGTTGAACTTATGTATGAATCTTGTTTCCAATAATACTAAACTGACCGGTCTTTCGAGATATGATTTTCTTATGATAATGCCAATGTTATGTAATAGTGCACCGACTCTGGGTATCTAGGGTCGGGGCGTTACAGAAATAGTGGATGTGAGAGGTCAAAAGGAACTTTAGCCTCATCGAGTTTCCCATGTTGTTGAAGGTAACATTTGAAAATTTCATGCCTAAAGGTTCACCGTGGAGGTGGTGGAAGTATGTATCTTGGAACAAGCCTAGTGAAGACATTACTTGGGAGTTATTCAAGCATTCTTTCATTCATCAGTATTTATCTATAAAAGAAAGGTGGAAAAGGTAATAAAGACGGTTTTCTTGAAATAGGGTGATGTATTAGTGTTGAAGTACTTCCATTAGATTATAGACCTAGTTCCTTACCTTCTAGAGTATGTTATGGATGAATCCATGAAGGGTCATAATTTTGGGATTGGGATTTGTTCCGATTTGTATTTGAAGGTGTCAGAGATCAATCAAAATTCATTTACCAATGTGTTGAGGAAAGATTCTCATTTTTAATCCATGGTGGTAGGAGTGATTGAGGTGGTCCTCCCTTCTTCAATCCCTAGGAATAATGGGGAAGATTCTAGTAATAAGATAATAAAGTGTTTGGAAGTTAATAGAGCGGGAGGTGGAATCAAAAGTCCTTGGGATATTTCATCAACCTCTTCTAGGCATGAGGTCTTTATATTATATTTTTGTAGAAAGCTAGGCCACAAAAAGCCATCATGTCTAAATTCTCCCAAGCCCTTCCATAATTGTGGGCACTTGGGTCACTTGCAACAATTCTATCAGGGAATTTCTAGAAAATGTTGTGGAGGAAATCCTCAGAAGTGATGTGTTGTTGGGGGATTATTTCGTGTTTCTTTTTGTAATATTCCTTCTAGTGTATGGGTTATTTTTTGTGTCGGTTGTGTCGATGGTGTCTTGGTTTTTAAAATATAAGGGATGCTGTGGGTCATTTTGTGAAATCCTATTTTAAATGACAGTGTGGTTCTCATTATAGAAATCCAGATTTCTCTTCTTTCTAAATTCGTGGTGCATGTTTCCTATTGAGATTATCAAATCCTGACTGTGATGCAAGAGATGCTTCAACCATCAATGCTCTAGCAAAAGGTATCAGAGTGAAACTGGCACATAGTCAAGAGTCCTAGGAGTGTGGGAGGATTTTTTAATCTTGTACCCTTACTGTTTTGGTGAGGCAATTCCTATGTTTATATTGTGGTATCTCTGTCAATGTAATATTCCTATCAATACCCTTGTGTGGGACAACCATGTGAATTTGGTATGGTATTGTATTTTAATCTTCCTTAGGAAATGAGTGTTGCGTGGTTTTCGGTTGTGCTTCAATGTTTAGATCATTGGGAACCTTACCTCCCCTCCCAACTTGGTTGGATTTTTGGTCCATATGGGGAGTTTTATCTCATATTTATTCCCTTAATTCATGAGTGTCTAGTTTAAATGTTCATGTTGCGTTCTTCTTGGCTTGGGATGATAGGTCATTGAAATAAAGTTTTGGTTCGACTTTGCGGGAAAGGCTCAGTTTTAGATCATGATGAATTATTATTTAGTCATTGTTAGTTGGTTATTAATGGTGGGGGGACACACTATGGATCTTGTGGAGTTTTTTATAAGAGTTATCAAGTGCGAGTTGATTCATAATTGTAGGGATTCCATTCAGGCCTCCCCTTTGCTAGTGATCTATTTATGGTTTGGTCTCGATGTTAGTCTGGATGAGTTGTTTCTTTTGAAGTTATAGATTTATTAGCTTCCTCTTTAGTTTAAATGAGAATTGGAATTATTGGGAGAAGACACAATAATATGGTTCTTGGTTTGGTTGTGAATGTGGGTTTGATCTTTCCCATTGATCTCAGGCAGTGGTTGTGGGTTGTTGTTTCGTTTCGGGCAAGAGGCTTGAGTTATGCTATTGGCGGGTGAAGTGTTCCTAGATTAAAAGGTTGGATCATGTTAATATGAAATATTTAGGAATTTATCTATTAACTAATTTTTTTTTCTTTCCAGGGGTGTACATAATTAATAGTGGGGAGAATTTTCACACTCTATTTTTCAAGTTTTGGCTTATGTACCGATTGGATGGGAATCACAGTATTTTTCTCAAGTCTCAGGTGTGATAGGGGTTTATTATTGAAGTGTTTATTTGAATAGTATATACCTCATGGTTGATACTTATTTAATTTGAGATTTTTTATAGAAATCATGGAATCTTGTCCTTGACAGACCCTAGAGCATGGTTGGCACATAGTTAGTGCCAACCGTGCGGCCAGTCCAGGAAACTGTGCGGCATGTTACAGAATCGACTGCATGGCTACCGAATGGTTTAGGAAACTATGTGGTTAATTCCTAGTTAATCATGTAACCTTACATCTATGGATAGTGGATATTACATTATTACTTCATATTTTGTTAAACTGTGCGGCCTAACCATGTGACTAGCCCATGTTTTAATTTTTGGGGTTTTCCAATTATACCCCTTTCGGGATTTTAATACAAATACCTCTCTTTATCTCCCACTTAGTTCTTTCGGCCCTATGGGACCTATACCCTATTACTAGAACCTCCCACCTCTATCTAGGGTGATTACAAGAGAAAATCTTCTAGGTTTTGGCTAGATTCTTCAAGGTAAACCTCTCCTCTCATCTCCCTCCCCCTCTTTCTCTCTTTTCTTCTTGGGTTTCCTTATTTCCCATGGACATTTCGACCCAGGGTTTGGTTTTCCCTAGGTTTATGTTGGGGTTTTTGTTTTTCTAGTGTTCATATTCGTAGATCTAGTGTTGTAGAACCCTCGTGGAGTGTTTTCAGTGGTGTTTTGTCATTGCGCCATGGATCCGAGGTTGGTTTTCCAATTCACATGCCTTTTTTAGTTTCATTATTTTCACACCTTACTTAATTGATAAATATCAATGTATGATCCTTCATTTTAAATTTTTGGTGTGAAAATGGTGTTTTATGCCTTGATTTATGAAAAATAGAATTGTTATGATTAATAGTGCACACCAAGTGTTTTATTAAATGCCTAGTTGTCTTTTGGGGTAATATAAGATGTAAAATGTATGGTTTGAATTTTTATATGTATTATAAAGATGAGAAATTGTGTTTGGGGTTCCTTTTTTGGGTTTAAATTATGATTTGGGTATTTTCAGAGATATTAATGTTGGATTTTAAGGTGTTTTAGCATGCGTCATCGATGAATAGCCCGTTTGGCGATTTCATAAAAAAACAGTTTGTTTTCAAAGTGTAATGGAAATGTTTTAAGGAGATTTTGTAAATGTTTTGAAATGGTAAATGGGTGTTTACACCTCTTTTGAAGGATGCATTTCATGTTTGATAAAAGTTTTTTTTGTTAATGCTTAAAGGACCAGTTGACAACTTTGTGAAATTGATTAAAATGTTTGTTATAAAAACCTTCATTGGATGTTTATCATGCCTCATCTCCAATAATGGATGGAATTTCCTTGCTATTTAATCTTCATGATTCATTATTAGAGTTACTCAGTTGGGATTCTTTATGTTCTAAATATTCTATGGCATGAGATTGGTCCTTAGGGTGACTTGGGGTCTGGCCTGGGAGGAATTATTATATATATATATATATATATTTATATTTATATATATATGTTGTGATTGGATTCTTGGATGGAATCAGTTGGCTCACCCCCATTATATATATGAGACATGAGAACATGAAATATTGATAGAATATTATGAGAATGATTGCAGCACTTCTAGGTCACATAATGACTAGTGGCCTATATTAGGTGGATATATTTGGGTTTATTGCTATGGGATTGGGCCCCTTTCTCTGTCTTGAGCAAGGGTGGTTGGGCGTTAGATTGTTTTTATTTCATCATTTTTGGCATGATACTATTGATGGTGTCTCATGTATTTTCTTGTTCTATATTTTTCTTTATCTCATGGGTTCACCTATGTCTATTGGATCTTAGTTACTTCTAGTGAAGAATGAGATATTTGTATGTTTATTTATGTTTACCTTGCTATGTGATTACTATAGTTCCTTCTTGTGTAGTGTTGTTATTGGAAATCGATGTGTTAGTTTCAAAAAGGATTATGATTTTTTTTTAAAATAAAATAGTTTTTATCTTCTTTTGTGCAAGTCAAAAATATAAGAATCACTTTCCCATTGAAAGGGTTTTGAAATCAATAATGGAATGAGCTTGGTTTTGATAAATGAATAAGGGTAATGGGTTATACTTTTTTTATGTAAAATGTGTATAAAGTAATACTTTTATATATTATAGCTCAAACTTGAAATTGATGCTTCTTTTATTTTAAATGAAGTATATTTTGAAATATGTTATTGGGCTAGCCTACTGAGTTTTAATACTCATACATATAGTTATTTTCTATTTTTAGCCCTTTTTTATGTTCTACATGAGTTTGATAAGCTTGGGAGACAAGTGATTGTTGTGTTGGAGAGTGAACCTCAGGTTTATAAGGAGACCGTGTGGTCATCTAGTTCAATTGTCCTTGCGGAGTAGTTTGATTATAATTTTAGATTTTGTATAAATGTTCTTCAGTTCAGTTTTATTTACATTGAACATTTTTTCATCTTTCCTCTCTTTGGTTTCTTTATTATTATTGGTTAAAATTTTTCCCTTGTGTACTCTTTTGATGTCTGGAACTAGTTTCTAGCCCATGGAGATCAGGAACGCCCTTTGGGCCTTGCCACAAATTGTCTCAGGTGACCGGTTCAGGATTTCACAGGTTGGTTCATCACAATGAATATATATAATATTTATATCATGGTTATAATTCTATATATTATGTAACCATGATCAATGTAATAGTACAAAAAATATAACAAATAAAAGCATATACAAAAAAAAAGCAGTTATTACCCAAAAACTAATTTTAACATGGAATTGTAAATAAACGGGTAATAAAATTTCATAATAAAATAATATATGGTATTATATATATGAATATGGTTCTGTAAAATATTTATAATAATCTTACATCTATTATACATTATCTTTGAACAAGTATAACGAAATTCAAGACTAAAGGTAAGGGATTTATGTCTCACCTTTTACTTCCATGGGACACATGTCATATTCACCACCTATTTATTTTATATGGTGTATCTAATACCCATGAATGTATATTATGATTATTTTACTGAAGGCTATTGGGTTTTACATATCCATTTTAGGATATATCTTTTACAGGGTTTATAGTTCAAAACCTAACAAATCGATAAGATATTTTTGTCTCAATTTTTATTCTTTGTGATGTACACTATCTTATGCACCTATCTTCATTCATGAGGTGTATATAAAGCCCCTTTGAAATATAATATCATTAATTTATTCTTACTCAAAATATTTTAAGATTCATTTTAATCCCCCTTGTGTCTTATGAATTAACATTACTAAAGTGGTAAATATTTTATGTTACAATCTCATTATTTATCGGTATTATTTATGATTAAGTCTCCAATGTTGAAATTTCATGATCTACATATCAATAATTCTAGTAAATTTTCTTCACCTATATTTATTCTTGATATATTCAAGTTATGGTACCATTTTCCCACTATTTGGTACTTAAAATTATTAAGAATTTATTTTAATAAAATCCAACATTATTTCCATCTTCTTTTAGAAATCCATTTTCTTCCAAAACCCTATTTTATAAAAATTATTCCAAAATTATTTTACCATAGTATTTTAAAATACATTTGTCCCAATTTTTATTTTTTTAAATTTTTTTTTGAACGTAATATTCATTTAATTTTTGAAACAATTCCTATTTTTCTTTTATTGAAAATGTGAATGGAATATTAATTTTAATGTGTATGGCATGTACAAAATTTTCCAACTTCATAATGAATCATTGTTTTTTAAATTTCTTTACAATTTTTCAAGTTTATTTTCAAAGAAAAAGTTTAAATTTTATTTATGTTATAAAAATATTTTTTCAAGAAAAAGGGTATTTTTTTCAAGAAATGTTTAAAAATAGTTTGAAAATATCCCTTTATATGTTTTCAAGTTTATTTTCATAGAAAATTATTTTCATATTATTTTCTATCATAAAAATTGATTTTCAACGAAAATATATTTTCCTCAAGAAATGTCCCAAGTAGTATTTCCAAATTATTTTTCATTTAAGATGAAATTATTTGGGGTTACTTATACCTTAATAGGGATATTATCCAAGGATGCAATTCTTATTACTTCCTTGAATGGTTTATGTTTATGATGATAATATATTTATGAAACTTGTTTCAATTCCACGGGATATGCCATGATAAAATTCTTATTAATCCTACTTATTTTTTCATGGGTTATGCATTGATGAAATGATGGAATGATTATGAAACATGTTTATTTTCCATATATTATGTTATGATTAAATTTTTATAAAACCAATTTCATTTCATGTGTTCTAATATGATTAAAGGTTAATGATCTTGTGGAAAATATATTGATTATTTTCGTTATGTAATGGTGGTTGTGTTATAATCAAGGATGATAGTAATGTTATAAACAAATATGGGTGGGACTTATATCTCTTTCCAATGTAATGGGTAAAGAATTATATCTCCTGAGATAGACATGAATGGAATGGAGAGTAAACCTGGTTCGGAAAGTGAATTTCTCCGCAATGATGATCTTGGGAGTGAACCTTCACTACTATGATGTTATGTGTAGACTTGTCTTTCATGAAAATAATTTTATGTGTGAACCTTATTACATGTTCAAAATGTTTTAAATGAAATTTATTACATGTTCATGATGTTATTATTGGACCTTTCTTACATTTCTATAATGGTATGTGTGGACTTGGTTTCATGCCCATAAGTTTATACGTGGGCATGATTTCATGTCTTTAACTTAATGAGTGAACCTATTTCTATTTATACATGTTCACAATGTTATAATATGGTGTGTATTTCATAAATATATGTTTTATTCTAATTTCATACTCTTATGGATCATGTTCTTGGATTCCATTATGATTCATGTCTTATGAGCTGCCAATATTTATGTCATGACTCATGTTTATGATCCATGATTGGTTTGGTATGAACTTCATTATTTATGTTCATGATCACATAACCTTATGCTTATATTATGATTTCATATGATCATATATTTATATATCTTATGTTTACCCTTTCTAATAATCTAGGCTCACCCTTTATTATGTTTCCTTTACCTAGGTTATGAAGCAAGGTTTTATATAGGGTATGTCTATGAAGTGTGATAAATGGGAAGATCTTGGTTGGAAATATTGAAGATCATTCATCAGATTAGAATATTATGTTCTATATTTCCAATGGAACTAAAATATTATCATACTTAGGCATGTTCTTATACAATTTAATGAATATTCATCTAAAAGTATGTAATATCCATATATGAGGATCATGGATTTATATAGCGTTTCCATGATTTTTATTATCCCTAATATGATGCACGTGGTTGTGTGTTTTAAATTTGTTACCTTTAAAATTATAAATTCTATTTATATTACATTGAATTAGAAATTTATATTTTTCAATGCTTTTAAGGGATTAGAACTTATTTATAATTGGTTTCTTAATGATTTGTCCATTTTTTATGTCCGGATTTGAAGAATAAATTATATTTTTTCCCAAATATTATTTATGATAGTTTTCATATAGAGATTGGGTGTGTTAATTGTTTATGATAATTCTATGAATCTTTATTAGTGATTTTCAATGTAATGAGGTAAAATGTTTTAGTTTCCTCTGATTTAAAATTTTTATCATGTTCATTTTTTTCATCCTTATGTAACTCACCTGTGATTTTTATTGAGAATATTTTATATTGTGGTTAGTGCTTATACACATTTTTATGGGTGTATATATATCTATATGTGTATATATCAATGTGATAATATGTTTATTTTTACAATAAGAGAGATATATATATATATATGCATAATGATTTAAAAAGTGAATCTTTAAAATTTAAGCTAAATGAATGAATTTTTTTAATATGTTATCATTGAGGGATTGTCATGTTATTTTTCATTTGGAAACAATTTAAAATTCTCCACCATTGTGAAATTATTTCAATGAAAATGATGGTTTTCAATTGAGTTTTCAAAGGGGATTTTAATGAGTGATTTTTTTAAAATTTTATTTCTATTTTTGGGTCGTTATCACTTTTTGAATGGATGATTGTTGTGTTGGATTTTTTTTGGTTGAAACATGGTAGACCTTAGGTATGTGGGTGACTGAGCATGTGTTGATTTATCTTAAGGAATGATTATAGCTAGGGATTGATTCTGATGTC
Organism: Viscum album; assembly: GCA_963277665.1. Taxonomy (NCBI): domain Eukaryota; kingdom Viridiplantae; phylum Streptophyta; class Magnoliopsida; order Santalales; family Viscaceae; genus Viscum; species Viscum album. The sequence goes on along the minus strand of OY728156.1, from coordinate 2,056,599,981 downwards.
CTTGAGAGGCCTATATTATATTAATTGTTTAGGTTCACAAAGGAAAATAGTGTTCCTTGAGTGAGTCCTAGTTTTCTTTGGAACATATAGACCAGATATCCTTCCCATGTGGCTTGTTTCATGCCTATGTTGATGCTTTCTATTTGGTTCCCATAATCACTTTGATGGATGAATTTATGATTATTGTTTACTTACCTCACTAAACTATATTTTTTACCTCTTCTATGCATTATTTATTTTCTATCCCGTGGATATTACATACTAATGTGTTGTTTATATTTATCTTTGGTGTGGTATTTCATTTTATTATCCCTGATTTTTCCTTCTTAATGTTTTTTTAAAATTCATGTTTAAAAATAAAAAATTCAAACATATTTTTACATGGATTATTTTATTGTAAACTTATTTCTAAAGAATGTTTTCAAAATGGTTTATAAAAAGTAAACCTTTTTTGTATTATAAAAACGGGTTTTCAAATTACAGAGGGATTTTTGAAAAGGTGTTGTTTCTTTTTTAATATAATAAAAAATCATATCTTTGAATTCCTTATTTATAACTTTCATTTTTGTCTTATTCTAGGAAGGAAAAAAAGGACTATGTGGTGATTTCTTATATGACTATTTGTGCTCAAACCCTACATACAACAATCAATGTTTTCAGATCAAGTGGACTTTACGGGTTCTAGACTTTACTATTAAAATGAGACCTTAGATTTTGATGGAGCATGCACTCAAGTCACATGAGATGACTTATTCTGGTATGTTAGTTTCTTTACAAGTATTTTTGCCCAAATAATCCATTCATGTTTTCTTTTATTTATTTTTTAATATTTATTCATGTGTCTTTTTTATTTTAGAATCACAAGGATTGTTGTGTGTGGGGGTGTTGGAGGTGAGCTGTGGGATTTATATTATTTTATACATGTTTTATTCTAATAATCTATTTTAATTTATTTTAAACTTATTTTTATTTTATTCTACATTTTCATCCAATATATAGAAATTTCATTCTAAAGTTTTAGTAAATTGCATTTCTATTTGAATATTATTTTTCTGGGTGAAATAATTCCCATTCAGTTAATCTAATTCCATTATGCTTGTTACCGATCCATGGGGACCAAGAATACCCCTCAAGCTTAGTAGCGGGCTAGTAAGGGTACTGGTTAAGGAGGAAACCTAAGATAGTTTGTTAAAATACCCTTAATTGTGATGAATAATATATCACCATAGAATGAAAAAAATCCCATGAATATCCAAGCTGATTATGGGGGTCCCATGACTTATCAAGAGAAATTAACAGTCAAGTGGATTTTTAAACCTATCGATGGAGGACCCAATCCATTTCCATGAAAATTCAAGCATGGGGGATTCTTTCTGTGATCTCTAATATAGGGGACCCATTATACATTGGTGTTGGTGTAAACCAATTGAATTCATAACCTTACACCTAATATGAAAGACCCATTCCCAATCAAGGAAGGTATAGATCATGGGGAATTTAAACCTAATATATCTACTTAAAAAAATTCTTCTGCCCCCTAAGAACCTTATCGAATTTTTGGGGTTATAATAAATAGATTATCTCTGTAGTGGTTTTCTAGAGTGACATTGCTAAAATATTATATAATAAATTTAAGGAAATATCACATCAAACGTTTTTATAACTGCCACATGATAAAGAATCAGTAGTGTCACCTTCACTCAACATTCCCCCTCTATGAAATTGAATAGTTATAATACCATTAACATATATCTAAATTTAAAGTCTATATAGTATCACCCCTTATGGTATCTTGTTTATTATGAGGAACTATTAGTGTTGGCTTCATCATCCCAGGTATTAGTATTCAACAACGATCAATAGAGAAAAAGGAAAAAATGATTATTTACCTAGTCTCAGTCTCAATCCAATCATCCAACTATATTCATGAGGAAGAATAATGTATAACCCTAATATATTATAAACTCATTGTTTAAATAGAGTACTCACTTATAATAAATAATAATGGAAATATGATGATTAAATTCACATTTTTCACATTATATATCTTACAATATCTCAATGATTGTCTTAGATATATCTATTAGATGCATCATTAAAAATGAAATTCCAAGATTGTTTATTGATCACTAAGTGTCTTTAGAGTATTTCAAAAAGTCTTGCATAAAAATTAGAGTTTCTCAATCAATATATTGTTCATAATTATCATTGAGATATTGTTGTATGAATCAATATCTAGAATAATAATTCTGAAAAAACACATGATTATGAGTTTTAGATCACTGAACATTAGTCAGTGTTGTGTTCTACTTGCAAAAAAGACAAAATGATGCCCTATAAATTTTACTAGGATAAGTAATTGCTCGTTTCAGTAAAAAAAACATAAAAAACCCCTTAAATTGTATTTAATGGAACCAAGGACCTCACTATTGTGATCTATAAAAAATAATAAATGAAATTGGATATTTATTCATCCAAATAACACTTTAGATCAAAAATTTGGTGTAATATAAATTTCTAGATTAAATTGGTCAAGGTGGAAGCCTTCTGGTCCTACCACATAACACTATAGTTTATAAGAAATATGTAATATTATATATATATATATATATGTATGTATATATATATATATCTGTGTGTGTGTGTGTGGGTTATATGTGTTCCTAGTGTATCTAGAACTAGGCCGAACACCAACCAATCTATCCTTTCATGTACCAACCCAAAACAATTGACCTGTCCTCTTTATTTGGATGGGATAAGTGGATGGATCTCACACTAAGACTATGGGACCCTTCTAATATTGATAAGTTAGTAAGAATAAACCCACTAGTTATTCTATAAATTTTCCACCATGTGATAGAAATATCATTCTCACCTATCCAATTAGATGATAAGGGGAACACCTCCCTAACTGGACCTTCATCCTTAGGACCCACCCAAAGGCCTTTTGTCACTAACCCTTTACATTGTACAATCCCTAATAAAGGTTACCATTGATGATTTAGAATGTAAAATGTTTTGTGATATCCTTCTCTCAAAAAATTGAATTTTGATTGGGGAATTTCATAAAACTAAATGAGGAAAATATAGTGATCAAAGACAAAGGGAGTATAGCTTCATTTGTTCCTCTACCTTCTGTGGATCCCCATTATAGGGGTCAAAAAGGATTGGTGGATGGGGTGATCATATCAAATTATAATTATTATAAAGGACATATCTATGGTTGGATCAATCAAATTATCTTTCCATAGTTGTTCCTCTATTATGAGATAAGAAGGGTTATAACTAATGACCAGCTGGATACCCTTTGTGGTGCCATAAATTAATTAATTTTACTTAAAGAAATATAATATTATTTTATATTATAATCAAAATTTGAAATTAAAACACATAATTATAATAGAGTAATACGATCCAAAATTACTACCTAAAGTGTGATGACCTTCACTATGGGAATATACTATGGTTGTATTTCTTCAAAGAATGTGTTAAATGTGGGTGATTTTCACTAATTAAATACTTATTGGTTAAAAAACCAGTATCGAGTGTGGATAATTTTTTTTAATTTGTCCACTTTATGGAACCCCATCTATTGAGAAATACAATGGTGATAAATTTTTAATCATATTTCTTATTTTTGTGATATTGATATTTTTCCATGAGTACCCCTTATTAATGAAAAGTTGAGTTTTTTATTTTTTTATATACTTCAAGTAATTTTTAATTTAAATAGTATTAAATAATAATTAATTAACTATTAATGTTGGTCCTAAAAATTCTAGATTCAAGAAGAATATACTCCCAGTAACTTGGGAAACGGTGAAAATAAACCTATAGGAAGAATTTAAAGAGAAATATTAGAAGGGAAAGAATTCATGAAGGATGGATTGATCCCACGAGGTGTAAATTTCATCACATACTGCCACTCCACATAGAATTACTCCACTTAATAAAGCACCCTATGAATGAAATAGTTCGCAAGACAAGACAGACCACCTACACCTATAAAGAAAAACAAATTAGTTTACAGTATATATGATGTTATCTTCCCTAGTGAATGACCATCCCCTATGAATGAAATAGTTCATGGTACAATATTACACCGTCGACACCCGTACTCAAAACTATAAGTTTTTTGTGGGGTTGGAAGATGATTTGTTCCCATGAGAACAAACATCCACTTGAACAGAAAAGTTCTTAGGATGAGGCAGTACCTCCTGCCCTTATAAATGAAACCAAATTGTTTATAGGTCTAGATGATGATTTTCATCCCTGTGAATGACTAATCCCCATAGATGAAGTCGTTCATGAGCCAGAGCATCATACTTAGGCTCCCAAAAAATAATCCCTATGGCCCACCATAAATGACTAGCCATAATAGTATCCAGTCCCTCCATTCCTCTATAAAAGAACCCAAAGGGGAACTACAAAGAGGCTTAGGAAAAAATGGAGATCATAGGAGGAGATCCCAAATGGGATCTGAAACATGGAGGTTTCTATTCCTATAACGTAAAAATATACCGTATAATATTAAGGTGGAAATAATAAATTGTCCATCCATCCATGAACATAAAATCCATTTGGAGACACCATTCCATGATGCTCCATTCCATGATGTACAAATGGATGGTCCCTTTGCAGACTATTAACCCGCATAGAAAAACAAAATATGGGTGGAACCCTACCCCATGTAGAACAATTAAATGTGTGAGGAACTTAGCTCTACATGACGAAACACTCTAAGGGAAAAACCTAGTCCCAAGTAGTAACACACTATGCAGGTAGAACCCATGTCCACATATCTTGATGTTATGTGGATTTTACCCTCACCTACATAGAAACATGATATGTGGAGGGAGCCACATCGCATACAATAACCTTCTATGTTTAATGGGAAATCCTAGGGTATTATGCTCTCCACCTGTTGTCACTCCCTTCCACCATATCATCAGGCTCCATATTAGACCACCCATGAACTATTCTAATGAAATCATGCTAAGGCCTCTTCAAAATCTGCCCAACCTATATGATGAGATCATTGGGAACATCAGCATTCCCTCGCGAGTCTAGATATCTATGGTAAAAGGATTCAAAAGTGTAACCTCTTCAACAAGGAGTACCCTAAGGATGTATCAAAATATACATTCTCATAGTAACAAGAATTCTAACCTTAGATATTATCATGTGAACATCTCTATTATAGGGATTGAGGGGATGAACTTGGATTTCCCTTCAATGAGGGAAAGTTCTAGATATTCCTCTCTTCCTCAGGGGCTAGCAGGGCACCCCTCTTAGAGTAAGCCCCTAGTCTTTCTTGCAGAAGGTGTTGCTCTTACTCTTCTTCACCATTCTGAGATGTAGTTAGATGGATCACCATATGTGACTATCTAGACTACCAAAAAAAAAGATAATATGGGAACACTCAAATCCTCCCCCTCTTCCTTTGGGTTCTTACATCTCTTCCACTAGTGAATAGAGTGGATGTACGATCTTTAGATCCACCACTTCCCCTTGTTTCTCACAATGATAATGACTTTAATGGGTATATAAGTGAGTGGTGATTATGACATATGAATGGTCTAGATTCAACTGGGCCTCCTATAAATTATAAGCCCCAACCATACCCTAATTCAAATGGATGAATTCCATGCGTAAGCCCTAACCACATGGGAATCCTTTCTGGTGTAAGCCCCAACTTACCGAACTATGTGGGTTTTGAATCCCAAATTATTGGGATACATAAGAAGCCTCTCTGGGGTCCAAACCCAACCCCCAATGTAACCCTAATGTTCTCTAGGACAAATTCATAGTAGGGTCATATCCACCTAGGAGACAACATATCTTATGTGTCCCATGAGTCACCTCAACATAAGTCCCACACTAGACCTTTACTAGACACATTTCTTCTAGAAATCCTTTCCGCATGAAGTTAAACTACTTGGTTTGGTCCTCATCGCGTGACCTTAAAAGGTGATGTGTCCTGTTAAGTGGCATCAAAATGTGTGGGATTTTATTCCTCTCATGAGGATATATACGAATCCCATATTATGGGTTCAATACCAACATCAAGAAAACTTCTGTCTCCCTAGATGACAAAAAACTCTAGAGCACCTTACCACATGGCTTAAACTAGAATCGTCCTAAAAAACAACCAAATAATCTCTAATCTATCCATAAAAGGATTCCATTGATGGAAAACCTTGGATATATATAAATATCCCTATCAATGGAGAACCTTGGATACTTATAGATGATTTAGGACCAATGATTATTCATAATGGATCATTAATACAGGGTGATCCACGTATTCATACTTTGTAATCAAAAAAGAATTTATGAACATATCTTAAATCTATAAGAGAGTCTAATAATAGGAAATAGTTCCCCCTCAAAAGGGAGTGATGAGACCAATTTCCCATCCCTGCGAATAATGTGAGTTATTAAGTGTTATTGTCCAAGTTCTCCAACATACACCTACCTTTATAAATTAGTTCCATGATTCATCATGAATATAAGAGCTTTATGGTGTTTCCAGCTCTACAAACAAAACCAAATAGTGTGTATTCAGAAGTTGTATACCCGACATTAGTGATTTTAAAAAACTCAACCCCTTGTAATCAACCGTCAAGTCCAATAGAAATCCATCAGAAACAAAATGGTGAACCCAACATGTATCATTAACCAAGGTGGTGGTGTTATCTTGCATTAGGACCCTTTCACAACCAAAATGGAAGAGGGACAAACATTACTATCAATTATGCATGTGGTCATGATATGCTACTTTGAAAAGGTTTTTTTTCTTTAATTTTCACATATATTGCAGTAAATCTTTACCAAAACTATCTTTAATCTAATGGAATCTCACCATTTCTTGTAAAAACATGAATTAACCACTTTATATTCTATATCCCAAACTAAACAAAGGACTCCATCACCCACCCAATGTCATCAACACTATTTTTCAAATTCATTGTTCTGATAGTATCACCAAAATGATACTCTCTAAACCCTAGAGGTGGATCGATAGTCCCTCAAGTCCATGAATCCCCACCATCCATTCGACTGGAGATGATTGGTGGTCAAGAACCTGGAATCCCCAATAGATGTCTCAAACTATTTCAACATACTATCCCCATGATGTGATAACAAGTTCCTCCCAAACATTAAGGAGGGTTATGAATTCGTTAACATAAAATTTATCCCAATAGCATATGGGTATCATCCAAAGGCCCCTACTGGTAATTGTTATCATCAATGCTATGTGGCCCAATATCCTCACCATATAGAGGATACCATCTTGCAAGCCCCTGTCAAAGTCAATTGTGCCTAGTTCCCCTGGTCAGCTCAAAGATGGAGACATTAAAATAATCAACAACATCCCATCATCCTTATTCATTATAAAGAAACCCATCAAGTAAATATGGAAGAAACCTATGAGAGGATGCAAATACCTACTCACCAGTATGGATCTCGTCATTGAAATGTGATAGAAAATGAGAAGATACAAATTACTTCTTGAAAATATCAACCCCACCATGAAAATATGGTGGGATCTAACTATGGGATTATGTATATTTCTGTCAACTCTCATGAGACCCATCATCAAAATACGACTGCAAAACACAAGCATATGAAAATTATTACTCACAAATATCAAGCCTACTGTGAATATAAGGTGTGACCAACTATGAAAAGATGTATATTACTTCTCACTATCATGAATACCATTAGGAAAATATGGCATCAAACCATGAGAATATGAAAATCCCTGCTAAAAAATATCAAGTATGTCATCCAAATATGGAAGCACACTATCAGATGATGCAAATTCCCGCTCATTCATATCAAGCCTGTTAGACAAATACGGTAGAACACCATGATAAGTTTAAAATAAATCGTCATAAACATGAAGCTTGATTGTAAAATATGGGGGTAAATGAGAAGATATAAATCCCTAATTGAAAATATGATTATTTCTAGTTAAATACAGTGGAAATTTAATGGAATATGAAAATCCATACTCATTCATATCAATCCCACCATGAAAATATAGAGTTAATTGGAGAATGAAACCAACACATCCCTGTTTTAAATTGGAGGTCGGATTGTATCTCTACCCCCATATATGAGTACTGTCAGTAATTATTGGTAGGAAATGGAGGACTAGAAAAGGAATACATTCTTGATTTGACACCAGAATGGGCGTATATTACTGTTCTCACCAAGGACTTCTCTCAAAACATCTCAATAACGATGGAGGATCACACATCAATCCCTAACCATATCCTATAGACTTTCAAATATGTAATCACATCCCAAACAATAGCTAGGAGTCGGGCCCACAACCCAGCCTCCCCAAGTTGGGTGACTCATTTGCACAATGGTGTGGTCTCTTAAGAGCGATATGAATCCTTTCTCTTTTCTAGGAAGGTTTTTGTTAATATTAAGTGATAAATGGACAATAGGATTGGAAAAAATACTTGTTTCAACTGGGGGACACTGGTCCACTTCGGTGGCCACTCTAGAGAAGGCATATTTCCTTGCCATAATTCTAGAAGCTTACCGTAATATCCCAGCAGCATCGTAAGATCGACTTGAATAGGAACCCGTATATGAAGGTTATCACTTACAAAAAATGGCCCCAGTCACCATGAAGAGATATCATAAAGGAAATCACACTGAAGGAAACTGAAAAATGAATAGTAGACTCATCACCTTGCTCTGTTGGAAGATAGATTTCTTGAGGCAATCAAACATCTATCACTAGTGGATTATGATCCTACTGATCTGTTGGAAAATTACAAGAGTGGCGGTAGAAGTTATGAAGGTCCTCCCCACAACATATTTACCACCAGCCTCAGAGGTCCTCCATAGAGAACATACCATTAAGGCATCCTTCATGGACACGAACTGATTGATCATGAGAGATTATCTCCCGATGAGCATCCTAGTTTCCATCCCCATGGCTAGAAGATAAAAAAATAAGGTCCTAACCTTCATTTTGTTCGACCTATAGGTCCTCCCAATGGTATATACTATATAAATTATCCTATAATTCAGAAATCATGCTATGATGGTAGTCCTCACCATAATGACATTTGCTGTGAAGGTCTTCTATATAGTGACATATCAATCCAACAAGAAGGTCCTCCCCTTACTGAGTTAAATGCGAGAAAGAACACATATTCTATGGCTCTCAGAAATGTGGGTACATACATATTAGTGAACCTATCAATGAAAGGTGAAATCCTTTCTCAACCAAAAGATAGAATAGGTCGAATATCATCCTCTGAGCCACCCCTAGACCATTCCCATAACAACAAGACCTCCACTAGCCCCTCTTCTTATGATAAAACCATCAAGAAGTTCCCATGTTGGTATGATAAAGTTAAGGAATATCTCACAAAAAAGAGGATATGTTTCTTGTGAGAATAAAATAGGCTAGGGATGAAATACCCATCATGTTTTGTCCCTCATACACTTCTTAGTTTGAAATTCTAAGGGAATTTTCAGAAGAATTAGTACAAAATATCTGTCTGAAAATCTAGAATAATATACACCACTTGAAAGAAAAATTATTAACTTACGATAATTATGCATACTATGTTAAAATATTGGGAGATATTAATCATCAAATCAACTTGGAAGACCTTATGTATTCATGGAAACCACAACCAGAGAAGTGGCGAAAAGATCCTCACTTAACATTCCTCAAAGAATTTCATGAGTTGTTTCATCTAATTATTGATTCCCCACATGGTGTTCATATTCACAGAAAGGGGGAACATGGATCTTTTCATTCCACCCCACCACCCATTCAATAGAACCCAATATAAGTGACATCCTATAATGTTATTATTCTAAGTAGGATGTCAAGAAGAAACCCTCCTCCGGAAATACAACACACTCAATAAGAATAAACATTGAATAAGTCTCAAAAGTGTCAGAATCGATGAGATAAATCCATCAAAAAAATACTGAACTAGAAAACTAAGTATGCTCAGTAGGATTCTCCATTAATAGAATCCAATCATCAAGCAATTATAATGTCCTGGTAAGAAACCATTTTGTGTATATATTCGACATCATATTCAGCTCACACTCGAACAAAGATGTGAATGATCAAGAGAGAATAGACAATAATAGTATATTTAAATGTATAGGATCAGACCCAGCAAGCAAGGTCGGGGGAATTTTAACACAAAACACCCTCATAATATAGACAAATCTAAATCGAGGAATAATAAAAAGAGAGTGGGAGAAACCCTATCCTACAGGGCTAGGGGATTTTTTTTACCTATACCATCCCTCAATAGAAATTAGTATTTTCTCATTTAGTGAGGATGGAATGTTGTAAAGTCTCCCTACCCATCCCCTATCACAACCCACTTCCCCCCGAAGGAAGGCATATGAACAGGCTGTATAGAGGTTCCCTCTGAGGCACCCTTCTCTAAGAAGCTCAAATAGGATCCTAGAAAATAAGGGACATGTCCAAAAAAGGATGCAAATATCCCTCCTATCATTAATAATACAGTATGATGCCCACAATTAATTACACATGTGTGAACATAATAGACATAAATCCTAAATATGACACCAAAAATAATGAAAATTCATAAGATTAAGGAGAGGATGATTCCCTCTAGAATATGGTCTACACTGAGAATGAAGGTGTGCATACCTAGAACCAAATAATCACCCTAAATATGGGTGGTCCCTTAATAAATCCCATACTACCTCCTTGGATAACCTCTAATAAGAAAAAAAGGAAAGGTTATATACAATCTTATGCATCCTCTCAATGAGGAAGAGCTCTTTACCCTCGATGAAAGATTCACTCAGCCTGAGGAAGAAATGAAAGAGTTGATGTGATTCAAAGCTGAGTTTCTTGAAGGTAGTTTTTTTATCCAATATTCACCCTAAGAAGAGACTCAATGTAGACTTCTAGCAGGTGTACCTCAGCCACAATGATTCGTCCCTGCAATAAAATCAAGCCTAGAAAATCTTTTCAACTTAGTGCATTGAACCTCAGTTTACTTGAACCTGATCATGGACATATATCAATATTTTCCTCCATTAATGAAAAAACCAGAATAGGTTTAGTAAAACCCCTTAAAAGTTTTTCCCATAGAGATATTAGCCTCAAATGATGGAAGAACCTACACACCAGATCCTATCGATTCCTACATCTTTCCACAATCATTTTTTGGAAGAATACCAATCAAGGGATTATTGACACCTCAAGTCATTGGTAGCTTGATTGGAAGTTGTGGAGTAGATTCATGTAACAAAATATCCAAAATAGAAGCTTTAACCTGACCGAGTGAGTGACACCCAACCACCTTAAAATTTTAGGAGTCCCACATTTTTGATATTCAATGCCTTAGATGACCTAAAACTACATATAATGCACTATGCATCCCATTTTCATCCCATGATGGGAAATATAAAGAAATAAGAAGCAAGGACACCTATATGATTCATAAAAAACATGTAAGGTCCATCCTTCATATGTTATACTAGTTTTCCAGCTCGGTCGATATTGGGATGAGAGGATCTCCATCAGAAATTCCTCTTTTAGTTCATCTCAACACTGAAAAAGACAATAATAAATGACCTCTCAAATTGAAAAGATTTTAAAAATGATAGAGTCCCAAATTTAATTTCAATATTGAAAGGGTTAACCTAATCCCTGAACTAAATACTTCCCTAGGAGGATATGATCTCTCTATACATTGGTAACCTTCATGATGATCTTTGAACTTTGATCATCCTGGGGAAATATAGATGTGGGTTTCAAGATTTATCTGCCATTTCTTAAATAATAGAGGACTCCATACAATGAACTAAGCTTATGTCCTGGATAACTCCACAATTCCTAGGCAAAAGAACAATAAAGGCAAAGGTGGCATCCTTCAAACTTAAGCTGGCCTATGCACCTGCTCCAATTCTGAAACATGCACTGTATCATGAATCACCCCCTATGAATCAATAGATACATTTACCTCACTAGAATGAGAAAAGAGGACCTAAGAAGAATCAATTTTATGAGTGATGGAATAAATTTTACTTGTTCCAAGTTGATCAAGTACATAACTATTTTATATCTACTATGGTAAATGATTTACACCATCTTCCAAAACCTAAAAGGCCTGACCAACTATGTCTCAATGACCCACTAGATTATTTTCCCTATCATTAGATACTAGGGTACACCATTAAATAATGATTCATTTTGAAGAACTCTTATATAAAATGGTTTATTCTAGTAAAGTTTACTTGGAAAGGCTACTATCATAAGTGAATTATGTTTCTTCCACTGTCCTGGAGAAAAAAGGTGAGTGGAAATAAGTTTTTAGCATGAGGGAATACATTTTTGGTAGTTTTATGACTCGAAATTCAATGAACTAAACTCATGGTGTTCTCCAAGAACAATTAAAACAACAAACTATGACCCAACCACATCCTCTATAATGAAAATGACGTTTTTAGCCCCACAATCCTCCAAAATCCATCCTTTCAAAAAGAGGCATAGTTGGAAAGATACAAAGGAGGTTCAAGAGGGTGAAACCACATTAAGGAAAAAAAATTCTTTGACTCTCTTAGATTTCATTCCATCATATCTAAAATAATGGGCACTAACCCACTAGAGGACACCACAAAAAATGACTAGTCAGACAAGATCATCATCAGAGTGGGAGTTAATCTCCAGCTACATTAATGTCATCCATTTAATGGATACCTTCTTTGATGATTAGTATGACTATGAAACTGAGCCCCCGCATCTGATTGGGGAACTTGAGGAAGATTTTGAAAGATCTAAAGATACAGGGGATGGAACAACCATGTTAGAAGCCATACTTCTAGCCACACCTCTATTTGGTTTATTAATTTTACAAAAACTGATGAAAGACCACTGAAAAAAGTTTTTTAGGATCAGTAAAATCATCCTGCATCTTCTAAAAGTTACCCTGACCATATCACTCTAGAATATCAATCTAAAGAGGAACATGTGTCAGATCACCCTCGGCAGTCAGCCATAACTACCCGACCCAACCCACCAAGGATAGGAGTTCCTCGAGCTCCTATCTTGGGGGATGATACATCTACATCAAATACTCAAGACCCAAATTCACCAGTGAAATATAATCTGCACATTGGGAATAACATTTATTTGGACTATAATTATGAAATCCTGAAACTATTATCCTTTTTGTTAGCCCAGATATCGATCCTAGATGCCCTAAGCTTGTCAAAAGAGCTCACGAAATCACTCGTATAGGATTTTCTATGCCCTTAGGATTTTGAAGTAGAGGTTTACAATATTGTGGTCTATTAGATAGATACTAAACCAATAGAATTACACATTGTTATCCCCTTCATGGATCATGTTGAAGATGCAGTTATACTGGGACTCATCAAAACCTTATACATGTCTGAAAGAATAAATGGCATCGATGTTTGAAAAGTCTTCATTGAGAATGGATCTAGATTTAACCAAATTCCATTAAAAACACTTATCCAGATGTTATATAGTGAGGATAACCAAGTTTGTTCCTCCATAATATTGAAGGGATATGAAAAAAGTGAGCAAAAGCCATTGGGCCAAATCAAGCTCAAGGCTTAGTTTGGAGACCACATAGATGACTTAGAATTTCAGGATGTTTTCCAGAACATGGCCTTAAATGTGTTTAAAGGAAGGACCTGGTTTCATCAACACATGAAAATCCTCTCATCGTACCATCAATGCATCAAACACTCATTAATGGAAAAATAAGGATGTTACTGGCTGATAAGGCCCCATTCAAATCCTATGAGTTGCATTATACCGATGCACGGTTCAATAATGGGAAAGGGAAACAACCCATGGTTTATGGTGGTTCTTGGTCCACTACCCCAACCTTTCTGGAAATGATCTTAACCAACCCATTTAAAAAAAATAGTGAAGAATATGTCTTTCATATCAATCAGGTTGGGTATATGATCCCAAATACAAGTTCATATTCAGAAATATTTATGGTTTCATCCTTGACCACTAAGTCCAACAGTGTTGAAAATTATACTGACTCCCTAGATAGTAGTGAAATAATTGATAAAAATGACTCCATTCCATCCCTATATATACAAGGAATACCTACCTCACCAATTGAGGTAGAAGAGTTTGTCTTTCCACTCAAAAAGGAAAGATATTCTCTTTCTCCATCCCTCACTATAACCTCTCCATATTTTCAAGTAAATCCCACATTGTTAGCTAGGTTAGAGAATGTTTATTCATATTTGTGATTCTAAGATATCAGGTCCTACCAAAACTATAGAGAACTTGTATCAAGACATTCTTCCCCATTGGATCAAGTGGAAGAATATGAAGAATTTGAAGAAGAATAGAAGGAGGACCTTAGGGACTCCCCTCCAGCATTTGATGAGGGTGTCTCTATCACCATTGAAGAACATAGAAAAATAAACTTGGGTACAAAGAAATACACATGACCAACCTTGATTGGTGCCATAATTTCTTCAAAGGAGTAATAGGTATTTACCACATTCATAAAGAAATATTAGGATGTGTTCTCATGGAACTACATAAAAATATTGGGCCTCAGTCCTAAGGTAGCCACTCACCACCTGATCTTACCAGAGGACCACTGGGGCTATAAACATGAATCTATAAGGAAAAACCCAACACATTCTACCAAAATTACGGTTGAATTTGAAAATATCATTAGATCCATCTTTATTTGTGATGTATAATATTCCAAATGGATGACCAATATCACCCCCATCAAGAAAAAGAATAATAAAATCATACTCTGTATCGATTTTTGGGATCCCAATCGACACTGATCGAAGGATGATTTCCCAGTCCCAATTACAGAACTATTGGTCGATGTAATAGCTGAATATTTGGATCTCTCTTCATGGATGGCTATTATGGATACAATCAAATCCAAATGGCTATGTGGTTAAATATTGACAATTCTCTAACCACCCAGTAGACCTTGAATCCATCTTCAAAAAATTGTGACAAAAAAACCTGAAAAGGAAACCCATAAAATGTGATTTCAGTGTTACCTTAGGGAAATTTATTAGCTTCTTCATATTCCATCAAAGCATCGAAGTTGACCCCGAGAAGAAAAAGGATATCCCCATCATGTTACCTCTTCAAATCCCCAGATATTTTAGAGGAATTCAAGGACACTTGACCTAAATACAGTGCTTTACATCCAATTTTGATGGAAAATGAATTACCATCACTAGGTTAATGAAAACGAGTGTTAAATATATGTGGAATGATTATTATTAGAAAGCATTTCATAGTCATAAGAAATATCTCTTGAGACCACCATTGTTGGTGCTCCCTGTCAAAGGGAGACCACTTATTTTTTATGTGACAGCCTTAGATTAATCACTGGGTGCCTTCCTAATGAAAAAGAATGATGATAGAAGTAAAAATAGCCTTAATTAACTCATCTGAACCATGATCAATGCTAAGACTCATTATTTTGATATTGAGAAGTGTTTTCTGCTGCTAATATTTGTAGTCTAGAATCTAAGACACTACCTACAACATCATGAGGTATGTTTAGTATCTTGTAGTATCCCAATAAAATACATTATTAGTTGTTTGATATTTAATGGACTTTTTTCACAGTGGGTAGTCATCCTATAGTAGTTTTACATTCATTTCATGCCTCAGAAAATGATCAAAGGTTAGACATTATTGGATTTTCTAGAAGAGAACCCCACATAAGAAATGAATCTATTAGATATCGAGTTACCTTATGAAGTTGTTTTCTTTGTTCAAGGGCCCCCCAAATATATGAAATGTATTTTTATGGTGCATCAAAAAGTATGATAGGGAATAATATGGAAGACCCTAGGCTCAAAAAATTAGGGATTGGAGTTGTTCTCATCTATCCAGAAAAGTCATTGATGCCTTACTCCTTTTTATCAGAAGGGTGTACAAACATTGAAGCAGAATATTAGGATCTCATTCTACATATAGATTTTGAACTTCAAGTATAAGTAAATAGCTTGAAGATAAATATAGATTTCAAAATGTTCATTAAGAAAGTATATCGGGATTATGAAATCTAAAAGGAAGAGCTAATCCCCTTACTAAACCACGTCTGGGGACTAATTGCAGAATTTCATTTGGAGCTAAAATTAACTCACATCCCATGGTCATATAATTCCAAAGTTGATGCAATAGAAAATCAAGCCACAACTCTATCCAATCTAGATTAGGATGAAATAGTCATCAAAATTGAGCACCACCGGATGATCTCACTATTTGTTCAAGGAAACATGGATGAAATCAATGAGATTAGTACCATACCTAAATTGTATGGTCCTACCATCGAGCGGATGACACATATTTTTGACTACCTTAAAAGGGGTTTCTACCACCAGAAAGAGTTGGGAGGGAGAAAATATGAATAAGTGTAGTCAAATTTATTCTATATGATAGCATGAATCAACAGAAGGTACACTATAAGTGGATCATTTATGGGAATATTCTAAGGTGCATTTATGGAGAAGAGAACATCAATTTCATGAAGGAAGTGCACACTGAAGCATGTTGTATTCACCAATTAGGACTCAATATTTCCCACCAAATATGAAGGCATGGGTACTACTGAACCACTCTTATGTAAGACTACACTAAATTCACCAAAAATTATCATTCCTTACAAGTTTAATCTAACTTCATTCACCAACTCCCAGAGTTGTTTCAAATAGAAAAATACTCCTGGCCATTTTATATATGGGGAATGGATGTCATGGGACCATATACACCACCATGACCTAGCAGTTCAAATTAATTCTCATGGAAACTAACATTTTCTCCAAGTGGGACAAAGATATACCCCTCAAATAAGTTAGGGAAAATAACATTATCAACTTCATAAAAGCCAACATCATCACCAAATTTGGTGTCCCTAATATGATACTGACAGAAAATGGAACCAATTTCGATTTTGCTGAATTAAAGAATCTATATCAAGAGTATAACATCAAGTCCAACCATTCATCCAGTTACTATGAAACAACTAAATGATTTATATAGGAATTTAACAAGACCCTATAAAATATACTCTAGAAGATAGTAGACAAGGATAAAAAGGCATGGTTGGAAAAGCTCCTACATGCCTTTTGGACTTACTGAACCATGATCTGCACTGCCACATAAGATACCCTATAATGTTTACAGGAAGGAGGTGGTACTACCCATCAAATTTTAATTTTCCTTTATCTATTTTACAATATATGATCAATTTTACATGGATGAGAAATCACAAAAAATGTTTGTATGAATTATATCAATTAGATGAGAAAAGATTACATACCTTGCCTCATTTGGAAGCCCACAAAAACCGGATTGCACGAGGCTTCAACAAAAAGGTTTACATCCAATATTTCTTCAAAGGAGATATGGTGTTTGTCCTCATGACTCTAATTTTATGTAGAATGAAACCTCCAATGTTGGAACCAAAATAGGAGTGACCTTATTTCATATATAATGTCAACTCCAATGGATATTATTCCTTGATTTCAATGGATGGACATCTCACCAAGGTGCCCACCAACACAAGGTTCCTAAAGAAGTATTCTGTGTAGTCACAAAAAAGTATCATCCAAATTTCATGATGTTAAATAACATGGTAAATGGTCTCATCTTCATGACGTTAAACTATATAGTAGGTCTTTATCACAAGACATTAAAAAGAAAGAAGGATGTTGTTGTCCATTTCACTGGATAATAAACTGAATGACATCAAAATCCTTACCACATGATGTTAAATTACATGAGAATCATCATTTCAATCAATGATTCACCCCGCATAAGCCATACCTGTGTAGTAGAAATAAGAAATTCCCCTATCCTCGCATGAGAGTAAAATCCATGCATGGAGTCTCTTTATCAAGACTACTTGTGGCTTGATTTTTTCCATCCCATGATACATAGTGATGCCTAAACCACTTGAATTAATCCCAAACACAAATTAACTTCCCTTCATAAGATAATTTTATTACCAAAATTTGGCCTCAAGGCCTCTTTTCACATCGGGATTATGTTTTTTTTCTGGTCTACAAAATCAAACTTCCCACAAATTCACGACAAAATCTGCCTAACAGCATGATGTTAAAATGCATGGTACATTTTCCATATCACAAGAAAATAAACTGCATGACACCAATGTACACATGGTATGATGTTAAACTGTACAGTACCATAATTCTCTCACCTGAGAGGACATTACCCCCAACATCAGTCATCTACCATGCTGTATTCAAGAAATATGTAAATCTTGATTTCTATCTACATAGGATATGTTTTGACGATGAGATTTTATATTCTGGTCCAACCACCACAAAAGTAAAAAATGACCCTCCCTACATATTGTTCAGACCTATGAAGGGGGATTTCCATTTAGAATTATTTGCGGCTTGATTCCTACCCTTGCATGATATGTAGTGACACGCAGATCTATATTCATTTTCCTAACTATGATGATACTTCTTTCACTTCAAGTGCTCCCCATCCTTACCGTAAGATGTTAAACTACATGGTTCATCAAGAACTATATGTTTTTTGATTCAAATTCTATGGGATACCTAGTGAAACCCAAACCTCATGTTCTGGGCCCAGTCACGAAGTTCAATAAATGTCCCCTCCCATGCATATAAACTAAATTAATGCAGTATACTCCAAAGCAGGTCATATTTAAAGGTCCATTTTAAGAAAATTTCCCTCCCTGTTCTTGATTCAGATCAATGAAGGGAAGCACATCAATAACTACGTGTGGCTTTATTACCATTAAAATGGGATATGTAGTGAAGTTAAAACTCTATATCCCAGGACTAATGATGAAATACTAAAAAATGATCTCAATGTATGGGTTAGACCTACATAGAGAGTTCCCATTCATATCTATGTGTGGATTGATTACTGCCCACACCAGATACATAGTGACACCTGGATCTATGATTTCGGGTCTAGCTGCAATATTCCCCCTCTTTCAAATTGGGTCACCTTCGTCCTCACCATATGATGTTAAACTATATGGGGTCATATAACTACATGTTACTTGATTCCTTTAACTATAAAATATGTAGTGATGAACAATTATTTAGTCTTGGATCTAGCCACAATATTTCTTTTTCACATAGGGGAACCTACATCTATACCGCATGAAATTAAACTGCATGGGGAATGTCCTTTCCACATGACATTAAACTGTATGGTACCCCAAGAACTATTTTTAGCTTCATTATCATTTTTATGAGATATGTAGCGACACCTAGATCTCATGTTCTAGTCCTAGACACTGGGTAAAGAAAAAGAAAAATGTTCCCATATCATATATGCAAATAAAGATCTATATAGGAGATATCATGTTTAGGTTCTTCATTTAGGGATGTACTAAGGAAATATAAATGAATCCCTACATATGAGTCAGATCTATATACGTAATTTTAAACTCCATGGATAATCATGGTATAAATGTTTCTTATATACCCAGACACATTCATTCAATTTATCATAATCTATGCCTAGGTAAATTTAAGATCTTCAAAATCTTCCTCTGGAAATTTGAAATAGAGGGGGTTCAGTGTCCCGAGAACACCTCTGTTTGACTATGCATAATATGCCACAGTAGTCTATGCATAAGTTTCCCAAAAAAAGTCCTTTCAACTCAAGAAAAATTCATCTTCAATAGAGGTATCTTCTACCTTTTTAAACCCCAAATGGAATTTTTACCACATGTAATTTCTCCTAATCTATGAATCCCATTAATCATGGTTTAAATTTTCTTCCCTCCTTACATTAGAGTAATTTTAGAACATTAGAGCTCAATAAGACTCCTGTTACTCATCATTTCTATGAAAACTGGTCCAATGTCTATGACCTAAAACTACATGGTCCTATGTCATCTTTACTTAATGATGCTAAACTGCATAGTTACCGTACCTCTTATTAGGTGTTATAATTCAAGAACTACTTTCATCTTTCTTCCCACTATTTCAAGAAACATCATGAAACCCGAATCTTCAAATTTTATTCAAGATTTCATATTCTCTTTTTCACATTGAGTCACCAACATCTTCATCGCATGATTTTAAACTGCATGGATGATATCCAAGTCGCATAACACTAAACTGTGTGATTCCTAAGAACTATGTATATATTTATTCTAATTTCAAAAAGATATATAGTGATTCCCAGTTCATCAATACTGATACCATCCATGACATAAAAACATCTCCCTTTTCCTTTGAATGGGTTAGACCTGCACATGGAACCCTATAATGACTATGTATGGCATGATTATCTCATTGAAAGGATACATAGAGACACCCGAATCTTATATCCCATTATGAAAATAACAAAAAAATATTCCCTTTCTCTTCTATACATGAATTAGGATTGAATAAGAGGGACTTATATGTTTCTCATCTCACTTGTGAGCTCGTATTAAAAATAAAATGCCTCCCCTTTTCCTCTATATGGGTCAAACCTGTACATGAAGTTTCCAACACAAGAACTATTTATGGAATGATTCTCATTTTGATAAGATATGTAGTTATTCCTGAACTATATATCTTGGGACCAACCATAATGAAAAAAAATCCTTCTTACATATCGGTCAGACCTATGTAGGGGAAATATTTATACCCATTCTTGGAAAATTTTGACATGAAATGATACTTTCATATTCTGGTACATTCCTTTCACAAACCAAAATCTATATCTAGGGAACTATGGATCTCCATAAACTTAACTAACCATCTTAACTGTTGGGTCAGTGTCTTGGGGACACCATTTCTTGACTATTCACAATAATCCCTAGTTGGCTCTGCCTAAGACACCCATAAAAATTGTCAATCAACTAAAGGAAAATTCATCCCCTGGAGAGGCTTTTCCTATATATGAATGCCCCAATGACATTTTTGTCCCATATAATGCATCAGATTAGGAAATCATCAGATTACAACTTAAAAAATTTCCACTTCATTCCTAGTGATTATGGAATGTTCTTAAGAAAATTACCATGAAAAGAGAAAAATTTCTATCCCTTGGTCAAAGCTAAGTGACCTTAAATCATAGACCTCAAATGTACTTTATATAAGACATTAAATGAAATTTTCCATGTCCTAGTTACATGAAATTAAACTTAATCTTTCTCCAATCCCTTTTTACACAATCCAAATTCATGTAAAAGTGGTTTCTAATTCTTGGCCCGCACTGATACGGATGACCTCATCATTTTCATACATCATTCCTTTAACAAGACACACTTTGTAGTCTTGAGAAATCATAATTATCATGAATTAATTGGACATCAGAAATAGGGGATCAATTTCCCAAGGACACATTTTTTTGACTATACATAATATTCCTCAATTGGCTCTACATAAGTTTCCCACACAAAAGGCCTACCAACCAATGGAAAATTCCTCCCCAGGAAATTATTTTACTACCTTTTCACACCCTGAAATTATTGTGTTAGAAATAATTCCTATAATTACTCCTCACATAATTTCCCCATATCATGTCTTTGATTTAGGAATCACAAAACTAGGGTCCAAAATCCCTCATTCATGTTTCAAGAATATTGAAAATTTCTAATCTCGTAAAACCTATTGGGGTTCTCACCCAAAAATTCAAGTTCAAAGCTATTCAACATAAAATAGCAGTCATATTAGTCCTATTTGAAAGACTCTAATCTATCCATGAAAAGAGACACAAAATTGGAAAGGTGGAAAACCCAAAAAGGGAACCATGGGTAAAACTTGAGTGCCATCTCTCTAGACCCATGCTTTGTATGTTTTAGGAAAAAATTGAGCAATCAAAAGAAAACTAAAAAGGAACAAAAATTGTTAGGTCAAAAACCCAAAAAGGGTAGCCTAAGAAAAATCCATGTTACACCCACTAATCTCACTACATGGTAAACTAAGGAAACAATTTTGGTGATAATAGAAAAGACACAATGTTTGTAGGGTTTTCCATGTAGCCCTAGAAATATTCAAAACTACACTCATTGAGTCCCTTTCCATGTGAAAAAATTAGAGCATTACACGATCAGGTTGATTTGGTTTTCCCACATTTCAATTTAAATTAATACCCAGTGGGATTATCATTCCAAAAGTGGCTAGCTATGTTTGATTGGAATTACAGGAAATTATAAAAGATAATCATTGGAAGGAAACAAAGTTTTAATTTTATTAAATAAGAATGGAGGATAATCCACAACATAGAGTCTCTCCATGTGAGTAGAAAATTGGAATTATAGAGATTTCATAAAATATTCAAAAAGTTTAGGCAGTGCTTTGTCCATGTATTATATGGCTTGGAGGAGCATAGAAAAAGATAAAATACCTACATTAGCACTAGCCTACAGTGCCTCTTCCCTCTTGGATTCATCCAATCCCACCTTTTCCTACTCCACCAAGCATTTTCGTTCATCAATAGTTTCCTCAATATGAACTAATTATTTATTGAGCTACAGCAGTTCTTGATTAAGTTTCTCCACCTCTTGAAGAAGCTACTTCACTGAGGTCCTCTTCTCTGTAACCTCACCACATCACCTCATGAAAATCCCATAATGCTCAGATGCCTCATTAAAGAGTATCTGAATGGATGTGGTAGGATAGGATATGGTCTCTCCAGTAAAAATATGAGAGTGGAGAATGTTAGTTCTCTCTCAGTAAGAAATCACCTATTTTACTATGTCATGGATGGAATGATAATCAATACCAACATACCCAATAAATAAAAACAAGAGATGTAATTTGGGTAGTTTCATTGGCTTGTTTTCAAGGGGGTATGAGAAAATAAACTTCTAGATATCCTTCCATATTTTCAAATGGGAAATGTAAAGGTCATATAGAGCCTCCTCGGCTACCTCAAAATAACTATAGGATGGAATAATATATTTAATAATAGGTGTAATCAAAGATTACCTTGACTCAACAACCTCAGCATGGCTTGATTCTATAATAGTTGAATCCCCTGCGATGTCAGTAAGTTGAGATATTGAGGCATTAGATACAACCACATCAGCTTGTGGCTATAATTATAGAACAATAATATTGAAAATGTTAACAAATAAACCTTGAAAGAGAATGGAATGGATGGAAGGGTAGATAAATCACCAACACTTGTTAGGACATTGACATCCCTAACAACCATTATTTCATCATCACGTGGAAAAATGGATGCTACACCAACCATATGCAGGTTGACTTCGGGTTCTTCCAACGACACCCATGGAGAAGGATGATGCTCAACTGGGTTAGTGGTCTACAAAATATCACTCATGGAAACTATACTTTAAAGAATTATCATCACATAACTAGTGGTGATAGTTAATTTTGATTCTCCTCAAGTCTAAATTTCTTCTTCTTCCGTGGATATGATCTCTATGGGATCATGATCAATATGATTAGTAGGACTGTAAAACACTGAATATGACCCTTATACTGGGGTAGAACTCATTTGACCTTGAAGGGTCGACCCCCTTGGGCTTGGGATATCTCTGATATCCTCAGTTGATCAGGTTTTCCTATCTGATTCAGCTATCGCCACTGGATTTATCACATTCATATCTAAAGAACTAGGGGATATAGGCCCCCGTTTGATTCCAGATTACTCACCGAACCTGAACCAATTCACGTTCAATGTGATTAGTCAGTGAATGAAGACACGTAACATGAAAAATAAATGAATAAATGTAATAATCACATGTTATCCCTGACTTTATACATACCATCAGTTGTGTTGCTTACTGATGATTCATGGTGTGACACAATAATGATCCCATGGAAAGAAAAATATATGAATATGGGGGTGGAAATACTCGGGAATGATCTGCAGGAACCACCTCCATATGTTCCATTACCTTAGGGGATCCCTCTCTTGCAACTCTAATGTCCGAAGGGATATTCTCCCCAGAAATGGTACCCCTTGGGGTAAGATTTGCGGAAGAGACAGGTTCCTAGATCTCCCTAGGATCTTAAAAGTAATGGGAGTAGGAGTTCAGGTTCATGACGGAAAGAAGAAGAAGTGTTGGTATGAATAATTTCCCCACTTCATCGGGGTCGTCTTTCCCCATCACGATCACCTCCATATCCTATACTTGGTCAGACCAATAAATTCATTCCTTTTAAGAGTGGATGAAGGTGTCCATTTCTTCCAGGTATATATATCAATGTCATGAGGATCTTTTCAAGAAGAGATCCACATGAGATTAGTGATCAATCTAAAGCTCGCAAGCTTAAGGGGATATACCTAGAGTGTCTCCCATATGTCTTCAGCAGATGTGATTTCTATCAAAGTATCCCATGCTTTCTAAGCCTCTGGGAAGGATGTAGTGATGGGAATGGTTAATTTTGGAAGATATCCACTGGAAAGTGAAGCAGGATTTTGTAGCCATAATTTTTTCTAGGTTCCCCAGACACCCTAGATCCCTATGAAACTGGGCGCCTGTGAGACCCCGAGCAGAAATGAGGAATTCCCCCAGCACCCGTCATAGCATGGGGGTTGGCTTCTTCAACCCCATCAGAATTGTGACTGTTGTACCTTCACTCTCCTTGGACTCAGGTCTCACAATTGAGAGCACTCCCTTAGTATATTTACTATGGTTCCATAGTGAATGAATAGAGGTGTTGATATCAGAATGACAGGCTTACACCGTCTCAGGTTCATTGTTATAAGGCATAGTTTCTAGAATAGACACATGTCCATATACACACAATGCGGCATATTTAACTTTTAGAATGTTCCATAGAGTGCAGATAGAATGAGAACCCTTCAAAGAGTCCCATTATCTCCCAGATATCAGAAAAGAGACATCAGGAGGGATCAATACTTGGGCTTGGGAAGTAGTGCTGAAAACCTGGGAAGTTGAACCTTAGGCACTCAATATATTCTTTGGAGGTTCAGAAAAAAGTTTTTTTTTCAGCTTCTTCCCAGGACTCAAATTTATGGTAGCTTTTCTTTGATTCCCATCAGTCTTGGGTGTCAGTGGAACATTGAAAATAGAAATTGGGATTTGTAGTTTATCTTCAGGTTATGATCAGTTCTAAACATCATTACAGGATCTGATAAGTGCAGGATCCAAACCCACAGAAGGAGAAAACCCAATCTTGAATCATGTATCCTCTCGAGTGAACATCATCTAGAGTTATTAAAATATCATTTCGTGTTTCTCCTGGCACACATTGTTGATGATTGGAGGAAACCTCATCAGGAAAAAGTTGAATTGACGCAAAAATATAGAGGGTGTGTACCCCTCACATATAATTTCCCCATCAATCATGGACTTTAAGATGCCTTCCCTTAAATAAATGATATACCCTCTCTTGGAATTATCTCCAAAGTAATAATTTACTAAAGTATCAGTGGGAGGGACATACAAATCATAGGTGAAATGATCATGATAATTTTGTCAATCCCTCATTTCCTTTTCAATCCAGTACACTAGGCTTATCCCACTTATTCTTTGATGGTACAGTCATAAATTATCCCTCAAGATCTGTTGGGGGTTGATATATTTTTATCCTCCCATATGGGATCCTACCCAACCTTAGATAACTTAGAAAGGACCCACTAGCTAGTATGGTGGCCTCCCCTAACTGATTCATCACAATAAATAGAAAATATTCACCATTACTATGATAGAGAGGTTAATACACCTACCCATGGCCAATTGAGCTACCATTATAAAAGTTGTGACTCTAACCCCAATACCATAATCACGCACCAGTAGTAACCATCTAATAAAAAACATGCCAACAAAGGCTACCAGTCAAAAAAGACCGTCAGTGCATGTGATGATTTTCCATCCCCAGTCATTAAACTTACAATCCTAAAGAATGGGGAAATAGGCACCCATGCATCCTCAGGTCTCAAGATTTGGTAAATTCCTTATAATCCTCATACAAGTCTCATAAAATATTAATTTAGAAAATTCATTGATCCAATAAAAAAATAGGGCATTCTGCCTCAAATGATGGATTCCCTCCAAAAGGTACTTCGCCTGATCAATAAGTTTCTTAGAAATATGGGGGTGGGGGGTCCACCCCACATATTCCCAAGATGGGGGGGGGGGGGGGTGGAAGAAACTCATCCTACATCTCACCAATTATGGGTTCCCCTGAAATCAATTGGACTTCCCAGTGACTGATCCAGACCTCCTCATACACCAAGTGGAAATTATTGGTTTCTGGGATCCACCTACTAAGTAGTTAAAGTATAATCTTTTAGTTTTGGTGAGATTAGGTATTTGATACCCATACAACCTCATAAATACCCACATCCTTCATTTTAGTCTTAAATTTCTCCCAAGTTTGGAAGAACCAAAAAGGCCACCCCTAGTCCAAGCTGAATGAGTGCCTAGGGTGAAGGTCCTATTTTGATGACCACCCTAGTTACTCACTTAATTTGGATTTCCATGTGATTCTGTGATAGAAATTTAATTTCTCATATGGAACCCACACAGTTTCCTCTAGTGATTGAGTAGTGTTGTTCAAAAGAGACTCAGAAATGTGGGTTTCCCAGATTAATTCCCTCCTTACTGAGATGTTGGATCAAGAAATATTTCTATTTTCAATTATCCAAGACATATGCTGATTTTTTGTGCATGGTTTTGGGATTGAACCATAAAATGGTAGCCTAAATCCATAAATGTGTAGCCATTCTAAGACCATATACCCCCTTTGACCAACACTAAGAAGTCCCTCTAGGAGTTGATGGAGTGTGTTAAAGATTATTTTAGTATTATTGTCAATAAAATTGGTCATAGCATTCCTGCTTTCATAATAGTAGATAGAAGAGAAACAACTATAGTAGAAATAGCCTACGAAGTGTCCATCCTATTTTTTTCATTAACATCTAAGAATAAATGGGTTAGTCTACATAAAAATAGTGAAGTTTAAAGCCCCATGAACCATCAATTCATGGAGGTTTAGTTTGGGAAGCCTCATTTCATGAGCCATCATCCCGCGAAGCATTGGACAACAAAGCATTGGCCTGTAAGAAACTTAACCAACGAGGCATTAGCCAGTGGGACTCTCCATCCGTGAAGCATCTAGACTCTATGTGGGTGATTCAGAATTACTATTCATTGTTAAGACTTTCATTATGCAGAAAGGGATTCTAAAAAAGAAACTTTAAGCTGAAGCATTGGTGTTTTGAGAGCATGTAGAGTGCTCAGTTTTCCAATAAATTCAGTATATGAAAAATGATTCAGAACCCCTATTTATAGGTGTGGTTCCCTCTTGTGGGTCAAATTGTGTACTAAAAAATTATTCAAAAGAGGAACACTTTCTACATCAGAATATACTCCCTTCTATCCCAATAAAAACCCATTTGGATCGGGGGAATTTGTTGGGTCCTAAAAATTCTTCACACAAGAAGAAGAGAATCCCATTAACATAGAAAAGGGTAAAAAACCCATACGGTGAATTTCAAGAGAAATGTTCAAAGGGGAGGAATCTGAGAAGGATGGATTGATACCAAGAGGTGAAAATCTGTTCACAGACAGCTGCTCTGCATGGTGTTCCACAACTTCACGAAGCACTTCGTGAATCAAATAGTTTTTGGGATAAGACAAACTACCGACAACCGAAAACAAAACTACATTCGATTGTTAGGCCAGAAGATGATCTCTACCCCTTCTAGTGATCATACACTATGAATGAAATAGTTTTTCGGACATGATGGCACTGTCAGCACCTGTGAATGAAACCAGAACTAATTTATGGGGATGGATGATGATTTCCACCCCCATGAAAAACAACCCCATGAAAAAATTGTTCATTGGATGAGGTGATACCACCTAACCTCAAAAATGAAATCAAATCTTTTACGGGGATGGATGATGATTTTTTTCTATATAAACGACCACTCCCTATAGATTAAGTTTTTCATGGGGCATGGCATCCACCTTGGGCTCCCACAAAAGAAGTCATGAAACCCACCATGGATGAAAGACTATTCTGGTATCTAGTACCTCTATTACTATATAAAAAAACCCTAAGGGTTAACTAATAATAGGATAGGGAAAAATGGAGATCACAAGAGGAGATCCCAAATCGGATCTGGAACATAGATGTTTTTATTTCCATCATGTCGTCCATGATGATAAAACCCCATTGAAGATACCACTCCACAAAACACAAATCGATGAATCATTTGTGGACCAGAACCCCACATAAGAAAATTCTATGCCGGAGGAACCCTTCCCCATGTAGAAAAATTCTATGCGGGGAACTCATCTCTACATAGAAAAACGCTACGCGGGAAGAACCTATCCTTGTGTAGAAACATTCTACTCATACCAAACCCAGGTTTGTATAGCATGATACTACATGGATGGTACCCTCACCCATGTAGGAACATACTATGTTGATAAAACCCCATTCTACATAGGAACCTATTATACAGAATGGGGCATCCAAGGGTGTTCTTCTCTCCACCTCCCTTCAATCCCTTCTGTCATATCATCGGGCCCCATATTGGCCCCTCTGAGAATGAGTCTAACAAAATTAGGTTAAGGCCTCTTCTAAAGCCGCCTGACATATATGATGAGATCATCAGGTACATTGTCATGCCCTGTCAAGTCTACATACATATGTTAAGTGGATTCATATGTGGATCCTACTCAACAAGGAGGGAACTAAAAATTTATTTGAGGATAAATTCGAATATTAACGAGGGTTCCAAACATATAGTTTATCATGCAAACCTCCCTATTCCAAGGATTTAGGGGAACCACTAGCCTTTCCCTTTGATGAGGTCTAGTTACAAACACTCCCCTCTTCCTCAGTGATCATAAGGGAATCCCTCCTGGCGTAATCCCATAGCCTTTAATACAAGATTATGTTCTATTTCCCTTCTTCGCTAGCCTAAGATGTACCTAGATGGATAACCAGATGTGATAATCTTGAAGACCAAAATAAAATAGAAATCAAGAGCACCCAAATATACCCCTCTCCCTTTAGGGTCAACCATCTCATCCACCAGTGGATAGAGTGGATTGTGAGATCTTCAGATCTACTACTTCCTCTTATTTCTCACATCGAGCATGAATCATGTGGGTTTAGAGGTTAGTGGTGATTATGAAATCTATATGGTCCTAATTTAATTGGGAATTCTATAACATGTAATCCCCAACAACATAAAAATTCAAATGGAAGGCTTCCATTTGTAAGCCCCAACCACATGGGAATCCTCACTGGTGTAAGCCCCAACCACATGGTCATCCTCACAAGTGTAATCCACAGCCTACAAAACTTTGTGGGATTTGATTACCAACTAACTAGGATATGCAGGTATCCTCCCTAGGGTCTAAACCCAACACCTAAAACCACCCTAATGTTCTCCTGGCCATATTCCAAGTATGGATATATCCACCTAGGAAACCACATATCATTCGGATCCCTCGGGCTGCCTCGACATAATTCTCACACCAGACCTTGACTAGGAACCTTTTTATTTGATTTCATTACTTCATGATGTTAAAATTCATGGTTTAGTCTCATCACATGACCTTAAAAGGTGACATGTCCTGTTAAGTGGAACCAAACTATGTGGGTTCTAATTACTCCCATGAAGATACAAAGGAATCCCATATAATGGGTTTGATCCTGATATCAAGAAAATTCTATCTCTTTGGATGATACAAAACTCAATAGAATGTCACCATATGGATTTAACCAGCATTATCTTAAAAAATGACCAAATAATCTCCAATCCTTCCATAAAAGGGTACCATTGATTAAAAACATGGATACATATAAATATCCCTATAAATGGATAACCTCAGATACAGACAATTGATTATGGACCCTTAATTATTCATAATTTAAAGTTAATATAGGGTGATCCATGTATTCATACTTGGGAATAAACAAAGGATTCACAAACATATCTTAAATCTATAAGAGAGTCTTAGAATAGTCAATAGTTTAACCCAAAAGGGTGTGATGAGCCTAAATTAACACCCTCTCAACCAATGTGAGTTCATAAGTGTCATAAAAAAAGTTCCACAATGAATGTCTTCCTTTGTAATGTACGTCCATGATTCATCATAGATATAAGAGCCATTGGTTTTTTCAGGCTTCATGAACAAAATCTGTTGGAGACCATTCAGAAGTAGTAGACCAGATGTAAGTGATTGTACAAAACCCAACCCCCTGTAATCAAATGTCAAGGAAATAGATATCCTTTGGAAAGAATGACCATCAATGGTCCTTATAGAAAAATAAATTAAATCTGAAGCATAAAAATGTTTTTCCCAAAGTGAAAATCTTGGTTACTATATCCTTCATCCATTGAAAAAATTTTGTCTATAAAAGTTTAACTCACTCAAATTGTGGGATACTGGGATTTTATCCTTATCTCATCCTCCAATATAATATCTTGAATTTTCAAATTATAATAAAAAATAATACTAAAGGGATCACCAAATCTTGAATAAATAACTCTTTATAACCTTCGATTGTTATCAAGTGCATGAAAAAAGTGGCATCATCCATAGAAACAGTGTCTCCCTAATTGATGAAACGATATGAATTATAAAAATAACTCTATACTAAGACAAGTGGAAGGAGTCATGAACTCACTCCATAATTAGAAGAAATTCTAGTATATAATCAACCTTTCTTCCTCCATGTAATATTAAGAGAGGCTCATTGAATCTTAGGGAGCAATTTATTCCCTGAACAAACCTCCACCAACCAAATCACAGGGAAATATGTAGAAATTAATTCTCTATACCTATCTACAAACTCTATATTTATCATATTTTGATCCATTAAGGAATTATAATTAATATGATCTATCCCCATGCACTTTAGGGTCATATGCACCATAGCCATCATCCAACACTCAACTTAGACTCCATATTCTCAAATTCCATAAACACAATCCAGAAAAGGGTGCCTAAAATTTATTCCATATAGGGATATTAATAGCGTCATAAATATAGTGGATTGTTATATGTTTTTATACATAAACTCTATTGAGGTAAATTTGTATCCTAACACTGTTTGAAATTAATCACATAGGCTCTTAACATGGCCTAAAAAACCTGAATGGTCCTCTCTGTTTATATGTGACTTTAAGGATAGAACAGTATACTCAAATATAAATGAGACCCAAAATATTCTTATAAGATACTCCATATATAGGAAGTAAACTGAGTATATTTATTAGATAAAATAATGAATGTCACTCTATGAAACCACATGATATCCTATATATATACACTCTAGGTTCTCTATTAGAACCTACTTTTAAATAGGTATATTATTTTTAATCTGTAACAGTAGATCGAAGATCACCCTGAAGGAATGATGACCATTAATTTTTCATGAAATACTAGTCATGAAAACCATAAATATATCATTTATCATTCATAGTGGAATGTCAAGGGGTTTTCTCAAACTAGAAAGAACCCGGTTCACTTATTTCACTGGATGATATGTGAGGTTCCTAGACACAAATTACAAAACACTTATATTCATTCATAACAACTAATATTTCAATATAAGTTCCTAGTAAGTCTTTATGGTACTTGGAAAGACTACTAAGGGATATGTGTATACCTCCATCAATATCTCCTCACAAAGATTATTTATGATTTCCAATCATCCCTAAAAGTTGATGATGTATTCCCCACCATTTGAGAGTCAATTAGGCACATCATTAAAGGATATTTTATTATGTTAGTTCTTATAATAATTATATTCAATTTGAGTCTCTTAATTTGATGACGGAGTATGGGTTTGACTGTCATTAAATTAAGTAATATCCCATCCATTTTCCATATGAACCCACATCGATACAGGAAAACCCATTATGCACCACTCATTAAATACATCCTTCAATAGATGGGTATGAATATTATTTCTTAGTGAGTCAACTAGAAAATTTTAATTTCCTAAATTTTAAAAAATATCTAAATTTTAGTCGTATAATAACTAAAGAAACCTCATTTGTCTCATATTCAGATCCACTATGAGAAAATGTACTTGAATCACTTGTGATCTACGTTGACCAAAAAGCAGTAGTTGAGAATATATTTACTCTAAGTCTTTAATGAAAAACCATTTTCATAAAATTGAAGTCATGGGTCACATATTTTTATTAATAGGACTCAATTTAATAGAAAAATAATCAATTAATAGTGAAATCAATATCAAAACACACCTTAATCGTTTTTGAGAAACATAATAGAGAAGCACATATTTGATATCCTCATTAGGTAAATGCAACATTAGAACATTTTTTATACATAAATATGTTTCCTTAAATTCTACATAGCATCGATTTTACCAAATAAAAGTCTAAATATTTTTGGTAAGGGAAGAAATATGAGTTTTAATCTAAGATTAATCTATAAAAAACATTCAGTAATAATAATATAATTTATAGAAGCTAAATACCTTAAGATAATTCCTATATGACTCCAATGAATATATACATCAATCATCACGGGGTTAGATGCTACTCCCCATCTGAAATGTTGTACGCCAAAAAATGGTCCTCAAGAATAAATAAAAGGAATTTTTAGATTTTATTACATAACCAGTGTTGTAGAACAAAATCTTGGATAATACTAAAATTCATTGTGTTCTTATTCTCCATCACAAAATTGATGAGGATTTCAATAATGAAAATCACCATGAATTTGTTTTGGAATAATTTTAAAATATGGTTCATGAATTCCATGAACATAGAAGGGGTATTCAATATTCACCACCCCTAATAGAATCACCATAAAATTGTAATGTTTATAATAAAATCATAAGTCCATCTTTGGGGTATCCTTATTCTAAACAAAAATCTAGTGATATTAAGAATAAAGATTAATATTTGAGAGAAAATTCAATCCCATATGTTAGTAAAAAAGGTCATTGTTCATGATAAAAAAGTATTTTGTATTTTCTATTTATTTAAGTGATGATAGTTAATACAAATCCTTAAACTTATATAAAAAATTTTAGTTAGTAGATCTGGGTTAACTAATGTATAAAATTAGTCCAGATGAAATCATTATATATGAGATCCTATAATAACACCTTCATCTCCTTGATATTTTTTAGATCCATATGATCTGCTACTGATGAGATCAGTGTGTTCCCAAGATGCAGCTCAGTGCTAAAATAAATATTCCAAAATAGGGGTAACCCTAATAAATCCTCTAGGAATCCATCCTTATAATGCTATACCATTACAGAAATATGATCTATTAGAGAATCAATATCACAATGTTATATTTTCACTAAATAACATATTATTTTCTGCATATATTCATTTTTAGGTCCCGTATATCTTTCTTAATAGTTAGACTTATTAATGAGCACTAACTATATCCCATCAGCATGAACATGTATCGCTTTTTGATGATAGATATCCACCCATGCTTGGGTATCCAACAACCAGTTCATTTTTATAATATCATCACATGGATTCAAAACTTCCATGATGATATATCAAGTTAATTTCACTAGGAATAGGGTAAACTTAAAATATTTACATATGAGGAAGTGTTAATAAACAAATATTTTAGAAGTATTTAACTAAATTATTCAATTCAAGAGTTCTAATGGAAGCTCCAATCTTTTTAGATCTAGTGTAGTGATAAAGGAATTGATAGTTTTAGTGTTGATAAAGAAATTTTATAAGATAAAAATGTATATACCATATATGAAACCATGTGAGGAATATCTTGTTCAAATTTATCCATGGTGTGAAGTTTCCCACAACCATAACCACAATATCCTTATCCCCTCAAAGCTCCCCATACTTGATTGGGACCAACAAGAGGAGGTTTATGTAGATGAGGTTCAAAGAATTATCCACCCCAAACCATATAAAAGAACCTATGATTCTACCCTAATCACTATAAATTGGACCTCTTGGCTTCACCAATGGATACCTAGTTAGGTAGTCCCATTTCATGTGATGATGTACATGACATTAAAATTAATTCATTCCTCTATTCTAATAGAATTCCCTCAAAGAACTATCCACTATAAAAACATGGTTTAGGGCCTTGAATGACTTAATATCCTCTTGGTATATCTAAATGAGTGATGTATACTAGAGGATAATAACAACTAAAACCTAGGAGATAATGTCTTGTATCATTACTTGGATATTAATCTATTAATAATATCTCTATAAGCTTTTTTCACTCCAGAACTTCTGAGTATGTGTGAATTCCCAATTCTGGTTTTTTGGATTTGATCTCCCTCATAAAACCTTACTTTTATGTTTAATACCCAATAAAACCATAGAGTGTATATCCAAGGAGTACATTATAAGATTTTTAAACCTTGATTCATACTATGTAATTATCACGATCCTCTATTTGAGGTTTAACATATCCTTAACCCATACTATTCTAATTATCATCTGGTAATACTCATCTTAGAACATATTCTTAAACTCATCCTAGAATATAATCTCCTCCTCATGAATCCAAGTAGTTAGAGCCCACTAGAGGATTTTTTTCTCCATAGAGAAGGCTCAAGGATATAATCTACCTCTATCCTGTCAGTTTTTAAACTAATTAAAACACCTTAGCTAAAACCTTTATCTAACCCTTTATTTCCTAATGATCGATATTAACTTAGAAACTTTATAGACTTTAGTGTGGGAACCAATTCAACACCACTATAATCTAGGTAAACTCAACCTATTCGGTATGCTCTTCTCTCAACAAAGTTGGTGTGGGGGTTCTCCTAAATGGGAACCTACATTGAATCCTCATTGATAAAATAATGAATGATCGGTGTATATCTTGTCATTGACTCTAGATCTTGGATATAAGTATATGGATAATCATCTTAAAATTCAATTGTAAGGATAAAATTTTAGTAAAAAATTATGATATATCATATAAAAATTTATAATAGAAAGGATTGATAATTTCCCAAACATCCATCCACCCTTGTATCATTCCCCTATCATAAGAAAAAAATGTACACCAATCATGGATTAAGTAATATATGATGCATGTAACTACCATACTATACCCTATAAACAACTCTCTAAGTACCAAAGTTAATTAATAGATAAATCAGGTTCCTAGAATAAGAAGGTTTCAACAACCCATATCCTATAGCTAGGTTCTCTGGAATAATGGACTGAAATCAACTACTATGAACATCGTTGTACTAATTTTCCCAATCTAAGACTTGAATGTATATATCTGTAATATATATATCCCTAAGATAAAATTATCTCTAATACCGCTATGACATAACCTTACCCATTGAGACTCTATCTAAGTAGTCAATAAGCCCAAGTAGACCACCCCAATTTAACCTCTAATTGGTTAGGGGCTGATAATCATCACAAATAAGTCATACCATATCATTTGAGGCATTTTCCTAAAGGTCTCCATCAATGAAAACACATATATCTCATAAAAAATGTAACAGATAATTATTCATAACCTAAAATAATGCATCTTCTCATGATAAATTTTTAATTCATGAATGTTTTTAGTTAAAAAAACCCGCAATACAAAAACATAATATAATATCCAATATATGTATTCATAATAAGTATTAAATATGAAATATAAAAAAGTACATACTCTACACAATAATAAAAATATCATAATATAAAATTCATGATCTATCTTTAAACACATTTACACACTACCTATAGCTAGACATCAACCACCATGATTACCCATGATTTTAATTTCCTTTTCATAGAAAAAAAATTAAAAAATACATGAGAACCAATACAAGGTTGATTATAATAGTACCTACTAAAATTAAAAAAATATTAAACTACAACTCATCTCAAAACTTGATATACACTTTAATAATGTAATTAAACTATGAGATTTACTCATATACTAATTTCTCATGACCACCCTATGGTAAAAACTATGAGGAGTATAATACTCAAAGTATAGAGACCCTATCATTTTACATATAACATTACATGATTTTAAGTATAATTATACATCAGAGTACAAGCCATGGACCGTAATGTCTAGTGTCTTGGAAGACTAAGTACATAATCAAACATTATAAAAAATAACTTTTTATTTAAACTCCATAATGAGATCCTATCATCCATTGTTATCATACATATTCATAGGATAACATAGGGATAACATGAACAAATGGATGATCTAAAATCCCATTACGGGAATAACCATAAGAACAAAGCATTAGCACATGGGATAGAAGGTGTGACCTGATAATATAAAAAGGCATGTAACATATGGTGTCATAACATATAAAAATGAGATAATTTAAACATGGAATCATAGAAATGTGGAAGAAACATAAAAAATGAATTTAGTATGAGTCATGTATAACCATTATGACCATTTCCATAGTAACACAAGCCACAACGAACCGACAATATTGTTGCACATAATAGCACAGGCCAATGCTAACCGCCAAGACCGTCGCACATAAGGTCTCATAAGACTAAACATTACCCAATTAATTGTAGTTATATATGTAATAACCCATATTAACTTTTCATGAATATGTATTCCACATAAATAATCATACATAATCAATATTACAGAAACATAAGGATTACCTGTGGAAAGAATTGGGTACCACAATCATGACATAAAGCATAACCAATGGGTGTATAATAAAAGTGTCCATGAAAGAAAGGAATTAGAACATACATGGATATTAATAATGTAAAATAGTAATATATCAAGGTAAGTGATGTCAAACATAAGTGAAAACATGTAAGAAATTTATTTGATAAATTTTACCATTGAAACATTTTTGTGTGGTTTTAAGGAAAATACTATAGAGCCTTTAAAATAGTAAAGAGAACAATATTTTATATAAAAACATAAGTGAACATGGAATTTATTAATAATAAAAATATTGATTTTATAAAGACAATGGTGTCTTAAAATATAGGATAGAGTGCAATTGAAATTGAGTAAAAATTTGGGAATTTCCCTTAAAACGAGTTTACTTATTGGAAAGTATTGAGGAGGGAATAACTCCAAGAATATATATCCCCAAAATATAATGAGGTATGGATCTTGAAACATGATTTTATATAATATAAAAATCCTGTATAATTTTTACATAAAAATAAAATACAACTTCATTTGGGTAAAAATAGAGATAGAACAACCTGAAAGAATAAAGGCGGTTTGGGTAGGATTCCTTACTGATTATCGGCATGGTATTGGGTGTACATAACAGGGCTTAATGAGAGATAAAGGGGTTTATAATAACATATAAATAATGAGTTAAGTACGGGTAGGTTCTAAATAATACCTCATTACTAGGTATTACACATAAAATGGAATATCATTGAGGACAATCTTGAATAAAAGTGAAATGGAGAGGATCCCTTACCTTAAGTTCGATAGTGATGTTTTCTTGAACTTAATGAAATGAATAATCAAATTAGGTTCATTAATTAGTAATTAAACAACCTATTATATATGTATAAAAAAAATTATAATCTTTTTAAGATCCTTTATAAACATTTTGATTGGTTATGATGTTCAATTTTATTGTTCGGGTATGTTTTCTTCCTTAGTTTTAATGATCGGTTTACTTATTTTCATGAAAGGATAAACATGTAAGATGAAAGTGGTTGTCCAGAATTGATGTTATATGAAATTATTGAACATCCAAATGATTACATGGTTGAAAATTTAATTTGGTTACTTGGAGTGAAGTCAAATTATTATATAAAACTTTAGTGATAACCTTTTGGGTTAATTGGCAATTTTTGGCCACAATGAACATGTTTTGTTTTATAAATAAGAAAAATGTGTACAAAAGAATTTAAAAACCATATATGAGACATAATAAATATATTATGTTCTGTTTAAACCATTAAAATGAGTTGATGATAATAATTTAAGATATTAACAGAAATTGAAAACCTCGTCATCCTTGAATGTGGTAATTTAACACATCTCGGATGGTGTCTTTACTACTAAAATAAAATATGATTAAAGGAGATATGATAATAAATTATTCCATTATCATAAAAAATTCCATTACATGTAAGGTAATGTATTTTTCATAATATTTGGATGAGTATAGGTAAGGATAGAAAAGAAAAAAAATGAACTTGAAAAGAAAAACGAAAGAAAAGAAAAGAGGAATTTACCTCTTGATTCAATCTTCCTTTAGATCCTCTTAAGGGGAGAGGATTTGGTCTTTTGAGGAGACCAAGGGATGTTGAACATGGGGGAGGATCTTGAGGAGAAATTTGAGTAGAATATGGGCAAGGAAGAAGGCATGATAGGAGTGAATAGAATAGGTAAGGAGGGGTGGTATTTATAGTGGAGGGGAGGAGGGTTTTCATAATATTGTAATCATTAGTTTATTATTTTTCCATAAAACAAGAAATAGTGATAATTCCATGAAAAGAACAGAAATGTGTTCACGTTAGTTCAAGATAATGTCCTCACATCATCCATACATCAGCCGATGACATCATAATTCATATATTTAGCATTTATCACAAATTATCGTATTTTACTATTCATAAAAAATTCAATCATTTTAGAAAAATACCAAAAATTCACTTTAACCGTTTTTCGATGTTTAGAATCCAAAAATGAACTCCATTTTTCAAAAATAATTTTTTAAATATTATTAATTTAATTTTTTATGAAAAACAAAATTTACATGAAAAATAACAATTTCAAAACATTTATTATCTTATTCCCTGATATAGGTATATCATACTACCACTTGAATCTTTTTATATAATTTCATAGGTAAGGTTACTATTCATTAGGGTATGCCATTATTCATAATGGTAACATTACTATTCATAATGGTATGTTACTATTCACCAAATATTAATTTTGTCATATTAGACTCCAAATAACTTTCTAATTGCAACTGTGTATGTCAGGTTTTTGAAATACAAAATGCATAAGTGTCAAAATTATGTTCAAAGGTCACATAGTACTTAGAAGTTCATTTTTTTGTGATTTAATGTGATTATATGACATATTTATATGAATTAAATTCCCATTGAAAACTATGGGTCGTTACATTATCCCCCCCCCCCCCCCCTTATGAAATTTCACCCTCAAAATTTTGTTTTACATTCAAAGCCATAAACAGGTGCAGGTACATTTCCTTCATTGCTTCCTCTAGTTACAATATTTCCTCTTCATACCTTTTGTTTTTCTAAAGTAATTTGACCATGTGGGTAGTCTTGTTTCATAATAATTTATCTCTACGATCCAAGATTTTCATAGGCTGGTCCTCATAAGAAAGATCATCCTTCAACTGTACCACCATTGAAGAGAGTACATGTGAAGGATCATGTATGTACTTCATTAAGAGGGATACATGGAAGACATCATGTACTTTTTCCATTGTAGGTGGAAGTTCTAGTCGATAGGTGACAACCCTAACACGATCAAGAATCGCAAAGGGGTTGACATGCCAAGGACATAACATCCCTTTTTTTCCAAACCTTATAACCTTTCTCCACAGAGATATGCATAGAAATACTCTATCTCTAACTTTTAACTCAAGGTCTCATCGACGATTGTCTGGATAACTCTTCTATCGACTTTGGGATGCCTTGATATGCTACTTAACGATTTTCACCTTCTCCACCATTTCTTTGACCATTTTAGGTCCTAAAAACTTATTCTCACCGACTTTATCCCAAAATTCCAGTGTTCTACACCTTTTCCCATAAAGGGATTAATATGGTTTCATTAGGATTCTCGAGTGGAAATTGTTGTTGTAGGAAAATTAAACTAGTGGAAGATGTTGGTCCCATCCTCCTTTGAAGTCCATAGAACATGCTCTGAACATATCTTCTAGTTTATTAATAGTTCACTCAGATTAGTCATCAGTTTGAGGATGATATGACATACTAAAGTTCAGTTTAGTGCTTAGAACATATTGGAGAATTTTCCAGAACATCTAGGTGAATGATGGATCATGATCAAATACAATAGATAGTGGTAATCCATGTATCCTTGCAACTTCTTTGATATATATCCATGAAATTTGATCCAATGAGAAGTCCTATCAAATTGTGATAAAGTGAGCTATCTTTATAAGATGATCCATAACAACCCATTTAGAATTTTTTCCTCTATATGTCCTTATAAGTCTTGCGAAAAAAGTCTATAGTAATGTTCTCCCACTTCCATGTTTGTATGGGTAGTGGTTGCATCATCCCTTTAGACTTTTTTCTTCCATCCATCACTTATTGAAAAACTAGGCACTTTGATGTATACTCAGTAATATCCTTCTTCATATTGTCCCAACAAAAGTTTTCTCAGATATTTCGATACATCTTTGTACTCCCTGGGTGAACAGAGATGTTCGAGTTATGTACGACATTCAAAAGCTCCTTATTTAACTCTGGATCAGATGGTACACATAATCGTGACCCAAAACTTATGACTCTATCCTTGTCAATTTTTAAATCAGAGGATTTCCCATTTCTTATAGCTTCCACCTTTTTTTGAATTTTCACATCTTTTCTTTAAGCATCATTTATTTTATCTATACAGGATGGTTGAGCAATCATTTGATAAAGGATTGATGATGTTACTCCACCAGTGATTCCCATGTCCATCCTATGAAAATATAAGAATATTGGATCCTTTTCAATTCTCATCATTGATAAAGTTGCAGGATCCTTTCTACTTAGAGCATCTTACACCTTGTTTTCCTTACCAAGATGGTAGTGGATTGAGCAGTAATATTCCTTGGTGAGATCTATCGATATTTGTTGGTGCATATTAAGATATATCTATGTGAATATATATTTCATACTCTTGTGCTCAGTATATATCCCACACTTTTCACCATAGGGATAATGCAACCATATTTTTAACACAAAGATCACTACTACCAACTCTAGATCATGTGTAGGATAGTTTTTCTCATGGATTTTTAGCTTCCATGAGGTATAGGCTATCAATTTATCATTTCTAATAAGAGCAAATCCTAATAAATTCTTTGAAGCTTCACTATACACCAAAAAGAGTTCTACACTTGTTGGGAGTGTGAGTACTGGCGTAGTTATTAGACTCGTTTTCAACTCCTTAAAACAATCTTCACATTCCTGAGTATATAAATACATCACTCCCTTCCGTGTTATCTTGTTCATTGGGTATGAAAATCATGAAACATTCCTCAAAAAATCATCAATACTACCCAGATAGACCTAAAAAGATATGGATCTCCGTTACAGATGTTGGCCTGGGCCACTCTTCAATTTCCTTTGTCTTGGAAGGTTCCACAGATATCCCTTTTCTAGTGATAACATGCCCCAAGAATGATACTTCCTCCATCTTGAACCCACATTTACTATTCTTTTCATACATATCATCCCTTCGCAACGTCCTTAACAAAGTATTCAAATGCTTCTCATGTTCCTCCTTGCTCGTGGTGTATATCAGAATATCGTCAATAAAGGCTACCAAAAATTTGATGAGGTAAACTCTAAAGATTATATTCATTAAATCCATGAAAATTTCTGGATCATTAGTGAGTTCGAAGGGCATCACTATAAACTCATAGTGTCCACACCTCATTCAAAAGGAATTCTTGAGGATATATTTCTTCCTCACCTTTAATTGGCGATATCCTGACCGATGGTCCACCTTAGAGAAATAACTTTCCCCACAAAGTTGATCGAACAAGTCATCTATCTGTGGCAGGGGATACTTATTCTTTATCGTGATGTTATTGAGCTCATGATAATCAACACATAGGCACATTGATCCATCCTTCTTCATGACAAAGAGGACTGAGGAACCCCATGGTGAATCACTCGGGCATATAAAACCCAAATCTAGATTCTTCTATAGCTGCTTCTTTAGCTCTTCCAGCTCTATGGATTCTATTCTATAAGGTGTCTTTGATATAGGAAGAGATCCAGAAATAATTTCAATTGAGAAATCAAACTATCGATCAAGAGGAAGACCAAGAAACTCTATAAGAAATAAATTAGTGTAATCCCTCACGATGGGAAAGTCTACAAGCATGATTTTATCCTTTGTCTCAATCATTTTGGATCGATATGCTTGCTTATAAGGAAGCAATATCCACACTTAAGATGATGATTATAGTGGAGATTAAACTTTCTCCTTACACTTGTAATGAATCAGAGGATGCTTCGGGATGTGAAGAGTGATATTGTCACGCCCCAGCTCCCGAATACTTGGAGCCAGTGCCAAACCAAGGATCTAATTATCCGGTTCAGGCTCTAAGAAACAAGCTACTTCTGAAATGTTTCATCTGCTAAAAGTTGTTACCTGAAAAATTTTAATAAAAAACATAGGGTGAGCATACGAATGCCCAGTAAGGGGTTTTAAAATAAACCAATATAAATTTTGAAAACATTATTTAAAACTTTCCATAAAACATTTTTCCTAAGAGAAGCTGTAACACATGAAACACTTCATAATAATAAAATTGCACAACTAAAGTATGCCAACAAAATTACAAGGTCACACAATTAAATTACACGCATTCTCATTTAGAGTAATAATCATAAGACATTACAAATAATAATGAAATATGAATACACAAGTACATCTTCAACCATTAAGAGTAATGTGTGATTAGAGTTGCACTTAAAATAATAACTTCAATTACATTCTTCTATTGTATACATACACTGGTTAATAATATCTAAGTACTGCATAGTTATTATTCCATAACTTATACTTCTTCTGATTCTCATAAAAATAATCTCTTAAACCAAGAATATTTTACTAGTGAAATATTTTTCTGGTTAATTAAATTACATAATCATATTGAAGAAAGTGCATATACCGATCATTCTAAAACATTTTTTTCAAGGCCATTTCCAAGACGTCTAATGACTAAGGCCTCGACCAAAATACATAAGCTATTAAACCAAGAATATTCTACTAGTAGAATATTTTTATGGTTAATTAAATTACATAGTCATAATGCAGAAAGTTCATATGCCAAACTATGTCGAGGACTCAGACTAGACGTCTAATGATTAAGGCCTTGCCCAAAATCCATAACTCATAATTGGGAAAGGCCTCAGCCAATTCTGCTTCTAGTTGTCTCATGAGACCTACCAATGCATCGAGGGGTTATAATGGGCCCCACCCATCACATATTAAGTCCAATTCATTCCTCGTACCTCTAAATAAAATTTCTCATATCACATTTATTTATTAAATACTTATCACACAACAAACCAAGTGTCACATTCTACTTGGTTATTGACTTCATTTTATTCAAGGTGTCTCATACCACTTTGAATATTTAAATTTTACTTATTATTACTCAAGGTGTCCCATACTACTTTGAGTAATTTAATTTCTTATCTCATTATTATGATAATCCACATGCATGCGTCATTGAGTACAATTATAAATAAAATGGTAAATGAAACCATTTAATCCAAAAATACGTAATATAACAGATAACATTGAGAATATGGAAGTATCAGTTTATCGTAGGCATGCATGTTTTATTACAAATTTTTTGCACATGATACAAATACTACAACACCTCAAACAATGGATGAAAATGGTTTTCAGTATGAAATTATAACAAGGCTAATATCATTAAAGGTAATTTAACTAAAACATGTTTGACATAGGACATAAAAACTATAGTTTTTCATAATTATATAAATCTATTTGAACCAAAAACTTTATTCTCATCCATGCCTTTATTTAATGATTGTAAGTAAACTTTAATAACATTAAATAGAACTAGATTGAAGTATGTGTTTATGTCCGAATATATACTAAGTGTATATCCTATTTTTCATAATTAAAACCCATATTAAACAATACCAAATATAATTATCGACCTTAGAAATATTAATTCATATAAACTTTTAACCTTTGAAAAACCTGGATTCCCATAAAGATGATTTATGTATAAAAACCATATATAAATATAATTAAGTTTATGGGTTTTTCATTTCACAACCAAAACAAGTACTACTCATGTTGGTTAAACTATAATAAACACATTTAGAAAACCAGAATAGGTTTAGGTTGGTAAACCATATATATATGTGTGTGTGTGTGTGTGTGTAAGTTATGGTTACACAAACTAAGTATAAATCCAAATAAACCCAAAGAACATTTCACATCCAACCCATTATTTAAAGATTTGTATTCACCTTTAAAAACAAGAAAATCATAAGCAGGTTTGTAATTAATTACCCATGTATATCAAAATATACAA
Source organism: Viscum album (assembly GCA_963277665.1). Classification (NCBI taxonomy): domain Eukaryota; kingdom Viridiplantae; phylum Streptophyta; class Magnoliopsida; order Santalales; family Viscaceae; genus Viscum; species Viscum album. The sequence goes on along the minus strand of OY728156.1, from coordinate 2,056,555,755 downwards.
AAGTGTATATTTTTATTTGGTTTAGTAGAACTGTAAAAATAAACCCCTTGCATCATTTAAACCTTAAAAATAATTATAGACACAATATCCAGCCTTTGAAATTATTGATAGATTTGGATTTGAAAATTCATGTAAATATATATATATATATATATATATATATATGATATGTATATGTGGTATGTAATTAAGTTTACATAAGGTAATTATGCTTCAGACCCACTAATACCCTATAAACTCGAAAATCCTGAGCCCTTAAGTTGGATATATAAGGGTTTAAACTCAAACCGTAGACATGTAAATATTTATTATAAGTATACATATGTATATAAATTCTAAAATTATAACCCATGACAATAAAAATCCCCTAACTTAGCTTGAGGAAGAAGAGGATCTCAGGAAAGCACTTGAAATCTTGAAGGATACTTGTAGAGGTCTGCTGTAAGTTGAGTGCAAAGAATCGGGAGGTTTGGGATTCCTCGAGTGTGTTTTTTTATAAACTATACTGAATATTTTAATGCAAGTGTCATGGGATATGAGGCCCATATGGATTATAAAAATACTAAGGGTTGGTCTTTGTGGAAACCACGTGGGAGGAGTGAGACTAGCATCTGTCATGGGAGAAGAAAAATGGTGCAATATAGGGTGTAGGGTACTGGTCTGGTGCAGGCGGGAGAGGAGGAAGATGGTGCAGGGAACGTAAAACTGGGGAAATAATAGATAGTGAGGATCAGATCTAGTCTTGAACCAATGGTCGGGGTGTATCCGCAGTTTTAAAGGTGATAGACGACTTAGACTAGATCCACGAGAGATCGGATGGCTTTGAATCATCGCGATGTTTTAAAAATCTTGAATGGACGATATTATATCGCAATGGATCAAACGGTGTAAAAAAACATGTGGTGATAACCATGACCACTAGGAATCGATCGTTGAATCGAAAACAATAACCTAGATCACGCGCGATGTGATCCAACGGCCCAGATCTCACCTCGCCTGAAAAACCTCATCCCACATTGAAACGACAAGACACTCGCAAACCCTTTATAATCATAATCCTCCAAAACATCACTCAGAAAACACACAACACACACACAAGGAGCCTTATACATGCGCTCCCGCCTTCCCGCAGGCCTCAGCCTACCCTTTCCTTTCTGTGACCCTGCACGCATGGTGACGTGCTCCAAAACTCTCGTGCGCTCCTGCGACCCTTCGGGGAACCTATGCCCACACTCGGGCCGGCCTTGACTTGGGCTGAGGGCTAGGCTCAACCACCTAGCATGAGTTTCCTCCCTTAGCCTAGCTATAAAGGGCTGGCACTAGTGGGAATATTTTTTTTTAAAAAATGATTTTCACAATCATGTAAATTCATAAGGAAATTAACAAATCCATTTCAACTATAGAGAAAATATTTTAAAAAACATAACTTTTACTCAATTTTCAAACAGTTAAAGAATATGAATGTATTAACTAGAAATATTACTAAATTTTATTTATTAGACACCAATGTTTTAAAGTATAAATTATAACTTCATTATATCAATATGAAAATGTTTATACTATTTTTGTAGAAATCATAGCATAGTCCAATAAGAAACCAAAAATAGTTTAAAACATTGATCAAACATCTTCAACATATTTGAAATGTTTACAAGACATTCGAATTACTCATCTCTTAAGTGTAATTCAAAGTATTATACCATATCCTTTTAGAGTTCATAAATTGGGGTTATATTATAATTTTAATTATAACTTAAATATTTTGAACTAAGTTATACTTAAATATTTTTAATTAACCTATCAAAGTCTAATGACAATAATTATAGTTGTTAGCTTTCAACAGTCACCAAGGCAATGGTCAGGTTGATGCCCTATAAAACATTGTCTTAGGGTGTCTAAAGCATAAGGTAATTGAGGAAGATGGTGCATGATAGGGTTTTTAGTAGGTATATTCGGTTAGCATGATTACCCTTTTTATCTCGGTGTATTGTAAACACTACATTGTTCTTATTTAAATGAAAAGACTTGTGTCCATTTTGTGTGTTTTTGTCAGTTGCATAAGTAAAGTACATTAAAAACATATTATTACTTTTTCATGAGAAACAAAATTTGTTCGGTTATTATGAAATTTAAAACAAAAGAAAACATAAACATATCAATACATGAGGCTCATGTCTCGGGGTGTTACATTATTCCCTATTATGAAGAATTGTGTCCACGAAATTTATTCTACATATGCATAAGTGAAAGCCTCCCTCACTAACTTTATCATAACCTCCATCATGAAGGGTCCTCCGGTGATTCCAGGTGAATTCCAAAGTTTATGTTCAACTCTTCTACTTCCCTGGCCTAGATACATTTTGGGCAGAAAGGGTTGAACCTTTTCATAGTTCATTCGGGCTTCTAGAGAGAGGCTCGAACGGTGGAAAGTTCAGAGATGTCCAAATGGACCAACTCTCCAAAGAATTCACCGGAATTATTCTCGATTGAGAGTATCTAGTTCGTAATCATTGTCATATAAGCTGAAATTGAGGATTTGGTACATATAGGTTGCACAAAGGATTCCCTCCAAAGAAGCCTCTTAAAATATTTCTCTAACTGCGAAGTTTCAGCCTAGAGTAAAGCATAGAAAAATCCCTTCTTGGTATTTACCTCTTCGGTTGTACTCAGCCAATTGGACTATGACTATTCTGTGGTATATGTAAGCATTCATCTGACAGGAATAGAGAATGTACAGACTGTTTGACACTTCGTAAAGTTTCTTTCACATTTATTTCAAATTTACAAAAGGGAGTTACTCTTCTTCACAGGATTTGACCAAGATGGTCTCTAGTATCTCGGTAGGGGGTGATAGGATGTGAGTCTGTACTTCCATATGAAAAAATTGATGAAAGTCCAATCGGTGAAACCCATATGAATGTATAAACAAAGAAAAGGTAAAAGAGAGAAAAGATGAAAAGTTGTATTCTCATATAACTACTGGTACATAAAAAGGGAAGGCTAATGGTTTCCCCAGTTCACTAGTACACAAATCCCCAGATCAAGTTCAAATATCTCAATCTCCTTAAAAAATATGCTACCTGAGTAGTCTAGTTCAATCTCGTGGGTGCACTTATGGTGTCTCCAGAGTCTGGCATGAGGGGTGTACAACTGGGAGACGTCATTATGTAACTTTCGTCTATACATAGATTGGGAGGCTTTGTATTCAAGGATGTCGAAGTCCATTACCTGAATAAAATGGCCATAGGACAAGACTTGAAAAATATATGTCGTGCGGAGGTCTCCCACTACTACAAATTCATAGAAGGTCATGAGGGATGGGATGCCTTCGCAGCGGTGAAGAATCCAAATAGTCCCTCATAGTATTTTCCTCATCATGTGTAGGAGGAAAATTGGGCTTGCATCATAAAGATGTAATCCAGACCCACTCTTCGGTGGAGTTGAAGTACTCGGGGAGAGTTGGATACGTCATAGAGGTGTTTACATTTCATTTGAATATGGGCATAATTTATAAAATTTTAATGACTAGATATAGAGATTATGGTTTCTAAGGCCTCATTGGGAAGAGACAAAAGACTAGTACATTCGTTTTCCATATGAAAATTATGAAAAATCTCATATTTAGTAATGATTAAGAAATTTTATCTTTGTTTAAGTTCTGGTTTTCTAGAGTTTTCTAAACCGAATCCTCTGATACCAATTGTCATGCCCTAGCTCCCAAATACTCGGAGCTAGTGCCATACAGAGGATCGAATTTGGTTCAGGATTTGAGAAACCAGCTAATTCTAAAATGTTTCATCTGCTAAAAGCTATTACCAGAAAAATTTTATTCCAAAACATAGGGTGAGAATAAAAATTCCCAATAAGGGGTTCTAGAAGAAACCAATATAACGTTTGAAAACATTCTTTAAAACTTTCCATAAAACATTTTTCCTAAGAGAAACTGTAACATATGAAACACTTCATAATAATAAAAAAGAACAACTAAAGAAAGCCAACAAAATTACGAGGGCACACAATTCAATTACATGCATTCTAATTTAGAGTAATAATTATAATAAATTCAAAATAACATGACACATGAATATACAAGTACATATTCAACCATTAAGAGTAATTTATGATTAGAGTTGTGCTTAAAATAATAACTTCAATTACATTCTTGTATTGTGTACATACACTTGTTAATAATCTCTAATTACTGTATAGTTATTATGCCATAACTTATACTTCTTCTGATTCTCATAAACATAATCACTTAAACCAAGAATATTCTACTAGTCAAATATTTTTCTAGTTAATTAAATTACATAGTCATAATGAGGAAAGTGCATATGTTGAATATTATGAAACATTTTTTTTCAAGGCCTTGGACAAGACGCCTAATGATTAAGGTCCCAGACAAAACCCATAAGCTCTTAAACCAAGAATATTCTACTAGTCAAATATTTTTTTGGTTAATTAAATTACATAGTCATAATTAGGAAAGTGAATATGTCGGACTATGTCGAGGCCTCGGCCAAGACTTATAATGATTAAGTCCTCGACCAAAATCTATAACTCATAATGGGGAAAGGCTTTAGTCAATTCTGCTCATATTTGTCTCATGAGACCTACCGATGCATCAAGAGGTTATAGCAGGCCCCACCTATCACATACTTAGTCCAATTCATTCCCCATACCTTTAAATCAATGTTCTTATATCACATTGATTTATTAAATACTTATAAGATAACAAACCGAGTGTCACATTATACTTGGTTACTGAATTCATTTTATTCGAGGTGTCCCATACCACTTTGAATATTTAAATTTTACTTCTTATTACTCAAGGTGTCCCATACAACTTTGAGTAATTTAATTTTTTATCTCATTATTATGATAAGCCACATGCATGTATCATTGAGTACAATTATAAATAAAATGGTAAATGAAATCATTCAATCCAAAAATACGTAATATAACAGATAACATTGAGAATATGGTAGTATTAGTTTATCACAGGCATACATGGATTATTACACATTCATTGCGCATGAGACAAATACTACAACACATCAAACAATGGATAAAAAGGGTTTTCCATATGAAATTATAACAAGGATAATATCTTTAAAGGTTCTTTAACTAAATAAAAAATAGGACATAAAAACTAAAGTTTTTCATAATTATATAAATCCATTTGAACCCAAAGCATTATTTCCATTCGTGTCATTATTTAATGATTGTAAGTAAACTTTAATAACATAAAATAGAACTAGATTGAAGTATGTGTATATGTCCGAATATATTCTAAGTTTATATCCAGTTTTTCATAATTAAAACCCATATTAAACAAATCCAAATAAAATCATTGACCTTAGAAATATTAATTTATATAAACTTTTAACCTTTGAAAAAACTCGATTCCTATAGAGTTGATATATATATATATAAACCATATATAAATATAATTAACTGTATGGGTTTTTCATTTCACTACCAAAACAAGTACTGCTCACGTTGGTTAAACATTAATAAACACATTTTGAAAACCATAATAGGTTTAGGTAGGTAAACCATATATATATATGTGTGTGTGTGTGTGTGTGTGTGAGTGTGTGTGTTTAAGTTATGGTTTTGCATACTATGTATAAATACAAATAAACCCAAAGAAAATTTCGCATCCAACCCATTATTTAAAGATTGGTATTCACCTTTAAAAACAAGAAAATCATAAGCATATTTTTAATTAATTACCCATGTATATTCGAATATAAAAAAGTGTATATTTGGCTTTGGTTTAGTAGAACCATAAAAATAAAACCCTTTCATCATTCAAACCTTTAAAATAATTATAGATACAACTTTTAGAATTTGAAACTATAGATAGGTTGGGATTTAAAAATTCATGTAAATATATATGTATAAATATATATGGTATGTATATATGGTTTGTAATTAAGTTTTCATAAGGTAATTATAATTCAGACCCACTAATACCCTATAAACTCCTAAATCCCGAGCCCTAAAGTCAGATATATAAGGGTTTAAACTCAAACCGTATATGTGTAAATATATATTATAAGTATACATATGTATATATATTCTAAAAACACAATGAAATACAATAAAAATACCCTACCTTATCTTGAGGAGGAAGAGAAGCTCGGGAAGCACTGTAAATCTCATAGGAGACTTGTTGAGGTCTACTGGAATTTGAGTGCAAAGAACTGGGAGGTTTGGGATGCATCAGGTGTGTTTTTTAATAAACTATAATGAATATTTTAATGCATGTTGCATGGGATCTGAGGCCTAAATGGATTATAAAAAGACTAAGGGTTGGTCTTTGTGGAAACTGTATGGGAGGAGTGAGACTAGAAGCTATCATGGGAGTAGAGAAAAAGTGCAATATAGGGTGTAGGGTACTGGTCTGGCATAGGCGAGAGAGGATGAAGACAGTTCAGGTAATGTAAAACTGGATAAATAATGGACGGTGAGGATTGGGTCTAGACTTGATCCAATGGTCAGGGCACATTCGCAGTTTTAAAGTTGATAGATGGTTCAGATCTGATCCGCGATTCGATTGAATGGCCCTGAATCATCGTGATGTTTTAAAAATATCAAATGGCAGAGATTAGATCACAATAGATCAAACGATGTATGAAAACACGCGGTGGTAACCACATCTTCTAGGAATCAATCGTTGAATTGGAAATGACGGCCTGGATCATGCGCGACACGATCTAATGGCCTGGATCTCACCTCGCCCGAAAAACATCATCTCACATCAAAACAACGAGATTCTCGGAACCCCTTGATAAGCCTAAGCCTCCAAAACATCACTCAGAAAACACAAAACACACACAGGGAGCCTTATACACAGGATCCCACCTTCCCGAAGGACTTGACTTACCCCTTCCTTTCCATGACCCTACACCCATGGCGGCGCGCTCCAAAACTCTTGTGCGCTTCTGTGACCGTTTCGGGGAACCTATACCCGCACTCGGGCTAGCCTTGTCTTGGGCTGATGGCTAGGCTCAGCCACCTAGTGTGAGCTACCTTCCTTGGCCTAGATATAAAGGGTTGGACCTAGTGGGCATATTTTTTTTATAAAACTAATTTTCACAATCACGTAAATTCATAAGGAAATTAACAAATCCATTTCAACTGTAGAGAAAATATTTTACAAAACATAACTTTTATTCAATTTTCTAAAGGTTAAAGAATACGAATGTCCTAACTAGGAATATTAATTAATTTTATTTATTAGACACTAATTTTTTAAAGTATAAATTATAACTTCATTGTGACCATGTGAAAATGTTTATACTTGTTTTATAGAAATCAGAGCATAGTCCAACAAGAAACCAAACATAGTTTAAAACATTGATTAAACATTTTCAACTTATCTGAAATATTTACAAGACATTATAATTCCTCATCTCTTAAGTGTAATTCGAAGTATTATACCATAATTTTTTAGATTTCATAAATGGTGGTTATATTATAATTTTAATTATAACTTAAAAATTTGGAACTAAGTTATACTTACATAATTTTAATTAACCTATCAATGTCCAATGACTATAATTATAGCTGTTAGCTTTCAACGGTCCCCAAGGAAATGGTTTGGTTGATGCCCTATAAAACCTTGTCTTAGGGTGTATTAAGCTTAAGGAAATTGAGGAAGATGGTGATTGTTATACCCCTGATGCTCAATACAGTTTTCTTGATCATGGTGGTGATGTTCTTCGTTTCAACTGACCCGAGGGATCTCTTTTATTTATTGGGACTCATTGTTGTATTTGGGGGTATTCTTGTGGCTTTGATAGTGGTTTTAGTAGGTATATTCGGTTAGCATGATTAACCTTTTTATATTGGTGTATTGTAAACACTATGTTGTTCTTATTTAAATGAAAATCCTTCTATCCATTTTGAGTGTTTTTCTCAGTTGCGTAAATAAAGTACATTAAAACCATATTATTACTTTTTCATGAGAAACAAGTTTTGTTTAGTTATTATGAAATTAAAAAAAATGAAAAACTAAACTTATAAATACATGGTTCTTGAGTTTTGGGGTGTTACAGATATCCCTTTTTGGACATTTGATTTTGGATTTGTATAAGGATAATCAATCCATGCCCAAGATAGCATCAAACTCCACTAAAAGAAGTATGACGAGATTTTTTGGGAGGTTTAGTCGACAAATATTAACCGGGTTGGAGTTATAAACCATGGACACAATAATTTCCCCATAAATTGTTCTCACAGATAACGTATCCTACAAATTTTGAGGTGGTGTTTGAATAGTTATACTAAACTTGTAAGATATGAAAGAATGCATAGAACCAGAATCAAATAGTATTTTTTATATTCTTGAATGAATAACTAGCATACTTGTCACCACATCATTGTCTGGATGCACCTCAATAGTAGCGATATCATAATCCCTTCCTTATTTCCTTGGAGGTTGTTTTTTATTTTCTCCAACAACCCTTGTATTAGGGAAATTGTTTTCATAATTCCCATGATCCAGGAAGTTGTAACACTGCACCACTAACTGAGCATTGATCTAAACCTTCCTTTTTTCTTCCACATTAGTAGGATTTTTCATATCCCTTTGGTAATTCTTTTCCAGATGTCCTAGATTTCCACATTTGAAGAAATTCCTTGTTCTCATTAGACAGTTCCTAGGATGCTTCCTCCCACAACTCTTACATGTGGGATATTTGGGATTCTTCCCATTATGGGATTTGTTTTTTCACCACCCATGTTGTTCTCCTTATTTGACTTCTTGTCATTAGGCCCATGAGACTACTGATAGTCTCCAATCTCCATTTTAACCTATAGGGAAAATCGGTAATCTCCTCATAACTGTAAAAGTATTAGATCACCAACACCTTCTGTAGACTCATATTTATCCCATTAAAGAAGTGATCCACATTTATTTCGGTGTTCATGACAAATCTAGAGGCGTACCTTGAAAGCCTTTCAAAGTTTGCTTCATATGGACCAATGGAATCATCTTCCTTTTTCTTGAGAACGAGGAACTCTCTTTCCATCTAGAGATGAAGTGTTCAAGGAAAATATTTATTGAAAAACATCCTCTTGAATTCCTCACAATCCATGGAATCAATTTACTCTTGGATCTATATATTATTGATCAGTATCCACCACTGATCAGCTTCCCCATCAAAACTATAGACCTCCAGTATGAATTTATCTTCTTCCGAGCATTGGAGGACAAAGAATATCTTTTCAATGGATTTAATCCACTGTTCCACGAGGAGGGGATCATAAGATCCACTAAACATGAGAGGCCTTTTCTGCATGAAGGATTCTATGGCAACTTTATCTTTCCTTAGAGGAGTAGGGAATTCCAAATGATTCAAGTTATTATTCATAACTTGAGCCATCTAAGCAAGTGCTGTCATGAAGTTTTGAGCACCCATTCCCATCATATCATGCATATCATTATGGAAATCATCACAATACCTATCAAATTGATTGTTGGCATCTGTTCTTCTATTTCCCACCATTAATTAAGAAAAATAACGTACAATTAGAGGGCATGAATACTTAGTTATTGAACATAAAGAGAAAACTTTTTAACATAAAGGATAAACTTATAAAGGATAAGTATATCCAAACTTGTGATTCATTAGGTTTAAATCTAGGTTATCATCAATCTATTTATTAAATTATATTCTTATGGGATTTTTTCAATTCCATTAATAATGGGTTGTACTAAGATCATGAATTTACTAAAGCATATCCCCTGAGAGTGTCAAACCAAGAGTGCATCAAGGATTATTTTCACGTACCATGATACCCCGGGTCAGGACCGAAACTCTTTTTGGAGTTTTCACTCTTAGGTAAATCTGTGCTAGATCCACCTCTACCTATTTGTATTCATACATGTATGTATTTTCTTGATAAAACACTTACTATATGCTTACCAAAATTTAGGGATGTTTTCTTATACTTAGTCTCATTCATAAGGTTCTCACTAATGTTCTCTATTCCTAATCTCCAAAAATAACTAGACCATCCTCTGATACAAAATATAGAGACACTAGACTTTTATATATAACATTACATGATATTAAGTATAATTTTACATCCGAGTACAAGACAAGGATCATAAAGTCTATTTTCTTAGAAGACTAGGTACATAATCAAACATTATAAAAACAAATTTTTATTTAAAATCTATAATGAGATCTTATCTTCCATTGTGCTCATACATATACATAGGATAACCTGTAGATAACATGAACAAAGGGATGAGATAAAATCCTAGTAAGGTAATAACCACAAGAAAAAATCATTAGCACATGGGATAAAAGGCGTGACATGATGATATAAAAAGTAATGTAACATATGGAGTCATAACATATAAACATGGGATCACTTAAACCTGGAACCATAGAAATGTGGTAGAAACATAAAACATTAATTTAGTATGAGTCAAGTCTAACTACCAAGATTGTTTCCTGTAGTAGCACAAACCAAGGCTTACCGCCAAGACAGTTTCACATAGTAGCACAAACCAAGACTAACTGCCAAGACTGACGCACATAACATCTCATGAGACTCAAATTTACCCAATGAATTGGAGTTCTATTTGGGCACACCCATCTTACCTTTTTATGAATATTTTTTCTACATAAAGAATCATACATAATCAATCTTACATAAACATAAGGGTTTCCCATGGAAAGAATTGGGTACCACAATCCTGACATAAAGCATAACCAATGGTCGTATCATAAAAGTTTCCCTGAAAGAAATGAATTATAACATACATGGACGTTCATAATGTAAAATAGGCATATATCATGGTATGAGATGTCAAAAATAAGTGACAACATGTAAGAATTGTATTTGAGAAATTTTTGCATTAAAACATTTTTGTACGGTTTTAAAGAAAATTTTATAGAGCCTTTAAAATAGTAAACGGAAAAATCTTTTATTTAAAACCATAAGTCAACCAAGAAGGAATTAATAATAAAATAAATTATTTTATAAAGACAATGGTGTCTTAAAACAGTGGATAGAGTGCACTAGAAATTGGGTAAAAATTTGGGAATTTCCCTTAAAAAGAGTTTGTTTATTGGAAAGTATCGAGGAGAGACTCACTTAAAAGAATGTATATCCCCAAAAGAGAATGAGGGATGGATCTTGAAACATGAGTTTGTAGAATATAAATAGCATGTATAAGTTTTACATAAAAATAAAATACAACTTTATTTGGGTAAAAAGATAGATAGAGTAACCTAAAGGAAAAAAGGTGGGTTGGGTAGAATTACTTATGGATTATCGGCATCGTATCGAGTGCACTTAAGAGGGATTCATGGAAGAGAGTGGGGTTTCTCATCACTTATACATAATTAGGTAAGTATGGGGGAAGTTTTAAATTATACCCCATCATTAGGGATTACACATAAAATGGAATAATATAGAGGGAATTCTTGAATAAAAGTGAAATGGAGAGGATCCCATACCTTAAGTTCGATGGTGATCTTTGCTTGAACTTAATGACATGAATAATAAAATTAAGTTCATTAATTAGTAATTAATGAACTTATTATATATGAATAATATTTATTATAATATTTTTAAGTTAATTTATAACCATTTTTATTGGTTATGATGTTCAATTTTATTGTTCGGGTCCGTTTTCTTCCTTGGTTTTAATAATCGGTTTACTTATTTTAATGAATGGATAAACATGTAAGATGAAAGTGGTTGTCAAGAATTTAAGTTTTATAACATTATTAAACCACCATTAGATTACTTGTTTGTAAATTTAGTTTGGTTACTTGGAGTGAAGTTGAATCTTTATATAAAACTTTAGTGATAACCTTTTGGGTTAATTGATGGTTTTTAGCCACAATAAACATGTTTTATTTTATAAATAAAAAACATGAGTACAAAATTATTACAAAACCATAAATGAGACATAATACATATATTATGGTCTGTTTCAACCATGAAAATGGTTTCATTCCTATAACTGATGATGGTAACAGAAATTGTAAACCCATCATCCTTGAATGTGGTAATTTAACACATCTCAGATGGTGTCTTTACTACTAAAATAAAATAAGAGTAAAGGAGAGATGATAATAAATTATTCTATTATCATGAAAAAATTCAAGTACATGTTAGGTATTGGAGTTTTCATAACATTTTGATGATGATATGTCATGAACCAACCCGGGTCGACCCTGAACCGGTCACCCGATCCGATCCACAACATAACCCGAGAGGCGTTCCCAATCCTCCCGGGCTGGCGACAAGCGCCAGGGAATCAATAGAGGTTGTGGGAATGATTTTTCTCATATAAATAAATAAATAAATAACTTAAATAAAATAGAGTAGCACAAAATAAACAAACAAAGTAAAGTAACTAAACAAGAAAAAAATAAAAAGAAACTAACCGAAAGAAACAACCACTATCTCCGTGTGACCTCGTGGGTCACTCTCCAACTCATGACCAAACTTCACCCAAGGAGAATGCACCCAAGGTGAATCTACCCAAGCTGTAGCCTACACAAACACTAAAAATAGAAAAGAATTATAGGAGTGAGTATTAAAACTTAGAAGGCTAGCCCGATATCTATTCCCAATGCACTACCTTTAAATAAAGAAATTTACTAATTCCAGGTTTGAACTAAATTATATAAAATATTATTTTCCACACACACTTTAATTTCTAAAACAAGTATCAGTCCATTTCCCTTTTTAATTTTAAAAAAAGTTTACTGTTTGAAAGGAATAGGTATATTTATTTTTAAAACATTTTCTGCGAACCATTTAGAAATGAAAACTTCAGTTATTAGCCAAAAAGGAGAAACCACACATAACACACAACACACACCAAGGGCAATGGAAAAAGTGGCACATTGGGGCCAGCAACCAAACTAGACCTCTCAATCATCCACCACATACAAATAAACACTAAAGGAAACATGGGTCGAACCTAGGAGATCATGAAAAATCCAGAACGTACTATACATGTGACTCATCCTGAAAGCATGCTCTAACTCGATGACGTCATAACACCCTAATGCTCGGAATATCCCTGCATGGCCTAACCAAGGGGCCCAATCCCCATAATAGAAATAACTCATTATTCCCCTGCTATGGGGCCACTAGCCAGTGCATAATCTAAACTAGTACAACAATTGTTCTCAGAAGATTCACTCACTATTCCAGGTTCCCATGTCAACACATACATTAAGAAGGGATGTGTCCACAATGAAAATCAATCAGTCACGATCAACAAATATCACACCCAACTCACTCAATCAAAGCACACCAAGGATCACCCCTGAGTAATCTCAAAGTGAGTTTTTCCAAAATAATTTATTTTATTAAAGTGCCAAATGGGCCTTCACCAACTTTAAAAAAACATTATTTCTTAAGAAAACCTAAAGCACTTATTTAGAAGAAATCATTTATCATTTAAACCAAAACTATATTTTAAATTCCATGAATTATTTTTAAAGGTCAAACGGGCATTCTTTCAATACTGGGTGTTCACTCATCAAGAAAATGTTTCAAGTGTTCGGTATAAAATAAACGGCTCTTTTCACACCAAATAATCATTTAAAAATTAATTATCCTATATTATTTCTCATTCATTAAAATTAATAAAACATAAAACAATTAATAAATTCTAAATTTAAATATGAGTGCAGTGGGGGACCTACATCAAGACTGAGATGAAAAGGAAGACGCGCGTCTGACACCACACAGTAAGGTCCAATGTACTGCAAAAAAAATACTAAGAACTCAAAACACAACCAAAAACCCCAATTAATGTAGATGAAACCAAGCAGCGAGAATAAACCCTCACCTCGAAACGGAAGCATGATGACGACGCAAACTCAGAAACAAAGTGCGGTGATGGCACTCACTCAGAAACGCCCCGTGCGGGTCCTAGAAATTCAAACAGACCTAAATAAAATTTAATTAATAAAAAAATATAATCAAACCAAGGCATATATATATATATCAAACATAAATATCAAAAAAATCATAAAAAATGGCATACCAACGGGGGGGGGGGTCGCGACTGGAAACCGACCGCCAGAGGGCGTCGCGTCAGAACACCATAAGGTGTCCGTGCAGTTTGGATGCGGTCTAACTGGGGGCTGCGGATGAGGTCCAACTAACAGTGGCAGTACGAGGTGGCTGATGGGCAGGGTATGAGTAATTCGGGCAACAACGGGCAATGGTGGGACCTACCTCGACTCGCAGCTCGGTTACGACGATGATGCGGTACATCCCATCTTGCGCACAAGTACGCGCCACTTGCCGACAACCGCAATTTCGCGAAAAAAACCTTCCAACACGTTGCAGCAATCTCAAAATGACTAAAACACAGAAACACCAACTTAAAATAATCCAAATTAATAAACAGAGAAAAACCCATCTTGACACCGGTGTAGACGAAACAAAATGAACCCAAAACATGCGGTAAAACCAAACACACCCCGTAAATAAAAGCGGATGGTCCGAAGCGACCCGAATCTCTTATCCTTCAACGGTGGTGGATGAAAAGAGGTCTGACATGACTCGAGACACCCTTCGCGAACCCAGCGAGGGGATTCATTGCCACATCAGAGTGACGCGGAGGTGCTGCACGACGAGATTCGGGTTCATCGCTGCTGTCCGCTGGACAGGGGGGTCAGTTTCTCCGAAAGTAGGTCAGGAAGGGGGAAAGTGGGATGTCCATCGAGGGAGAAGTAGGGGTGGTCTTGCTCCGGTTGTACAGGAAAGGGGGTAGGGCTGCGGGTAGGCAAACATCGCAAGGAGGGTTTGCGGTGGGCAGCGACGCAGGGAGAAGCATAGATGAGAAGGACTGGCCACCACACATATAACATGAGGGTGATACAGTGTTGTGCGAGAGGAAGGGGGTTTGGTCGGTGGTGCCAGCTGGTGGAGGTGCTGCTGTCTGAGGGAGAGGAGGGGACGCATGATCTGGGGTGCGTGGGAGGCTGCTACGGTGGTGGCCTTCATGACAGGGAGAATGGTCTCCAGAGGGAGGCGCCTTGCGTGAGTGGTGTAGGTGAGAGAGTCATAGGGTAGGGGCGTGGTGCAGGCAGTCAGCAGGTGGCTGGGGCTGTGGGATGATCAGCGGCGGAGTCGATAAGGTGAGGTGGAGGGGAGAATGGGAGGAGGAGCCGGCCGTGGACAAGGGTGGCCAGGTGTTGCGGGGAGTCAAAATAGGGGGGTCAAGATGGCCGTGGGTCCTGGGCGAGTAGGGGGAGAACGCCAAACCTGGAGGGGGCCTGCTGGTCGGCTGGACGTCGGACGCGGGGGAGGCAATAGAGGCAGGAGGGGAGCGCATGGGAGGCCTGGCTGCTGGGGCTGTCTGTAGGCCAGGATGCGGGCGAGCAGATGCATGAGGGGCGGAGACAGGCTGCTACAGGAGGTGCCAGATCTCAGCACTGCAGCAGGTCGAAGGCACAGGCAGAGCAGGGAAAACAAGAGGTGGAGCGAGCTGCTGTGGGAAGAAGGAGAAAAAGGAAATAAAAAAATAGAAGGAGGCAGTCAGCTGCAAGGAGGGGGACACCCGCGTGGAAGAACCAAAAGAGAGAATAAAAAAAGAAAAGAAAGGAAGAAAGAGAGAAAAAATAAAATAAATAAAAAGTAAATAAATAATAATATATAAATAATAATAATAATAATAATAATAATAACAATAATATAAATTATTGTTATTATTATTATTAAACAGTTTATAAAATTATTTTCAGTTTAATTTATTCATTTAATTTTATTATTTATCTAAACAGGTGGGAAACCGCACAGTCACCCGGTCCGAACGCACGATCGGACTGAATGCGCGATGACTGCACACCCACCCGGACCGAATACGCGGTGACCACCAACAGTGTGGTGACTATGCACTTGCCTGGGACCCATCGAAAACATCAAAGCTTCAAAAATTCAAACCGGACCTAAACCAGACTCTACCCGGAGTCGCGGAACTGAAAAAATAATAAAAACATGGGCGTCTGTGGTTGGGGTGTGATAGGATAGGTAATAATATAAGAGAAAACAAATGAACTTGAAAAGAAAAAGAAATGAAAGAAAATAAGAATTTACCTTATGATCCAATCTTCCTTGAGAGCCTCTTAAGGGGAGGGGATTTGGTCTTTTGAGGAGACCAAGGGCTGTTGGACGTGGGTGAGGATCTTGAGGAGATATTTGGGAAGAATATAGGCAAGTCCCAATTCTTGAGATGAGTGAAGAGAATATGCGAGGAGGGGTGGCATTTATAGTGGAGTAGAGAAGGGTTTTCATAATATTATATTAATTAGTTTATTATTTTTCATAAGATAAGAAATAGTGATGACACCATTACCAATAACAGTAATGTGTGCATGTGATTTTGAGATAACATCCTTACATTATCCATACTTCATCTAATGACATCATAATTCATGTATTTAGCATTTATCGTAAATTATTATATTTTACTATTCAATAAAATTCCATGTATTTCAAAAAAATCCCAAAAATTCACCCTATACATTTTTAGATGTGTAGAATCAAAAACTGAACTCCATTTTATAAAAATAATTTTCTAAATATTATTAATTTAATTTTTAATTAAATACACAGTTTACTTGAAAAATAACAATTTTAACACATTTATTTTCTTATTCCCAGATATAGATATATCATACTTCCACATGAATCTTTTTTATAAACTATCATAGGTAAGGTTAATATTCATTAGGGTATGTAGCTACTCATAAGGGTCACATTACTATTAATAAGGGTATGTTACAATTCACCAAAAATTAAGTTGGTCATATTAGACTCCATATAACTTACTGATCACAACTATGTATGTCATTTTTTCGAAATTCAAAACACCTAAGTGTCAAAATTATGTTCAAAGGTCACATAGTAATTCTAAGTTCATTGTGTTGTGTTTTCATGTGACTATATGACATATTTATAAGAAGTAATTCTCCATTGAAAACTTTGGGTCGTTACACAAAGTCTCACTATATTATAAAACATTAACCAGTCACGTGATAAGAATCAATCCATAAGTAACAAGGCTCAAGAGTTTAAATAAATAAGAAAAATAGGGTCCTAAGGATAACTCCCTTAGATATGACGAATCCACAATCATCATGGAAGGGAGAAATATTACCCAACTGACTAAGATGATGGTTGAGGACCCATGCCTTTCTATGAGAATGGATTAATAAAGGGGATCCCTATGGAAACACATACAAAACATACCTAGGGTCTAATCATTTTACATTAATTTATATATATTTATATATATCATTTTTAAACACATACCCATATCCCAAATGTTAATTATTTTTTGATATTAATGATATATTTTATCTTATCTCACAAACGTTATAATTTTTTCATAAAATCTATATTTATGAATCCCTTATATACATATCACTATATTAGAAATCAATAATAAATAAATAAATAAAGTATGATCTAATATCCTAGTAAGGAGGAAAACATAGAGTATATCAATAGAAGATACATAAATGATCTCATGGTATGACATAACAAAATGAATATTTTGGTACCATGTTGATATAAAAAGATAAACACGATACATGGATTAAGAGTATAAAATCATAATGAAATAATAATGAACCATGGAAACATCAACATAACCTAATAATGTGTAACAAACATAATTATATGATATTACAAGTATATGTTATGATTATCTATTAATAAAATCATAGAATAGTGGTCTATGATTTTATCCGATGTCCCGTATATAATGATCTCATGAGATATTTTTTTACCCAATGCATTGGAGACTAGTATGATTCTTATAAAATTTATGAAATATAAATATATCCACAAATATGTGTTCCAAATTAATATGACAAAAATCATAGATTCATAAAATTTCATAACATGATAAACCTAAGAAAATGAAGTGGGTTATAAAACTATTTCATGAATAATATTAATCATCAATCAAAAGAGAGAAGATAACACCAAGAATATAAATCCTTGGAGGAAGAGATAAAAGGTAATATGACATATGTTAAATGGATGAAATATAAAATATTATTGATATAGATAAAAAATTCCTTCTAAGAAATAAAATAAATAATAAAATATGTAATAAGAAGATTCAATAGGTATATTACAATACTGCAATATTTTTCAATTAGAAGAATAGTGGTTAAAACAAATTTTATAAAAAATAACATAATGATAAGAATATTTTCATAATTAAATAAATTTTAAAAATGACCAATGATTAAGACATATAAAAGGAATAAATTCAACGAATATGAATCTTAAGGATAAATATAAAAAAATGAATAAAAATTTAAAAGAAATCTTTCAGGTCCACAAGAGACATAGGAATGAGATAAATTGGGGGGGGGGGGTAAATTAGGGTAGTAAATAATTTCAAATTTATCACTTCTTGTTAAAATCACAATTCCCTAATGGATCTTAACCTCCAAATTATTAGATTCAGTCTCTATTTTTTTCTTTTTTCTATGTTGATATGATTATTTTCATTATTTCTTTAGCATTATTAGTTAGTGTCTAATAGAAATATAAATATGCATGTAGGAGTATAGGGTTATTTTTATTTCATTAACCCAAATGTGATCACCTAAAGATCATTAAATAAATAGTGTGTTGATGTACCAATTGACCACTAACCTCATTGGTCAATGATGGGGTCTAAGATAGGGCAGTCCTACTTAGGGTCACTCCCCATAAAATGGTCTAGAGTTAGCTTACTACCACCCAATTCTGACTACATTCACTTTATCAATTTTAAATTACTGATACAAGATAGGATAAACTTATTGACACAGGAAAAAAACCAATAGTTCACCAATGTGTGTTGAATTGGGTATGGGTTGGTGCACATTGAATTCTCCAGCCTACTCTTTTATACGTGTTCCATGAATCTCTCCATGAATCATTTCATTACCATATTTCCATGATATTTCATGGAAAACACTATCTTTATATCCTTCTTCCTTCCAATAATAGTTATATAATTCCATCAAATTTCTAGTTTAATAATAGGAATGCTCCCCCCTTCGATTCTTTACAAAAATATTATCTTTTTTGGATGTGGTAGTGGTTCTTCTATTTACTAAATTGGTAGAAAAACTCTCCTTCTTTTGGAATTTATATATATTTTCATTTGTTATTATTATCTTCTTATTAAACTACAATAGCAGTTATTACACATTCCCACTCAATTCTATGTTTGAGAATCAATATTGAATATTACACCTTGTTTTTCTATATACTTATGATCATGAAAACTACCCCATTACATATTAATATATCCAAATAAAATTTTTTATTTAAAATAATACTTATAAAAATATAATTGATATTGCTAACTTCAAATTTAAAATAGTTTCATCTATCTTTTTCTTATTTCAGTTCTTCAAGTGTAAGATATTTTACTACTCCATTAATATCAGTAAAATATAGTCCTACAAAATCAATATCCTTATCTAATCTAAAAATACCATGGAATGGAAAATCCACTTTAAAAATCCATATATTATGGGAAGACTATTTTATATATTCTACATGAATTAATAACCCTTCATGAATACTCCTAATCAAACTCATGCATCCCACAGATATGTTTTTACTTGTATATAGATGAATTTTATGAAAATTGAAACTACTCAAATTTTGATCCACAAATGACTCATATGTGATTAATTTTATTCACTTAACTTTGCAACATCAACCTTATAATTTCTATAAATACAAATTCTTCCTTTCGATGTGTTTTGACTGATTCATGCATTGTTGATATTTTTATATGAAGTATATGTTTCTTACAATGTATTCCTTTGATAAAAATTTATTTCCAACTGGACAACCATAAAAAGTCTTGAGTGTTTCATATGAAACTTCCAATATGTATCATATAATAACCCTCCTCCAATCCTCAAACCTCATGTTGGGATTGTTATGTTTCTTGCTAATCAGATGTGTCAACATTTTGGTGTTCATGTATATAGAATGTGATATTAAGGTTTACGATGAAGGAAACGAAACTACTTCAAAAACAACTACATGTGTTTTAATAGATTAATATTGACCACATTTTTATCTACCCCACATCAACATTTATATATATTATTGAGTGTTTTATTAACCTAGATTTTTAATCGATGCTCTAACAAATATCTTAGGGCCTATCCCTACCCAATGAGTGACTATTACACCCCCCCCCCCACACTTTTCTTTACTCGAGCATCACACTTCTTTAATTCATGTCTATCACTACTACAAAAACGGGCAAGGGAAGCACCACCTTAGATCCTCGCTAAGCAAAAACCGCTGATAAAGAAACCCTTTATCAGTGCTTTTCTAGCGTTGATAGAGGGACTCTTTATCAATGCTAGAAAAGCGCTGATAAAGAACCCATGTCTCAGCGCTACAATTTTAGCACTGATACATGGAATCTTTATCAGCACTAAAATTTTAGAGCTGATAAAGGGTAACCTTTATCAGAATTAAAAAATAACTGATAAAAGGACCCTTTATCAGCGCTAAAATTTTAGCATTGATACAGGATGGATTTATCAACGCTTTTTTAGCACTGATAAAGAGGTCTATTATCAGAACTAAAAAAAGCACTGATAAAGGATACCTTTATCAGCTCTAAAAGTTTAGTGCTGATAAAGGTAGTCTTTATCAGGGCTTTTTTAGCGTTGATAAAACCGTAGTCTATTTCTTTATAAAGTCAGTCGCACAGTGCCCTCGTTTCATCGCGACCTAATGATCTCACGGTACTGGAACCCTGCGTCTCCCCTCTGTTACCCTCGAGCTTCTCATTGTCGGACCTCCTCTGCCCACTGAGCTTCGTGTTGCTGAACCTCCACCGCCCTCGAGATTTGTGTTACCTGTCCTCCGCCGCCTGCTGAGCTCCGCATGCCGGACCTTTTCCACCCTTCGAGCTTCGCTTTGCACGGTCTGAAAAATCTATGAACCCCCTTATAGTACCTTATCATAGGATGAATGGTTTATTTGTCCCAATGAAATGATTTTCCCTAACAATGATCCAACCGTGAACACCCCCCAAAACCACCAAAATTTCTCAAAATTCACTCAAAAAATCTTTAGATAATCTTTAAATATAAGGAGACAAGAACAAAATTCTAGATATACCTGAAATAATTTAATGATATGTTTAAGGCATTTTTTCCAAATCATTTTTTGATTTTTGGATTTTACTATTGATTATTGTTATGAATACTTTGCTTTATGTTTGTTAGTTGGTACATGGGATACCTTAGATTTGTGAGTAATCAAATGGGTTCTACTCTAGTTAGACTTGAGATGATCACTAGAGTCTATTTTTGATGTCCCCAAGAGGCCTCGTTTATATTGATTGTTTGGTCACATAACCAGGTGGTGTTCTGTGAGTGATTCAATTTCCATTAGAACCTATAGGTCAGATATCATCCTATATTTCTCCAATTAAAATTATTTTCTCCCATAATTATTTTAATGGATGATTTTGTGATATGAGTTACTCCCATTGATTACCTTTATTATTTAATTTTTCTACATTTTAGTTTTTATCTAACCTTGATTATTTATTTTTTCTTCTATCAATACTCCATTATTCTAGGATTTTCTATTAGTATATTTTTTTAACTATAAATCAAAATGTGGAATCTTTGGGAAATATTTGACATGGGTTGATTTTCTTTAAAAGGGATTTCTTAATATGTGTTTTGTTCTTTTTATAAAAGTATATTAAGTTAGGAAAATAGAATTCCTTGTGAATTTTTTCATTTATAAAAAATGAAATATATATTTTAAAAAATGGTAGACCACAATGTTTTTTTTAATAGATTGAATTCAATTTTTTAATAGATTTAGTGCATTAGTGAGTGAGAGAAAAACTTGTTTTCATTGATGGAAGTGTTGAGGTAGTCCAATGAGTGAGATAATCCAATGATATATAATTTTTCAGTCACTTGATATCCCATGATATTAAATGGGAATCAATCGTTATTTAGTTCTTCAACATGGTGCGGTAAGTGATCGACATCAGAAAGAGTGAGCCCTCTCAGTTAAAGGATAAATTCATTTCAACATTTTATATCATACAATAGGGACATGAACCATGTTTTTTAACTTCATGTAATGAGAACATTGGACACACATTTTAATATCTTGTGATTAGGATTATGATAATGTATTTTAAGGTTGAATATATTTTACCAAAATGTCACATGGTTTCATATCATGTAACTAGAACAAATATTGAGGGTGAGGTGAATTTTCCATCCATAGAGTCCCTACACCATGAGAAATATGGGTAGAGGATGAAAAAGGTTTAAGTTAATGATTCATGGACCAAAGGGGGTGTGTCCCAAAATTTTTGGCGTGTCATGAAAGAATAACAACCTGATGTGAGAAGGGGCTTGTGGCGGCTCAACACCACACGAAACAACATATAACTAGGATGTTGGATTTTTAGTTTAAACCCATATATCTCAGACTAAAGGGATGGTTTATTCAAGTAAAATATCTCTTGAGAAACCTAGTATTGGTGGAAAGATTTATATTCTCATCATCAATGGAGATCAATGAGTTTACACTATCAGAGTGAAGTTTATGAAAAATTTAAGGTCCTTACCACTTGGATTCAAGTTTCACTAGATTCTTCCTAGGTATCATTGATTCCCTTAGATCCAACACCATGTCACTGTAAAGTAATGAATTAAGGATAACCTTTTTATTTAAGGACAACACCACCCGGTTCTGATGCATTTCTAGGTCATCCAATGCTTGAACCCTATTTTCTTCAAGGGGTTCCCCCTTCATTCCTTCATGCTATCTAAGTGACTTTTTCTGGAAGTGCACTTGTATGGAGTGATGCCCAGACCACCAATCGTTCTAGCCTTGCCACCCCTACCTCCATCTCTATCCTTCTCTCTCACTGAGGTTACTGACTGCTTCTCTGTAGTGGCCAGGCCCCTTCCTAGCAGTGTTTGTTCTATCTCCCTTGGCTTTGAGCCTGTCATCCAGCTCCAAATACTTATTGATCTAGAGAGAAATCCCTCACCATCCCCAAAGTTTCATTACCCATCCTTCCCCTACCCCATTAGATCCTCATCTCCCACTCATATGAAGCTTACCAACCATAAGGGATTATGAACATGTTCAAAATCAAAGGACCTCAATGAGAGATCATCCTCCCACTTCAATAAGGCTACTAGCTCTAGATCCAATGACAGAGCCCTATCCTACCCATCAATATTAACTTCATATGTAATTATCATGGTCTTAGTTCCCATGTTAAATCTGACTTCCTCACTATAGAAATCAAAAATCATAATGTCATTGTTGTTGTTGTAAAATAACACAAAAAACCCTATAATAATCATAGAATTCTTATGTAAAATTAAGTTGTATGGATTTATACACTCCAGCACCTCCAACTGACACAAATGGTTATTTTGGAACAATAAATATGTTGTTTAGACTGTTCAATATTGCAATCAATTCATCACTACCAAGGTGTCCAACGGTGACACCTCCTTCCATATGACTTTTTTTTCTGGAAGCAATGACCCTCTTCAAACGGAATCTCTATGGAATGAACAAAATAACTTCGATCCTGGACACCATCCATTGTTTTTGTGGGGTGACTTTAATGTCATTTCCAACCTAAAGGAAAGGAAAGGTAGAAGACCATTCCAGAGGAAGGCCATCACAGAGTTTGTTCAGTTCATGGCTGGGAAGGGCCCCATTGATCTCAGCTTCTCAGGTGACAGTTTCACCAAGTGAAACAACTGTAGGGGCCATCACCGCTTGTGGAGTCTATTGGATAGGTGTCTATAAAACATGAAAGCCACTAACCTATTCTCAAATACCATGTTTTTCCATCTTGCTTGAGGTATTTTGAACCACTCTCCCCTCTTGGTTTCCAATTCTTCTTGGCATGATCATCAGGAACGATTTCACTTCCAGCAGCAGTGGGTTAACATCCTAGGGTACGAGGACATGGTTTTTGAAATATGGAATGAAACCTTGTAGGAGTATCAGGCCACCTTCAACCTCAGTGACTTGACCTCGAACCCCGATAGGTGCGTGTTCACCCCTTCCTCCTCAGGAACCTTCACCACCTAGGACTACTGTCGCATATGGGATACTTCAGATTATTTTGGTAGATGGAATGATACCTTGGGTTTATTGGATTATTAACAACAATTTTATATTTATGTGTGACTATATACTTATTATATTTTCTTATTATTTCTTACACACCACCACTTTAGTTGAGTAACCTGATTGAAATCCATATTGATACTTTGGTTCTGATGTGGATATGGTTTTTTATGTGTTTGTGAAATGTGTATGTGTGTATATATGGGTATTTAGTCATGATGATATTGAATGTAGGGCAGAGACCTAGGAGTGGTAGATGTATCATTCTTGTGTATTCTTGTGTTTGGTCTGGGGTGATTTGAGGAAACTATAATGAATCTAATGTAATTATATTTAATGAAGATTAACAAATACTAATGGTTACGCTATATTAATATCTATTTTTATAAGGAATTGGTTCTATTCTACTATATTTGGAAGTCTTTTTTTGTGTACTTGAACCATAAATACTAATATTTGAGATTCAAATAGGATGAAGATGAATAAAGATTAGATGGATGCTAATCGTTTGAAAATAGAGTATGAGAACAGAGTGAAAGAGTTCATCAAATTTGCAAAGGATCGTGCAAAGGATCCTTCTCAAATCCTTTGTCTATGTTTATGTTGTTGTTATTATAGACTACTTACTCCAGAGGAGTTGGAAGAACATTTGATATGTCACGGAATAGATCAGAGTTATAAATGTTGGAATAAACACGGAGAAAAAGAAAATGTAGCTACTGGCTGGGATAAAACTTTGTTTTATGGATCATCAGATATGAATACAAATATGGATAATGAAGAAGACCTTATGGAGGATGTGATTACATATGTCAATGATGATGAAGATTTTATTGATGAAATGACAAAGATAATTGAAGATGAACTCTGTGATTTCCCAAAATTGTTTGAGAAGTTAAAGAGTTGTGCAAAGACACCATTGTATTCTGGTTGCACCATGTATACAACATTGTCAGTTTTACTGAAGTTATATAAATTGAAAGCAGGAAATATATGGAGTTATGTTATTTTTACGGAACTACTTTCTCTCTTTAATGATATTCTCCCTCGAGATAATGATCTCCCAAGACGAACATATGAAGCTAGAAAAATGCTACGCTCGATGGGTATGATTTCTGAGAGAATACATGCCTTCCCGAAAGACTGTATATTGTTTCGAAAGGAGAACAAATCACTTAAGAAATTCCCAAAGTGTGGTTCTTCTCGATACAAGAAAGATGAATCCAATCCTACGAAAGTTGTATGTACTTTCCAATCATTCCAAGGTTTAGGCGTCTATATGGAAGAGAAGAAACTATGTGGCAATTGTCATGGCATGAAGATAAAAGAAATAAATATGGGAAATTATGTCATCCGACTGACTCTCTTCAATGGAAGAAGATTGATCACGAGTATCCCGAATTTGGAAAAGATCCGAGAAACCTTCGTCTTGTGTTATTTATAGATAGAGTAATTGGTTTTCAAACCAGCACTCATAGTACATGGCATGTTATGTTGGTAAATTATAACTTTCTCCCCTGGTTATACATACAGCGGAAATTCATCATGTTATCTATTCTTATATCAGGATCAAAACAACCAGGTAACGATATTGATATTTATTTGGATCCTTTGATCAAGGATTTGAAGTTATTGTGGGATTCAGGTGTTATGTTTTATTATTAATATAAAAGTGAATACTTCACATTGAGAATGATGTTGTATGGGAAAATAAATTATTTCCCTGCTTATGGAAATTTTTTAGGCTATAGAATTAAAGGAACTCAAGGGTATCCCGTGTGTGAAGAAGATACAGAATCAATTAGGTTGAAACATTCATCGAAAACTGTGTTTCTAGGATATCGTAGATTTCTACCTCATCGACATAAGTACCGATCTTGGATGACATCATTCAATTGAAGTTCAGAACAACGCACAGCACCGTCTCAACATACATGTGATCAACTATTTGAGAAATTAATAGATGTGAACACTATTTTTGGTAAGACTTTTTCAAAAAACCTTACGAAAATCGGTTGGAAAAAGGGATCAGTTTTTTTTTGAATTACCATACTGGAATTGTTTGTACGTCATACATTTTCTTGATGTGATGCATGTGGAAAAACATATATGTGACAGTGTTATCGGAATGTTTCTAAATTCCCCTGAAAAAACAAAGGATGGAATTAAGGAAAGGATGGACATGGTTGACATGAGAATACGAGAAGGTTTGTCTCCTATGAAGGGTGAAAATTGAATGTTTCTTCCTCCAGCTGCTTATACTCTTTCTAGAGAGGAGAGATACCAGTTTTGAAACTTCTTCAATGATGTAAAGGTTCCAAAGGGGCATTCATCAAATATCAAGAACATTGTGTCAATGAATGATTTGAAGTTAAAAGGTTTTAAATCACATGAATTCCATGTTTTGATGAAAGATCTAATTCCTATAGCTTTACGTTGCATTTTTCCCAAGAATGTTTGTCATACATTAACCAAACTTTGTTTCTTTTTCAAATCTATATATAGAAAATTTTTAGACCCGGCAAAATTTCCAGCTATGGAAAAAGAAATTGTCATCATATTATGTGAATTAGAAATGTTCTTCCTACAAACATTCTTTGATATGATGGTTCATTTGATGATTCACTCTGTGAGAGAGATTCGACTTTGTGGTTCTGTGAACTACAGATGGATTTATCCTATTGAACGATATGTGAAGATTTTGAAAGGGTATATCAAAAATCGAAGTCGGCCAGAGGTTTTTATAGTGGAGCGATATATTGTTGAGGAAGACATTTAATTTTGTACCGAATACCTATCTGATGTGGAAATCATTGGTCTCCCGAAATCTCGTCACACTGGACACATTGAGGGTGAGGAAATTTCGTGAAGAGATGTTGTGACAATCAACATTACAGATTGGGAGCAGGCCCACCTTTATGTTTTTCATAACAGTTGGGAGGTTTCTCCATATATTGAAACTCACAAAGAAATTATTAGGCAGTTGAATCCATCAACGGCTGAAAAATGGTTATCAAATACACATAATCACTAGTTTATAGTATGGTTTTAGGACCATATTTTTAAGCAGTTGGATGAAAATATGAATTCAATTTCAGAACGACTTTAATGGCTAGCCGCTGAACCAAGTGTGTATGTATTATCTTACAGTGGTTATGTAATTAATGTTTATACAGTCTATAAAAATGAACATGATGAAGATAGTACCATGAAAAATAGTGTAGTTACACTAGTGGATGAAGCGATGCATGTTTCTGTTAGTAAGGACAGAAATCCAATTTATGAAAATATGTCATACTTTGGAATTATCAAAATAATATGGGAGTTGGATTATACGACATTCCAAATGATGATTTTTCAATAAAAATGGTTTGATAAAAATAGTGGTGTTAAAATAGATGAATGAGGATTTTTGAAAGTTTATTTTAGTAAAGAAGGGTACAAATAAGAACAGTTTATAATGGTATCACATGTGGTACAAGTTTTTTATGTTCCATACCCCGCAAACCGAAAGTGGTCGATTGTTCTGTTAGCGTCCAAAACTACTGAAGGTTCTGATGAAAATTCAGTTGAGGATGATCCTTTCAGTGGTACATCACAATAATTTCGGAGCCGTCCCAATATAGATGATGTTTTGTATGTTAGAGGATACCACAATGAAGGAATTTGGATAATAAATAGTGGTGTAAAATCCCCTCAGCCTTTGAAAAAAAGAAAGAGAGTTAAATAAACAGGTTATATTTTGTTTGTAATATAGATCTTGTTATCTCATGTTATTATCTTATCATTACAAAATTTATGTAATCTAAATTAACTGTTCAACCACTTTTTCAGATAATGACTTCTGCACATTCTGGTTCTCCTAACCTTGAGGCTGAACAAGTCTCTCAAGCTGCTGTTGTGGCTGCTACTGCTCCTGCTGCTGCTCCTGCTGCTCTTGCTGCTGCTCCGGCTGCTCCTGTTGCTGCTCCTGCTGCTCCTACTGCTACGGATCCTGCTTCTCTTAGTGTTGAGGTCCAACAACCATCAACACATTCCATTGCTACCATTTAAGATGAACAAATAGATGATGTTGATATTGATGAAATGGTCGGGAATGAAGGATCGACGTCATAGAAAACACAGGTGCGTCGTAGTATGACAGTGTTATCCAAAGTTCTTAAGCCAAAAAGCAAAGGCATAAAATTTGATGTCGTATGGAATGCACGAGGGAAACATGTGAATACCAACAAGGCTATGTTTAGTAGTTACATTGGAGTTGTCACTCGGCAATGCGTGCCGATTGACATAGATTCATGGCACCATGTTGTGTCTGGGCTGAAGGCTGTGATCTGGGAAGAAATTATGGTAACATTATGAATTTATATCTTTAATTTACTATATAATAAAATAATGAAACAATTAATTACTCTTCTCAATCTCTTTCAGAATAAATTTATAGTAGATGATTCACACAGGGATTATGTACTAAGGCTTGCAGGAAGGATTCATTGAGGTTTTCGCACTATTTTAACAAGATGTCACCTGAAATATTCCAAAGGTAAAATAAACCCACACCCACCCATTGTCTACACTCACCTGATATCCCAAGAAGCATGGGATGCATTTATTGGCTGCTGTGGGGATGAGAAGTTTCATGTACATTGTGGGTGATAATACTTTGTTTGAGGATACCTGTATTCATCACTTTGATTGTCAATATTTCATTTATGAAACAGCAACTCTGTAAAGAAAATAACTAATGTGCATCAAAAATGACATACCCCTATCGTAAATCAAGGATGGGGTACGCTTCACTAGAAAAGAAAATGGTACGTATGTTAAATTTATAGTAATTTTGTTAGGTGTGAAAAAAAAACATCATAATTATCTTTATATGTTTATATGTAGCTTGATGAGTCTAAAAAAATACACTTCCATCCCATGTCATGTGCTTTGGAAGGAGGCACATGTGAATAAAAAAGGGAAGCTAGTAGATGAGAACACACAAAAACTGTGGGAAATTTGTGTAAGTATGACATGAAAATAAAATTATTTGTTTTAAATTGCTATTACATAAAAATAATTAGTTATTTTCCTATATCTGACAGTCACAAGAATCAGTTATTGCTGTAGTGTATGCAGACCTGTTATCAATGGATTTGAAGCAACCAGAAAAATACAGTCGTGTCAAGGGTGAGGGGATTGGGGTGACACCCCGAGTATATTTTGAGAAGAAAAAAACAGATGATAGAGATGAAACATTGAAACAAATGAGCAAAAAACTAGAAACCCTTGTAGAACGTTTGCTATGGTAGGGAGAGTTGATAGCAAATTTTATTGGTGGGAAGCAAGGAGAAGACACAACTCAGGAACAACCAGCGCGTGAAGATCCCGCCCCACCCCCCACCAGCTTTGAGGTGATCCATTCCCCTTAAAGAGATGTCTTAGCCGTGATAATAAATATTCTAATAATTTTTCCCATGAAATATGAATCAGACAAACACTGATACTTTTCTTGTACTGATATTCTACAGGGTGATAATGATTGTGATTTATATCTGTCAACACCCACCTATCACCTTGTAGTGAGAGCTACAGTGTTCAACATCCCAGATGACACGCTGCATAAAATACCACTTCCGAAAGATCATCTAAAAGTGACGATTACTGTAGCTCATGAGTAAAATGCAGAGCTACCTATTCCACTTGATGACGATGATATTCATACGGTCGAAAAGGCTATTGGGACATTCATTGCATGACCATCACAACATGTAAGAGTACATGCGGCCAAAGAGGTATTTATTTCTTTTTTTCAAGATAAAACTTTAACAATTAATGAAAAAAGGGTCTGAACCAATAAATGTTATTATAGACAGAGAAAGGGAAGGGGGTGACAAACGTCAGCTCGAAACCATATAAAGGATCGACCAACCGATCCCAAGGAGCAACTAAAAGCACAATAACACCACCTATTATCTATCCACATTTACTAGAATTGAAGACTCATGTGGATACAAAGCTAAGAGGTGGTAGTAGTCATATAGTGGTTTTAGAAGAGAATATATACAGAGTGGAAAGTAAATATTTATTTGCTACTGAAAATGTAAATGAGATCCTTGAAAATGGTTGGCTAGGCGTCATAGTTGTAAATATATATACGAGGTACGTTTCCATGAATTGATTTTCTAAAAGCTGATCTAATGTGAAAATTATGACTAAATGAATTTTATATTGTTAACAGACGTATATATGAAAAACAGTTGAAGGAATTTTCCCATGAGACAAAATTTGGACTCATTACTCCTCATACCACATCATCACATCTAATGAAAATAGAGCCATAAAAAAAGAATGAAATAGTGAACGGCTTGATGAAAACATTTGAAAGCAAGATTACAGATAATAGACTCTTCTTAATACCAACCATGCAGGGGTAAAAATCTACGATTAAAGAATATAAATTTTATTTTGAATTCTTTTAATACTTATTACTTTTTTTTGTTTTTAGGCAACATTGGATTCTAATTGCGGTGAACTTGGATACTCCAAATATTTATTTTATAGATTCAAAGCAAGGATATCCATCAAACCGACCATACATGATGGATTTTGTGAATCTGTAAGACACTACATCCTATGTTTTAGGTCTAAAAATTAAGTAATATAATTTATATTACCTTTTACTGAGGATTATATAATGATAGGGCGGTGTATCATTATCATCTAAAAAAGGAAAGAGGACAGGGGATAAGCATAAGGAGGCGAGAAAGTACTACGTTTGGACAAATATCAGGGTATATATAATAAAATTTCACTATCCAAACACATCTCAAAACAAGTTACTTATTCTCCTAATGATCATTTTTTTGCAGTTATTATGTTTGTAAATTTATGAAGGAGATCGTTTTTCATCAAGAAACAAGAATCCCTAAAGAGGTATTTTCAAAAACAAATTCTAGTTCGTTTAATCTATTTATTAATTCTCTATTTTTATATTTTGTAGTACTACCCTGACTTCTGAAAAGACTCATACTCACAAGACGATATAGATATGTTAAGAAATAAGTGGGACACATACCTGATGACAGATTGTACACAAATAACATGAAGATATGACTTGGGGATGTGTACAATTGGCGGTCATTTTTGAGAGGGGTTTAAGGGATCAAAAGATGACACATTGTTGTATGTAAATGTTCATAGGAAGATTTTAATTGTTTTTAAATAAAACAACCTTTTTAAAATGAGTCAATTTCCCATTTTAAGATATGATATGCACTAAAAACATGCAATAATGATGAACCACTCAAAGGGTCTCTCTTTTGTTTAAAATGGACCGATTTTTAAGTGAAAACAACAAATGACCTATGAAAATCCAACCAAATGCATTAATATTGTGTTGATATTTTAAGAGAATGATCCACGAGTTCATTGGAGACATGTAATAGTCATCCCCGCCTCAATCAAAGGCATGTTGTGGCCAGTACCACTCAAAGGGTCTCTCTTGTGTTTAAAATGGACACAATTTTAAGTGAAAACAACAACTGACCTACATAAATCCAACCAAACACATTTGGATTGTGTTTATACTTTAAGAGAATGATCCAAAAGTGAATTTCAGATGTGTATGTGTCATCCCCGCCTCAATCCAAGGCACGGTGTGGATAGTACCACTCAAAGAGTCTCTCTTCTGTTTAAAATGGACAGATTTTTAAGTGAAAACAACAACGGACCTATGGGAATCTGACCAAACACATTCGGATTGTCATGATCATTTAATATAACGATCCATGGGTGAATTAGGGATATGTATGAGTAATCCCCACCTTAATCCGAGGCACGGTGTGGCCGGGTACCACTCAAAGGGTTTCTCTTTTCTTTAAAATGGACACAATTTTAAGTGAAAACAACAAATGACCTACGGAAATCCAACCAAATGAATTTGTATTGTCTTGATCCTTTAATAGAATGATCCAAGGGTGCATTGGGGATGTGCACAATTCAACCCCTCCTCAATCTGAGGCACGGTGTGGCCGGTACCACTCAAAGGGTCTCTCTTTTCTTTAAAATGGACACAATTTTAAGTGAAAACAACAACTGACCTGCGGAAATCCAACCAAACGCATTCGGATTGTATTTATCCTTTAAGAGAACGATACAAGGGTGCATTGGAGACATGTAAGAGTAATCCCCCACCTAAATACAAGGCATGGTGTGGCCGGGTACCACTCAAAAGGTCTCTCTTCTGTTTAAAATGGACAAATTTTTAAGTGAAAACAAAAACTGACCTACGGAAATTTGACCAAACGCATTAGGATTATTTATATAATTTTCGAAGAACGATTAAAAGGTACCTTTTGACATGTACGAGTCATCCCCACCTTAATTTGAGTCACGGTCTGGCGCAGTACCACTCAAAGGGTCTCTCTTCAGTTTAAAATGGACATATTTTTAAGTGAAAACAACAACTGACCTACGGAAATTTAACCAAACGCATTAGGATTGTCTTTATCTTTTAATAGAACGACCCAAATGTCCTTTTTGACTTGTAAAAGTCATCCCCCTCCCCCAATCCAAGGCACGGTGTGGCCGGGAGGGTACCACTCAAAGGGTCTCTCTTCTTTTTGAAATGGACATAATTTTAAGTGAAAACAACAACTGACCTACGGAAATCCAAACAAGCGCATTCGGATTGTCTTGATCCTTAAGAAAAACGATTGAAGGGTCATTTGTGATGTGAAAAGTTCATTCCTGCCTCAATACGAGGAACGATGTGGCTGGGTACCACTCAAAGGGTCTCTCTTTTGTTTAAAATGGACACAATTTTAAGTGAAAACAACAACTGACCTACGGAAATCCGACCAAACGAATTCGGATTGTATTAATCCTTTAATAGAACAATACACGGGTACTTTACGACATGAACGAGTCATACTCACCTTAATATGAGGCACAGTGTGACCGGTACCACTCAAGGAGTCTCTCTTTTGTTTAAAATGGACACGATTTTAAGTGAAAACAACAACTGACCTACAAAAATATGACCAAATGCATTAATATTTACTTGATACATTAATATAAAGATCCATATAGGTGTGTTGGGGATGTGTACGAGTAATCCCCACATCAATATTGAGGCACGTTGGGGCCGGGTACCACTCAAAGGGTCTCTCTTTTCTTTAAAATGGACACAATTTTAAGTGAAAACAACAACTGACCCTACGGAAATCCAACCAAACAAATTTTTATTATATTTATCCTTTAAGATAATGATACAAGGGTTCTTGGGGATATGCATGAGTCATCCCCTCCTCAATCCGAGGCACGGTGTGGTTGGTACCACTCAAAGGGTCCATCTTTTCTTTAAAATGGACACAATTTTAAGTGAAAACAACAACTGAACAACTGAACTATG
Source organism: Viscum album (assembly GCA_963277665.1). Taxonomy (NCBI): domain Eukaryota; kingdom Viridiplantae; phylum Streptophyta; class Magnoliopsida; order Santalales; family Viscaceae; genus Viscum; species Viscum album. The sequence goes on along the minus strand of OY728156.1, from coordinate 2,056,522,157 downwards.
GAAATCTAACTAAACACATTCGTATTGTCTTGATCCTTTAATATAACAATCCACAGGTGCGTTGGGGACATGTACGAGTAATCCCCGCCTCAATCCGAGGCACGATGTAGCAGGTACCACTCAAAGGGTCTCTCTTCTGTTTAAAATGGACAAATTTTTAAGTGAAAACAACAACTGACCTATGGAAATTCGATGAAACGCATTCGGATTGTCTTTATCTTTTATTATAATGATCCACAGGTCCTTTGTGACGAGTACAATTCATCCCTGCCTCAATCCGAGGCACTTTGTGGCTGGTACCACTCAAAGGGTCGCTCTTCCGTTTAAAATGGACATATTTTTAAGTGAAAACAACAACTGACCTACAGAAATTCGACCAAACACATTAGGATTGTCTTGATAATTTAGGAGAATGATCCAAGGGTCTTTTTTGACAAGTAAGAGTCATATCTACCTCAATACTAGGTGCAGTGTGGTCGGTGCCACTCAAAGGGTCTCTCTTCTATTTAAAATGGTCATATTTTTAAGTGAAAACAACCACTGACCTATGGAAATCCAAAAAAAACGCATTCAGATTGTCATTATACTTTAGTATAACGAACCAATAGTACTTTTTTATGTGAAAAAGCCATCCTTGCATCAATCTAAGGCACGATGTGGCTGGTACCACTCAAAGGTTCTCTTTTTTGTTAAAAATGGACACAATTTTAAGTGAAAGCAACAACTGACCTAAGGAAATCCAACAAAACACATTAAAATTGTATTGATCCTTTAAGAGAATGGTCCAAATGTCCTTTTTGATGTGTACTAGTCACCCCACCTCAATACGAGGCACGGTGTGTTCGGTACCACTCAAAGGGTCTCTCTTCTGTTTAAAATGGACAAATTTTTAAGTGAAAACAACAACTGACCTACATAAATCTGACCAAATGCATTATTATTTTATTGATCCTTTAGGAGAACAATAAAAAGGTCCTTTTTATGTGAAAGAGTCATCTCCAACTCAATCCAAGGCACGGTGTGGCCGGTACCACTCAAAGGGTCTCTCTTTTCTTTAAAATGGATATAATTTTAACTGAAAACAACAACTAACCTACGAAAATCTGAACAAAGGAATTCAGATTGTCATTATACTTTAATATAACGATCCATGGGTGTGTTGGGGATGTGTATGAGTAATCTTCTCTTTAATACGAGGCACGATGTGGCCGGTACCACTCAAAGAGTCTTTCTTTTGTTTAAAATGGATACAATTTTAAGTAAAAACAACAACTGACCTATAGAAATCTGACCAAATGCATTTGGATTGTATTTATTCTTTAAAATAATGATCCAGGGGTCCTTTGTGACATGAAAGAGTCATACCCACCTCAATCCGAGGCATGGTGTGGCCATTACCACTCAAAGGGTCTCTTTTTTCTTTAAAATGGGCACAATTTTAAGTGAAAACAACAGCAGGCCTAAGGAAATCCAACCAAACGCATTAGTATTGTCTTTATACTTTAAGTTAAAGATACAAGGGTGTGTTGGGGATGTGTACGAGTATTCTTCACCTAAATTCAAGGCACAGTGTGGCTGGTACCACACAAAGGGTCTCTCTTCTGTTTAAAATGGACAAAATTTTAAGTGAAAACAACAACTGACCTATGAAAATTTGACCAAACACATTCGTATTGTCTTAATATCTTAGTAGAATGATCCAAGGGTCATTGTTGATGTGTAAGAGTCATCCCTTATTCAATCCGAGGCATGGTGTGGCTGGTACCAATCAAAGGGTCTCTCTTCTATTTAAAATGGACATATTTTTAAGTGAAAACAACAACTGACCTACGGAAATGTGACCAAACACATTCAGATTGTCTTGATATTTTAGGAGAATGATTCAAGGGTCCTTTTTGACGTGTACGACTAATCACCACCTCAATCTGAGGCATGGTGTGGCTGGTACCACTCAAAGGGTCTCTCTTCTGTTTAAAATGGACATATTTTTAAGTGAAAACAACAACAGACATACAGAAATCCAAAAAAATGGATTTAGATTGTCTTGATCCTTTCCAATAATGATCCAAAAGTCCTTTTTGACATGCATGAGTCATCCCCGCCTCAATACGAGGCACGGTGTGGCCGATACCACTCAAAGTGTCTCTCTTTTGTTTAAAATGGACATAATTTTAAGTGAAAACAACAACTGACCTAAGAAAATATGACCAAACACCTTCATATTTTATTGATTCTATAGGATAATGTTACATGGGTCCTTTTTGGCATGTACGAGTCATCCTTGCCTCAATCCGAGGTACGGTGTGGTTGGTACCACTCAAAGGGTATCTCTTCTGTTTAAAATGGACAAATTTTAAGTGAAAACAACAACTGACCTACAGAAATCCAACCAAGCACATTTAGATTGTATTTATCCTTTAGGATAATGATCCAAAGGTCTTTTTTGACGTGCACGAGTCATCACCACCTCAATATGAGGCACGGTGTGGCCGGTACCACTCAAAGGGTCTCTCTTTTCTTTAAAATGGACACATTTTTAAGTAAAAACAAATACTGACCTAAGGAAATCCGACCAAAGGCCTTTGGATTGTCTTAAAATTTTTATACAATGATCCACGGGTGTGTTGGGGATGTGTACGAGTAATATATGCCTCAATCCAAGGCACGGTGTGGCCGGTACCACTCAAAGGGTCTCTCTTCTGTTTAAAATGGAAAAAAATTTAAGTGAAAACAACAACTGACCAACAGAAATGAGACCAAACGCATTTAGATTGTCTTGATCTTTTAGGAGAACGATCCACAAGTCCTTTTTGATGTTTATGATTCACCCTTGCCTCAATCCGAGGCATGGTGTGGCCAGTACCACTCAAAGGGTCTCTCTTATGTTAAAAATGGACAAATTTTTAAGTGAAAATAACAACTGACCAACGAAAATCCAACCAAATGCATTCATATTGTCTTGATACTATAGAAGAATGATCCAAGGGTAATTTTTGATGTTAAAGAGTCTTCCCCTCCTCAATATGAGGCACGGTGTGGCTGGTACCACTCAAAGGGTCTCACTTTTGTTTAAAATGGACAAATTTTTAAGTGAAAACAACAACTGACCTACGTAAATCTGACCAAATGCATTCGGATTGTGTTGATACTTTATGAGAACTATAAAAAGGTCCTTTTTGATGTGAATGAGTCATCCCCTACTCAATCTGAGGCACGGTGTGGCCGGTACCACTCAAAGGGTCTCTCTTTTGTTTAAAAGGGACACAATTTTAAGTGAAAACAACAACTGGCCTAAGGAAATCCGACCTAATGCATTTGGATTGTATTGATCATTTATGAGAACAATCCACGTGTCATTTGTGACATGTATGAGTCATCCCTGCCTCAGTCCGAGGCATGGTGTGGCCGGTACAACTAAAAGGGTCTCTCTTCTGTTTAAAATGGACAAATTTTTAAGTGAAAACAACAATTGACCTATGGAAATTCGACCAAACGCATGCGAATTATCTTGATATTTTAGGATAACGATCCACATGTACTTTTGGATGTGAAAGAGTCATCCCTTCCTCAAATCGAGGCATGGTGTGGTCGGTACCACTCAAAGGGTCTCTCTTTTCTTTAAAATGGACACAATTTTAAGTGAAAACAAAAACTGACCTACGGAAATCCAACCAAACACATTATTATTGTCTTTATTATTTAATATAATGATCCAAGGGTGAATTGGGGATGTGTAAGAGTAATCCCCACATCAATATGAGGCACGGTGTGGCTGGTCCCACTCAAAGGGTCTCTCTTCTATTTAAAATGGACAAATATTTATGTGAAAACAACAACTGACCTACGAAAATTTGACCAAACACATTTGGATTGTCTTGATATTTTAGGAGAACGATACACAGGACTTTTGTGACATGTAATATTCATCGCTTCCTTAATCCGAGGCATGGTGTGGCCAGTACCACTCAAATGGTCTCTCTTTTGTTTAAAATGGACAAATTTTTAAGTGAAAATAACAACAGACCTACGGAAATCCATCCAAACGCATTTGGATTGTCTTGATCATTTAGTAGAATGATCCATGAGTCCTTTGTGACGTGAAAGATTCATCATCGCCTCAATCCGGGGCACATTGTGGCCAGTACCACTGAAAGGGTCTCACTTTTGTTTAAAATGGACAATTTTTTAAGTGAAAACAACAACTGACCTACAGAAATTCGACCAACTTCATTCATATTGTCTTTATCTTTTAGGAGAATGATCCATGGGTTTTTTTTGACATGGATGAGTCATCCCCGCCTCAATATGAGGCATGGTGTGGCTGGTACCACTAAAAGGGTCTCTCTTTTGTTTAAATTGGACACAATTTTAAGTGAAAACAACAACTGACCTACAGAAATCTGACCAAACGCATTTGGATTGTCTTGATCCTTTATAATAATGATCCATGGGTCCTTTGTGATGTGTACGAGTCAACCCTACCAACCCCCTAGACCGCCCCCACCCCCTGGACACCAACCCACCCCATGGACACCCCCACCCCTCTGGACACCCCCACCCCCTAGAAAGCCCGCTCAACCCCCTGGACACCCCCACCCCCTGGACACGCCCATGGAATGCCCCCCCACCCCGAATAGCCCCCCCGGACACCCCCACCCCCCTGGAAAACCACCACCCCCTGGACGACACCCCCACCCCTCCTTCACACCACCCCACCACCTACATACCCCCAACCCCCTGGACACCCCCACCCATGGACGTCCACCCCCACCCTCCCAGACACCATCCAACCCCCACCAACCCCCTGAAAACCCCCCAAACATCCCCCCACCCCTATAAATACCACCCGACACCCTGGAAACCATCCCACCCCCATGGACATCCCATAGACAACCCCCCCTCCTTGGACACCACCCCACCCCCTTGGATATCCCTACCAACACCCTGGACTGTCCCCACCCCCCTGGACACCCCCACCCCCTGGACACCCCGATCCCACCAGACTCCCCAATCCCACCCTCCTAGACACCACCCCCCCTTGGACAGCCCCCACCAGACCCCCCCCCCCCCGGACACCCCACCACCCCTGGAAAGCCCCCCCCCCCCCCCCCCCCGACACCTTGGACACCACCCCCCCCATGGACAGCCCCCCCATCACCTGGACACCCCCTCATAGACACCACCCCACCACTTAGACACACCCCCACCCCCTGGACACCACCACCCTCCTTGGACATCCCCCCAAACTCTTGGATCGCCCCCACCCCACCTTGACACCCCCATCCCCCCAGACACCCCTACCCCCCCCCCCCTGGACAGCCACCGAAACCCCTGAACAACCTCCCCAACACCTTGATTTCTGAATAGAATTCTATATGTATTTAATTAACTTATTAATTATGTGTTAATGGTGTATTGGAATACTTGGTGTAATTAGCATATGATTTATGTATTAATTTTGTATGGGTATACTTATTGAGACACTGAATTATTTGCAGGTGTTGTTTGGGTGTGCTGCTGCAGAATTTTTTTTTGCAGAAGACAGGGCATTTATCAGCACTTTTTTAGCACTGATAAAAGAAGCCTTTATCAGTGCTAAAAAAGCGCTCATAAAATACACATTTATCAGTGCTAAAAGTGTGCTGATAGAATGTACATTTATCAGCACTCTTTTAGCACTGATAAATTTGGATTGTATCAGTGATTTTTTAGCGCTGATAAAGGATTCCTTTATCAGTGCTAAAAAATCCTTGATAAAGGGGACCCCCTTTTATCAGCACTGAGCTATACAGTGATTTTTTAGCGCTGATAATGCCCATTTTGAGTGTGGATAAAGCCCCGTTTTTCTAGTAGTGTATGCTTACTCATACTAATACACTACCACCCTATCAAAATTTCTATTTATCTTGGACTCTACCCTTTGAGTAACTAGATTATTTAGTGTTCTAGCCTGTGTTGGAAGCCATTTTTATTCTCCATATATTCGAATACTTTTATAAAATTAGAGCTTATCAATATGTTCAAGTAATCATACACAAGTAAGGAGTGATAAATACACATATGATAATTTGTTTTGAATAAATCAAACATAAATAAAGTGTTATTTTCCAAAAAATATTTTATTCCATAATATAAAATTCACACATTGCTTCTTTTTCCATAACCAGTTTCAAAATAATATCCTTTGCATGAATTCATATAAATCCATATCTTCAAAAAATTCTTTGTCAGGAATGAAATATATTACAATCCTTACAACATTCCATATAAAATCAATAAATCCATCATCCCTTTGTATATATTTTCAGGGAACCCAACATAACCCCTTAAGGTTCTATCAATCTCCCCCATTATATTTTGTTGACATTATGACCTTAAGTCCAACTTCCACAAATTTAATGATCTATTAATTCCAAAATAAACTATAGATTTTGGGTGACTTATTTCCCCCCCATATTTTCAATAAAATATAAAAGGAACTCAATCCATATGCAACTAAAAATTCCCCCCTTTACTTTTTAATTTCATGGGGATAAACCTCCATATTATTTACTACCCCTTTTCCATAAAAATGTAAGAGGGTTTCCACATTATTTTGATATCCCCCCTTCATAATAATTCCATTTAAAAATAGATTCAAGTATATTTCAGGGAAAACTATTTTTCCTCTAACTTTAGATAAAGAGGGTCTACTCTTCCCATTTTTCATGAAAATATTTTTTTATCCCATCTACATGATGATACCAATAATTTAATAAAAGGAAATATATATTTTTAATTTCTATAGATTTGACTAAATCATTGCACTATCACCATAGTTATTCAAGAATTCAATTGAGTAAGCTTTTTTTTAGCATTTGGGCTATTAAAAAAATAATATAATCCAATAAATTTGAGGCCTGGGGTATTAAATAAGAGTTTAAGTAAACATCCTTAATGATTCATATATCTCCCACTTATACTAATAAACCTATGTTGCTTGTACTTATTCTATTTCTATAAATACTGATGATCTCAACTTCTCTCACACCAAATAATAATCATATAAACAATAAATCATTGAGTGTGGAAATCATATATATAGTTGAATCAAATTATACCACTTATTAATAATTAACTAGTGGTACCACTTGAACTCTATATAATTTATTTCCTTATATGGTTTCTTCATTAATGTATTAGGATAATCCACCCTTGATAATTGATCTATAAATCCCCCTTAGTTACAACATCATATAACAAAAAAAATAAATTTTTGGGATACCTAGTTTTGAGAATCAATCATAAAATTCAAATTTATAATCATATTTTAAATTTTTAACTACCATAAATTTTTAGAATATAGAAACAAAAATCATTAATGCTATGACATCAATATATTTTCCTTTTTTAGTGGACAGATTCTACTAAATAGTGGCCTTAAATAACCTTTAACATAAATTATCATATACACTTTTCTCACATTTCATATTTCATTAATATTAGTCATTATATTCCATAGTTTTAGTAGTAAATATTTATTCAAGAATGTATAAATAGATTTCAGTATTATTTTATTAAGGATGAATATTCATCAAAACTATTGAACATTCTTTTCATTAATATAAGTTTCATATCCTATTTTAAACATGCCATTTCAGATTCATTTATATTATCTTTTAATGAAAATTGAAATTCATTATTTATATAAACATGGATATATTCCAACTTGAATTTCATTTTCATTAATTCTTTTATAGATTATTCAAATTTGTTTTTAGATCAATCATATGTTCTTTTTAATTGCATCCACCCCATGGATTTTATCTCCCCCAAAAAAATTTACCGCATAAAAAATAGTTAGATGTATTTATGTATATGGGGATAGGTTTACCTTAAATTATACTCAAGTTGAGGAAGATGGTGATTCACTATGGACCACCATTTTCCTTTGTCCTTTAACTTTGAGTCCATTTTATAACCTAGATCATATTTAATAGAATCTAATACCTTTTCTACTTAATTATTATTGTTCATTTCTTCACAACCCAAATCAAAACTTTTTTTCATTAGAAACCATTACCCTCAAGGATTTTCATTCTCATGGTTATTAAGAAATTATTTATCTAAATTATCTTGATATATTGACTATCCTTGAAAAGATTATTAGGATTTTCAATAGATAACTTTTCTTGGGATATCCCTTTCACATGTGTATTCTTAGTTTTAGGAACATGTGAATTTTTTTCCACAGGGAGTCCTTACCACTTTGATAATCCCCCATAAACCTTCAAGCCATAGGTCCTCTGATCCATTAATGGCGGAATAAATGGATTCATTATGAAATAATATATAATTAGTGGAGAGAATAATATACAAATTTTGGACCATATGACCAGTTATATGTGGATGTTTATTCATTGAGTGGAAAGCACACACCTGTTTAAGAAGCTATGAAGGGGAGGATGTGATGGATAAAAAAATGTAAATTCATGAATACAAGATAGATTAATGGATATAGAAGACAAGGAAATGGTTCTTTTAGTGTGGATACTTTGGATTTAGGAATACAAGTAATGTATTACTTTTTTGTGTTACTGAACCTATGAGATATACAATAGCCTTGTGACACTACGATTTTGATCCACGTAAGAGTTCACTCTCAACCCAATTAAAAAGTGTATTACATTGAAATAAAAAAATATAAGGCTTTATAGCCATTTCATTCATGTAACATGTGAATTTTTATATTTCCCATAAATATTATATTTATCATTCTAATACATTTTTGGCTCACCGAAATATTTGGAATACCTCTTCATACTTCTTTCATCATTAAATCCTTCTATATTTACCTTTTGATTTTTTTCTCAAATGTTAAACTTTTTCATTTTATGTAATCTTATTCCCTCACTTATTTCAAGCTAACACTCTATTGAAATCCCTAGTAAAGACATGATTTTTATGGTAAACATTTTTAGAATTAGAACCATACATTATTGTTTTATTCCCGGTAACTTACCCTTTCAAACTTCCCACCATCTTTATAAAAACTATTGTGTTATAATTCATTAAAACAAAACCTGAATCTTGTCCATGCATCCCAAAAAAGTAACAGATGTCTCAATATATTTTTGTGGGCCTTATATATAATTTTTATTTCCTTTTTTAGGAATATTTTATAATGTATTTATACTATCATAACAATTTTCCCTTTTATTGGGAATTTCTAAGGTTCTTCTATTCTCATTAATTGGATATGTTTCACCATATCCAATGATAGATTTTCCCATGTAATGTGGTATTTGTGACATAAAAATCCTTTCATTATTGTAGAATTTATTTCTCACTAGTTTCTTTTCATATATGTGCAATAATTTAATCCTTCTAATACTTCATATTCTGAACTTATTTTTAACTCACACCATTTACCATTGAATTAGTTTTTAGTTCTTTCACTTTAGAGGAAAAACTTCCAATTCCCCAGCATGAGAATCATTATTTTCCCTCAAATATTTATCCACTTAAAGAAGTATCTTATTTATGAGTTTAATTTTTCAAACTTAAGTTTCAAAAAATTGGTATGAATATCTTTATACTTTTTCTATTCTTTAAAATTCTATTTTTCCTCTTTTTGATTATTATAGGTATTTTTATATAAATAAAGAATTTCAATTTTTTCCTTCCTTGGGATCTATTCATAATTAGTTGATTTACCATTTCATTCTAGGATAGTTTCCTTATCCATTATTATAGTATCATTGAATTAATAAATATATTTACAATCTAAATTTTCCATACCATTATTCACAAGGAAACTATACTCCTTTATCTAGATCTCAACTTTTCAATAAAAATTTCCACAATATAGAATTCCTTTAAAATTATTCTTCTTCTTCTAAGTCTTGATCTGTTATATAACATATAATTTTATGATAGAACTCTAAATATTTAACTACAAAAAACCAACTAAATAAATTTATAGAAAAAATCCAATAAAAAGAAACCTATGTTCTGATATCACTTGTTATGCCAACAAGGGACTTAAGTGCGAGATAACCTGAGGAGGGTGGGGTAGAATCATGTTATAGAATCTTTATAAATTTATAACTTCTCATTATACTCAAACATTTCTATTGGATATTGACATCATAATTATTTGGGTCATTCTATTTTTTATATCTTGTCAACATTGATCCTATTATGCCCCTCTTATCATTGTCTCTTAAATGATTTATCTTATGATTACTCTATCCTACCTTTATCATATGGTGTATAATAGAAATATAAACATGAATTCAGTTGGGTATGAGGTTTTTTATTGGTTCACCCAAATAGGATACCCCAAGTATCATGTAATCAGTAGTGTGTTGATGCACTAATTAACCACTAACCTCACTAATCAATGGCAGTGTTTAGGCTAGTTCACTCTTTCTTGGGGTCACTCCACTTACAATGATTTTGTTTTGGATCACTAACACCTAAGGATTACTACCTCCAATTTATATCTTTTAGTTATTTTTATATGATTGGATAACCTAATTGGATTGTCGACCAAAAAATAGATAGTTTAATAAAGTGTGTTGAACCGGGTGTGGGTTGGTTGGACTTGAATACTCTAGGATGATACTTTATAGGTGATCTATGAATCTCTATAGGATCAAAATAATTACAATATTTCTATTATATTTCATGGAAAACAAAATATTTAACTTCTTATTCTTTCCATAAATAGTTATGCAATCCATACAACATCCTAGTTTAGAAATTGGAATGATCCTCCATTTACTAATTTGTAGAAATCTCCTTCTTATTTACCCTATGTAGAATTGAATATCCTTTTAATAAACTTGGTAGTAAAAATATCCTTATTATAGAACTAATATATCCATTATTTGTTTCTTATTATCCCTTTCTTGAAATACAATAATAGTTTTTACACATTCTCGCTTGATTGTATTCATGGGAACCAAAGGTGTAAATTATACCTTATTTTTTCATGCACTTTTTATCATTCTAATTGTCCCATGACATATTATTTGTGTCAAATGAAATTTTTTATTTTTAATAGCAATTCCAAAACTATCACTGAGATATTTGACTTCGAATTTTAAATAGATATATTCTTTTCATTCCTATTCTAAAGGCACCCAATATTTTACTAGTACATGAATATCAGTCAAATATAGTCCCAAAAAATCTTAATTTTCATTTAATCTCCAAATATCATAGAATATAAACTCCACTTTAAAAACATTGAATCCTATAGAAATAATATCTGATATATTCCTTGTGACATAGTAATCTTTCACGCATGCAGAAAATAAAACTCATGCACCATACACATACATTATAACTCATAAGAAGATGAATCATACAAAAATAATGTTATTAATACATTGGTCCATAATTTAATCACACATGATGACACTTATAAACATACCTTTACTGTATTATCCTTATAATGAATTTTATGAATCTTACTTAATCATTATAAAGTTCAATGATTTACTTATGCATTATTGATACATTCATATGAATTATCCCGTTTACATAAGGTCTTACTTTCTTATAAATATATTTCAAAACATTTGACTTTATGTATTCTGGATTTTTTCATAACAATCTAAAAATTTGTATCATACATGACTCCTCTAATGATCCTCAAAATTTATATCATGATCATGATGTTTACATTAAATAAGAGGAGTCAATGTTTCGATCTTCATGTATAAAGAATACGAGATGGGAATATTAAGTGAAGGAAATGACATCTTTTCAACAATACTATGTGTTTTTTAATATTTATTTAGTTCCCATAATTTTATCTATCATATATCAAACATTCATCTATACAGCTGAGTGATTTATTAACTTGACCATGGTACTAATTCACCCAAAAATATCTTTGCGCCACTCTCTACTTGGTGGGTCCCCAAATATCCTCACATGATGCTTCACTTGAGAACCATGGTAAAAGAATTCATCAAATATAGAAAAAATTTTCTTGAAGATGGAAATGTTTTCCTTTTTATATATTTTTTTGAGGAGTTGATTATTGTTTCACCCTACCAAAATTTATGTTTTTATGGTTATTAACTTTTTGATGAACATGTTCTATATCACTCTATGTTATTCTTTAGACATTATCATTCTCAACCATTTATATATTTTCAGTTTCCACTAATGTTCTACATATATTGGAACCTAATTATGTGTTATTTCAGGTAACCTTTATGTTTCTCAGTTCCTACTTTCAAAGGATATTTTATTATCCATTTAAAAAATGTGGGTTTTCAAAAAAAGTATTTTCAAATATTATGGTTTTGATTACCGAGATAAAAATTTAAAGGGATTAATTTATTTAAGGGAGGAGAATGTGACACACTATTATTTTAGAATATTTTTTCTTTTGAATAAAATTTAAGTGTTCGATAGCTTACCATACACACAACCTCGAGTTTATATGAATTGTGATTCAATAAAAAGTTATAACCTAGCCATTAAATTGTTAAGTATTAATAGTAATAATAAAATTATGAATAAAATTTTTAATGGTTTTAAATAGTTCAAATTTATCAATTAATTCATAATAAATAATTACTCAATATTCAGTAAAATCAATTTATGCTAAAATAATGTGTTTTCTTCAAAAATATTTTTATTGTATTTTACACACACAAAAATTATAATTAATTGATAATTTTTTTAAAATTTTTTGAGTAAATTAATATAATTTTTTAAAAATTCATTTCAACATTATCTTAGTTTATATTTATAGTATTTTTCTAAAAAAGATTTTTTTTTTAGTGAATAGTAAAAAACAATTTTTTTTATAAAATATATCATTTATTTTCAAGTAAAAGTGACATTATATTATTAATGTGATATTAAAGTAACATAATAATCCTTTAATTATAAATAGTGAAATTTATTACATAGAAATAATCATTATACTTGATCTCATTATAAGTTCATTTTTTAAGCTTAATTTTTTTCTTCTAAAAACTATTTTTATGTGTATAATGTGTTTTGATATTAATAAATTGAATTAAACTCCAGTAATTAATGGTTTTAATTAAATTTATGGATTTAATATTCAATAATATGGTTTTACATTAATTTTATAGTTTTTACAAGGAATGGAATATAATTAAATTGTGTTTTATGCAAAAAGATTCATTCTTTTAAAATAGGTTTTTGTTGTGGGTTGCCAACTTATTTATAATTAAGATTTATCACTTATAAAAAATGAATCTAGTAAAATGGAATCCATATTCATAATAATAATAATTAACATAATATAATAGGTTTTACTTAATTTTTTTCATAGTGAATAGTAAAAACCATAAAATTTTGTTAACACGATTAAGGTTAAAACAGGTTTACCGGGGGTGAACCAATAAATAAGGGAATGATTGCCAAAAAAACCAATATAATTACTATTTTTTGAATATATTTAAATTTAATATTATCATACACAAAAATAAATATCCATTTGGATCCACTTTCCCACAAAATAGACCTTATATAGTTGAAATCTTTTAAGGAATTCCATGTGCCTCCATCCCCTCACATATAAAAGTAAACCTCTACTCCTCCATTATTCACACCATTTGAGCCTTATATATTAACCAATAACTTCTTAAAATACTTATTATAATCCTTATATACATTATAACTTTTTTTTCTTCTCTTAATACCAATCCTTCATGCCGTAAAAGGTGTAAGCTAAAGGGGGTATCTCAAAGAAGAGGTATAAATCTTAACCAAGATATTGAAATTTTATTTATTATTATACCCTATATAAACATGTTGTATCCATAATTTTTTTAATAAATTATAATTAATATAATGATATGTTATTATGATCAGGTAACTTCCATTTTCTACCCCATCTCCATCAAATAGGAAATAAAAGTATTACTCATGCATACGTGCAAATTAACGCCTCTACAAAGTGATATGATTAATTTTCCATCACCATATTTAATGGGTGGTTATAATGATGTATATATTGTTTATATATAATATTTATAAAATAATTATTATTTTTTAATTATAATATCTTATGTGCCTTATTATATTTCGATTCATTGGTAAACAATAACATCGCTCATGCGTACGTGCAGACTACCACCTTCATGAAACAATGTGATTTTCTTATCATTTACCATTTACTTGGAAGGTAAAAAAATATATTCAATGAACATATATAATTTTTATGATATAATAGTTATTCTATAATTGTTAAATATCATTTAACTTTCTTTCGTTCCATCCAATGAAAAGTGGAAACATCACTAATGTGTTCGTACAGATTACCATCTCTACAAAGTGATTTAATTCATCCCACATTAATTTGAATGTTTATAAATATTTATATAATTAATAAATATTAAATTTATGACATAATTTAAGTCCTAGATATTGAGTAACCATGATAAAAGTGCAAGGACCATAATTTCCAAACTAAAACATACATGAAACAGAAGTATTTAACACTCGAAATGAGGACTTTAATAAAAAATTGTCAATAAAAGGGTGTTAAAATGTTATAAATATAAAGTATACGATATTATAAGAATTAATATGGGTCTTTTAGAATTATAATGAATCTAAATTTTTTATATATGATGTTATCATTCTTGTGAATTAATTTAGACATATGGTAAGAGTTTCGTCTCAATTTCTATTTATTGAGACAAGTTTTAAATATTATGCCTCATTTCTTATTTATATGGTTCATATAATTAAAAATAATGTATTTATTAATACTTAATTATTTTATTTAATGTATTAATACAACCAGAAAATATTCATGTTTCAAATGACTTTCATTTCAAAAATTACTAAAGTCATAAGGATTCATCGTCTCAAATTTTTTTCATTGAGACATGTGTATCGATATATAGAAGTATCTATATACCCATTGGTATTTTGTATCATTAATACCATTATTTTAATGGTATTTAAATTTTTATTTGAATGTATTTATTTTACTAGTGTTATGACTTAGAAGTTACCACAACAGTAAGGGTTTTATGTTACAATCCCATTTTTACTGGGATTGTTTATGCCTAAATTTTTTATAATGAAATTATATTATATATATCTCCAAAATATTATTTATTTAATTCTTATTTTTTTATTTATTAAGATTTTATTTCTCATATTTCATCTTACGCTCTTTAAGAACCCAATATTCTGAAAGAGTTTTTTATTGAAAACTGACCACGTTTTTCTTTTCAATTAGGAATATTTTCATCAATGTCCAAATTTTCTTCAAAATGTTTTCTATAATGTTTTTAATATTATTAAAAAATTTATTAGATTAATTTGTATCCATGTTTTATTTTATATAAAAAAATTTAAAGGAAAATTATTTTCGTTTTCTAAACAAGGTACTTGTGTATTTTTACTAAGAATGTGAAAGGAATTTTTGTTTTAATGTAAACCACATGAATTACTTTCTATAACATCATGAATAATATTTTTTTGAAGCTTTATTTTTAAGTTTCCTTATTTATTTTAAAATAATTTTTTCCCTTAATATTTTATAAATTTTTGGTTTTTAAATAAAAATATTCAAAATGAAAGGGTTTTTTTCTTCAATAAATATTCTAGTAATATTTTAAAGGTATTTTTATCTATAAAAATTTCATTTGGAATTTATAATGATTTAATGAGGATATGATCCAATGTTTCCATATTTATTCTTTCAATTAATGGATTATGATTATAAGGATGAAATGTTTATTAAAACCATATCCTTTTTGTGCAATATTATTTGATGATATGATGAATTTTTTATGATCTTATGGCACACATATGTATGGTTTTCATTTTGTAATGGGTGGGACCAAAATTATATAGCACTCAATTTCATTGGTTAAAGAAGGCTATATCATAAAATAATAAATATTGGATTGTGGAGTGAACCCAATTCAATAGGGTACTTTTTCTAATAATTAGTCTTGGGAGTGAACCTAAACTATAGAAATGATGGAATTTTGACTAAGCCCAATCCACTAAGATAGTTTTGGCAGTGATCTTTGACTAAGAAAACGATTTTATTTACTTATGTGTATTCAAAAGTCTTAATTATTATTCTTATGATATGTTTTCATGGATCGTGATTTATTATTGAAGATTCTATACTCTTGTGTCTTATGATTTTGATCGATAAAACTTTAAACCATGTTTCATGATTTTGATATATGAATTGATGAGTGTGATTTTATAATGTTAAGATCAAGTCTCATACCCTTATATGTATATTATACTTACTTATTATCATTGTTTAATATCTATTATTTTTACCCTTATTTCTCATATGATATCACCCTTTCTTACATTTCCCTTCACAAGGTGATGGATAATGGTTCTAAGTGTGTTATGTTTGTGAAGGGTGATAGTTGTGAAGAAATTAATGGGAAATAATGTTGATCATTCATATACCAGTTTTTGATGAATTCACATTTCCAATTTCAATAATCATTTTCAATTATGGAATGGATTATAATAATATGAAATGAATATTAAGCTAATAAGATGTATCCCTTATGTATGAATGGTTTGAGGTCTCGATAGTTGGTATCTAAGTAAGGTTTATTAAATTCTGAAAACAAGGGTGATAAAATATTTATTGAAAAAAATTTGGAAAATCCTATGTATAGGAGAACATACTATTATATAGTAAAAGGAGTGTGGTTTTAATATGAAAAAAATCCTTATATGGATATTAAAAGTGGATGTGGTTTTAGAATAGATCCATATAGATTTAATATCCCTGAAAAGAGTAGGTTGATTATATCTAAACCATCATTATAGAGCATAGTGAATGAGACCTTATTATTCACCTATTTTAAAACTCTAAAGGAATATTATTTAGTTAACTCACACTTTTTATGATCCAGTACGAAGTATTTGAATAGATGATAACCATTGATGACCAAGGTTAAGCCTATGGTGTTAGAGATTAAAAATAATGTGTCCTGATTTTGACATACTATAAATGGTTTTCATGATTATATAATTTCAAAAAATGATTAATGTTTCTCATATTATGATTTTTGGTTTAATTAAATGGATTGAACTTGAAATAATCATGTTAATACTGAATGTGAAGTAGAATGGAATTATTTTACTTGTGAGAAACCAAATAAAATGGGAGTCGGAATGCGAAACCTTCCAATTAATCATAATCAACTATATCATTATAGGATAAACAACATAAACATATGTGAGTTTCAAAATGAACCAAATATGAGAAAAATATAGTTTAATTAAGATCATAAATGATAGAATATTGAGATTCCTAAATGTCAAGAATGTGGGAAGAAACATTCTATAAAATTTATGAAAGAAATAAGAAGATGTTTTGTGTGTAGAAAATAAGTATATATAGCTAGTAATTCTAGAGGAAAAATGAATATTTTTATTGAGAAAAATAAAGTACATTCCAAGGTACAATTTATATTTTAAAGTCTTATATGTGGGGAACTAGGGCATTATCCGAGTGAGTACCCAAATCTAAGGGATAACTCCTAGGCCAAGGAAGGGAATACACTATGCCAATCATTGAAGTGGATTAATTGAAGTGTTTATGTATTGGGATTTGAGAATTATATTTTATAAGTTTTTTTATTAACAATAATATGGTTATAAGAATCATAAAAACATCTAAGTATTGTTTCACAACAGTTTTCCATCAAGGGTTTGCAAGCATACATTGAATGGTATCGATAACCTTGAAAATTGTTGTACTAGTAAGGTGATATTTTTGGAAAACCCGTGACTGAGGAATGGATAATCCTTAATTTGTGTGTGAGGTTGAGATAATAATTTTTAGTTCGGATAAAGTGATGATTGATATTGGTAAATTAAATTGGATAAAATCTTTGACCTTAAAATTAATTATTGATTTGAGGAAAATCTTATTTTATTTTTCCTTTATAAAGTTTATATAATTTTTTGATTTATGAAATAGATTAAACACTCTTTAATTTTATTTGAGCAATAAAAATAGAGTTAATTTTTTGGAATTATATGTGTTTTCAATTATTTTTATGGTGATTTAGGTTATTTTGGGAAAAATTATCATTTTTTAAAAGAATATATCTTCATGGTATTAACATGTTTAGTACCTGACATTAAGAAATACATTATGTTATTTAGAAAGTAAAGTTATGTTAATTTTGAAAATTTAGTGACCTTTTCCTGAATTCACATGTTTTGAATTTGGTTGTATATATTTTCGAGGAGTGTTAAGGTTGACTATTTGTGGAATGGTTTAAGTTTAACTTTGGGTGTTATTGTTCAAGTTTTTGAGATTAATGTATTATATCATCATAAGAAGATTTATCAATATTAGATAACTTATGATAACCATTTTTGTTTTGGTAAATATATTGAGATAGGTAAAATGAATTTTCATGCTTTTATGGATCTTATGATATGTTTAAAGTTGATTTTAGTGATTTTGGAATGAAAAAAAATCCATTTGAATATTTATTTCTTGGAATATGATATAAGATTGAAGTGGAAATTTACCAAAGCATAACAAAAGGATTAAATTATGATTATGAAATGGAAATGAAAGATATATGTATATTTTATAACAATATATGGTAAAATAATTCCTAAAATATAGGGAAAATGACCTTAAAGGTGATTTTTTCTAATTTACATCTATTTCAGAGGAGTTGAAGATTGTTTCCACCAATCAATAATTTATGGTTTTCTGGTAATTGACATTATCATTAATATGTTATATATCATTCTCTATTATTTTTTGAAAATTATCTTTCTCTACCATATTCATTTTATCACTTTCCACTAATTTTATTCTTATCTAGGAACCCAATTGTGTGATATTTTAGGTAAACTTTAATGTTTTCCACTTCCTATTTTCAAAGGAAGTTTTATCGTCCCAATATACAATATGGGTTTTCAAAAAATATATATCAAAATATTGAACTATTGATTAACAAGATTTTTAGGTGGGAATTTATTTAAGGGTGGATAATGTAACACCCTATGATTTTAGAATATTTTTTTCTTGAAATAAAATTTAAGTGTCTGATAGCTTACCTTACACGCAACTCAAAGTCTATATGAACCACGATATGGTAAACCATTATAACCTAACTGTTAAAATTATATCTTTGAAAATTAATAAAAAATCATGGAAAATAGTTATAAATGTTTTAAATAGTTAAAATTTGTTAATTAATTCATAATAAATAAGTACAAAATTTTAATAAAATCATTTTGTTCTTAAAATGTGATTTCTTCAAAAAAAAATTTCATTTTACACATGCATAAATAATACATAATTCTAAAATTATTATAATTTTCTTATTAAATTAATATAATTTTTTATATAAGAATGTTAATATTATGTTAGGGTAAATTTTTAGGATATTTTTAAAAAATATTTATTTTTCAGAGAGTAGTGAAAAATATTAACTTTTTAAAAACTATAATTTGTTTTAAATTAAAAGTCACATTATGTTATGAAGTTGATATTAAATTAATAAAAATACTATTTATTTATAAAAATATAATTATTTAATTTGGAATCATAATTACAATTAACTTCGATATAAGTTCATTTTGGGGTTAAAAACATTTTTCTAAAAATTGTTTTTATGTGCCCAATGAATTTTTATTATGATAAATCAAATTAATATCCATTTATTGACGGTTTTAATGAAATATAATGAGTATATATTCAATCATATTTTTTAACATTAATTTTATGTTTTTTAAAAGTAATGCAATGTAAGTAAATTATGTTTTATGCTAAAAGTTTCATTCTTATTAAATGAATTTTCATTACAAGATGTGTGCTTATTTAAAATCAGATTCTTACACTTATAAAAAATAAATTTAGTAAAATTGATTAAATAATTTTAATTATAAAAATTAATATAATCTAATATGGTCAACATTATTTTTTGTCCTAGTGAATAGTAAAAACACCAAAATTTTGTTACGATAGTTAAAGTTAAAATGGGTTTATCGGGGGTGGGGGTGAACCAAGAGACAAGGTTATGATTTCCACCCACACATACCTAATTATTATTGGTTAAAGAGATTTAAAAATTATAATACAATAACTTCAAATCTATGTCCATTTGGAGACAATTTCCCATGAATTTTACCTAATATAATGTAATATCTTGATATTTTAAAAGAAGACGGTTTGATAGCATACAAGATACACAACATTGAGCTTAAAAAACATGAAATATTATTATTTAAATATAACTGTTAAAACATAGTCATTAAATTTGTAGATATGAATAGAATTAAATACATTATGAATATATATAAAGGTCCTACTCAATATAAATTCATTGATTAGTGATTAAGAAATACACACTAAATTTTTATTAAACCCATTTCATTCTTTGAAAATGCATTTTCTTTAAAAATGGTTTTTATTTTTTTGTGAGAAAATAATTATAAAAAATTTATTGAAATTTTATAAAAAATTTTCTAAAGTGGATATCATTTTTTAAATCATCATATCAAAATTTGATTATGATGAAAATTTTAGATTTTTTTGAAAAAGTTTTATTTTTCAGTGAATAATGAAAATTACAAATTTTTGTCTTAAAATGTCATTATATTTTCATTAAAAAAGTATAATTTTTATTTGAATTTTATATAAAAAGAACTTAATTATTAATTAATTGTATATATTATAATTAACTTCATTTTAATCATCATTATACCTGATTTTGGAATAATTACAATTTTTTGGCTTAAAACGTATTTTTCTAAAAACTATTTTTCATTGTATTTTAGGCATTTATATAAATATTAATTTCTTCTAATTATAGAAAATTAATCATGAAAATTGATTCTATTTTTGGAATTAGTGAGTCTAAATTTGAAAAAATACGCCCCTTTTTATTTTTGGACATCATGAATAGAAATCTTAGCCATTTTGTTACCACTGTAAATGGTAAATTGGGTAATTAAGGTTAAGATATAAAATGATACGGAACATATAATGACTTTAACACTTGAATTGATTTTATTGGATGATTATATATCATCCATAATTGTACAAAATGAAAATATATGGATTTTTTCCCATTTGGCCATGATTTTGAACCTTTATATTATTTTATCTAACAAAAAAGAAAAAATGAAATTGTCTTTTTGATCTTTTATTTTTTTTACATTTATATGAATAGAGGATATAATCAGTTATAAATATTAATTTTAAATATATTTTTTTCATCTTAGTAATTTATTTTTAACATTTAGTGAATAAATAAATTTATTTAATGTTTATGCAGCACTAACACAGTGTTTGTGCAAGTAGTAAAAAATAAATAAAATGATTTTAAAAAATCTAAAAATAATTTTATTTAAGTGATTTTTTGTTTTCAATGATTTATTAAGTGGAAAATGAAAAATTAGATAATTTTTTATACATATTATTTTATTTCAATTATTTTATTATAGATGTAAAATTCAAATTTAATGAATAGTTCCAAAATCGACATTAATGTTATTTTGTAACAAATAATATTTTATTAAATAATTTAAATTTTCTAAAAATACTATATTCAATAAATTTAATGGGATATGATTTATGGGATAAAAATTTTTCCATTTATGGGTAGTTTTTTATTTTATATCAACTATATTGACCCCTAAAAAGTAATATACATTGTTTCGTGGTAAATGTAAAAAAGGGTTAAAGTGGGTTAAAACAAAAAGATAAGGGTAACAATTTGATATAAACTTATCCAATTTTATTGGAATATAGGATTGAGAAAAATTTAAATATTATCGTATAATATTATCAAATTTATCCTTTTTACATCAAAATTAATTTATAATAATTTTATATTTCTTGTAATTCTGATAGTGCCCCTCCCCTCTCTTAGAAAAGGGACCCTCTTCTTATCATTTATAAAAAATGGAAGAACCATTTGGTTACACTAATAAATGACCAAATAAATTAATTACATCCTTAAACACATTACAAAGGTCTTATTTTGTGCACAATACTATCCTTAGAGTGATTAAGTTGTGGAGCAAAGGAGGTTGTCCGTAAAAGAGGTATAGTTC
The DNA here is from genome assembly GCA_963277665.1 of Viscum album. Classification (NCBI taxonomy): domain Eukaryota; kingdom Viridiplantae; phylum Streptophyta; class Magnoliopsida; order Santalales; family Viscaceae; genus Viscum; species Viscum album. The sequence continues at coordinate 2,056,500,077 of OY728156.1, read as the reverse complement.
TTAACTGAACAATTTTGTTTTATTTTTCTTTAAATTTCTTAAAATATTATTCAACAACGATGAAATAAAAAATATATTCTCTTACATATAATTAAATTTTTTAATGGTAATTACACAACCTATATTTGTCTCCTCTTCCTTCAAATGGGAAATGAGACAATCGTTTGTGTGTACGGAAGACTACCTCCTCACAAACCGATATAATTCATTTTCCATCACCAACTCTCACTGATGGATATAATTAATGAAGTAATATTTATAAATAAAATTCATGAAATATTTATCATTCTGAAAATCTAATATATCATACATTTTTTTAACATTACATGGATTGAAAAATGATAACATTGTTCATGTGTACGTATAGATTACCACCTCCACGAAGAAATGTGATTCCATTTTAATCACCAAATAAAATAAATTAATTATATAAGTATATTTACAGAAATAATATATAATTTGTGATATAATTATAATTCTTGATAGATAAAATAATATTTACATTCTTTCCATAGTGATCATTGAAAATGGGAAATGGTAATCATGTGAACACATGATCTATCATCTCGATGATTATAACATAGTTCATTTTTCATAACCATATTTCATGGAGTATAATTGACATGTAAAAATTATAATTAAGTAATTATTATTATTCTATAGATTATGTAATAATTAATCCTTTGACCATAGTCAACACATCTAAGTCATTTTAAAATTATAAACCAAACATCCTTAAAACATCTAATGTGGTCTTAACTGACATTTTAATTAAATATGTCATTAAAATAAATTAAATAAATTATTAAATGATAAGGGTTTAAACCTATAAAATGTTCCCAATATATAATAAAATTTATATGAGTTTATTATATATGATTTAAAAGACATACAAGGAAATTATGTACTCAAGGTAAGAGATTTCGTCTCAAATTCATTTCATTAAGGCTTATATTGTAATTATGAAACTAATTTCTATTATATGGTATATATAATACATATTTTACATATTATATCATGAATCTATCATAATTCATGATATTTTACATTGAAATTTTAATTATATTATCCAAATGGATTGAACTTGAAAGTTAGCAAGTGTCCAAGGTTTTCTTAACTCAATTTCCTTTCATTAGGTTATAACTCTTCTTCATTTACATTATTATGACATAATTATTTTTGAATTTATCTATAATTTTTTTTGCAATATATTTCCACTTTTTTTTATTTATATTTTTAACACATAATCTATCAATTGATTAATTCTAAATTCAATGATATGATCTTTGTAAGGGTTATTTGTCTCAGAATGTCTTTATTATGGACATACATTTATGAAATACACCTATATTCTTTTATAAGGTGTATATAATACCCATTTTACATGTTATATCATGAATATAATTATTTTAATTAAATTTAATGTTTAATTTGGAGTCGTTATTTCATTGGGATTATGATTGAAAGTTTACAGAAGTGGAAAAGGCTTTATGTTTATTTTCTTTGCCGGATTCTTTATGTTCAAAGTTATTTTTGAGGAAATCATATTATATTATTTTCTTGAACTATATATAATTGATTTTACTCTGGTTATTAATGTGATTTACATGTTAAATTTCCATTTCTTTTCTTATTTATTAAATAAATATCAAGAAAGTTGTTTGTAAGTGATACCAATCTTGTATGTTCTTTTAGACTAAGAATCTTTCTCTTCCAAATTCATGTTTTCTAAAATATCTTAAAAAAATTATTTTATAAAATGAAATTATTTCTTAAATCTATTTCTCATGGTCTTTTACCATCTTTCAAATGGTTTTAAAAAGAAAATTTCATAATGTTTTTGAATTGGGTAACATTAGACTCCAATTACAAAATGTTTGAAAAAAATGTTTATTTTTTATGCTTACAACATGAACGAATTTTTCTTCCATCATGAACATTATTTATCTTGAATATTACTTTATAATTATCTATGATTATTTTCAATGAAAATTATCTTCAAAATATTTTATTAATTTTTAGTTTTTAAAATTGATTTTCAAAGTGAAAAAGGTATTTTACTCAAAAATTCTTTTCATGATTATTTAATGGTATTTCCATTCATCAATGAAAACAACCCTTTATGTTATTGATAATCCAATATGGATATATTGTAATTATAAAATCCTCATTATTTATCTGTATATATTATGATTATTTCAAATATGTTTCCCTGGAACCTACTTCTTTTTTGTGGGTTAATCATGTTATGAAATTAATAATGGCTATTCCTATGAGTTTTATGATGAAATTAAAACTCTATGTACTTTATTCATGTTATAGTTATTGTATATTGTTTATTATTATGGATGGTTCCATTATAAAACAAGGAAGGGTGGTTAAATTATTGACCAATAATGGGTGGATTTGTGAAATCCCCTAAATGCATTGGGTATGGAAGTCGATTGTATAGTTATTCCATGTGTAAGAGTGATAGGAAAAATGATGTACCAAGTTACATACATGATTTATCTATGGTTTTTATGGATACTTTTGTTTTCTCAAGGTAATATAATATGTTTAAAGAAAAACATTTTCAACTTCTTATGGATAAAAAGCTATAGGTTTTTAATGATTCCTTTGATTAATATTTTCAACACATGGCTCTTGATTATTTATTACAATGACTCCTACCTTTATTAATTATTTAATCCATGTTTCACGATTTATGATATAGGTATTTATGGGTATGGTTTCAATTATTCTATGATCATGCACTATGATTATGTCATTATACCATTATGCTCATCTTACTCTCACATATGACATTCAATTATTAATCCTTATATTTACACTTACTGGGTAATTGAACTCACCATTCTTATTTTTACTTTCCCAAAAGTTATAAAGAATGATGAAAAATGATATTAGTCTAGAAAGGTTTCATATTTGTATAATTTTTTTGGAGGTTTTTTAAACATAACAATGAATATAAAATGCTAGGTATAGTAAAAAAAATACTCTCTTGAAGTTACAAGTTTTTTTATTTAAGACTATGTCCAAATTATCTAAAACTATAAAAAAAGGTCATTGGTAATGTAAATACTAAAATATTTAATTTTAAGTTTATAAGTTTTGGATGAAAAAAATTGGGCCACATTTATTGGTATCAAATCAAGAAATGTAAATTTTATGTTTTTAGCACTATATCTAGGAGTGAGGGCTGAGGGCCTTTCTATTGGTAACAAATAATGGTTTAGAAAACATTAGAGATTATGATGTTATCATGATAGTTTTTTATAATAGTTATTGATACCATCATGGGTTTTTGTTTTTAAGGTTGATCATAATTTCAATGCCTTAAACACCCCTTTTGATGTTTTAATGGATGGAATTTTAATACGACTAATGATATTTTGGGTTCTGTTTTATTTGGTTGAGGTATATGTAACCCTTATGCTTGGTCTGAAATATTATTTTAGGAGTTAAGGTTGAATTATACTTCAGAAGTATATATGATCTTAATATTTATTTTTGGTGATTCATGTTATTTATGGAAATGATTAGCATATTTTGAAGATTATAGGATTAGGAAAGTCCTTTTGGGTATAATAATTTACGAGTGACTAATGTTATTTTGAGATGAATATTAAATTTATCTTACAAGAATATGTGATCAAATACTTCTGATTTTAGGGTTTCTATATTAGTATATAATATTTTTAATAACATTAAGTCTAGTTATTTATTGAATAATCTAAGATTTACTATGGGTGTTAATATTGATTATTTGGATGTTAATATTGAATTTCTTTGTATTAAAGTTTATTCATCTTGGGAATTATCTTACCTTGTTCTAAAAATTTAGGTTTTAGTTAATTTTTAAATATAGGATAAATATATTTTTATCATTTTTTGAAAGTGTACGATCGGAAGGAATTTTATTTTAGTGCTTTAGTCATAATAAATTCATCTTGAATACTCATTGTTTGGAGAAAAATATGATATTGTAGGGGAAATTGATTAAAGGAGGAAAATACCCTTGGAATGTATATATTTTTCCTTATGATTTTAGTCTATAAAGTAAATGAATTACTAAGCTATATGGACAATTATCTTTAATTTTTTAATCTTATTACCTTTATTTCTTATGAATTTATGTTCTTTTTACACCTTATTGGATTATGGTTTTTTGGTAATTAAATTGGTTGGGATCATTAACTTTCCTATGACCAATGTTCTCTATAACTCCCCATAATTATTTGAACATTATGATTTCTTACTAGTCTATATTTTCACTTCCCACTAATGTTTTCCTATTTGGAAAAGTAGTTATGTGTTATTGTTGATGACCTTCATACCCCCCTTTCAATCTTTTTGAGTGGACGTTTTATTAACCATTTCTATGGTGTGGGATTTTAAAAAAGATATTTTAAAATTTTAAACCATTGGTTAACAACCCAAAGTTAAAGTTGTGATGATTAAATTCAATAAATTTTGGGGGTATAATGTAATATCCAAATATTTTAAATGAATACAATGTTCGATTACATACAAAATGTGCAACACCGAGGCTAAACAAACGTTGAAATATTATTATTTAAATATGATCATTATAACCTAACCATTAAATTGGAAGGTTTTAATATGATTAAATAATTTATTAAATACATATAAAGTCCCTAATCAATACAAATTTATGTATTAGTTATTAGAAAATAAACACTCAATTTTTAATTGCACCATTTTATTCTTTAAAAAAACATTTTCTTTAAAAATGGTTTTTATTACATTTTGTGAGAAAATAATTATAATAAATTTCATGAAATTCAAGAAATTTTATCTGATAAAAATTATATAATTAATTAAATAATAATATCAAATTTATCTTATGGTGAAATTTAAATTTTTTTAGAAACGTTTGATTTTTCAGGGAATAGTGAAAAATATCATATTTTATAAAACATTAATTTTCTTTCCAATAAAAAGTCTATTTATTATTTTAATTTTATATAAAAGTAACATAAGTATTATTTAATTATCTATAACATAATTAAATTAATTTGAATCATCATTATACCTTATTTTGGTATAAGTACATTTTTAGGCTTAAAAACACATTTTTCTAAAAAATGTTTATCGTTTTATTTTTCCCATTTACATTACATGTAATTTTTTCCACATCTAGAAATTAAATATTGAAAAATTAATTAAATATTTGGAATCATTGAGTCTAAATTTGTAAATTTTTCCATTTTTTTGGATATTATAAATAGTAACTTTAGTAAATTTGTTACCACATCAAAGGGTAAATCAGGTAATTGAAGTTAAAAAATAAAATGATAAGGACTATATAATGACCTAAAAACAAGAATTAATTATATTATATGATTATATATCATACATAATAGTTAAAAATTATAATATATTTCCTTTTCTATTTGGATAATATCTTGACCCTTTATATTATTTTATATAAATAAAATTTAAAAATGTAATTCTCTTTGTTTTTTATCATTAAATTGTTGAAATAGGGATAAACCAATGATATGTTCAGTTATAAATATTAATTTTAAATATTGATAATTTGTTTTCATCATGGTATTTTTTTAATTTTTAGGGAAGAAATAATTACCTTTAATTATTATGTGACACTAACATTGTGCTTGTGCAAACAGAAAAACATATCAATAAAATTATTTTAAAAACTCTAAAAATAATACCATTTAAGTATTTTTTTAATTTAAATTATTTATTAGATAGAAAATAAATATTATAGTTTTTGGTGTATTTTATTCTAGTTACATTTTTGTACTTTTAAAACTCAAATTAAATTAATCGTTCAAAAATTGACATTGATTTTATTTTAAAATAAATATTTTTTTTGAGAAAAACGATCTTGTAGGGTATTTTTTTTGTCTCAATTAAGGGTTACATTTGTCTAAAGAAAGGTCATTTACATTTTTCATTAAGAAAAATTGGGGACATATCTAAGGGAGATTTCTAGTACATATGTATCCCTCTTCAAAGAATCCATTATTTTCCAGGACGTTCGCTATATAATTGGCTTCTTGATATATATGTGTGATAATTTAGCTTAGGTTAGAAATCTTTTCTAGACAGTTCAACCATTTTTTCATTTGCATCCCTGAAAGATTAATTATTGTAATGAGCCAAACTTTTACTAATGAAAATTCCTCTAGATCTCATTAAATGTATTATTATGTAAAATGGTTATATAAAACATATTCACTTCTTTGGTTTTATGTTTTTGGATTTTAAAATACCATTATGAATTGTTACCATTGCTAATATAGATGTTGAATAATGATCACATGAATAATATAAATATAGGGCTTTAACCAATCCAATTTACTCAGAAAAAGGAAGCGATGAACTCATCTAGTAGAATTTCTCTATACAAAACCCATTTTTCAGAGCTTGGAAAGGAGGTGGAATCATTGAGATTTTCTCTTTACAAATCCTAAGTCGAGCTTCAATACGTTAAGCTTGAACGAAACCGCCTATGGGAGAAGTGGAAGTTGATAGAGATTACCACCCGAGCGATGTTATCTGAGCCACCCCAAGAGTCTCTAACGAGCGTACACCTTACTCTTAGGTCATATAAAGGTGTTATAAGGGGTTATGTAACAAGACCCTAGAACTATGATTATGTGTATTTTTTATAGAATAAAGAATATGCATTCATTTTATTATTGTTACTCTGTAAATAGTTTTTAAAACACAAATAGTATTTTTAGTTAATATTCAATTAAAAAATATATTTTGAAGAATTAATTTATTTTTAAATTAAATAATATTTTTATAAAATACTATTACTAAATTAATTTTTATTAAATATAAATAATCATATATTTTTTATGAATACAATTTTAATTTTTATTAAGGTTTGAAAGCTGTTTTTATTAAAACCCATGAATTTTTTATAAATATAAGTTTTTATTTTTAAACTAAAAATTCAAATATTTTGAAAATTATTTAGATAAAATGAATATTATTTTTAGAACCAAGACATCAAAATTATCCAACAATTATTTTTTTCGTAATATTATGTGAAAACCGATTTTTTAGGTAATAATTAAATATCGTTTAAATATATAATGTGTTTTATGACATCATAATGACTCAATAGTGATACTATAAATGGATTGTTCGAAAAATATATGTTTTAACTTTAAATTAATGTGATTTTAGGTTTGTTTGATTTATTTTACAAAGCCTTAATGGACCCTCCAAGACTTACAAAACATTTTAATATTTTAAAATAATTTCTTTGAGAGTATGACTCTCCTCCACATAAGCAAGAATAATATTTTAATAATTTATGCCATTAGAATTATAAAATAATTTTTTCCACTCCACTTTGGACAAAACCATGGGAAAAAACCATGTGATTATTTATGGTTTTGATTAGTTTAATGTATGGTGTCCAAAACCTAAATAATAAAGAATTCTTTCTCCTTTCCTATATAAACCCACTTAATCTCCCATTCCTATTCACTCAAAACATTTATATCTTGACCAAAAACTAGACTCCTCTCTCTATAATCCTCCCAATTCTCTCTAATCTCCCGATAATCCCCTCTCAAGCCTCTCCCCAGCCTTTGGGATCACAATTTCCAGTAAGGGATTTCATCCTTTCTCATTTTTGTGAAAATTTCTTTATATTATTATACCCATTTATTTTCTATTAAAAATGTTGGGGTATGATTTTTCACCTCCCCCATACTTCCATCCTTATGTTTTAATAATTATAGACCTCTTTATCTCTCATTAATGCCTCCCATGTATACCCGTTACCATGCCAAAATTCCGTAAGGAATTTCTCTTTTCTCATTTATATTCAAGCAATTATTTTATATTATGCATCTAAATTCCATTACATAATTTGAAATATTATATTACATAAAACCATTACTATAAATTTAATGTATAAATTATGGGATACCCCTTTACCTCTCATCAACTAATTTTACAATTTATATTTGACGTCATTATGCTGCCGAAGTTATACCAAAATTTCCAATGCCAAAATCCTAGTATAAGTGAATATCATACCCATTTCTCTATCAAGGGTATTAAACTTTATTAACATATAATTTTTTATTAAGGAGTTAAATTTATATATTCCACACCTCTTATTTGTGGAATAAATTATGATGTTAAATGAATCCATTTTCTATGATCTATGTGGCACACGTATGCATGAAATGAAATCTTTATAAAGGGTGTGCCCTGATAGCGCTCCAATGCATTGGGTAAAGATTAGTATCATGATACATCAAGTGAAATTAGGATACACTCATGACAATTCAAGTTCAATGAGGTTTTACTCATTCTCCATGTCCAATGATCCTTGGATCATGATAATATCATGTTAAATTTTGTTGCCACATTTCCATGTTATAATAATCATGCTTTATCATGACTTTATGATCATGTTTCTCTTGTGATCCATTGATATATCTATTGCCTAACATGTACTATATTATTTATGTTATTACTTTTTTACTCCATTAATAGGATTTATATTTCACCCTTTTCTTATGCATGTCCTCAGGTTATCCCATGTAATGCTAAGTACGAAGGAATGTTGTGGTCATGTGAAAGAAGTTTTCAATTAACATGTTGGGTTTTGTGTTCAAAGTTGTTGTGTAATATTCCTAATTTACTAATACACTAGACCTCTCAATCCTCAAATTTTTCTTAAGAGAAATTTTATTTAATAAATCATGCTTAAGTGTGTAATAAAGAAAAGGGTTGTTATAGTTGGTATCAAAGGATATGTTTAGTTATTTTTGGGATTAGTATTAGAAAACCCTAGTGAAAGCCTTAGGGATAAGACTAAGAATAATAACAACATCCCTAAATTTTTGTGAGTATTAATTAAGTGGTTTATCAAGAAAAAAAATCCCTATCTAGATATAGGTAGGTATAGGCAGCTTTGGCACAAATGTATCTGGGGGTAAAACTCGAAAACACCACTTTGAGCTTGATTGAATGGGAACTAGTGCACAAAAACTGGCCTTGCTGCACTCTTGGTTATGAAACTCCCATGGGATATTCTTTTGTAAATTCATAATCATAGTATGAAACATTATTAAGGTAATTAAAAAATTTCCCTAAGAATATATTTTGGGAAATAGATCGTGGATAACATAGATAAGTTAAGGAAACAAATGTAATTTATAAGTTATCCATTTTTTCATTGAATTATCCATTATGTGTTTCCCCTAACATTCATTTTATTCTAACCAATGGCCAATAATAAGGGTACTCGGGCTAATAACTGATGTGAAGATCAGTGTGATGACTATTCTAATGAGATTCCCAATATAATGGGATCAGGAATCACAAACTTCATCATGATACTCTCATAGTTATCTCAAGTATTGAATAGAAAAATGGGTCAAGGGGAACATTCACCCTCCCCCCCCCCCTAGAAAGAAAAATCCACAATTGAGAGATTCATGAGACAACGGCCTACTACTTTTAATGGATCATCTAATCCCTCAATCTTCGAACAATGGATAAACTCCATTGAGAAGATATTCTCCATCCTTCAATGTTCTGAACAAGAGAATGTATTACTAGATGCTTATCATATAGAGGGTGAAACTAATCAATGGTGGACATTGATAAAAAATATGAACCATGAGGAAGATATCTAGGCATTGGAATTGAAGGATTTCTGGAAAATGTTTTTCAATAAATATTTTCCTCACACCCTCTGACTTAAGATGGAGAGGAATTTTCTTCTCCCTCAAGAAAAAAGATGACAAATACATCAGAGTGTATAAGGAAAACTTCACAAATATTGCACGATATGCCTTTGGCTTTGTCGTTACCCTCGAATTTAAGTTTTACCGATTCTTTGGTGGGATAAAACCTATCCTACAGAAATCCTTAGCGATCTGTGACTTTGAGATCTATGAGGAAATTGTCCGATGTTCCCTAAAAGTAAAAATAGAGACCAACAAATCTCAGGGGTATCATGGGGATAAGAAATGTAAGGTGTAATTTAATTCTAGTGGTTCGATGGATAAATCCAATGGTGATAAGAAATTCCAACACCCCACTTGACAAAGGTGCGGAATGAAGAACCCTAGAAATTTCTTAAAGGGGACTAGGAAATGCTTTTGGTGTGGAAGAGAAGGGAACCTGTCTATTAACTACCAACAAGAAAAACTTGCTACTATGATAGAAGAGAGGAATACTCTATTTGACCCTCAACGTATTGTTCATTACATTAACTATAAAAAACCAGGGTACTTTTCAAACCAGTGCCCAAAGCCAAGGGTTTTTTGAGGCAACCACCAGCTTCCAAGGAAGCAAGGGTGATTTTTGACACCACTACCGCCAAAGCGATCCCCAAAAACAAAGTAGTGATAGGTACTCTAGTTATTCATTCAATAATAGAGAATGTACATTTTGATTCTAGTTCTACGCATTCTTTTATATCTCAAAATTTAAGTATAACTATCCCAACACCACCAAAAATCATGGAAGTAAAGATTTCGGTGAGAATGGAAAATGGGGAAATCATTTCATCCCATGAATATAAATCCTCCCCTATCACAATTTGTGGTTTGGACTTCCCATAAAACCTTGTCATACTCCCTATGATATAATTTGATGCAATTTTTGTCATGGATTTTATTTCCGTATATAGAGCCAACATAAATTGTCGTATGAGTTAAATCACTCTCCATATGGTGAATCGACCCTTGATTCTGTACAAGTGCAAGGAGGAGGATGAATCTTCCTTGGCACCATCATTTCAAGCATGGATATTACTACCCTATGAGAACACGTATCATGATCAGATGATTGAGTCTAAGGAAGCAACAATCATTGAAGACATGACTATTGTGAGGGAATTTTATGAAGAGTTTCCTGAGGAATTTCATGGTCTTCCTACTATAGGAGATGTTTAATTCTCAATTGATCTTATACATGGGGTGTTTCTAATATCCAAGACTTTGTATAGAATGGATTTTTTGGATCTTGAAGTGCTAAATAAATTACTACAAGAGAATCTGGATAATGGGTCTATACGCCAAAGTGCTTCACCATGGGGTGCACGAGTCTTCTTTGTCAAGAAGAAGGACGGGTCAACGCACCATTGCATTGATTATCATGACCTCAACAAAACCACAATAAAGAACAAGTATCCTCTACACCGAATTGATGACTTGTTCAATCATCTATGTGGAGCACAATACTTCTCCAAGGTGTATTTGTGTTTGGGATATTACGAAGTAAGGGTAAAGAAGGAGGATATCCCAAAGACAACTTTTCATATAAGGTAAGGGTACTATGAATTCATAGTAATGCCATTCAGACTCACTAATGCTCTATCAATACTCATGGACTTGATGAATAGAGTCTTTATAGATTACCTCGACAAATTTTTGGTAGTCTTTATAGATGGTAATCTAATATACTCTAAAACCAAGGAAGAGAATAAGGAGTATCTAAGAACTATACTATAGACCTTGTGAAAGGAGAAGCTATATGAAATTTATAGCAAGTGTGAGTTCTGGTTGAAGGAAGTCTCATTCTTGGTTCATATCATCACAAGCAATGGGATATCTATGGATCCCTCCAAGACAATTGCAATAGAGGGATGGTCAAGACCAACATCAATGATAGATATTCATAGATTCTTGGGGTTAGTTGTATATTATCATCGATTTGTGATAAATTTCGAACGATAGTCAAACCATTTTACCAAGCTAACTCGGAAGGGAGTCATGTTTTCTTGGAGTGATGAATGCAATGAGAGCTTCAAGGAGTTGAAAATGGGGCTTATCACTGCACTTGTGCTCACATTACCCATAAGTGGAGAACATTTTGTGGTATTCAGTGATGTTTCAAAGAATGGAATGGGTTGTGTGTTGATTCAAAATGACAAAGTCATTTCCTATTATTCAAGGTAATTGAATGTTCATGAGAAAAACTATCCAATATATGATTTGTAGTTGGTTGTAGTGATATTTTCTTAAAAAATTTGGAGACATTAACTCTTGGGGAGAAGTGTGAAATATATATGGACCACAAAAGCCTCAAGTATATATTCACATAGAAAGAGTTGAATATACGCTAATGAAGATTGTTAGAGTTGGTCAAAGACTATGACTACTCAATATATTTCCAACCCGGGAAAGAAAACATGGTGGAAGATTCTCTAAGTAGAAAGGACCCATCAATTCTATCATTGATGAAAATTGAAAAGGATCTAATATTCTTAGATTTTTTGAAGATGGAAATGGGAATTATAAAGAATTAAACATCATCAATCCTTTCTTAAATGATTTCTCAACCATATATTTTGGAAAGGTTAAAGGATGCTGAAAAGGATGATGTGGGGATTTAAAAGAAATTTGAAATTATCAGAAAAAGGAAATACTTGAAGATCACTGTTAATGAAGATGGAATTGTGATATTTGGGTCAAGACTATTTGTTTAATCAAATATGGAGTTAAAGAATGAACTTTTGGATGATGCACATAGTTCAAATTTCTCAATTCACCCAGGAAACACAAAGATGTATTGAGATATATGAGAGCATTATTGGTGGGATAACATGAAGAAGGAGATCGCTGAGCATACATCAAAGTGCCTGGTATGTCAGTAAGTGAAGGATGAGAGGCGGAAGTCTAATGGAATTATGAAACCATTACCTATACCATCATGGAAATGGGAGAACATAACCATGGACTTTATCACCAGACTTCCGAAGACATCCAAAGGAAACAATGCTATCTGGGTTGTTGTGGATCATCTGATAAAGACTACACACTTCATTGCAATTCGAGAGTATTTCACATTTGATCAACTAGCATGAATATACATCATAGAAGTGGTAAGGATACATGGAGTACCACTGTCTATTTTATCCGATCGAGATCAAAGATTCACCTCTTTGTTCTGGAAGAGTCTCCAACATGCTATGAATACTGAGATGAACTTCAGTATGGTTTATCATACTCAAACTGATTACCAATCTGAGCAGACCATCCAAAAATTAGAGGACATGTTTATAGCATGCTAAATAAACTTCCAAGGAGTATGGGATCAACATATTCTTCTAGTTGAGTTCTCTTACAATAATAGTTTCCACTCATGAATCCAAATGGATCCATATGAATCCCTTTATGGGAAGAGGTGCAGAACACCAGCATGTTGGGATGAAGTAGGGGAGTAAAAACTCCTAGGTCCATAAATGGTAAAAGAAATGGTGGAGAATGTTAAGACCATCCAGCAGTACGTTAAAGGTACTCAGAGTCGAAAAGAGAGTTATGATGATGATCATCAACGAGACTAGAGTTTGATGTTGGAGACATGGTATGTAACACACTGAGATTTTATGAGAAATTTTATTTTAAATTTCTTATGTTATACGCAAAGGAATATTTCACTATACACAACACTAGCTTGTCTTGCATTACACGCAATCACGACCTTTCTCAGTAACATGTGTAGTACGCAATACCGATTTTCACCAGACAATGATATATTATTATAATATTATAAACTCACAATTATGAATATTATTAACTGAATTTTGAATTTTATAACATTATAATTCATCTTAAACATTTTATATAATGAGGTATGAAAACAAAATCAGTTTTTCGGATTAAAGAAGTATTTTTCAAAAAATGCAGGTTTAACGCCTTTTGATGGCACATCCATTTTAAATATAATTTTTGATATGTTTATAAGTTAAATTTGACAAAATATGATTCTTTTTTGGAATAAGGATATAATAATTTACTTTGGATAAATTTTTCACATTATTCTGATAACTTTCCTATTTTAATGAATAGTAAAAACACGTTATATTTTAATTAAAAACAACTTTTTTCATTGTAATAATTTATATGGTTAAATTATAAAATTTAATGGTTTTAAAGTATAAATAGAAAATATTTTTAACATTTAATATAATTTATGTCATTATCATTGATTTTACATTGAATTCATAGGTAAAACTATTTCAATCTTTGACAATGTTTTAACTTTTAAATCCCATTTTCTTAACAACGGGGTTAATTTTAAATTAATTACTGAAACTTATGTGTTTTAAATTTTGAAAAACGGATTCCATATTTGTAATCAGTAGGTAAAAATTATGTTAATAGGTTACTTTTATTTTTTTTGACATTATGAATAGTAACTATGTTAATTTTTATTTACTACAGTTAAAGGTAAATCGAGTAGTTAAGGGTAAAAATAAGATTATAAAATTACCCTAAAACATGAAAAAATCCTATTGGATGACTAAAAGTAGACCCATATCACCTAACGATCGAATTAGATTCATTTTATGGACTTTTTTTCATGCAAATAATTTAATTATTATTAAAACCAAAGAAAGTGACAACATGTCACTTTCTTAAATCTTATAAGTATAATAATTTAAATTTAGTGATAAACTTAATAAATCTTTGAACATGAATAGTCTCAAGAAATATAATAAAATTATATACATCATGTGAATTTATTTAGAATTTTTATGGATTAAATAATTATCATTAAAGGTGACACAATAGTGATGTTGAAATTATTTTATGGATTGAAATATCAAATAAATGGTTTTAAAAATATTAAAATAAATACAATATAAACTATTTAATATGATCCAAGAATTTTATAAATTACTATGACATGTTAGTAAGCTATTAAATCTTTTATTGCGAACATATCTTCTGTCTGGATTTTATTTAAATTAAAATAAATGAATAGTGTCAAAATTGACACTATTGTTATTTTATAAAAATAACATAATATAAAATTGATTAAAAATCACAAAAATATTTAAAAATTATAAATTAAAATTTATATCGTCTATAATGTCATAATTTATCCAATTATGGACAATTCAAAATATATAAGTAATTATTTATAATAATTTAAAATTTAGAATCTTATTACCACAAATAAAATTAAATAGATAAATCAAGTTGATAATGTTAAAAATAAATTTTCAACTTTTATAAATTTTATTGGTTGAATATATTACAACTCTATATCATCTAATATTCTAATATGATCCATTTTTTGATGTTTTTAATTGGGGTTTTATTTATTATAAATTAATATTTTTGAGGTTTACAAAGGTGCCCCTCTCCTCCCTTATAAAAGGGCACCTCCTCCCTCTTCTCTTTACACAAATTTGAGCCTTCATGCTCATCCAAACCCTGATAATTTTTCTTCTCCACTTCCCTAGAAACATCCTAGAGGTCCTGGTATTCATCAAATACCATATTTAGTTCCCTAAGAGGAGGTTAAGAAGAGGCGCATCAAAGAAGAGGTAATATACTTTACTGATTCTTTCCAATTTATTTCTTCTTCTACTTCTTCTTCTTCTTTATTTGTTTCATCATAAATTAATAACATCAGTATCACTCATATAATGATATGTTATTATAAATATGAAACAACCATACCTTACCTTCTATCCATCCTACGGAAAATGAAATCACCACGCATGCGTACATACGGAATACCGTCTCCACGCCGTGGTGTAATCTGTTTTCCACCACCACCTTACTTGGATGGGTATAATAGTGTAGAGAATAAATATATATTATTATTATAGAATGATACTAATTCTGAGACATTCCATCATCCACTCCAATACCATTCAAAAATTATGGGAACAATATCATCTCTCGTGCGTATGTACGGACTACCGTCTCTATGATGTGATGTGACTCGTTCTACATGATCTTCATTGAATGTGGATTATATAAATGAATTGAATGAATAAATATGATATATATTACACTAATACCATTTTTAAATAAGTTATCTATAACCTAAAAATCAGAATAATAATTTATTCGACAAAACATGCATAAGAACATAAAGCAATAAACACCCGAATAACAAGTAGCAATGAAATATTATTAATAAGAAGATATAAATATAACCATATATGATTTCATAAAAATAAATATGATTCTTTAATAAGTCAATGAAATTATTTAAATCATTATACAAGAGGTTCGAACACGTACAAATCTTATCGGACCTATGGTAAGGGAAATCTCACAATCTCATTTTTATCCGAGATTGTTTATACTTTAGAATTTACTGGGGAATATTTATCATCAACATCCATGTTTCCTCAATATGTAATATTATTTATATCCTCCTACAATTTATTAAGTCCAATTTTTCCTATTGTTGAATTTTTAGTAAAGATATGAAAGGAATGTTTTTTTGTTCTCTGTACGAGATACTTTTTGACTTTTTCGGCCAAAGTAAGAGAAGAATGTTTTTTTAACTTATACAAAATGAATGAATTTTTATGATTTCATAGAAAATTATTTACATGAATATTCCTTTACAAGTTTTCAAGTTTATTTTTAAATAACTTCTTTTAGTTTAAAATTATATGACATGTTAAAAAAGGAAAAATGTTTCTGAAGTATAAAGGATATTTTTCTCAAGAATGGAGTTCAAATGTTTTATCAAAATTACTTTCCATCTAAGATAATATAGGGTTCAGTTTCTATCCCTATTATTACATTTATTTTATTATGTTATGATGGAATTATTTTTATGAAGCCCTTTATCTTTTATGGATTGTTTTATGATGACATGATGGTTAAGAATCCCATTTTTATTACATGGGTTATGCTATGATATATGATTTATGATTTTGTGGAACACATAAGAATGGTTTCATTATGAGATGTGTGGGACCTATATCTCCCTCCAATGAATTGGGTAAAGATTTATATCTCATGAGATATACATGGCAGGAACGATAGGTTTATCCGGTTCAGTGATACATGACTGAAACGAGGAGTGAACTCGGTTCAGAAATGGACTTTGTCCACTAAGATAGTCTTGGCAATGAGTCTTGACTAATAAGAAATGATTTTATATGATTATGTGTGTATGCCACAAAGTTTCATGTTTTATCTTATGAATATTGGGATCGCATTTTCACTTCTATAATTTATCTGATGTTAAGATATGCTGGTCTCTTTTGCAGGTTAAGATTTTCAAAATGTTATGTTCTTATGAATATGATATGATTGATATTACCTTTATTTACACTTAATGAGAATTTGAGCTCACCCTTTGGTATGTTTTCTTTTCACCAGGCTAGGAAGAAGGATATTAAGTAGGATATTCTAAAAAGGACTCTAGATATGATGAAATAAATGGGAGACAATGTAGATGCTTTATGAATTAGTTGTTTATGTTTCCCAGTTTCTAAATACACTATACCTATACAGTCCTATCATGGTTTTGTTATATTTTGTAATAAGTATGCTTGAATTATTATGTAATAACAATGTATGTAATTTATGGGTCATTATATTTGGTATCAGAGGAAAGGTATAGTCAAAATTTGGAAACTATGATGTAAAAGTCTTAGTAAGAACTCTAAGGATATGTCTAGGAATAGAACACAATATTAGTGCTGTATAAATGGCCATGAATAACCTAGGATAAGACCTTAAGTGTAATATTTTATTCTTGATTATGTGTTTTTCCTGTTATGATTAGTGTTTCTCACAATATGCTTCTTGGTTTTAGTCAATGGTTGGAACCCGAAGGAACCGTGTTAATGCTGAATGCGACGGTCAATGCAATGATTGTCCCCCTGAGCAACCAAATGTTATGGGAGCTAGAATGAAAAATCTTTTAGCCATGCTCACTGAACTTTCTCAAGCTATGAATCATGCAGGACTTCCAAATGAGCAATGGAAGGAGCAACATTTTATTGAATCCTTCATGAGGCAACACCCACCTTCATTCAGTGGGTCTTCTGATCCATTAGTGGCTGAACAATGGATCAGTACAACTGAAAAGATATTTTCAGTTCTACAATGTTCTGAACATGATAAATTCATCTTAGCATTATATCGTTTGGAAGTTGATTCTAATCAATGGTGGAATATTATCAAGAATACGAGGAAAAGGGATGAAATTGAGTCCATGGAATGGGACGAGTTCATGAACTTATTTTTCAATAAGTACTTCCCTCGTATTCTTAAAACAAAGATAGAGAAGGCGTTTCTTGAACTGAAGCAAAAGGATGATGAATTGGTTGGTACCTACGAAGCAAATTTTACAAGACTTTCAAGGTACGCTTCTGGAATTATTATCCAACCTGAGAGTAAGATCGATTGATTCTTTAGTGTCTTAAAACCAAGTCTTCGAAGGGTGTTATCCATAAGGGACTTCAATAGCTACGAGGAAACTGTTCAATGTTATCTCAAGGTTGAGATGGAGATTGGAGAAACCCATCAGTCATATGGGTTTGATAAGAAGAGGAAAATGGAATTGAAAGGGAAATATAAAGACCACACTGAAAAAAGAAGATTTTTCCCTTATACTCAAAGTGTGGAAAGAAACATGGAGGGAATTGTCTTAAAGGGACAATTAAATGTTTAAAATGTGGAAAGGAAGGTCATCAGGCATTTGAATGCCGCAATGATGAGAAAAAGATGTCTAGTGAGGTGAACAAAGAAAAGGCTACACAGAATGCACCTCCTACACATCAATGTTACAGGTGCAAGGAAATGGTGCATTATGATAATAAATGACCTAATCCAAGGGTTGTTGATGATGATCGATGTCAACAAACTCTTAAGGCCAGAGATAAAGGAAAGTCACATGCAATTTCTATTGGCGATGTGGAGTACGATAACGATGTGGTGAAAGGTACACTTACCATCCACTCTAAAGTAGAAAATGATTTATTTGATTCTGGATCCACCCACTCTTTTATTTCTGAAGAATTTTCTAAGGGTATGTCCATATTACCTCAACAATTAGATGTTGAGTTAGCTTTGACAACTCCTAATGGCACAACGGTCACCTCAAAAGTTTACAATTCTTCTCCGACTGAAGTTTGTGGGAAAGTGCATCGTGCAAATCTTGTGATCCTTCCTATAGTGAAATTTGATGTGATTCTTATCATGGATTTTCTTTCTTTATATGGAGCTCATATCAATTGCCAAAGAAGGGAAGTCACATTTCATATTCCAGATTAATCTATGATCATCTATCGATGCAAGGATGAACATAACCATCCAGTGGAAATTTCTTCCATATTATGGGTCTTGATTCCACTAAATTAAGGTTATTTATCTCAAATGGTTGGCGAGAAACTCACAATTAAGAATACACCCATTGTATGGGAGTTTGATGATATATTTCTGGAGGAATTGCTTGGTATTCCACCAATTCGTGAAGTTGAGTTTTCAATAGAACTCATACCAGGTGCTATGCCTATTTCAAAGACACCTTATAGAATGGACCCAATTGAGTTATAGGAATTGAAGAAGAAACTCCAAGAGAATCTGGATATGGGATTCATATTCCCTAGTGTGTCACCTTGGGGATCACCTATTCTGTTTGTTAAGAAGAAATATGGATCAATGTGAATCTGCATTGATTATCGAGAACTTAACAAGATCACTATCAAGAACAAATATCATATCCCGTGCATTGATGACTTATTCGATCAACTACGCGGAGCTCAATACTTTTCCAAGATTGATCTCCGTTCAGGGTATCATCAATTAAGGGTCAAAAGGGAGGATATACCAAAGATGGCATTCCGTACAAGGTATGGACACTATGAATTTATAGTGATGTCATTTGGTCTTACTAATTCCCCTGCTATCTTCATGGATATGATGAATAGAGTCTTTAGAGACTATCTTGATCATTTTTTGGTAGTCTTTATAGACGATAATCTTGTCTATTCAAAGAGAAAGGAAGAACATGAAGATCACTTGAGAATTGTATTGAAGACCCTGAGAAAGGAGAAGCTTTATGCCAAATTTACCAAGTGTGAATTTTGGCTTCAAAAATTTTCCTTTTTAGGTCACATAATCTCAAAAGAGGGGATATCTATAGATCCATCAAAAACAGAGGTTATCGAAAGATAGTTGAGACCAACAATAATAACTGAGATCCGAAGTTTTCTTGGTCTGGCTGGATATTATATACGTTTTGTGAATGATTTTTCAAGGTTATATAATCCACTCACTATGTTGACTCAAAAAGAAGTTAAGTTCGTGTGGATGGAGGAGTGTGAAGAGAATTTCAAGGAGTTGAAAAGAATGTTATCCAGTGCACTTGTGCTCACACTGACTTGTAGTGGAGAAAGGTTTGTGATCTACAGTGATGCCTCCAAGAAGGGATTGGTGTGTGTTCTCATGAAAAACGATATGGTGATAGCTTATGTCTCATGATAGTTGAAAATCCATGAGAAAAATTACCCAACTCATGATTTGGAGTTATCTATGGTAATCTTTTCATTAATGATTTGGAGGAATTATCTTTATGGTGAAAGGTGTGATATTTATTCTGATCATAAAAGTTTGAAGTATATTTTCACAAAAAAGGAGCTGAATGTGTGCCAAAGAAGATGGTTGGAGCTGATTAAAGATTACAACTGCTCAATTCATTACCACCCTGAGAGAGTGAACAAGGTGGCAGATGCATTAAGTCGAAAAGACCATGCTAGCTTATCCATGATGAGGATCTCAAAAGATCCAATATTTATGGATTTACAAAGGATGGATCTTGGAATTATAATGGAAGGGGAGAAATATTATATTTATCAAATTAATGTTCAACCATCTATACATGTGAAGATTAAAGAGGCACAGAAAGAAGATGTAGAGTTACAAAAGAAGGTGAGAAATGTTCTTGAATTCCACATTGATTGTGATGAAATAATAAGGTTCAGGAATCAGGATTGTGTTCCTCCCATCCCAGAATTAAAGAAGGTGCTGCTGGATGAGGCTCATAGTTATTTATTCTATATTCATCTTGGAAGCACGAAGATGTATACGGACCTGAAAGCGTACTTCTGGTGGGATGGCATGAAAAGAGATGTTGCTGAATATGTCTCTCGATGCTTGGTTTTTCACCGAGTTAAAGCTGAGAGACAGAAGCCTAAGGGGATATTACAACCATTACCCATACCCAATTGGAAATGGGAAAACATCACTATAGACTTTGTCACCGGACTTCCTAAAACTTCCAAAGGGAATAATGCTATCTGGGTCATAGTTGATCATCTTACGAAGTCAGTGTACTTTATTTCTATTAGATAAAACTTCTCTCGGGATCAGCTTGCCAGGATATATATAAAATAAGTGGTAAGATTGCATGGAGTACCACTTTCCATTATATCTGATCGGGATCCTAGGTTTACCTCAAAGTTCTGGAGAAGTATTCAGCATACTCTAGATACAGAGTTGAGTTTTAGCACTACTTATCATCCTTATAAATATGGTTAGTATGAGAGAACAATTCAAACTCTAGAAGACATGTTAAGATCTTGCTCTATGTATTTCAAAGGTGGTTGGGATCAAAACCTTCCTTTGGTGGAATTTTCTTATAATAATAGCTTTCACTCTAGTATTCAGATGGCTCCTTATGAAGATCTTTATGGAAAGAAATAAAAAACTCCAACTTGTTGGGATGAAGTTAGGGAAAGAAAGCTATTAGGTCCTGATTTTGTTGATGAGATGGCAGGAAAGGTCAGATCTATTCAACAACACATAAGAGCAGCTCAGAGTCGACAAAAAAGTTATGCTGACAACTGAAGAAAAGATCTAGAGTATGAAGTGGGTGATAAAGTGTTCTTACGAATATCTCCCTGGAAGAGAGTAATGAGATTTGGGAATAAGGGAAAGTTAAGCCCTAGGTATATCGGTCCTTTAGAAATACTAGATCGTGTTGGGAAGGTATCTTACCAATTGGTGCTTTCACCGAATCTCTCTCAAGTTCAAGATGCGTTCCATGTATCTCTCCTGAGAAAGTACATACCTGATCCTTCACATGTACTAAGATCAGAAGTTGTACCGCTGGAGCAAGATCTTTCTTATGAAGAACAGCCGATAGAGATTCTGGATCGTAGCGAAAAAGTTCTACAGAACAAGACCACTCGCTTGGTGAAAGTTCTATGGAGGAACCACCAATTAGAAGAAGCTACATGGGAGCTTGAGGATATGATAAGGGAGAGGTATCCTCATTTTTTTTATTACTAAGTGACTAATTTCGAGGGAGAAATTCATTTTAAGGGGGTAGAATGTAACACCCTGAGATTTTATGAGAATTTTTTTTTTAATTTCTTATGTTATACGCAAAGGAATATTTCACTGCACACAACACTAGCTTGGCTTCCATTACACATAATCACGACCTTCCTTAGTAGCGTGTGTAGTACGCAATACCGAGTTTCACAAAAAAATGATATATTATTATAATATTATAAACTAGACATTATGAATAGTATTAACTAAATTTTGAATTTTATAACATTATAATTCATCTTACACATTTTCTAGAATGAGGTATGAAAAAAAAATCAGTTTTTCGGATTAAAGAAGTATTTTTCAAAAAATATAGGTTTACCGCCTTTTGATGGCACACCCATTTTAAATCTAATTTTTGACATGTTTATAAGTTCAATTTGACAAAATAAAATTCTTTTTTGGAATCAGGATATAAAAATTTACTTTGGATAAATTTTTCATATTATTCTGATAACTTTCATATTTTAATGAATAGTAAAAACACGCTATATTTTAATTAATTTTTTTTCATTGTAATAATTTATATGTATAAATTATAATATTGAATGTTTTTAAAGTATAAATAGAATATATTTTTACCATTTAATATAATTTATGTCATTAGAATTGATTTTACATTGAATTCATAGGTAAAATCATTTCAATCTTTTACAATGTTTTAACTTTTAAAACTCATTTTCTTAACAACAGGATTAATTTTAAATTAATTACTGCAACATCTATTTTTTGAATTTTTAAAAATGGATTTAATATTTTTAATTAGTGGGTCAAAATTATGTTAATAGGTTACTTTTATTTTTTTTGACATTATGAATAGTAACTATGGTAATTTTTATTTACTACAGTTAAAGGTAAATTGGGTAATTAAGGGTAAAAATAAGATTATCAAATTACCCTAACACCTTTCAAAATCATATTGGATGACTAAAAGTCGACCCATATCACTTAAGTGTCGGATTAGATTCATTTTTTGGACTTTTTTCCATGAAAATAATTTAATTATTATTAAAACCAAAGAAAGTGACAACATGTCACTTTCTTAAATCTTATAAGTATAATAATTTTAATTTAGTGATAAACTTAATGAATATTCAAACATGAATAGTCTCTAGAAATATAATTAAATTATCTACATCATGTGAATTTATTTAGAATTTTTATGGATTAAATAATTATCATTAAAGGTGACACAATAGTGATGTTGAAATTATTTTATGGATTGAAATATCAAATTAATGGTTTTAAAAATATTAAAATAAATATTATATGAACTATTTAATATGATCCACGAATTTTCTAGAATACTATGACATGTTAATAAGCTAATAAATCTTTTATTCCGAAAATATCTTTTGTCTGGATTTTATTTAAATTCAAATAAATGAATAGTGTCAAAATTGACACTATTGTTATTTTATAAAAATAACATAATATAAAATTGTTTAAAAATCACAGAAATATTTAAAAATTATAAATTAAAATTTATATGGTCTAAAATGTAATAAGTTATCCAATTATGGACAATTCACAATACATAAGTAATTATTTATAACAATTTAAAATTTAGAATCTTATTACCACAAATAAAATTAAATAGATAAATCAAGTTGATAATGTTTAAAATAAATTACCAACTTGTCTAAATTTTATTGGTTGATGATATTACAACCCTATCTTATATAATCTTCAAATATGATTCATTTTTGTATGTTTTTAAGTGGGGTTTGAATTAGTATAAATTAATATTTTTGAGGTTTCCAAAGGTGCTCCTCTCCTCCCTTATAAAAGGGCACCTCCTCCCTCTTCTATTTACACAACTTTGAGCCTTCAAGATCGGTCAACCCATTCCAATTTCACTTCTCCACTTCCCTATAAACATCCTAGAGGTCACGGTCTACTTCAAATACCATCTTTAGTGCCTTAAGAGGAGGTTAAGAAGAGGCGTATCCAAGAAGATGTAATATACTTTACCAATTCTTTCCAATTTATTTCTTCTTCTACTTCTTCTTATTTATTTGTTTCATCATAAATTACTAACATAAGTATCACTCATATAATGATATATTATTATAAATATGGAACAACCATACCTTACCTTCTATCCATCCTATAGAAAATGAAATCACCGCGCGTGCGTACGTACATAATATCGTCTCCACGTTGTGGTGTAATCTGTTTTCCACCACCACCTTACTTGGATGGGTATAATGGTGTAGAGAATAACTATATATGTTTATTATAGAATGATACTAATTATAATACATTCTATCAGCCACTCCAATACCATAAAAAAATTATGGGAATGATATCATCGCTCGTGCGTACGTACAGACTACCGTCTCCACGATGTGATGTGACTCATTCTACATGATATTCATTGAATGATGATTATATAAATGAATTGAATGAATAAATATGATATATATTACACTAATACCATTATTTAAATAAGTTATCTATAACCTAAAAATCTAAATAAGAATTTATTCGACAAAACATGCATAAGAACATAAAGCAATAAACACCCGAATAACAAGTAGCAATGAAATATTATTAATAAGAAGATAAGAATATGGCCATATATGATATCATAACAATTAATATGATTCTTTAATAAGTCAAGTACATTATTTAAATCATTATATAGGAGGTTCTGACATGTACAAAGCTTATCGGACCTAAGGTAAGGGAAAATCTCACGAACTCATTTTTATCCGAGATTGTTTATACTTTGGAATTTACTGGGGAATATTTATCATCCACATCCATGTTTCCTCAATATGTAATATTATTTATATCCTCCTACAATTTATTAAATCCAATTTTACCTATTGTTTAATTTTTAGTAAAGATATGAAATGAATCTTTTTTTGTTTTCAGTACGAGATACTTTTTGAATTTTTCGCCAAAGTACGAGAATAATGTTTTTTTTAACTTATACAGCATGAATGAATTTTTATGATTTCATAGAAAATTATTTACAAGAAGCATCCTTTACAATTTTTCAAGTTTATTTTCAAGTAACTTCTTTTAGTTTAAAATTATATAACATGTAGAAAAAGGAAAAATGTTTTTGAAGTAGAAAGGATATTTTCCTCAAGAATGGAGTTCAAATGTTTTATCTAAATTACTTTCCATATAAGATAATATAGGGTTCACTTTCTATA
This sequence comes from Viscum album, assembly GCA_963277665.1. Lineage (NCBI taxonomy): Eukaryota > Viridiplantae > Streptophyta > Magnoliopsida > Santalales > Viscaceae > Viscum > Viscum album. The sequence goes on along the minus strand of OY728156.1, from coordinate 2,056,474,813 downwards.
CATATTATTACATTTATTTGATTATGTTATGAATGAATTATTTTTATGAAGTTCTTTATCTTATATGGACTGTTTTATGATGACATGATGTTTAAGAATCCCATTTTTATTACATGGGTTATTCTATGATATATGATTTATAATTTTGTGGCCCACATAAGAATGGTTTCATTATGAGATGGGTGGGACCTATATCTCCCTCCAATGCATTGGGTAAAGATTTATATCTCATGAGATAGACATGGTGGGAATAAAAAGTTAATCCGGTTCAGTGATACAGGACTGAAACAAGGAGTGAACTCGGTTCAGAAATGGAATTTGTCCACTAAGATAGTCTTGGAAATGAGTCTTGACTAATAAGAGATGATTTTCTATGATTATGTGTGTATGCCACAAAGTTTCATGTTTTATCTTATGAATATTGGGAATGCATTTTCACTTCTATGATTTATCCCATGTTATGATATTATGATCTCTTTTGCAGGTTAATATTTTCAAAATGTTATGTTCTTATGAATATGATATGATTGATATTACCTTTATTTACCCTTACTGAGAATTTGAGCTCAACCTTTTGTATGTTTTATTTTCCCCAGGTCAGGAAGAAGGATATTAAGTAGGATATGATAAAATAGACTCTAGATATGATGATATAAATGGGAGACAATGTAGATGCTTTATGAATCAGTTGTTTATGTTTCCCAGTTTCTAAATACACTATACCTATATGGTCCTATCATGGTTTTGTTATATGTTGTAATAAATATGCTTCAATTATGAAGTAATAACAATGTCTGTAAAGTATGGGTCGTTATATGGTATTCCACCACATATCATTATGGAAGAGAGTTATAATATTTGGGAAGAGATGAAAGATTATTCCAAGGTAGATTAGGCCTTTAAGATCCTTGATTGCATTAGAGTAGTGGCCAATTGACTATCACTCCCACCGAACCTATCTCAAGTACATAATGTATTCCATGTATCAATCTTGAGGAATTACATACCTGAAACATTGCATGTACTCAATCTAGAGGTGGTAACATTGGAGAATGACCTCTCCTATGAAGTGAAGTCAGTGAAGATCTTAGATTTTAGATAAAAAGTGCTACGAAATAAGGCAATGCCCCTCGTCAAGGTGCTTTGCTGAAAAAACAAATTTGAAGAAGCAACGTGGGAATATAAGGAAGCAATGAAGAAGAGTTATCGTCATCTATTTTAGTGTGGGAAAAGAAAATTTCTAGGATGAAATTTATTAATGGAGAAGATTGTAAAGACCCAATATTTTACTGATGAGAATTCCTATTGATATGTTTAAATGTATTATTATGTAAAATGGTTATACAAAACAAATACACTTCTTTATTTTTATGTTTTTGGATTTTAAAATACCTTTTTGAATTGTTACCATTGCTAATATAGCCTTTGAAAAGTAATCACATGATTAGTACAAAAATAGAGCTTTTAAAAATCCAATTTACTCAGAAAAAGGTAGTGATGTCCTCACACAGTAGAATTTCTCTGTACGAAGCCCATTTTTCATATATCATAAAGGAGGTGGAATCACTGGGCTTCGCTCTTGATCAATCCCAAGCCGATCTTCAACACGTTAATCTTGTACAAAACTACCTATGGGAGAAGTGGAAGTTGATAGAGATTACCACTCAAGCGATGTTATCCGAGCCACCCCAACAGTCTATCACTGTCACACGCCTTACCCTAAGCTCATATGAAAGTGTTATAAGGGGTTATGTAAAAAGACCATAGCACTGTGATTAGGTATATTATTTTTGTATAGAATGAAGAATATACATTCATTTTATTATTGTTACTTTGTAAATAGATTTTAAAGCACAAATAGTATTTTTAGATAATATTAAATTAAGAAATATATCTTGATGAATTAATGGATTTTTAAATTAAATAATATTTTAATAAAATATTATTACTAAATTAATTTTTATTAAATATAAATGATCATATAATTTTTATGAATACAATTGTAATTTTTATTATGGTTTGAAAACTGTTTTTCTCAAAACCCATGAATTTTTGATAAATGTTGGTTTTTATATTAAAACTAAAAATTCACATATTTATAAAATTATTTGGATAAAATGAATATTATTTTTAGAATTAGGACATCGAAATTATCCAATGGTTATTTTTTTATAATTTTATGAGTCAGTCACATTTTTGGGTAAAAATTAAATACCGTTTAAATATATAATGTGTTTTATGGCATCATAATGACCCGATAGTGATACTATAAATGGGTTGTTAGGAAAATATATTTTTTAACTTTAAAATAATGTGATTTAGGTTTTTTTGATTTATTTTACAAAGCCTTAGTGGACCCTCCAAGACTTATAAAACATTTTAATATTTTAAAATGATTTCCTTGAGAGTGTAACTCACCTCCATATAAGAAAGCCTAATATTTTAATAAGTTATGCCATTGGGATTATAAAATAATTTTTTCCAATCCACTTTATAAAAAACCATGGGAAAACCACGGAATGTTTTTTGGTTTTGATTAGTTTAATTTGTGGGGTCCAAAACCTAAATAATAAAGAATTCCTTCTCTTATCCTATATAAACCCACTCAATATCCCATTCCCCTTCACTAAAAACCTTTAAAGATCTAAAAACCTTTTACCTACTCTCTCTATAATCCTCCCAATGTGACCCAATCTCCCAACAATCCCCTCTCAAGCCTCTCCCAAGCCTTCGAGATCACACTTCCATGTAAGGGATTTCTTCCTCTCCCATTTTTGTCCAAATTTTTTTATGTTGTTATACCCATTTATTTTTAATTAAAAATATTGGGGTATGATTTAAAACTTCTCCATACTTCCCTAATTATTTTTTAATGATGATATACCTCTTTATATCTAATTAATTCATCCCATGTACCCCTTTTACCATGTCAAAATTCCATAAGGAATTTCTCTTTTCTCATTTACATTCAATAAATTATTTTATATTATGCATCTAAATTCCATTACATATGTTTAGATTTTATGTTCCATTACCCCCTTACTGTCCATTTAATTTATAAATGTGGAGATACCCCTTTATCTATCATTAACCCATTTTTTGATTTCTATTTTACATCGTCATGCTGCCGAAGTTATACCAAAATTTCCCATGCCAAAATCATTATGTATGTGAATATCGTACCCATTTCTCTATGAATAGTAGTCAAATTTGTGAACATTTAATTTTTTATTGAGGAATTAATTTTATTAGTTCCACATATCTTATTTGTGGAATAAATTATTATGTTAAATGAATCCTTTTGTATGATCCATGTGGAACACTTATGCATGAAATGAAATGTTTATAAAGGGTGCGCCCTGATAGTGCTCCAATACATTGCGTAAATATTAGTATCATGATACGTCAAGTGAAATGAGGTTTTACTCATTCTAATTAAAATGAAATGATGGTTTACTCATGCTGCAGGTTCAGTGAGCCTTGGCTCATTCTAATATCAAGTTAAATGTTGTTGTCACATTTCCATGTTATGATAATCATGCTATACCATTCCTTTATGTTCATGTTTCTCTATGCTCCATTGATACGCCTATTTCTTAAATTCTACTATATTCTTCATGTTATAACTTATTTACTCCCTTACTAGGATTTATAACTCACCCTTTTTCTATTCATGTCCTCAGGTTATCCCATTCAATTGTAAATATTAAGGAATGTTGTGGTTATGTAAAAGAATTTTTCAATAAGTATTTTGGGTTTTATGTTCTAAGTTGTTATGTAATGTTACTAATTTTCCAAGACACTAGAGTTCTCGATCCTTATATTTGTATTAAGTTAAATATTATGTAATAAATCATGATTAAGTTTGTAATAAAGAGAAGGGTGGTTATAATTATTCCCATCCTGATTTCTTGCACAATAGTCGAGGAATCACATTCAAACCATATGTTTTGCCAACCCCTTTGATAAGCTAAATCAACCACATTAATAAGTCCCATAATTTCAAATTCATGAGATGTGATGTCAAAATAGGGCCCATACATGAATTCCATAATGTCACTGTTCACGTCTCTAAAAATGGCCCCATATCCCGAGGGACCTGGGTTTCCCCTCGAGGCATCGTCGGTGTTGCATTTCAGCCACCCATCCAAAGGTGGAAACCAAAATACCTCAAGGGTTCTAGAGGGTTTGGGGAAATTTCCTGTAGTTTTTAGCCATCTAAAAATAATGAAATCTTCAACAAAATTACTAAAACAGTCCGTATGCAGTGAGTTTTCACTTTGAATAGGAGCGATAATCATGGTCAGTAATTGTCTTGGATTAAATCTAGCTTTGGAGTGGATAAAATTGTTTCGGCCTGTCCATATATCATGAAATATTTATGCTCAGGCAACCTTAAATAGATTACCAACATTATTGGAGAACCAAAAGTTCATAAGTTCTTGTTTTAAGTGTTGTATCAAGTCAACATGTGAATGGCGCACATCAAATAAATCTAGAACATCCCTCCATAAAGATGCAACGACCTTATAGCTTAGAAGGAGATGATTCATGTCCTCGTAGTGTTGATGTTAGAGGAAACATTTTTAGAACATTGAAATCCCAATTAAATTTTATATGGTTTAGCAAATCAACCATGGTCCATTTATTTTCTACTTTTCCTTTTATAGTAACTATATTGACCCCTAAATAGTTAAAAATGTTTTTTATTATAAAAATAAAAAAGGGATAAAGTGGGGTTAAAACAAAAAATTAGGTTGAAAAATTGATCTAATATTTTTAAAATTTTATTGGATGAGATTTTTAGACTCATAATAATCTTATATTATAATATTATAAAATTATATCCATTTTTACATCAAAATTAATTTGAATTAATTAAATATTTTATACAATCCTGAAAGTGCACACCTATTCTCTTATCAATGGGAATTTATTCTTCTCTATTCTACACGACTTAGGAACCATTTGGTTAAGAAATTACCTTCCCAAATACCTTCATAACATCTCTACATGCATTCAAGATTTATTATTTTGGTAGAATACATAACTTATAGGGCGTAAGGTGTGAAGCAAAAGAGGTTCTTTGAAGAAGTGGTATAGTTCTTAATCGATATATTTTTTATTTATTCTTCCAACTACATAAAATATTATTCAAACATGATGAAATAATAAAATCAGTATCCTAAATATAAATTTTTTTTTATTTTAATCACCCAACCTATATACATATCCTCTTCTATAAAATGGAAATCAAAGATTTCATTTGTGTGTTTGGAGGACTATCGCCTTATGAACCATTGTAATTCGTTTTTCAACACCACCTCTCACAGATTGTTATAATGACAGATTTAATATTTAGAAATTATATTAATGACATATTTATAATTATGGAAAGATAATATATCATTTATTTTCTTAACATTCCATATAATGAAAAATGATAATGGTGTCCATGTGTATGTGTGGACTACCACATCCACGAAGCGATGCGACTCATTTTTCATCACCAAATTACATGGATGATATATATAAGTATATTTTATAAAATAATATGGTATTTGTTACTTAATTATAATTATATAATTTTTAAATAATACCTAAATTATTTCCACAGTGATTTTTAAAAAATAGAAACTTTACTCCTGCATACGTATATCCTACCATCTCAATGATTCTAACGTAGTTAGTTTTTCATAACCATATTACATGGTTGAATTTAAAAGTATAATTTATGTATAAAAATTATAATTATGTGATAATTATTATTTTTTATGTTATGGAATAATTAATCCTTTTACGACGGTCAACACACCAAATTCATTTTGAAATTATGGACCAAACATCCACAAAACATCTGACAGGGTCTTAAATAATTAGGTTTTTAAATATATCATTAAAATTAATAAAAAATGTTATTAAGTATCAGGGATTAACCTGTAAAATTATCCTAATAAAATAAATAATTTATATGTGTTTATTATATAGGATTTAAAGGATATATAAGGAAAGTCTGGACTCAAGGTAAGGGATTTCGTTTCAATTTCTTTTCATTAAGGAATGTTATATTATTATGAACCTAATTAATTTTATATTCTATATGTAATAACACTTTTACATATTATATCATTAATAATTCATAATTATTGATGTTTTATGTTTTAATTTTATTATTTTATACAAAGGTATTTTACTTGAAAGTTACCAAGTGGTAAAATGTTTCTGAACTAAATTTCTATTCATTTGGTTATAACTCTTCTTTATTTACATTGTTATTCCATTATTATGTGTGATTTGATCAATAAATTGTTTTATTAAGTATTTAAACTTGTTTTTTTGGTTTTATAATTGTTACGAATACTCTCCCCTTTCATTTATTCACAATACAATGATATGATCTTTGTAAGGGTAATTCATATCAAATTCTCTTTCTTTGGGACATACATTTATGATATGTACATATCTTATTTTATAAGGTGTATATATGTCCACTTTGACATGTTATATCATTAATTTATTTATTTTAATGATATTTAAATATTCATTTTAATTTATTCTTTCATGGGACCTATTATTGAAAAGTTATCAAAGTGGAAAAGGATTTATTTTACAATCCCCATTATTTTTGTTATTGTTTATGTCCAAGTTACTTTAGGGGAAATAATAAGATCTTATTATCTTGAAAAAATATCCTTTATTCTATTATAGTTATAAATGTTCTTTACATATTTAATTTCAATTTCACCCCATATTTATTAAAAAAAACATCAAAGAAGTTGTTTATAAGTGATATTGATCTTATATATTCTTTTTAATAAGGAATTTTATCTCCTAAATCCACATTTTATAAAAAAAATTAAAAAGGTTATTATTTGAACATAAATTACTACCTAAATCTATTTAAATTTCTATTTAACATTAATCTAAAAGGATTTAAAAATTAAATTTCTCATCTTTTTCCAAATGGGTCACTTTAGAGTCCCTTTACAAAATGTTTGAAAAGAATTGTTATTTTTAATATTTACGACATGAATGGATGTTTCATCCATCATGACCAATATTTATTTTGAATATTGATTTATATGTTTACATGTTTATTTTAAAATATAAGGAATTTCACAATATTTTATGAATTTTTAGTTTTTAAATGTGATTTTCAAAGTGAAAAGGGTATTTTTACCAAGAATTTGTTCATGGTCATTTAATGGTATTTCTATAAATCAATACTAAAAAACATTGATGTTACTTATGATTCACATATGATATTTTTTATTGACACAATTATCCTTATTTATTTGGATGGATTTTAATTGGTTCAAAGAGATTTTCATGGAACCCATTTGTTTTCTATAGGTTAATCATGTAATGAAAAGAATAATGGTAATTTCTATGAGTTTTATGATGAAATTAAAGATATATATAAATTATTCATGTTATAGTTCTTAGAAATTGTTTATGATTATAGGTGGTTCCATTATAAACCAAGTATGGGTGGTTCTGTTATAAATCGAGGATGGGTGGTTCTGTTATATCCCTCTAATTATTTGGGTATGGAAGTTGACTATATGGTTTTTTCAGTTGTATGTTTAATGTAAAAAATGATGTCCCAAGTTACATACATGATTTATCTATGATTTATATTGGATTTTATTCAAATAATATGTTATATCAAGGTAGTATAAGTAGTTTATATTTTTAAAAAGTATTTTATACTTCTTATGGGTGAAAAGATATGGGTTTTTAATGATTCTTTTGATCAAGATTGACATCACATGGCTCATGATTATTGATTCCAATGACTCTATAAATTATAAATTCATTATGACATGTTTCATGAATTATGATCCAAGTATTTATGGGTATGAATTACCTTATTTTATGATCATTATATATGATTATTTCATCATACTGTTATGTTCATCTTACTCTCACTAATGACATTCAATTGTTAATACTTATGTTTACCCTTACTGAGAATTTGAGTTCACACTTCATATGTTTCTTTTCCACAGTTAGTAAATAATTATGGTTAATGATTTGAGTCTACAAAGGTTCCGTATGTGAATAATTTTTTTTGGGATATTAGATACTTAATATGGAATATTAGAAGCTGGGAATAGTTGAAAAACACTCTCTTCAAGTCGTGAGTGTTGTATATGTAAGAGTTTTTCCTAATTCTATGATACACTAAAACAATTTCCTTGGGTATATAAGTGATCCAATATTTCATTTTGAAATTGTATGTTTTGGAAGATAATAATTGGGTCACATTTATTAGAATCATATCCATAAAATTAGATTTTATGTTTTTAGCACCGGATCTGAATGTGTGGGTTTAGGGCATTGATAAATAATTGAAATATTTTAAGAAATTACATGTATGTCTCATCCCTCACTTATAAAAGGGCTCATATCCTCATTTGTTATTCACGCCATTTGATACTTATATCTCATACAATACCTACTAAAAATAATTCGTATAAATTTTTCCTTCATCATATATTTTCTTGTCTTCTCTTAAGACTAATCCTTCATGGCTTAAGGTGTAAAAAAAGGTGGTCTCTTAATGAAGATGTATAAATAATAACCAATATCCTTTAATTTTATTTCTTCTTATATGATATATAATAATGTTGTCTCAAAAAAATATATACAATATCATTCATATCTTAAGATGTTATTATGTTTATTAAAAACCCATTTTCCAACTCTTCTATATCAAATGGGATATAAAAATATTGTTTGTGCATACATGTGGACTACTGCCACCACATAATTATATGATTCATTTTCCATCTACATATTTCTTAGGTGGTTATAATTATGGATTTAAATTTTATATAATATATTTATAACCTAATTATTCTTATGGAACTATAATATATTATCTACATTCTTACCTTCTAATCCATCAGTAAACGATAATGTCGCTCGTGCGTATATGTGGACTACCACCTCTATGAAACAATGTGACTTGTTTATCATTTATAATTTACATGGATGGTAACATATATATATATATAATGAAAATATAATATATTTATGATATAATAATGACTATTTAATGTTTAATTATAATTTAACTTTATTTTATTTCATCCATTTAGTTGTAAAAACATCACTCATGTCTATGTATAGATTACCGTCTCCACAAAGTGATGTATTTCATTTTTATCACTAATTAACATGAATGGTTATAAATATGTATATAATAAGTATATATGATATTTATATCACAATTAAAATTATTGAGATAGATTAAACATGATCCAAGTGAAAGGACAAAAACTACCAAACCAATACATCCATAAAAAACAAAGCAGTTAACAAATGAAATGGAGACATTAATTGAGAATTGTTAATAAGAGGGTGTTGAAATGTTATAAGTGGATAAAATATGATATTATAAGTACAAATATCATTCTAGTTTATATTTAATGTTTAACTTTATTTTATTTATTTAATGAGGTTTATGATTCAAAATTTACCACAATAGTAATGGTTTAATGTTACAATCTCATTTTTACCAGAATTATTTATGTTTAATTTTTAGGTGATAAAATTATATGAACTATTTGTAAAAAATATTATGTATTTACTTATCCTATGGTTATTTCTAGAAATTTAATGTTTTAATTTCAATTTTATCTCTTTATGTAGTTAAGATGTTGAAAGAATTTTTTTAAGGAAAATCGACCATGTTTTCCTCTTCGATGATGAATCTTATATTAAATGTATATATTTTTCTAAAATGTTTTCAAAAATATTTTTACTATTATATAGAGATTTATTAAATTCATTTTTAGTAACATTTTAATTTCTATAAAAAAAATATAAAGGAATGTTTTTGTTATTTTTTGAACAATGAACTTATGAATTTTTACAAAAAATGTTAAAAGAATATTTACTTTAATATACACCTCATAAATTACATTCTCTGCCATTATGAATACTATTTTATTTGAATATTTATTTTTAATCTTCCTTGGTTCTTTTAAAATAAAATGTTTTCCTTAATATTTTTGAAATTTTTATATTTTAAATAAATGATTTAAAAATAAAATAGAATTTTCTTTAATAAATGTTCTAGTGATATTTTAACGGTATTTTAATCTATAAAAAATTCCTTTGACATTTCTTAAGATTTACCGAGGATATTATACTATTTTTACATATTTATTATTTCTCTAGATTTTTTATTATTATGATGATTATATTTTTTAAAACTTTCATCCTTTATATGGGATATGATTTCACGATTCGATGATAAAATGAATGTTTTATGATCCTATGGAACATATATTTGTGGTTGTCATTATATTATAAATGGGACTAGAATTATATATCCATCCAATGCATTGGGAAAATAATTATATCTCATGAGATAATAAGTACCAGAATGCTTATTGAACCTAGTTTAGTATGGGAACTTTTCCAATAAGATTGTCTTGGGAGTAAACATTGACTTAAGAAATGATGGAGTGAGGAGTGAACTAATCCACTATAATAGTTTTAAAAGTGAGACTTGAATAAGGAAATTATTTTCTACACATATGTGTATTCTGAAAACTTATGTATTATGCTTATGATATTTTTTCATGGCTCATGATTGATTATCGATGATTCCACCCACTTATGTCTTATGATTTTTGATTGATAAAAATCTATTCCCTATTTCATGATTACGATCTAAGAATTGATGATTATGATTTTTTTAATATTAATATCTTGTCCTCATACCCTTATGATTATATTATTCTCACATGTGATATCTTATTTATATCTCTTATTATTACCCTTACTAAGAATTTTATCTCACCCTTTCTTATGTTTAACTTACTGAGGACAAAGAGAACGGTTTTAAGTATGTTATGTTTAAGAAGGGTGATAGTGGTAAATAACATAATAGGAAATTGTGTAGATAATTTATTTTCAATTTTTTTATATATCCATGTTTAAAATAATAGTAAACCTTTATGGTTATAGTGTGGATTGTATTGATATGTAATGAATATCCCTTTAATATGATATAGTATTTATGTATGAAAATTTCAGGTTCACTATATTTATATCCTTGGCCAATATTTTTTTATGATTTACTACTACCCTGTAGGTGGCCATGCGGCTTCAGTGTGCTATCCTAGGATGACCCCCATTTTCTTATTCCTCATTTTACATATGAAATTTTCTCGTTCACTATATATACTGCCTTGTCGAATCTTTTGTTAAGATTTTCCACTACCCTCTTAGTGGCCTTACTACTTCAATGTGCTAGCCTGGGATGCCCCCCCCCCCCCATTTTATTATTCTACAATGATTTTAAGATTTTTCCCAAATTATATATTCTAAATAGATTATACCACTCATACATAGGTAATTAGTGACTCATACCTATATTATAATGAGTCTTTGAATGAATCACATTTATATAAAGGTACTTTTCCAAAAAATAACTTATTCGACAATATAGGACTCATACATATATCCCTTTACCAAAAATAGTTCCCAAATAACATAAATTGGTGGAATCCATAATAATTCTCCAACCATATCCAATTTATTTAATATATACCATATTAGTATTGTCATATATAACAATCCTCCCAATATACCATATATTGTTAATAAATCTAACATCCATTTTAATATATTGTTAATGAATCCTATGTGAACCCTTAGGGTTAGAATTAATATTTTTAACATCTTTATAGTAAAATAAATATATAATTATAATAATAATAATAAAGGAATTAAAAAAAATGAGAAATTAAAAATCATGTGGTCATACGACTTGACATAGAAAAACTATAATGATATTTCAAAAAATAGAAGTGAAATAGAATGAATCTAAAAGAAAAATATCTAATAAAAAATGTGATCAATAGAAGGGTTACCCTTAACTTTACACTTTAGTTGATCAATAATTATTTAATCCATATAAAATCAAATTTGGTTTATTAATAATCTATTTATAACTATCTATGTTTTAGACCAGACTAAAAAGAAAAGGCTTTTGAACCTTTTGAATTACTGAACAAGTCATTTTTAAAACCAAGATTTATAACCCAATTCCATGATTAGTAACCTTTAAAACTAATGTTTTTGGACTTGGGTGAAGGATCATTAAGTTTTATGGGAGGCTTGCGGTGTTTTGGGAGTGTCGGACCCAGAAAATTCATGTTTTGAAAGGCTATAGAGGGCACATGTTTTTTCATAAACTGTGCAGCCCACTAAAAGTAACCATGAAATATTATTTAAGGGGGGAAGATGAATTTTCAATGAGCTATACATAGTTTCCTAAATTGTTCCCTTATCCCGTGCGAAGGGATTCTCTTAAACAGAGGGGTGTCGCACGGGCGACACACTATTTTTCTAACTGTGCGAACCAAATCGTGCAGTGTCTTAATTTTTATGAAATTAATTAAATAAAAATAAAAATAAATAAAAATTTAAAACAAAATCTACCTCATCCCCTCTCTTACTCGGCCTACAACGTGCAACACCCCAAGGGGTTCCCCCTCTCAATGCATGCGAACCCCCTCCACACACCTCCTCTGATCCTTGATTTTTTGTCGGATTTCTTCACGTTTCTTGTCTGTTCCGCCAAGGTAATGTCCTATCTCCCTTATTAAATCATTTTTATTGGCCTATTTTGGTCTTTTCTCCAAGCCTCAAGGTTTGTATGAACCCTAGGTGGATGCTAACCTATTTTTTCAGTTCTTTCCTTTGATGCTAAGTCATGTGAATGGCCTCTCGGGTCATGTTTGGGAGAGTTCTAGCAACCTCCATCATAGGTGAGGTGTTTAGGGTTGTTTTGGTTCACCACTATCATTCTAGGAAAGGGTTTATTCCCATTGTGGGTTTTATCACCTTCTATTTTAGACTCTTTAATTTATTTAAGGTTTGAAGTATGTTTTGTGTAGTGTGTTGAACTGTTTCATGTGGTTTCAAGTCGTTTGGTCCAATGTGACTTGCCTGTGTGTTCATAAGTATGTATATATATATTTAGGTCCCCCTGTTACATGTATATTCATCCATGGAAGTGAATATAAATGTATATGGATTGGTTTTCCTATGTATATATATGAAAATGCATGCGTAGGTGAGTGAAGATGGGTATATGCATATAAGCATACATGTAAGGATCTCCTTACACATGCTCATGGCCATGCAGGCATGTGGACAAGGGATATGTGTCCTTCCATGTTTGTGAAGGTGAATATACCCCATTAGGGAGCAGTTGATTCTAGTTAGAAAGTGACAAGAGCTGATGTTTTCGGTTTGGTTCCACACTGAGGTAGGGTCCCTCTCCTAACCTATTTAATTAAAGATATCCTTTAAGTTTTCTTAGCTTCCTTGATAATTATACTTGTTTATATTAAACTGTATTACTTGAATAATTTTTTAGTTAAGATAATTGATTATGAATGGTAATAAAACTCATGGTTTTTTAATAAACCCCCTCCAAGGGAGGTGCACTTTCTGTGAAAACTCACAGTGGTAGTTTATGCTTGTTTTCCATGATTGGATTAATGAATTGATGCCTCCTTATGATTCTTCTTGGGTGTTACCTTATGCTTGAGGTTATAATTTTTAAATGTATTGTTAGTTAGTTGGGCCATTTATGATTCTTTTTTCCAAGAAGGCTCATTCCTTGTTTCATTGACACCACTCCTTATACTTAAACCCGAATCATGTAGTTTATAATCTGCAATGAGTTAAATGAAAGGGATAAGGTAAATGGAATGGTTATAATGACCTATGTAAGTTAGTGGAATACCTTAAATATAATGTCCATGTCTCCTTCCTTGGAACTTGTACTAAGTAAAACAATTTTCCATGTTAAGAAAATTTAGTGTGTTGACCCTGTAGATGATAGTCCTCATAATAAAAAATTTTCCTTTGATATTATTAAATGAGATAATGACATATTTCAATTATATTTACATTTAGTGGGTTGAATCATACCAAATGGTATGTCTTTAATTAGTGTTTTGGACACAATGATTTTTTTACTGGTATTCAACGGTTTAATTGATATAGTTCCTTTAATAGGAATATATTATAGTTAATTTCATGTATTAGAGGTCATTTCCCCATGTATTGAATTTAATGTGACCATGAATTAAATAATTTTTAAACTAAAATACTTAAGATGGTTTTCCTTAAGTATAATTGTGAACGTGATTGCTTATGTTTAATATGGTATTGGCTATTTGAAATGCATATGAGGAATTGCCTTATGAATTATATTATAAGTATGACAATGATTGTGAATGATTATGGATTGGAGGTATTCATACCCTATACAATCTATGGAAAATAACTATGGATGAGAAACATTCTTACCTCATTCCATTATTATAATCTCTTCTAGATGAGAGGCATTCTTACCTCATTCCATTGTTATAATATCTTATGGACGAGAGGCATTCTTACCTCATGCCATTATTATAATCTCTTATAGACAAGTGGAATTCTTACCTCATGCCATTATTATAATATTCTATGGATAAGAGGCATTATTACCTCACGCCATTATTATATATACTTACATGGACGAGAGGCATGATTACCTCATTCTAGTTATCTTCTATAGATGGGAGGCGGTTTTACCCCATGCCTATATTAAAAGTGTGCACATTCTGATTCCATATAATGAATTGGCATCTTCTTTTATGGGTGGGAGGAATGCTAACCTTACACTATCTATGATATATATATATATAAATATATATATATTGACACGATCAGAAACTTATCCTGAAAATGAGCCGAAGATGGTATAGTCGTCAGGTGTCTATTTAGGAAACTGGATGGGTGTTATTTATTTATTCAATTCAGTTATTAACACTTCACACCAACACACTATTTAACAAACATTACACTGTCTGGATTTGGCTAGACACCAGAGGTGCCGGACTACTAAGATTTATATCTCACACTCTACTCGAGCTGTTATTACATTGGGGTACTCGAGTAGATCTTTTTATTTGTCAGACCTAGGTTGTTTTCTATATCGCTTGTACCTGGGAGACATGAGAAAAGGACCAAACTAGATCCTGGGATGTTCATAGATATTTCCTATAGGTTTTTTCAATATTTTATTTATTTTTTACTACAATGTAAATCATGTTATTTGTATACTAATTTCATTTATGTAACATCACTTTGACATCCATGCATGTATTGTATAAACTGTAATTTTCCATTTTTATAAAATGATTTTTATCTATCTTCTGCTATTGTATTTAATTTTTCTATAGATAGCACTATTCTTGTTATTGTCTTCTGTTGGAACATTGATACGAGGGTATATTCTCCCCACTATCACCTCCTAAGACCCTCACTGCTAGTAGGAAGCCTCTGGCATACGGGGAGATGCACTTGAGTCCATGTGACACACTGGTCCAACTACCAGTTTGATTGTAATCTAGGTTAGTATGTTACAAAATGGTATTGTAGGTTGTTTCAATTCCTTTGTCTTACTATTTTGGGTTGGTAAATAGGAGATTAGGAATGCGTAAATTCTTGGATGATAGCCGTGCTTGGGACTAATCACCCCACGTATGGGAAATGACCAAGTGACTAGTGATGGTATTGTTGTTTATGCGATTCATTATCACATTTGATATGATTTCACTTAGTGTGACTGTTGTACTTTTTTATGCGTATGGTTTATGGAATTTATGGTATTTATACCCTTGGCTTGTTATTTCAAGGATGTTTCATACCATGCATCATAATACGCACATATAAATTAACACGCCATGAATAGTTCCATTCCATTTAGTTGCATATGTAAGATTCCTATCAATTTCATTATGTATTATTCCATGTCTTGTATTCTTTATTTTTTTTATTTTTATGACAAGCTTATTTGTTATATTCTAGTAATTACATGCTATCTATCTTGATTATATGTCGTTCTCTTATGTTAGTACTTATGATAGCATGCTTGTACTATTTGATGCATGTAAAATGGTTTTGATTATGTTGGGATCCAATTTTTTAGTTGTAAGGTGTATGGGCACCTTATAACTGGGAAAGGGTAACCTGTGTATTCAAAACATTATAAAAGGATGCTAAATTAAGATTCTAAATTGAATTGATTTTAATTAAAGGGATACAAATTCCAAAATTTAAAGTGTATGGGCACTTTATAGGTTGGTAGGTGGCCACCCATATATTTTAACCAAGGATTTTGAGCATGTTAAAATTATGAATGGAGTTTTGTGTCAGTTAATGGGAATTAATTCTCAAACTGTGAAGTGTATGGGTGATTCATGAATTTATAAATGGAAACCCATATTAGATGAAATGGTATGATGTCTTGTGTGATGTTTACAAATGATAATTTTTTTTAGTTTTAAATTTAAATGAACTAGTTAACTATCGTATGTGCAACTGGACCTAAGTAGGTTAGTTGGGGAATGTTAATTGTGAAAAGAACTGTTGGGATGTTTAAAATTTTAATGTATGAGCAAGTTCTATTGGGTTAATTTTTGGAGAACCCAGGTTGACTCAGTGAGACCCTCATAGGTTTCCTTACTATTAAAAGAAATTTATAATGACAAATTGCTTGTTTCTGATAGAATGTCATTGAATGTCTAAATTTAACTACTTTAAAAATGAAGTTTGATGTAACTTGACTTGTTTCCCTTGAGGCATTAGCTAAATCAAGAACCTTGTGTTTTTTTTAAATGGTACATGATTCTTGAGATTAAATATTTTAGATGTTTAATGTTTTAAAAGTGATTTAATATTAACAGATTGAAAATAAAACCATAATTGGTAACCTTGGTATAACCCTCATGTATGGGTAGCTTGATATTTTTCTTTTAGTTACCTTGGAATAGAAATGGTAGCATTCTTCGTAGACTGTTTCCTTTTTAGAAATGAAATAAGATGTTTAGATTTTGACATAGTGACTTCAGCTGGCATGAAAAAATGCTTGGGTCGACACTTGTACTTCCAAATAGAAGGGGAACAACCAAACAAAACCATTTGAAAATTGTGAGATCTCATGAATGACTTTGAGGCTTTAATATCTTGAATCATATGGGTGCTTTCTTGGCATCATGACTCTCGTGTGGTTGGACATTTCCAAAATTTTAGAAAATGATAACAGTATTGGATAGACTTTGATGGTAAAATATAAAGCGATCATGGAATATATTTGAGTGGAAAATACATGGTGATCAGTTTGAATGAAGATGTGTTGGTAGGAGGAGATGAGTTTTCCTCTTTGAAGTCAACCCATTGTGGATCGAATCATCTTCCTTCCAAAAAAAAGAATGTTTGACTAGAACCTGCTAAAATACTCTTAGTGTACTCTCTTAAGTGACAAGCATTCCCCCCATCTTGTCTTCTTCCTATATTCACTAAGATAGCATTGGTCTTATTCCGCGCTAATGCTTTAAAGCTGATGGGATTGGTTGGGTGATTCTCTTTTAGTTTTTCACATGGGATTCATGGTTTCCTTCAAGATTTGACCTTAGAGACGTCATCGGGAGTTGAATGTAGGCTTCAGTGAGCATGTTTGTTGTAAGTGTGATATGCCTTGGGAGAAGGCATTGTGATTCATCTTTTTAACCTTGTCCATCTTAGATGGGTGTATTCTTAATTAATCAACCATAGAATATTTATTCCTTTCCTTTCTTGTTTAGTGATTACGGTTTGTAAAGGACCATTTATGACATGTTGTAAGGAGAATATGAGTGCGGTTGGTTTCGGTTAGGGATTTTCATAAAAACCCAAATTGAATTTGACTTTAAGGTCAATGTAAAGTTGACAATTCAATCATTTAAAAATCATTCTAGGAGCATTGTAAACTACTTAAGGGAATTATTGTAATGAAAATTCCAATGGTGGTTGAGTCATAGATTAGAATTTTTTAATTAATGATAAAACCAAAGGTGAGAAGTCCCTTTTTTTGGTTTCTTGATGAGACAACAATGTGATCGTTTCTCAAATTGGACCATCTTTGGTAAGTGACATCTCAATGTTTTGGTTGGAAAACAAGCATTGTCTTAAGTCTTGGTGGTATGAGTGCCATGTGTTTAAAGGAGTGCTCGATGGTATGTTAGACATATGGAAATGTAATATGACCATTTGAAAGAAGCATCACACCCATTGTATGTTAGGGGACATATTACATTCTTCCCGAAGGCTTCTTAGGGATTAGAAGTTCTAAGGTGGGAAGGTTGTAAAAATACATGTTTTAGACTAGACTAAAAAGTGAAGGTATTTGAACATTTTCAGTTACTGAATGGTTCATTTTGAAAACTATGATTTAGAAATAAATTTTGCAAGTATGAACCTTTCAAATTAATGTTTTTGTACTTGGGTGAAGGATCGTTATGTTTTTTGGGTGGCTCGAGGAGTTTTGAGAGCTCCGAACCAAAAAAAAACCTATGTTTTGAAAGGTTGTAGAGGGCGCACAAATTGTCTGAAATTTTGAGGACCGCTATAGGAAACCATGGGACCTTATTTAAGGGGGAAGAGGTGTTTCATATGCACTACACATGTTGATACCCATGCTTTACGTACATGTACATTATGTTACTTTTACAGAATACTAAATCATGACACAAACAAATTCCCAAATATCGTATTAGTTTAGTGTCTTTGGAAAATCGGAACATAATCTTCTAATCATGTGAAAGATCTTTAACATCTCCCATAAATATCTTCCCCTTATGTTTTCCTACCTAAAACCATCCTTTATATCCTGGGGAAAAGAAAACATAAAAAGGATGATCTCAAATTCTCAGTAAGGGTAAGCATGGAGAAAATAAAACAAACTATATACATTTGAACTTAAAAACATGAACATAAAGTTTAAACATCAAAATCTTGAGTCGTGAAATAAATATTGGAACTACATAAGGAATAGATCATAAAGTTACATTAATCATGATAAAATATAATGGGAATAAAACATGGAATTTTGTAAAAATAATAAGCACATATTATGATTTCCATAGTAGCCAAGGCATTTCTTCCAAGACCATCATAGCAGACAAAGCCCATTACTGAACTGAGTTTACTTGTCATTCCATGCCTGTATTACTGAACCTAATTTACTTTCTGTTCCATCAATGTATATCTCATGAGATATAAATATTTACCCAATTAATTTGAGGGATATATATGTCCCACCCATCTCATAATTAAATCATTCTTACGTGTTCCACAAAATAAACATAAATCATTCATCATAACCCAACGAATAAAATGAGTTTCATGAAAATCATCCCATCATAACATAATACATATAAAAAAATGCATATCATTTCATCATAAAAAAAATCAAACCATGTAAATAATAGGGAAATTATACTTGAAACATAACCATATTAATGAATGTCATCTTTGATGGAAAATAGTTTTGATAAAACACTTGAAATGAATTCTTAAGGAAAATATCATTTCTTATTCAAAATCATTTTCTTTTCTCAGAATGTCGTGAAATTTTAAAAGAAAATATTTTTTTTGAAAATAATAATGAAATAATATAGAGTAATCTTCATGGAAATAAGGCATTATGAAAATGTAAAAATCTGTTCATGATATATAAGTTAAAAAAACATTCTTCTCGTACTTTTGCAGGAAAATTCAAAAAGTATCTTGTACCAAAAATGAAAAACGATTCATTTCATATCATTTAATAAAAATTCACCAATGGGTAAAAATATATTTAAAAAATTGTTGGAGGATAGAAATAATATTACATATTTAGGAAACATGGACGTGGATGATAAATATTCCCCAGTAAATACTTAAGTACAAACAATCTTAGATAAAAATGAGATTGGAAGATTTTCCCTTACCTTAGGTCCGATATGCTTTGTACGTATTAAAAACTCATTTATAATGATTTAAATAATGTTATTGAATTATTCATGAATCATAGTAATATTTATGATATCATATATGGTCATATTCTTAACTGTTTATTAGTAACATTTCATTGTCACTCGTTACTCAGGTGTTAACTGCTTTATGTTCTTACGCATGTTTTGTCGAATAAATTATTATTACTCTTTTTAGATTATAGTTATATCATTTAAAAAATGTTATTAGAATAATATATATCATATTCATTCATTAAATTCATTTATATAATCATTCTTTATTAAATATCATGTAGAACGAATCGCATCACATCGTGGAGACGGTAGGCCATACGTACACACGAGCGACGATATCATTCCAATGATAGTGGAATTGTATTAAAGTGTTTTGGTTTATAATATTTCAGAATAAATATATTTTTAAAATAAGAATATATAGTTATTTATTCCATCATTATACCCATCCAAGTATTTTGGTGATGAAAAACATATTACACCACGGCATGGAGACGGTAGGCCGTACGCACACACGCGTGGTGATTTCATTTTTCATAGGATGGATAGAAGATAGAATTTGGTTGTTTCATATTCATAATAACATATCATTATATAATTTATATTGGATTTATTAGTTAATAATTAAAAAACTCATATATATGAAGTAGAAGAAGAAATAAGTTTGATAGAATTGGTAAAGGATATTACCTCTTCTTCGACGTGACACTTCTAAACCTCTTCTTAGGGAACTAATGTTGGTCTTTGAAGAATAACAGGACCTATAGTATGTTTCTAGTGAAGTTTATAAGGTAAATTGATAGGTTTTGGACGATTTTCAAGGCTCAAAATGGAGTGAAGAGGAGAGGGAGGAGGTTCCCTTTTATAAGAGAGGAGAGGGGCACTTTTGGAAACCTCAAAAATATTAATTTATAATAAAATTAAAAACAACATAAAAACCTCCCAAATGACTCAAAATATAATATTAGATGATATATGGTTTTAATATCTTCAAAAAATAAAATTTAGACATGTTTTGATTTTATTTTAAACCTTATCATTTTGATTTATCATTATTTAATCTATTTATTTGTATTTGTGGTAATAGTATTCTAAATTTCTAATAGTTATAAATACTTACTTATGTGATGTGAATTTTTCTTAATTGGATACTTTATGAAATTTTAGACCATATAATTTTCAATTTGTAATTTTTAAATATTTTAGTAATTTTTTAAACAATTTAATAATATGTTGTTTTTATAAAATATCAATAGTGTCAATTTTGACACAATTAATTTATTTGAATTTAAATAAAATACACACAAAAGATATATTCAAACCTAAATATTTAATAGATTCATAAAATGTCATATTTATCTAGAATTTTTTTATCACATTAATTAGTTCATATAATATTTAGTTTAATATTTTTAAAACCATTTATTTGATACTTCTCTTAACAAAATAATTACTACAACATTTTGGTATAATTATTTAATATACTTATTTGTTGCATAAAAATAAAAAATAACATACAATAATTATTATAATTATAATATATTTCATAAGAATACTTTTATTTGAATTTATCTTCAAAAAAATCCAACATTTAAAATGTAATATTTATTAAATTATGATAGTGACCACATTGACATCATTTAAAATAAAATAATATAAGTGTCAAAATCTCTTTTATAAGGATCCAAATGGTCAAAAAGTAGACCCTGGGATGATTATGGTTTAGATATACTTATAAAATAAGGTTTTTTCAAGTTTTTGGGCCTTTTTATGTATATTTTTATTTAAATAAAAACTATATTATTTATTTTTCACTAAATAAATAATTTCTACATCATTAATGTATAAGATATTATGGTAATTATATATTTTTTAAAAATTAAAAATAAATTACCATGATAAAAAAAACATTTTATATTTCAAATGAGTATTTATAATTGAATTTTTATTTTTTATAACCTTATATTAAAAATAATTTAATTATTAATGTTTGAGTTAGACATATTTCACGTTTCTTTAAATAAAATAAATTAAATGTTCTAATTTCATCCAATTGGGTTCCAATATATACCATTTAGACCCAAGTATGTTTTAGGGAGAAATATAATCTTCCAATTATATTAAGAAAATTTTTAGGGTAATTTTATAATATTATTTTTTTCTCTTAATTACCTGATTTACCTTTAACCGTGGTAAATAAAATTTACCGTAGTTACTATTCATAATCCCCAAAAATAAAAGTAGCCTATTAACATAATTTGGACCTACTTATTCAAAATATGGAATTCATTTTTCCAAATTCAATACACAAGAGTTTTAGAAATTAATTTAAAATTAATCCCATTGTTGAAATGAGAAAACGAGTTTTAAAAGTTAAAACATTCCAAAAGATTGAAATGTTTTTACTTATGAATTCAATATAAAATTAATGTTAATGAAATAAATTATATTAAATGTTAAAAATATATTCTATTTATACTTTAAAACCATTCAATATTATAATTTGACCATATAAAATATCTTGATGAAAAAAAAAATTTAATTAAAATTTATCATATTTTTACTATTCATCAACATATGAAAGTTATCAGAAAAATATCAAAAAAATATACAAGGTAAATTTTTATATCCTGATTTCAATGAATATGTTTATTTTGTCAAACTGAACTTATAAACATGTGAAAAAATAGATTTAAAATGGGTGTGCAATCAAAAGGCGGCAAAACTACATTTTTTGAAAAATACTTATTTTATCCAAAAAAATGATTTTGTTCTCATATAATATATAATATGAATTATAATATTAAAAAAATTAAAAATGTGGTTAATAATATTCATAATGTCCAGTTTATATAATATTTCTATAATATATCATTGTTTAGTGAAACTCAATATTGTGTACCACACAAGCTATCAAGGAAGGTCATTCTTGCATGTAACACAAGCCATGTCAGTGTTCCGTGTAGTGGAAGATTCCTTTGGTGTTGCATATGACATAATCCAAACATATTTAATTTTTACATTGAACAAAATCTATACTTGGTGTTGTGTGAAATGAATTCTATCAGAAGAATTTGAAATTGTGTGCAACACAAGCCAAGAATAGTGTTACATATACTGCAAACTAATAAAATGTTGCATATAGTGAAAGATAATATAAGTGTAGCATAAAACACAAGAAATCAAAGAAATTTAAAGAATCTATATCATAAAATATTTTGGTGTTACATTCTACCCCCTTAAAATGAATTTCTCCCTCAAAATTCGTCAGGGTTATAAATGGTTTTCTACTTGAAAGTTTTTTTAATGGAAACCCACATCGTAAAAAGGAATACTAAAACATAATTTTAAAAAGGAAAATTAGAAACATAATGGTTACCAAATTTAACTTATAACTTGGTTTCCACATAGATGAACATAGGTGGGAAGTGAAAATATGGATATGGAAGATAAATCTAACCATCAAGTTCTAATGAAATGTGATAGAGAATAAGGTTTAGAGAAAGTTAACTACCAGAAAGCCATAAATATGTGATGATTTAAGGGACCATATGATTCATTAAATAATAAAGTACTATGATAACATTTTTGGTTTTTAAGATCCTTTCCCTAAAGTTGAATAATTTTTCATAAATACTTACTTGATTTGGGTACAATTTCACAATTTTTCGTGCCTTAAAAAATTTCCACTTCATATCTTATTTAAAGAAATGAAGTCAAATTTTTAATTATTGAAGTTTTAACATATCAAGTGATAGATTTATAGGTCATTCAATCTGTCTATATCACAAAAAGGTTAAAATAAGTTATTAAATATATATAAGTCATTCTATAGTGATATTAATCGTAAATGGTTCCAAAAATGGACTTATACTTTATATATTATATCTCTTAATAAAATAAAACTAATTTTTACTAACCAGGGACTTCTTGTAGACCAGTGGTAGGAGATAAAGTCATATCACACTTCGTTTGTGGGTTCAATTCTTGTATCCTTGTCCGACGCGATGGGTTGTCGCCCGTCCTATGGGTTGTCCTTTTTCTAAAAATATACTATTATAACATTCCAAAAATAATATAAAAAAATGATCTATCCTTAAACAATACTATCTAATGTCCAACTTAATCCATTACAACCTTTGGGCTTATCTAAAATACTTCTATCCAATCTCACAGTACAAATAAAACAATTACCCGAAAGGTCATATAACATGCATGTGAATACCATCATTTATCCCCCATATATCATAAGATATTCTTGTTGGACACATTCCAAACATTTTAATGACTTCATCATGAATTCTCTTGAGTCATTGTAATAACCTAAATTACCATATATCCTTATTGAAAACATGCATGTTTCTTTATTCCAAAAATTATTGGATATATTCCTTAAGTCCTGAAAAGTTGTATATTTCATCTATGACAACATAACCCACATTTCAACATATCTTTAACCATTTATAAGGTAACTAATATCATCCAACATATCTTTATACAAGTATCATTATATCAAAATCATGCCCATATTAAGGGTTATCCTTCCCTTAATCATGTGTTTCTTAGGAATATCACCTTTTTATTAAATAATTTTTCTTATCCATTATAACTATTCAAAATATTCTTGAAAATCCATAGAGAAAAACATAAACTAATAACTCTTATATAATTCACCATTCATCATTTGTTGATTCAAATTCAAAAATAATTCAATCCTTCTACTTCAATGGTAGACATGTAATAAGTCCATCTTTTTTATAGAAGTAGATGCTTATGTTTGGGAATTGAGTTTGGTAATGCCCATGTTTTCCATATATGATACATTGAACTCCATAACAATTTGTCACTCCATAACCCTTTTCCCCATAGAGACAACATCTTCCCTTCCATTTTAGGTATTTCTCAAGGTTATTCTTCCCTTCTTATTGATATGTAGGAAGTTTAATCTTCATTCCTCTATGTTTCTCACCATGGGAGCGTGCATGAAATTCAGTCTTCATCTTATTCTATGACTTAGGAATACCACTAAAGTTTACCTTGTTAATCGTATACCGTGATGACTGATTCAGCATAATCAAAAAATCTTTCACTCTAGGAATAACAAAATTTTGTTTCTCATAGTCACCAATTTTTTCAACAGATTCAATGTTAACCCAATTTCTTCTGGTTCCCCCTATTGACTAAAACCAGAAACCATATTGTAAGAAATAGTTAAAATAATGAGGAACCACATAATCATAAAAATTCACGTATATGATGTCTAACTTATGAAACCTTCTTTAATCCATGACACCATAGGTTCAGCCTAGGTTATTCATGACCGTTAACATAATTCTAGGATTGTAACCTGTATTTATACTTAACCTTAAGGACATCCCAAGACATAACTTATAAATATCTCTAGGGATCTCATTAATGTTTTCACATCCTAGTTTCCAAAGGTTGACTAAACATTGGCTCTGATATCAACTGTAGAGACCTAATCATGACGTACATGGAAATTACATTACTTTTGCAGAATACTTAATAAATGACTCAAACAAATGCCCAAAGATCGTATTAGTTTAGTGTCTTTGGAAACTTGGAACATAATCTTCTAATCATGGTGAAAGATATTCAACATCTCCCATAATGATCTTCCCCTTATGTTTTCCTACCTAAAACCATCCTTTATATCCAAGGTAAAGGAAAACATAAAAAGGGTGATCTCAAATGATAAATAAGGGTAAGCATGGAGAAAATAAAACAAACCATATACATTTTAATTTAAAAACATAAACTTAAAGTTTAAACATCAAAATATTGAGTCGTGAAATAAATATTGGCAGTACATAAGGCATAGATCATAATGTAACATTAATCATGATAAAATAGCATGGAAATAAAACATGGAAGTTTGGAAAACTAATAAGTACATATTATGATTTCCATAGTAGCCAAGGCATTTCATCCACGACCATCATAGCAGATGAATTCCATTACTGAACCAGGTTTACTTGTCGTTCCAACCCTGTATTACTAAACCAGATTTACTTTCTATTCCAGACATGTCTATATCACGAGATATAAATCTTTATTCAATTCATTGGGGGAGATATAGGTCTCAAACATCTCATAATGAAATCATTCTTATTTTTTCCACAAAATAATCATAAATCGTTCATTATAACCCAACAACTAAAATGGGTTTCATGAACATCATCCCATCATGACATAATCCATATAAAACAAATGGATATAATTTTATCCTAAAAAAAATCAATCCATGTAAATAATAGGTACATTATACTTGAAACATAACCATATTAAATAATTTCATCTTAGATGGAAAATAGTTTTGATAAAACACTTGAAAGGAATTATTGAGGAAAATATACTTTCATCTTCAAAATCATTTTCTTTTCTCTAAATGCCATGAAATTTTATAAGAAAATAATTTTGTTGAAAATAATCATGAAATATTGTAGAGTAAGATTCATGTAAATAAGGCATTATGAAACCGTAGAAATCCATTCATGCGGTATAAGTTAAAAAAATTCTTCTCATACTTTTTCATGAAAAGTCAAAAGGTATCTCGTAACGAAAATGACAAAATATTCCTTTCATATCATTTAATAAAAATTAACCAATGGTTAAAATTGGATTTAAAAAACTGTTGGAGTATAGAAATAATGTTACATATTTAGAAAACAAGGATGTTGATGATAAATATACCCCAATAAATACTTAAGTACAAACAGTCTCAGATAAAAATGAGATTTTAATATTTTCCCTTACCTTAGGTATAATATGCTTTGTACATATCCAAACCTCTTGTATAATGATTTAAATAATGTCATCAACTTATTCATGAATTATAGTCATTTTTATGATATCATATATGGTCATATTCATATCTGTTTATTAGTAACATTTCATTGTTACTCGTTATTCTGGTGTTAACTGCTTTATGTTCTTACACATGTTTTGTCGAATAAACTCTTATTCCTTTTTTTAGATTATAGTTATATAATTTAAAAAATGTAATTAGTATAATATATATCATATTTATTGATTAAATTTATTTATATAATCATTATTCAATGAAGATCATGTAAAAATAATTGCATTACATCGTGGAGATGGTAGGCCATACGTATGCACAAGCGACGATATCATTCTCATGATTGTAGAATTGTATTGAAGTGTATGGTGTATAATATTTCATAATCAATATATTTTTACAATAGTAATATATAGTTATTTATTCCATCATTATACCCATCCAAGTATGTTGGTGATGAAAAATAGATCACACCACGGCGTGGAGATGGTAGGTTGTACGTTCGCACGCGTGGTGATTTCATTTTTCATAGGATGGATTGAAGATGAAATATGGTTGTTTCATATTCATAATAACATATCAGTATACATGGGTTTCTAGAGTTATTACTTAATAATTAAAAAACTCATATAGATAAAGTATAAGAAGAAAGAAGTTTGAAAGAATCAGAAAAGGATATTACCTCTTCTTCGACATGCCTCTTCTAAACCTCCTATTATAGCACTAAAGTTGGTCTTTGAAGAAGACCAGGACCTCTAATATATTTCTATGGAAGTTTATAAGGGAAATGAACCGTGTTTTTCTGAGTTTTAAGGCTCAAAATGGAATTAATATGAGAGGGAGGAGGTTCCCTTTTATAAGAGATGAGAGATGCACTTTTGGAAACCTCAAAAATATTAATTTATAATAAAATAAAACCCCACATAAAAACCACCAAAATGACTCAAACTCTAATATGAGATTATATAGGGTTCTATTCTCATAAAAAAAATTTAGACATGTTTTGATTTTATTTTAAACATTATCATTTTGATTTATCCTTATTTTATCTATTTAATTTTATTTGTGGTAATAATATTCTAAATTTATAATGGTTATAAATACTTAATTATGTGTTTTTAATTTTACATAATTGGATAATTTATGACATTTTAGACCATATAATTTTTAATTTTTAATTTTTAATTTTTAAATATTTTTGTTATTTTTGAAATAATTTAATAATATTTTGTTTTTATAAAATATCAATTGTGTCAATTTTGACATTATTCATTTATTTTAATTTAAATAAACTCCACAAAGAATATAGATTCAAACCAAAATATTTAATTGATTCCTATCATGTCTTATTATTCTATAAAATTTGTGAAGCACATTAATTAGTTCATATAATATTTATTTTAATATTTTTAAAACCTTTTATTTTATATTTCTCTTAAAAAATAATTAAAACAACATTTTTGTATAATTAATTAATATACTTATTTATTGAATAAAAAATAAAAATAAAATACTATGATTAATATAAATCTAAAATATTTTATAATAATACTTTTATTTGAATTTATCTTCTAAAAAATATAACATTTAAAATGTTATATTTATTAAATTATTATGGTGAAAACCTTTACATCATTTAAAATAGAATAATATAAGTGTCATAATCACTTTTATAAGGCTCCAAATTGTCAAAAAGCAGACCCTTGGATGATTATGGTTTATATATACCAGGACAATAAGGTTTGAATAAGTGTTTGGTCCTTTTGATGGATACTATTATTTTAATAAAAATATATATTATTGAATTTTCACTAAATAAATTATTTCTGCATCATTAATGTATAAGAAATTACGGTAATTATATATTTCTTAAAAATTAAAAATAAATTAACATGATAAATAAAAACATTTTATCTTTAAAATGAGTATTTATAATCAAATTTTTATTCTGTATAACCTTATATTTAAAATAATTTAATTATTAAAGTTTGAGTGAGACATATTTCACTTTTCTTTAAATAAAATAAATTAAATGTCTTAATCTCATCCATGTGGGTTCAAATAGATACCATTTCGACCCAAGTATGTTTTAGGGAGAAATATAATCATTAAATTATATTTAGAAATGTGTTAGGGTAATTTTATAATATTTTTTTACCCTTAATTACTTGATTTACCTTTAACTATGGTAAATAAAATTTACCATAGTTACCATTTATAATGACCAAAAATAAAATTATCCTATTAAAATAATTTTGACCTTTTGACTCCAAATATG
The DNA here is from genome assembly GCA_963277665.1 of Viscum album. Taxonomy (NCBI): domain Eukaryota; kingdom Viridiplantae; phylum Streptophyta; class Magnoliopsida; order Santalales; family Viscaceae; genus Viscum; species Viscum album. Next base: position 2,056,445,838 of record OY728156.1, on the reverse strand, counting down.
GAATCCATTTATTAAAATTCAAGACACAGGAGTTGCAGTAGTTAATTTAAAATTAATCCCGTTGTTGAAATGCGAAAACGAGTTTTAAAAGTTAAAACATTGCAAAAGATTGAAATTTTTTTACCTATGAATTAAATGTAAAATTAATGGTAATGAAATAAATTATATTAAATGGTAAAAATATTTTCTATTTATACTTTAAATACATTCAATATTATTATTTAATCATATAAACTATCTCGATGAAAAAAGTTGTTTTTAATTAAAGTTTAGCGTATTTTTTCTATACATCAAAATTTGAAAGTTATCAGAAAAATATCAAAAAATTATCCAAATTAAATTTTTGTATCCTGATTGCAAATAATAATTTTATTTTTTTCAAATTGAACTTATAAACATGTCAAAAACTATATTTAAAATAGATGCTCCAGCAAAAGGAAACAAAACTACATTTTTTGAAAAATACTTATTTTATCTGAAAAATTGATTTTGTTATGATATCATGTGTAATATTAATTCTAATGTTATATAAAATTCAAAATGTGGTTAATAATATTCATAAAGTCTAGTTTATATAATATTTTAATAAAATATCGTTGTTTAGTGAAACTCGGTATTTCGTACCATGCAAGCTATCGAGGAAGGTTGTTCTTACGTGTAACACAAGCCATGTCAGTATTTCATGTAGTGGAAGCTTCCTTTGGTGTTTCATATAACATAATCCAAACATATTTCATTTTTACATTGAACAAAATCTATACTCAGTGTTGTTTGAAATGAATTCTATCATAAGAATTTGAAATTGTGTGCAACACAAGCCAAGAATAGTGTTATGTATACTGCATGATAATACGGTGTTGCGTATAATGCAAGATAATATTGGTGTGGCATAAAATACAAGACATCAAAGAAATTTATAGAATCTATCTCATAAAATATCAAGGTGTTACAATGCACAGTTTCCTAAACCATGCACCTAGCCCGTGCGAAGGGAGTCTCTTAAGCAGAGGGGTTCTGCATGATCAGTGCGCGATTTTCCTAACTGTATGGCCCAAATAATGTTGTGTCTTAATTTTTATGAAATTAAATAAATTAAAATAAAAAAACAAAAACATAAAACTAACTCTCTGTCAACCCCTCTCTTGATTGAACTACAGTGCGCCATACCCGAAGGAGTTCCCCTTATTGATGCATGTGATCCCCCTCAACGTACCTCCTCTGATCCTCGATTTTTTTTCATATTTCTTCATGTTTCTTGTCTTATCTACCAAGGTAAGGTCCTCTATCACTTTTCCTCCATTTTTATCTGCTAATTTGAGTCTTTTCCCCGCACCTCGATGTTCAGATGAACCCTAGGTAAGGGATAACCTATTTTTTGGTTCTTTCCTTCAATTCTAGGTCATGTGAATGGCCTCCCAAGTTAGGTTCAGGAGAGTTCTAGAAACTGCCACCATAGGGGATGCAGTTTGGGTTGTTTCGGTTCACCGTTGTTGTCCTTGGTAAGGGTATATTCCCGTTTTTGGTTTTCACACCTTCTATCTTAGAGTCTTTAATTATTTTAAGGTTCGTAGTATGTTTTGTGTAGTGTGTCAAACTGTTTCAAGTGATTTCGAGTCACTAGGTTCAAGGTGACTTTCCTAAGTGTGCATAGGTATGTTTGTTTGTGTGTGTGTGTGTGTATGCAGGTTCCCCCATTACATGTATATTCCTCCATGACAATGAATATATATGTATGGGGCTAGGTGTTCCTATGTATATATATGAAAATGCATGCGTATGTGAGTAGAGATGGGTATATGCATATAAGAGAATATATGTAAGGATCCCCTTTCCCATGCTCATGGCCATGCATGCGCATGCATAGGGGATAGGTTTCCTTGCATGTATGTGAATGTGAATATATCCAGTTGGGAAGCAACAACTTCTAGTTAGCAAGCACCTAGAGCTAATGTATTCGGTTTGGTTCCACCCTGAGGTAGGATCCCTCTCATAACCTATTTAATTCAAGAATGCATTTAAGTTTATTTTATCTGCCTTCAAAATTATGCTTGTTTATATTGAATCACATTACTTGAATAAGTGTTTAGTTAAGATAAGTGATTCTGAATGGTAATCAAACTCATGGATTTATAGTAAAACCCTTCCAAGGGAGGTTCATTATCTGTGAAAACTCACACTGGTAGTTTATGATTATTCTTAATGCTTGTCTTAATGTATTTATGCCTCTTTATGATTCTCCCATGGTGTTCCCTTATACTTGAGATTATAATTGTTAAATGTATTGTTAGGAATCTTGGATATTTATGTTGTTTTTTCCAAAGAAGGCACATGCGTTATTTCCTTGACACCACTCCTTACACTTGAACCCTCATCATGTATTTTCTATGTCTTAATGAGTTAAACAGAATGGAGAAGGTCGATTTAATGGTTATAATGACTTATGCGGGTTAGTGGCATACCATAAATAAAATTACCATGTCACCTTTCTTGGTACTTGTACCTAGTAAACCAATTTTCCATGTTAGGAAAATTGAGTACATTGACCCTGTAGACGATGGTCCACCTAATGAAATGTTTTTCTTTGATTGGATTAAATGAGATAATGACATCATTCAATTAGAATGAACTTGAGTGGCTTGACTCATACCAAGTGACATGTCTTGAATTTTTGGTTTATCCATAATGAGTTTTTGACAGGTATTGAAAGGTTTAGATGAAATGGTTCCTTAAAGAGGAATAAATTATGGTTAATGGAATGTATTAGTGGTTTTTGACTCATGTATTGAGTTTTTTATGACCAGGCCTTGAATAATGTTTTAAATGAAATACATAAGATGGTTTTCCTTAAGTATAATTTTGATCATGATTTATTATGTGTAATATGGTATTAACTATGTGAAATGAATATGAGGCACTACCTTATTCATTATATTTTAAGTATGAAAATGATTGTAAATGATTATGGATGGTAGGCATTCATATCCCATACCATCTATGGCAAATGATTATGGATGAGAATAATTTTTACCCAATTTCATTATTATAATCTCTTATGAACGAGAGGAATTCTTACCTCAAGACATTGTCATAATCTATTATGGATTAGAGTCATTCTTACCTCATTCCATTATTATAATATCTTATAGAAGAGAGGCATTATTACCTCATGCCATTATTATAATCTATTATGGATAAGAGACATTCTTACCTATTTCCATTATTATAATCTATTATGGACGATAGGCGTTCTTACCTCATGACCTTATTATAATCTCCTATAGATGAGATTAATTATTACCTCATTCCATTATTATATACAATTCCATGGTTGAGAGGCATGCTTACCTCCTGCCAGTTATATTCTAAGGATGAAAGGAAGTTTTACCCCAACCTATATTAAAAGTGTGCACATAAAGATTCCACATAATGAATTTTTATATTCTATTATGTGTGAGAGAAACTATTACCCCACACCATCTATGATATAAATATCTATATACCTATATATATATATATATATATATATATATTATTACACTATTAGACACTTATCCCGGCAATGAGCCGAAGATCGTATAGCCGTCGGGTGTCCATTTGAGAACCTGGATGGGTGTTATTTATTTATTCAATTATGTTATTAGAACTTTATACCTACACATTTTTAGCTTATATTACACTGTCTAGATTAGCCTGAAAACTAGTGATGTAGACCTACTAATATTTATATCTCACGCCCTACTCGGGATACCATTGCACTATGGTACCCAAGTAGATCTTATTTTTTACAGGACCTAGGTTGTTTCCTATGTTTCTTGTTCCTTGGAGATCGTAGAAAAGGACTGAGTTAGAGATCAAGATGCTCATAAAGATTGCTCATGGGAATTTTCTATCTTTTCTTTATTTTGTACTACAATGTAAATCATGTTGTTTTTTTACTAATTTAAGTTATGTAACATCACTTTGACATCCATGCATGCATTGTATAAACTGGGATTGGCAATTTTTATAAATTAATTATTATCTATCTTCTGTTGATGTCTTTAATTTATCTATTAAATACGTTATTCATGATTTTATATGTTGTTGGAACTCTGATATGAGGGTATAGTCTCCTCACTATCACCTCATAAGACACTCACTACTAATCGGTAGGCACTGGTATACAAGGAGATGGGCTTGAGGCCATGTGATCCACCTGTCTGGCTACCAGTTCTATGGAAAGCTAGGTCAGTAGGTTACAATATTACAAATCCTTTATTATATATATTTATTTTAATGTTAGTTATTTATTTTCATTTGTTATAAATTTTATCAATCATTCATTGTCCATATGTTCTTTAAATTTCAATCTTCCCAAATATTCCATTTATTTTTTAATATAGAGATATCACTCATTATTTAATGTTAATAAGTTTCTAAAATACAAAAAATAAACAAGATAAATAAATCATTATGATAAAAATAGTTTTACATGTCCATCTTTTATATTTGGTAAATATTGTTATGATTCATGAATAATTGATCAATTAATATGCCCTCTTGTGATGATTTTGTTATCATATGGTGTAATTTTAACAATGATTTTTAATTTTTTTATAACCATTTGAGAACAAAAAATAAAACATAATTTAAATATTTATTCCATTTATAACTAGTATTTGTTCTAATTAATCCACTATATTAATAAATTCCATTAAAAAGTAGTATCATTGAAGAAGGTGGTCAAACTTATCCAAACATGACCATTTTAAAAGGAGTGAAATTATTATTATTATACACTTATTTCAGAAGTGTAATTGAATTATTATCCTATTATTAAAGTTAATAATTAGGTTTATCAACATTGATTGATATAAGATAAATGAAATATATTAAGGAGATGATTGTATTTTGAATAGTTAGATCTTTCTTAAGGACCTTCTTTATTTTGAAGACATTGTGACTTCTTCTTGTAACTAGAGAACAAAAAACCTGAGAAAGAATTATAGGGGAAGGAATTTAGGTATATTTTGGAGGAAAAAATAAACATGAGGTGTGGTTTTCAATAGATTTATGTGGGGTCCATTAAAAAAATAAAATTAAGCAATTTTTTTGGAAAATACTATACTTAAATGTAAACCAAAGTAAATTTGAACAAAAATTAACCCATAAATGGATAAAATGGAAAGTGGGTAATGATTTCATAAATTATTTTATATTTTTATAAATTTATACACCATTTTACCATATATTATAATTTTCAACAATTATTATTATTTCGTAGTTCCTTGAAATGTGTGTGCTAGTTTTAAGAATCACTACTTCCATGTGGTTTCCATTGGATTTATTCATGGAAATGGAAACTTACAATAGTTATTTAACCAAAAGGGGCTTTCTTTCAAAAGGAATGCATTCATCAAGTTTTAAATTTGTGATACTTAGGAACATGGATTGCTCGAGAGGATGGGAGGTCAGATTCACCACACCCTTTTTGGGGGGAATTATTGTTTACTCCAGGACACCCTTTAAAATTTAAGATATTTTCATGAATCCTTATTAATTCCCCAAGTATAAAATAAGTTTTCCTTGGAATTTTCAATAACTTATTAACATGTGTAAAATTTAGAATCATCGGTATGTATTCAAGGTTCTTCGTTAATAGAGATATCCATATGTATTTGAGGTTCTCCATCAATGGTATCCTCTCATATAATATTTAAAGATTCTTTTAATCATAGTTATGATGATACAGGTTTTTAAGCCACTCAGTGGGGAACTCATGAATAATTTGTCATCCAGGGAGACGAAGGTTTGTTTTGATATTGGGATTTTACCCATGAAATGGGTTGCCTATGTATCCTTATGAAAGGAATCAAAACCATCGTAGTTTGGTACCGCTTAATGGGACACTTCATACCTTTTAAGTTCATGTGATAAGGACCTAACCATAAAGTTTAATGTCATGTGGTAAGAACATCTAAGAAAAATGTTCTTTGTCAGAGTTTGGTGTGGGAGTTATGCCGAAATTTCCCAATGAACTTGGAAACGATATGGGTTTCCAAGTAAGATTAGAACTTGTTGGGAATATGGCCCAAGGAGAACAGGGTGGATTTGAAATGTTGGGTTTAAACCTCAAGGAGGCTTCCTACATATCCAATGTTTATTGGAATCAAAGACCACATAGTTTGATGAGTCTCATAGGAGAGTATAGTCCTTTGAGAGAAATGAATTTGGGCTTACATCTTGAAAATGAGTCCTTAATGATTTAGGGTTTAATTTGTGGATTATTCCTAAATAGGATGCTCAGATTAAGGGAATTATGGTTGGATTCCTAGAGAGAATATCCAATGAGCTTTGGCCCTGGAAAGGCTTCTTACATATCCTGGTTTGAACAGGAATCAGAGTTCTTGTAACTCATTCATTGTGGGTGTTTGGGAAAATGTTTTAATCATCAGGAATCTATAAGACCACACAAGTCATGATCAGTGTGAGAAACAAGATGATGTGAAAGATTCAACAATCACACATACACTTTTCTTCCTCTGCTGCTGGAATCGGGTGAGCCTACAATGTCCAGGGTGGACGAGGGTGAGGTGATGAGCCTTCCCTCTATTCACTTTAAATTGGACTAGGGTCCAATTAAAGGAAAAAGGGATGAAGGTTAGGGGTTTTCACCAATATGGATACCATAAAATTGATTAGTGGAGGGGGAATTTTCATTTGATTGAATGGAAAAGAAAGTGTGGTCCTTACCTTCCCTACCAGAAATTTGAGGTTCTGGATCATTGATAAGGGAAAGGTCAGGACCCAAACCCTTAATCTCAGAACCAAAAACTCCCCAACACTGTTCCTAGGAGAACAGTCCATGTGACTGTGGATATAAAAACCCACATAAACTCCATGAATCCTAACCCCATCATGAAACAAATGTGGGAAACCTATGACTATGGAAATACAAACCCAAATAGGAGACATGATGATGTGCCTTTCTCAAGGGTTTGATATGTCATGAGGTTTTGGTGGAGGCTTCAACTTAGCCCCTTTTAGAAAAGGGAACCACGAAAGGAGATACCCTACCATGAATGGATTTAAAGAGGGTACTTGAGTTGGTATGTAGGCCGCATACTAAGATCTTCCGTGTAGGTACTTCATACAAGTGTGCTGCGTAGGTACCCTGCATTGTTGCAACGCGCATCTATACCACGCAGGAGTGCCACGCAGGTTTGTATAATGACTGAAGAATATTTTTCACATAGGGGAACCAAGATGATGTAAATTTTTTGAAATACTTTCAAAACATGCTTATCCAATTTAATTATCTCTTCTCTCGTACTTTAGAGAGATACCTAAGACAATTTGAGTGATCTGGGCGAAAGAACTACGCAATGAGTACTTCAGAGAGTCTTTCTACTTTTTCAAACTTTTAAAAGGGGAGCCCAAGGGTCCTATTTATAGGCATGGATGGGGCCTGGCCAAAGATATGTTTTCCACATAGGTCCTCCACACAGGTCCTCTGAGCAGGGCTATCGTGCAGGGGTACAAAAATTTTGTTGTCGTGTAGGTATGTCGTGCAGCTCTACCACGCAGGTCTGTTGCACATCCCTTTGGAGGGTTTGACTTACCTTTTAATTATTCAAACCTCACCTTTAGATTTTGAAATATACCAGTCTATCTTCATAGTATTTTTTATTCTTAATTAGTGTCAACAAAAGTCCCCCCTCAAGATTGGATCCGATTAGAAAGAGGGTCGAGTCATGAGGTAAAATTACAGGGAAAAATTAATTGTTGGTCAACACAAGTTTTTCACAAAGCTACTTTGCGTAGGTATATTGTGTAGTGTTCTCATACAGGTATGTCCTATAGGTTCACAACTGGCTATAAATATGTTCAATCTTTTTCGATTTTCTTCATCTGTGCTTCCAAATTTTCCAGCTCTCATTTCATAGCTCTTTAATCTAACCTCAACGCATTGTGCTCTCGCATAGTCTCTTTGAAATTTTCTCAAGGTGAAACTATTTTAGTGATGGAGCTATGTGGAAGGACTTCATCGAAAGAGTTTTTCTAGGACCCTTGTCAACGGACCTATGTGAAGGACCTTATCAAAGGACCTATGCGAATAGTTTCCTTTTCCAAATCTTTGATTTCCTTTTCCTTTAAGTTGAAATGTATGTCAAAATTCTAGACTAATAGTGGGATATTGGTAATTCCTTTTTAGGAAAAATGGCTCATTTGATATCCTCTACAGGAGAATCTAAGGCTCGTTAAAATGAAATGATAAAGATTGTCAGACCATACTATTATGACATTGTTTAAAGTAATCTTCCCAGACTATGAAAGTGTTTAATTATGTATCAATGTAAATATCGACAAAGTCCTTACCTACCCTTGTATGGGAATGGGCTTTTACAAGATTCTCATGTTCCATCTATTAAGAAGTACTTCTCAAAGAATTGGTTTCATCAATTCTCCAACTGTAACTACTTGAATATTAGTGCAAGGGGGTTCCAGTACATGAAGGAACAATCCTTATTGGTTGCATCCTGCATCACAGTGGTTGTACTCTTGATATGAAGGATCATGTTGTAGACCCAAGGACACATTGCTATGATTCAACTTTTTAGGCTTCTTAGACATATCAGGCTAACAGTTGGAAGGAAGGTTATGATCTTTATTCTAGATGAGGTGTGAAACCTGAATGGATATGGGCATTTTGGGTGCGCCAGACTTGTGTAGAATTCAATTAAGAGTTATCAGATGTTTATATTTATGAAGCTATCTGGATGGGACAAACTTATGTTTACAAAAACAATTTCATTCCTGAATTACTGAGCTGAATGATCCCGAAAATGAATTATTTCCACTTGACGCACGGTGAAGTTGGCATTAGTTTATGGGATGTCTACCAAATAGATGGGATTCCCATTCTTGGGGAAATTTATGATGATTTTATTCCACCAGTTACAACATGCGACAATGTTGCCAGAACACCACTGTTGGCTCATGAACTATTCAAAATATCAAATAAATTACCCAAAGATAAGAAATATATTCATGCTAGGGTGTTGATGGAAGACTTTTTAGAACCAATAATAGAGAAAGGTCCCACCTGCAGACGTCATAATGTTTGTCCTTATACAGATAACCATGGTATCTCAAGCACATGTTGGCCTATATTGATGAGAGGTGATTATAAGCACTAGGGCTACAAAGTCAAATATCATATTATGAAAAGATACACTTAGCTGCCTTCCTTTACATGTGGCTAAGCATTTACTTACATCTAGTTCGTGAGTAAGAAGGTGGTGTAAGGCTAGATACTTTTGTTATCATAACTAAATTAGTATAGGGGAAGTATATTGGGTTAGAAACTCTTGTATTGGAAGGAATTTACTATTCTATACTGTATTTATACAATGGGAAGGATCCATTTATAATTCCAAGTCCATTCTAAGTGTTGTGTAGTTGGATTACAACACACTTTTCTTCATACTCAGTTTTTAATTCAGTTAGAGTCCCCAATGGTCGATTCACCCCATTTTTACAAAAGTTTCTGGTATTCAGCCTCAAAATTTGAGACCATATGTAGTGATAAAGGAATTGAATGTCACATGACAATTCATCTTCTTTCCTTTTTGTAACCCACAAACTAGAACATTTATTGATGATGGTGAAGAAAAGAATTATGAGATATGGTATAATATGATGGAATTCAAGGATGGTGTATTATCAACCAGGATTGATGGTGAAATTATCTAGGAGGTTTACATCCCTTATAGGTTTTCTCATCAGTTTCGATGTATTCAATAATCAAATGATTTTCCACCAACATATGTTAGACATGAGAAACACATAATAGTAGCGAGACAATTATATATTCTAATGGCCTTAGAGGCATCCAAATTGTTGATTACGTTACCTCCATCAGATTCATCAATTGAATTGGAGGCTAGATATGCCAAAGCTTGGGCTTCTTCATATCCGTAAGGGGATTTGAAAAAAGGAATATATCGAGTGCAAGCTACAATGATTGTTTCATGTGGAAATCATGGTAAGAAGTCCAAGGTCAGAGATGATGTAAAAGTTTCAGAGTTTTCAGAGCCTTCAAAACATCCTCATAGGAGGTATACCGGGAAGACTAGGGCTAGAGAACCAATACCTCCAACACCAAGGAAATCCAGTCAACACCATCAAAAAGAGGTTCCTATTCAATCTACTGAACTTTATAAAGAAGAAGGGAGGCTTGAATAGGCTCACCAGCCAGAAGGTGTTGAGTCTCCTCCACAATCAACCATACTAAGATTGAGTTATGTGTGAACTTCATCCATTCGTCATTGAGAGAGTGTGACCCATGATATTAGGTATGCATAGGCATTCCTCCAGCATGGCATTTTAAATACTGAATGTGGGTGATAGTAAAGCACCTTATGATTGCAATCCGGATTATATCCTGACTGAAGTACACGAGTATATTACAGAGATGGAGGATTTTATGTATGAAACTAATGAAAAAATCCCACCATCTAAAAAAGTATCTCATATTATGGACTTAGGAGTACATGAAGGGGTAATTATTGACCCCAAGGAGGAGTGGTATATTTAGTTTAATACTAATAACATATTTTACTTTTATTTTGTCCCAACTCTGATTTACCATTCAGCATCATTAATCTTGATGAAATGATTTTTTTTGCAGTTTGAATGCAGGGAAGGAAACTCCAGACCAATTCTTGAATCACCAAATTATGGGCATGCAGGTTCTCCTATCAATACATCGAATGATCCTCCCAAGTATCCAGAACTTTCTCCACGAGAGAGAATCATGAACGGGTAATGGTAATGGATAATCCTCAACCATTACCTCATGTTTCTCCTACCAAGAAGAGTTTTTCGATTTTCCTCAATCTTGTGAAAAGAAACGCAAGAGAGCAATGAGATTAGACCAAAGTGTTGACCGAAGGAAAAAGTATTTATACTATCATTAGGGAATTATCATTTTCTCGATACACTCTAGTGATCGCATTTATCCTTTTGTAGGATATGTGTCTCTATCCTCTATAAAGGGACTAAGAGATGATTCTTTAAGATTAGAGAGAGAACCTCTAGGAGAAACCCAGGTTCATGTTGATGGATCTACTACTTTAGAAGATAAAACATAAAAAGATTTAGTTTTACCTGCTCTAGGATATACTGATAGAGATAAAATCCATGGTAAGATCAAATAAATTTCTCATGAATATTAAAATATTTTCTAATATTCTTCTTTTCAAAATAACTCAGATCAGTTTCCTTTGCCAAAGGATCCTACAATAACCAATATTAATATTCCTATTACTCCAAAAGAAAGGAATGAAGACCCAAGGAAGTATAAAATAAATATTGATGTTGACCCAAACCTAGAAAGATATGATGATATTGTACCAATTTAAGAACCAATGAAACAAAATGTCATTAGAGCCAATTTGGGCATCAACCAACATTTGTTGGATACCTTAAATGGCGAGGATGATATAACATTCTAATCCACATACACTAAAATAATGGAAGCACTTAATCCAAATATTGATATTCCAGGTTCCATCAAGGAGTTTAGGGATTTTCATGAGGAATTTCAAGGATATAAGTCCTTATTCTTGCATTTTCCATACATAATTTTTCTTCTTTACTTGATACTTTACATCAATGGTCACCTTATGCAGCTTTATCTACAGAAAATGTTGAAAAGGCTCTTTAGGAATATGGAATTCCACTCTATACTTCTTTTTTTTGAAGTTGGAGACATACCTACAGAGGACCCTCTGTTGAGAGATGTTACAGAGCCTTCAATTATGAAAACTGGGAAAACTTAGGAGATTTCCCCTTCTCAAGAAACATCTACTCAAACTGCTAAAACTAAGAATACTGGGGATGAATCCAATCAAATAGAAAACTTATTATTGGATAAATGTCAGCAGATATTTGGATCATACTCTGTTTCAACCATTTTTTTGAAACTGACAATGACCTTGATTAATCATTTAGGGTTATCAACTTCTACAGTTATATCAGAAGGTGATGCTTCCATGTTGTCTTAGGCATTAGAAAAAGGTTAAGCTTATACTGTTTCAAGAGAAGTAGAATAAGGTAGCTCTTTAAGTGATCTGTTTCGAGAGTAAATTTTACCTCATGGTAGTGATTCAGATTCAAACTTAGAGATAAAATATGCTCTTATCATGACACGTAAGAATACATGGCAGCATATCTAGAGCATAATTGTTGACAATCCTTTAGATGAACTATTGTCCCATTTTTCTATACTCCCAGAATTATTTTGTGTATTGGGATTTGGTGGATTTAATTATCGACCAATCTACGATGCAATGAATGAGGCCATTCACCGACGGGAGTAGGAGCATAAGTTGGAGAAATATTTTGAAAAGGCTAAATGGATTATCAATATTGAGATCTTACAAGATGTATTAGCTGAGGAAAAGGCAGATCATAAAAAAAAGGTCGATCAAAATCAGCCAATAAATTAAAGAATCCACAAGAGTAGTTATATCTTAAACAACAACTGGATGTTGTTCATATCAAACTTGAGAAATTGAACCAGACATTGGGAGAAACTCAATTAGAGGGAATAACTTCCATTTCAACTATTAAGGAAGCACTTCGTTAGGCCGAGGATGTTGGAGTTTCTCAGCTATCTCAACTTCAATAGGTTGCTGATATGGCTCATGAAACTGTTCAATAAATGAGGAGTCATGTTAACAGTTTATTTTAAAACATGATAGAGAGGCTCCATCTTGTAGATGTCCCTCTAATTTCATATGAATGAAAGAGATTTTGTCTTCAATCATACATGTTCTCATTCTTACTTTTTTTGTTTTGTTGAAATTATAAAGGTAATGATGATGGTGATTTTTTTTAAACATAAAAATTTCGTGTCAGATAATCATGATTACGATGAAAAGAATGGGGGTGATCAAAATTATATTATTAAGCCAATGGGACTAATGAGAATAGTTTTATTTTTTCTAGGGTTATATGGAAAACATCACAAACTTCCTATCTTTTGACTTTTTATTACTCAAAATTACCTAAATCATACAAAATGTATGTTTAGTGAGCTGGGAATTGAATTTTGTTTAGAGTGACCTTTGTGGGTTCTCAATCTAGTGAGTACCACGTCTCTTATTTTTGGTGTTTTAAAGTCATGCATGTTGGACTATAAAGGAAAAATGTTTAAGGCCGAATAGATTTGACCATTAATTTTGAAATGAGATCTCAAAAAAACTCAGTGACTAAGAATTGATCTAATATTCTTTAAATGTTTCTAAGGGGAATCAGAATTCATGATTTTTATGGTCACCAAATTTAAAACTTGTATCAACATAAGGGGAGTCTCTTCCAAGAATTAAGTCACCATTATTTGAAAAAGTTGTTAGAGGAGTTGTTTTATGCAGGGCCAATTAGGGAATAGGCTTCATAGACAAATAGTGGCATCTTTTGATTGACATTCCCATTATATAGGAAAATTATGAAATTACACCTAAGGGCATGTGCTGCATATTCAAGAAAAAGCGCTCTCATAAGTTTGACATTTTACTATTGATGGATAAGGGAAAATAAGATTTGGGTGACTCAAGACCACAGTGGATGGTTTTTTTCAAGGAAATGAATTTTAAGAATGAAAGTTCTATTTTATGCTGATATATATCATGAATTAGGAAACCGTTTACATACAAATTAGGTTTATGAGGAATGGTTAAAATTTATTAGAAATAAGAATTTCTGATATCATATTGTGTAGTTTTATGTCATGCAGTGAGGAAATTATACTCTGCAGTTTTAGGTCATTCAGTGAGGACATTGTGGGGATTTAATTTAAGGTATTTATCTCTAACCAAAGGTATGAGACTCTCCTAATTTCTTGATAATTTTTTGGAACCATACTACCATATTCAGGTATGGAAGGGAAAATTGTAAACTGTGATTTGAGAATGTCTAAATCTGAAGAATGATATGGAAAAAGGGCTAAATCTATTAGAGGAAGTTTTTTCCAAGAATGAAGTTACCATTATTTGACAAAACCATTATGGGTTTTGTGTTATACTGGCCAAACTAGGTCATATGATTCATAGACAAATAATGGCATCTTTTGACTAACATGCTTGTTATGTAGGAAAATTATGCACGACCACCTAAGGGCACGTGCTGCATAGTCAGACAAAAGAGCTCTCAAAAGTTTGACATTCTATTGCTAAAAGATGAAGAATGTTTATGGAGATTCATATTTTCCAAAGCATAGAGTTTGGTTTATGAAGAAAGGTATCTAAATATTAAGAGGGTATTTCCAACCATGATTTCTAAAGAATCAGAGGAATATGACTTATACAAAGTTCTAACCCAAATATAGGAGCTATGGTGTCTGTAGTTTTAGGTCATACAACTAGGACCATAAATGGAAACATTATATGATATGTGGAAAAGTGATTCCAAGGTTATTTCATATTTCTTTGAACACATGGAGAGGGAAATTTGTAAACCATGTTCTTAAAGACTTTCATATCAAGAGAATGATAATGGGACAAATATACCTGAATTACTATTTTAAAATACAGATTCTTGTATATTGTCATCAAAGTTTGAAGGGGACAATGATACTATAACCAAGAACAAAATTACCATCATTTTACAAACCTGTTATAGGGGCTATATTTTGCTGGGACAATTGGGGCATATGCTGCATAGCCAAATAGTGGCATCTTTTGACTGACAGGTCTGTTATATAAGAAACTTATGCAAGGACACCTAAGGGCACATACTGCATAGTTAGGAAAAAGAGTTCTCAGATATTAGATACTCTGTTACCAGAAATCGTAAGAAAAATTATGTAGATTTGGAAATATTCAAGATTAAGAGTGTGAAATATAGAAGGGGGTTATGCTTAATGAACATAAGAAATATTTGAATCAATATTGGCCATGAGTTGGATGTCCTTTACATAGATCTGACTGATATGTTAAATGGAGAATTTCTTTGTTTTCCTTTGAATTGACATTGTGATGTGTAGTTTAGAGTCACATAGTGAGGAAATTATACTATGAAGTTTAAAGTCATGAAGTGAGGACATTATACTGTGACGTTTTAAGTCATGCAGTGAAGAAATTGATAGCCCCATAAGAAGTTGAGACACCTTATTTATATAAAGAAGCGTTTTACCCAATTCCTAAGCCCACGTGAGCTATACTCAGTATGAGAATCAAGGAGAAGTAAGGGTTTCTACTATAACACAAAGGTGACACAAGTGAAGAATAATGGTGTTAGATTCCCATGTAATTTAACATCACACAATAAGGAAGAAGATGAACCGATGTGAAAAGAAAGACATTTAGTAAATGGACTAAGGGATAAAACACAGGTGTCACTATGTGTCTTTCTGGGGGCAAGAATCAATCCATACGTACTCCTTTAAACATTCCCTATTTAGTTTTGATTCTTATATAAGTAATAAAGGGGTTTTTTATATCATAGGTGGGCCCAATATTGGGGATCTAGGCATCTCTACATCTCTTATATAGATGATAATCAATTCGTATGTAGTTCTTTAATCATTAATTTCCCACACCAATCAAGTTTGACATGGGAGATGGGGGGATTCGACATATTCTAGAAGAATGATTAAATTTAAGACACAAGATGGTATGAAAATTAAATCATGTATCTTAAAAGAGCACTCTGTATAGATCTTGTACATATACAGGAGAAGAAAAAAGGAAATAAAATTTTTGTGGTTGTAGTTGGGCCCAAGATTGAAGCTCCAGGAATCTCTAAATATCTCAAATAGATGAGAATCAAGCCACACATAGTTCTTGAAATGAGGCCCCTATGCAGATCCTATTCAGACATATGGAAGAAAAGGACTCATGTGCCACTAAGGAGTAGCAATGATATTAATGATGCTTGCATATAGAATCTATTAATGTCAAGTAGAGAAGATGTTAAACATACCGTTTAAGGTCATGTAATGAGTAAAAATGGTGTTATGCAGTTTAACATCATGTGAAAAGGAGAAAGATGATATGCATTTTAACATCATGTGGTATGGACATTTATGGTTGTTACGCAGTTTAACGTCTTGCAACTAGGACTTTGTACTGTGCAGTTTTAAGTCTTGTAGTAAGGACTTGGGGGCTATGCAGTTTTTAGTCTTGCAGGGAGAATGATGTGTGCAACTACACAAAGTATTTATTCAAGAATCTCACATTGGTTGGAGTTGTAATAAAATCTCCATCCATTGATATTAAGTCATAAGCTTCATTTGAGTAGAGCTTATGTATGGAATAAAGTCTTTTCCACTTTGTCTCAATATTTTAATGTTTCTTTCCTGGTATCATTGGATTCCTAAGGACCAATACCAATTCTCCTTAAAGAAATGAATGGAAGAAAACTTTCTTGTTAAAAGATCATGCTATTCTGTTTTGATATACTTCTAAATGATGAAAATTATGTGGTCTTTTCACTTCTAATGGTTCCATCTCATTAAATTGTTTATGAGACCTCTCATTTTTAGAAAACTGATCATACATTACAACTCTTAGTGAAGGAAATTGAATTTCAATTGGAAAAACAACTTCTGTTCTATATACCAATGAATAAGGAGTTTCTTGGGTGGCAGTATGGGTAGTAGTCAGATAATCCCATAAAGCATGCCAAATTTTATCAGGACAAAATTTCTTATCTTTATCCACCATCTTCTAGAGTATATTTGATAAGTTCTTATTGAGAGCCTTTATCTGTCCATTGGCCGCCGCATGATAGAAATATTAATGGTTGGATTTGATATTGTTCTCCTGATATAACTTATTTACCTCAACAGAATAGAAATTAGTTCCATTGTATGTTAATATAGTATTAGGGACACCTAATCTAGTAATGATGTTATATTTGAAAAAACTAACAATGCTTTTGGCTCTAACTTCTTTGAGAGGTATTTCCTCAATCCATTTGGAGAATTCTGTAGTAGTAAGGATACACTTGAACTGCTTAGCAGTAGCTGGAGGATAAAGTCCTACTATATCTATTCCCCATGTGTAAAATGGACAAGAGTATTTAGCTATATGTAGAAACTCCAGGGGTTGATGAATGAAGTTGGAATGCACTTGGAAGGGATGACATTTCTTAGTCAAATCTGTGCAATCCTAAATCTTTGATTACCAAAAGTATACAAGACTTCAGATTTGATTAGAAAGCCTATGCCCAGACTGTTGAGAACCACAAGATCTTAAATTTACTTCTTTCATGACAGATGTATTATCTTCTCCATCAATACATCTGAAGAGGGTTCATCAAATCATCTCTTGTAGAGGATCTTCTGGTGATCTGGACTATCATAAAGAGTAAAATTGGTAACTCATCTTCGGATCTGTAATTTTTTATCTCTATCTAGTATAAGTACTCAATTTTGAAGGTATTCCTTGATGGGTGTTCTCCATTCTGTGGTATGACCATATGGCACCGAAATAGGGATAATTTCAATAATTTCCTACATTCTGGTTTGAAAAAAAGGTGAGACAACACAACGATGAGCTATGCTAACGACTGTCTCATCCTGATTTGGATCTGCCAATGTTGTAACTGCATTAGCTAGTGCATTATCTTGTGCATTTTGTGTTCACGGGACATAAGACACTATTTTCTACAAGGTAAATTCATCCATTAACCATCTTACTTAATCACACAAAGGGATTAACTCTTCTTTTTTTTATAGTATATTCCCCCAATGATTTGCTTGATTACCAATTCTGAATCACCTTTCACTTTCAAGTGATTCACTTGCACCTGAATTTCTAATTCCAATCTTGCAATGAGAGCCAAATAATCTGCCTCATTGTTGGTTCCTCCTTCTAATAATAGGAAGGAATAAGGCAATACTGTATTTTCTAGGGAGATAAGGACAATTCCTAAACCAACTTTTTTGAGTTTAGGGTTTTCCATTCTCTTCCCTATTGGACATTTTGAGGCACCATCAAAGTACATCTCCCATGTTTGGGAATTATCTTGAATAGTGATGACCTCTTCCTCAGGAAGTTCAATATTCAATGATATTTCTTCCTTAGATGGATGTTCATCAAGGAAGTCGAAAAGAGATTTTCCTTTTATGCTTTCTATTTCACAAACTAGATATCAAACTGTTGCAAAATAATTGACCACCATTCCAGATGCCCTGTAAGCATAGGACGACTAAGGATAAATTTAATCGAGTTACTGGAAGACACCAATTGGACCTCATGATGGTGAAGGTACTGCCTCAATTTATGAACTGCAAATATTAATGCCAGGCAACATTTTTCAATACTTGAATACCTAGTTTTTGCATCAAGTATAGTTTGACTGAGATAATAAAAGATGTTTTCATTCCCAACATAATTATTTTGGTCAAGGAAGGCACCCAGTGACCGTTCTAAAGCTATCACATAGAGAATAAGTGATCTTCCATCAATAGGTGTCATTAATACTAGTGGACTTGAGAGATATTTCTTTAGGATATCAAATGATTCTTGTAAATCTTTAGTCCATTAATATGTGACTCGATTTTATATTAATCTAATGAAGGGAAAACACTTTCCTGTCAAATTAGTGATAAAGCACTAAATATAGGCCAAGTGTCCTTGGATTTCTCTTAATTATTTCAAATTTTGAGAAGGTGACATTCTAAGGATTGATTTTGTTTTCTCAGGATCAACTTGAATACCATGATGGCGTATAATAAAGCCAACGAAATTTCCTGAGGTTACCCCGAAGGCACATTTCAAGGGGTTCATCTTCAAACATTGTTGCTAAAGTTTATTGAACATGGTATCTAGATCAGACAAATGATTGGAACATTATATTGATTTGACCACCAAATCATTCACATAACATTCATCAACTTTTCCTAGGAAGGGTTTGAAGATATGGTTCCTAGAACATTGATACATTGCACATGCATTATTTAAGCCAAAGGGAATTACCTGATAGCAAAACAAACCTTGAGGGGCTCTAAAGGCTATAGATTCTTCATCCTCTAGGGCCATATAGATTTGATTATACCAAGAGTATCCCTCTCTAAAGGAAAGGTCTTCATATCTTGTTTTTGCATCGATTAAAAGCTCTATGATCAGGACTGGAAAGTCATCTTTAAGACAATATTAGTTAAGATCTATGAAATCAATACAAACTCTAATTTTTTCCATTACTATTTTTCACTAAGACAATGTTGGATAGTCATTTGGGATATTTAACTTCCCTAAAAAATTTATCCTTCATAATCTTACTAACATCAGCTTCAATTTTAGAAGCATGTGTTGGGTGTGTTATTCTTGTTGTCTGTTTGAATCCTTGATGTTCTCTTGACCCCACTGATGATGAAGGGTCTTCTTGGAGTAATAAAGGGGAGATGATAGATTGGGAATCAACATATTTTTCTTCCTCTAGCATTGATACAAATTATTCTAATCTAATTGATGAAGTAGAGACTTTCTGAAGTTCAGTGAACGAAATGAAGACATCTCCATTTAAGATTCCATCACTACTTGGTGAATCAACAATTTCTCTCATTCTTTCAGGCTCGATTACCACAATTGATAGTATGGAAGTTACTGGATGAATGCTTGGATTTGGTTTTACCTTTACAATTTGATTTATAGGTAACACGCAATCTTTACTCAAATATATGAAAGGGTTTTCTGGGATCTTTTCAAAACCATTCAGAGCATTAATTCTGGTTACATCCATTGTCATGGACCTCATTCCCTTTATTTGATAAAACTTTTCCACGATGTATTGAGATTCACATGTTTTAAACGGATCCTTCTCACCATACAATGTCCTGATTTTACCAATGCAACTGTATTTAATACATTGGTGGTATGAATAAGGTATGGTCGCATGTTGATGTATTCAAGGCCTTCTAAGAAAAATGTTGAAGGCTATGTCCTAACGAATAGCCATGAAATATGAATTAGACACAAGATCTCCAAACTGAGTTCTAAGTGTAATCTCACCCAGAGGTTCTTGATCATTCTTGTCATATGCTTGCAATATTAAAGTGGAAGAATATAAGTAATATTCAGTCAGGCACAATCGTCAAAGAGTATGAATGAGAATGAGGTTGACTCCGGAGCCATTATCAATAAAGGCTCATCAAATTTCAATGTCATTGACCTTTCTAGATAGATACAACGGCCTAATATGTCCATGTACTTCATCATCTTCATCTTCATCCATAAAATATATGAATGCATGACATTCTGTAGGAACATTCTCTATACGGTAAACCTTAGCAGCATCAACTTCGATTTCAAACTCTTGAGGACTTAATAAAGCCTCAATAAGTGCTTCTCAAAGATCTTTTGATAGAATCAAGGCATCCAGAATTGACAACATGGATGGTACTTGGGCCATCTATTTCAAAAAATCATACTTTTGGTCCATAGGTCTGCATTTTCCAGCATGGAAATGCAGTTTTTCAGGTACCTTGGAAGTTGACACTCTTAATGTATATGTAACCTGTGTCAGAGTAGAAGCAGGAAATACTCCTAGATATTTTAGATCAAATTTACTAGGAATATCTACTTTATGAGAGGAAGATGGTGTGACTTCTAATCAGTCCTCCAAAATAATCATGTTAAGACCGAACTTATCTTGTGTGGAATAAACTCCTTGTTCTTTTTGAGCTCGTTGAAGGGATCATCCATGAGTTTCTACCGCATATACAGTTCGAGAAAGGGTAGAGTTAAAATAATAGCTTCTAGAATTCTCATTTCTTACCCTATATCCTCGACCTTGGTCTCTTCCTCTAGTTATGAAGTTATGTACAAGGAACTTTAGCTCGTTATAATTAGAATCACCATTGGCATAAGGATCCATTAAGTGGATAATGTTGATGGAAGCAAAGATCAAATCTTCATCTGATAAAGATTATACTTGATAGGTAAGTTATTGTTGTGTCGTTTGGCATGGAAGTGCCTGTTATTTTAAAGAAAATGGAATGAAATATTCAAGGTTCAAGTACAAATTTGTTCTTAACACAAGCTCGTCTTCTTCTAACTGCTCTTTGTCCTTCTGATCACTTCGCTTCTTTGAGGAGTGACCTTTGATGGAGGCAGTTTTGTTGTGGCAGGAGTGGAGGAAGACACAATCGATTGTTTCAGCTATGTTTATAGAATGGAATGAGTTAGGTTGATCATTTTTTGGATCATTAAATCATAATATTTCTTCACATTTTTACTTTTGACTTCCTTCCATTCACCTTCTTCCTCTAGATCAGTAGTAGTAACACATGCTACTTGAGCTGAAAAACTTTTCAGTTTCACTTGTCCAAAGTCTACCATTTTTTTCAGAAGGTCCTTGAAAACCAAACACTATTGAATGGGATGCCCCAACATCTGGTGAAATGGAAAATAATTCAAAATATATTTATCTCCTTCTTAGTTTGGTTTCTTCAGCCTTGGAAACTGAACAAAATTATTTTCCTGAGCTGAGATGAAGTAACAGAGAACTTGTTCGTTTCAGAAGGAATAAACATTGCTCTTTAATTCCTAAAACTGTTTCTTCCTTTGATCTCATTGATAATCTTGGTGAGTCATTTGTTGTTTTTGATGCTCTTTAGGTGGATCCCTTTGATACGATGAAGGTTTTGAAGTGGAAGAAAGTACAAGTGCTTGCTTGAGTGTAACGGTAGCAGCCTCTGATTTCCCTGTTCTCCTTCCCAGAGCTGATGGAATTACATGATTTTTAGCTTTAGTTTCTATAATATAATATTATATCTATTGAGAAATTGAAGTAAGTTATAGAAAATCTCCTATGTATTTTACAAATATTAGTGGTGTGTGTAACTCATCATGCAGATTTGACACAAAAATTGGCAGCAACTCTTCATGAGGGAGTTCCAGACTTAAGGAATACATAAATCCTTTCCATCAAGCAATGAAATAATAAACTCTTTCATTCTCCATTTGTTTAAAATTTGTAAGATAAAAAACTATTATCTTTAGTAATGTTGAGATGAATTGAAAAAGTAATTTCTGATGAAGATCTTCCCATCCAGTAATTGATCGAGATTGCAAACTTGTATACCATACAAAATGTGATCCTTATAATTATTGCACAAAACACCGAATCTTTACTACTTATTGTCATTGAGGAGTTCCCATCATGGGATAAAAACGAGAAACAAAATGTGTTAAGTGTTGTTCCAGATCTCCTGAACCATTAAAGATTGGGAATGTGGTATTCAGAAAATTTGGTGGGGGAGGAATCAGAACCACCAATTTAGGGTAAGCTTTCTTTTCCGGTTGAACTGGCGCACATCATTCCTCCATAGCTTCCAATAAATTCATTAATGCCTCAATTTTGTTCGTAAGCATTTGGGGAATATTTGGAGGAGCTGGAACCTATGCAGGTATAACAATTGGATCTTGAGCTGGTGCAATGACTGGAAAAACCACTATTGATGGTGTTGGTATTTTCCTTGGATAATGTAACGACCCAAACATTCATTAATGAAAATTATTATTGATCTAATTAAGTGTCTTATTATGGTTATATAAAATGTGAACTTCACTGGTTTTATGTTTCTGGATTTTAAAATACCGTTAATTATTGTTACCATTGCTATTATAGTCGTTGAACAGTGATCACATGATTAATATAAATATAGGGCTTTGACAAATCCAATCTACTCAAACAAAGGAAGCGATGGACTCATCTAGAATAATTTCCCCATACGAAACCCATTTATCAGATCTCGGAAAGGAGGTGGCATCATTGTGCTTCTCTCTTGACCAAGCCCAAGCCGAGCTTGAACACATTAAGCTTGAGCATAACCTACTACGAGATAAGTGGAAGTTAATAGAGATTACCACCCGAGCGATTTTATCCGATCCACCACAAGAGTCTGTCACCATCGCACACATTACCCTTCAGTCTTATGTGGGTTTTATAAGGGGTTATGTAACAAGACCCTAGTACTATGACCATGTACACTATTTTTGTATAAAGGATATACATTCAACTTATTATTGTTTCTTTGTAAATAGTTTTTAAAGCACAAATAGTATTTTTAGTTTATATTCAACTAAGAAATATTTTTTTATGAATTAATGGATTTTTGAATTAAATAATATTTTAATAAAATATTATTATTATTAAATTACTTTTTATTAAGTATAAATGGTCATATAATTTTTATGAAAACAATTGTGATTTTTATTATGGTTTGAAATCTATTTTGTTAGAACCCATGAATTTTCGATAAATGTCAGTTTTTATTTTAAAAGTGAAAATCCACATATTTAGATAATTATTTAGATAAAATGAATATTATTTTTGGAATTAGGATGTCGAAATTATCCAATGGTAAAAATTTTATATTTTTTTGAGAAAGTCGAAGTTTTGGGTAAAAATTAAATACCGTTTAAATAAACAATGTGTTTTATGACATCATAATGACCCAATAGTGATGTAATAAAATACTATAAACACTATGCTCGGCCAATGTATGTTTTACCATTAATGTAAGTTTATTTTTGATTTGTTTGATTTATTTTACAAAGCTTTAGTGGACCCTTCAGGACTTATGAAACATTTTGTCTTTTTAAATTGTTTTCCTTGAGATTGTGACTAACCTCCACATAAGCAACCCTATTATTTTAAGAATTTAGGCCATTTTCCTTATAAAGTATTATTTTCCACTACCCTTTGGAAAAAACCATGGTAAAAAACCATGGGCTGGTATGTGGTTTTGATTAGTTTAATGCGAGGTGTCCCAAACCTAAATAATTAATAATTCCCTCTTCTTTCCTATATAAACCCACCCAAGCTCCCACTTACTCTTAACTCAAAGCCTTGGTAGTTCGTCTAAATTCTGCCCTCCTCCCTCTAGAATCCTCCTAAGGTTCCCCAAGCTCTCAATAATTCTCTCTCAATCCTCTCCCAAGCCTTTGGGATCACACTTCCATGTAAGGGATTTCTTCCTTTCTCATTTTCGTCCAATTTTTTTAAGTTTTTATGACATTTTTTTTCAATTAAAAATGTTGGGGTATGATTTATCACCTTCCAATACTTCACTATTTATGTTTTAATTATGGTATATCCATTTCTCTCTCATTAATGCCTCTCATGTACACCTGTTACCATGCAGAAATTCCGTGATGGATTTCTCTCTCCTCATTTACATCCAAGTAATTATTTTGTATTATGCATCTAAAATCCATTGATTTTGTTGGGACATGTATATATATGAACCCATTACTTTCCATTTCATGTAAATATGATGATACACCCCTTTATCTCTCATCAACCATTTTTTATGAGTTCTTATTTCACGCTGTTATGCTGCAAAAATTGCAATACGATTTTCCAAGCCAATGTCATTGTGTAGTGAATACCATACCCATTTATCTATCAAGGGTATACAAATTTATTTAAATTTACTTATTTATTATGAAGAATCATGTATGTATCCCACATCCCTTTATCATGTAATAAATGATGATGAATTATTCCATGTTGTATGATCTATGTGGCACACTTATGCATGAAATGAAATGTTTAAGAAGGGTTCTCCCTAATAGCGCTCCAATGCATTGGGTAAAGTATAGTATCATGATACATCATTTGAAATGTGTGTTTAATCAAGCTAATTCAAGTTCAACTATGGTTTACTAATTCTTCATGTGCAATGTGGGTTTACTCAAGATCCATGTGCAATGAGACTTGGCTCATACTAATTCCATGTTAAGTATTGTTGCCACATTTCCATGTTATGATTACCATGATTTATCATGACTTTATGTTAATGTTTATATTTTGATACATTGATATACCTATTTTCTAACATTTATTGTATTCCTCATGTTATTCCATTTTTATCCCCTTATTGGGCTTTATATCTCACCCTATTCTTATGCATGTTCTCAGGTTATCCTTTGCAATGCTAAGTACGAGGTAATGTAGTGGTCATGTAAAGGAAGTTATCAATAAGATGTTGTGTTCGATGTTTTAAGTTGTTATGTAATGTTACTAAGCTCCAAAGACACTAGACCTCTCTATCTTCCTTGTTGTATCAAGTTAATGTTTTATGTAATAAATCAAGTTTATGTGTGTAATAAAGAGCAGAGTTGCCACAGTTGGTATCAGAGGATAGGTTTAGTTATTTTTGGGATTAGGATTAGAAACCCCTAGTAAATCCTTAGAGATAAGAATAATTATAATGAAAACATTCCTAAGTTTTGGTGAGTATTTAGTAAGTGGTTTATCAAGAAAATACATCCTTGTCTAGATACGAGAAGGTAGAGGTGAATCTGGCACAGATGTATCCTAGGGGTAAAACTCGAAAACACCGCATTGATCTAGACTCAAATGGGAACTGGTGCACGATAATAGGCCTTGCTGCACTCTAGGTTATGACACTCATAGGGGATATGGATTGGTAAATTTACAAGCATAGTATGAACCATTATTAAGAGAATAAAAAAATCTGCTAAGAATATATGTTAGAAAGTAGATCACGGATAACATAGATTGAAGCCTAAAGATTCATATGTTAAGGAAATAAAATCTATTTATAATTCATCTGTTTTTTCCTTGGATTAGATATTATGTGTTACCCCTAACTTTCCTTTTATTCCAGCCAATGTTCGGTAATATGAGGACTCTGGCTAACAACCATTGTGAAGACCAATGTGACGACTATTCAAATGAGATGCCCAATCCGATCGGAGCAGGAATCACGAACTTTGTCATAATACTCTCATAGTTAACTCAAGATTTTAATAGAAACATGGTTCAAGAGGAACGTTAAACCCCCCCTCAGAAAGAAAAAAGTCGCTATCAATAGATTCACAAGACAATGTCCTCCTACTTTTAATAGATCATATAATCCTTCAATCGACGAACAATGGTTCAACTCCATTGAAAATATATTTTCCATCCTTCAATGTTCTGAACAAGAGAAGGTTCTTCTGGATGCTTATCGTATGGAGGGTGAAGCCGATCAATGATGGAAATTTATCAAAAATACAAATCCTGAGGAAGATATCAAGGCATTGGAATGGAAGTATTTCTGGAAGATGTTTTTTGATAAATATTTTCCGTGCAACCTCCAGCTTGAGATGGAAAGGTACTTCCTTGCCCTCCAACAAAAAGACGGTGAATCAGTCAGAGAATATGAGGAAAACTTCACAAGTCTTGCACAATATGCTTCCGGATTTGTCGTTACCCCCTAATGAAAGGTTGACCACTTATTTGGTGGGATAAAACCTAGCCTGTGAAAAGCCCTGGCGATCCGTGACCTCGAAAGCTATGAGGAAATTGTCTGATGTGCCCTCAAGGTTGAAATGGAGATTAGTGAACCTTAGGGGTATCATGAGGATAAGAAGCGTAAGGTGGAATTCAATTCTGGTGGTCTGATGGATAAATCCAATGGTTCTAAGAAAATTCAGTACCCCGCCTTCCAAAGGTGTGGAAAAAAGAACCCTATAAATTTCCTGAAGGGGACGAGGAAATGCTTTAGGTGTGGAAGAGAAGGGCACCTAGCCATTAATTGCCGATAGGAAAAACCTGTGGCTGTGAAAGAGGAGAGGAACACTCCATTTGAATCTCAACATGTTTTCCATTTCTTCAACTACAAAGAAGCATGGCATCTTGAAAATCATTTCCCTAAGCCAAGGGTTTTCGGAGGCAACCAACAACCTCGAAGGCATTAAGGGAGAGCTTTTTCCATCACTAATGCCGAAGTGAACCCAGAAAACAAAGTGGTGATAGGTACACTATTTATTAATTCAATAATAGTGAACATACTTTTTGATTCAAGTTATATGCATTCTTTTATAACCTGAAAGTTTAGTAGAACAATCACAACACCACCGCAAATCATGGAAGTAAAATGTCAGTGAGTACGAAAAATGGGGAAATCATTGCATCCCGTGAATATAACTCCTCTCTTGTCTTAATCAGTGGATTTAAATTCCAAAAGAACCTCATCATACTCCCTTGGGTGGAATTTGATGCAATTCTTGGAATGGATTGGATTTCCTTATATAGAGACAACATAAATTGTCGTGATAGGGAAATCACTCTCCATGTGGAGAATTGACCCCCGATTTTGTACAAGTGCAAGGAGGAAGATGAATCTTATTTATCTCCATCATCTCAAGCGTGGATATTGCTGCTTAGTGAGCACGCCAATCTAGCTCATATGATTGAGTCCAAGGAAGCAATCATCCTTTAAGACATGTCTATTGTGAGGGAATTCACTGAAGTGTTTCCTGAGGAATTTCCTGGTCTTCCTCCTAGAAGAGATGTTTAATTCTCAATTGATATTATACCTGGGGAATTTCCAATATCCAGGACTCTATATAGAATCGATATTTTGGATCTTGAGGAGCTAAAGAAACAAATACAAAAGAATCTGGATAAAGGGTTTATATGCCCAAGTTCTTTACCATGGGGTGCACCAGTCCTCTTCGTCATGAATATGGATGGGTCAATGCACCTTTGTATCAATTATCGTGAACTTAAAAAATCATGATAAAGAACAAGTATCCCCTCCCACGAATTAATGACTTGTTCTATCAACTACATGGAGCATAATACTTCTCCATGGTAGATTTGTGGTCGGGATATTATCAAGTAAGGGTGAAGAAAGAAGATATTCCCAAGACTACTTTTTGTACAAGATACGGGCACTTTGAATTCAATGCAATGCCTTTTAGACTCACTAATGCTCTAGAAATATTCATGGACTTGATGAATAGAGTCTTTAGAGATTACCTTGACAAATTTTTGGTAGCCTTTATAGATGGTATTCTAATATACTCCAAAAACCAAGGAGGATTATGAGGAGCATCTAAGAAATTTACTAGAAACCTTACGAAAGGAGAAGCTCTATGAAAAGTACAACAAGTGTGATTTCTGGTTGAAGGAGGTCTCATTCTTGGTCCATATCATCACAAGCAAT
Source organism: Viscum album (assembly GCA_963277665.1). Taxonomy (NCBI): domain Eukaryota; kingdom Viridiplantae; phylum Streptophyta; class Magnoliopsida; order Santalales; family Viscaceae; genus Viscum; species Viscum album. The sequence continues at coordinate 2,056,417,877 of OY728156.1, read as the reverse complement.
GGGATATCTGTCGATCCCTCCAAGCCAGCTACAATTGAGGGATGACTGAGGCCAGCATCGGTAATAGATATCTGTAGCTTCTTGGGGTTAGCTGGATATTATCGACGATTTGTGAGAATTTTCTCATGATTTTCCAACCCTCTTAATAAGATAACTCGAAAGGAAGTAAAGTATTCATGGGGTGATGAATACGAAGACATCTTCAAGGAGTTGAAAATAAGTCTTATCACTATGCACGTTCTCACATTACCCACAAGTGGATAAATTTTTGTGGTATTTATTGATGCTTCGAAGAAGGGCCTGGGTTGTGTGTTTATGCAAAATGACAAAGTCATTTCCTATGATTCGAGGAAATTGAATGTCCATGAGAAAAATTATCCAACACATGATCTAGAGTTGGATTTGGTGATCTTCACTTTAAAATTTTGGCAGCATTATCTCTTTAGGGAGAAGTGTGAAATATATACAAACCACAAAAGCCTCAAGTATATATTCACATCAAAAGAGTTGAACATGCACTAACAAAGATGGTTAGAGATGATCAAAGACTATTACTGCTCAATCCATTATCACAATGGGATAGAGAACAAGGTGGTAGGTGATCTAAGTAGAAAGGATCCAGCAATTCAATCATTGATGAGAATTGAGAAGGATCCAATATTTATATATTTGATGAAGATGGACATGGGATTCATAATGAAGGGAATATCATCAATTCTTTCACAAATTATTTCTCAACCTTCTCTTTTAGAAAGGTTAAAGGATGATCAAAAGGATGATGTAGGAATTCTAAAGAAATTGGAAGCTATCAGAAAAGGTAAATCCTCAGAGTTCAATGTTAATGAAGAAGGATTTGTGGGATTTGGAAAAATACTATGTGTTCCATCAAGTTTGGAGTTGAAGAAGGAACTTTTGGATGATGCACATAGTTCAAATTTATCTATTCACCTAGGAAACAAAAATATGTATTGAGATCTCCGAGAGAGTTATTGGTGGGAAAATATGAAGAAGAAGATTTCTAAGTATACATCAAAGTGCTTGGTGTGTTAGAAAGTGAAGACAAAGAGGAAAAAGTCTAAGGGTATGATGAAACCATTTCCCATACTAGCATGGAAATGGGAGAACATCACCATGGAATATTTCACCAGAATTCCGAAGACATCTAAAGGCAATAGTGAAATTTGGGATATTTTTGATCATCTTACATATTCTACACACTTCATTGCAATTCAGGATGATTTCTCATTGGATCAACTAGCACAGATATATATCAGGGAAGTGGTAAGTTTTTATAGAGTACCACGATCTATTTTATCCGATAGAGATCCATGATTCACCTCTATGTTTTGTAAGAGTCTTCAACTTGCTATAGATATTGAAATGAACTTCAGTATAGCCTACCATCTTCAAATAGATGTCCAATCTGATCAAACTATTCAGACACTGGAGGATATGTTAAGATCATGTTCTATGGACTTCAAAGGAGGGTGGGACCAACATCTTCCACTGGTTGAATTCTCCTGCAATAATTGTTTCCACTCGAGCATCCAAATGGCACATTTTGAAGAATTTTATGGGAAGAGGTGCATAACACTGGTATTTTTGGATGAAGTTGGTGAGCATAATCTACTAGGACAATAAATGGTCGAAGAAATGGTCAAAGAAATGGTGGAGAAGGAAAAAAACATTCAGCAGCATATCAAGGTATCCTAGAGTCGACAGAAGAGTGATGCAGATAACCATCGATGAGACCTTGTGTTTAAAGTTGGAGACATGTTATTTCTACACATATATCCATGGAATATGTTCATGAGGTTTGTAAATAAAGGGAAACTAAGTCCTTGGTACATCGGCCCCTTCAAGATTCTTGATCGTGTCGGGGTTGTGGCCTATAGAATAGCACTTCCATCTACTATGGAAAAAGTACATGATGTCTTTCATGTCTCCCACTTAAGGATGTATATACCATACCCTTTACATGTACTCTCTTCATAGGTAGTATAGATATAGGATGATCTTTCTTATGAGGAGAAACCAGTGAAGATCTTAGATCGTAGAGAAAAAGTTCTAAAAATAAGACAATGCCCCTCATGAAAGTGTTGTGGAGAAAACACATGTTTGAAAAAGCGACATGGGAATCAGAGGAAGTGATGAAGCAAAGTTACCCACATCAGTTTTAGTGTGGGAAAAGGAAATTTCAACGGTGAAATTTCTTAAGGGGGGAAGATTGTAAAGACCCAAATTTTCATTAATGTAAATTATTCTTGATCAAATTAAATGACTTATTATGGTTATATAAAATGTGAACTTCATTGGTTTTATGTTTATAGATTTTAAAATACCATTAAGAATTGTGACCATTCCTAATATAGTCATTGATCAGTGATCAAATGATTAGTATAAATATAGGGCTTTAAAAAATCAAATATACTCATACAAATGAAGTGATGGCCTCATCTAGTAGACTTTCCCCATACGAAGCCCATTTGTCGGAGCTCGGAAAGGAGGTGGAGTCATTGAGATTATCTCTTGACCAATTAAAATATGAGCCTAAACACTTTAATCTTGAGCAGAACTGACTACATGAGAAGTGGAAGTTAATAGAGATTACCACTCGAGCGATGTGATCTGAGCCACCCCAAGAGTCCGTCACCATCGCACACCTTACCCTTCAGTATTATGTGGGTGTTATAAGGTGTTATGTAACAATACCCTAGTACTATTACCATGTACATTATTTTCATATAAAGGATATACATTTATTTTATTATTGTTACTTCGTAAATAGTTTTTAAAGTGAAAATAGTATTTCTAGTTTATATTAAACTAAGAAATATACTTTTATGAATTAATGGATTTTTGAATTAAATAATATTTTAATAAAACATTATTATAATTAAATTAATTTTTATTAAGTATAAATGATCCTATAATTTTTATGAATACAATTTTGATTTTTAATATGGTTTGATAGCTATTTTGTCAAAACCCATGAATTTTCGATAAATGTCAGTTTTTATTTTAAAAGTGGAAATTCACATATTTAGAAAATTATTTAGATAAAATTAATTTTTTTTTTGGAATTAGGATGTCAAAATTATCCAATGGTGAAATTTTCATAATTTTCTAAGACAGTCAAATTTTTGGGTAAAAATTAAATATCGTTTAAATATACAATCTATTTTATGACATCATAATGACCAAATAGTGATGTAATAAAACACTATAAACATAATTTTCGTCCAATATATGTTTTACCATTAAAATAATGTTATTTTTGATTTATTTGATTTATTTTACAAAGCTTTAGTTGACCCTTCAAGACTTTTAAAACATTTTTCCTTTTTAAATTGTTTTCCTTAAGAGTGTGACTAACCTCCACATAAGCAACTCTATTATTTTAAGAATTTCGGTCATTTTCCTTATAAAATATTTTTTTTCCAATACCCTTCGGAAAAAAACATGGTAAAAAACCAAGTGATGGTATGTGGTTTTGATTAGTATAGTGTGAGGCGTCCCAAACCTAAATAATGAATAATTCCCTCTCCTTTCCTATATAAACCCACTGAAGCTCTCACTTCATATTCACTCAAAGCCTTTGGAGTTTTTCCATAATCTTCCATCCTTTATCTAGAATCCTCCCAAGGCTCCCCAAGTTCCCAATAATCCTCTCTGAATCCTCTCCCAAGTCATTTGGATCACACTTCCAAGTAAGGGATTTCTTACATTCTCATTTTTTTTCCAATTTTCTTTAAGTTGTTATGCCATTTTGTTTTTAATTAAAAATGCTGGGGTATGATTTATCACCTTCCCCATACTTCCATGTTTATGTTTTTATGATGTTATACCCCTTTCTCTCTCATTAATTCCTCCCATGTACACCCGTTACCATGTCGAAATTCCGTGAGGGATTTCTCTCTCCTCATTTATATCCAAGTAATTATTTTGTATTATGCATCTAAATTCCATTATTTTTTTTGGGACATGTATATATATGACACCCATTACTGTCCATTTCATGTAAACATGATGAGACACCCATTTCTCTCTCATCAACCATTTTTTATGAGTTCTTATTTCACGTTGTTATGTAGCCAAAATTGCTCTACGATTTTCCAAGCCAATGTAATTGTGTAGTGAATACCATACCCATTTCTCTATCAAGGGTATTCAACTTTATGAAAATTTACTTATTGATTATAAATAATCATGTATGTATTCCACATCCCTTAATCATGGAATAAATGATGATGATTTATTCCATGTTGTATGATCCATGTGGCACACTTATGTATGAAAAGAAATGTTTAAGAAGGGTACACCCTGATAATGCTCCAATGCATTGGGTAAAGTATAGTATCATGATACATCATGTGCAATTAGTGTTGACTCATACTAATTAAATTTCAATGAGAGTTTACTTGTTCTTCATGTACAATGAGGTTTTAATCATGCTCCATGTGCAATGAGCCTTGGCTCATGCTAATTCCATGTTAAGTGTTGTTTCCACGTTTCAATGTTATGATTATCATGCTTTATCATTCCTTTATGTTCATGTTTCTATTGTTCTCAATTGATATGACTATTGTCTAACATGTATTGTATTCCTCATGTTATTCCATGTTTATTTCCTTACTGAGCTTTATAGCTCACCCTTTTCTTATGCATGTCCTCAGGTTTTCCAATGCAATGCTAAGTATGAGGGAATATAGTGGTCATGTAAAGGAAGTTTCCAATAAGATGTTATGTTCTATGTTTTAAGTTGTTATGTAATGTTCCTAATCCCTAAAGATGCTAGAAATCTTGATCTTCCGTGTTGTATCAAGTTAAGTTTTTATGTAATAAATCATGTTCACGTGTGTAATAAAGAGCAGGGTTGTCATAGATAACCCACAGGAATAGGCTTATCAGGTTGTGTTTGATCCAGCCATGGCTATGTACCCAATGGAGGGAATTCACTATCTACATCTGTAGTTACCACAAATCATCTTTTCTGAGGAGATCGTACATGATTTTCAAGTTGAGTATCTTCTTGGGGAGTATGTCTAGCAGAAATGCTACTTCAAAGTAACTATTTATTGAGATTTTCAACTCTTTTATCTCCACTTATTACTGTGAAAATATTTCTTTAAGTGAAATAAATTGACCTTATCTAGTGTAAAAGTGATATGCAATCTGACTTTTACTTTTCACCTTGTTAGATTACTTTCATAGGGGTGGTAGTTAGTTATTTGAGAGAACACCTAGATTCTAGGTAAGCCTCTAATTTTGGGTACGCACATCTTATTCATTTGCTTCAGTGTGTACCATATTATGGATAAGAACTTCATATTCTGATTCCCTTTATCTAGATTCATTTTCTGGTGGATCTTCTGTAACGGTGTTAGTGAAATTTATTGACGCATAATGCATTGATGGAATTCAGTCGACATCTTTGTATGATTGTATCACTATATATCATCCATGAGACTGTTCTCTCCTATATGGTGGATTCTCTAGAAAGGTTTAGTGAACTTTAACCCAAAGGGAATCCTTGGATAGTTCAATTGTGCACTCTATTTGTGGCTTCTTCCCTAATCGGGAGAAATTGACATTCATTAAGGAGGGGATTGTAGATGTAAAAAATCACCCAGCCCTATAGGCTGAGGTTGTTCCTGTTTTTATTTTTCAAACCTTTGAACTTTGTTTAATGAATTTTGAATGTTGAATTAAACGAGCACATAGTCCTGGAAGCTAGGGTGGATCTTGAACTTCTATGGATGAGATTCACACAGCTGCTCTTCTAATTTTACGAATTTTTGTTCAGACATTAGCTGGGTGAATTATCCCACAACCACTCAAATTACCTATTTTGAAAGATCACTATGCTATTTCAGACATTTGTGTTATCTGACAGTTGGAATCCTCTAAGAGGGAAGCCTAATCAATATCATCAGATGCTTGATGTAAAATTAACTCAACTTCTTTCTTTCTTTGGGCCTGACTCTGATGAGAGCTAGTTGATGCATGTTCTTGAGTGTACATTTGATTACATACAAAATATGTTGATTATAGCCAGCTGTGGGATATAACATTTCATGAGACCACTTTTGGAAGGCATATTGGGTTCTGGAGTGCAGTGAAATGCAATTATCAATGTGCACCCCATCCTCTGATACTTACACCAGAAGGGGAATCAGAAATTCATTAGCATAGCCTCTTTAGAGCATTGAGGCATGAACACTGAAGGGTTCTCTACTGCTTTTCAACCTTTAGATGTTGGGAAACTGAGAGAGATTCCATGACAAATTGGCATTGAAACCCTTCTATTACCTTTACATGATTTTGATATTCATCATATGGTAATACTTTGGTTTTCAAATTATGAATAGTCTTTTATAAGTTAAGGCGGATATCATGAAAACAATCTTCTACCATCAATTTTGGAATGTTATATTGAAAATTTTCCAAAGTCCAGAACATGACTGGTATTTCTCTTTTAGCCAATTATTTTCTCATGTTTAACATATCTTCATAGTCTTTTACTAGTGGTTCCTCTACTTTGTCTGACTAAAGTGGACACTCTATATTAGAAGATTAATGACCCAAGTTAGGTTTATAGAATGATTGTTCCCTTAAGATGTCTTCTAGTTATGAAAGTATTTAAATTATTAATGAAAAGGTATCAAACAAGACTGGATTTGGGTTGGAAAGTGGATCGAGATAGGAGGAATTTCTCATCACTACATTGTCAATTATAGAATTATCTTGTTAATGAAAAATACTATAGTAGAGGGGACTTTCACAGTGAATGCCATCATGGGGAGGACCACCATGGTGAATTATAGCAAGGGATAAATCCTCTTTCTCCTTAGTCTTTTCGCCACACAGAGGGTTGTCGTGGCACTCATCTGGAGATAGCCTCTCTGGATTGACTGAGTTTTCCTAAAGCAAGCCTTCATAATGAATTTTCTGATAGGGATCTTTAGAATTACTGCTACAACTCCCATAATTTGGTAATGAGTGGGTAGGATCGTGAGCTGAAATAGATAAATTTTTCAGGGCTTCAAGAACTCTAGCATTTAGAGGAGAAAAATTGAAGCTTGACTCTTGATTTTCCAACCGTGTTTGGAGGTACTTCTTCTTGGATGTTCTCTTACATTAATTTGGGGCCACTTTCTTGGAGAAGTGGTTATCATGGGAAAGTTCATGTGTCTACCTTGGAGTGGTCACCAAAATGGACTAATTAACTACAATTGGAAAGGGTTTATGTTCCCGATATTGTTGTCTGTATGATATAGGGGAATATGCCCCATGACCCTCCTGGACTAGAACAGAGGTATGTATCTACTCTGTGATGGCATGCCGATGTGTCATCCCAAGTGTGGGGACAGATTTATGTGTCTGTTCCCCTGGAACTACTGAGGTTGTTGTTATAATAATTTGGAATTCTTCGAGAATATGGGTAGAAATTTGTGTCTTCCCTTTCACCATTTATAAGATGTGTTTGGTGACTTCAGCACCCTGGATGGGAATATGCATTCATTTCATATTGGGATAAGGTGTATGTTCCTACTCATGTCCTCCTTTTCATATTAGTGGGTATTGACAGTAATCATGCATGGGGTTAGAGATTTGGGTCTACCACAGATTTGTCGTCAGATCTTTGCGAATGACTTCTCCAGGTGTTTCCAAATGAGAGTGTTGGAAGGATTGATAAATGATGGTAGGTGTATGTTCCTACTAGAATCATTCCATCAGGAATAGTTGATAGACTTCCTTCAATACTAGCAGACAAGAATGCTGGAAGAATTGGTAATTGTAAGAATGTGTATGTTCATGTTTATCAGTTTCCATCACATTGGATTGGCAGGTTTCCTTAAATGCAGTCAATAGATCCTGTTGACTGGCTGATACTTTGTAAATAGTTGTATCTGCCTATCCACGGTACTCCACTTGATTTTCCTGGTGGGATTGGTGGGATGCTTCCAGATGATTTTGTAGGGTATGAGAATTAGGACGGATGGGTGTATGTCGCTTGTTGTTCACCATCAAGATAGGTTAATGGACATATTTGGAGGGTGAAAAGGTAAGAAACTTCTCCCTGTTGACTGGAAATTGTCCCTAGAGGTTCGTCTTGCATTCTCGGGTTTGAGATACCTGGGACAAACATCCAGAGGAAACACCCCCTCATGTTGGGGGTTCACTACCGCACAATTTTGTTGGCTGCAATTGTTGGTGGGAGTCCTCAGGAAGAAACCCTATATCATTGAATTGAGGCTGTAAGTGACCTCTTGAACTACCTCCCTATAGTATGGGAGGGACTAGTTGTTGCATTATAGGTATAAGGACCCAAAACAGTTGAAGACGTTGGTTGGAACCATCTGCTTTTTGATCATCTGTCGTTGTTTTCCAGACGATCGAAGATTGTTATTGACATGGAGGGCCTGTTTGGTAGCCTCTAAAGTTGGGATTGTACCGTGCTAGTGATTATCATTTACCAACACGTTGGAGACCCAATGTTGAAGAAGTTGGGTGGGTGATAACTTCCTTCCTGTAGATGAGGATCCAGCCTGATCAATGGTTGGGAAGTTCACAAATATCTTCTTGAAGAAATCCATTTTGGACTGAAGTGAGTTCTGAGAAAAAACCAAGAACAACAACAATAAACTCTATTAAAACGACATCTATTTATATGGATACATGTGTGATTGATTATTTTGTCTATCATTCCTTTATCAATTGATAGGGTCTTGATCGATGGGTAACATTATTAACTTGGTTAAGGATTCACGTCAGGTTCACCATTTTGGTTTCGTAGTTCCTGGAAACATGTGTTCTATTTTTAAGGGTCACTTCTTCCAAGCGGTTTCCATTAGATTTATTCATGAAACTCCAAGCTTCCAATAGTTATTTATCTAAATGGGACTTGTTTTCCAAAGGTAGGATCTCATAAAGTTTGAACTTTACGATAATTATGAACGTGCATTGGTTGAGAGGATGGGAGGTCGGACTCCACACACCCTTTTTGGGGGGATTATTGTCTACTGTGGGACTCTCATTAAAATTTTAGATATTTTTATGAATCCTTATTAATTCACCGAGTATAAAATAATTTTCAATTGGAATTTTCAAAAACTTATTAACATGTGTAAAATTTAGAATCATCAGTATGTATTCAAGGTTCTTAATTAATGGAGATATCCCTATGTATTTGACGTTCTCCATCAATGGTATACTCTCATATAATATTTAAAGATTCTTTTAATCATTGTTATGATGGTAATGATTTTTAAGCCACTCAATGGGGCACTCTGGAATTTATTATCATCTAGGGAGACGAAGGTTTGTTTTGATATTGGGATCGTACCCATGAAATGGGTTACCTACGTATCCTTGTGAAAGGAATCAGAACCATCATAGTTCGGTTCCACTAATGGGACACATCATACCTTTTAAGGTCATGTGGTAAGTACCTAACTGTATAGTTTAATGTCATGTGGTAAGAACATCTTAGTAAAAGGTTCTTAGTCAGAGTTTGGTGTGGGACTTATGCCGAAACATACCAATGAACATGGAAAAGATATGGGTTTCCAAGTAAGATTAGACCCTTTTGGGAATATGGACCAAGGAGAACAGGTTTTATTTGAAATGTTGGGTTTGAACCTCACGGAGGCTTCCTACATATCCCATGTGGATGGGAATCAAAGCCCATGTAGTTTGATGAGTGTCATGGGATAGTATAGTCCTTTGAGAGAAATTAGTTTGGGCTTACTTCCTGAAAATGATGCCTTGATGATTGGGGGGTTTAATTTGGGGATTATTTCTAAGGAGGATACCTAGATTAAGGGAATTAGGGTCACATTTTTGAAGAGGATATCCAATGATCTCAGGGCCTGGAAAGGCTTCCTGCGTATTTTGGTTTGAACAGGAATCAGAGTTCTCAAAGTTCATTAATTGTGGGTGTCTGTGAAAATGTTGTAATCATCACAAATCTCTAAGCTCACATGAATCATGCTCTATGTGAGAAACAAGTGGATTTTAAAAATTCAACAATGAATCATACACTTTTAATCCTCCTTTAGTGTAAGAAAGAAATCCTACAACGGCTAGGGTGGATGAGGGTGAGGCGACGAGCCTTCCCTCTATTAAATTTACATTGGACAAGGGTCCAATGAAAGGAAAAAGGGATGAAGGTTAGGGTATTACACTAGGATGGCTACCCTAAAATTGATCCTGGTAGTGGAGGGGGACATTTCATTAGATTGAATGGAAAAGAAAGTGTGAACCTTACCTTCCATACTAGAAATTTGAGGTTCCGGCTCTTTGAGAAGGGAGAGGTCAAGACCAAAACCCTTATTCTCAGAACCGGAAACTTCCCAGCACTATTCCTGAGAGAAAGGTCCATGTGACTATGAATATAAAAAACCCACAGACACTCCTTGAATCCTAACCCCTTCCTGAAACAAATGTGGGAAACCTATGATTTTAGAAATACAAACCCAAATAGGAGACACGTTGATGTGACTTTCCCAAGGGTTTGATAAGTCAGGAGGTTTTGGTGGAGGCTTCAACCTAGTAAATTTCAGATAAGGGAACCAAGGAAAGGGAAACCTTTCCATGAATGTCTTTAAAGAGGGTACTTAATTTGGTATGTAGGCTATATACCAAGCTCTTCCATGAAGGTACTACGTGAAAGTGCACCGTTTAGGTACCCCGCATTGCTGCGTTGCACATCTGTACCACACTGGTGTGCCCTGCAGGTGTTCCGCATAGGTTTGTATGATGAATGGAGAAAATTTTTCACATTTTGGAACCAAACCTATGTAAAAACTGTGAAATACTTTCAAAACATTCTTATCCCATTTAATTATCTCTTCTCCTATACTTTAGAGAGCTACCTGAGACAATTTGAGGGATCTGGTTGAAAGAACTACGCAATGGGATCTTCAGGGAGTCTTTAAATTTTTTTATTATTTTAAATGGGGATCCCAAGGGTCCTATTTATAGGCATGGATGGGGCCTGGTCAATGGGACATTGTCCGCGTAGGTCCTCTATGCAGGTCCTCCGTGTATTTCCTCTGTGTAGTTTTTCCGTGTAGGGGTACAAATATTATGTTATCGCATAGGTATGTTGCGCAGCTCTACCGCACTAGTCTGTCACGCAGCCCTTAGGAGGGTTTGAATTTCCTTTTAATTCTTCAAACCTCGCCTTGGTATTTTGAAATATTTCGGGTTATCTTCATAGTTTTTTTGTATTCTTAAGTTGGGTCAAAAATTATTTTATGACATATTTTATTATTCACATATATAACCCTTTTTCACTAAAAAGATGAAATTACCCTCTTGGATTATTTTGATGTCTTGATTTTAAATTAAAACCATTTTATTAACTTCCAAATATAAATTTTAGATAGTTATAATATAAAAAAAATTAATAATAAAAATTATTTCTTTGACCATAAATTATTATATTTTTATTACTTTTAATTTATTAATTATTTATTGGATGGTGACTATTTATTTACACATATAAATAAATATTTTTTGGTTATTTTGATTTTAAATATTTTTTATAATAATATTTATATACATTGTTAAAAAAATTACCACATTAATAATTTCATATTGATAACAACATAACTTTTACTATCATAACCCCTTAATATATCAACATAATCCCTAAAAGTGAGATGCGAAATGGGGGTATTTTCTGAAGGAGATTCATCTATCATGGACCTATTAGTGATCTCTAAAATATTTAACTTCTCCCATAGATTAATTCATTCAAAATGAACTTATTGAAGTTTATCTTAGTCTTGATCAAGGTAAAACCATAGTAGTACTTGATCATTCCAAGAATAAAAAAATGAATATTATAAGGATGGATTAAACTACTTGATTAAATTCTCTCTTTATATATAATTTTCACATTATGATTACTACAATTTATACTCATCATATTAAATTTAGAATTATGAAAATATATTCTCGTGGTTTCTTTATAATAAAATACTTTATTCCATTGATCAATTTTACCCAAATAATGTATATATACTAAATGAATGTATACATAAAACTATATTTACTACTAACCTATATATACATGTATGATATCGAATACTTATATTGACTACTTATCTCAATCACACACTATTTTTTCAAATATTTATCATATTTATAGTATTATATTTTTTTTCAATACTTATATTTGATGGTATGTTTTTCAAGGAAGACTCTTAGGAATAATGTTTCATGATTAGAGTCATTGAATTTACTTTTATTTATTTTACTCTTTTAGTTTTCATAATTATGTTTTATATAAGATTCTTGTAATTTCTTATAATGTTTTCATTTTATGTTGTAATATTATACCTTAATAAATTTGATCCTTATTTATTTTTACTCCATATTTTGTGTGAAATAATTTATTTAATCACAACATACATAGAAATTATAGAAAAATAATTCATACTAAAATATGGTGCACTACACTCTCTAGCCATAAAAATTTTTACCCTTGAAACAACTTTACTAAAATGACAACAGATGAGGTAATTTTAATTAATTACACATTTTGGTTTCAGTGATGCTTCATTATAGTTATGATTTCACCATAAAACTTTTACCAAGTGAGTAATATAATTTCATTGTAAAATATTTATATGATCCATGTCCTCTAATGTTTTTTTATTATAAGAGAAATCATTCTCCAATTATAAAACCAATATTGTCATTATTTGTGACTGATCTAGTATTTACTTCTTCATAATTTATACATGGAACACATTATTCACGTTTGAGAGGTTTAGTTGAGGTTCTATTCTATAGGATACATTTTCAATATAATCAAGAATCTCTAAGGGACCTATGTATTTAGTGATTAAATTTTTATTTTTTAAATATCATAACCCTCTTAAATGGTGATAATAAAAGTGATAATTTGGGATAACACCAAACTCTAGACTTCATTTAATATTATCAACACCACACCTTTTTTTACATTTTTTTTATTTTATATGTTTCAAAATGATTTTTAAATTTTCAGTCATTATTTGGGAATTTTCTAGTCTCAATAATTTTCACCCTCTAACATTATCCTCATATGTTATATTTCTACACCTATTCCTATAAAAACCTTCATATAGTTCCATTTTAATGGCTGAGTGTAAATTATTTTCATATAAGAACTCAACCAATGGATGATATTGATCCCATCCACATTTTAAATCCATTAATAATGATTTAAGAATATCTTAAAAATACTAAATACTGCTTATAAAGACCATATTTTGACCTGAGGTGAGTGTTTGGGAAAAAATGGTCTGATGGATGACAAGAATTTGTCTGTTATTATAGAGAATTTCATGTCGGGTTCACCATTTTTTGTTTCAACCTGATTCACATCATTATCCTTTAGGGGGAATTGGATTTACCCTATGGGTACTAGGTAGTTTACTTTTTTAATTATGAAGGAGGTGCCATAATCGAATGGTCCTCGGGGTGATTGCAAGGGGTTAAGTATTTGTGAAATTAGTCCTCTTAAGATATGATTTCCTCAGATGGTCTCCAATGGGTTCATTCATGGATCCAGAAACACCCAACGACCCTTCTATCCATGATTCATGGACCTGATTTTAAAAGGAAAGCGCTTGTTGGATGGTTTGGCCAACAACACTTAAGGATTCCTTTGGCCGGGAGGATGGGAGGTTGGGATCATCACCCCCTTTTGGGGGGGGGATTATTTCCTACTTTGAGACTCTCTTATATATTTAAGACATGTTCATATGTTCATGAATCCTCAGTTCATTCTCAAAGAGTGTATCCACAGGTTACCCCCAGGTTACTGGAGCATCATGGATATACATGGATTTGATGTTATGGAGATAATGATGACTTAATCCATGCAAAGAGACACTCTAGAGTTTATCTTCATTCAATAGAGAAGGAAGGTGGTTCGATATTGGGGTCAGTCCCATAAGATGATCTTTCAATTTATCCTCATGAGAGGAATCATAACCTTTGTAGTTCATTGTTGCCTAACTGGACACATCACCTAATAAGGTCATGTGATGGGGACCCATTCATGTTGTTTAACATCATGTGGCGAGGACATCCAGGTGAAAGATGCATGTTCAATACATGGTGTGAGGCTTACACCAAAGCGGCCCAAGGGTCCCATGAAAGATATGATCTTCTAGGTGAACATGAACCTACTAGAGATATAGCTCAAAGAACATTAGGGCTGATTTGAGGGTCGGAATTGGACCTCAAGGAGGCTTCCTGTGTATCCGGGTCAAATGGGGAATCAAAGTCCTAGTAGTTCTGTTATTTGGACATACACCTAGGAGGGAACCCTTTTTAATTTGGGAGAACATTTTATCAGGACTGGCTTCTAAATAGAACATCCCTTGAGCTTAATCCTTGGAAAGGCATCCTACGTATCTTCGTTAGAGAAGGAATAATAGTCCTCATAGTTCATCGATGGGTTCTGACTTGATTCGGGCTTACGCATGGAATCTTCCCATTTGAGAGAATTGAATTGGGACATACTTCTAAAGAGGATTCCCTTTCTTGGGGAAATTTTTGGGGTGAACCTTTTGAAAAAGGGTACCTATTTGAGATCAAGACTTAAGTAGGTGTCCTACGTATCCCAATTATGGTGGGAATTAGAGTTCTCATAGTTCATTTATCAGTAAAGATGCTGTGATCACCATTAACCACTAAGCCCACATGATTCATGATTGGTGTGAGAAACAAGATAAAGTTGAATATCTGGAAAACCACACACTTTCTCTTCTTTTCTGATGGAAAAAGAGGAGGGAGGCGACATAAAAGGTCATGGCTACGAGCCCAATAGGAGAGGGAAAAGAGGGATTTGAATATATAGACCATCACTCATGTTGATATCTAGGATAGTCACGTCTAGTGACCTATCCAGACACATCCTAGGATGATGTAAAGAGGGTGAAGAGTTACACCTCTTGAAAAATTCTAGGGGATTACCTCAGGAGGAGTTCCCTTTAAATGTCATATAGGGTATGCTACTGTTTAAATCCATATAGTTTGGATGATGGAATCACAGTTTAATGTAATGTTTCAAGGATGAGTTCCATATAGTTTAACATCTTGTGGATAATACTATTTGGGGTATTTTAGTTTAAGGTCATACGATGAGGACCACTTGTTATAGAAATCATGATTAAATGGAGGAAAATCAAGTTTGGATGTTCCGATGTGCCTCGAACATGAGAGGGGAGAAATGTGTGAACCATGATTATGGAGGATTTCGGATTATGAGAAATGAAATGAGCTATAGAAGCCACCACGGTGTATAGAGGTTGGAGAGGCCTCTCCTGAGGATGAATTTGTATTGGGTTGACATGCCATTTTTATAGGCAACATATGCAGAGATTCTGGGGAATTGTGTGCATAGTCAAGAAGAGGCATCTTCATGACACTGACCATCCATTTTTTATGGTCGAGGATGTTTATGAAGATCCAAAATCACCTAGTATACTACATTTTAAATTCATATAGTTTAGATGATGGCATCACAGTTTAATGTCATGTTGTAGAGAATAGAACCATACATTTTAATGTCATGTAGATATGAATATTTAGGGTCTTGTAGTTTAGGGTCATATGATGAGGACTACCTATTATAAATACCATGATTAATAGGAAAAAATAATATTTGTATATTATGAAATGCCTTGAACATGAGAGGGACAGAATGTGTAAACCAATATTGTAGAGGATCTTGTATTAGAAGAGATGATATGAGTCATGGAATCCATTGATGCATACAGAGGTAGGAGAGGCCTCTCCTAAGGAAAAATATTTCCCTTTTTGATAGACCCTTTTTTGGGCAGTATATGTAGATCCACCAGGGAATGATGTGCCTAGTTTATCATAGGTTTCCTTAGGACACTGACCTTCCATTTCGGATGGATGGGGAGATTTATGAAGATCCAAAATCTCCCTGTATACTATAGTTTAAAGTCATATATCTTGGAAAAATGCATCATAGTTTAATTTCATGTGTGGTTAGTAATACCATGAGTTTTAAAGTAATGTGGTTAGGACGATAACTCATAGTTTAGCGTCATAGAGTTTGGACCAATTTTTATTGAATCCCTAATTAGTTGGTTTATAATCAGATTGGGATGTTTTAAAATTCCTCGAACATGAGAGGGAATAAAAGTGTAAACCATGACTCTAGGGATTCTGAGATCAAGATAAATGATATGGGGAATGGAATACATTAGGAATATGAAGGTAAGAGAAGCATCTCATGAGTAAAACTTTTATTTTGATTGATTAGCTATTTTTTGTAGGCAATATATGCAGGGCCATTGGGGCATGATGTGCATAGTCAAGAAAATGTGTCCATAGGAAATTGGATGTCCATTTCTGATGTCGATGATGGTTTATGAATATCTGGAATCACTCAAGACACAGAGTTTGATAGATGGAAAGGATGTGTCCAAGCATTTAAGAAACATTTTGGATGTGATTGTCCATGGAGTTATGGGTTAACCTAGCATAGGAGGTAGGTGATAGGTTTTTCCAGAGGTGCATAAGGAATTTATATTATCACGTTATTTAAGGAATGAATGTTTGAGAGGAATAAGGGAACAATGGAAAATGTCATCAACCCATACCAAAAAGTTCACGTTGCGACCCTCCATTTTTATGGGGGTTAGTGATGGTGGTGAAGGGACTGGATTAGAGGGATAGAACCATAACCCATCACTGATCCCAAGTGGGGGTGCGGGGGTAAAAATCATATAGTATGGACCAGTGGGACCAAATGGTTTTCTGCATAGGGTTGTCCACATAGGAGTTGGCTGTTTAAGAGTGTCTGCATAAGATTTGGCCATGAACTGTCTGTTCGTGAAGCATGATGTTCACGAAGGATCTAGCCATGTAGGATGGTACACAGACTATTTTCAGAATAGGATCTTCTATGAACCATTGGAAGGATAAGAGCTCATTGTGAACTGTTTTCTACACAGGGGTGTCCACATACTCCATTCCACATAGGGAGTCCGCGTACTATCTTCTGAATAGCGAGTCCGCGAATTGTGTTTCCCACATAGGAGGATCCGTGAACCATTTTTATTATATTTTTTATTTATTTGTTGGTTGGATTCATAGGTTATTCCAGATATGGTTTGTGGGGATGAATTCCATGAACTACTTTCTGCATATGATTCACGGGATGGAGTCTGTGAACTAATTTGGGTGCGAGATGGAGTCTTTTGAATAGATTTTGGTGCAGGAGAAATTTCTCCCCCCATCTATGTTCTTCATCCCCTTTTAACCCATCCTGAAGAACTTCTCCATTTAGGAGATCTTTCTACTCCTCTTCAACCATCCTTTTTTAGTTCCCCTAATGGCCCTTTTATAGAGTGCTGAGGAAGCTATATCTGTGATTCACATGACACCTTTTGTGAAAGCCCATGGAAGAAATATGGCCTACAGATGACTTAGTAAACCTTGATTTGTGGGTATGCAATTCGTAGGGAACTGTCGACTATGCCCTATCCATGAACTACTTGGTTTACGGGGATGGTATGCGGGGCGTACTTTCATTGGATTTTCTCCAGTGAAAAAGGTTCATGTTGGCTTCGGTTTGTGGGAAGAAATTCACTGCGAACAACTTCATTCGTTTCCCATGGCCTCACAGGACATCATGTCATAGGCCATCCACATACAGGTAGTTCATGTTTTATGCATTCCATGAACCTTTCCTGATAATCAGTACCTGGTTAGGCTAGATCCCTTTTCAAAATTTCATTTCTTCAAATTTCTTCTCAAATTTTAAATCCAACATGTATTTCTTTGCTCCTCCCTATTTGTGGGAGTATTTTCCTTCACATTGAAGAGTTTTCAGGACCCTATATACCCAAAATATTGTAAATAAAATTCCCCTTTTTATTTAATTAAATAAATTATTATAAATTTTGGATGTAGAAAACACATTCACTTATTTGGTTTTTTTATATCCTCTCATATTTAAAACACCATTAAGCATTATCACCATTGAAAATAATTTCGTTGAACAATGATCATATGATTAGTATAAATATAGGGTTTTAACAAATCCAATTGACATATACAAATGAAGTGATGACTTCAACTAGTAGGATTATACCCTACGAAGACCATTTATCAGAGCTTCTAAGGGAGATAAAATCACTGGGATTTTCCCTTGACCAATCCTAAGATGAGATCCAAAAACATAATCATGACTAAAACTAGTTATGGTAGAAGTTCAAGCACATCAAGATCATGGCCCAAACCATGTATGTCTAACCACCCCGTGAATGTATCACTAGCACACACCTTACTATTAGGGTGTTTACTCGTCTATTAAAGGGATATGTGTCAATATCCTATAAAAATGAGTATATACTTTATTTTGTACAGGGATAATGAATATATTTTCATCTTATTATTATTACATTATAAATTAATTTTATTTTGATACAATAAAACATAAATAGAATTTTTTTGGTAATATTCAAATTCAATTAAGGAATTTATTTTGATGAATTAATGGATTTTTAAGTAAATAATATATTAATAAAACATTTTAATTAAATAATTTTTATCAAATAGAAATGGTCATATAATTTTTAAGAATTCAAATGTAATTTTTATAAGGGATCAAAAAATGTTATTGTCCAAAAAACCAACACCTCTCAATAAATGCATATTCTATTTTAAAACAAAAAATTAACATATTTAGAAAATTATTTAGATAAAATAAATATTATTTTTGGAAACAAAACATCAAAATTATCCAATGGTGAATTTTTCATATTTTCCTGAGATAGTGAAATTTTCAGATAAAAATTAAATATCATATAAATATACGATGTGTATTATAACATCATAATGACCAAAAAGTGATGTAATAAATATTATAAATTATTTCCATGACCAAAACTATGTTTTCCATTTAAAATAATATGAATTTATGTTTATTTGATTAATTTTATAGGGCCTTTATGAATTCCCCAAAACCGTTAAAATATTTTATGTTTTTGAAATCAATTCCTTAAGAGTATGAATCAATTCCATATCCGAAAGGATATTATTTTACCATGTTCAGCCCTTTCCCTTATAAAATAATGAAAAAAACTTCTATTTTTCATAAACCATTGTCATAAACCATGAGAATGTTCATGGTTTTAGTTATTTTATTATATAGAGTCCAAAACCAATGTCTGAGAAATGATAAATAATTCTTTAGTCATTTCCTATATAAACACACCCAAGCTCCCATTTTTCAAAAAAAAATCCTTAGATCACATCCTTACTCTTACTTCCCCTCCCTATAGTCCTCCCAAAGTTCTCCCAAGTTCTCAAGAATCCACTCACAATAATTTCTTTTTACACTCTCAAGGTAAGAGATCTTTTCCTTCTCCTCTTTATTCATGATTCTTCATTATATTTTGCCTTATATTTCTATTTCATTTTATTGGGATATTTTTTACATGTCTATATTACTTTACATTTTCTTTAAAAATATTTAGATACCCATTTTTCACTCATCAACCCATTTTATGAATTTTTTAGTGACATTGTTATGCTACCGAAATTCCACCATGATTTTCCATAATAAAAAATTGTGTAGTGAATACCCTTACCCCTTTCCCTATCAAGGTTGTTCACCTTTATGAACTTATAAGTTTTGATTGGGAACTTACATGTATTTATTACTCACTCCCTGATCATGGAGTAAATTTTAATGAAAAACGATTTCATGTTTTATGATATATGTGTCATAATTAACCATGAGAATGAAATGAATGTGACTGGTGCACCCATAATTATATAAAACTCTAATGAATTGGGTAATATTTAGTCTCATGAGATGACATATTGGGATATGGAGTAAACCTAGTTCCTTTATGGGAATTGTTCTATCATGATTTCTTTGAATTTATCCTTGGCCTATGTTTATGATGCAATGTTTTAAGTTGTTTCCACATTTCACATGTTCCCTTTATGTTATCTGGCTATATCATGCCTTATTGTTCATGATTCTCACCAATTTTATGTACCATTGATATTATTATTGTATAACATGTATTATGTTCTTCATGTTATGCCATGTCTATTACATTACTGGAATTTATAGCTCACTTCTTTCTTTATTTATTCCCCAAGGTCATCCCATGCAGTTTTATGTATGAAGTAATAATATGAACATATTAAGTAGGTTTTCAATAAATATGATGTACTCCTTGTTTTATGTTGTTATCTAATGTACCTAATTCCAAAAAAATCTATACCTCTCAGCCTTCTGGGTTGTATTATGTATAATTTTATGCAATAAAGATATAACTAATTTGTAATAAAGAGAAGGGTTGTCATAGTTGGTAAGAAAGGAAAAGTTTAGTTATTTTTGGGATTAGGATTAGAAAACTCAAGATAAATCTTTTGGGATAAGAATAAGTATAATAAAACATCCCTAAATTTTCTTAAGTATATATTATGTGGTTTATCAATAAAATAAATCCCTTTCTGGATACTACAATTGGATGTGTCTCTAGAATATATGTACATAGGGGTAAAACTAAAAAACATCTTGTTGTGCTAGAATCGATAGGAAAATAGTGCACAAAAATGGACCTTGCTGCACAGCTAGTTTGAAAGTCCCATGGGATATGATTTTTGAAATTCATAATCTCATTATTAACCATTATTAATGGAATAAATAAATACCCATAAGAATATATCTTAAGAAATAGATCAGGGATAACATAGATTGGATCCTATAAATTCATAAGTTAAGGAAATACATATAATTTATAGGTTATCTATTTAATGTAATTAGATTATAGCTTATGTTTTTAATTGTTTAAAAATACTCATCCCTAATTTTACCTTTATTTTAGATAATAATTGTAAATAGGAGGAATCAGTTAATCAATCAATGAGATGGGTAATGTGATGAAAACTCCAAATTGATTCCCAACCTGATGGGGGCTGGATTCACAAACTTTGTAATGATACTCTCTCATATAACTCACGTTAGGAATAGAAAAATGGATCAAGAGTAGTTCACAAATCCCTCTATTAAATAAAAATTAATAATTGAGGGCTTTATACGAAAAAGGATTCTGACATCAATGGATCATTTTATCCCCTAATAACAGAACAATGGATCAACTCCATTGATAATATATTCTAAATCCTTCAATGTTATGAACAATAGGAGGTTCTACTTGGTATTTATCATACAGAGG
This sequence comes from Viscum album, assembly GCA_963277665.1. NCBI lineage: Eukaryota > Viridiplantae > Streptophyta > Magnoliopsida > Santalales > Viscaceae > Viscum > Viscum album. The sequence continues at coordinate 2,056,396,629 of OY728156.1, read as the reverse complement.
GAGAAACTGATTTGTGGTGGATATTGAACCAAAATAAAAAGTTGGTGGAAGATATCTAAGCAATGGGGTGGAAGGAATTTTGGAATTTTCTTTTTGATAAATATTTTCCTCTCACTTTTTGACTTAAAATTGAATGATATTTTCTTTCCCTAAAGAAAAAAAGATTACAAATATATTGGTGTTCATGAGGAAAACATCCCAAGACTTGAATTTTATGCCTCTAGATTTTCTATTACCCCATAATTCAAGGTTTAAGTCTTCTTTAGTGGGATAAAACCTAGTCTATAAAAATACTTGATAATCCGAAACTGTATTAGCTATGAGGAAATTTTTTGATGTTCCCTAAAAGTTGAAATGAAGATCGGAGAATTAAAAGGGTATCATGGGGATAATAAGTGGAAAGTGGAGTTTAGTTCTGGTGGTCCAATGGAGAAATCTAATGTTTCCAATAAATTTCAACATCCCACTTGTCAAAGGTGCTGAAATGAGCACCTAGGAAATTGCTTAAGGGGGTTGAGGAAAAGATTTAGGTTCAGGAAGGAAACCTAGCTAGAAATTTCTAATAGGATAAACCCACTAATTCAATGGAAGAAATAAATTATTTGGTCAACCCTAAGTGAAACGTTTGTTGCTACAATTACAAGAAAAATATGGAACTTTTCAAAACAATAAACTAAGACAAGGGTTTTTGGAGACAACAAACAACCTCCATGGAAACAAGGGATATATTTTTCCCTCATAAACACTAAGGTAAATGTAGAGTTAAATGTATTATTTTTTACTTTTCTATTCCTTTTTATTTTGGAAATTACAAATTTTCATTCTATAATATCATATAGTTACAATATTTTTTATATGTTATCATTAAGATTTTTCATATGAATATGAAAATAATCGTACTCATGAATATTATAGAAATGATTCTTTCCATGTTTTTTATATGAGGATAGATATGATATTTATCTTACTCAATAATACAATTATTACTATACACACTATAAAGGGTTTTCAATGTACACACTATCTAGTATCATACTAGATTTTAAATCGTACTCACTATCGCTACGAGAACCATCAGACTCATACAAAAATCATTTAATCGTAACCAAAAAAACGTATTATAATAAATTTAAACCCACTAATTCAAACGAATTTCATGTATTCTATTTCAATATGCATTATAAAACAATTTTTTTGTTTTTGTTATAAGATGATCATTGGAATGTTATGTGTCCACGTCCCTCCGCATTTTTAGGAGAAAATCTGATCGTTGGAATATAAGATGATTGTTGGGACATTGCCCTATAAATACCAGGTCATTTGAAGGAGCTTAAATATTTTTGATGAATTTGATACACCATACGAGAGCTCTATCAAATTACTTCTTCCTGTGAAGAACTCTAAAGTCAAGTTGTGAGCTTCTCGTTCTACATACTTGTTATATCCAAGAGTTTTTCTTTTCTTAGTGTGACTCCAATCATTGATGATTACGATTGAGGGGTTTTATGGATAGGAAGAAAATTGTGCCAATAATTTTTGGATTGAGGGCTTCCCAAGCTAGGAAGAGAGAGTCTCTAATCAACTTCTTGATCAAGGGATTGTGAGGATAGAAAGATAGAAGACAATAATCATATCGAGGGCTTAACATGGTGTGGGTAAGACAAACTTTCTTGAAAGTATAAATCAAGGGACCTATATCCAAGGTTACTGGATACCCTTTCTTTGGGATAAAATAATTGTTTTATTTTACTTGTATACATTTTCACTACTTTATAACAGAAAGTGAATCATTTTATATATTCATATTTCTATTCACTATTCAGTGATTACAATCTTTGTAATGAAAATTATTATGATTAAAATCAATTTATTTACCCAATATGGTTCTGTACACTTTACGATATAATCATTTTTTTATTTTACTCTGATTATACTAACCATTGTGATTACAATTCTTTACATTCTTACTATGATTAAATCATTTCCTTATTTTGAATATGATTCATTTCAAATACGACATATGGAATAATTATCATAACCAACAGATTAAGATACTTTTTCCATCAGACTCAAGGCCCTTTCTGATTATAGTTTAAATACAAAAGAGGTTTGTGAATATGATTAGTTTAATTATAATAAACTAAGTCTTCTTTAATAATAAAAATGAATGTTTTAAACTTACAATTCACCCCTCTTGTACTGTTTCATCTACGAATACATTATGATCTAACAATTGGTATTGGAGGAGGTTTCCACTGCTCATATACTTTCATTCTTTAAATTCTCATGTTAGTTATATTTATTTTATAAAATTTTTTATTATAAATATTTGTTAAACTAATGTGTAGTATGGAAAAATAAATTTTGTATTTTTTTTTAAGATAGCAGGACTTAATGTCAGTTCGATTGAAAATATCTATCCTATAAGACCACTTATTTTTTATGTTAATGATTATGAATACTCAAGAGACAGAATGAGAACCTTTGTAATCAACAATGGAGTTAACAACTTTGTTATGTTGACTGGTGACTATAAAATTCCCAACAAGGAAGTTAGAGTTTTTAACAATCAAGAAAAGAAAGGGTATCAATTGAATTATAAGGTATAAAATATTTTACTTTGTTCCATGAAGAGAAATATATATATCTAGATTTCATCTTGTTAAGTAGAAAATATTATTTGGAGAAAGCTAGAGATAACTCATTTTGAAGCTTTGAAAGTGGTTAAGACTAGAAGAGCTATGCTAAAAAGAAACTATCATGCATATGAATTCCCTTATCAAGAACCTATTTGAAAAGTACAACAAATATTTATAACAATTGTGAATAGTTTAAAATAAATGGGATAGAAAGGACTAGATGATGAGATCCTTGTTGAAAAGATCATTGATATTCTTCCAAATGAATGGGAATAAAAAATAAAATCATTTGATGAGTCAAGAAAAGTTACAAAGGTTACTTTTTATGAGTGGTTTAGAACTCTTTTACAATATGAGAACATATTAAAAAGAAGCTGAATGAAATTCAATTCAAGGTTGAAAAGATGATGTTTTATAAGGATGATATTATTGAGATGAAAAATAAAAATGTTCTGCTGACTGATATAATTTAAGTTCAAGAACAATTCAACAAGCCTAAGGAATAAAAACATCATACTCTATAAGAGAAGATGAAATATGAGGAATAATTTATTTATACCCATGACCAAATGTTTGAAGATCAAGAACACAAATTCTGATCTCACCTATAATCTCTTGATAAGATGATGGAGGATAGGAAGGAATTAGATAAAATTAAAATAGCCATATTAGACCCCATGAAGAAACAAAAAGGATAAGGAAAAGGAAAAGAAATGAATTTCTTAAACTCTTGTTTTATTACTGTTTTTGAAACATTGAAGAAAGACTCTTATATCTACATATCATTTGATTGAATGTTTTTAATTTCTTGGATTAATGTTCTTTCACTTATTCTAAGATGATCAAATTATTTCTTAGTTTATATTTCATGTTCCCCTACACCTTATTTTAGGTATAAGAAGAATTTCCCTATTCAAATTTGAAAATCACAAAGGGGAGAATGTTTTATATATGGGTGGAATTTATTTGACAGGAGGAGAAATTATCATAAAAGGGAGAATGGGAGAGTAATAATTTCTAAAGAAGAATATTTTTATTAAGGGATATTTTTTTTATAGAATATGATCCTTAAGGATTTTGTCATCCTAAGGGGGAGGTTAGTCATATTCAAATAAAACTCATAAGAATTTTAAAACTCAAACGGAGATAAGTACAAGTGTTCACTTTTGAATACAAAATTTATTTTCTTTTGTAATAATTTATTTGATTTAACTTATGGAAACCACTTTCCAAAAAAGAGGATATTGTTGAGTCAAAAGTATTCTTTTGACTTTTTTATGCCTTTTTGTATTGGAAATCTCCAACTCCCTTTCTATAAAATCATATTCTTACCATTTTGAATTAAATTTTATCATTATGATTTTTCATATGAATATGATAAGTATCAAACTCATGAATATTGTAGAAATGATTCATTCCATGATTATCATAATGAGGATGAATAAGATATTTATCATACTCACCAAATATGATTCTTATTGTACACATTGGAAAAAAATTCATCATACACATTATCTAGTATCATACTATCTTATAAATCGTACTCACCATCACTACGAGAATCATCATACAAATTCAAAACTAATTTTATTGTAACCCAAAAATTGTATCGTAATAAATTGAAAACCTTTAATTCAAAATGCTGTCATGTATTCTGTTTTGATATGCTTTATAAAATGATTTCATTGTTTCAGTTATAAGATGACCATTAGAGTGCCAAGTGTCCAATCCCATCTGCATTTTTAGGATAAAATCTGACTATTGGAATCCAAGATGACCATTGGGACATATCCCTTTAAATACCATGTCATTGAATGAGCTCAAATTTTTTTGACGAATTTGAAACACCCTATGAGAGCTCTACCAAATTGCTACTTTGTTCGAAAAACTCTGAAGTCAAGTTTTGAACTTCTCATTATACGTGTTAATTCCCTGAATTTTTCTTTGCTTATTGTGATTCTGATCATTGATGATTACGATTGAGTATTTATGTGGATTAGAAGACCACTATGTTGGTCATTTTTATATCGATGGATTCTAAGTCCAGGAATACAGAGGAAACAATCACCTTCTTGATCGAGGTATTATGGGGATAGAAAGACAGAAGTCAATCATCATATGGAGGGATTACTTTGGTGTGGGTAAGATGGACTTTCTTGAAATTATAATTTAAGGGAAATCTATCCATGGTTATTGGATACCCTTTTCTTTGAGTTAAAAGAATTTTATTAATTTACTTGTTTACATTTCTGCTACTTTTTAATAGAAATTAAATCATTTTATATATTCATCTTTATATTCTCTACTTAGTGATTATGATATTTGTAATTACAATTCTAATGATTAAAATCAATTCATTTACCCAATACAATTTTATAGGCTTTATGATAGAATCATTGTTTTGTTTTACTCTGATTATCATAACCATTGTGATTACGATTCTTTACACTCTTACTCTGATTAAATCGTTTCCTTAAGGTGAAAAAAATTCATTTCAAATAATACATGTGGAATACTTATCGTAACCAACTAATTATAATACTTTTTCCATTGGACTCAGGGCCCTATCCGATTATAGTATAAATACAAAAGAGTTTTTTGAATATGATTAGTTTAATTATATTAAACTAATCCTCCTTTAAGTATAAATATGAATGTTTTAAAACATACAATTCATCCCCTCTTGTATTGTGTCATCTAAATATACATTAAGATCTAATAGTGGATCTCAACAATGGATTGGTGATATGTATGCTAGTTATTTATTCAAGAATAGTGAACATACTATTTGATTCTAGTTCTATGCATTCCTTTATATCATGAATGTTTAGAAGAAATATTCAATCACCACCATAAAACATGGAAGTAGAGAAGTTAGTGTAAATAGAAAATAGGGTAATTATTGCATCCCAAGTAGATAACCCCCCTGTCAAAATTTATTGACTGGACTTCCCATAGAACCATTTCATACTCCCTTAGATGGAATTTGAATAAAATATGGGTATGTATTAGCTTTCCCTTTATATATCCAAAATAAATTCCATAAGAAGGAAATCACTCTCAGTATCGAGAATCAACCCCTGATTTTATACAAGTGAAAGGAGGAGGATGAATCTTCTTTAGCACCAATATTTCAAGCATGGATAATATTTCCCTATGATAAAGCGTATCTTGCTCAAATGATTGAGTCTAAGGAAAGAATCACCCTTGATGAAATACCCAATGTGTGTGAATATGCTAATGTGTTTCTATAAGAATTGGTAGTTTTTCCTTATGGTTGAGAGGTTAAATTTTCAACTGATCTTATACCTAGGGAATTTCAATTATCCAAGAATCCATATAGAATGGGTTTTTTGGAACATGAGGAGATAAAAAAACTATATAAGAATCTAGATTAAGGGTTCACACACCCAAGTGCTTCACCTTGGGGTGCACCAATACTCTTCATTGAGAAGAAGGATAGGTTAATGTAACCGTGTATTGATTATTGTGAGATCAATAATATCGTGATAAAGAACAAGTATCCTCTTCAATATATTGTTGACTTATTCAATTAGCTACCTATAGCATAATAATTCACCAAGGTGGATTTTAAGTCATGATATTACCTATTTATGGAGAAGAAAAAGGGTATCCCCAAGACTTGTTTTTTTGTACAAGGTACGAGCAATATGAGTTCACGGTAATTATATTAGAACACACTAATTCTCTATAAATATTTATTGAATTGATGAATATAGTCTTCAGGGATTACCTCAAAAAATGGTACTATTTATAGATGATATTCTAATATACTCTAAAAGAAAGGAGGAGCATGGAGTTCATCTGAGAATTGTGCTAAGGACCTTACAAAAAGATAAGAATTATGAAAAGTATGGAAATTGAGAGTTTTGTTTGAAGGAAGATACATTATTGGGGAATATAATCATGAGAAATGAGATATCAATGGACTCTTCAAAGATAGAAGCTGTTGAAGGATGAACGAGTCCAATATTGGTGATAGATATCCATAGCTACCTTGGATTATCTAGGTATTATCATCGATTTGTGAGAAATTTCTCGTGATTTTCAAACCCTATAACAATTATTACTTGAAAGGTAATCAAGTTTTCATGGAATGATGAATGTGAAGAGAGCTTCAAGGAGTTGAAAAAGAGGCTTTCCACTACACTGTTACTCACACTAACCACAAGTGGATAACTTTTCATGGTATTAAGTAATATTTTGAAGAGGGTATTAGGCTGTGTGTTAATGTAGAATGAAAAAGTGATAGCCTATTCTTTAATGCAGTTGAATTTCCACGAAAAAAAATACCCAACCCATGATATAGAGTTGGTTGTAGTGATCTTCACTTTGAAAATATGGTAGTATTATCTCTTTGGGGAGAAGTACGAAATATATATGGATCACAAAATCCTCAAGTATATATTCACATAGAAAGAGATAAATATGTTCCAATGAAGCTGGTTATATATGATCAAGGACTATGACTTATCAATTCACTTCCATCCTGATAAATAGAATAAAGTTTAAAAAACTCTAAATAGAATGGGTCCAACAATTTTATCATTGATGAGAATTGAGAGGGATATGATCTTCTTAGATTTGGAAAGTATGGACATGGGAATCCTAAAGAAAGGAACATCATCAATTAATTGACAAATTATTTCTCAACCATACCTTATGAAGAAGATAAATGCTACTAAAAGATATGATGTTGGAATTAAGAAGATAGTGGAATCTATAAGAAAGTGGAAATACTCAAAGTTCAATGTTAATGAAGGAGTTCATATATTTGGGTCACGCATATGTGTACCATCAAATATGGAGTTAAAAGAACTATTGGATGATTCACACAACTCAACCTTCTCCATCAAACCAAGATGCAAAAAGATGTATATATATCTATGAGAGAACTATTGTTTGGAAAATATGAATAAAGAGATTGTGGATTATACATTAATACATATTGTATGATAGAAATTGAAGGCAGAAAGGTAAAAATCTAAGGGTATGATACAACAATTACCCATACCTACATAGAAATGGGAAAACATCACCATGGAATTTTTCATTGGTCTTTCGAAGATGTCAAGAGGAAATAATGATATCTAGGTTGTGGGGGATCTCCTAAAAAGGCTTCACACTAATTTTTTATTCGATATGATTTCTAACTCAATCAACTTGCAAGGATATATATTAGAGAAGTGGTGAGACTACATAGAACACCACTATAGATTGTACTTGATCAAGATCAAAGATATATCTCTATGTTCCAAAAAAGTCTCTAACACACTCTAAATGATGAGTTATACTTCAACATGACTTATCAACCTCAAACTATTGGCCGTTATTTCTAGACTATCTGGACACTTGAGAATATGTTGAGAGCAGTCTCAATTGACTTCAAAGGAAGATGGGATCGGTATCTTCCTATGGTTGAGTTCTCATACAATAATAGTTTCCACTCTATAATTCATATAGACCCTATGAATCTATTTATGATAAGAGGTATAGAACACATACATGTTGAAATGATGTTGGAGAACATGAACTAATTGGTCTTGAAATGGTTGTGGAAATATTGGAAAAGGTTAACACCATTCAACAACACATCAAGGTTGCTCAGATTCAAAAAAAGTTCTATGTTGACAATAATAAACAAGACCTAGAGTTTGAGGTTAGTGAAATGATATTACTCTACATATATCCATGGAAGAAATTCATGAGATTTGGGAATAAGGGAATGATTGGTCTAAGATACATCGACCCCTTTGATATCCTTAATTGCATTGGAATGGTGGATTATCGGCTGGCACTCCCACATAACCTATATCAAGTACATCATATATTCCATGTATCCCTTTAGAGGAAGTACATACTATACCCCTCACTTGTACTCAATATATAGGTGGTACTAATGGAGAATGATATTTTATATGAGTACCATCTTATGATGATATTAGACTATAGAGAAAAAGTTCTACATAATAAGAAAATTAACCAAGTCAAAGTGCTGGGGAGAAACCACAAGTTAGATGAACTGACATGGGAACCAGAGGAAGTAATGAAAAAAATTACCCTTGTCTTTTCTAGTTTGTGAAATGAAAATTTTGACGGCAAAATTTCTAAAGGGGGAATATTTTAATGACCCAAAATGTTATAAATATAATTCTACGTTCAATTTAACTAAATTAATTATTATATATTATAGACATAGAAAAAATGAACTTATTTGGTTTTATTACATCCTCTCAGATTTAAAATACCATTAAAAATCATTACCATTGATAATATAGAAATTGAATAGTGACCATTTGTTTAGTATAAATATAGTATTTTAAAAAATCCAAATAACAAAGACAAAGGAAGTGATGGCCTCAACCAATATGATCATACCCTACGATGCCCATTTATTAGATATTTTAAGGGATATAACATCAATGGGATTTTCCCTTGTCCATGACCATGCTGAGAACTGACGACTTAACCGTGAATGAAACCGTTTATGGGATAATTTCAATCTCATCAAGATCACTGTCCAAACCATGTATGTTAAACCACCCCATGAAAGTATCCTCGTCGCACATCTTACTCTTAGAGAGTTTGCTGGCATATTAAAGGGATATGTATCAAGACCCTAGATAAAATTAGTGTGTACTTTATTTTGTATAATAATAATCAATATATTTTTATTCTATTATTTTTACTTTATAAATTACTTTTATTCTGATACAATAAATCACAAATAGTATTTTTGGGTAAAATTCAAATTCAATTAATGAATTTATTTTGATGAATTCAAGGATTTTTGAAATAAATAATAGTTTAATAAAATATTGTTATTAAATAATTTTTATCAAATATAAATTATCATATAATCTTTATGAATTGAAATGTAATTTCTATAAGGATTCAAAAATTATTATTATAAAAAAACCCAGTATTTCTAAATAAATGTAATTTCTAATTTAAAAGTGAAAATTAACAAATTTAGAAAATTATTTGGATAAAATAAATAATTTTTATGGAATAATAATGTCAAAATTATCCAATGATGATTTTTTTATAATTTTTTGAGATAATCGAATTTTTCTGTAAAAATTAAATACTGTATAAATAAATGATCTATATTATGTCATCATAATGACCCCAATGTGATTTAATAAATATATAAAGGGTATAAAAGACCAAATATATGTTTTAACTCTAAAAAAAATATTTTATTTTTATTTTATTAATTTTATAAATCCTTAATGAATCCCCCAAAACCATTTATATTGTTTTATGGTTTTAAAATCATTTCTTTAAGAGTATGTCTCACTTCCACATTGGAAATGGTATTATTTAACTAATTGCTAACCATGTACTTATAAAATTATTAGAACCAATCCCATTTGGTAGTAACCATGGGAAATTTTTTGGAAGGTTTGTTTTTTTGGTTATTTTATTATATAGAGTCCAAAACCTATGTTTGAGAAAAGATAATGAATTCCAAACTCATTTCCTATATAAACCCACAAAATATCCCATTTTCCTCACTCTAAATCCTTTTATCGCGTATCTATTCTTCCCTAGCCTCCCTATAGTCATCCAAAGGTTCCCCCAAGCTCTAAAGAAGGACCTCTAAAGCATTTGAAATCACACTCTCAAGCTAAGGGATCTTTTCCTTATCCTCTTTTTTGAAGTTTATTAATTATATTATGCCTTATATTTTCAATTAAAATTGTTGGGATATGTTTTTTCATGTACCTATAAATTTAAATCATCTTTATAAATGATGATATCACCCTTTCTCTCTCATCAACCCATTTTATGGATCTTTAAGTGACACTGTTTTGCTGCCAAAATTCCACCATGATTTTCCATGCCAAAAAATTGTGTAGTGAATACCCATACCACTTTCCTTATCAAGGGTGTTCACCTTTATTCACTTTCAATTATTTATTGGGTATATAAATTTATGTATTAAACACTACATGATCATGTAATAAAATGTGATAATAAATGATTCAATGTATTATGATCTAAGTGGCACACATAAACATGATAATGAAATGAATGTGATGAGTGCAACCAGGATTATATAGTGATCTAATGTATTTGGTAATGTTTAGTCTCATGAGGCTTCATGTTGGGATATGGAGTAAACTATTTTCCTTTATGGGACTTTTTATATCATGATTTATTGGTAGTTAGATTTGACCAATGTTTAGGATGAAGCGTTTTAAGTTGTTGTCACATTTTTCATTTCCCCTTTATGTTATCATGATACATCATGCCTCATTGTTCATTATTATCACCCCTTTGATGTACCATTGATATTCTTATTGTATAACATTTATTACTTTATTCATGTTATATCTTGTTTATTCCCTTATTGGGACTTATAGCTCACTACTTTCTTATTTATTTCCCCAGGTTATCCCATTCAGTTTTAAGTAAGAAGGAATATTATGAACTTGTCAAGGAGTTTTTCAATAAATATGACGCATTCCTTGTTTTAATTTGTTATTTAATGTACATAATTTCCAAATACACTATACTTATCAATAATCTAGGTTTTATTATGTTTAATTTTAAGTAATAAATCAATATTTAATGTGTAATAAAGAGAAGGGTTGTTAACCTCCTTTAAGATTAATCACTGGTTTAAAGATGATATGTAATGATAAAGTTCAATTATATATTCAATGTCTGTTTAATATTTCTATAGATTTTTTTGAACCATAGATCATGATCAGATACAAATGAAAGTTGTACTCCATGCATCATAACTAATTCTTTTAGGCATATCTTGGAAGGTTGATCAACTGTGAAACCCTTTTGAATAGTAATTAAGTGAGATGATTTTATTAGTCAATCAACCAAAACCCAAATGGAATTTTTTACTTTATATGACTTTATAATACCTATAATGAAATGATTAGAAATTATCTCTAATTTTTACATAGGCATGGGTAATGACTGCATTCTAATCATTAATCAAATCATACCTTTTTCTTTCCACTTGTTCATATTCTTTTGTGTGAATATAAAATTTTATCATCATATATCTCACACTTATTACCATATAGATAATTACATAAGTTCTTTAGTTAAAATATCACAATTTATAAATCCATATCATGCAATGGGTAAATGTTTTATAGGATCGTTAATTTACTTGAGAAATGGGATGTTAGTTTTTTATTTTTCATGAAAAAACCCAATACCTTCTTTGAAGCATCATTATATATAAAAATTGTTTCACCATTACAAGGTAACATTATTATAGGTTTAGTAAACAACCACTTTTTAAGATCCATGAAGATATCTTTAAATAATTATCTCTAGAAACACTTTAATCCTTTTGAGTTAACTTTTTTAGTCATTTATATAATCATGAGAAATTTCTCAAAAATAGTTGATAATATCCATATAATCCAAAAAAGATATGGATATTTATCACACTAGTTAGTTTCATCTATTATAAAATAATATAAGTCTTTGAAGGATCATATGTTTACCCTCGCTTATGATTACATGACCTAATAATGATATTTTTTGTCAATAGAATTCACACTTTCAAATTGTGGAAAATAGTGTATCCTTCCTTCATAAAATTAATACAATCCCAAAATTCTCCTCATGTTCTTACCTACACTTATAATATAAAATAATATAATCAATAAATTATACCAAAAAAAATTCATGATAAATATATAAATAATAAATCGATTAAAATCATTATAAATTTTGTTGGATTTACAAGTTTGAATGGAATCACTTTAATTTCATAATGTCCAAATCATATATGAAATGTTTTATTAGGTATATGCTACATTTTTACCCTTAATTGATGATATCTAGATCAATGATACACCTTTGAAAAGTATAGATATCCATTAAATTAATCAAACAAATCATTAATATGAGCTAAAGGATACTTATACTTTAGTGTGATCATGTTAAGTTCATGCCATTTAATACAAATATGAATCAACCTATCCTTCTTCATGAAAAAGAGTATTTGTCCATTATATAGGGAATCACTTGGTTATATAAAACGCTTGTCTAAATTATATTTTAATTTCTTATTCAATTCATCCAACTTAATAAGACACATTTTATAAGGGTTATTTGATATAAGAATAATAGTAGGTATGATTTTAATTTAAAATTTAACCTCATAATTTTTGGGAATACTAGAAAAATATTTGGAAAATACATTAACATATTTATACACAATTTGAATATTTTAAATGTTGATTTTCAGCCCACTATTTTATCCACATATCCATTATATTAGATACTAAGACCAATATTAAGGAATTAATATCGACTTGATGTTCATAATTCTCCTTGCATCAATGTTGGACCATGTAATGACTTAGGATATGAATTGAGATTTTTATATTCCAACAATTGATATTATCTCTCTATATATAGTGAGCTAAACCATGGACTATATTACTTAAAATTATATTAAAGGATGAAGAACTTGATCCATAGTATTATATTGTCCCAAATATGTATTTAAGAAGAGTCATATACTTGGGATAAAATCAATGAATCACTGATTATTTTCACTGATAACTAAATATCTACTTTTTTATGTCTAGATCTGTTTACACAACTAAAAAAATTAAAATTACAAATAGTATGAAACAGAGATATATTTTTCATATTTAGAGCATGAAAATAATAAAATCTATCATATTAATCCAATGTACAATAATTAATGGATTAAAAAATCCCCTAAAGTATTGTGTTCATTGCCACATAAAGGGTTTAGTATAAAGTTAAAGATTCTATAGTGAATTTAGAAATTTTACATGGTTTAGGTTATTATTTTAAATATGATATGATATGGCTAGTATATCAATGATTTGTTTTCAAACCATCCCCCATTATATTCCATTATGAAATAGAAAGTTAATTATCCATTGTATATGTTTTCATTTAGTTCATCTTGTTACCAAACACTTACTAAAATAAAAATTATAATTATAAATAATAATATCTAATAAAAATTTGAGTAAATAACCATATACATATGAAAATTAATCGAAATGTGTTATAACCTCTATCAAATTAATTCAACCTAGGTTGTTTTAGTATTTTTCATTTTATTCCCACTAACCAAATATATAGAACTAAATAAACAACACTATGAAATTAACCATGGAAACACATACATAAAATATATAGATGTTATATTATTTTTCATGATTATACATATTAACTCAAACTTAAAATACAAACCTAGAACCTAAAGATTTTATATATTTTGATATGAGTGATATATTTTATCTTTTTTCACAAACATTATATTTTTCCCATAAAGTCTTTATATATGAATCCAATTAGGACTTAAACTTTATAATAAATCTTGAGGACATAGATAAATGAAGGAAAGGGTGATATAGAATCCTAACGGGGGAAATGAAGAGGATGTGAAAAACAGTTTCATGAAATATCATAGGGAATGTATAACAAATTAAAAAATTCAGTACCTTGTATACAAGAAACCAAAACATGATACATGACATAAGAGTAATGAAATCAAAAAGGAATGATCAATAACCATTGAAACATCAATAAAATAGAATAATATCAAACTTTCTTAATTATATGATATCATAAGAATAAGTTAAGGCTATATACCAGTAATATCATAACATACTGAAGTAAGATCACTTCTTAAGCCCCATAGATAAAGATCTCATCAGATATCAACATTACCTAATTCATTAAAGGGTTATATAATTACATGGGAACCCATAATATAAAAATATATCCATGTATATTGGTGTATTATAGATAGAGAATATACATTCCTCATTTATAATTTTTAATTCAATGATTTTCCATTGGGATTTAGAAATTATAAGGAAATTTCATTATTTTTAGTTTATATGAATAATTTGTTCTTTATTGTGAAAATTGATTAATTATTTATTTTTAAATTTTTTATTAATTTTAGGAGTTATTTGAAAATAAACAGATTGATTATATCTTTTTATTGTTTTTTTAAAAAGAATAGAATATGTAAGTTATTTTGAATATACCGTACATATATAAAAGTCATTCTAAGAAATTTTTAAATAGAATTTGAAAATTTCCTTCTATACATAAAAATATCTTCCTAATGTGTAAAATTAACAGCAGGTTATATGTAAGGGTTATCAAGAATTATAAAGGCAAATTCATAAAGGTCAATTATATGGTGGAGATAAAATTTTGAAAAAGTATGGTGATTTTTAAGGGTATCCAAACTAATACATGAATGAAACTTTGCTGATACATAAATTAATTTTCTGGATACACCAATATGTAAGATTCCTACCTCATGTTAGATGAAATTCCATATGCAACAACCTACATAAGATAAATTAGAGAGCTCACCTATAAATCCCTTTGTCAGAATGTAATGATGATATTTAAACTCATCATGATGGGGTATGAAACTCATGGTTTTTTATCATTAAAAGTTAACCTTCCATGGATAACATGTATTTATTTAAAAATTAGATGAAAAGATAAAGATCATAAAAGGATTTCAGGAATAATAAATACTATTAAAACCTAGATAAGATTGCATAGAATAATTCAATGATGGAGAAAAAATGTTTCTTCCACATGGAATATTACTACCACTCATACCATTCTTGTAAGGTTTCCATTACTATGCACTCGATGATTGTGAGGTCCCCCTAAATATTTAATTTTCCCCTATAATGTATTATGGTACATAATATCTCTATCATGAGAAGATTTTTCTAGTATTTATGATTTACTATTATCATTTTCTATATTTTAATATAGCAATATTTCTATTTTTTCTCTCCCCTATAATTTTCTTATTCATATTACTTAATGTTAATTTCTTTCTCCATGGTGATTGAGAACTATCAATCACATTTTTATAAGGGAGGTAAACAATGATTCATTGAGTTTTTTCTTGGTTTCAAGGTTTCATTTAATTATATTATAGTAATTCAATAATGGTTAAACTAATAATTATGTGTGGTCACCATGTTGTCCTTTTGTTTATTATCATATTCATATTAATTTATTCCACTGTCCTTTATTTTCATAATTCAATATATGGTGTAGTAGAATTTTGGTAATCATGTAAGGTGATATAATTATAAAATCATATTTCGTTAGATATTACCCTACATATTGAGTTCTTATTTTAGGATAATCACAATTGGATCATAAAGGTATAGAGTAATAGGTCTTGATCTCTACATTGAATGGGATAACCAAAATTAATATATTTTAAAATAACTATGATATCCTCACTATAAAATCCTAAGGAAAATAAATATTTCTTAAAAACATCAATTTTTTCATATTAATTCATCTATATATATATATATATATATCAAATGAATTTCAACCCTTCCTCCCAATATTTAGTATAGTATGGTTTATATTACATAAATTATAAACTAGCGATGATTTTAGAATAGGGTTTGTGAGTAGTCTCCTCAAGTGATCGACCATATATTTTGAACTATACTTAATTATTAGGTTAATAAGATATTTATTGATTAGGGTTTTCATTAAAACCTATACTGTTAATTTGGTAACATTTCTAGGGAGGGATATCACTTGCACACACTTTTTTCATGAAAATATAAAATAAATATTAAATTTAAAAAAGCTAAAAAGAATTGAACTTCATTGACATATAATTCCATGAAATATTGTTTATGGATAAAAAATATTATTTTGAAGTGTTTAATTAGTCCAGTGATGGATTATCAGAGTGATTATTATTAATCTTATCCAGTTAACTAACTATTTTATGATCCTAGATTTGGATATTCTTTAAGGAATAAATATAAACTAAACTTTAAAAATCTTGAAGAAGATAGTAAACAATTGGAAATTATATCCACTTCCATGAAATAATTTATATATAAAAAAGAGTCTCGAGAGATGAAATTCCTTCTCCCACCTAGTTTATCTGTTGAAAAAATTCTCTGAATAAGTTAATAGATGGATTTTATGTTTTTTCTACTTCAAATCAAAGGGGGCATTATAAAAGTGTTACCTCTAGATTTGAATGAAAGAGATCAATAGACTTTAGATAATTATTATGTTTAATTTATAAAGGATGAAATTCCTTGTGATATCCTGAACTTTAAAAATGATAAATAATACCTATGATTACTTTTATTTAATAATATTACACTTATTTTGAGTTAAAATAATGCTAAGGGTGGGTAATTTGTCCAATTCCAACTCTAACAGATGAATTCGTAGTGGTTTTTCTTGAAGAGAAGTATATTGAGACTTAAATTTATAAGGGATATAATTTTTTTAATAATTCATTTTATTAGAGGTTTATTTACACTGAGTTTAAATTTGAGATCCCTTATACTAAATTTACAAATTACACCACAGGGGTGATGTCTTCAGAAGAAGATATAGAGGAAGAAGAAACAACAAAAGTGGATGATAATGAGGATAAAGAAGAGTTGTTGGATCTATTCATTGGTTTACATGATGATTTTGGTACCATGATGGTTTACAAAGAGGAATTCATATTTCAAGATGAAATCAAATATAAATGAAACCTTGTAATAAAATTCCAACCAAAACTAGATACTTTTATTAATGTCCTTAAAGAAGGAGAGAACCCCCTATATTTTTCCCTTATTTACTACTCCATGGGTACTATAATGTCATGGAGGGGAACATAAATAAATTTTACATGGGGTTATTTATTAGTAGTGTAAGCTGAATACAAATAGATTTTAAATAGTTTCATGGTTCATAAGAAAGAATACTCAAACACCATCAGATTAAGGATAAACTAATAAAACATTACAGCTGATGATATTAAATAAATATAGCACCCCTTAGCAGGTTCATCCTATGATAATATTTATCTTTACTTTTATATTTTTTTTTCTTTTAATATAATTATCATTTCTATTATTTTATTTTTAGGATATATAATGATGTAAAAATTAGGTTTTTAACCGAATCCTCACATGCTGAATAATGTTAGGTCATATCATTCCTTCTCTTTAGTCAAGACTTCCTATTATTTTGAATCTATTTATATTAAAATGAGGGGTAGTTGAAATTAATTTTGGGTGAATATAACTATTCTACCTTAGGTTTATATTTTTTATTTATATTTTTAATTTTTGGAGAGTTTTTCAGATATCTTGAGCTTAACTGAATACATAAAGAAAATTTAGACCATCATGGAATTTTTGGAAAACCTACTAGATTGAAATATCTAAGGAATTAAATGATTAACAAATTAATTTTTATTCATTATTTAAGATCATGAAATTAAATTTTTATTGATAAAATGTAAGACTCATGTTCTCTAGTTTTATCCAATGTTCATATTTCCCAAATTGAGAAGTTTCTCGTCCCATTTAAAAAAATTCTTAGATTTCTATTTTTCATGAGTATTGATACATGTAATTAGATCTTGAAATTTATATTTTTCTATTTTTCAAAGTAATTAGAGTTCATGGATTATTTTAAATATTATTGAGGCATCATTTTAACATCCCTTTTTTACACTAAACTTTTATTTTGGCCTACCCTTAAATATAACCTTTAGATTAAGCCTCTGGAATCCTTGAATGGCCTTGTTAAATATCTACATTAAAAGACTAAATGTATATACAATAAAATATTGAAGAAAATTCATGATCATGGTTGAACTCAAGCACGAGGAAAGGAGTTGATCTATATAGTGTACTATTTCGGGTAGCTATTTGGATAATAACCATGCTATTTTGTAAAAAGTTTAAGAAATAATCAAGATAGGGAAAATGGAATATAAAATACCTTCTAAAACTATTCATAATAGTTTACACTAACATTTGATATAAAAATATTCCCCTCTTTCTCGAAATAAAAAATATGGATTTATTTAAAAAAACAAAAAACAACATTGTTACTAAGAAGGAATAATGAAGAAAATAATATATTTTTTCATTACTAAAAAATTCTTCCATGTGAGAACTACCCATGATAATTTAAAATGTGTTGAGAGATGAATATTTTCAAGAGGGAGTGAGTGAGGAAACCATATTTTATTAAAACTTTAACATCATGTATTTTACTTCATTTTAGAATAAGAACCTCTTCATTATGCCTCCGAATTTCTCGCATCTAAAACCTAGAAATCCTTAACCGGTGAATAGCCCATGTAAATGTACTCATTATTAACACACTTTTGTAAATCTATGAAGTGGTGATACTAAGAATACAATAAGACTATGGAAATCATGCTTGTTCTTGAGAAATAAAAAAACTCCATATAAAATTACTTCACTTAATCGAGATACATTTCTTGAATGGTATGTAAAAATTCACAAGGGGATTAATAAGAGATTCAATTAATTTTTATGAATAGTGAGGATTTAAGGAATTGAGATTCATATATGAATCATGATTTAAAAATCTGTGAAAATAGAAAAGTGATGAAAATTATACCATTAGAATAAGATTTGACTTTGGTATTAGATGATTTCCCATGAGTTCAATGTTTAAATATGAGAGAATTGACAAAGAATATATTTTCATCATTTTTTATTTTGTAATTAAATGATATAATCCCATTAATTTTGATATTTTAATATCAATTATATTTTTTTAGTTTTTAGGAATACTTTGTACTTTATTGTAAAAATGGTTTTATTCATGATTTTTAATTATTTTATTCATTTTATGGAGTTATTTTTAAATCTAAACATTGAATTAATGTTTTTCTCATTTTTGGTAAAGGTATATAATACATAATATTCATTTTTTATATGCCCTCCATACATAAAATTCATTCTTAGGAGTAGATAAAGATAATTTGGAAAATTACCAACATGTATAAATGTGACTTCCTAATATATAAATGTAATACCCCAAGCTTCCACGATACGCTTCTATTTGAATAATACAATAGTGTGCGATGTACGCAAAACTGAGTTCAAGCGCACCACGACCTATCAAACTAGCCATTTAGAAAGTGGTTATGAATAGTAATAACCAAATTTTGAATCTTATATATATACCTTATAATTTTCACATTCATATTTTGAATTTATTATACATAATATAAGGACGAATTCAATTTTTCAGATAAAAGAAGTATTTTAAAAAAAATGCAGTTTTTCTACCTTTTAATGGAAACCCTGTCTAAATCCAATATTTGACACTTTTATATATTCAATTTGATGAAATTAAATTTTTATTTAGAATTGGGGCATAAAAATTTAGTTTGGATAAATTTTTGATGTTTTCTGATAACTTTCATATTTTGATGAATAGTGAAAGACACTAAATTTTTATTTAAATCATCTTTCTTAATAAAAATAATATATAAAGTTAAATAATATATTTGAATTTTTTTTAAGTATAATTATGTTTTATTTTTATCATTTAATCCAATTTTGGTAATTGAAGTAATTTCACTTTTAAACCAGACATAAACACATATCAATCTATTGATAGTTTTTACTTCTCAAAAACTCGCTTTCTAGTTTTGACAATGAAAATTAATTTTAAATTAATTAATTCAACTTCTATGTTCGGAATTTGGTAAAGTAGACGTAATTTTTGTATTCATAAAATCAAAAATATCTTAGGGTGAATTTTTGGTATTTTTATGAAAAATTTCAATTTTTGATGAATAGTGAAAAACA
The DNA here is from genome assembly GCA_963277665.1 of Viscum album. Lineage (NCBI taxonomy): Eukaryota > Viridiplantae > Streptophyta > Magnoliopsida > Santalales > Viscaceae > Viscum > Viscum album. Next base: position 2,056,376,321 of record OY728156.1, on the reverse strand, counting down.
TTGCATTTTTTATTAAAACAGACTTTTTATTTAAATAATTATTTACTTAATTTAAATTTATTCTAAGTCAAAATAGATAAATATTACCTATATTAGTTCAATTTAATTAATTAGAGTCATTTTATAATAAAATTAGATGTATAGAATTTTATTCAATTTTTTTATGTCTTTTACCCATCTTCTAGGCACATTAGAAAATTTTCATAAAATGTAATTTTACTGCTTATGTTAATTGAACATAAAAAATCCAAGATGAAATATTTAAATCAATAAGTAAAATGTGGTTCAATAAGATGAAAATATTTTTTGGTGATTAGTAACTTTTGAATTTTATTTACCACGATTAAAAGTAAATATGGTAATTAAAGGTAAAAATGATAGTATAATTACCCTAAAACATGTCATAATTCTATTGGATAAGTGTATTTCGACCAAAATCAACCTTATGAATAAAATATGATCCTTTTGGGTCCACGTGGATTAGATTAGGACATTTTTTATTATTTTATTTAAAGAAGAGTTAAAAGTGTTAAATTCAAATTTTAATAACTTAAACATTTTTAATATAGGGTTATGAAAAAGATAATTTCAAATATAAATACTAATTAGAAAGATAAAAATATTTCCTACATCATGGTATTTTATTTATAATTTTTATACATTAAATAATTAAATTTATTTATGACATAATGATGATACAGTAATTACCTTATTAATGAAAGATGAAAATAATTGATATTATAAATATTAAAATAAATTTAAATTGAGAATTTTGATGCATTCAAAAAAAATTAGTTTAAAATTATATGTTATGGTTGATTCAATTTATTTTGTTTGAAGAAATCAGATTTTTATGACTTTCACAAAAACCAAATACTAAATAATGTCAAAATTGGCATAAATGAGTTTTTAAAACAAATACTATATTATTAAATGATATAATAGTCTTAAATATATAATGTTTGGAAAAAGGACTTATATAATAATATATATGTCATTAATGAACCACTTGGGGTTTTCTTGTCATTTTATAGTATGTTTATTAACCATATAATAAAAAATTAAAAGGAGACATGGTAAATGTTAAACTATTTAACCAAGAGTTAAATCTAAAAGATAAGGTTATTGCGGTGAAAAAAACCTATCTAAAACCTATTGGTTGAGAGGTTTTTGACCCATCCCCACCTTATCCTGAAAATAAATCTTTTTGGGTCCATTATAAACTGAATATGATTGTATAATAAAATAATATTTCATGATTTTCTCAAAGTGACCCTCACCTCACTTATAAAAGGACACTTCCCCTTCTCTCAAAATCACACCTCAAAATCCATTTGGATTGAACAAAAATTACTCAAATATCCTCACAACTACCATAAATTCATTCTATATTCCTTACGTTGATCATAAATCCATCATAAGTTTCCCTTTTTATCAAATCAAAAGAAAACACCCGAAGAAGAGGTAATTATTTTATCACCTCTTTCAATGTTCTTTTCTACTTCCACTTTATATTTATTTGTTGTTTCCACACCAAAATAATAACTCCAATACATTATACATACTGTGATGTTATTATAACTATGGTATAACAATATTCATTATTCTATCCATCCTATGAATGACAAATTCACCTTATGTGCGTACGTACGGCTTACCATCTCCACGTCATGGTGTAGTTTGTTGTTCAACACTTAATTATTTGGATTGGTATAATAATGAATATAATTGATGTAAATAATAAATATAACACATTAATAATTCTATATATATGAAATATCATCCAATTACATACAATTTCACCATCAAGAGAATGGTATTGTCGCTCGTTCGTACATACGGATTATCGTCTCCACGAACATGATGAGATTCATTCCCCATCGTAAAAATTTAAGAATAAATATAATTTTAGGATTAAAAAACAATGTTTAAGAATAAAATATCATTCTGGATATGAATCAAATACATCATATACATAACGAACATGACTTCTATAACAAAATATATAAAGAAAAACAAATCAATTAACTCTCGGAACAATGATACTACTGAAATATTATTAACAAAACAATATTAAAAGATCATATATGATATCATATTTATGTATATGGTTATTGTATAATTTAATAAAAATTATTTTACCATTATACAGGAGGTTAATGTACCCTCATCTAAGTAAAACTACAAGGTAAGGGGGTTTCATCTCACTTTTTATTCTCATGAGATTCATGTTATATTTTCCACTATTTCCTTTTGTGTGGTGTATATACTACCCATTATTGTATTATTTGTGTAATATAATTTAATTTATGGGTATTTAAAACTTCATTGTATGATCCTTTTTTCATGGGGTGTATGTTTTTTAAGTTACCAAATCAGTAAGGGAATTTCTAATTTTAATTTCCACACAATGGGTTTTACACAAACTTCATTGATTATTTTACTCCAATATTATATGTGAAATCACTATTTATTTATTTATATACTAATTTAAACTCCCCTCTTTTTTGGATATACTTTTGATACAAATAATCACTCCATTGATAAATTCTCAAGTCATCAATATGAACTTGATAAGAGTAATCTTAACTCAATTTCGATTCCTTGAGTTAAACATCCAAGTCATTGGTGCTGTTTTTACAACAATATGTGTGAAAGTAATCTGATTGATTTACATTTAATATCCAATCATATTGAGTGTATTTATATTTTTCACACATAATTATGTAATTTATTATCCTTAACCTAATGATATAATCTTTTTAAGAGATTTCATCTCAATTTACAATCCATTGAGACTTATTTGTTGTTATGTAAGAATTCACTTTTATATGGTGTTCATATTGTACTTTGACATAGTATATCATGAATCCATTTATTCTAATGATATTATAGGGTTTTTATTACCGGAATTATTTGTATTCAAGTGTCTCTCCATTGGTTAGGAACTCTAACTAAAATATCATTTTAAATGTTTTAGAGGATTTATTTATATAGACATGAGTGTTTTAAAATAAAAATTCCTTTAAAAATTTTCAAAGTGTTATGAGACACTTTGATTCAAAAATATATTATTAATAGCTTTTTGAAAAATAGTTTTACTTTTAAATGTTTTCATGAAAAAGGGGATATTTATTTGAATTAGTTTTACAGATTATTTTCATCTATTTCGATACCCTTCATTATTATTGATTGAGGTTGATTTATTATAATACAATATTCCATATTGTATTTAATGAGTTAATTTTGATTGTGTATGTGCTATTTTTATACCATTCATGGTTTGTGGTTAAATTATTGGCATTTAGTATGCTAGTTTTAATACAAATATTTATGTTATGTTTCAACCTTTTCATATGAGGAATTCATTAAACATAGTAAGTGATGGGTGGATCCCACTATAGATCCTCCATGCATCGTTAGGTCTCATGAGACAAACTGTGACTTTTCAAAAGGCCATGAAAAAAATCTTATTTTTAGTCTTGGAACGAGGGCTTGACTATGTGGTTATGATGTCCAACATTATGCATTACATCATTATGAAATTAGCTATTTATATTACATAAAATTATTTGACTAGTAGAATGTCCATGTGAATATGTAAATGGAATTATTTGATTTACATTTTCCATATTATTCTAAAGTTTAAGTTTAAAAATTCTTGTGTTTTAGTCTTATACATTGCCTTAAATGTTTATGCTTATTTATGAAAGTTTCCGATCTATGGTTATCCTTACTAAGGATCTGATCTCACCCCATTCTATGTTTTATTTTTCCCAGGATGTGAAAAAGTATATCATGATTAACCTATAGGAATAGGCTAAGGGATATGAGTGTGTTCAAAGGGGGCACAATGTTGTTGTTCTTTATTTCATGATGTAATGTGAAACTTATTTATGTATCTAGTACTTCTAAGGATACTAAAATAATTGGTCTTTCAGGAATTTATATATAGTGATCATGATAATGATATGTAATAATGCATTGACTCTGGGTAACTAGGGTCGAGGAGGTACAGTTGGTATCAGAGGAAGTTTAGTACAAACTTTGGAAACTAGATTTAGAAAAACTCTGATTAGAGAACATTACCCAAAGATAGAATTTGAGGATTAGTATATAAGAACATCCAATTTTTTTGGAAATGTAAATATTATGCGGGTTTTCCTAGAAATACATCCCTTTATGGATACGAGCAGGTAGAGGCGGCTCTGGCATAGATATACCAAGGGGTAAAACCTGAAAACACCGCTTTGAGATATACTCAAATGGGGAATGGTGTACGATAATGGGCCTTAGTGCAATATTGGTTACGACACTCCCAAGGGGTATTCTTAGGATAATTCACATTTTCTTTACAAACTGATTTGAAGGACTTTAATATAAGACGATAATAAATAACATTGGTTAATCCTAAGGTGTTTTAGATTGAAAATAAGATGTCATGATATTCTCTAAATTATTTTATGACTATTGTTAATCACACAATGCTTTCTGGTTCTAGTCAGTGGATGGATTACAAGGAATTAATAGTAACATTGAACATGATATACAAGGTGGGAATGGTGGTGGAAATGAGAAACGAAATGCAATGTTGATTGGCGTAAAATATATCATGTTCATGCTGAATTAGTTTTCCAAAAATATGATCAACAACATTTATATTAACCAACTCCCGGACTCAACAAATAAGAGAAATGTGGTGAATGATATGATCTATAGTAGTGGAGACCATGGATAAAAGAAAGCTCAATTTCCATTATGCAGGAAATGTGGAAGTAGACACCCAAGAAAGTGTCTCAATGAAACAAAGAAATGATGTATGTGTGGGAAAGAAGGACATAAAGTAAATAATTACCGAGGAAAAATGAAGAGAACTATGGAAGAAAATAAAAATGATCCCAAGATTCCATTTATAGTCATTTTCCATAAATTTAGGGGATTTGGGAATTACTCGTGTCAATTCCCTATTCTATAGGATAACCTATTGGTCAAGGAAGAAACAATGTAGAAATAAATGGATGGTGAAATGTTTAAAAGTATTAGTTCTCTTTGTTGATGGGATTACTTTGGAAGACTTTTCTCTTTTATGTGTACCCATGTATTTTGTTATGTGAAAATGATATTCAAGGAAGAATTATCTTTTTCTTTTGTGGATATAGTAATAAATAAACATTTGGGTTTATATGATCCTTGAATTTGAGTCAATTACAGGTTATTAATTTTTGGGATGAAAATGTGAGGTACAAGATAACATTTGTGGTTAAATTATGTTATGGTTATTTTGAGTAATTTATCTCATTTTGTGAATTATATAAAATATTGTTTTTGAAAAAGGAAAACATAAAGACCGTGTGACAACCCGTCATGTCAGACAAAGCTGTGGGAATCGAACCCACAACCAAAGTGCGACTGTGATTTATTGCCTACCACTGGACTACGTGAAGTACCTGGGTAGTGTAACTAATTATTTTTAGTTAAATGATCATATTGATCAATAATAAGTTGATTTGGGATATTATGTTTTAGAAAATTGATATCCTTAGTGTAGGAAAATGATTTGGTGATTAAGTTATAAATTGTTTTTGGAAGACATTCGCTCTGTTGGTAACACTATATGCCTAAGAAAAATAGAACACTATAGGATTTAATTTGAGGAGTAATTATAGATTTATATATATGTTTTTATTGTTTATTTATAGTGATTTTGGTTATTTATGGAAATGATTAACCTATCATAGAGAATATTTGATTAGGTTAATTAATTTTAAGTATGTGACTTTAAGAGTAGTTGATGTTATTTGGAGATGCAATTTAACATGGAAGACTATATAATAAAATTCTTATGAGTTTTGGGTTTCAATATTAGTTTGGATTATTGAAGGATTTTAAGGGAAATTGTTTATTGAATGGTATTTATTGAACTTTGGGTATTTTTTGTTTATTTTTATAAATTAAGATTAGTATTTATTTCTCAAAAGGATTGTCATTTTTGGAGATTATCTAATCTTGTACTAGCCATTTTGGTTTTATTTAATCTCTCAAGGCAAGGAAAATATATAGTTCATCCTTTGTGAATTATTTGATTCTCTATAAGTTGATTCTAGCACTTTAGGTGTGACCAATTCATCTTGAATGCTCATCGTTGGGAGTGAAAGATGAGTTTGTGGTTGAAATTAGTTAAAGGATAGAACTCTAATTATCAAGTATTTTTTTCTTATTCTATGAAGAAATTAATACTTAAACCTTAGGGAAAGGATCTTAAACCCAAAAATGTGTTATCCTAATACCTTATGTTATTCATCGTAGATTTATGGCTTTGAGGCCCTCAATTTTCCATTCACTTGTTTGTGATTGATGAACTCAATCACTCCATATAAATATTTACGTTTTCCCCCAATTATAATTACCACCAATGTTCTCCTATTCGAAATCCTAATTTGATGGTGACTTTTTCATTTCCCTTTCCCTCTTATTAAGTCTAAATTTTATTAATCCTATTTCCGATGTGGGTTTTCTACAAAGGTATTTTATATTTTTTTAACCTTTAATTTATGAAAAACAATTCCAAATTGTGAGGACACAATTTATTGAATGAGGTAAGAATGTAACACCCCAAGCTTCTATGGTACATTTCACTTTGAATAATACAATAGTGTGTGATGTATGCAACACCGAGTTCAACCGCACCATAACCTATCAAACTAGGCATTTAGAAAGAGGTTATGAATAGTAATAACCACATTTAGAATTTTATATATATCCTATATAATTTTAACAATCATATTTTTTGTTTCCTAGACATAATATAAGGAAAAATTCAATTTTTTAGATAAAAGAAGTATTTTTTAAAAAATAGAGTTTTCCACCTTTTAATAGAGAACCATTTCCAAATCCAATATTTGAAATTTTTATATATTAAATTTTATTAAATCACATTCTTCTTAAGAAGTGGGACATAAAAATTTATTTTTGATTAATTTTTGGTGTTTTTCTAATAACTTTCATATTTTGATGAAAAATGAATGATACTAAATTTTGATTGAAAACAAATTTTTTTAATCAAAATAATTTATAATGTTAAATAATACACTTTAATGGTTTTGAAGTATAATTAGATTATATTTTTATCATTTAATACAATCTTTTTCATTTAAGTAATTTCAATTTTAAACAGGACATAAACACATATCAATCTTTTGATAGTTTTTGGTTTTGACAACTGGAATTAATTTTAAGTTAATTAATGAAACTTATATATTTTTAATATGATAAAATTGAAATCATTTTTGAATTTGGAATATCAAAATTAGATTAGGGTGAATTTTTGGTATTTTTCTAAAAACTTTCAGTTTTGATGAATAGTGAAAAACACTGCGTTTTTTATTAAAACCGGCTTTTTATTTAAATAATTATTTATTTTATTTAAATTTATTTTAAGTTAAAATATATAAATATTACCTATATTTGTTCAATTTAATTAATTGGAGTCATTTTATATAAAATTAGATGTATAAATTTTTATTGAAATTTTTAACCTCTTTTACCCACCTTCTAGACACATTAGCAAATTTGCATAAAACATAATTTTACCGCTTATGTGAATTGAATTTAAAAATTCCAAGAGACATTGTTGAAATCATTAAGCAAAAATTGGTTCAATAATATGAAAACAATTTTTGGGGAATAGTAAATTTTGAATTTTATTTACCACGGTTAAAAGTAAATAGGGCAATTAAAAGTAAAAATGATATTATAATTACCATAAAACATGTCATAATTCTACTGGATAAGTGTATTGAGACCAAAATCGACTTTAGGAGTAAAATATTATCCTTTTGGGTCCACTTGGATTAGATTAGGACATTTATTATTATTTTATTTAAACAATAGTTAAAACTGTTAAATTAAAATTTTAATAACTAAATAATTTTTAATATTAGGTTCTGAGTAAGATAACTTAGAGTATAAATATTCATTAGAAATATAAAAATATTTCCTACATCATTGTATTTTATTTATAAATTTTAGACATTAAATAATTAAATTTATTTATGACGCAATGATGATTTAGTAATTACTTTATTAATGAAAGATTAAAAGAATTGATATTATAAATATTAAAATAAATTTAAATTGAGACTTTTGGTGAATCAGACATATTTTATGGGTTAATATAGCATGTTAGTGTTGATTAAATTTATTTTCTTTCAAAGAAATCAGATTTTCATGACTTTCATAAAAACCAAATACTAAATAATGTAAAAATTGGCATAAATGAGTTTTTAAAACAAATACTATATTATTAAAAAATATAATAATCCTAAATATCTAATGATTAGAAAAAGGAATTATATAATAATACATATGTCATTAATGAACTACTTAGGGTTCTCTTGGCATTTTATTGTATGTTTATTAACCATATAATATAAAAATACAAAGAGACATGGTAAATGTTAAACTATTTAACCAAGAGTTAAATCAAAAATATAAGGTTATTTTGGTGACCTAAACTGGTATAAAACCTATTGGTTGAGATTTTTTTGACCTATCCCCACATTATATTCAAAATAAATCTTTTTAGGCCATTATAAACTTAATATGATTGTATAATAAAATAATATTTCAAGGTTTTCCTAAAGTGACCCTCACCTCTCTAATAAAAGGATACTTCCCCTTCTTTCAAAATCACACCTCCAAAGCTATTTGGATTGGCCAAACCCTGCTTAAATATCCTCCCAACTATCCTTAATTTAACCTAGAGGTCTTACTTTGATCAGAAAGCCAACCTATGGAGCTATTTTGATCAAATAAAGAGGAAGCACCTAATGAAGAGGTAATTATTTCATCACCTCTTTCAATGTTCTTTTCTTCTTCCACTTCCTTTTTCTTTGTTGTTTCCATACCAAAATTATAAATCGAGTACCTTATACATAATGTGATATTATTATAAATATGGTATAACCATATTCATTATTCTATCAATCTAATGAATGACAAAGTCACCATATGTGCATACGTACAACTTATATGTCTCCACGTTGTGGTGTAGTTTATTATTCAACACTTAATTATTTATATGAGTATAGTAATGAGTATAATTGATTTAAATAATAAATATAAATTTTTAATGATTCTGTATATATAATATATCATCCAATTACATACGATTTCACCATCAACACAATGGTATTGTCGCTCGTGCGTACGTACTGATTACTGTCTCCACAAACAAATTGAGATTCATTCCCCATTATAACCATTCAAGAATAAATATCATTTTATGATTAAAAATTAATGTTTAAGAATTTAATATCATTCTGGATATGAATCAAATACATCCTATCCATAATAAACATGACTTATGTAACAAAACATACAAAGAAAAATGAATCATTTAACACCTGAAACAATTATACTACTGAAATATTATTAACAAAGCAATATTAAAAGATCATATATGAAATCATATTTATATATATGGTTTGTCACGACCCGTCCTTGAGGCTCGTTTCGTGACTACCCCAAACCTGCCTTCCATAGGCCAGGGGTTGACGACTATCACCAAAGGCGTAAATCCCGATAATAGGGAAGGCATTGCCTTTATATAAGTAAACAAACACAACAGAGTATGCAAGCTAAAGTAAAAACTAAGTAAACTGAGTACGAAATTAAGTGCTAGAAAATAAATGGGCCAGAATACAAACCCAACTGAAAGTACAGTACAACAGAAAAGAAAGAACAACTGCAGTAAAGTAAACCAGCAACCACTGAGTCATCCTCTAGATATCCCACCTGAAGGATGGGTACAGATGGTCTCCTCAGCTCCTCGGGTTCGGTCGTCCGCTCCATGTACGTCCCACCAAGTCGTCCACCTCCAGGTACCATCCCGCTCCACAAGACTCCAACTCAATCAGTGCTGTCTATCGTCTGCATCCAAAACAACGTAGTGCGAGCATAGCCCATGCAGGGGTGAGTGTATGATACTCATTAGGGACCTCGAGACCCCCGAAGGCCCCCCAGAATCCACAGATGATAAACCACAAAGGAAAGAATACAAACAATAAGTATCAACCAACTCTACTTAGGTATATGCCCATACATATACCTAATTCAAACAATTACTGTTGGAATCCAACTCACGATCCCAAGTACCACCCAGTCCACACAAGAAAGTACAACCCAATCCACACAGGAAAGCACAAACCAATACACACAGGAAAGCAAGTCAATCACATAGATGATAAAGATTAAAGTCAAGACTCAGATCACACAGGTATACTATTCACGAAGAGGGGTGGAGATGATTGATGTAGCCTCTGAATCTTCTCCCCTGCCAAACCCACGTAGGATCCAAGTACAGAAGTCGTCGCTGCTGAACCCACGTAGGATCCTAGTACAGTAACCATCATTGTCGAACCCACATAGGATCCAAGTACAGTCGTCATCACTTCCGAACCCACAGAGGATCCAAGTACATTCATCCTCGCTGTCGAACCCACGTCGGATCCAAGTACACTTGTTATCGTCGTCTCAGTCGCAGCAGACTCTAGGGTTCCCGCACACAGCACGCTCGATTCCGAAAGGGTCCACTCTACGATCTAAGAGTTTCGATAGATCAACTATCATAAAGTACAATGTTGATGTATCCAAAAGTTTTTTCTCATCAATAGGAACTAAACGCGACAGACGGTGCGTCAATCGGACGCCCGGTCTGAGGGTTAATGGTTTTTCCGTTCGAGAGGCCCAGTTGGAAACACACTCGTTTCTAATACGGCCGATATCCATAGTCTTCAAAAACTCACTTTGAGTATCGCAAAAGGACCATCTCATTTAAAGATTCCTAGTTCCGTAGACAGCATGTCGATCAGATGCGTGGTCTTTAGGTTATTCTCGTTTAAGTGAAATACGGGCCCGGTGATAATTTTTCCCGAGAGAGCCTCTGAGTGGCGGCGACTTCCCTCTCCCCCGCGGGTCTAGGGTTTCCATTTTTCGGTGCCTTCTTCCCTCCTCCGGCATGGCCCGACCTCGTCGGCGGCTGTCTTCGCTCGGCTTGGCGTCGTTGGGTGTCAGTTCCGCGTGGTCCGGATTCGTTTTGGGCTCAGCGGCAACTTCGTTTCGGCTTCGTGATCTTGCCTCGGCTGTGGTGTGTTCATCGTCGGCTTTGGTGCGCTCAGAGGTGGCCTCGGCTCTCCTGGATTTGGGATCTCATCTCGGCGTTGGCGTGCGTAGACTCCGAGTGTCTCGGATTCGGGATCTCGGCTCGGTGACGGTTTCGTTGCTTCCGGGCCCAGGTCCTCTTTGCGGATCCAGGTGCGTGGTGCTAGATCTGGTGTGCCAGTGTTGGCTTTGGCTCGTCCCTAGTTTCAGGATCTCGTCGCGGCTTCGGATCGTCGTCGGCTTGGTGGGCTTGTCGTCGACTTCGTGGGACCTGCTGTTCGGTTCAGTCACGGCGGCGGTGTGCTCGGCGTTGATGTGCTCAGCTCCGGCGGATCTTGTTCCTTGCTCGGCTTCATCCTGGATCGACATCGGCCATGGCGTGTTACGGTTTGCCCAGGGTTGGCTCCAATGGCTTGGAGGGGGGAGGACTTTTGATTTGGTGGTTTTTGGTGCGGATGGAAGCTGTTTTGAGGTTCTGATTTGGTGAAGATGGGTTTGTGTTTGATCGATGGCCGTTCGTTCTGGATTTCTGATTTTGTGATTGATCTGTTTTCGGAAAGATCTCTGAAATGAAGTCGCGGTTGCAGTAATTGCAGTGAAGATATGCTGTTGAAATCTGGAAGTTTTGATGTTTTTGAAGATGATGAAATGCTGGTTGAAGTGTTGAATCAGCAGTATGGGTCTTTGGTTTTGGGTGTAATGGTTTGGTTTGTAATTGGCTATGTTTGGTGGGGACTTCTCATTGGGTTTGGGCAAGATGTTCGCCCTCATCCATCTCCTTATTTACTGCATTTTTTATTTATTTTAATAAATGGTCAGAGGTTATTCCTCTGACTGAACTTTCCTGGTAAGTGAAATACGGGCCCGGTCCGTTATGCTCGACGGGATGACAGATTGGGTCGATTCGGTTTTGGCGAGTCCGACCTGGAAAAGGGGTTGGACCGGTTTGGTGAGTCACGTGGCCTAGCCCGAGGGGCCCAGCCTGACCCGAAGTTGTGTGGCCTGGCCCGAAGGGGCTCGGCTCGGCCCGGTGGGCGCGGCCCGGCTTGGCTCGTCTCGGCTCGGCCTGGTGCGGCTCAGCGGGGCTCGGCCTGGCTGGCTCGACCGATGCCGAGCGGGTTCCAGGGGGGGCATGCCCCCCCGGTCTTCCGCACCGGCGGCATCGCCCTTCCCCAAACTGGCCAGCTAGACCGGTCAGTCATCTACACACACGGCCCACACGAGAGGGCCGCCGTTCTTCCAGTGTGGTGCCCTCCTAGTGTCACAGTCCAGCACCACTCGACCGGCCGACGATCCGGCCGGTCCTCTAGCGTGGCGCCCTCCTGGCGTCACGACTCCTCTTCGCCCAGCCGACCGGTTCTTCCACCAAAGCGGCATGTGTAGCGGGCTGCGGTTCTTCCCGCACAGCCGGCGTGACAGTGCTGATGCCTTTCGCCACATTCCCGGCATAGCGCAATGACTTCATGTTTCCTCCACCATCAATTTCCAATTCTAAAATAATAAACAAGAACGACGGAGGGTTGTCGGGCTGTGTTTGTTCGGCCTACACCCTCCGTGTAAAACGATAGCAATCGGCAATATTTAACAACTATTTCCAACAAGAACGGGGTACGTAAACATCCACTTTCAAGATTAAACCCCTACCTCAAAAAGAAGTTTTCGGTTTTCAATCACCATGAATGATGGAGTCATTTCCATCATCGTCGATGTGAACCCGAGGAAATGATGTCTCCTCTTTTATCATAGAGATAAGAAGATGATTTCCCATCGTTGGAGAGCTCCTGTGTTGGTGTTCCATCCCTTATCGCGGAGGAAGAAGTGGATAGAGAAACCGGGTTCGCTGAGTCATTCTTTGTTGAAGAGGTGACATTCTTCGTGGGAGGAAGAAGTTCTTCTAAATAAAAACTAAAGTTATCCCCAAATCCTCCTCACACAATAATTCTAACCCCAAAATAAAATAAGCTTCTCCTTATTTAATTTTACATTACCATGCATTCAAATTTACAAAATTCAAACACTTAATTCTATTAATTGATGAGGTTCAATTAATTAATTAAGTGTGTGTTGGCATGAATTAAAGTGGGGGAGTGGGGAGAGGAGGATTTACCCAAATAAATTCAAGGGGGGTTGCAAACATTAATCAAAGGAGATTAATGGGAGGTTTAAGGGGTTTTAGGGAATGTGAAGGGTTTGTGTAAAGACCTGAATCTTGACGTACATGGAAATTACATTACTTTTTTGGAATACTTAATACATAACAAAAAAACAAATACACAAGGACCGTAATAGTTTACTGTCTTTGGAAACTCGGAACGTAATCTTCTAATCGTGGTGAATGATCTTCAACATCTCCCATAAAGATCTTCCCCTTTTGGTTTTCTTACCTAAAACCTTTCTTTACATCATGGGGAAAATAAAACATATATAGAGTGTGATAAAATTCTTAGTAAGGGTAATCAAGGATAAAATAAAACAAATCATATACATTTGAACTTAAAAACATGAACATAATGTTTATATATCAAAATCTTGGGAAATGAAATAAAACATGACAGTACATAAGGCATAGATCATAAAGAAACATTAATCATGATAAAATAGAATAGGAATAAAACATGTGATTGTGGAAACCATTAAGAACATGATATGATTTCCATAGTATCCACGGCATTGCTGCCAAGACCATCTTAGAGGACAAAGTCCCTTTGTGAATCGTGTTCACTCCTCATTCCAGTCCTGTATTACGGAACCATATTAACTTAACATTCCAGCCATGTCTATCTCATGAGATATAAATCTTTACCCAATGCATTGAAGGGAGATATAGGTCTCACCCATCTCATAATGAAACCATTCTTATGTGTTCCACAAAATCATAAATCATACATCATAACATAACCCATGTAATAAAAATGGGACTCTTAAACATTATTCCATCATAACATAATCCATATAAGATAAAAGGAAATCATAAAACTAATTCCATCATAACATAATCAAATCAATGTAAAAATAGGGATATAAATATAACCCTGTATTATCTTAGATGGAAAATAATTTTGATAAAACACATGAACTCCATTCTTGAATAAAATATCATTTCAAAAACATTTTTCCTTTCTTAACATGTCATACAATTTTTATTTAAAAGAAGTTGATTAAAAATAAACTTGAGAACTTTTAAAATAATCTTCATGGAAATAATGTTCTATTAAATCATAAAAAAATCCATTCATTCCGTATAAGTTAAAAAAACATTCTTCTCGTACTTTGGACAGATAAGTCAATAAGTACCTCGTACTAAAAACGACAAAAGATTTCGTTCTTATCTTTTTCTAAAAACTCACTAATGGGTAAAATTGGATTTAAACAATTGTAGGAGGATATAAATAATATTATATATTGAGGAAACATAGTTTTGTATGATAAATATTCCCCAGTAAATTCTGAAGTATAAACAATCTCGGATAAAAATGAGATTGCGAGAGTTTCCCTTACCTTACGTCCGATATGATTCGTATGTATCCGAACCTCCTGTATAATGATTTAAATAATGTCATTGACTTATTAAAGAATCATATTAATTGTTATGATATCATATATAGTTCACTTATGACTTTATATTACCCATTCTTTTGTAAATTCTATATTAAAGCAGCATTTTGGGTAAAATCGTTTCATTTATCGTACGTGTTTCGACTTGTTGTTCTTGATATTATTACTTATATACTGATTTAAATAATTAAAGAATGTAAAACATGATTTATATAAAATATATATTCATCATATACATATATATATATATGATAGATCGATAAATGGAATGAAATACACCGTTTATGGAGACGGTAGGCCGTACGTATGCATGAACGGTGTTTTCGTTTCCTTATTGAATTGAATGGAATTAAGTAGATGACATACATATATATATATATATAAATAAATAAAGTATCATTATTATGTCATATATTTCATTATTATTCATTATATATACTTTATAATCATTCATGAATGGTTGACATGGAGAATGAATCTCATCGCGTCGTCGAGACGGTAGTCCGTACGTACGCACGAGCGATGATATAATTCCCATGATCGTGGAATTGTATTGAAGTGTATGTATAATATTTTATAATAAATATCACTTTAAAATAATCAAATATAGTTATTTATTCACACCATTATACCTATCCAAGTAAGGTGGTGGTCGAAAACAGATTACACCACGGCGTGGAGACGGTATTTCGTACGTACGCACGCACAATGATTTCATTTTCCGTAGGATGGATAGAAGATGAAATAGGTTTGTTTCATATTTATAATAACATATCATTATATTAGTGATACTAATGTAATTAATTTATGATGAAACAAATAAATAATAAGAAGTAGAAGAAGAAATAAATTGGAATGAATCGGTAAAGGATATTACCTCTTCTTTGACGCGCCTCTTCTTAACCTCTTCTTAAGGCACTAGATTTGTTCTTTTGAGGAGATCAAAACCTCTATAATGTTTCTAGTGGGTTTGAGAAGGGAAATTTTCAGGGTTTTCCGAGCTTCAATGCTCAAATGGGCGTGAGGAGAAGAGGGAAGGGGTGCCCTTTTTATAAGGGAGGAGAGGGGCATCTTTGGAAAAACATAAAATATTATTTTATAATAAAGTAATTTTAGGTTTTTAATAGCTCCAAATTAATTTATTTCTAAGGTAAGGTGGTGATGGGTCGAAATCCTCTCAACCAATAGATTTTAGATAGGTTTGGGTCATTATATTAACCTTATCTTTTATTTTTAACTCTTAGTTAATTAGATTGACATTTACCATGTCACTTTGTATTTTTATATTATATAGTTATTAAACTTACCATATACATACAATCGACCCCAAATTGGTCCATTAATGATACACCTATCATGATATAAGTTTCTTGTCTGAACCTTATATTTTTAGGAATATAATAACAATTAATAATATAATATTTTTTTTAAAAACTATTTTATGTCAATTTTGACACTATTTGGTAATGGATTTTTGTGAAACTTATAACAGCATGATTAGTTCTAACAAAGTTAATTAATTCAATACTAACATGTCATATTAACCAATAAAATTAGTTTAATTCATAAAAATTCTCAAATTACATTTATTTGGGTATTTATAATATCAATTATTTTAATATTTCATTATTTAGGTAATTACTACATCACCATTGTGTCATAAATAAATTAAATTATTTAATGTCTAAAAATTATAAATAAAATACCATTAGTTAGGAAATATTTTTATATTTATAATTAATATTTATAGTCTAATTTATCTTATTTATAACCCTATATTAAAAATAATTTAGTTATTAAACTTTGATTTTAACTATTTTAACCTTTCTTTAAATAAATTAATAATAAATGTACTAATCTAATCAAAGTAGACCTAAATGGTAAAATTTTATTCCTAAGGTTTTTTTAGGTCTAATTACACTTATCCAATCGAATTAGGACTTGTTTTAGGGTAATAATAATATCATTTTTACCCTTAATTGCCCTATTTACTTTTGACCGTGGTAAACAAATATAAAAAGTTACTATTCACCAAAAATTATTTTCATCTCATTGAACCAAATTTTAGTCCTTGATATTAACTGTGTCTCTTGGATTTTCTGAATTTGACTCACAGAAGCGATAAAATTAAGTTTTATGTGAATTCCCAAATTCTCCTAGGAGGTGGGTAAAAGACGGTGAAAAGTTCAATAAAATTTTTATATATCTAAAATTATTATAAAACGACTCCAATTAATTAAACTTAACTTATATAGGTATTATGTATCAATTTTGACCTAAAATAAATTTAAATAAAATAAATAATTATTTAAATAAAAAGTTGGTGTTTAAATAGTAACCTAGTGTTTTCACTATTCATCAAAAATTGAAAGTTTTCAGAAAAAATACCAAAAATTCACCCTAGGATAATTTCAGTATTCAGAATCCAAAAATGAAGTCCATTTTGAAAGTTAAAATTTTTAAAATTTCAAAAAGTGGGTATTACTATTCATAACATCTAGTTTATATAATATTTTAATAACATATCGTTGTTTAGTGAAACTCGATATTGTGTAAAACACACGCTATCGTGAAAGGTCGCAATTGTGTGTAAAGAAAGCCAAGTCAGGGATGTGTGTAGTGCAAGCTTATTTTGGTGTAGCGTACAACACAAGACATCAATGAAATTAAAAAAAAATATTTTTCATAAAATCTCGGGGTGTTACATTCTACCCCACTTAAAATGAATTTCGCCCTCGAAATTCGTCAGGTTTATAAATGGTTTAATACTTGAAAGTTTCTTTCATAGAATCCCACATCGTAAAAAGGAATACCAAGACTTGACTTTAAGAACTAAAGTATGAAACGTAACGGTTACCCAAATTAACTAATCACTGGGTTTCCACATAAGAGAACATATGTGAAAATATGGATATGGAAGAGAAATAAAACCATCAACTTCTGATGAAGAGTGGTAGAGGACATGGCTATGAAAAATCCAACAATCACAAAGAAATAAATTTTTGATGATTTAAGGTACCATCCGATTCATCAGATATGAGAGCACTAGGACAACATTTTTTGTTTTCAAGATCATTTCCCTAAAGTTGAAGAATTTGAATTAGAGGAAATACTTACTTTATTTCAGTATCATCTCACTGTTTCTCATGCCTCGAACAATTTCCACTTCATCTCTTAACGAAATGAAGTTGAATTTGTCATTCATGAAGTGTTAAAAGATCATGCGATAGAATGTTAGGTCATTCCATTTGTTTCTATTGAAAAACGTTTTGCACAATTTATTAAATATACTTAAGTCCATCTATGCTGAGATTAATCATATATGGTTTCTGAAATGGACTTATACTTCATATATCATAGCACTTAATAAATTAAAACACATTTATACTAATCGGGGACTTCCTGTAGGCCAGTAGTAGGCGATAAAGGCATGTCGCACTTCGGTTGTGGGTTCGATTCCCGCAACCTTGTCCGACACGATAGGTTGTCGCCCGTCCTGCAGGTTGTCCCTTTTTCTAAAACTACATTATTATAACATTCCTGCAATAATATCGAAAATTTTCTAGCCTTAAACAATATTATCTTATGTCTAACTTAATTCATTCCAATCATTAGGCTTATCCAAAATACTTCAGTCCAAGATCATAGTATAAAGAAAATGATTACTTGAAATGTCACAAAACAAGCACATAATTAACATCATTTATCCCTCATATATCACAAGATATATCTTGTTGATCGCATTCCAAACATGTTAAAAACTTAATCTTGTTTTCTCTTGACAAATGAATACCCATTGAACCTTAGTGAAAACATGAATGTTGTTAAAAGTTAACACTTTCAACATATCAAACTCCCAAAATTTCTATATACTCAAACCATGATATCACTTAGTCCTTATATCAATCATGAGGTCATGAATACTATCAAACATTTCATTTTCTCATTATCCCTTCATTATGAGAATATCATCTTCTTTCCAAAAATATCTCAATCACTTTCCATGGTTACCGAAACCATAAAATTATTGAAAACCACAATAGACCAATACATAAATATTCCAATATTCCACGATACTATATACAACATTATTTTGGAATCCCATTACATAAACACTTAATCATTCCACCACATCATTTTCATATTCAACATCGCCAATAGTGATCGCATGTGACTTCCCTTTCTCCTTTGACTTAAGTGGTTGCTTATGTCAATCATCATTAACCCTTGGATTAGGGCATTGATTAGCATAATGTCCCATTTCATTGAACTTGAATCATTGAAGTGTTGGTGGTGTGTTCTCTGCATTATTTTCTTTATTCACATCATTAGAAACCCTTTTCCATTACTTCGACACTCAGATTATTGATGAAATTCTTTTCCACACTTAAAACATTTTCTAGTTCCTTTAAGACAATCTCCACCATGCTTCTTTCCACATTTTTAGCATAAAGAAACATTCATCTTCTTTTCACCATTGTACTAAGATTTCTCCTTGAACTCCATCTTTCATTTCTTGTCCAACCCATTAGATGGATATGTAACACCAACTTCCATTTCTACCTTGATATCACAACGCACAATTTCTTCTTAGCTACTGAAGTCTATTATAGCTAATGCCCTTCGAAGACTTGGTTTTAAGCCACTGAAGAATCAATCAACTCTACTTTCAGGTTGGATGATAAAGCCAGATGCATACCTTGCAAGCCTTGTAAAATTTGCTTCGTATATACCAATAGATTCATAATCATTTTCCTTAAGCTCAAGGAACCCCTTTTCCATCTTTGTTAGCATAATGCGAGGGAAGTTATTACTGAAAAACAAGTTCTTGAACTCATCCCATTCCATGGATTTAATTTCATCTTGGGGCCTTGTATTCTTAATTAGAATCCACCACTGGTCTGCTTCACCTTCTAAACGGTAAACAACTAGAATGACTTTATCATGTTCTGAACAACGAAGTATGGAAAATATCTTTTCAATGGTACTGATCCATTTTTCAGTAACAATTTGATCAGAAGACCCATTGAAAGAAGGTGGACGTTGCCTCATGAAGGACTCAATAGAATATTGTTCCCTTCTCTGCTCATTCGGTAGTCCAGAATGATTCATAGCTTGCGTAATTATAGCCATAATATTTTTCACTCCATCTCCCATAACATTTGTTTGTTCAGGAGGAAAATCATTGCATTTTCCATTACATTGATCAACACGGTTCCTTCGGGTTCCAGCCATCGTCTAAAACCCAAAAAAAATAGTGTGAGAGGTAAAAATCATGCTAGGGAAAACAACATAATAAAGGAGGAGTACCTTAAATATCTAACATCTTAGGTTTAATTCTAAAATCATTACTGTAATTCTAGGACTATAATCTATACTTATACTTAACCTTAGGGACATCCCTAGACATACCTTAGAAATATCTCTTGGGATCTCACTAAAGTTTTCACATCCTAGTTCCCAAAGGTTAACTAAACCTCCCTATGATACCAACTATAGATACCCGAATCTTGACGTACGTGAACATTACATTACTTTTGTGGAATACTTAATACATAACAAAAAAACAAACACACAAGGACTATAAGAGTTTAGTGTCTTTGGAAACTCCGAACGTAATCTTCTAATCATGGTGAAAGATCTTCAACATCTCCCATAACGATCTTCCCCTTTTGGTTTTCTTACCTAAAACCTTTTTTAAATCATAGGGAAAAGAAAACATATAAAGGGTGAGCTCAAATTCTCATTAAGGGTAAGAAAGGATAAAATAAAACAAATCATATACATTTGAACTTAAAAACATGAACATAATGTTTATATATCAAAATCTTGGGCAATGACATAAAACATGGTAGTATATAAGGCATAGATCATAAAGAAACATCAATCATGATAAAATAGAATTGGAATAAAACATGTGATTGTGGTAACTATTAAGAACATGATATTATTTCCATAGTATCCAAGGCATTGCTGCCAAGACCATCTTAGTGGACAAAGTCCCTTTTTGAATTGAGATCACTCCTCGTCCCAGTCATGTATTACTGAACCTGATTAACTTACTGTTCCATCCATGTCTATCTCATGAGATATAAATCTTTACCTAATGAATTTGAGGGAGATATAGGTCCCACCCATCTCATAATGAAACCATTATTATGTGTTCCACGAAATCATAAATCATACATCATAACATAAGCCATGTAATAAAAATGGGATTCTTAAACATCATGCCATTATAACATAATCCATATAAGATAAAAGGACATCATAAAATTAATTACATCATAACATAATCAAATCAATGTAAAAATAAGGATAGAAACAGAATCCTATATTATCTTAGATGGAAAATAATTTTGATAAAACACATGAACTCCATTCTTGAGGAAAATATCCTTTCAAAAACATTTTTCCTTTCTTAACATGTCATACAAATTTAATCTAAAAGAAGTTAATTAAAAATAAACTTGAGAACTTATAAAAGAAGATTTATGTAAATAATGTTCTATGAAATCATAAAAAAATCCATTCATGCCGTATAAGTTAAAAAAACATTCTTCTCGTACTTTGGATGGAAAAGTCAAAAAGTACCTCGTACTAAAAACGACAAAAGATTCCATTCTTATCTTTTACTAAAAACTCACCAATGGGTAAAATTGGATTTAAAAAATTATAGGAGGATAGAAATAATATTACATATTGAGGAAACATGGATGTGGATGATAAATATTCCCCAGTAAATTCTGAAGTATAAACAATCTTGGATAAAAATCAGATTGCGATATTTTCCCTTACCTTACGTCCGATATGCTTCGTATGTATCTGAAACTTTTTTATATTGATTTAAATAATGTCATTGACTTATTACATAATCATATTCATTGTTATGATATCATATATGGTTCACTTATGACTTTATATTACCCGTTCTTTTGTAAATTCTATGTTAAAGTAGCATTTTGGGTAAAATCGTTTCATTTATCGTACAAGTTTCGACTTGTTGTTCTTGATATTATTACTTATATACTGATTTACATAATTACAGAATGTAAAACATGATTTATATATAATATATATTCATAATATACATATATATATGATAGATCGATAAATGGAATGAAATACACTGTTCATGGAGATGGTAGGCCATACGTACGCATGAACGTTGTTTTTGTTTCCATATTGAATTGAATGGAATTAAGTAGATGAAATACACATATATATATACATAAATACAGTATCATTATTATGTCATATATTTCATTATTATTCATTATATATACTTTATAATCATTCATGAATGGTTAACATGGAGAATGAATCTCATCGTGTCGTGGAGATGGTAGTCCGTACGTACGCACGAGCAATCATATCATTCCCATGATCGTGGAATTGTATTGAAGTGTATGTATAATATTTCAGAATAAATACCACTTTAAAATAATCATATTTATTTATTTATTTACACCATTATACCCATCCATGTAAGGTTGTGGTCGAAAACAGATTACATCACGGCGTGGAGACGGTATTCAGTACGTACGCATGCACGGTGATTTTGTTTTCTGTAGGATGGAAAGAAGATGAAATAGGGTTGTTTCATATTTATAATAACTTATCAGTATATTATTGATACTTATTTTATTAATTTATGATGAAAAAAATAAAGAATAAGAAGTAGAAGAAGAAATAAATTGGAAAGAATCGGTAAAGGATATTACCTCTTCTTTGACGCGCCTCTTCTTAACCTCCTCTTAAGGCACTAGATTTGGTCTTTTGAGGATAACAAAACCTCTATAATGTTTCTAGGGGAGTTGAGAAGGGAAATTGGCAGGGTTTTGACGAGCTTCAATGCTCAAATGGGTGTGAGGAGAAGAGGGAAGGGGTCCCTTTTTATAAGGGAGGAGAGGGGCACCTTTGGAAAAACTTAAAATATTATTTTATAATAAAGTCATATTTGGTTTATTAATAGCTCAAAATTGATTTATTTCGAAGATAAGGTGGGGATGGGTCTAAATCCTCTAAAAAAATATATTTTAGTCAAGTTTGGGTCATTATATTAAACTTATCTTTTATTTTTAACTCTTAGTTAATTAGATTGACATTTACCATGTCACTTTTTATTTTTATATTATATAGTCAATAAACTTACCATATACATACAATCGACCCCTAAGTGGTCCATTAATGATACTCCTATAATGATATAAGTATCTTGGCCAAACCTTAGATTTTTAGAAATATAATAACAATTAATAATATAATATTTGTTTTAAAAACTATTTTTTGTCAATTTTGACACTATTTGGTAATGGATTTTTTGTGAAAACCATAACAGCATGATAAGTTTGAAAAAAGATAATAAATTAAATAATAACATGTCATATTAACCTAGAAAATTAGTTGAATTCATTAAAATTCTCAAATTACATTTATTTGGGTATTTATAACATCAATTATTTTAAAATTTCATTATTTAGGTAATTATTGCATCACCATTATGTTATAAATAACTTATATTATTTAATGTCTAAAAATTATAAATAAACTACCATTAGGTAGGAAATATTTTTAGCTTTATAATGAATATTTATAGTCGAATTTATCTTATGTATAACCCTATATTAAAAATTGTATAGTTATTAAACATTGATTTTAACTATTTTAACCCTTCTTTAAATAAATTAATAATAAATGTCCTAATCTAATCCAAGTGGACCTAAATGGTCATATATTATTCCTAAGGTTGTTTTTGGTCAAATTACACTTATCCAATCGAATTAGGACATGTATTAGGGTAATAATAAAATCATTTTTACCCTTAATTACCCTATTTATTTTTAATCGTGGTAAATAAAATTAAAAAATTACTATTCACCAAAAATTATTTTCAACTCATTGAACCACATTTTAGTCCTTGATATTAACCGTTTCTCTCATATTTTCAAAATTCCACTCACAGAAGCGTTAAAATTATGTTTTATGTGAATTTCCAAATTCTCCTAGGAGGTGGGTAAAAGACGGTGAAAAGTTCAATAAATTTTTTATATATCTAATATTATTATAAAATGACTCCAATTAATTACATTGAACTTTTATATGTATTATGTATCAATTTTGACCTAAAATAAATTTAAATAAAATAAATAATTATTTAAATAAAAAGCTGGTTCTTAAATAGTAACCCAGTGTTTTTACTATTCATCAAAAATTGAAAGTTTTCAAAAAAATACCAAAACTTCACCCAAGGATAATTTCGATATTCCAAATCCAAAAATGAAGTCCATTTTGAAAGATAAAATTTATAAAATTTCAAAAAGTGGGTATTACTATTCATAATGTCTAGTTTATATAATATTTTAATAACATATCGTTGTTTAGTGAAACTCGATATTGCGTAAACACACGCTATCGTGTGGGCCCCACCTAATATTTATCCTCACATGGGTAGTTAGGTTGTTAGTGGGTCCCACCCTAACTCCCCCATGTAGGATAAAAACCACCTTAAATAAAAGAATAAAATTGTCCTCCAATTTTATTCACTTCTTATTTAATCCACATTTTTTTAACACCTCCTCTCGAGCAAACGCATCTATAGTAAAGGACCCCTTAAGTAATTACCAGTGTTTCAAGTTCATTAGTGCCCTTGGATTTCAATTCCGAGCACCGATTCAAAAGATAGAAAAACCCGCTCGTTTATTCACTGAACGTACCCGAGCTAAACTTCGGAAAATTATTCCGGGCACACCGGGCCTTGGAATCAAGTTCCGTCAGAAACTGCGTACTCGTGAAATCCCAAAGAATTTAAGAAAATATTTTCCTTGAAATTTACGGGTCTTTACATTACTCCCACCTCAGGGCTTTACGTCCCCGTAAAGCTACATCATAAACTAGGGAAACAAATGAGGGTATTATGCACGCATCTGAGCCTCCCGCTCCCATGTGATCTCTTGGAGGTTCTCATGCTACCACCTGACGCGCCCTAGAGGAATCGACAGTCCACGTAGGACTCAATCCTGTTGATCCTCGATCTCCACCAAAACCCCTACAAAAGTTGCCCAGTCATCGATTTCCAGCTCCCCGTGATCAATGATATGTATCGGGTCGTGCACGTATCTCCTCAGCTAAGATAAGTGGAAGACGTCATGCACCCGGTGCAACTGAGGTGGAAGAGGTGGGTTATAAGCCACCTTGCCTATCATGCTGAGAACCTAGAATGGTCTGATGAAGCGCAGAGATAACTTGTTGCCCCATCCAAATATTCGTAGTCCACGTCGAGGTGAGACCCGTAAGAAAACATGGTCGCCATCCTCAAACTCCAGTGGTATCCACCTCCTATCAACATAGGACTTCTGTCATCTCTGTGCAGTCCTCATCCACTCCTGGATGATCTGCACCTTCTCCGTCATGTCATTGACCATCTCTGGTCCTACAAGTGCTGACTCCCCAGGATCAGTCCAGCGCAGAGGTGATCTGCATGGTCGGTCGTACAATTCCTCGCATGGTGCCATCCCGATGGTGGAGTGGTAGCTGTTGTTGTACGAAAACTCCACCAAAGGTAGGTGATCCTCCCAGCTACGACCAAAGTCAAGGACACATGCACGGAGCATGTCCTCGAGATTCTGAATGGTCCTCTCCGTCTGGCCATCCGTCTGAGGATGAAAGGCGGTTCTCAGGCGTAGATGCGTCCCAAAAGCCTCTTGCAACCCCTTCCAAAGCCGGGAAGTAAAGCAAGCATCTCGATCGGAGACGATAGAAGATGGAACACCATGAATCCATATGATCTCCTGAACATAGAGGCCTCCCATTCTCTCCACTGAGTCCTGCTCTCTGATAGGTAGGAAGTGGGCTGACTTGGTGAGTCGGTCGACGATCACCCAGATGGATTCGTGTCCTCTAGAAATACGTGGAATCCCTGTCACGAAATCAATGGATATCCCATCCCACTTCCACTCTGGGACCTCTAAGGGCAGCACCAAACCTGCTCGTACCTGATGCTCCGCCTTCACCTGCTGGAAGGTGAGGCATCGAGAAACGAACTCTGCCATAGCCTTCTTCATACCTGACCACTAGTGCTGTCGTCTGAGATCCTGGTACATCTTCTCTACTTCTGGATGCACCTCCAGTGGGGAAGTGTAAAACTCCCTCAGAACCTCCTCCTGTAATGAAACTTGTACCATAGTATGTCCCCTAAAGAGGATGATGTGCTCTCCTCCTATAGAAAAACCTTCAGGTGCCTATCCTATGGAAATCTGAGCATGTCGCGTCTCATAGTCTACGTCCCAACGTTGTGCCTCTCTGACCCGATGAGAAGGTGGAGGAGTGATTGTGAGAGACTATTGGAAGGCTACCCATCTCTATCTACAAAGGATATTTGCAAAGCAGCTAACTACTCTATCGCCCTCCAAGTAGTTGAATGCCCATCCTCCTGCTGAGAGCATCAGCTACTACATTCCCCTTCCCAGGAGTATATAATATCTCAATGTCATAGTCCTGGAGGAACTTGAACCATCGTCGTTGTCTCAGGTTTAGGTGCTTCTACGAGAAGATGTACCTGAGACTCTGATGGTCATAGTAGACTGTAAAGCGCTCACCCATCAGATAGTGCCACCACATCTTCAAGGCGAAGACCACTGCTGCTAACTCCAGGTCATGGGTAGCGTAGTTCTGCTCGTGCTTCCTCAACTATCGTGAACCATAAGTGATCACTGCCTGCTCCTATATCAGGACACACCCGAGTCTGGTCCCTGATGCATCGCAGTAAACTACGTACCTGACACCCTCCTCCGGTAGCCTCAAGATGGGTGTACCTGTCAATCTCTGTCTCAGCTTCTGGAAGCTCTATTGACATCTATCTAACCGCAAGAAGGGTTTACCCTTCTTTGTCGAAGCTGAAAGTGGTGCTACAACTCTGGAGAAGCCTGGCACAAATCTCTGATAGTACCCAGCTAGACCTAGGATACTCCGCACCTCAGTCACACTCCTGGGTGGCACCCAAGAAATTACTGCCTCGATCTTCGTAGGATCCACCGCAACTCCCACCTCAGAGATGACGTGCCCCAAGAAATGTACCTCTCGAATCCAGAACTGACACTTCGAGAGCTTACCATAAATATGGTGCTCTCGTAGTGTTTATAGTACAACCCACATGTGGTAGGCGTGATCCTCCTTAGTAGTCGAGTAAATCAGTATGTTGTCGATGAATACTACGAAAAATCGATCAAGGTAGGGCTGTAAGATCCTGTTCATGAGACACATGAACACTGCTGGATCATTGGTTACGTTGAAAGGAATAACCAAGAACTCATAATGGCCATACCGACACCTGAAGGCTGTATTCTGCACATCCTCATCTCAAACTCTGAGTTGCTGATAGCCTGACCTGAGTTCAGTCTATGAGAACCATCATGCTCCCTTGAGCTGATCAAAGAGTTCATCAATCCTCAGAAGTGAATACTTGTTCTTCAAGGTCACTTGGTTCTGGCGATGGTAGTCGACACACATTCGCAAGCTCTTGTCCACCTTCTTGGCGAACAAAAATGGAGAAGACCGGGGTGAAACACTGGGTCAGATGAATCCCTTGACCTGAAAGTCCTCCAGCTATATTCACAGCTCACGAAGCTCAGCATGAGCCATCCGATATGCTGGAGTAGATATCGGGGCTATCCCGGGGTACATGTCAATATAGAAGTCTACCTCTTTACAAGGAGGTAGTCCTGGAACGTCGTCTGGGAAAACGTCTGCATACTGATCGACCACAACATGAAAACTCGGACTCTGCACGTCAACTGCTCCTAGGATGAGACTAGCCAACTGATGTGTGATTGGCTGCCCTCTCCTCTACGTAAGTTTATCCTGCACTGCAAAGGCTCCCTTCTCGCCGGTGAAGGTGAACCTGCTCCCATCTGTGCGGAAACACCGCACTTTGCGCCTAATACAGTCGATCTGAGCATGGACTATGGATAACCAATCCATTCCCCAGATTAAGTCTTAAGGACTCGACGCCGCTATAAGAAGATCCCAGCCGAAGCTCTCACCTCCTAGAGAAAGCTCACACTGCCGGCACCAGTGTGTAATCATTGAGACTGCTCTCGTAGGAGTCTCTAGCCGTAAGGATCGAGCCAACAACTATGTCGGAATCTCCGAGATCCGAACAAGGGTAGTGGTAATAAAAGAATGACTCGCTCCTATGTCTATAAGAACTGCAGAAAAGGAGGAGTATACACAGATAATACCTCGAATTGTCTCAGGTGTGCTATGTTCGTAAGCCTCCACTGCCTGAAGCTGAGCCTGCCTCTGTCCGCCATCTCCCTGTGGTCTGGGTGGACCTCCTGGTGGTGGTGGTGGTAGATCCTCGAAGTGTCGTCCACCACCTGATGCTCGTCCAGCTCCTCTACCTCATTCGCCTACTCCCTGCGGACCACCATGGTCGAACCTCTGCCTCTGCCTGGGTGGTCCCTCAACCGTCTACTACTCCTCTACATGGCGGGTCGGGTAGTCACGAGCCATGTGGCCCTGTCCGCGGCATGCATAGCATTGTCTGCCTCTCATATGACTGGCTCTGCTATGTGTGCCCCACACCTCTGAACCAGTATCCTAAGGTTGCCCACCTGATGGCCTGGTTAGCTTAGACATCTGCGACATCTGTCTACTACTGGCTGTAGAAGACTCTTCTACGAGTCACCCTACGGTAGGCCTCGCTGCTGGTGTAGGCTCAGCAAGGAAACTCTCCACATGAAGGGCTCACTCCAGTACTCCTTCCTACATCGAAATGCTGAGGGAGATCATCGAAGCATTGATCTCATGCCTCATTCCCTGCTCGAAGGTCAGAGCCCGGAAGAATGGTTCTCATACCATGTCCGTGGAGTAGCGTGAGAGGTCAGTAAATATTGCCGAGTACTGGGATACTGTCATGATGCCCTGTCATAGCTGTAGTAACTCCTAGATGCGCACCGCACGAAGGGTTGCTGGAACGAACTCCGAGTGGAAGAGGATCTCTAAGTCTATCCAAAGCAGTGATGCCTCATCATGCACCTGGAGCATCAGGCTCCACCATCTACCCGCTGCTGCGTGAAGTAGACTCGCCGCAAGGATCACCATGAGGTGAGCTGGTGTCCCTACTAATCTGAAGACATGGATGATGGCCTCCATCCAATCCTCGGCAGCATGAGGGTCCGTCTCTCCGTGAAACCTGGGTGGCCTCTGATTCTGAAACTCGTGCAGTGCACTTAGGAGACATGCACTCTCAGCTACTGGGGTTGGTGGCATCGATGGCTCGGCAGGTAGAGCTACTGCCAGTGCCCCTGCTGTAATGGGGCCCTGCACCGAGGCATCGTCGCTCGGTGGGCTTCCATATCGCACAAAGCTCGGAACCCTAGCTGGTTGTCGTCATGGGGCCATCCTGAAAGGAAATAGGTGCGCCATGGTTAATACAATATACCTGGTGAGCTGACACAAAGTAATCACTAATAAAACTTTTGAAACACACATGAAATCAATGTTTTCGTGCACTGAGTCAGAAATTAGTATTTAGGGTCCTGGTGTATGGATACGTTGGTCGTCGCACCAACACTGGACTCCCGAGACTAATAAACACACTCAATATTATAAAATTTATTGCTTCACAGAGAAGAAATTATCAGAGTCCCATGTTCTGCGATAGAACCGACCGCTATGATACCAATTTGTCATGACCCGTCCTCAGGGCCCGAGCCGTGACTACCCCAAGACAGCATTATATAGGCCAGGGGATGGCGACTAGCACCAAAGGCATAAATCCTGATAATAGGGAAGGAATTTCCTTTATATAAGTAAACAAACACAACAGAGTACTCTAGAAAAAGTAAACACTAAGTAAACTGAGTACAAAAGTAAGTGCTGGAAGGTAAATGGTCCAGAATACAAACCCAACTAAAAGTACAGCACAACAGAAAAGAAATAACAACTAAAATAAAGTAAACCAACAACCACTGAGTCGTCCTCTGGATATCCCACCTGAAGGATGGGTACAGATGGTCTCCTCAGCTCCCCGGGTCTGGTCATCTGCTCCATGTACGTCCCGCCAAGTGGTCCACCTCCAGGTACTGTCCCGCTCCACAAGACTCCACCTCGATCAGTGTTGTTTGTCGTCTACATCCAACACAACGTAGTGCGGGCATAGCCCGTGCAGGGGTGAGTATACGATACTCATTAGGGACCCCGAGACCCCCGAAGGCCTCCCAGAATCCACAAAGGATAAACCACAAAAGAAAGAATACAAAAACAAAGTATCAACCAACTCTACTTACGTATATGCCCATACATATTCCTAAGTCAAACAATTACTGTTCGACTCCAACTCACGATCCCAAGTACAACCCATCCCACACAGGAAAGTACAACCAAGTCCACACAGGAAGGCACAACCCAATCCACATAGGAAAGCAAGTCAATCACATTGATGATAAAGATTGAAGTCAATACTCATATCACATAGGTATACTATTCACAAAGAGTGGTGGAGATGATAGATGTAGCCTCTGAATCATCTCCCCTGCCGAACCCACGTAGGTTCCAAGTACAGAAGTCATCGATGCTGAACCCACGTAGGATCCTAGTACAGTAACCATCACTGCCGAACCCACGTAGGATCCAAGTACAGTCGTCATCACTGCTGAACCCACCGAGGATCCAAGTACAGTCATCCTCACTACTGAACCCACATAGAATCCAAGTACAGTCATCATCGCCATCACAGTCGCATCCAACTCTAGGGTTCCCGCACAGAGCACGCTCAATTCGGGGAGGGTCCGCTCCACAAGCCAAGATGGTTGATACATCAATTGTCACAAAGTCCAGATTTTATGTATCCCAAAGTTCCGTCTTGTCAATAGGAACTCAACATGATAGACAGTGCGTCAATCGGACGCCCCGTCTGAGAGTTAATGGCTTTTTCGTTCGAGGGGACGGTTGGAAATACACTCCTTTATAATCCAGTCGATATCCATAGTCGTCCAAAACTCACTTAGAGTATCGCAAAAGGACCGTCTTTCCAAAAGAGTCCTAGTTCCGTAGTTGGTGCATTGATCGAACACACAGTCTTTAAGTTATTCCTGTTTAAGTGAAATACGGCCCCGGTCCGTTAAGCTTGACGGGTTGACAGATCGGGTCGATTCGGTTTTGGTGGGTCCGATCTGGCAAAGGGGTTGGACCGGCCCGGTGAGTCACGCGGCCTGGCCTGAGGGGTGAGGCCTGGCCTGATGTGGCGTGGCCCGACCTAAAGAGGCTCGACCCAGCCCGGTGGGGCGCGACCCAACCCGGCCTCGTGCGGCCTGGCTCGACCCAGCTCGGCACAGCAAGGCTCGACGTGGCTCGGCCTGGCTGGCTCATCCAGCTGGCCGAGCAGCCCAGCCGAAGCCGAGCAGGTTCCAAGGGGGGGGGGGTCTTCCGCACCGGCGGCGCTGCCCTTCCTCGAACCGGCCGGTCTTCTGTGCACACTGCCCGCACGGGTGGGCCGCCATTCTTCCAAGGCGGCGCCCTCCTGGCGCTGCGGTCCAGCGCCGCCCGGCCGGCCGATGGGCTGGCCGGTCCTCTAGCGCGACACCCTCCTTGCATCGCGGCTCCTCTTCGCCCGGCCAGCCAACAAGCTGACCGATTCTTTTGCCGAAGTGGCCCGTGTAGCGGGCCGTGGTTCTTCCCGCACAACCAGCGTGATGGCGCCGGTTCCTTTCTCCCCATTCCCGACATGGCGAGATGACGTCATGTTTCCTCCACCATCAATTTCCAATTCTAAAATAATAAATGAGAATGAAGGAGGGTTGTCGGGCCGTGTTCGTTCAGCCTGCACCCTCTGCGTAAAATGATAGCAATCAGAAATATTTAACAACGATATCCAACAAGAATGGGGTATGTAAACATACACTTTCATGATTAAACCCCTACCTTGAAAATAAGTTCATGGTTGTCAAGCACCGCCGATGATGGGGTCGTTTCCATCGTCGTCGGTGTGCACCTGAGGAAATGACGTCTCCTCTTTTATCACGAAGAGAATAAGATGATTGCGCATCGTTGAAGAGCTCCCGCATCGGTGTTCCCTCCCTTGTCGCGGAGGAAGAATTCGATGGAGAAACCGGGGTCGCCGAGTCATTCTTCGTTCAAGAGGTGACATTCTTTCAGGAGGAAGAAGTTCTTCAAAATAAAAACTAAAGTTCTCCCCAAATCCTCCTCACACAATAATTCTAACCCCAAAATAAAATAAGCTTCTCCTTATTTTATTTTACATTACCATGAATTAAAATTTACAAAATTCAAACACTTAATTAAATTAATTGATGAGGTTAAATTAATTAATTAAGAGTGTGTTGGCATGAATTAAAGTGGGAGAGTGGTGAGAGGAGGAGTTACCCAAATAAATTCAATGGGGGGTTGCCAACATTAATCAAAGGAGATTAATGGGAGGTTTAAGGGGTTTAGGGAATGTGAAGGGTTGGGGCTATTGTGGGCCTTACCTCACATTTATCCTCACATGGGTAGTTAGGTTGTTAGTGGGTCCCACCCTAACTCCCCCATGTAGGATAAAAACCACCTTAAATAAAAGAATAAAATTATCCCACAATTTTATTCACTTCTTATTTAATCCACATTTTTTAACACCTCCTCCCGAGCAAATGCATCTACGGTAAAGGTCTCCTTAAGCAATTACCGGCGTTGCAAGTTTATTGGTGCCCTCAGATTTCAATTCCGAGCACTAGTTCAAAAGATAGAAAAACCCGCTCGTTCGTTCACTGAATGTACCCGAGCTAAACTTTGGAAAATTATTTCGGGCAAACCGGGCCTCGGAATCAGGTGCCGTCAGAAACTATGTACTCATAAAATCCAAAGAATTTAAGAAAAAAAATTCCTTGAAATTTACGGGTCTTTACATAGTTCTTGTATAATTTAATAACAATTATTTTACCATTATATAGGAGGTTAACGTACCTTCAACTAAGGAAAAGTACAAGGTAAGGGATTTTCATCTCACTTTTTATTCCTGTGAGATTCATGCTATATTTGAAACTATTTCTTTTTCTGTGGTGTATATACTACCCATGATTGTGTTCCTTGTGTAATATACTTTAATTACAGGTATTTAAAACTTCATTGTATGATATTTCTTTCATGGTGTGTATGTTTTGTAAGTTACCAAATCGGTAACGAGATTTCTAATTTCAATTTCCACTCATAGAGTTTTACGCAAACTTCATTGAATATCTTACTCCAAGATTATGTGTGAAATCACTATTTATTTATTTATGTAGTAATTTCCACTCCCCTTTGTGTGGATATAATTTTGATACACATAATCACTCTATTTATAAATTCTCAAGTCATCAATATAAACTTTATAAGAGTAATCTTAACTCAATTTCCATTCATTGAGTGAAACATCCAAGTCATGGGTGTTGTTTTTACAAGAATATGTGTGAATGTCCTATGATTTATTTACACTGAATATCAAATAATATTGATTGTATTTATATTTTTCACGCATAATTATGTCATTGATTATCCTTATCCTAAGGATATAGTCTTTATAAGGGATTTCATCTCAATTTACATTCCATTGAGACTTCTTTGTTGTCATGATCAAATTCACTTTTATATGGTGTACATACTGTACATTGACATAGTATATCATGAATCTATTTATTCTCATGATATTATAAGTTTTTGATTACCTCAATTATTTTTATTCAAGTTTCTCTCATTTGGTTAGGAACTCTAACTAAAATATCATTTTAAATGTTTTAAAGATTTATTCTTCAAAATATTTCTCACCAATGACCATGTTTTATAAATGTTTTTAAGGATTTATTTATATGATCATTAGTGTTTTAGAATTAAAATTCCTTTTAAATGTTTCAAAGTTTTATGGGAAACTTTGATTCAAAAATCACTTTTTATCAGACTTTTGATAAATAGTGTGACTTTTAAATGTTTTCAAGAAAAAGGGGATATTTCCCTCAAATAGTTTTATTGATTGTTTTCATATATGTCAATACCCTTCATTATTCTAGATTGAGGATGATTTATTATAATAAAATATTCCATATTTTATTGAATGAGTTATGTTTGACTGTAGATTTTCTATTTTTATACCATTCATGGTTTGTGGTTAAAATATTGAAATTTTGTATGCTAGTTTTAATATGAATGTTTATGTCATGTTTCAACCTTTTCATATGAGGAATGCATTGGACTTAGTAAGTGATGGGAGGATCCCACTATAGCTCCTCGATGCATCAGTAGGTCTCATGAGACAAACTAGTGTCTTGGCACAAGGCCTTGACAAAATCTTATTTGTAGTCTTGGCACGAGGCCTTGACTATGTGGTTATGATGTCCAGGATTATGTATTCCATCATTAAGAAATTACCTATTGATATTAAATGCAGTTATTAGACTAGAATAATATCCATGTGAATAATTAAATTGAATTATTTGATTTATATTTTCTATATTATTATGAAGTTTATATTTAAAAAGTCTTGTGTTTTAGTCTTATACATTATCTTAAATTTTTATGCTTATTTATGAAAGTTTCCTCTATATTGTTATCCTTAATGAGCATCTGAGCTCACCCCTTTCTATGTTTTATTTTTTCCAGGATGTGAATAATTTTATCATGATTAACCTATAGGAATATGTAAGGGATATGAGTGTGTTCAAAGGGGACACAATGCTATTTTTCTTTATTTCATGATGTAATGTAAAACTTGTGTATGTATCTAGTACATCTAGGGATACTAAAATAATTGGTCTTTTGGGACTTGATCTCTTGAGATCATGTTAATGATATGTAATAATGCACCGACTCTGGGTAACTAGGGTCGGGAAATTATAGTAAAATTCACCAGGGAGCATATCTAAGAGTAATAAAGAATAAAAAGATAAATTTTTAAATGTTATC
The DNA here is from genome assembly GCA_963277665.1 of Viscum album. Lineage (NCBI taxonomy): Eukaryota > Viridiplantae > Streptophyta > Magnoliopsida > Santalales > Viscaceae > Viscum > Viscum album. The sequence goes on along the minus strand of OY728156.1, from coordinate 2,056,341,674 downwards.
ATAGAAGAGAGATTTTTTTAAAAATTATGGTGATGAATAAATGTAGATAGAGTAATACAAAAAATTAACTTTTCAGATACCTATAAGTAATTATTGAGAATCACCAATACATAAGATTCTATACCTTTACTACTAAAGAGATGTTCTATGGTTCCTTGAAATAAATAAGAATAACATTGATAGATATGTAAAGGTAACCCCAAAACATAAGGAATATAAAATAATCAATAAATTTTCTATGGGGACTTTTGTGGCCTTAAGATTCATATTATTCTCACATTTGGTGAATAAATCCACTCTCATGTGATTGAAGCATTGATATGAAAGGAGATATGGTCATAAATATACATTGTGCTAGGTTAATTGATTCATCCATATTTCATGTTGGATGAAATTATATTCCCTAAAACCCATGTAAGATGAACTGAAGAGATCATTTATGAATCCACTATGTTTTAATGAAATTTTGATCTTTAAGCTTGTGCATGGTGAGCTTTGAAATATTTCTGGTAAAATAAATTCGAAGTGAGATTTTTTTTATAATGTGGCATGAAACACAAGGTTTTAAGATATTAAAAGTTACCATTCTATGGATCACAAGAATTTATTTAAAATATAAGTTGAAATTCAAAATATCATGGGAGTATTGTGAGAATAATAAATATTTCTTCCACTAAGAGAATATTATCAAGAAGAGTTAAAATATGGAGAAAAACATGTTTCTTCTACATGAAAACTTTGTAATTTGTCATGACATGAACTATTATAAATAAAATTCCAGTTTCAATTTATTTAAATATCTTATTATGTAATATGGTTATAGAAAACACATGAACTTAATTGGTTTTATTATATCCTATCAGATTTAGTTGACCATAAATAATAATTATCATTAATAATATAGTTATTGAATAATGATCACATGATTAATATAAATATAGGGTTTTAACAAATCTAATTGTCACATACAAAGGAAGCGGTGACATCAACCAAAATGATCGTACCCTATAAAGCCCATTTATCATAGATTTTGAGGGAGGTATCATTTCTGGTCTTTTCCCTTGACTAAGACCAAGCTAAGATCTAAAAACTTAAGCACAGACGAAACTATTTTTAGGAGAAGTTCAAGCTCATCAAGATCACAACCCAAACCATGTTCACTAATCCACCCCATTAAAGTACCACCATCACACACCTTAATATTAGGAAATATAATAATGTATTAAATGGATATGTATCAAGACCTAATACGAGTATTATTTTGATAGTGTAATTAATATATATTTCATCTTATTATTTTTAGTTTATAATTTTTTTTATTTTGATTCAATAAAAAAACAAGTAGTATTTTTTGTTAATATTCTAATTCAATTAAGGAATTTATTTTGATTAATTAATGTATTTTTTAAAATAATTAGTATTTTCGTAAAATATTATTATTAAATAATTATTATTAAATAATTATTATTAAATATAAATGACCATAAACATTTTATGAAGTCAAATGTAATTTTTATAAGGGTTCAAAAATTATTGTTGTCAAAAACCCATAATTTTCAATAAATGTTGGTTATTATTTTAAAAGATAAAATTCACATATTTAGAAAATTATTTAGATGAAATTAATATTATTTTTGGAATCATAACATCCAAATTATCAAACGGTGGATTTTTCATAATTTTCTGATATAGTTGAATTTTTGGGTAAAAGTTAAATACCATATAAATATACATTTTGTATTATGACATCATAATGATGTAAAAGTGATTTAATAAATACTATTAATGGTATAAATGACCAAAACTATGTTTTAACTTAAAAATAATGTGATTTTAATTTAATTTTATTTATTTTATAAATCCATTATGAAACCTCCAAAACATGTAATATATTTTAAAGTTTTAAATTCATTTCTTTAGAAGCATGACTCACCTCCACATAATAAAGGGAATTATTTTATCAATTTAGGAACTTTTACATATAAAATAATAAATATCACTCCCATTTGGAAGAAACCATGTGTAAAAACTGTGGTATGGTTTATGGTTTTAATTATTTTATTATGTAGAGTCCAAAACCTAAATAATAAAGAAATCATAGTCATTTCCTATATAAACTCACCCATGATCCCAATTATCTTCACTAAAACACCATGGAGTGTGTCAATAATCCGAACTATACTCTCTAGAGTCCTCTCAGTGTTCAATAGGCTCTCAAGAATCCCTTCCTAATCATTTTTAGTCACATAGTCAAGTAAGGGATCTCCCACTCTCCTTTTTATTCAAGCACTTCTTTTATGTTATGCTTCATGATTTAAATTTGTTCATGTTGGTATGTGTTATTCCATATACCAAATACTATAATTTTTGTGTCTACATTACTACACACATCTTACACTATCATTAATCCTTCTAATGAACTATTATATACACATGTTACCATTCCAAAATTTCATAAGGGATTTCTCTCTACTGATTTTCATTCAAGCACTTATTTCATGTAATGTCTATTAAATTAAATTTGATTATGTTGTGATATATTATTCCATATTACTATTAATTTAAATTTATTGTATAAATTTTTAGATCCCCCTTTCACTCTCATTATTCCTCCCATGATCCTTTATGTACACACTTTACCATGCCGAAATATATTTACAATTATTTTATTTATTCAAGATTCTTTGTTAACTTATGCCTTCAATGTAAAATTTCTAATGTTGGGATATATTTTTAAATATCCATATTACTGACCATTTTATTTCTATGTTATTATAAACCTCTTTCTCTCTCATCAATCCATTTTTATGAATCTTTAAGTGATGTTGTTATGCTTCCGAAATTTCACCACGAATTTCCCTGACAAAACAATTGTGTAGTGAATACCATACTCATTTACTATCAAGGGTGTTCAAATTTATGCACATATACTTTTTTATTGGATACTTATGTATATTTATTCGACACTCCTTGATTGTTGAATAAATTTTGATGATGAATGAATCCATGTTGTATGATATATGTGGCACACTTAAGCATGGGAATGAAATGAATGTGATGGGTGTGCCCAGAATTATATAGTTCTCCAATGCCTTGGGAATTTTTTAGTATCATGATATTTAATTTTTGAATAGGGAGTGAACCTGATTCCTTTATGGGAATTTTTCTACCATGATGTCATGGTGGTTTATCCTTGACCTGTGTTTATGATTCAATGTTTTAAGTTGTTGCTACATTTCCCATTTTTTTATTTTCATGAAATGTCATGCCTTTTTATTCATGTTCTTTTTATAACTCATTGATATGTCTATTGTTTAACATGTATTATATTATTCATGTTATTCCTTTTTTATTCCCATACTGGAGTTTTTAGTTCAGCCCTTTCTTATGTACTCCCTAGGTTATCTTGTGATGTTTTAAAAAGCTATGAAGCATTTTAAGGAAGTTATCATAAATGTTGTTATATCCAATGTTCAAGATGTTATTCTATGTACCTAATTCCTAAAGGAACTATAATTTTAAATCATTTCATTTGTATTATGTGTACTTTTATGTAGTAATTCAAGAATTAATGTTAAATAAAAAGAAGGGGTTTTATAGTTGGTATTAGAGAAAAAGTTTAGTTATTTTTTGGATTAGGATTAGAAACCCCTCGAAAAATACTTAGGTATAAGGATAAGTATAAAAAATACCTAATTTTTTTTAAGTATAGATTAAGTAGTTTATCAAGAAAATACAACCCTATTTGGATACTACAAGTGGATGTGGTTCTACCACAAATGTACCTAGGAGTAACAACTCTGACAAGGTATCCTGATCCTAACTTAGGGTAACCTAGTACATGACAATGAGACTTAATGTTAACCTGGTTTGATACAAATAGGGGATATGATTTGGTAAATTTATAAGATCATTATGAACCATTAATAAGGGAAAAAATGACCATAAGAATATATGTTAGGAAATAGATCATGGATAACATAGATTGAAGCCTAGAAATTCATAATTTAAGGAAATACATGTAATTTATAAGTTATCTCTTTAATATCATTGTATTCCACTTTATGTGTTTAATAGTTTAAAAATATTCGACCTAAATTTTCCCTTTATTCAAGACAATGGTCAGAAATAGAAGGAATCGGGTAAACAATCAATGCGACGGGCAATGTGATGACTTCCCGAATGAGATGCCCAACCTAATGGGAGTGGGAATTATGAACTTTATGATGATATTATCTCATGTGACTCAAGTTATGAATTTAAAGCTAGATCAAGAGGAGTTTCTAAACCCCCTTAAGAGATAACAATCCACAATTGATTGTTTCATGCAACAAAGGCCTCCGACTTTCAATGGATTATCTGACACCTTAATCATGAAAAAATCTATCAACTCCATTTAGAAGATCTTTTTAATCCTTAAATGTTCTAAGGAAGGTAAGGTTTTCCTATCTATTTATCGTATGGAAGGAGAAAATGATTAGTGGTGGGTATTAGTCAAAAATACAATGCACGAGGAAGAGATCAAATTGATGGAGTTGAAGGAATTATTAAAAATGTTTTTTTATAAATATTTTCCTCACACTATATGACATAAAATGTGAAGGTATTTAATTTCCCTCAAGAAAAAATACAGAGAATATATCGGGGCGTACAAGGAAAACATCACAATACTTGTACAATATGCCTTAGGCTTTGTTTTTACCCTTGAATTCGTGGTTTATTTCTTCTTTGGTGGGAGAAAACCTAGTCTACAATGGGCCTGGGTGATCCATGACTTTGGTAGCTATGTAGAAATTATTTGATGTGCCCTCAAAGTAGAAATATATATTAGTAAATCCCAAGGGTATCATGGGGATTAGAAGTGGAAAGTGTAGTTTAATTCTAGACATCTGGTGGAGAGATCTAATGGTGATAGAAGATTTCAGTATCCCACTTGTCAAAGGTGTGGAAAGAAGAACCCTTGAAATGTCCTAAGGAGGAATAAAACATGATTTAGGTGTGGGAAAGAAGTGTACCTAGCTAGTAATTGCCGAAATGAGAAACCCACTAATGTGATGGGGGAATGGAATGCTATGGTTAACCCTTATCACATTTTTCATTACTAAAACTTCAAGGAACTAGTGAACTTTGTAAACCAGTGCCCTAAGCCAAGGGTTTTCGAAGCCAACCAGCAACCTCAAAGGCAGCAAGGGAAAGATTTTTTCATAACTACCACTGAAGTGGTTTCCGAAAACGAAGTGTTGATAGGTACACTAGTTATTCATTCAAGAATATGGGACATACTTTTTTTTTCAGCTATGTAGAGATCAATATTTCTACATGGTGGATCTGTAGTTGGGATATGACTAAGTTATAGTGAAGAAGAAGGATATACCCAGGACTACCTTTTGTAAAACTTATGGGCACTGTGATTTCTTAGCGATACCATTGGTTAACACTAACATTCTAGCAATATTCATAGACATGATGAATAGAGACTTTATATATTATCATGACAAATGTGTGGTAGTATTTATATATATGATATTCTAATGTACATGAAAAGAAAGGTGGAGAATGAGGAGCATCTAATCACTATGCTAAAGACCCTATAAAAGGAGAATATCTTTTTATGTATAGAAAATGTGAGTTATGGTTAAATGAAGTCTCTTTCTTGGGGAATATAATCACATTAAATAGGATATCTATAGAACCATAAAATAAAAAACCAATTGAAGGGTCATTGAGGCTAACATCTGTGACAAATATCCATAGTTTACTTGGGTTAGATAGGTATTATCACTTATTTGTGAAATTTTCATATATCCCAACCCTTTTTCATAATGCCTCTTATATAGCATTGGCCTCTTCTTCTTGCTATAATTTATCATCTTGAATACTCTTGACACCTTCAACAATATTTATTACAACTTCTTTGCGAACTTCCTTTAGATGTTCTTTCAATTCAATGAGTAGATCACTAAGTGACCCATCATCATCACAACTTGAGTAGGATTCATTAGAAGAATAATAATCAAATGAATCTTTTAAACATATACCATTTTGATTACCTTATCTTAGAGGTATCTCTGTTTGTACTATAAGATTCTTCTTTATCTTTCTTTCCTACCTCTTCTTTCTATTCTTCTAAGTCTTGGTAGAAATATCCTAATTAGTATCCTTTGGATCAACTTAATTTTTCTTCAACTAAGATAGATCACTCATTTCCGAACTTCTACACATCATAAGAATTATCTTTTTTGTTTAGAGGTGACCTACCCTATGATACCAATTATTGTACCCTAAGCCAGATTGACCATTGAGAGGGGTTGAATAGGTGGATTACTTTTTACAAATTCTTTTATTTGAATTAAACCTCTTTAAATTATTATGGATCTCGATCTACTAAGTGATATCTCATAGTCTCACTTTGTATGTGGAAATAATAATAGAGAAAATAGTACATTATATTTACAATATTTGGTATAAAGACCAACACTTTGTTATATTGATTATTCCCTCCAATGTGGACTCTCCACTATAATATTATTATTAATTACAATGTTTGATACAAATTCACATTGTATCTCTCATGAATCCACATATGAGGCTCTTTATACTACATCCCATGGTGTTACCATAATCCACATAGGCCCACTCTAGAATCCTAAATGGAGACTTCTGATCCTGAATCAAATAAGAGACTTCCATATTTATTCAAGGCTCGATCCACAATATGTTAATCAATTTATCTTTATCCACAAAATTTTTGGATCATAATTGCTTGTGTACTTGTTCAATCACCTCTATAAGATCTCAGACCACTATCCATGATTTATTTATTTTATATTAAAATTCTATAATTTTAAAATTAATATTTTAAATACAACCTTACAAGAAACAAGTTTAATAAAACTATTTCCTTATTGATTTTAAGAATTACTTAATATATTTATCATGAATATAACTATTTAGTTAAAGAATACTAATAAATATGGAAACAATTTTTTCTATCAATACATGGGTTGTTAAACTTAACATATATAAATGACAATTAAATTATTAATTCAAACTCATAACATACTACAAAACAAATTCAATGTTGAATAACACTAAATCAATTATCACAGCTAGCATGTAACTCCTTAGACATAGGTATAACAACTTAAAGAAGAATATAAACTCTTTAAACAAATGAATACATCATAGTTCATAATATAATATTTATATACATGAATATATAAGTGAATAATCTAAATAAATGAAAAATTCATAAATTTAAACTTGAAATAAATAATTTATAAATAATTCATAAATAAATCTAATTATAAAAACTTCATAATTTAGTTATTCATTATGAACAATTCATAATTAAATAAATATAAATGATTTATATTTATACCTAATATTAACTCCTTTATATTCTCCTTTATATGGGATTTCACTTAAATATATTATATTAAATGAAATATAATCATTTTATATTTAATTTATATTAGAAAAAAATATAATCAAAATATCACATACTTAATCATATTTAAACTCTAGCCATATCATTTATCAAAACCCTTTTGATATGGTTTAAATAATTTCTCAAATAGGGCCCTTTTAAATTTAAATAATTCAAATTAATTAAATATGAATATTTCATAATTTTAAATATAAAACATTATATTTTTCCTTATTTTTTAATTTATAAAATTTTTATAAATTACACTCATAATTTCCCTAAAAACATTTTATATCAAAATTATAAGCCATCCAATATAATTTGAAAGGGTATTTTAATATTAATAATTAATATTATTGAATATTTATTTAATAAGTGTTTCCTAAAAATATAATAATTAATTATTAACAAGCTATATTTAATTAAATAAATATCCCAAAATGATTTTGTTATAATTTATAAACATGTTATAAATTATACAATTCAATTCATAATTGAAATTTTAAAAAATATTTTTTTCTTCGCATATCTTGTTTAATGATATAAGGATATCTTATGTTGTGATATACTTTATTATCAATTGTATTCTACAATTGATAATTTTCAATTGTGATATATCCTTTATTTCAATTGAATTTTATTTTACTATTGGTATCAATATCACTATGGTTATACATTGGACACAACAAAAGGCACCATTATAAAACATGACTTGGTATATCATACACTACGATACACAAAAATCAAAGTAAATGAACTATTTCACCACCTATGATATCCCATATTAAATGGAGTGACCCTAATATATATTATGTTATATCATAATGTAAGGTCTGCGATAGTACAAATTTTTTTTTTATTTACGATCGGAAATAAGACAACCATGTGATATTCATATTCTTTATTTTCTAAACAAGATTTCTAGAATCAAAGAGCATAATGAAGCTATGATACCACTTATTAGTTTTTGAGGATAGATTAACGCTTAATCAATGTGGCATAAATAATAGGAAACCCAAATCCCAATATTTATCATATGTGAATCCCAAAAAAATTTAAAGATAAAATAAATAACATCATACATACCTTTCACTATATATTATTACATACACTTTATTTCCTCATGCACTTGATGAATATCTCTAAGAGGCAATCAAAATACTCCCTCCTCCATGATGTATCCATAAGATGAATGAATCACCCATAAAATGGGTAGGACCCTTCACTAATTCCACATCATTCTAGTGCCTCCCAAGGTAAAGGGGGGAGGAGGAACACATGTTTTCATTCCAAGGAAGAATTAGTAAGAATATTGGGTGAGTAGAATATAATATCAATGGTGGTAACATCCTTGTATTGGCCTTGAGGCATTATTGAGTGTTCTTAAATCATTTACCCATGTGTTATGAAGCATATGAGTAAACTGAATTAATGTTACAATTTTTTATAACTTTATTTGATATAACTCTCACATATTTAATCCAATAAAAAAGTTATTAATGATAGAAAAAGTGGAAGAGATTATAATATTAACCTTTCAATGTTTGATTACCATGGTTTATCTTAAGATAACCATGTGAATCATACAATATTATTCTATATAAAGGATTTCCCCTGTGATTTTATCAATCATAAAATTTGATTAGTTAAGGTAGTGAAATAGAATATATATTTAAATCCTTATGATATACCCACATCATTTCCTACTATATAGAAAAATACCCACATTCATAATGGATGTAGGTTGTATATCCTTCAAGTAACATGATGATTCTTTAACCAAGGGGAAGAACTAGTTTTTACATGGAGTTTTATATAGTGTTTCCATTATTTATCTATTTTATTTTTATTATGGGTTGTAGCGGTGCATAATAATTCATGTGGTAGTTAGTTATACACCCTTATTTTTATTACATATATCTAATTATTCTTTTCATTCATACATGTTCAAGGTTTACCCTAATATCATTATATTTCATTTAAGAGGTGTTGGACTAAGTATGGGTAGTTGTTTCTTAGTTTAGATCTATGTGTGATACAGTGAGCTTGTTCGTGTGACCAGATAATTAAGTGAACCAAGAAATAGTCACTTAAATGAGGGGTTTTTTCCACTAGTGTACATAAAAAATACAATGTATGGTTCCCATGCAGTTGAAATGAACTATTACTTACAAAATAAATAATGATAGTTAATCAGGACAACTATATTGATCTTGGTTATTAAGTGGGTATGAGATTGGATCAATTTAATTTTTATTAAAACAATCATGTTATACTACCAAGGAAACACCTAAGTTGTATCCACTATTCTTCACTAACACTCATATTTTATTATCATTTCATTTCATATTAACTTATCATACTTTTACATTTAAAAACTATATTATTCATGTTTCCATTTATAATAAAATATATATAAAAAATTACTTAATAAGAAAAAAGATTTGTTGGCATGGTTTCTTAGAGATGATCCTAGTCTGCCACTAGATTGTATTATAAGAGTTAATAAATCTATATCTGATGCATGGACCCTTCAATAAGGTATTTTATTAGGATACCAAAAAGGGGAAACTAATAAGATAAAAGGATACCAAGGAATAATAAAAACATAGGGTAAATTCCACCACCCTATATTTAACCAACTTCTTACATTCACCTTAATTAAATCACCTCTATAAATTCAACACCATTTATACAATAACATATTATCAGTGAACCAGATATATGAGGAATGAGGGAGGATAGTGTACACCACAATGGTATAGAATACAATCTACTAAGTCCAAGATAAATCACCAAAGTTAGGATGTTCTTCAAATTTTAATTGATAATGATACTTATGTTTGGGATATACACAAACCCTCACACCAAGAAATAATTAATTACAAGAGTTTAATAACTAGAAATAAATAAAAGGGATGAAAACGAAATTTATATCATGGATAATGAAACTAAAATACCAAATGTAAGGAAAGGTTTGAAAAATTAATTCTATAAGAGATACAAATATAGAAAACAACACTGATAATGATCCTAAAATATGATATGTGGAACCACCTCGATGTCCTAGAGAAGCACTATTAAATCCAAAAAGAGATAGGATGATATATAAATATAACAAAAAAGTTCAAATAATGAATGTAAAACATGGATAGGAATAAATAGGGGGAGTCGTTAATGATGTAATCTCAGATATTAAGCTCCCCCTGCCATTGAGTCATTGCTTAGAGGAAAACCTAGCAGTGAGGGGGAGAAGGGAGGTGATGTCACTCTGAGGCTCTATCTAATATATCACCATCATATCTCATGTATTAAATTTATTTATTCATTCTTATAATGATTAAACTATGTATCTTATATCTTTGACCAAATAAAAATGTTACTAATATGTTAATGTGTAACAATTTATGCAACTGGTTATTTTTTTTCTAACCCAAAATAAAATATACTAATAATCATATATATTCAAATTCATCTCATTTATAAGGTTTATGAAACCCTTTAATATAATGTTTTATAATATTATGAATCAAAAATCTCTACAAGAACATGTATGGTGTGATAACAAGTATGATGTGATAGGTAGTCAACCCCCACTTTTCTAAACAAATCCTAAGAACCCTAATCAATGAGAAGTCTGACCCAAAGTCCCCTTATCCATTGATTAATAATCAAGATAGACCTTAATTCCAATATAATCCAAACACAAAATATAAATAAATAACAACCAACCTATACTATTAAATTTATATCCCACAAAAAAATAATAATAATGGTTGAACATAACTAAATCTCATTAAATTCCTAAAATATACCTCTATATATGCACGATGTCAAATTTATATGGATTTGTTTAAAAAATAAAAAAAATATGAATTCATTAAAAATATAAACAATTTATATTTATGAATTAAATAATGTGGGGAATAAAGTAAATATATAAACAATTTATAAATTTATACATGAGATAAATATTGACATAAATTTCAAAAAAAAAATTTATAAACACTTCATGATTATACAAGATTTATGGGAATTCCATAAACAAATGAACATGAATATTTCATAATTATTTTAATATGATCTATTTAATATTACCATATAACATGGTACTTAATATAGTACTTTTCATATTTCAAATATATGATATTTATATTAATATATACCTTTTTTATTCAATATGAACATTTCATATTTTATGTAAAAAAATTAAATAATTAAAATATTACATATATCATTTTATTTAAACCTTGAAAAAATCCATCAAAAACATTTTTTGATATAGTTTAAATAAATTTACAAATAATTTTTTTAATATGATAATTTCCTATTTTTATTTAATAACATTTCATAAATTCAATATAAAAAATTGATTTTTCACCTCATTTTAAAATTTAAAAAAAATTATAAAGCAATTTATAATTTTAATCTAAATAATTTATATCATAATTATAAATATAAACCATGTAAATAATTAATAAAATTAAATGTAATTAACAAATCATAAAACCATTTTGGGTTTATATTCTAAATATATCATATAACACATTGGTTTTATGATACAATATTTTATTCTATAAAATTTTATGGTGTGTTGGAATAAAAAAGGATTTTTTCTAAAGTAAAACCTAAAAAAGCATAAACCAAACTATGTTGTAAAATATTATTCCCTATTTTTGGAAAGAAACATTTTTATGTTACTTTATTATTATTAATTAAAACATGTTTCAAAAATTTAGATAGAAATAGATCACTCTGATACCACTGTTGGGGTTATATGGGATGGATAAAACTTATCCAAGGCTATATAAGTATGTATAATACTTAAAACGCCAAGATAATCCATTAATTTTAAATGAAAATACATAAACCATAGATTAAGAATATAACTTTCTTCATTTAAAGTTTATATACCTTATTTACATGAGTTTGACGAAGATCGCTAAGATGAAAAATTATTCCTCCTCCAAGGGTATCCATCGGTTAAGGCGAATCGCCTTAAATAATTCAAGGTTGGATCTCCCTACCAACCATGAAAGACTAGTACTATTGGTTAAAGGTGATAAGAAATGAGATCTCTATCCATGAGTTTCAGTTAAGTGTGTCAAACAACCATGTCCACTATGGTCTATTCCATATATATAAGCCATGGGGATACTCACCTCCTTACTCAAATGTTTCAAAAATTATTGATTAATATATTTATGTTACAAATATTTTTGTATCAATATAGAAATTAATTTTTCAATGTTCAAAAAATCTATTGAAAATTATTTAATATTTCAAACAATTTTTAATCAATATATAAATGATAGAATGTAACACCCTTTATTTTTTTGTATATAACCCTTTCTTGATGCTTTTTAAGTACATTAAGTATAAGGGTGAAATTTGGGATAGTTTAGGGAACCTTTAAATGGTTTTTGGAACTTTTATTCAGGTGCATAGGTGGGACACGGTTTGTGGAAACCATCAAACACTTGTAGAAAACCCTGCACAGTGAGATAGGGGCTAAACTTGAGGTACACGGGCTGCGCACAGTTTATCCAAACTATACAAAAGACATAGAGAAACCATGAAGTGTGGTGAAAATGTTAGAAAATGAGCTTTGGAAATATCTACACATAGTTTGGAAGCTGTGTGATCCAACCATGCAAGGTCTTTCTTAATACATAAGCAAGAGCACAATTAGCACACATTTTTCCTAATTGTCTGACTAAACCATGTGCAGGGTCAAAGTTAGATCCAAAAAAAGTGGATCTCACTCATTTTACCCTATATCCCACTTTCTTTCCTCATATTCATACCTGACTCATTATTTTGGTCTCTAAAAGGTTGTAGAGCCTCTCGCAAGTGAATTGGAATTGATCTGGAGCATTTCCTTGAAATGTTGAAGCAAGATTCTTGTGGTAAGGCTTTATTCTTTATTGTTCTTAGTGTGTTTTATTAGATCTACTTCCTCATTTTTCTAGTTTTCTTGGATCTACAACCTTTTTCGGTAGATATAAGGTTTTGGATTTAAATAATCTTAGATTTGGGTTTGTTTATGATAGGGGAATAGATCTATGGCAGGTTCATGGAGATTCAACCTGGATTTGTGACGTTTTTCGTATTGTTTATAATTTTTTCCAAAACTATCGAGGTATGTAGCTTCACTATCGACTCCTCTATTTAGAATATTAAAGCTTGATTTAAAATATATTTTTTTACTACAAATTTATTGTGAAAGTTTTGTGAAAAGATCAATGGAAACCTTCTTTAGTGACAATTTGTGAGATTGTTTAATTTTTGTGCAATGTTATTTGTTAAAAAATTTTAAAATTTTGATTTTCAAAGAGTTTCTTTGTTTGATTTATGTAAAAATGTTTGGTGAAAAGGTTTTCAATAAAATATTTTTTTATTAAAATGGTATTGGAATTGAAATGGTTTTGGCATGATCATTTTAGCATAGTTTAGGGCATAATGGTTATGTATATTCATGTGAATTTAGAATGGATAAGGGTCAGGAGTCTCCCCCATCATGATTGGGTTGGATAAGGGTTGGGGATCTCCCCCACCAAAATTCATTTAGGTTGGATAAGGGTAAGAATTATCCCCCATCATTATTGTGATGGTTAAGTGTTAAGTCTTTCCCCCTCTTCTAGGTTTCATGCATGGTTGGTTGTTTGGATGCATGGAATGGATTGGTTATACCAAAATAAAACTTATGAAATGGTTTTGAGACATTGTTTGGTACCTTCCTTGAAACTTGATGTTGTTTTGAGAAAACTTTTGTAGTTGAACTTGTTTTTATTTTGACATAAACTATTTTAGAATTTTTTATATATAAACTATTTTATATAAATGTTTCTAACGTGTTTTATCCTAGTGAAATGATTAGGTAAGTCATTGGGGAAATCATAATAAGTTTTAGTACTCATCCTTGCTTTAGAACTTGGGTGATTTTACTGATGTCATCTACTGGGACTTTGGAAAAGGTAAAGTATCACATGTCTTTAGCACTACTTGATGATACTTGGGTTTGTTGGTAGATTTGGAGCATAGATCTTGTGGTTCTTGGAGTCTGGTGTTTGTCTTGGAGTTTTATTAGTTTTCCTTTTGTTGTTTACTTTGATATTGTAGTCCTTCTCTATGACACTTATTTTGGTATGGTTTTGATAAATTAAATGTTGATTTTTCTTTCAATGTTATCATGAATCATATAGAGGTTGTTTGGTTATGACTTATTTGGTTATTGGTTTTATTCTTAAAGGTTAAATCTTTCCCCACATGTATTGAAACCCTTCAATATTTATTTACAGCCTTTAGCATCTTAGGGATGTCCCTTAAGGCCTAGTAATGTCTCACCGCCCTCTCAAGCCAATGGGAAGGTGTGGGACGTTACAAATGGTATCAATTTTTTTGATCCAAAATTATTTTTCGACAAGTGGTATCATCTTGGTACTTACTTTGTTGAACAAGTTTTCTTCAGTTTCAATGTATTGGAGTTGAAATTCTTTTTCATTTATTCCTTGAGTTAGGTTGGTAGAAATGAGTTGGATTTTTGGGACTTGAAATGTATAGAATAAAAAAATGTAGCTAACTTTTTATGTTAAACATCAAGTAACCAGGGATTTGGGTACATTAGTGTTTTGGAGACACTTATAGGATTTTGAAATCTCATTATCATGAGTTTATCCAATTAGACAAGAATGACATGAATTAGAGGAATGGATTCCCACTAGGACTGCATACCTCATTTTGAGTAATTATTTATGATTTTGTGAAAAAGTGTTGATTTTTGTAAAAATTTAATGTGTTTTCAAATGTAATTTTTTGAAAAAGATCATGGTTGTGGTATTTTTTTAAATGGTTTGATTTTCAGAAGCAAGTTGATATTTTTTTAAAAGAAATGGTTAAATGTTAAAAAAATCAAGGTTGATTTTGAAAATAATTATTATGATAGAATGATGTGATAGAATTTAAAATGTTAGGACTTAATCTTATAGGGGTGAGACTTATGGAGTTTCATTGTGTTTATAGAAAATGGAACCTGATAGACATCATAGGAACTGATCAGAAGAGGACATTGAGAATGTGGTTGCACCTGAACCACAGTCGAACCTACAGTTGGTTCAAAGCATCGCTCAGGATTTTCAAACCATTGAGTTAAGACTGCAGTGAGATACTATTTTTACAATATTTGTCACTTCTTAAAACCCAAGTGTATGTAGTAAGGTTTCCTTAATGAAAAAATGTGATAACTCTAATGATAAGGGTAAGAGGAAGAGGGACACTTTTTCACACGGAGGTGGAACAAATTGGAATCAGACCACAAGATCAAGTAAACTTCCTCCAAGACCCAAGACTGGGCCTGGATGTTTTTGGTGTGGTTCATTGAGTTAAATAAATCAATAGTGTATTTCACCACCAAGAGTATTCCAAAATTGCAACAAAATGGTGAATCTCTAACACTTTTGTCATAGTGCTCCGAGGTCGGATGTTCAGGACACTTCTAAGGTGTCATATACGTCGTATGCTTTGACCAGATGAGGAAAAAAGAAGTAGTCTCATCATCCAAATAGAGATATCCATAGTGATTCTAGGAATAACATGAATCCTCATAAAGGGAAGTCTCATCAAGGAAACAAGGAGAAAAGTGTAGTGATAAATCAATTTTATGGAGTTGAGTATGTGATTGTGGATGATTAGTATGGACCATATATAGTGAGAGGTATGATCCTTTTGAATTCTACCCTTATGCAATATTTGTTTGATATGGGTGCATCTCATTCTGTTATTACATCTCATTCTATTGATTTTTTGAGTTTAAAAGTTGAAATGATACCTTCTATGGTAAAACTTCAAACTTCTATTGGTCAAAGAGAGTGTAGAGACTTTTTTTGTAAAGCATGTTCTATAACGTTTGATGTAGCTAAGATGAAATGAAATTTCACTATGATTGATATGGATGCCTTTGGTATAATATTGAGTATAGATTGGTTGAAAAATTTTAAGGTTCACATCAATTATTATACTAAAAAAGTCAATTTTACAACTGAATATGGCATCGAGAATCACTTTCGAAGGGTCCAGAATGTAAAGGGGGTGAACCAGATTTATTGGAACCATCATTTGGAATGATCTTATGATAGTTGGAAGAGTTGTCTTTTGAATTGACAAATGAGATTGAGAAGAACATATTTATTAGTTTTCATATGTGTTTCTTAATAATTTCTCAGAGTTACCACCTACAAGAGAAGTGGATGTGATAATTGATCTCCTTATGGGGACCAGTATAATTTCCCTTCTATCTTTATGGATAGAACTAATAGAATTAAGGGAGTTGAAGGTCTATTTGGAAGAGATGTAAATCAAATATTTCATTTGACCTAACGCATATCCATGGGAAACACCATTTTTATTGGTAAAAAGGTAGGTGGAACTCTAAAGTTGGGTGTTGATTATCATAATCTTTACCAAGATACAATAAAGAATTGATATCCACTTCCATGAATTGTTTGATCAATTGAGGGGAGCTTAGTGGTTCTCCAAAAATTTACTTGCGATGAAGATGTCACCAATTGAATGTTTGGAAAGAGGATATTACAAATATAGTTTTCAGAAGCATTTATGGATATTATGAATATATGGTAATGCCTTTTGGTCTTAAGAAATCTCTAGTACTATTTATGGTGTTGAGGAATTAGATATTTCAAATATATCTGGATTCTCACTTGGTGATGTTAGAGATGACATACTGGTGTATTCAACAAAAAAGGCTAAACATGAGCAACACTTGGAAATAATTTTGGGAATCTTAAGGGATCACCAGTTGCATACACCAGGTAAAGAAGATAAATGGAGTATCTATAAATGATCAGATGTGACATGATACATACACCGAGTAAGGTAAATTTTATGCTAGATTCATTAAGCAGGACATCTTATGCTCAATTGGAAAAATAGGTACAGACATCTGATGCAGAATGTGAGGCTATGAGGTCAAAAATCGATGTTGGGGAGACCATTTATGGCGGGAAGCTAGATAAGAGTTCAGTTTTGTGGTTTATAAATTGGATGTTCATACCTATGGATTCTTTGGAGAAACTTCTTCACACTAACCACCATTTGAGAAGAGTGTTTTATCCTGTAATATGGAAGATGTATAATACATTTAAAATATAGTTTTGGTGGATCGACATGAAAATAAAGGTGGTTGATTTTGTTTCTAGATGCTTAACTTGTCATCAGGTTAAGTAAAACATCAATGACCGGCATGTACATTACAATATTTATTTATCCCAATGTGGAAATGATATCATATAGTGATGAATTTTGTTACATGTCTCCCCAGAACAGTTCGGAAACACGATTTTATATGGGTGATAATGGATTGGCTCACAAATTCATCTTATTTAATACCTATTAATGGAACTCGTATGGTGGAGGATCTATCCAAAATCTATATCCAATAAGTGGTAAAGATACATGGCATACCATTTTCTATCATATGTGACAAATATATAAGGTTTACATCTCATTTTTGGAAATCCTTATAAGAAGACCATGGGACTTAGTTGACTATGATTATGGCGTATCATCCTCAGATGGATAGAAAATCTAAAAGGACAATACAAACATTGTAAGACATGTTGTGGGATTATGTAATTGATTTTGGGGGCTCATGGGAAGAGAACAAACCCTTAGTAGAGTTATCATATAACAAAAACTATTAGGCCTCGATACATATGGCCCAGTTTGAAGCTTTATATGGGCGTCCTTGTCATTATACACTTTTTGGGTGGAGATCAGTGATACTTTACTAGTTGGGTTGAGCCTTGTTGAACAAACAATGGAGAAGGTTCAATTGATCAGGAAGTGAATGGATATGGCTCAAAGTTATTAGAAATTGAATGTGGATCATTGTCGATGGTTGTTGTTGTTCATGGTGAGTGACCATTTATTCTTGAGCATCTCTCCAAGTCTTGGACATAAACATTTTGGGAAGCAGGAAAAGTTATCTCCTCGATACGTAGGCCCAATTGAGATAATGGAATGGGTTGGTGAGGTGTCATATCGGTTGGAATTGCCACCATGGTTCATTTTAGTGCATAATGTGTTCCATGTATCACAGTTGAAAAAGTATCAACCTAATCTTGAATGTGTGATCAAATGGTATCATGTTGACCTAGAGATGGATGCTTTGTTGGTACATATCATGGTGCAGATTGTGGATAGGAAAGAGAAAGTCTTGTATAGAAAAAAGAATTGACCTAGTGCGGGTTTTGTGGCAAAATGGTCAAAATTGGGAAGAGACTTGGGAATGCGAAAAGGAAATGAAATAGAAATGGACAGAACTCCTTCTAGTCAATGATGATTTTTTACTTTCTTGGGATAGAAATGCCATCGGTGTGGAGAATGTATCACCCTTTGTTTCTAGTATGTAACCCTTTCTTGATTCTTTTTAAGTACATTAAGTATAAGAGTGAAATTTGGGAGAGTTTGTGGAACCTTTAAAGAGTTTTTGGGACTTTTATTCAAGTGCACGGGTGGATTACAATTTTTTTAAACTATGAAAAACTTTTAGAAACAGTGCATAGTGAGATAGGGGAAAATTTTAAGGCATGAGGGTTGCACATAGTTTATCCAAACCATACGAAAGCCTATGAGAAAACATGAAGTGTGGTGGAAATGTTGGATAGATATATTTTTCATAGTCCGTAAAGGGTTTGGAATCCATGAAATCCAACCGTGATAGGTATTTCTTAAGACAAAAGTAAGACCATGGTTAGAGCATGATTTGCCTAACCGTTCAACTAAACCATGTGCAGGGTCAAAGTTAGATATTTAACAAGTGTATCTCACTTGGTTTACCCTTTAACCCACTAATATTTTCTTCTATATAGCCCTAAATATTTATTTTTTACTCTCAAAGGTTTTAGAACTTCCATAAAGTAAATTGGAATTGATCTAGAGCCTTTCCTTGGTGCTTTGAAGCCTGATTCTTGCGATAAGGCAATGTTTTTCATTGTTCGAGGTGTGTTTTCTTATATCTACTTGGACCTTACTCTAGTTTTCTTATATCTACACTCGTTTTGGGTATATATAAGGTTTTGGATGCCAAATGACTTTATATTTGGGTTTTTTTATGATAGGGGAATATATCTAATGTGGGTTCATGGACATTCAACCTGGTTTTGTGATTTTTTTGTGTCATTTATCATTTTATCCAAAAATATCGAGGCAGGTGGATTGAATCTCAACTCCTCTATTTATAATATGAAGACTTGATTTCAAATTTATTGTTTTTTTTAATTTATTTTGGAATTATTGTTCAAATCTTAGTGTAAACCTTTTTAGTGATAGTTTGTGAGATTGTTGAATTGTTGTGCAAAGTGCTCTATTAAAATATTTTAAAATGTTGATTTTAAAATATTTTCTTAGTTTGATTCATTGAAAAAGGTTTTTTAAGGTTTTCAATAAAATATTGTTTTATTCAAATGGATTTGGATTTTAAATGGGTTTGGAATGATTATTTTGGCATGGGTTTTGGGCATAATGGTTGTGTGTGTTCATGTTCATTCCGGAAGGATAAGGGTCCAGAGTCTCCCCCACCATGAACGAGATATATGAGGGTAAGGGATATCCCCCATCGAAATTCATTTGGGTTAGATAAAGGTAAGAAGTCTCCCCCATAATTATTGGGACTGATAAGGGTCAAGGCTTTCCCCCTCTTCTAGGTTGCATCCATGGTTGGTTGTGTGGATGTGTGGAATAGAATGGTTATGCCAAAATGGAACTTATGAAATAGTTTTGAAACATTGTTTGGTGCTTTACTTGGAACATGATGTTGTTTTCAGAAAACTGTTATAGTGGAACTTTTTTATATTTTTATATAAAATTTTTGATAATTTGTTTTATATAAACTATTTTATATAAATGTTGCTAACATGTTTATCCTAGTGTCGTGATTAGGGAAGTAATTGGGGAAAACATACAGAGTTTTAGTACTCACCCCTAATCTATAACTTTGGAACTTTGGTTCTTTTGTAGATGTCATCTACCAAGACATGGGAAAAGGTAAATTATCACATGTCTTTAGCACTAATTCGTGATACTTGGGCAGGTTGGTGGAGTTAGATAATAGAGATTATGGTGCTTAGATTCTTGTGGATTTATTAGAGTTTTATTAGTATTACTTCCATAGATTACTTCGAAATTGTAGTCTTTCTCTATGACACTTTTTTTAGTTTGATTTTGATAAATGAAATGTTGATTTGTCTTTCAATGTTATCATGCATCATATAGTGGTTGTTTTGTTATGAATTATTTGGTTATTGATTTTATTATTAAAGGGTAAATCATCCCCCACATGTATTGAAACCCTTCAACATTTATTTCCATCCTTTAGCATCTTGGGGATGTCTCTTAAGGACCAGTAATGTCTCACCACCCTCTCAAGCCAATGAGGAGTGGAAAGATGTTATAAGTAATTAACGAAAGATATGATCAAACCATGAATTTTCATGCACATTGTAAATAACGACTACATAAACCATGGAAAGTGTTATCAAAAAATCATATCATATAATATGATCAAGATAGAGGAATATTATATGCCTTATGTCATATCAAATGATATGAATAAAATTCACATTAAGATTTAAGCCTTTAAGGCATATCTCCATCAAAATGGGTAGCGATTATGAATGAAGAGTTGAATAATATTGAAAACAATGATGCTTCAATTTTAGTTCTCATACCAAAAGTAAAATTTTCATTAAAACGAATTTAATATTTATAAATAAACTCAATGATAAAGGTGATATTGTATGAAATAAATCCAAACTTTTTTTCAAAGGATATTCTCAATTTTAAAGGATTGGATTTGTAGAGAAATTCTCTCATGTATCAAAATATGGGGTCATTTAAATATATCTAGAAATAGAAACATTGATTCATTACAAAGTATACTAGATGATTATAGAATTAGAAATTATAAATGGTGATATCGAAGAAGTGTTCCTTAATAAACTAGAAGTTTTTTATAATTGATAGTGATGAAATAATAATGTGAAAGTTAAATAAGTTTCTTTATGGGATGGAACAAATACCCAGAGTTTGATATTCTAAAATTAATTATTGTCTAACAAAGACGAGGTTCATTAAATTATAATTATGAAGTAATATCTATATGAAATAGTAGAATATAGGTACTAAAATTGTTATTCCTTATATTTATGACATTTTTTTACATAGATAGAGTACATCCAAGATTTTTTTTTCAAGATATGATGATGAATCATTAAGGTTGTTGAACAAACTCTGATATTTTTCATAGGAACAATAAGTTATTATCTATAAAATAAGAGAAAAGATTGATTTTTTTTGTTTTGTAAATGTTCAATAGGTAGGTAATGCCAACGAACTAAAGTTTATATACATAAGAATTATAATATATGTGTGAGTTTTCACTAAAAGAAACAAAATTTAAAACATACTACATAAGTTAAGAGTGTGGTTTCCATAAAATAATGCACACAATTATTATAAATAAAGGACTTATTGTAATTTATTAAGGTGAAAGTGAATTTTTCATTGAGGATTGTTTGTGATAATAAAAGTGTAATTAATTTTTAAAATAATTTAGTGAAACGCTCTATATAAAAATTAACGAATATTAAATATTAATTTATTAAGGACAAAGTTGTTGATGGTATGGTGAAACTTCAGTGTGACGCTAAATTGGACATTGTTTTTGATAACTGTACTAGTAAATTATCAAATGAAATATCTTGAGAGTTGTTTTTGTAAATTAGTCTTCATTATTCCCCTCTCATTAACTATTTTAATATTTTTAACTCTTCATTAAATACTGATTTATATTATGCTTCCAAAGGGATGAAATAGATTAAATATTGATCTAATTTTCAATTAATATTTAAGTTTCTCAATTATACAAATTTATTTTTTATTAAAAATATGAAAGGTAAAATGAGTAATTAAAATGAGTAAAATAAAATAAATCAAGATAATAAAATGATTTCAAAATTGAGTCAACTATTTCATAAGTGATAAAATATATTATCACCAAGGTATAAATATTACTAAATGAAATTATTTAATCTAATTATGTGGTTATAAGTGTTTTTGATTCCTAAAAATATATATGAAATAAGTTAGGTTTTAGAAATGTATCATAACATCAATATGATTATAGAAAATATTTTTTAAAATAGTCTTCAGGGAAGTTAAAGAGAATATAAGTATTTCTCATATTTATTAAATTGGAAACAAATATAATGTTGGGTATTAAAAAACTTGTAGTATCATGAAGGAATGATTTAGTGGAGATATTAAATAAATTTTAAGGATATGTATTTATTATATTACATTGGTTTTCAATGTTTTATTTGAGTGATTATTCCAGAAATGAACAATCCTCTATACTAAAGAAAATAATTTATATTTAAATAATCAAAATAGATATTTAAAATCTCATAAAATGAAGAAATTTGAAAGAAATTTGAATGAAGATCTGGGTACATCAAGTTTGAGGATGGGTGATTGATGGTCTAAATATTTTTTATATATGTTGAAGATATTTTATGAGTTATTTTATAAACTATAGGTATTTTTTAGGAATTATAAAAAAAATTCAATTTTCCCAAAGTCAATGTTCAAGGTTTAACATGAATAAGGTCAATGTATAATGTGTATAAGTTCAATGTATTCTATGAAGAAGATCAAGGTTCATGATGTTGTTCAGTTAAAGTCACTATAACTATTTTGATAAAAATAAAAAGGCATGAGTAATTAACTATGAAGTTTAGATGATGTTATCAGGACTATTTTGAGAATATTTCAAATGAATGAGAGTCATCATTTCTTTTATTTAAAGTCATTGTGAATTAGTTCAAGTTGCTATGTAAAATATTTGAAACAATTGTGGATTAATTTCAAAGGGGTAGCCACAATGTAGTTATTAGCACCAAAAAAATGTGGCACAAACTTTTCTATTATGAATATGGTATGATCATCACTCTTATTTCAAGATTTTAGTTGATGATAAAAGAGTATAAAACTCATTTAAAAAGAAAAAAATTGGATCTTCATGTCTTTCGTGATTTCCTATATACACAGAGGGATAGAGTTCCTCAAAAAATGTGACTTGGTCTAGTGATGTGGTGGGGATAACCTCTTACCAGGATTATGTAAATTTTTTTCCATTATTTGAAAAAAAAAATTCACTGGTATTTGGATATATTTTTTGATCCTTTAAAGGCCTCTTTTTTCCTTGAAACACACTTGTTATGGTGATACCCTTTAGATAATGGTGTATCTATTTTCACAAGATTTGGCTTAATAGAACATGAGACAAAATGGACACACGTGTCAAACGTTTTAGTCACTTTAATTTGGTATTTTTATGATGTATTTTACTAAAATTAGGTTATCATCTACTAAAAGGAAGTTTGTGAACACACCCTACTTCAATTTGTGTGAGTGACCTACCAAAATCTTCACACATTCCCTACTGAATCTTTTGTGTGCACTATGATCAAGACCAATATATTACCTCCTTTGAAATCTATATACATTCCCTGTCAAATCACATTCTTGTGCCATATAAAATCTCACTTGTTCCTTCCTTTGAACTATGTGTGTGTGCCCTCCTCGGTATTTTTAGGCTCTCCTTTATCAACATAGTCACATGTGACCTCATTACAACCTCATAAAATAAATGGGTTCCCAAGATTATTATAAGAACTTACCACTCAAATCTAGGTTCCCTGACCAAGATTTACTATAAAAGTATCCCCTCATCACTTTATTTCGAAACTGGTTATCACTAATCATGGATGACAGAATTATATGGAAATATCAAACAAGGTACAACACCATCTCCAAAAATGGGTGATCAACTGTACAAAAAAGTAAAAAAGATTGACAATGTTTTGGGTAAACCATTTTCAAAACACCTTACAAAATCATGTTGTAAGAAGTGATCAATTTTATTTGAATTAACATATTGGAAATACTTGTATGTCATACATTTTCTTGATTTCATGCATGTAGAAAAAATTTAGTTGATAGTGTTATTGGAACAATAATAAATGTTCCTAGAAAAATGAAAGACAGCATTAAGGCTAGGTTGGACTTGATTGAAATGGGGATAATGGAACAGTTGGAACTAATGAAGGGTAAAAGGAAAACTATTCTTCCTTCAGTAGCTTACACTCTATCCAGATAAAAAAATTACAATTTTTCCTTTTCCTTACGAGTGTAAAAGTTCCTTAGGGGTATTCATCAAATATCAATAATGTCATTTCAATAACTAATTTGAAGTTGCAAGGAGTAAAATCACACGACTTTCATGTTTTGATGCATGATTTAATTCTTGTTTCTTTCTGTTGCATTATGCCTCAAAATGTATAAAATGTTTTAACAAAACTCTGCTTCTTTTTCAAAGACATATATAGTAATTTTGTAGACTCGGTGAAGTTTCCCATCATGAATAAGGATATTTCAATCATATTATGTGAATTATAAATGTTCTTACCACCATCATTCTTTGATAAAATAGCCCACCTAATGGTTCAGTTGGTCAGAGAGGTTCAACTATGTGGTCATGTCCATTATAGATGGATGCACCCCATTGAATGGTATATGAATATTTTGAATAGGGTATGTAAGTAATCTAAGTCATCTAGAATGTTGTATTGTAGAAAAAAAATATTTTTAACAAAACTATTGAATTCTGTACTAATTACCTATCGGTTATTGAAATCATCAGTCTCCTAGAGTCTCTTTGCAGTGAATGCCTTATGGGAGAAGGGATTTCTTGAAGACATGTTGTTACAATTACCTTAACAGAGAGGGAGAAAACACATCTTTACATATTATATAATATTGAAGATGTTTATCCATACATTGAAGCGCATAAAGAAATTCTTAGATATTTGAATCCATCAAGGGATGAAAGATGGATATCAGATATACATACTCAACAATTTATAGGATGGTTCAGATATCAAATTTATAAGGAGTTGTCTGAAAATATGAATACAATTCCTGAATGACTTTAATGGATAGACAGAGGACCGAATTAAAGTGTTATATCTTACACTAGGTTAGTAATCAATGGTTATAAGTTTTATACAAAAGAACATGATGAATTCAGTACGATGAAAAATAGTGGTGTTATGCTTGTAGGTGAAGTAATTCACATATCTAGTTCCAATGATAGAAATCCAATTTATGAAAATATGTCATGTTTTGGAATTATTAAATAGATATAAAAGTTGGATTATAAACATTTCAAGTACCAATTTTCTGTTTCAAATTGTTTGACAATATGAATGGAGTGAAAGTTGATGAAATGGGATTTGTGAAGGTGAACTTCAATGTAGAAGGGGAAAAAGACAAGCCATTCATAATGGCATCAAAAGAAGTGAAAGTATTTTATGTCTCTAATCCAACAAATAAGAATTGGTCGATTATCCTACCGGTGACTAAAAAATGTTGAGTTAGATGAAAATTCAATCAAGGATGACCCTTTCATTGGGACATCCCAATCAGTTCATATTGCTCCCAATGTAGAAAATGTCTTGTACATTAGAGGGAACCATAAATCAGGTATTTGGATTCTCAAAAGAGGAACCAAATCCCTGAAACCTTTAAAAAAATAAATAGATTTCAATGATAAGGTAAGTATTTTTTAATATATTATGTTTTTCCTCATAATATTATATATTATATACAGCATTAACATAATCTAAAATAAATGTTTGACTACTCATGTAGAAAATATCTTCTACACATGACGATGATACTGATCTCTCAGAAGAACAAACTCTAATGAAGGAAACCCTTTAGAAATATGTAAAGTTAATGTTACAATATACTTTCTCTATTTTACCGAAAAAATATAAATAGATGGTTGATTTCATTTTCATTATTCCTTGTAGAGTTTGTTTATATTATTACTAACATAAGAATTTTTTTCTTATATAGGTGTGTTCTTTTTCTCGAGCAGGGGTGCACTACTAGATATTTGAGTTTCTACGCCTGTGGAAATGGGTGACCGCCATTGGCGGTCGCTATTAAAAGCATTAGCGACCGCCAATGGCGGTCGCTAATCTGGAACAAAAAAACCGCGGGATTTTTCCCGCCCCGTTCATCTTCCTTGTCATTTTTCCTCGCTACCGCTGCAAATCTGGTGGCGTCACGCCGATGCCCCCGCCGCCGCCCCCCACCTCATTCCGGTCACCCTCGATGTCACGTGTGTCACCCTCCGCTGCCCCCTCTACCATTGCAGCGTCCGCCTATCACCCCGCCGCCACCCCCGCCTATCACCCCACTGCCGCCCCCACCTATCACTCCCTCCGGCCGCCGCATGT
The DNA here is from genome assembly GCA_963277665.1 of Viscum album. Classification (NCBI taxonomy): domain Eukaryota; kingdom Viridiplantae; phylum Streptophyta; class Magnoliopsida; order Santalales; family Viscaceae; genus Viscum; species Viscum album. Next base: position 2,056,314,860 of record OY728156.1, on the reverse strand, counting down.
CCGCCATTGATGGCCACCGAAGGTCACTCGAGGCCCCCACATACCTTCTGCGTTTCTCCGGTACCGTTTCTGCATTTCTGCGTTTCTTTTTTTACATGAGCTACAGCAACCGCCATTGGCGGTCGCTTTTGCTCATTAGCGACGGAGCAACAGCGACCGCTTTTGGCGGTCGCTGGGCGGCCGGTAAAGCCCTTTAGCGACCGCTTTTGGCGGTCGCTAAAGGCCCTTATTTTAGTAGTGGTGGTTTTTTCAATAATAGTATGAGTCGGGTAAGGATTAAAAGACAAAGGAACATTGATGTTTTTTAATGCATGTAATAATTTTTATTTATGTAATTGTGTAAACCAATTTTTGAAATGTCTATAATATAGTGTTTTTTATATTTGTGTTGTAAATTTTATTTCATTTAAATTATGTATTGGGACTTTTTTGTTGATATTATATGTGTTTATAGTGTTTTTTGGTGTTTTGGTGAAGTAACATCACACTGTAGTGGTGATGTAGTGTGTTGTTACAACACACTGCAGTATGTCTCTTTATCAGCGCTTTTAGAAGCCCTGATAAAAGAGACATTTATCAAAACTTCTAAAAGGATTGATAAAGGTCTACTTTATCAGCACTTCTATCTGTGCCGATAAAGTAATCCTTTAGCATCGGTAAATTAAAGCACTAATAAATGAGATCTTTATCATTTCATTTAAAGGCACTACTAAATGTCCTATTTATCAACTCTTTTTTAGAACTAATAAATGGACCCTTTATCAGCGCTTTTTCAGTGCTGATAAAAGTACTAGGATTTTAACATCACTCAAGTTATTAGCGCTTTTATAGCACTGATAAAGGAAATTTATAGTGTTGTTAAAGTCTATTTTTGTAGTAGTGGTTACGGTATCCAAAAAGAAATGAAAAGTGGCCGATGATTGAGCATAAAAATACATTTGTTTCATAGTTTAAATAGAAATTCAACAGAGATATATCTACATCAGAAACATTGAAATTGTTGGTAGGGGGACCATATCTTAATGTGATCACAAGGTATGGTTTTGATATTAATGGGTACACATTTTACATAAAGAATCTGAATGGCAAGAGTACTGTTCAAAATAGTGGTGTAATGGTCATTGTTGAACAACTTCATTTTTCAAGTGCAAAAGATAAAAACCCAATTTCATCAACAACGCCATATTTTGGAGTTCTTGAAGACATATGGGAAATTGATTATATTAAATTTTGAGTCATCGTGTTTATGTACAAGTGGGTTGCAAGTAATAGTGGTGTGAAACATGATGAATATGGTTTTAAACTGGTTGATTTGAAAATATTTAATTGAAATGAGGAACCATTTATCATGGTCACACATGAAAAGTAAGTATTTTATGTCATTTATCCATAGAATGATCATTGGTCCATCATTTTTAAAGGGAAAATAATCTATTTAGCTGATGAGGGTGATGATGATGTTATTGATCTATATGAGACTTATTCATCTATTACATGATTTATGGATAACAATGACTATAATGCAGACATAGTGCATGTAGTAAGAAATGATCATGCTGAAGGGATATGGGAAAACACTAAATTACTCTCCTAATTAATCTGGTAATTATTTACATTATATTTATTTTTTTGAAAATTTCATGTGTAAAAACTGTATTATTTAATAAATATTGGATATTTAATTATATATATTTGATTATTTATATGATTCTTTGTGTTAAATTTTGATATTATACGGTTATGGTTAAAAAAAATCATTGAAATACCTGACTTACATTATTATATTTTGTTTTAATTTATGTATATGAGAACACCTTTTCAAACTTTGATATTTAAATTTTTTAAATTTTAAATGTTTATATATTTGTAGAAGTAATTTTTATATTTAATAGTCTACCTAGAATATTTTTTTTTTGTTAAGAGTTAGAACATAATTATTTTTTAAAAAACTTACACATGTGTACCACTTTTTTTCTTACATATTTTTGTTTTCCTATTTTCTAATTAGTGATTTTCTAATTATATTAAGGTACACAAGAATTTAATTACATTTTTCTATTATAATGACGAATACTGATACAGAGATAGAAGAACATATACTGAGGTATTTTGATTTCTTTATATTATTAAATATCCACTAATATAATTATTTAATGAAGTCAAACTTTTAATTTAAAAAATAATAATTTGTGGACTAATGATGAGACTTCAATGGGGGAGTCTTCTAATTTTATTATTCAGAAATCTAATTCTCAATTTGGTAAAAGTGGAATTACACATTTACAAAAACTAGAAATTTCTTATAGAGATGAGAGATTACATGTTATTTTTGTAACACCCTGACCCTAGTTACCCAGAGTCGGTGCATTATTATGTATCATTGGCATGATCACAAAAGATCAAGTCTCGAAAGACCGATTAGTTTAGTATCCTTGGAAGTACTAGATAAATTCATAAGGTTTACATTACATCATAAAATGGAAAACTACAACAACATTGTTTCCATAGAAAACAGTGAGATCCCATAGACTATCCCTGTAGTTCAATCATAATATTATTCTTCGCATCCTGGGAAAAATAAAACATAGAAAGGGGTGATCTCAGATGCTTAGTAAGGATAACAATATAGCATAAGATTTCATAAATAAGCATAAACATTTAAGGAAATGTATAAAACTAAAACACAACCCTTTTCAACATAAAAATCATCATAATATGGAAAATATAAATCAAAATAATTCCATTTAATAACTCACATGAATATTCTACTAGTCAAATAATTACATGAAATATCAATATCCACTTTCATAATAATGGAATGTATAATGCCAGACTTTCATAACCACATAGTCAAGGCCTTGTGCCCAGACTACAAATAAGATTTTGTCAAGGACTTGTGCCAAGACACTAGTTTTTCTCATAAGACCTACTGATGAATCGAGGTGCTATAGAGGGCTCCACCCGTCACTTATTAAGTCCAATGCATTCTACATATGAAAAGGTTTAAACGTAAGATAAACATTCATATTAAAACTGACATACGAAATGTCAATACTTTATCCATAAACCATGAATGGTGTAAAAATAACACATCCATAGTAAAACATATCACAAAACCTTCAATACAATATGGAAGCTTTGTATCATAATAAATCAACTTCAAATAATCTTAAAATCCATCAAAGGTTGTTGACATAGATGAAATCAAAACCTTTTGTAGAGAAATATCTCTTTCTATTTTGAAATCATCTAAAATTCATGTAATTATAAAATAAAACATTTATTTTTGGAAATATTATTATAATATTGTAAGGGGGTCTTTTATGATGTTATAACGGTGGGAAATAGCCACACACTCCATATAAGTTAAAAAACATTCTTACCTTAAATTTGTCGAAAAGGTCAAAAAGTACCTTGTTTGGAAAACGATGGAAACATTCCTTTATAAACATCTTATAAAAGTCAAAAAAGGGTATAAATGACTTTAACCCATAGTCTATAAAGTAGTAATAATTTTTTGAAATACATTTTTAAGAAACATGGATGCGGATGATAAAGAGGTCCTAGTAGATAATTATGTATAAACAACCTCGGATATTGAAGAGATTGTAGAATTAACCTTTACCTTGTACTTTTCCTTGGTTGAGGGTAGGATAAACTCTTATATAATGGTGAAATAATTGTTATTAAATTATACAAGAATAATATACATTAATATTATATCATATATGATCTTTTAACATTTCTTTGTTAATAATATCTTAGTATTATCGTCATTTCGGTTGTTAAGGGATTCGTTTTCCTTTATATTATTAGTTATTTGAGTCATATTTGTTATGGATGGGATGTATCTTATTCATATATAGAATTATATCAAGTCTTTAAACATTATTTATAATCATCTAATGAAAATTAGTCTTGAATGGATACGATGGGGATTGAATCACATCGCGTTCGTGGAGACGGTAATCCGTACGTACGCACGAGTGACAATATCATTCTTTTGATATTAAAATAATATATAATTGGATGGTATATAATATATAAAGAATCATTATCATGTTATATTTATTATTTACATCAATTACACATCATTATTATACCCATCCAAATAATAATGTATTGAATAACAATTACACCACGACGTAGAGACAGTAAGTCGTACGTACACACGTATGGTGAAATGTCATTCAAAGGATGGATAGAATAATGAATTTGGTTGTACCATATTTATAATAACATCACAGTATATAGAATATACTTGAGTTATTATTTTATAATGGAAACAACAATGAAAGAGGAAGTGGAAGAAGAAAGGATCTTGAAAGAGGTGATGAAATATTTACCTCTTCTTCGGGTTCTTCTGTTTGATTTGATCAAAAGGGCTCTTTAAGTTGGCTTTATGACTAAAGTAAGGCCTATATGATTAAGTAAGGACAGTTGAGAGGGTATTTTGGAAGGTATTGTCCAATCCAAATGGCTTTGAAGGTGTAAATTATAGAGAAGGGGGAGTGCCCTTTTATAAGAGGTGTGAGGGGAACCTTAGGAAAATCTAGAAATATTATTTTATAATAAATTCATTTTCGGTTTATAATGGATTAAAAATTTATTATTTAAAGGATAAGGTGGGGATGGATCTAAAACCACTCAACCAATAGGTTTTAGACAAGTTTGGTTCACTATATTAACTTTATCTTTTATATTTAACTCTTAGTTAAATAGTTTGAAATTTACCATATATCTTTGTATTTTTATATTATATGGTTAATAAACTTACTATATAATTCCAAGAGAACCCCAAGTGGATAATTAATGATACACATATAATTATATAATTCCTTTTTCCAAACCTTATATTTTTAGGAATAGAATATAAATTAATAATATAATATTTTTTTTAAAAACTTTTTTATTTCAATTTTGACACTATTTGGTATTTTGTTTTTGATAAATTTATAACAGCATTATTAGTTCTAAAAACATTCATATAACCTACCCTAATATGTAATATTAAACTATAAAATTATTTTAATTCATAAAATGTCTCAAATTACATTTATTTGGATATTTACAATATCAATTAATTTAATATTTCATTAATTAGGTAATTACTACATCATCATTGTGTCATAAATAAATTAAATTATTTAATGTCTAAAAAATATAAATAAAATAAAATTATGTAGTAAATATTTTTATCTTTCTAATGAATATTTATAGTCTAATTTATCTTATGTATAACCCTATATTAAAAATGTTTTAGTTATTAAACTTTGATTTTAACTCTTTTAACACTTCTTTAAATAAAATAATAATAAGTGTCCTAATCTAATCCAAGTGGACCAAAGAGGTTCATATTTTATTCCTAAGGTTGTTTTTGGTCGAATTATACTTATAAAATCGAATTAGGACATGTGTTAGGGTAATAATAATATCATTTTTACCCTTAAATACCCTATTTACTTTTAACCGTGGTAAATAAAAGTAAAAAAGTTAATATTCACCAAAAATTATTTTCATCTTATTGAACCAAATTTTTCTTACTGATATCAACCATGTCTCTCAGATTTTTAAAATTCCACTCACAGAAGCGGTAAAATTATGTTTTATGTGAATTTTTAAATTCCCCTAGCAGGTGGGTAAAAGACGGTGAAAAGTTCAATAAAATTTTTATATATCTACAATTATTATAAACTAACTCCAATGAATTAAATTGAACTTATATAGGTATTATGTATCTATTTTGACCTAAAATAAATTTAAATAATATAAATAATTATTTAAATAAAAATTCTGGTTTAAACTATAACTCAGTGTTTTTCACTATTCATCAAAAATTGAAAGTTTTCTAAAAAATACCAAAAATTCACCCTAAGATAATTTCGATATTCCGAATCCAAAAATGAAGTCCATTTTGAAAGATAAAATTTATAAAATTTCAAAAAGTTGGTATTAATATTCATAATAGCTAGTTAGATTGGTTGTGGTGTGTTAGAACTCGAATTTGGGTACAACACACACTACTGTATTATTCAAAGAGAAGTGTATCATGGAAGCTTGGGGTGTTACATTCTCCCCTCTTTCAAATAATTTCATCCACGAAATTTCTAGAGTATTACTGCATAAAAATACTCGATTGGTTCTTCATCATAAGTTCCTCGGGTTCCGACATTGCCTCTTCCATCTTATGGTTTCTCCATAGAATTTTTACCAGACGAGTCGTCCAGTTTCTCAACACTTGTTCTCTTGTATCAAGAACCTTGACAGGATCTTCGCAATAAGACAGATCGGGTTCCAGTTCTAATTCGTCATAGGTGAGTACATGCATTGGGTCAAGCATGTATTTTCTCAACAGTGATATGTGGAACACATCGTGGACTTTGGAGAGACTTGGCGGCATTGCCAACCGGTAAGCTACATCCCCAATTCGTTCTAGAATTTCTAAAGGTCTGATGTACCTGGGACATAATTTTCCCTTTTTACCAAAATGTATAACACCCTTTCATGGAGATACCTTCAAGAAAACATGATCTCCTACCTGAAATTCCAAATCCTTCCTTCAGTTATCGGCATAGCTCTTCTTCCTACTTTGAGCTGCTTTGATGTGGTTTTGGATTACCATCACCTTTTCCATCGTTTCCTCCACCAGTTCTAGGCCTATGAGTTTTCTTTCACCAACATCATCCCAACAGGTTGGTGTGCGACATCTCTTTCCGTATAACACTTCATATGGTGCCATCCAAATACTTTAATGGAAGCTATTGTTATAGGAAAATTCTACCAGAGGTAAATATTGATCCCACATACCTTAAAATTCAAGTGAGAATGGTCTTAACATGTCTTCTAAGGTTTTAATAGTCTGTTATGATTGTCCATCAGTTTGGGGGTGGTAGGCAGTGCTCAAACGAAGTTCAGTATCTAGGGATTTCTGAATACTTTTCCTGAATCTTGATGTAAAATGTAGATCACAATCATAAACAATCGATAATGGTACTCCATGAAGTCTTACAACTTCATTAATATATAGTCTTGCTAAACTTTCAAGTGGTAAATCTTCCCTTACAGCAATAAAATGTGCTGACTTGGTAAGATGATAAAAAATGACCCATATTGCATTGTTCCTTATAGGATTCTTTGGTAGTCCCATGACAAAGTCCATCGTAATATTATCCCATTTCCACTCAAGTATGTGAAGAGGTTTCATGACTCCTACAGGATGTTTCCTTCCATCTTTCACTTATTGAAAAACCATACATCTTGATACAAAATCAGCAATCTCCCTCTTCATGTTGTCCCACCAAAAATGTTCCTTCAAATCTCTATACATTTTGGTGCTTCCAGGGTGTATAGAGAAATTGGAGCTATGAGTATCATCCAACAATTATCTTTTTAGATCAGGTATATTGGGACCACAAAGTCTCTTCCCAAATTTCAAAATTCCATCTTCATACACAAATTCACTCAATCTCCCATCATTCATAGCTTTAATATTCTTTTGAAACTCTTCATCACTAGTCTGATAACTCTTTATACTTTCTAGTAAAGATGATTTAGAAACCATTTGAAATAGTATTGATGTTTCACCTTCCATGGTTATTCCCATATCCATATTTACTATATCCATGTATATAGGATCCTTTTCAACTCTCATATTGTTCAAAACTCAATGATCTTTTCTATTCAAAGCATCTGCCACATTATTTTCCTTCCTCAGGTGGTAGTGTATAGTGAAATCATAATCCTTGAGTAGTTCAATCTATCACCTATTCCTCATGTTGAATTCTTTTTATGAGAAAATATACTTCAAACTCTTGTGACCGGTATATATCTCACATTTCTTTACTATAAATATAGTGTCTCCAAATCTTCAAATAAAAGATTATAGCTGCTAATTCAAGATCATGAGTAGGATAGTTTTTCTCATGAATTTTTAGATGTCATGATGCATAAGAAATAACCCTATCATTCTGCATAAGGACACAACCAAGTATTTTATTTGAAGCATCACTATAAATAATAAACCCATCATTCCTAGATGGTAGAGTCAATATAGGAGAATTGACTAATCTTCTATTTAGTTTTTCAAAACATTCTTCACACACTTTTATCTAAAAAAAAATTAACCCCTTTTTCTGTGATATTTTTTAATGGGTTAGCCAACCGGGAAAAATTCTGGAAAAAACGTCAATAATAAACTACTAAACCAATAAAACTGCGTACCTCAATTATACTCGTCAGTGCTGGTCATTATTGTATTGCCTTGGTCTTTGAAGGATCAACAGAGATTCCATCCTTAGAGACAATATGGAAAAGAAAAGAAATATCCTGAAGCCATAATTCACACTTGCTAAATTTTTCATATAATTCATGTCTTCTAAGAGTCTTAAAGATAATGCGCAAGTTATTTTCATGATCTTTGTATCTTTTGGAGTATACCAATATATCATAAATAAATACCACTAAAAAATCATCAAGATATTCCATGAAAACTCTATTCATTAGATCCATGAAGACAGAGGGTACATTAGTCAATCCAAAAGTCATTACTGTAAACTCGTAATGCTTGTACCTGGTTTTAAATGCTGTCTTCGGAATGTCTTCCTTCTTCACACACAACTGATGGTATCTAGATCGAAGTTCAATATTTGAAAAGTATTGATCTCTATGCAGTTGGTCAAATAAATCATCAATGTGAGGTAGGGGATACTTTTTCTTTATTTTTATAGCATTGATCTCCCTGTAGTCGATGCACAACCTCATATATCCATCTTTATTCTTAAAAAAAGGACAGGGACTCCCCATAGAGAAAAACTAGGGTAAATAAATCCCTTATTACTCAATTCCTCTATTTGTTTCTTTAGTTCCACTAATTCCACAGTGGCCATTCTATAAGGGGTTTTCGATATGGGCCTTGATCCAGGAATTAAATCAATGGAAATATCAATATCTCATTCTGGAGGATGTCTAGGTAAATCTTCTAGAAACACATCAACATATTCTTTCACAATAGGTACATCATCTATTTGAACATTCCTTTACTCACCCACATTTATTTAATTCTATTCCTCCCTAATAATTGAATTTAGTTGAGCTATTGGGTGTGTATCTAGATAAGAATTAGGTGGTGATAATTCTTCTCTAAAGATAAGGTGTTATTTATCATCTTCATCAAAAATAGTAACCTCCTTATTATTATAATAAATTTTTGCATCATGGTCTGAAATCCAATCCATACTGAGGATTATATCAAATTCAATCATGGGTATGACGAAGAGATCAGCCCCTACTGGGGATTGGTTCATAAAACTTTATTGAAATGATACTTACCTTAGGAGTTTTGATTGACAAATCCCTGGTTAAATCAATTTGGAAATATATAATTTTCTTAGCAAACTGGGAAGATATGAAACAATGCGATGATCCAGAATCAAATAAAGCATTTTCTAAACTTGAGGAAACCATTAAATTACCTACATCTACATCTTTCGGAGCTTCAACCTCAATAGTAGTGATAGAATAAGCTTGGTCTTGATACCTTGGACTTTTCTGAGGTAAGTTCCCCTTACGCTTTGGACATTAATTCGCATAATTCCCCCTTTCTCTACAATTGTAGCATTCAACATTGACACCCTCTTTCTTCCCCTTGCAATCATGAGCTTGGTAGCCTTTTTCACCACACTTGTAACAGAATCCCATTCCCTTTAGGCAAGTACCAGGGTGTTTCTTCCCACACTTACTAAAGGATGGATATTAAACTTTTCCCTTCTTCCCCTTATTTCCATTTCCATAGTGTTCAGAAAATCTCTTCTTCTCTTGCTTTGCTTGAAAGTCGTAATACTTAGATAATTCTTTTTTTATCTTCATAGCACATGAGAAAATATCTTTCTATGATGAGAAGGATTGCGAGGCTAATTCTTGACAGAGAAATGGTTTTAACCCATAAAAGAATGACCAATCTTACTTCTTGGGTTATGTATATAATCTGCAGCATGCCTCACTAACCTTGTAAAGTTAGCTTCATACTTTGCGACATTCTCATCCTCCTTTTGCCTCAGACTCAGAAATTGCCTTTCTATATCTGCTTGATGGTCATGAGGAAAGTATTTTTCTAAGAAAATCTCTTTAAACTCCCTCCATTATATATTTGATACTTCATCATCATCCTTTGTGTTTTGAATCAGTGACCACCATTGATCAACATCTCTAGTGAGGCGGTAAACTGCCATGACAACTTTTTCCCTTTCACTACTCCCCAAGGAATGGAATATTTTCTCTAAGGAATTTATCCATTGGTCATCTACTAATGGATTTGTACCCCCATTGAATGTTGGTGGTTGCTGTATGATGAAGATATCTAACATTGATCCTCCACGCTGTGGATCGGGGTGCTACATATGGGTAAGGTTATTATTCATAACCAGAGTGAGTTGTCCAAGTAAGGTGATTAGCTAATTTGCACCAGTTGAATCACCAGCTCCACTATAATTATCTTGAGTAGGAGAGAAATACCTACATGGAGTGTGTGCATTGATATGGTTTACATTCCATCCACTAGGCTCCATTTCTAAATAATCGCATAAACTAGATTAGTTTATGAAACTAAATACATAATTCCAAACTTGTAAAAAAACTTAACATAAATTGAACAGTTTATGGATATGATCCATAATCATAAAAAAATGTTTTTTAGGAATTATATAATCATAAACCCTTCATAATGGTTTTTAAATAAAATAATAATTATCTTAATCATATCCCCTGGGTGTGTCGTAACCAAGAGTGCAGCAAGGCCCGTTGTCGTGCACCAGTTCTTGTTCGAGTCTAGCTCAAAGTGGTTTTTTCGGGTTTTACCCCTAGGTACATCTATTCCAGAGCCACCTCTAACTTCTCATATCCATACAACAATGTATTTCTTCTAAAACTCACAAAATCTCTACAATACCAAAATTCTAGAAAGTTCTTCTATACTAAACCTCAAAGTCTATCTTAGGGCTATGTGCTCTAATCAGTGTTTATCTAAATCTAGATTCCAAGGTTTGTACTATACTTTATCTAGTACAAACTGTAATACCCCAACCCCAGAAGCCCAGAGTTGGTTTATTATTACGTATCATTGGCATGATCACAAAATATCAAGTCTCGAAATTCTGATTAGTTTAGTAGCCTTGGAAGGACTAGATACATTCATAAGGTTTACATTACATCATAAAATGGAAAAATAAAACAACATTGTCTCCATAGACAACACTGATATCCCATAGACTATCATTGTAGGTCATTCATAATATAATTCTTCGCATCCTGGGAAAAATAAAACATAGAAAGGGGTGAGCTTAGATGCTCAGTAAGGATAACAATATAGCGGGAGCTTTCATAAATAAGCATAAACATTTAAGGAAATGTATAAAACTAAAACAAAATCCTTTTCAACAAAAACTTCATCATAATATGGAAAATATAAATCAAAATAATTCCATTTACTTACTCACATAAATATTCTACTAGTCGAATAATCACATGCAATATCAATAGCCACTTTCATAATAATGGAATTCATAATGCCAGACTTTCAAAACCATATAGTCAAGGCCTTATGCCAAGACTACAAATAAGATTTTTTCAAGTACTTATTCCAAGACAATAGTTTGTCTCATGAGACCTACCAATGCATCAAGGAGCTATAGCGGGCTCCACCCATCACTTACTAAGTCCAATGCATTCCTCATATGAAAAGTTTTAAACATAACATAAACATTCGTATTAAAAATGGCATATGAAATGTCAATACTTTATCCATAAACCATGAATGGTGGAAAAATAACAAATCCATAGTCAAACATATCAAAAAACATTCAATACAATATGTAAGTTTCTTATCATAATAAATCAACTTCAAATAAGCTTAAAATCCATCAAAGGTTGTTGACATAGATGAAATCAAAACCTTTTTAGAGAAATATATCTTTCTATTTTGAAATCATTTGAAAGTCATGTAATTATAAAATAAAACATTTATTTTTGTAAATTTTCGTATAATATTTTAAGGTAATCTTTTATGATGTTATAACAGCGGAAAATAGCCACACCCGCTGTATAAGTTAAAAAACATTCTTACCTTAAATTTGTCGAAAAGGTCAAAAAGTAACTTGTTTGGAAAATGACAGAAAGATTCATTTATAAACATCTTATAAAAGTAAAACAAGGGTATAAATGACTTTAACCCATAGTTTATAAAATAGTAAGAATGTTTTGAAATACATTTTTAAGAAACATGGATTTGGATGATAAAGAGGTCCCAATAGATAATTGCGAATAATCAACCTCGGATAATAAAGATATTGTAGAATTAACCCTTACCTTGTACTTTTCCTTAGTCGAGGGTAGGTTAAACTCCTATATAATTTTTAAATAATTGTTATTAAATTATAAAATAATCATATACATTAATATGATATCATATATTATCTTTTAATATTTCTTTGTTAATAATATCTTAGTATTATCATCATTTCAGGTGTTAACAGATTCATTTTCCTTTACATTATTTGTTATTTGAGTCATATTTTTTATGGATGGGATGTAACTTATTAATATCCAGAATTATATAAAGTCTTTAAACATTATTTTTAATCATCTAATGAAAATTAGTCTTGAATGGATACGATGGGGAATGAATCTCATCGCGTTCGTGGAGACGGTAATCCGTACATATGCACGAGAGAAAATATCATTCTTTTGATATTAAAATAATATATAATTGGATGTTATATCATATATACAGAATAATTATCATGTTATATTTATTATTTACATCAATTACACATCATTATTATACTCATCCAAATAATAATGTATTGAATAACAATTACACCACGACGTGGAGACGGTAAGTCATACGTAAGCACGTATGGTGACATGTCATTAAATGGATAGATAGAATAATTAATTTGGTTATACCATATTTATAATAACATCATAGTATATAGAAGATACTGGAGTTATTATTTTATAATGGAAACAACAAAGAAAGAGGAAGTGGAAGAAGAAAGGAACATGAAAGAGGTGATGAAATATTTTCCTCTTCTTCAGGTTCTTCCTATTGATTTGATCAAAAGGGATCCTTAAGTAGGATTTCTGACTAAATTATGTCCTCTAGGATGAAGGGAGAACAGTTTATAGGGTATATGGGTAGGGTTTTTCCTAGACAAATGGATTTTCAGGTGTGAATTATAGAGAAGGGGGAGTTCCCTTTTATAAGAGGGGTGAGGGGAGACTTAGGAAAATCTAGAAATATTATTTTATAATAAAATAATTTTCGGTTTATAATGGCTCAAAAATGGATTATTTAAAGGATAATGTTGGAATGGGTGGAAAACCACTCAACCAATAGGTTTTAGAAAGGTTTGTGTCACTATAGTAACTTTATCTTTTAGATTTAACTCTTAGTTAAATAGTATGACATTTACCATGTATCTTTGTATTTTAATATTATATGGTTAATAAACTTACTATATACTTACAAGAGAACTACAAGTGGTTAATTAATGATACACCTATCATTATATAAGTCCTTTGTCCGAACCTTAGATTTTTAGAAATATAATATCAATTAATAATATAATATTTTTTTTAAAACTCTTTTATGTCAATTTTGACACTATTTGGTATTTGGTTTTTGCTAAATTCATAACAGCATTATTACTTCAAAAAAAAATCATCTAATCAACCCTAATATGTCATATTAACCTAGAAAATTGTTTTAATTCATAAAAAGCCTCAAATTGCATTTATTTAAATATTTATAATATCAATTAATTTAATATTTCATTAATTAGGTAATTACTGCATCCTCATTGTGTCGTAAATAAATTAAATTATTTAATGTCTAAAAAATATAAATAAAATACCATTATGTAGGAAATCTTTTTATATTTCTAATTAATATTTATAGTCGAATTTATATTATTTATTACTGTATATTAAAAAAATTATTTATTAAACTTTAATTTTAACTATTTTAACTCTTCTTTAAATAAAATAATAATTAGTGTTCTAATCTAATCCAAGAGGACCAAAGTGGTTCATATTTTATTCCTAATGTTGTTTTTTGTCGAATTATACTTATCCAATACAATTAGGACATGTGTTAGGGTAATAATAATATCATTTTTACCCTTAAATACCCTATTTTCTTTTAATCGTGGTTAATAAAAGTAAAAAAGTTACTATTCCCCAAAAATTATTTTCATCTTATTGAACCACATTTTCCTTACTAATATCAACTGTTTCTCTCGGATTTTTGAAATTCCACTCATAGAAGTGGTAAAATTATGTTTTATGTGAATTTTCAAATTCTCCTAAGAGGTGGGTAAAAGAAGGTGAAAAGTTCAATAAAATTTTTATATATCTAAAATTTTTATAAACTAACTCCAATTAATTACATTGAAAATATATATGTATTACGTATCTATTTTGACCTAAAATAAATTTAAATAAAATAAATAATTATTTAAATAAAAATTTGGTTTTAAACTATAACTCTGTGTTTTTCACTATTCATCAAAAATTGATAGTTTTTAAAAAAATACCAAAAATTCACCCAAAGCTAATTTTGATATTCTGAATCCAAAAATTAAGTCCATTTTGAAAGATAAAATTTATAAAATTTTAAAAAGTGGTTATTACTATTCATAATGGCTAGTTTGATTTGTTGTGGTGTGTTAGAACTCAAAGTTGCATACAACACACGCTGCTGTATTATTCCAAGAGAAGCGTAAGGTGGAATCCTGGGGTGTTACACAATGTCAAATGATTCCCTTAATAAGAGTCCCAAATAAAAAATAGAGAATTATCATGGTGCAAGGATCCTTCCATTTGAAGTTGTACCCTACCCACAAGGACACACTAGTGAAAAGCATCATGGAATCCAAGTTTCTTCAGTTCATATCGATACCCATCCCTTAAGGGATCACTATGGTAAAGAATAATGGTTCCTAGGTTTTTTCGGTTTAGACTAGAAACCATCCCTAAAGGGATATATTTGGTAAAACATCATGGCACATAGGTTCCTTCAATTTGGACCAGTGTTTATCCCTCAAGGGATCACTAAGAAAAGGCATCATGGCACCCAAGTTCCGTCATTTTGGAAAAATTCTCGACCCTCAAAGGCTCATTTGGGCTCCCCTTTCAACTATGATCCTTCTATTTGGACCTAAACCCAGAACTCAAGGTCTCACGTGGGAGAATCATAATGACACCCAAGATCCTTCTATTTTGAGTTGGTCCCAAGAAAACTAGACTAGTTTATATCATAGTGTCTCTGCCCTCACACCCCAAGTAATGATTAATGATAAGTATTAGTCTCAGGCCTTCGGTATGAACCTCCACCCCCACCCTCTTCTATTAGAATCGCTTATATAATTTCATGGTATTCACTATAGATATTTTAATTTAGGTCAAATAGGATTCAGTTCATGATACCAAATATCACAACCTTTATTCAAAAAAAATCTAGGAGTCAATATACTCCTCTTTATTTTATAGAATAACTTGAGTCAATATCCTCCTCATGGTTTTCCAAAATTAAATGAGTCAATATACTCCTATTGGTTTCCTAAAATACATTGAGTTTAGATACTCTTTGAAATTTTTCTTTGGATCTAATGACACTCATTTAACAGAATGGAAGCAATAAGAAACCATAAACCAATATCTCTGTTAAAGATACCCAATAACAAATTATATAAAAAATAATGAACATGGATGTGAATACCTTGATTTAAAGAAGTCAATAATCTATATTCTACCACTGTTCTTGAGGAAGATCAATAAATAGGTAATTGAAGGAAATATCTCCTTTATAGTGCATTTACTTGTCATGCTAAATCACTCAACACTCGAGTGAGAATCTTAATCATCCACAATATTATAGTATATTGTGGAAGGAAATGGAGGTAGAGGAATATAAATTCATGATCAAGGAGTCTCAGTTAATTCATATGTATCTATCACACACACCCATCATATGGGGTTTTCACCTTATAAAAGCCACAAGATGTTGTCAAACTCCATGCACTATTTACTTATGTGTTACAAAATGAATGAGCAGATTTTCTCACTTATGAACTCATTACATGAATTCGTAATTCCTTCCAACAGTTTCCTTATATAAAATTATAGATATTAATTATAGCCTATGTGGAAGATAATACAAATGTTAATATTTAACATTTAGTTGCCTCAAGATACCACAACCTTTTCCAAATGAATCATTCCATATGATTCATACTTAGTCATATAATACAACTTGCATGGGTAGCATGTATGATATCTTACTTTCCATTGATATTCCCATATAATCTATTATGATGTGGAAAAATCCATCAATTGAATAATGGATTTTGGGAATATCTACTTGGATGTCCCACTTGTACTAAATCCTCATATACTTGGTTTCATTTCACCATATATTGTATCATATATAATAACTTATGAAACCATATTCAAAAATACTTATAGATATATTCAAAAAAAACTTTTGGAAAGATTTCATTAAATTCAATTTGTATCACTTCATATGTAATACCTTGTTAATTCCCATCCAAAAATCCTTTTAGATAAACTCTAAAACGGTTTTAGGGAATCTCTCTTGGATAAACTCAATCCACATTCATTTAACCATAATGTGACCCCACTGGCCTTAGTATAATTGAAGAAAAATATAAATCATTAAATCCATAAATGTAAGAAAATAGTATAATCTAGTAAACCATCAATGTTAATCAATTTATAAAGGTAATTGGAATTATATCCATCAAGCACATGTATGTATATACCAGTGTACACAAGCTATGTCATATGAAATCATGAATTTTCATCTGATCCCTTTGGATAAAACATCAAGTGACAATGGGACACAAATTATATCAATCTGAAATACCTAAATCATATGTTCTTGGTTCTCTAAGTATATACTAACTAGGTATATGAATACATCACATGTTATTCACTTTTATGGATGATCACATCACATATCCCTCACCCTAATAGATAAGATCATCATATGAACAATCTAGGTGCTAACGTACACTTACTCAATCTAACTCAATTGAGGGCCCATATGTTATATTCATCATACAAGAATAAAAATATCATCCTATTTGACTCTAACTTATGACATGATCAATAACATACTAAAACACCCCTTGATTATAAAATCCAAAAATATTATATAATAAATGAATCATAGTATAATGGTTTTTATGCTAGGTATCACACCAACCTCATGTAGTGAGGATTCCAAATATAAACATTCACCAGTAGTATACCAGAGATATAGCGTATAACACTAAATGTGGTATACTTTATGGTTCATGCAACACACAAGACTTGTTTTGTGCCTCATGATCATATCTCGTATCCTAATATAGGAATCATACTCATGTTAACCTTAATAATTTTTCACTAACTATAGTACCTCATGATGAAAATTGGTTAAGGATGACTCAAAGTCATACTTTAAAAGGTTGATTATCATTAGACTTCATGAAATGTATATTAATATATATATATATGTGTGTGTGTGTGTGTGAATCCAATTTGAAATAATGATATTGGAGATTGAATTTTTCATAACATGATAAATTTTATATTCTTGAGATCTTTTAAGAATAATTTACAAAACTACACATAATATTTTTTCTAACATATCATATATGATGCTACTATAGTGGATTTAGGTTTTATACACTTTTAAGGATTTGTTAAACTCATTAAATATTTATATAATTCCTAACATATCTTTATGTTACTACCTGATAAAACCCTCACACTAAACTCTATAGTGATTAAAATCTATGAATTAATCTAGTTTAAATAACAGTGAGACTTGGGAATCATATTCCCAATGTTAAACTTCTTAAACATATTCAAACTTCTTAATTACATAACATCAAACGTTACGATGTTAATAACTTCTGTTTTTAATTTAAAAGTCTTTATAATTGAATCATCATCATTATCTTAGTAACACATTCCATTAATATTTTTCCATTAAATATAACCTAACTATTTAAATTATTACTTCACCAACTCATCTTAAACTCTTTTAAGACAAGGTGTCATTTTATTTGAATTTTGACTGGCATGATCTTTTATTTTTTTACTTTGAACTCCAAGTTCAAATATATTCCCACAATCCACTTAGTCACTATATTCTATTTATAATATCACACTCAAATTCATAAAATCATTTGTGTTAGGAAATAAAACTTATTTCCTTTTCCTTGGAATACTTAACAAGTAAAGTTTTAATCCCAATATCTTATATGGTATTATATTTTTTAGAGAAATTTTATAAAATAAAGATTATTATTTTAAATATTCCACTTACAGTTATAACACCATGAGTTTTTATGAATTTAAATTTTTTAAATAAATTAAATTTATTCGATAGCTTTTGTTACATGCAACACTAAGTTTTAACAAATCATGATATATTATTATTTAAACATGACCATTATAACCTAGTTGTTAAACTTATAAGTAAAAATAACAATAACTAATTTCTAAATATGAAATATAATGTTTTTATATAAATAAAAAAATGATAAAAACATACTTAAATTTCCTTAAATTCTTTATATGT
Organism: Viscum album; assembly: GCA_963277665.1. Lineage (NCBI taxonomy): Eukaryota > Viridiplantae > Streptophyta > Magnoliopsida > Santalales > Viscaceae > Viscum > Viscum album. The sequence goes on along the minus strand of OY728156.1, from coordinate 2,056,296,214 downwards.
TTTAAAAACAACTATTTTCTCAAAAAAATGTTTTTATTTCTTTTTTGTGAATAATAATAAAATTAACTTTCAACACTTAGAAAATTAATTTTATAAAATAAAATTAATTTTTAAAATCCTCATTTCAAAATTATTTTTGGGTCAATTTTTATAAGTTTCTGAAAATATTAATTTTTTAATGAATAATAAAAATACTGAATTTTAATTGAAAACTGCATTTTTATTTAAATAATTTATAAAGTTAAATTTTATTTTATTTTATTTTAAAGTAACTCTAGTTCAATTATATATCTAGTAATCCAATTTTGGTAATTGTAATCAGTTTTTCTTTGAAATTGGACATAAAAACTTTGTAAATTGTTTAACATTTTCTTTTTGAAACCCTGCTTTCTCATCATGTTTATAGGATTAATTTTAAAAAAAATTGATGTTTTTGTGAATTAGATTTATAAAAATGGATTATATATTTGGAATAAAAATAATTTTTATTATCTAATAAGTTCAACTTAATTTTTTACCAAAATAAATAGTGAAAATAAATTAACACAATTAAGGTAAAAAAGGGTTTACCAAGGGGTTAAACTAAAAATGATAAGGGTTAAAATGACATAAAAGCTTGTCTAAAATCTATTATCTATCCATATTTAGACCCTATCATGTAAAATTATTGATAATACTCTATTATGGACCCTTTTTTCATGTGGAAAATGTGGGTACATCTTTTTCTTTTAAAAAATTATAAGTGTTCCACTCACCTCACTTATAAATGGTCACCCACTCTTCTATCCACTTCACACATTCAAACCATTTTGGTTTGGCCATGACCTAACCAAATCACACTCCAAGTTACCTCCTATAATCCTAGAATCCTTATTTTATGTATAAATCTTACCTAGTAATTATTTGAGTACAAACCTAAGGAGGTTACCTAAAGAAGAAGATGTTCGAATGTATACTAAATAAGTCAAAACTTATAGTAAGGGATTACTAGTCTTTATTTTTTTATAGGAGACATATGAAAATTCACCACTCATTTATTTTTTATGGTTTATATAATACCCCTTTGAAATGTTAAATAATTAATCTCCTTCTTATCATGATATTTAAAGTTTCATTTGATATTATGCTTTATTACGGCTTATAATTGAAAACATTACTAAAACGGTAAGGTATTTATAGTTTCTAGTTTATTTTTGGGATAAATATACAAATTCACCACTTTTTTATTTTTTGTGGTGTATATACTAACTATTTTACATGTTGTACCCTGAATATCCTTATTTTCATGACATTATAAATTTTATTTAATGTTATTATTTTATGGAGATTATGAATCAAAGTTACCAATGTAGTAAGAGTTTTATATTAAAATCCCATTGTTTATTGGTATTATTTATGATTATTAATTCAGTGATGAAATATTATTATCTATCTCTCAAGAAAAATGTAAAAAATTATTTTCCTCTGGTTATGTCACGAGAATACATGTTTCCCTTCATTTAACTCCCTTTATTTCTATCTTCAGTTAAAAACTCAATTTTATTCTGAACCAATGTTTTCTAAAATTGATTTAAAAAAACACTATCCAAATGATTTATTAAATACTTTTTTACTTATGTTTTACTTTTTATATAAAATTTTCAAAGGAATCGTCATGTCATTGTATAAAAAGTGCCCATTTGGATTTTCCCAAAAACATAAAAGGAATATTTGTTTTAACATCCATGAAATGAATAGTAATTCCCACTGTCATGAATGATCAATGATTTTAGGCATCCCTTATAATTTTTCAAGGTTATTTTCAAAATAAAAGGATTTTAAAAATGTATTATTTTTTCTCAAGTGGAAAGGATATTTTTCTTAATAATTTTTTTAAAAATGAATTTTAAATATTATTTTCAAAGAAAATGATTTTGAATATGTTTTATGTTTTAAAATTTTTTTTCAAGTGGGAAGGATATACTCCTAAAAAAATATTCCAAATTATCTTTCAAAATCATTTTACATTTAATATGACATCCTTTGATGTTACTTATACTTTATTAGGAATATGATCCAAGGAAACCATTATTATCTTCTCTATGAATTGTTTAGGTTTTGATTATAAGATATTTATGAAACCCTTTCCTTTTCCATGGGTTATGATGAGATGACATGTATAATGGATTATGAAACCCATTTATTTTCCATGGGTTAAGATATGATGAAATTGATATGAAACGTTTTTCTTCTCCACATGTTATAATGAAATGTTTATGATACCCATTTATTTTCAAGGGTTCTAATATGAATATTGTTTTATGATCTTGTGGAATAAATATGTATTATTTTCATTATGTGATGGGTGGGGCCAATATCTTTCTCCAGTTAATTGGGTAATTAGAAATTTTCTATGAGATAAAATGGTACATGGGTGGTTATCCCAAGCTTGGAAAGGATGGTACACGGGTGGTTATCCCAAGCCCAAAAAAGAAGGCACATAGGTGGTTAGCCCAAGCCCAAAAAATTAGTTACATGGGTGGTTTTCCCAAGCCCAAAGTATGAAAATTGGTGTGAATCCCAAGACTAACATGTTATGAATGCCTTGGTTTCTATCCTTGACATAAGTTTTTCTATGATTATGTGTTTACCACATATCTATGTTTTATGCCAATGTTATGCTCTCATAGAACATGTTCTTTGATTTACTTATGATTCATGTCTTATGAACTAACAATATTTATATCATGACTCAAGATTAGGATCTTCGATATGAAGGCCATGGATTTCAAATTTTATTCTCATATTCTCATACCCTTATGTTCATGTTATGATTATGTATCTCCCTTTTTTACCCTTATTGAGTATCTGATCTAAACCTTTCTTATGTTTACTTTCCTTCAGTTATGAAGAAATATATTACGTATGATATAACATAGAAGGGTTCTAGTTATAAAGAACATAGTGGGATATGATGTAGTTTACCTATGAACAAGTTGTTTGTGTTTACAAGTTTCTTATGGCACTATACCTTTATGGACCTCAGTCATGTGTTTGTGTAATGTAGTGAATATTCATGAAAATGATGTAATATCTTTGTATAATAATCTTGGGTCTACATAATTGGTATCAGAGGAAAGGTATGGTTAACCTTTGGAAACTAGGATGAGAATTATTTAGTGATATCCCTAGGTATATTTCTAAATATATGTCTATGGATATCTCTAAGGATATGTCTACGGGTTAGTCAAAGTATAGGGAAATTTCTTGGAATTTTGGTAAAGGATATAGTGAGTTGTTTCAATGAAATTACATCCCTATCTAGATATTATAGATGTATGTGAATCTACCAAAGAGATTTCTATGAGTAATAACTCTGAAAAGGGTGTATTATTCTAGACTCTATCATCACCTAGTTCATAAAAATGGGCCTTGATACCCACCTAGTTTGAAACTCCCATGGGATATTCTTTGGAAATCCACAAACTCTTTATGAACCATTGTGAAGGATTTAAATATATAATTACTATGAATAACCTAGGATAAAACTAATGTTTCAAATATTAAAAAGAAGGTTTCATGATTTATACATCCTATAAGTGAATTTTTATGATTATGTGGTTTCCCATTATGATTATTGTTTCTTACATAATTCCTTTTGGTTTTAGTCAATGGATTGAACTTGAATAAAAAGTGTTAATATTGAGTGTGATGGAAAATGTAAGGATTTTCCTCATAAGAATCCAAATGTTATGGGAACTAGAATGAAAAATCTCATTGTTGTTTTAACACAACTTTCTAAAGCTATAAATCATTATATGCTTCCAAACAAACAAAGGAGAGAATAATATTCTATTGATTCCTTCATGAGGAAACATCCACCTTCTTTTAGTATGTATTCTTATCCACTAGTTTCTAAACAATTAATCGGTGCCATAGAAAAGATTTTTTTTAGTATCTAGTGTTTAGGATAAGAAAAAGTCATTTTGGCTTTCTACCAGTTCGAAGGTGAAGCAGATTAATGGTGGAGTCTTATCGTGAATACAAGTAAACCATATGAAATTGACTTCATGGATTGGGGAAAGTTAAATAACTTATTTCTCAATAATTAAATCTCTGTTATTATCCATAAAAATATGGATAATTAGTTCCTTGATCTAAATAAAAAGGATAATGAATCTGTTGGTACCTATGATGAAAATTTTTCAAGACTTTTGAGGTGCACTTTTAGTATTATCATCTAACCTGAAATTAATTTTAACAAATTATTCAGTGTATTAAAACCATGTTTTTGATGGGTGTTATCCATAAGAGACTTCAGTAGCTATAAATAGATTCTTAAAAGTATTGTCAAGGTGTAAATGGAAGTTGGAGTTACGTATTAATCTCATCCTTTTGATAAGAAGATAAAAATTGAATTCAAAGGAAAATATAAGAACTATGGAGAAAAGAATATGATATTTCCTTTATGCTCAAAGTGTGGGAATAAGTATAGAGGAAATTTTCTTAAGGGGACTAAAATGTTTTAAGTTTGGAAAATAATTTTATTGAGTGGATGAATGTTGAATTAAAAGGGAAAAGTAATCTAATGATGCAAATAATGATAAATCTTTGGAAAATTTACCTCCCACACTTTAGTGTTTCAATTTCAAAGAGTTTGGCCATTATGATAAAAAATACCCAAATATAAGGGTTAATAATGGTTATCAACACTAGTAACCTCTTAAGATAAGAGACAAAGGGAAATATTATGTGATCATTTTTTCTAATAAGGGGTGTAAAAGAGACATAGTGAAAGGTACACTTTCCATCCACTATAGAAATCCTAATGTCTTATTTGACTATGGATATACTCATTCTCTTTTATCTAAGGAATTTTATAAGGGTGTCAATATTACACCCAAATGACTAGATATATAATTAGAAATGAAAACCCCAAATGGTATGATGATCACGTCCCAAGTCTATGATTCTTATCCAATTCAATATTGTGATAATGTGCTTCCTGTAAATGTTTTCATTATTCCACTCATTGAATTTGATTTTATCTTTGATAGGTATTGGATTTATCTATATAAATACCATATCAATTTTTGAGGAAGGGAAGTCACATTTGATATTCCAAACCAACATATTATTTTCTATCAATGTGAGGATAAATATATACTTCCAATGGAAATCAAAACCATTATATGGGTTTTAATTCCTACTCAAAAGGGTAATTTATCTCATATGGTTCGGAAGAAACTAAACATATATGACATCACTATTGTTTTTGAATTTTTTTGATGTATTTATATAAGAGTTTCTTAGCCTTCCACCAAAATGTGAAGTTGATTTCTCAATAGAACACATACCCATTTCCACACTAATTTCAAATACTCCCTATAGAATGTCTCGATTTGAGCTACAAGAATTGAAGAAGCAACTCCATAAAAAAGTTGATTAGGGATTCATTCAGACAAGTGTGACACCTTGGGGTGAGCCTATTCTTTTTATTAAAAAGAAATATTGATCAATGTTACTATTCATTGATAATCAGGATCCAAACAAGAACAAAATTAAGATCTAGTATCTTATTCCCCATATAGATGACTTGTTTGATCAACTATACAAATCTCAATACTTTTCCAAGATTGAAATTCATTTTGGATATCATCAATTGAGGGTCAATAAGGAAGATATCCCTAAGTTATAATTCAATACAAGTTATGGACACTATGAATATATATTGATGTCATTTAGTATTACTAATTCTCTTTCTATCTTTATGGATTTAATGAATATAGTCTTTAGAGATTACCTTGATTAGTTTGTGGTGGTCTTTATAAACAATGTTATTATCTATTCAATGATAAAGGGAGAGAATGGAGATCACTTTAGAAGTTTACTAAAGACCCTATGGAAGGATAAAATGTATGAAAATTTTACAAAGTGTGTATTTTGGAAACAAATGGTTTCATTTTTTGGTCATATAATCTCAAGAGAGGGTATATTAGTATATCAATTAAATACGAAGGCTATTGAATATTGGACTAGACCAACCATGGTTACTAAGATCTATAGTTTTCTTGGTTTAACTAGATATTATCAATAATTTTTTAATAACGTCTCATGAATATATAATCCACTCACCAAGTTAACTCAGAATGAATCCAAGTTCCTTTGGATAGATGAATATAAGGAAAATTTCAAGGAAGTAAAGAGAAAATTAGTCAGCGCACCTGAACTTACATTACCTTGTAGTGAATAAGGTTTTTTAATCTATATTAATGCATACAAGAAGGGGTTGGGATGTTTTATTATACAAAATGACATGGTTAAACCTTAGGACTCACTAAAATTGAAGATTTGTGACTAAAATTTCCCAAATAATGATTTGGTGTTAGTTATGGTAATTTATGTATTAAAAATATAGAGGAATTATCTTTATTTAGAAAATTTTGATATACATACCAATAATAAAATTTTAAATTATAGATTCAAATAGAAGGAGTCGAATATGCACCAAAGAAGATGGTTATAGATGATTAAATATTATGACTACTTAATACAATAACACCCTAGGAAATTGAACAAGGTGGCTAATTTCTTGAGACAAAAGGCTAATTCTATCTTATACATGATGATTATCAAAAAAGATTCAATATATATTTATTCACAAAGTATAAATATGGAAATCTTAAATGAAGGGTAGAAATATTATCATGCTCAATTGAATGTTCAACTATCTATCCAAGTGAAGATTAAAAAGGCACATAAGGAAGATGTTGCACTGCAAAATAAGGTTAGAAACATTCCTGTATTTAAACATGATCATGATCAAATGATAAGGTTTAGGAACCATTTATGAATTTCATACATACAAGATTCAAAGAATTAGTTGTTAGAGGAAGCTCTTAGTTCTTGATTATTTATTCATCCTAGAAGTATGAAGATATATAGGTATTTGAATGAATAATTTAGGTGTGATGTAATAAAGAGAGATATAATATATCATGTATCTAGATTATTAGTATGTAGGTAATTTAAGGTTGAGAGAAAAAATTATAAGTGGATGTCACATCCATTACCCATAACAGAATAGAAATGGGAAAACATCACCATGTATTTTATCATTGGACTCCCCAAAATGTATATAGGGAATAATTCTATATGGTTTTTAGTCAATCACCTTAAAAATTTATCATAATTCATCAAAATAATATAATAATTCTCTCTACATCATCCTACAAGGATATAAATTAACACTACTAAAAAACAGGCAAGGGAAGCATCACCTTTTATCAGCGCTAAGAAAAAAGTGCTGATAAAGGAACCCTGTATCAGCACTACAATTTTAGCACTGATAAAGGTAGCCTTTATCAGCGCTTTTTTAGCACTGATAAAACCGTAGTCCCATATTTTATAAAATAGAGCCAATGGTGTCCTCTATTTATCTCTCCCTTAAGATCTTGCGGTACTATACCCCTGCAATAACCCCCCCCCCCCCTGATCTTCTCATTGTCGGACCTCCGACACTAACCCTACTCCTTATCCTCCCCCTTGAACCCCTTTCGCAGATCATCCTCCCCGCAAACCCTACTTATTCTCCTCTCTGCTCGACCATACTCCCCACAAACCCTACTCCATTTCTCAATGGTTGGAGGCTCCTTCCGTGCACCTCCTTCTCTAGTGTTCACACCTTCCCCTCCCAGCATAGCGCAGAAGGCTCCCTGACCGCTCGAAGCTTCTTCTGTTACTCCATCGTGGGTGCGATCTACTCTAGGTAAATCTACCACTTCTACTTTTAGGTTTATTTTTTGTGGATTGGTTTTGAAGTGTAATTTTTGTTAGTTCATGAAGTATTTTTGTCATGGTGTAAATATCACTAGGTTATTCTTATATAGGGATGTCGCTAGATTAATCTGATATACTCCCTTTTGGGTTTATCTTAGGTGATCTTAGTTGTGATGTGATGGGTGGTAATGCAGTGTGATGTTCTTAGGTTGTTTTAGGTTCATCTTACTTGAGCCTTTTGGTTAATCTTCTATAAGGGGTATTATAGAATGATTATCTTTTCTACAATATGGAATCCTAGGTGGTAATTTTCTAAGTTATGTCTATTTGAGTTCTGTTTCACTATACCACCTTCTATTGCATTGTGGTTTGGTTTAAGGTTCTCTGAGTTAGAGGGAAAAGGCTGAGGATCACACTGTGATCCTAGATAATTTTAGTTCCCTGACATGGTTTACTTGTTTGTTTCATGGACCTTATTATATTAATATCAATTTTAATGTGGTTTGACCCTATAGATTCAAGGGATAACATGCCATGGTTTTTGGACCAGAGTTGTATTATGGAATGGTGAACTTTTTCACATCATTATCCTTTTATTTTATAGAATTGTTATACATTTAGGCCTTGTATCAATTCTACTTTAATATGAAAGAATGTTTATGGGGGAGCTTTTTGTGTGAATTTCTTATATGTTTTCCCTTTCATGCTACTATGTATGGGTTATTTATCACTATGATTATAAGGGTGATGGTTGATTGATGTGGTTGGGAGCATGTGGTGTGGTAATTAATACGGTAGTGATGGATGGATTATTGTGTGGTTATGATAGAAATGATATGGCTATTTAGGCAGAAAATAAGTGGTTTATGGATTTTAGAATGTGTTTAGTGGTATTTTATGTCATGGAAACTTATTTGTTATTGGGTGGTGTTATAGTTTCCTTTTGTCATGGAATATGGTTGGAATAAATGAAAATAGTAATGGTTGATGGGTTGGAAATGATAAATTATTGTTTGTTAAATGATTAATGATAATGATTGGAATAATTATGTTTAATAAATGGTTAAAGATATAATAAATGTTATTAATGATTAATGAATGGATTATAGTGGGTAGTGATTTAATGATTGGTTTTACATTAAAATAGTTAACAATTGAAATGCATATGGTAATAAAAATCCAAGAAATTATAATGTTAAATGAAATGAGAAGTTGTTAATGTTGATATAGATGCTTATGTGATTTATTTGGGATTATTTATGGCATTATAATGGAAGTGGTTATTGAAGGGTGGTAGTAACAAGGCAATGGTTGATGTGGGTGTTTACAGTGTTAGTTTGGTGTAAACCCATAGGAAAGATTTATGTGTGACTATATACTTATTATATTTTCTTATTATTTATTACGCACCACTACTTGAGTTGAGTAACCTGATTGAAATCCATATGGGTACTTTGGTTATGATTGTTTTTCTCAATATCTAAATTATAGAGGGAACACATATAGAACCACTCCCTCTTCCCTTCTCCCCCTTCACACTTAGTATGAGTAGTAATGGCTCACAGTGGGTGTATATATACGACCTATAATGATTTTAGGTTTTAGTGTATATATATTCCTGTTGACATGATTATGTGTATTTGGTGTGGATACATAGTGAGGTTTGTGCATTGTAGGAGGAGAGTATGATGTTTATGTCCTTCATGTTCATGATATCATACTGTGATGAGGATCTGATGTGTGGTTGTGATGTGGATATAGTTTTTTATGTGTTTGTGACATGTGTATGTGTGGATATATGGTTATGAGATTATATATAAGGGGTTTAAGCATAAGAAATATTCTATTAGAGTGTTAGAATGACCAGATTAGTGGGGAAGTGGATGTGGGGTAATTTATTAATATTTTTTTTGATATTATGTTACTATACTTGAATGTGATATTGGGTGAGTGATCCTTGGTGAGGTTGGGTGATATATAACAATATATTGGTGTGTATTAGTTATATTATTTATTCACTAAGGCATTAATATATTTCATACACATTTTCATGAGAGGTTTTGGGAAGGATCCTACTGAGTATACTTATATTCTCACCCCTATTTATACAATTATTTTTATAAGTTTTTTAAGATGGATTTGGTAACCAAGATGGAAATTGCTATCTTGAGGCTAGGAGTTACCGCCAGAGCCACTGGTGTAGGATTTGTTTTTTATAATTTATTTTAGATACCTTTTTCATGTATGAAATTCAAATGAATTATAGATTGGGTTTTATTTTATATTATATCGATTTGATTGTTGGTTTATCTCTATTATTGGGATTTATGAGGGAAACACCTACAATTTCTTTATTTTATACCCTAAATGCTAGTCTCTAACCTATGTACTATTAGAGGTAGGATTCATGAATTACACTAATTTTCACTACCATTTTAGGAGCGGTTCCTAGTGGTGGTGAGTTATGATAGTGTGGTATCAGAGCTTTAGTTGAGAGTTAAGATGGAGTTTGGAATTAGACACTCATGAGGATTGAATGGGATGATATGTCAATAATATTTGTTAAAATTTTTATACGGAATAACATGTTATACCATCTATGACACAAGTGATAATCCCCACTGTGATTTAAAGTAAGTAACTAGAGCTTACCAAAAATATTAGGCTTGATGATAGTGAATGTAGGGAAGAGACCTAGGAGTGGTAGATGTATCATTCTTGATTATTCTTGTATTTGGATGTCTTGTTTTGTGTATTTGAACCATAAATACTAATATTTTAGATTCAAATAGGTTGGATATGAATAAAGATTGAATGGAAGCTAATCGTTTGACAATAGAGTATGAGAACGGAGTGAAAGAGTTCATCAACTTTGCAATGGATAGTGCAAAGGATCCTTCTCAAATAATTTGTTCGTGTTTACATTGATTTTATTCTAGACTAATTACTCCAGAGGAGTTGGAAGAATATTTGATATGTCATGGAATAGATCGTAGTTATAAATGTTGGAATAAACACGGAGAAAAAGTGAATGTAGCTACTGGTTGGGATAAAACTGTGTTTTATGGATCATCAGATATGAATACAAGAATGGATAATAAATAATACCATATGGAGGATGTGATTACATATGTCAATGATGATGATGATCGTATTGAGGAAATGACAAGGACAATTGAATATGAACTCCGTGATTTCCCAAAATTGTTTGAAAAGTTAAAGAGTTGTACAAAGATGCCATTGTATACAGGTTGCACTAAATATATAGTATTTTCAGTTGTAATGAAGTTATATAAATTGAAAGCAGGGAAAAGATAGAGTGATGTCAGTTTTATAGAACTACTTGCTCTCTTTAATGACATGCTCCCAAAAGATAATAAGCTCTCAAGTCAGACATATGGAGCTAAACGAATGCTACGCTCAATGGGTATGATTTCTGAAAGAATAAATTCCTTCCCAAAATACTGTATATTGTTTCACAAGGAGAAAAAATCACTTAAATAATGCCCAAAGTGTGGTTCTTCTCGATACAAGAAAGATTAATCCATCCCTACAAAATTTTTGTGGTACTTTCCAATCATTCAAAGGTTTAGGTGTCTATATGGAATTGAAGAAACTGCAAGACAATTGTCGTGGCATGAAGATAAAAGAAATAAAGATGGGAAATTATGTCATCAGTCAAAATCTCCTCAATGGAAGAAAATTTATCATGAGTATCCTGAATTTGGAAAAGATAAGAGAAACCTTTGTCTTGCGTTATCTATAAATGGAGTGAATCATTTTGGTTTTCAAACCAACACTCACAATACATGGCCTATTATGTTGGTAAATTATAACTTGCCACCCTGGTTATGCATGAAGTATAAATTCATCATGTGATATATTATTATATCAAGAAAAAAACAACCAATTAACGATATTGATGTTTATTTGGCTCCTTTTATCGAGGATTTGAAGTTATTGTGGGATTCAGGTGTTATGTTGTATGATTCTTATAAAAGTGAATACTTCACATTGAGAGAGATGTTGTATGGGATGATAAATTATTTCACTTCTTATGGAAATTTTTAAGGCTATAGCATTAAAGGAATTCAAGGGTGTCCCATGTGCAAAGAAGAAACATAATCAATTAGGTTGAAAAATTCATCGAAATCTGTGTTTCTAGGAAATCGTAGATTTCTACCTCATTGGAATAAGTACTGATCTTAGACGACATCATTCAATAGAAGTTCAGAATAATGCACAGCACCGTCTCCACTAATAGATGATTAGCTATTTGAGAAATTAAAAGATGTGAACACTGTTTTTGGTAAACCATTTTCAAAAAACCTTACAAAAATCGGTTGGAAAAAGATATCAGTTTTTTTAATTACCTTACTGAAATTGTTTATACGTCAGACATTTTCTTGATGTGACACATGTGAAAAAAAATGTTTGTGAATGTGTTATCAGAACGTTGCTAAATGCGCTTGGGAAAACAAAGGATGCAATTAAGGAAAGGTTTGACATGGTTGACATGGGAATACGAGAAGAGTTGGCTCTCGTGAAGAGTGAAAATTGAATGTTTCTTCCTCCAGCTACTTAAACTATTTCTAGGGAGGAGAGATATCAGTTTTGAAATGTATTCAATGATGTAAAGGTTCTAGAGGGGTGTTCATAAAATATCAAGAACATTGTGTTAATGAATTATTTGAAATTAAAAGGTTTGAAATCACATGACTTCCATGTTTTGATGCATGATTTAATTCGTATACATTTACGTTGCATTTTTCCTAAGAATGTTCATCATACGTTAACCATACTTTGTTTCTTTTTCAAAGATATATGTCGCAATGTTTTAAACCCGACAAAATTTCTAGCTATGGAAAAATAAAGTGTCATCATATTATGTGAATTAGAAATGTTCTTCCCACCAACATTATTTGATATGATGGTTCATTTGATGATTCACTTAGTGAGAGAGATTCGACTTTGTGGTCCTATTCACTATAGATGGATGTTCCCCATTGAACAGTATATGAAGATTTTGAAAGGGAATGTCAAAAATCAAATTTGGCTAGAGGGTTGTATAGTGGAGTGATATATTGTTGAGGAAGACATTGAATTGTGTACTGAATACCTATCTGATGTGGAAATCATTGGTCTCCCGAAATATTATCACACTGGATGCATTGAGGGTAAGGGAATTTCTGGACAAGATGTTGTGAAAATCAGTATTACAGATCAGGAGTAGGCCCACATTTATGTTTTTCAAATCATTTGGGAGGTTTCTCCATATATTGAAACTCATAAAGAAATTCATAGGCAGTTGAATCCATCAAGGGATGAAAATTTGATATCAAATACACATAATCACCAGTTTATAGGATGGTTTCAGGACCATATTTTTAAGGAGTTAGATGAAAATTAGAATTCAATTTTAGAACAAATTCGATGGCTAGCCACCGGACCAAGTGTGTATATATTATCTTATAATGGTTATGTAATTAATGGTTATACATTCTATATAGATGAATATGATGAAGATAGTACCATGAAAAATAGTGGAGTTACACTTGTCGCTAAAGTGATGCATGTTTTTGGTAGTAAGGACAAAAATCCAATTTATGTAAATATGTCATACTTTAGAATTATCAAACCAATATGGGAGTTGGATTATGCGACCTTCCAATTGCTGATTTTTCAATTAAAATGGGTTGATAACAACAATGGTGTTAAAATATATAAATGGGGATTTGTGAAAGTTGATTTTGGTAAAGAAGGGTAAAAATACTAATAGTTTATAATGGAAACACATGCGGTAAATTTTTTTTAAGTTCCAGATCCCGTAAACTGAAAGTGGTCGATTGTTATGTTATCATCCAAAACTACTAAAGGGTATGATGAAAATTTAGTTGAGGGTGATCCTTTTAGTAGTATGTCACAATCATTTCGTAGTGGTCCCAATGTAGATGATGTTTTGTATGTTAGAGGAGACCATAATGAAGGGATTTGGATAATCAATAGAGGTGTCAAATCCCTTCAGCCTTTGAAAAAAAGAAAGAGAGTTCAATAAACAGGTTATATTTTATTTGTAATATAGATCTTGTTATCTCATGTTATTATCTTATCATTACTGAATTTATGTAATCTAAATTAACTGTTCAACCACTTTTGTAGATAATGACTTCTACACATTTTGGTGTTCCTAACCTCGAGGCTGAACAAGTCTCTCAAGTTGTGGTTGTTGTTGATGCTGCTTCTATTGCGGCTGCTCACAGTGTAGAGCAACAACAAGTTTTTGAACTTGTTGTTGCTCCTAGTGTTGAGTTCCAACAACCATCAGCACATGACATTGCTTCCATTCCAAATGAACATATATATTATGTTGATATCGATGAAATGGTTGGGGATGAAGGACTGACGTCACAGAAAACACAGGTGTGTCGTAGTTTGACGGTGTTAGCCAAAGTTCTTAAGGCAAAAAAGAAAAGGCATCAAATTTGATGTCGGATGGAATGCACGAGGCCAACATGTGAATCCCAAAAAGGATATGTTTAGTAGTTAAATTGGAATTTTCACTCGGCAACACGTTCCAATTGACATAGATTCATGGAACTATGTTGTGTCTGGGCTGAAGGCTTTGATTTGGGAAGAAATTACAGTAACATTATGAAATTATTTCTTTAATTTAATAGAAAATAAAATAATGAAACAGTGCCTTACTCTTCTCAATATCTTGAAAATTACATTTATATTAGATGATTCACACAAAAATTACGTGCTAAGGCTTTCTGGAAGGATTCATCGAGGTTTTCACACTATTTTAACAAAATTTCACCTGAAAGATTCCAAAGGTAAAATAAACCTGCACCCACCCCTTGTCTACACTCACTTGATATACCAAGAAGCATGGGTTGCATTTATTGGCCATCGTGGGGATGAGAAGTTTCAGGTACATTGTGGGTGATAATACGTTGTTTGAGGATATGTGTATTCATCACTTTGACTGTCAATATTTAATTTATGAAACAACAAATCAGTACTGAAAATAAGGAACATGCATCAAAACCAACATACTGCTATCATAAAGCCAGGATAGGGTACGCTTCACTAAAAAAAGAAAATGGTACATATTTTAAATTTATAGTAATATTTTTAGCTTCTAATAAAAAAAATCATAATTATATTTCTATATTTATATGTATATTTATGAGTCTAAAACCAAAGACACTTCCATCCCACATCATGTGATATGGAAATAGGCACGTGTGAATAAGGAAGGGATTCTAGTAGATGAAAACACACAAAAAGTGTGGGAAATATGTGTAAGTGTGACATGACGATAAAAATATTTGTTTTAAATTGCTATTATATAAAAATAATTAGTTATTTTCTTATATCTGATAGTCACAAGAATCAGCTACTCCTGTAATGGATGTAGACCTATTATTGATGAATTTGAAGTGGAAAGAACAATACGGTCATGTCATAGGTGTGGGGTTTGGGGTGAAACCCCGAGTATAGTTTGAGAAAAAAATAAATGGATGATAGAGATGAAAAATTGAAAAAAATGAGCGAAAGACTAGCATCTCTTGAAGAACGATTTAAATGGTAGGGAGAGTTTCTAGCAACTTTTATGGGTGGGAATCAAGGAGAAGACACAACTCAGGAACAACCAGAGTGTGAAGATCCCACCCCACCCCCACCTTCTTTGAGGCGAGCCATTCCCCTCAAAGAGTTGTCTTAGACATGGTAATAAATATTCTAATAATTGATCCCATGAAATGTGAATCAGAAAAACACTGATACTTTTCCTATACTAATCTTCTATAGGGTGATAATGACTATGATTTATATCTGTCAACACCCACCGATCACCTTATAGTGAGGGCTACAGTGTTCAACATCCCAGAGGAAAAGCTACATAATAGACCACTTCTAAAAGATCATCTAAAATTTATGATTACTACATCTCACGAGCTAAATGAAGAGATACCTATTCCACTTGATGACGATGATATTCATACGGTCAAATGGATATTGGGGCATTCATTGCATGGCTGTCACAACTTGTAAGAGTACATGGAGACAAAGAGGTATTTGTTTACTTTTTTTCAAGATAAACCATTAACAATTAATAAAAATAGGGTCTGAACCAATGAATGTTATTATAGACGGAGAAAGGAAAGGGGGTGATAAGAAACATTGGTTCAAAAGCATCTAAAGGATCGACCAACTAATCCCAAAGATCTACTAAAATCACAATAACACCACCTGTTCTCTATCCACATTTACTAGAATTGATGACTCATGTGGATACAAAGCTAAGAGGTGGTAGTAGTCATATAGTGGTTTTCGAAAATAATATATACGAAGAGGAAAGTCAAGATTTTGTTGCTGTTGAAAATGTAAATGAGATCCTTGAAAATGGTTGGCTAGGCATCACAGTTGTAAATTTTTATTTGAGGTATGTTTTCATGAATTTATTTTCTAAAAGCTGATAAAATGTGAAAATTATGACTAAATGAATTTTATATTATTGATAGACAAATATATGAAAAACTGTTGAAGGAATTTCCCCATGATCCAAAATTTAGACTCGTTAGTCCTCATACCACATCAACACGTCTAACGAAATTATAGCCATAAAAAAAAGATGAAATAGTGAATGACTTGTAGAAAACATTTGAAATCAAGATTATAGATGACAGACTCTTCCTAATACCAACCATGCAGGGGTAAAACTCTAGGATTAAATAATATCAATTATATTTTCAATTATTTTATTACTTATTCTTTTTTGTGTTTTTAGGCAACATTGGCTACTAATTGTGGTGAACTTGGATACTCCAAATTTTTTTTTCTGGATTTAATGCAAGGATATCGAAAAAATTGACCACACATGATAGAGATTGTGAATTTGTAAGACACTACATCCTACGTTTTAGGTCTAAAAATCAAGTAATATAATTTATATTATCTTTTACTAGGGATTATTTTATGATGGGGTGGTGTATCACTGTTTTCTAAAAAAAGGAATGAGTACATGGGCTAAGCATAAGGAGGCGAGAAAGTATTACATCTGGACAAATATCAAGTTATATATAATAAAATTTCACTATCCAAACACATATCAACACAAGTTACTTATTCTCCTAATGATCAAATTTTTTTCAGTGTCCAAAACAAACAAACGATAATGATTGTGGTTATTATGTTTTTAAATTTATGAAATAGATCGTTTTTCATCAACAAACTTTCACCCCTAAAAATTTATTTTCAAAAACAAATAATATTTCATTTAATTTATTTATTAATTTTTTATTTATATATTTTTTAGTACTACTCTAACTTCTAAAAATCCTCATACTCACAAGACAATATAGATTTTTTCAGAAATGAGTGGGCTACATACCTAATGGAAGATTGTACACAAATAGCATGAATATCTGACTTGGGGATGTGTACAATTGGTGGTCATTTTTGATAGGGTTTAAGGGGATCAAAAGATGAAACTTTGTTGTATGTAAATGTTTATAGGAAAATTGTAATTTTCTTTAAAAAAAATATCATTTCTCCAATGATTCATTTTCCCATTTTAACAAATGAAATGCACCAGCAACATGCAAGAATGATGAACCACTTTTCTTTGGGATTTGGCTAAGAAAAACCAGTAAAATATACAAAATACCTTCATATCCAAAAAAACACATTCCGATTGTGTTCATCCTTTAGAATAATGATCCATGGGTGTGTTGGTGATCTTTACGAGTCAATCCCACCTCAATCCAAGGCACGATGTGCCCGGTATCACTCAAAGTGTGTCTCTTTTGTTTAAAATGGATAAAATTTTAAGTGAATACAACAACTAACCTATGGAAATCCAATCATATGAATTAAAATTATGTTTATAATTTATTAGAATTATCAATGGGTGCGTTGGTGAAATGTACGAGTCAACCTCACCTCAATCTGAGGCACGTTGTGACCGGTATCACTCAAAGTGTCTCCCTTTTGATTAAAATGGACAAAATTTTAAGTGAAAACAACAACTGACATACGGAAATCTGACCAAATGCATTTTAATTGTGTTTATCCTTTATAAGAATAATCCATGGTTGTGTTGGTGATGTGTAAAATTCAACACCACCTCAATTTGAGGCACGGTGTGACCGGTATCACTCAAAGTGTCTCTCTTTTGTTTAAAATGGACAGAATTTTAACTGAAAACAAGAAATGACATACAGAAAAACAACCAAAAGCATTTTTATTGTGTTGATCCTTTAGTATAATTATCCATGGGTAAATTGGTGACATGTACATGTCAACCCCACCTCAATCTGAGGCATGGTGTGGTCTATATCACTCAAAGTGTCTATCTTTTGTTTAAAATTGACAAAATTTTAAGTGAAAACAACAACTGACGTATGAAAATCCATCCAAACACATTCATAATGTATTTATCCTTTATGAGAACAATCCATGGGTCATTTATAATGTGTACGAGTCAACCCCGCCTCAATCCGAGGCACGGTGTGGCCGATATCACTCAAAGTGTCTCTCTTTTGTTTAAAAAGGATAGAATTTTAAGTGAAAACAACAACTGACGTACGGAAATCTGACTAAATGCATTTGTATTGTGTTTATCCTTTATGATAATGATCCATTGGTTTGTTGGTGATGTGTACGAGTCAACCCCACCTCAATATGAGGCACGGTGTGACTGGTATCACCCAAAGTGTCTCTCTTTTATTTAAAATGGATAGAATTTTAAGTGAAAATAACAACTGAAATACAAAAATACAACCAAATGAATTTTTATTATGTTGATACTTTAGTATAATGATACATGGGTTTGTTGGTGATGTGTACGAGTCAAACCTGCCTTAATCAGAGGCCTGGTGTGGCTGGTATCCCTCAAAGTGTCTCTCTTTTGTTTAAAATGGACAGAATTTTAAGTGAAAACAAAAACTGACATACGGAAATCCGACAAAACACATTATTATTGTGTTGATACTTTAGGAGAACGATAAATGGGTAATTTTTTATGGGTATGAGTCAACCACTCCTCAATCAAAGGCACGGTGTGGCCGGTATCACTCAAAGTGTCTCTCTTTTGTTTAAAATGGACAGAATTTTAAGTAAAAACAACAACTGACCTACATAAATTCAACCAAACGCATTAGGATTGGGTTGATACTTTAGTATAACAATCCATGGGTGTTTTGGTGACATGTATGAGTCAACCCATCCTCAATCAAAGGCACGGTGTGTCCAGTATCACTCAATGTGTCTCTCTTTTGTTTAAAATTTACATAATTTTAAGTTAAAACAATAACTAAACTATGGAAATCCAGCCAAACGTATTATTCTTGTGTTGATACTTTATGAGAATAATCCATGGATCATTTTTTATTTTTATGAGTCAACCCTTCCTCAATATGAGGCAAAGTGTGGCCGGTATCACTCAAAGTGTCTCTCTTTTGTTTAAAATGGATAGAATTTTAAGTGAAAACAACAAATGAACTACGAAAATCTTACCAAACGTATTCATATTGTTTTTATACTTTAAGAGAACTTCCATGTGTGTTTTTGTGATGTTTATGAGTCAAACATACCTTAATACGAGTCATGGTGTTCCCAGTATCACTAAAAGTGTCTCTCTTTTGTTTAAAATGGATAGAATTTTAAGTTAAAACAACAACTGACGTACAGAAATCTGACCAAACACATTCGGATTATGTTTATCCTTTAGTATAACGATACATGGGTCTTTTTTGATGTGTAAGAGTCAACCCCACCTCAATCCTATGCACGGTGTGGCTGGTATCACTCAAAGTGTTTCTCTTTTGTTTAAAATGGACAGAATTTTAAGTGAAAACAACTACTGACCTACGGAAATCTGACCAAACGCATTCAGGTTACATTGATATTTTAGTAGAAAGATCAATGTGTTAATTGGTGACATGTATGAGTCAAACCCGCCTCAATCTGAGGAATGGTGTGGCCGGTATCACTCAAAGTGTCTCCCTTTTGTTTAAAATGGATAGAATTTTAAGTGAAAACAACAACTGACATTTGGAAATCTGACCAAACACATTCAGATTGTGTTTATCCTTTATGAGAAAGATCCATGGGTCATTTTTGACATGTAAGAGTCAACCATGCCTCAATCTGAGGAACGGTGTGGCCGGTATCACTCAAAGTGTCTCTCTTTTGTTTAAAATGGACAAAATTTTAAGGGAAAACAACAACTGACCTACAGAAATCTAACCAAACGCATTCAGATTGTGTTGATAATTTTGTAGAATGATCCATGGGTGCATTGGTGACGTGTAAAAGTCAACATTTCCTTAATATAAGGCATAGTGTGACTGATATCACACAAAGTGTCTCTCTATTGTTTAAAATGGACAGAATTTTAAGTGAAAATAACAACTGACGTATAGAAATCCAACCAAATGCATTCAGATTCTGTTTATCCTTTAGGATAACGATCCATGGGTCATTTTTGATGTGTAAGAGTCAAAACTCCCCAATATGAGGCATGGTGTGGCCGATATCACTCAAAGTGTCTCTCTTTTGTCTAAAATGGACAAAATTTTAAGTGAAAACAACAACTGACCTACGGAAATCCGACCAACTGCATTCGGATTGTGTTGATCATTTAGGAGAACAATCCATGGGTGATTTTGTGACATGTACGAGTCAACCCTACCACAATACGAGGCATGTTGTGACCAGTATCACTCAAAGTGTCTCTCTTTTATTTAAAATGGACATAATTTTAAGTGAAAACAACAACTAATGTACCGAAATCTAACCAAACACATTCTAATTGTGTTGATACTTTAGGAGAAAGATCCATGTGTCATTTTTTTATGAGTCAAACCCCCCTAGACACCATCTCACCCCCCTGGACACCCCCATGGATATCCCCCCCAACCCCCATGGACACCCACCAACCCCCTGGACGGCACCCCCACCCCTCCTAGACACCACCCCACCACCTAGACACCCCTCACCACCCTGGAAATCCCCCCACCCCCACCCCCAAGGACACCCCCCAACCCCCTGGATGCCCCCACCCCCTGGACTCTCCCACCCCTTCTAGACACCACACCACCACCTGAACACCTCCCCCACACCCCTGGACACCCCCACCCCCATGGACAGCCACCCCCACCCCCTAGACAAACCCCCACCCCCTTGGACAACCCCCTGGACCGCACCAGCCCCCCTATACACCACCCCTCCCCCTATACACCCCCACCCCTCTAGACACCCCCTCCCTCTAGAAATCCCCTCAACCCCCTAGACACCCCCACCCCCTGGACACCCCCCCCCCAGGACAGCCCCCCCCCCCCCCCCCGACACCCCCCCCCCCCCCCGGACACCCCCGCTGGACACCCACCCCCTGGACACCTCCCCACCCCCACCCCCTGGATGGCTCCCCAACCCCCTGTATGGCCCCCCACCCCTCCTAGACACCACCCCACCACCTAGACACCTCCCCCAACCCCACTCCCCGGACACAACCACCCCCATGGACAGCCACCCCCACCCCCTGGACACCACACCACCCCCCTTGGACATCCCAATAAACCCCTGGACCACCCCCACCACCCCTGGACACCACCCCACCCCCTGGACACCCCCACCCCTGGAAATCCCCCCCAACCCCCTAGACACCCCCACCCCCCTGGACACCCCCATAGACAGCACCCCCCCCAACCCTGGACAACCCCTGTTAAGATGGTATGGAGTATGATATACTCTATAATACCAAATGTAGGATCGAAATAATAGAGATACTGAATAAAGTATCTAATGATTCTCAAAATACAAGAGGGGGTGAATTGTACACTTTAAAAATTCTTTTTTTACTTTTAAATATGGTTATGTTTAACAAGGTTAAACAATGTAATTCACAAAACCTCTAGTTTTACACACTTGTTAGATTCTGGAAATATGATTCTGAGAAAGTGAATCTGGAAAGATGGTTCTAGAAAATGAAACTTAATAAAAGTTTATAGCAACAAAGATTCTACCTTAAATCATATGGAATCTTACTAAATCAGAGTACAAGTATAAGGAAGTATAAGATAGTTATAATTTCCTCAAAAATAAAATGCAGTGGAAAACATGAAACAAAACAAGTAACAAGTAGTAAATCTTTTAACCCAAAGAGAAGGGTATCCAACAACCTTGGATAAAGGTCCCTTGATATATACTTTCAAGAAATTCTATCTTACCCACACCAGAGTAATCCCTCAATGCGAATATCAGAGTCTATCTTGCTATCCCCGCAAGCCCTCAACTTCAAGGTAGTCGGCAGCTCTGTCTTCCTCGGCAAGGAAGCCCTCAACTTCAAGGTAGTAGGCACCTCTATCTTCCTATCCCTGTAATCCCTCTATTTTACATAGAAACAATCAAAGTCATAAAAATAAAATCTAAACAAGATGTTCAGTACGCACAATGCAATGAGTGTCTCTCTTTAGAAATCACTTCAACATCATGTAATCCCTAGAGTCAAAGAACAGTGTTGAGCTTTGTTCAAATGAGATCCTATTATAGGCACATCACCAATGGTCAGATCCCTCTTCCAATAGTCATGTTTTTCCTTGAATTTAGGAGGGACCTGTACACATGTCACTCAAATAACGATTGGTTAGTAACTTAATGCACGACATTATTTTATAACAAAAACAAGTGTAAGCAAAAATATAGTTACATAACCAAAATCAAATATTCGGAATGTAAGAAAAATAAAAAGGTTGGGAGTATAAATAAAAATGAATTCAGAGTCTATAATACAAGGATATTATGATTCTTTTTATAAGGAATTCAGAACCTGAACTCTATAGAATTTGGGAGTCTGAATTTCAAGGAAATTTGGAATCTGGATTCTCAAGAATTCGGAACCTGAACTTACAATGTTCGGAGTCAGAGTTCATGAGAATTAGGAGTCATAACTTATAAGAGTTCGGAGTCTGAATTCAAAGAACTCGGATTCAGAACTCATAAAATTTCAAATTCTGAATTCAGAGAACTCGGAGTCAAAACTCAGAAGAGTTCAGAGTCTAAATTCATGGAACTTGGAGTCATAACTCAGAAGAGTTCGGAGTCTGAATTCCGAGAACTCGGAGTCAAAATTCAGAGTCTGAAAACAGAATTATATTTATCTAAGTATTATATGATTCCAAGGTTTTAGATATGAAACTGAATTTTATACTTAGACAATATAATGAACAATGAAAAACATTATATGGAAAATTTTCTTTAGGGAAGGAAAATCTTCCTTATAGAAGAAAAACACAGGATAAAAAAGAGATTTTTCTTGAGATAAGGTGTTTGTGATTTTCAAAATAAGAAGGAATGGTAAAGTCATAAGGAATCCTTATTTACTTAACAATATCCCCCAAGTATGAAGTAATGGAAAAGTCATAAGTAAAACCTTATTGACTCAACAATCTCTCCTTTTTTTAAAAGAACAAACATCCTTATGAAAAAATAATATAAGGACTTAGAAATATTTTTCAAGACTTTGAAAATAAAACATATATCCCTTATTATATGGAAAAATATGAATATGAATAACTTCCCCTTAGGCTTTGTAACACTAAGGATCATATTCTAGATTTCCGGAATGAGATTTTTCATTATCTTGAGTATGGAAATCTCTGTGACGAAAAACTCCCACTTAGATAAACTCCCCCTTACTTAGGGATATTTCTTCTTTTCTTAGTATTCTTTTTCCTTTCTCCCCCTTTGTGATTTTCAAAAAGAATTTGAGGGAATGCAAAAGAAATTATAGTACCTGAAATATTAGTACAAAGTAACCAAACAAAAATGAGCAACCAAAATTTCATTAAGATCGGAAGGATTTGTACAAGAAAAATACAAAAAAAAACAGAATGGATCTATTTTCCTTCCTTCTCCTTGGGTATAAATTTCATCCCTATGGTTTTCAGTTTTTTGAGTTCCTTGTGGTCTTTTTATGCATGCTTTAGGAGTTTATCCGAATCCTCTGATTTCTTTTCTAAATAATTGATCTTTTCTTCCTGAGTCTTGAGAGCTTCTACTTGAGCCTTCATCAGTTCATCTTGTTTGACTAGATTTTCTTTGATCTCAATCTGAAGATCCCTTTCCCTCTTCCAACTTTGGGAAATAGAATAAAGCTTCCCATTCAGATCCTTTACCTCTTGTATCTGAGTATTCTTCTCAAGGGTTAGCTTTTCCTCAAATCTAGTCATGAGATCCTTGATTTTACTATCTTTATTATCTAAAGCATCCTTAAAATCATGTTGAAACTCATCAATCTCTCTCAAGTATTCAACTACTTTCTTTGACCTGCTAATCACTTTATTACAATATTTTTTGTGGGATTTGTAGTTAATGAAGAAGTTCTTGAAATCAGCCTCAAGTTTTACTCACTTATCCATCACCATGGATATTGAATCTGATTTTTTATTCAAGCTATGTTGGAGCATCTGACAACTCGATTCAATGCTCGGAAAGATCAGAATGGTCTCAACAAGCTTCTGCAGTGACTGAATGACAAAATCATGTCCTCGAGATGATGATTTCGAATCTGAGACTTTTCTTGGTGAGGTCTCTTTCTCTAGCTTGACAAACTTCCTCTTAGAAGATCCACCAGCTTCCTTCTTCATTAAAATTGATTTCATAGGTGTATCCACAACCACTTATTTCCCCTTATCGGTTCTTGGAATAGCTTCCTCATCTAGAGACCCATGTTCACTATCATACAGCTGAACAATTCTATCTACATCTATCTTCTCCTTCCCAGCTCCTGCCTCAACATCTTCAGGATGAATGAAATAATGATTATAATTTTCTTCCTCAGAGAGCTTATTCACTTCATCTTCAGTTTTCTCATCTAATCCAGGAGTATCAAGCTTTGAAGATATGTCTTGAGAAGTCTAGATTGATAATTTCTCAGATGCAATTTCCTTTTCCTGAAAATCTTCAACTTGATTAATCAAATCAGTTGTGTTATCACTGATGCTTTCTTCTTCTTACACTTCTTCCATAGCTTCTTTCTATTCAACAACCTTCTCTTGGGCTTTTTACGATGTCATGAACTTCTTTACCAAAGTCTCAGGTAAGGGTTCTACCAGGAATGATTTTGGTACCAGAATATTCTCGAATTATATTTCAGTATCCCTTAGAAGGAATTTCACAATTTTAGTCTTAGATATCTTCTTCTTTAACTTATTTTCCTTAGCTTTCTTCTCAAGCTCATCAGCTATTTTTTTCTTTCAAAGCCTTAGCTTCTACAGGATACAAACCAAAACTTGTGTCCCCTACTTTCCTATTATTTTTGTCTTCCCTCCACTTGGGAACAACCTCATCTAGATAGGCTTTCTACTTCTTAGGCTTTGGAGGTGCTGATTGGGTTTCTTTAGCTTTAGGGGTTTTCTCTTCTTCTTCCACTTACTTCAACTTCCTCTTCTTTCCTCCTTTTTTCGATGGTTTCTGAACTTCTTGTTCATTCGAAATAGTTTCAGCATCTTCCTCTGGTAAGTCACAGAATTCTCCTGACTCCTTATAAAATCCAACTTTCATTATTTTCAGGGTATCATCACTAATCAGCATGACTTTTTAGTTCATCGGCTTTGAAATGCAAGGAATCTTAAAAGACTCAAGTCACCGAACAATTAGCTTAGGGAGGATGGCTGGATACATGATTATCTGAGCTTTTAAGTTTCCATTCTTAATATTCTCAATTGTAATGAGAATATGCTTCATCAAGTTGATCTTCCTTTGATTTACCAAGAATTCCAAAAAGTACATATCACTTTTCTTTAACGTGTCCTTATCACCCTTTCTCGGAAT
Source organism: Viscum album (assembly GCA_963277665.1). Classification (NCBI taxonomy): domain Eukaryota; kingdom Viridiplantae; phylum Streptophyta; class Magnoliopsida; order Santalales; family Viscaceae; genus Viscum; species Viscum album. Next base: position 2,056,270,615 of record OY728156.1, on the reverse strand, counting down.
AATGAAACCTTGAACCCATAATTCAAGGATCCGGTTATTTATAGACAAATGATAAATATTTGAAATCTTGACGTCTGAAAGTCCAAGACACTCCATAGCTTTCACTTTGACAAAACTTCCTTGTACATCCAGCAATTTATGGGAACCGAACTCAGCTTCCCCCTCAAATGGAACTCCAACCAAACTGGATGCCTTTGTATATGATAGAGCATAAGTCATACCATATATTTTAAAGGAAAACTTCTCTCTGCCTTCTTCTGTAGAGAAACTAACTGATTCATAGAACTCAATAAGAATATCCAGATACACCAAATCTTGAGCCCCTGACTTTGATATACAAACACCCTCTCATCCATTGAGTTTGATATTCTTCGAGATTATAGAATCATAATTGTTGAAGAAATTTGGATACACCAACCTCTCTCTGTAAATATGCCACTCCGAAATCGTCTTGAAAGTTAACATATCATGAGAAGTAACTTCAATAGACATTCGGATTTGAGCAAGATTTGAGAATTTTGGAATGGGATTTTGAAAGGTGGCAGAGCTTTGGCACACAAAGGCTTGAAATCTGATGTGGGAAAACCCTTTGGGGGTCCTTTATATAAATTTTGGAAGTGACAATTGAACTTCCAAAGACAATCCAATGGTTGAAAATCCTTCTGATCTGATCTGACAGTTAAAATGATAGCCACGAGGAAAATTTGGTAGGATCCGATGTTTTGAGGTTTTTAAAGGAAAACAATCTAATTTAAGGAAACTAGAATCTGAAAAATTTAAAAACAAAAAATAAAATATCAGAAACTAAATTATGACTATGAAAAAGTAAGAAAGGAAACATACCTTTCGGATTGTCAGGAAAATTATTTGTATTGAAGAAAAATCTTTCTTGAAGAACTTTAGATTCCGAAATAAAAACTTGACTACAAAAACAAAACTGACTACGGAAATTTCCTTAATGAAAAAAAAAACTTATAAAATATTCATTACGAAGAATTTTGAAAACTTCATTATAAAGAATTTTGAAAACATCATTATGAAAATTTTGAAAACTTCATTACGAATTTTTTTGAAAACATCATTATGAATTTTTTTTGAAAACTTACAAGAAAATGTACCCACCCCCCTATGAAAAGGAGTTTATTATTATAAGGATATTGGTTCAACAATAAAATTAACAAGGAGGATTACCTTACGGTTATCATTCCTAACTTCTTTTTAATGTATTCAAATCTATCATAGGGAAAATATTTTGTGAAAATATCAGCAAGTTGATCTTGCGTTCTGATAAATTAAAGAATGATATCACCTTTTTGTGTTTGATCTCAAAGAAAGTGATACCTAATATCTATGTGTTTTTCACAAGAGTGATGTGCAGGGTTTTTACTAAGGGCAATGGCACTTGTATTATCACACAAAATTTGTGTTTTGGTAAAACTCATACCATAGTATGTGAGTGTGTGTTGCATCTACAACACTTGAGCACAAAAACTTCCAACTGCTACATATTCAACTTCAGTAGTGGAAAGTGATATTGAGTGTTGATTCTTGAATGACCAAGAAACTAATGAATCTCCTAATAAATGAAAAGTTTTGGATGTTCTCTTTCTATCCATTCTACATCCACCAAAGTCAGCATCTGAAAAGCTTTTCAAAACAAAATCATTTCCAGAAGTATAGAAGAGTCCTAAATCCATGGTTCCCTTTAAGTAGCGAAAAATTATTTTCACTACCTTTAAATGAGATTCCTTAGGATTGGATTGATATCTTGCACATAATCATATTGGAAACATTAAGTCTGGATGACTAGCTATCAAGTAAAGTAAACTTCATATCATACCTCTAAAAGATGTTTGATCTACTAGTTTCCCAGATTCATCAAGATCAAGTGTATTTTAGGTACCAATAGGAGTACTTATACTCTTAGTGTTGTAATATCCATACTTTTTAAGAAGATATTTAATATACTTATGTTGGGATATATAGATTTCCTCTGGTTTTTGAGAAATTTGAAAACCAAGGAAAAATGTTAACTCACCCATCATACTCATTTCATCAAACTTAGATTTCATTAGATCCGCAAAAAAATTAGTTAAAGATTGTTGAGTTGAACCAAATATAATGTCATCAACATAGATTTGAACAATCAAAACATTTTTCTTGTCTTTCTTTATAAAAAGTGTTGGATATGCATTTACCTTAACATAATTATTTTGAAGAAAAAATCATGTAAGTCTATCATACCAAGCTTGAGGGACTTACTTAAGTCCATACAAAGCTTTGGTAAGTCTAAAAACGTGATCAGGATGTTTTGTATCTTCAAAATGAGGAGGTTGTTCAACAAAAACTTCCTCTTGAACATAACCATTAAGGAAAGCACATTTCACATCCATTTGAAAAAGTTTGATATTGAAAAATGCTGCAAAGGCAAGTAAAATGAGAATATATTCAAGTATAGATACCGGATCATAGGTTTCTTCATAGTATATTCCTTCTTGTTGATTATAGCCTTTAGCAACTAATCTAGCTTTATTTCTAACTGTGATTCCATTTTCATCACACTTATTTCTGAAGACCCATTTTACTCCAATAATAGAAGTTTCCTTAGGTCTTTCAATCAAGGTCCAGACTTTATTCCTTTCGAATTCATTTTGTTTATCTTTCTTAGCTTTTATCCAATAATCATCAGCTAAAGCTTCATCAGGGATTTTTGGTTCTAATTGGTAAAAGAATGCTAGATATTCTACTTCATTTCTTAAGGAACTTCTAGTCCTTATAGGTTCATTCACATCACCAATGATACTATCACTGGGATGATTCTTTAGAAACAACTGATTTGTGTTTTGTAAAATGTGTTCATCAACATAGGGTAGGAAATATTCTATGGTAAATTCTTCAGAAACATTTTCTTGGGAATTTTCCTTATCAGAAATATCTTCTAACAAAGGTTGATAATCAGTTTTTGAAAGCACATCCGAATATGTAGATTGGGGTTGTTTAAAAACAAAAGGATTAGTTTTATCAAATTTCATGTTTATTGTATCTTCAATAGTATAAGTTTTTTATTGAAAACTCTATAAGACTTAGAAGTTGTGGAGTAGCCTAAGAAAATTCCTTCATCATATTTTGGTTCGCATTTGTGTATATTATCTTTAGTATTCGGGGTGAATACCTTGTAACCAAAAACCTTGAAGTAGGAAAGTCTAGGTTTTCTACCATTCCATAACTCATAAGGTGTTTTATTAAGAAAATGTCTAATTAAAACTCGATTTATAGTATAAAAAGTATTAATTAAAGCTTCATCCCAAAAATGTCTTACTATAGAATATTCACTCAACATTGTTATTGTTATCTCTTGAATAATTCTATTTCTTCTTTCAATAACACCATTCTGTTGAGGAGTTCTTGGTGTTGAGAAGTTATGAGTAATGCCTTTTCTACTACAAAAAGTTTCAAAATCAGAATTTTGAAATTCTCCACAATGATCACTACGAATATTTTTCAATGGAAGGTTTTTCACATTTTTAACTTGGGCTCTAAAACTTTTAAAATACGAGAGGCATTCAGAATTCTTTGCTAGAAAATAGACCCATGTAAATCTAGTGTAGTCATCAACTAAGACAAATGCATAATACTTGCCTCCAATGCTTCCAGTTTGTGTAGGACCAAAAAATTCAAATGCACTAATTGTAATGCATCAGTAGTTGAGACTTCACTGACTGATTTAAAACATGATTTATGTTTCTTTCCATATTGACAAGGGTCACAAACTTTTGAAGAATCAAATCTAAGCTCTGATAGATCCTTAACTAATCATTTCATAGAAAGTTTGCATAGGTTCTTGAGGTTATATTGACCTAACCTTCTATGCCACAACCAAGACTGATCTTCCATTTCACTAAGGCAAGGTAGATCTTTTCTCCTAAGGTCTTCTAAGTTTAGTGTGTATACATTCTCTTGCCTATGGGTAGAAAGAATAAACTCTTCCTTGGAATTGTGTACTAAGCACTATTCATTCCTAAAATTCACAAGGTAACCTTCATCACATGATTGGATTATGCTAATGAGGTTGTGTTTAAGACCCTTAACAAATAAAACATTTGAAATCAAAGTTTTTCCAAGAAGAACGATGTTACCTATACCATAATTTCTCCCTGACCACTATCTCCGAAATTTATTTTCTCTCCTTTCGTCTTGATAATATTTTCAATGTAGTTTTTGTTACCAGTCATATGTCGGGAACATCCACTATCCATGTACCATGTATTTCTATTGGTACCTTCTCTATTTTCTTGAAAATAAAAGGGTTAGACTTTCAGAGCCCAAACTTTATTGGATCCAGAACTTTCAGAAATAAAAATCTTAGGCACCCACATTTTCTTAGAAAAATAGTCTTTTTGAAATCCTAAAGACTGAGTTTTTTTTAAGGAATAATTTTTTGCTCAATGCCCACCGCAATGACACTTAGTACAGAATGGAGCACTTTGAGGAACAAAATAATTGTTTCTAAAAATTGGTTTAGAACGGGTATAACCAAAACCAGAACTATTCCTTAGAGGTCAGATTTGAGAATACATCTTATCAAAGTCTTCCTTACCTAAGGTAAAGTTTGACAAACACTTCCTCAATGAAATTTTTTTGGATTTCAATTTGATAACTAAGTTCTTGTCTCCCAAAACATTTTATTTTGAGCTAGAGTTAGGATCAAAAACATTTTTCTTATAAATTACGTTTTCTAGATCCTTAGAAAGTTTATTCTTCTCAGAATTTACCACCTCAAGATTTTTTGAAATACTTTCAAAATCAACAATTTTCTTATCAATATCTTTAGAAAGGTCAGATATTTCCTTAGTAAGAATAGTATTTCTAGAATTTTCCTTATCAATCTTTTTCAAGAGTTTTGAATTCTCAATCACAAGGAGTTTGGAAAACCTAGAAACTTCTTCATAGGTAGGTAAAGTATTATCTTCATCAGAAGAAGATTCTTCATCCAAAGATTCATAATATTTATCATTACTATAAATTGCATTTAAAGAAACATTGGTCATTGATTTAGTATTGTTAAGGGTGTAATTTTGGCCCGGCGGCCCGAAATCCCGACAGGCCCGGCCCGAAAGCCCGAACGGCCCGGCCCGGCAAAGCCCGCACCGGGCCAGGCCGGGCTTGGGCTGTAGGTTGAGCGGGTCGGGCCTGGGACTTTCCAAAAAAGACCGCAGACCAGGCCGGGCTGGCCCGAAAAAGCCCAGCCTGCTGGCCCGCGCGAAGCCCAGCCTGCTGGCCCGCGCGAAGCCCAGCCCTTTGGCCCGCGCGAAGCCCAACCCGTGTGAAGCCCGCGCGCTGTAAAAAATTTAATGAGGAATCTATGGGTATAGGGATTCGATCCCCCTACCACGAGCTCCCAAGGATGCGTCTGGTCGAGGCGCTGCACCTATAATATAATCACAGGCCTATATATATATAGATATCTCGATATTTATATATATATATATATATATATATATATCTGTATATATATATCTATAAATATAGATATGTATATGTATATGTATATATACATATATACATACACACATATATATACCTATATATATATATGTATATTTATCTATATATGTATCTATATGTGTGTGTGTGTGTATTTCTATATATATGTGCATATATCAGTATATATTAACAAAAAATAATATTATATATAATTATAATATGTGTATAAAAATATATATACAATGATATATAATTATATATATAATAGTGTATATATTTAAAAAAGCCATTAATAATATATATCAATTAAGTGTGGTTTTTAAAAATCCATTAATAATATATATATGTATGTATGTATGTATGTATATGTATGTATGTATATGTATATGTATATGTATATGTATATGTATATGTATATGTATATGTATATAATTTAATATAATATATATATATATATAAACAAAGCTATATATATATATCAATGATTTAATATTATATATATATATAATAACTTGTTGTATATTAATAAAAAAATAACACTCACCTAATGATGTTCGTGCAAGTCCCTCAACTTCATTAATTTTTTTAAGTATATTACAACATGCATATATTATATATACTATACATATATAAATCTATTTAGAAAAAAAAATCAACTCACCCACTTTGACGCACCCCCAAACCCCTAATTATTATTTTTATAATTTTCTCATATTATATATATATATATATCAATCATTTAACATTATATATATATAATAACTTATTATATATTAATAAAAAAATAACACATTTGCCCAATGATGTTCATGCACACCCCCAACTTCACTAATTTTTTTAAAAAATATGATGAAACACGGATATTATATATATGTATATATAAAAACAAATCTACTAATAATATATATATATATATATATATCAATGATATGATAATATATATATAAACAAATCCATTAATATTATATATAAAGATATTAATAATATATATCAATTAAGTGTGGATTTTAAAAATCCATTAATAATATATATATATATATGTGTGTGTGTGTGTGTATATGATTTAATATAATATATATGTGTAAACAAAGCTATTAATATATATATATATATATATCAATTATTTAATATTATATATATATACAATAACTTGTTGTATATTAATAAAAAATAACACACTCACCTAATAATGTTCGTGCAAGTCCATCAACTTCATTATTTTTTTAAGTATGTTGCAACATGCATAAATTATATATACTATACATATATAAATCTATTTATAAAAAAATTAACTCACCAACTGCGACCCACCCCCCAACCCCTGATTATTTTTTTATAATATTCTCATGTTATATATATATATATATCAATCATTTAACATTATATATATAATAACTTATTACATATTAATAAAAAAATAACACACTCACCCAATGATATTTGCGCACACCCTCAACCTCACTAATTTTTTTTAAATATGATGAAACTTACATATTATATATATGTATACATAAAAACAAATCTACTAATAATATATATATATATATATCAATGATATGATAATATATATATATATAAACAAATTCATTAATATTATATATAAAGTTATTAATAATATATATCAATTAAGTGTGGATTTTAAAATTCCATTAATAATAATTGTGTGTGTGTGTGTTAATGATTTAATATTATATAATAACTTATTTTATATTAACAAAAAAAATAACACACTCACCTAATGATGTTCGTGCACATCCCCCAACCTCATTAATTTTTTTAAATATGTTGCAACTTGTATATATTATATATAAATTTATTTAGAAAAAAAATTAACCCGCCCACTACAGCGCACCCCCCAACCCCTAATTATCTTTTTACAATTTTCTCATATTATATATATATATATATAATAACTTATTATATATTAACAAAAAAATAACTACTCACCAAATAATATTCACACACCCCCAACCTCATTATTTTTTTAAATATGATAAAACTTCCATATATTATATATACTATATATACATATATAAATCTATTTAGAAAAAAATTAAAAAACTCACTGCTGCGCACCCGCTAAGGGTGTAATTTTAGTTCAGATAGGGCCGGGTTTGGGCATGCCCTGTAAAAAAATTAAAAAACGTTTAAAAATTTGTTTTAAATTAAACAAACGCTTAAAAATAGTTTTCATAAATAAGTTAAAAAAATAAATGTAAAAAAAAAGTTTGAAATAAATGATAAAAAAACGTTTAAATAACAACATTTTAAATCCACTACCCACTGTTGTGCACCCCCCAATAACTCATTAATTTTTTTTAATTTGTATATAATATATATAAATTCACAGACATGTATAAATCTATTTAGAAAAAAATAACATATCCACTCACTGTAAAATATTTTTACATAAAACGTGTTAAATGTTTAAAAAAATACATGTAAAAAATATGCGTTCAAAAAAACATTTTAAAATAAACGTCTAAAAATAAATGTAAAAAAATGTTTTAAAAAAGTGTTAAAATATGGTTTAAATAAATGTTTAAATAAAAATGTTTAAAAAAGTTTTAAAAACAAACATTTAAATTAATTTTATTAAAAGAAACATTTAAAAAATACTTTTTACATTAAAATATTAAAAAAGTTAAATGTTTTACCAAAATTCTTGTAAAAAGCATGCATTTAAAAAAAATAAAAATGTTTTAAATTAATCATTTAAAAATAAATGTAAAAAAACGTTTTAAACAGATGTAAAAAAACGGTTTAAATAAAAATGTTTAAATAAAAAATATTAACAAACGCTTAAAAAATTATAAATAAGTTAAAAAAAATAAATGTAAAAATGTTTTAAATAAATGTTAGAAAAAAATTTAAATAATAAGGCTTTAAACTCACCCACGACAGTTGCGCACCCCTCGTTATTTTTTTTCAATTTGAAAATAATATATATATATATATTCACAATATATAAATCTATTCAGACAAAAAACACATCCACACACTTTAAAATGTTAATAAAAAATAAAATAAACATTTTTACAAAAAACATGCATTTAAAAATAAATGTAAAGAAACGTTTTAAATAAATGTTAAAAAATGTTTAAATAAAAAAAATTAAAAGAGAATTATTTTGAAAATAATAAAAGCCCACTATGGCCCGACTCGAAAAAGCTCGGCCCGAAAAAGCCCTTCCCAACCAGATGGTTTGGGCCGGCCCGAGGCCGGGCTCGGGCCGCCTCATGGGGTTGTTGGCCCGGCCCGGCCCAGCCTGAATAGTGGTCAGCGGCCCGACTCTTTGCATGGCAGGCCCGGCCCGGGTCGGGCCAAAATTACACCCCTAAGTATTGTGTACCTTATCCATTAAGCAATGATTGTCAATAGGTAGTCTGTCTATTAGACCAAGATTCTTCTGTCTAGAAGATTCGTAATCTGATTATTCATCTGAAGAGTCACCACCACTGGCACTCCAGGTGTCATTAGCTTTCAAGAATTTATTAGCTTTATATTTGTAGTACTTCTTTCTGTTTCTCTCAGAATGCTTTTCCTTTATTTCTTTACTCTTAAGCATAGGACAATGAGGCCTTATATTTCCAGCTCTCTTGCATTCATAACATGTAACTTATGAATATTAATTGTATTTCCTTTCCTTCTTATTATATCTAGATTGAAAGTTCTTCTGTCCAACAATCTTTTTCATCCTCGAGCAAGATTTGCTAACTCATTTTCTGATGATTCACTTCCACTAGATTCGGATTGAATAACAACCTTCTTAGATTTGGATCTTGTAACTCTCTCATGAGTCTTGGATTTAATATGATTTGAAGTTTTAATAAAATCAACATTTCCATTCCCATTCTTCTTCTTTACATTATCAACATCTCTCTTCATTCTGGTCTCATGTTGAAGAAGAGTTCCAAAAAGTTCATCAAGAGAAATCTGAGTAACCTTTATGTTCTCATCAATAGTAGTCCTCTTGGATTCCCACTCATTGGGCATGATGTCTATGATCTTATCAATAAGAGATTCATCATCTAGTCCTTTCTCACCCATGGATTGTAAACTATTCACAATAATCATGAATATTTGTTGCACCATGCATATGGGTTCTCCATATAAAAAACAGAAACCATGATATTCAGCTCTGAGCATGGATCTTCTTGTTTCAATTACTTTGGAAGTTCCAAAGTGAGTAACTTAAAGTTTCTTCCAAATACAATTTGTTGCTTCACAAGATGAAATTTGGATATATATATTTCTAGTCATGGAAGAAATCAATGTATTGCGTACCTTATAATTTAGTTGATATTCATGCTTTTCTTGATTCGTAAAGGTACTAACTTCCTTGTCAGGGATTTTATATCCTCCAGTAAGCATAACAAAATTATCAACTCTAGTATTGATAATAAAATTCTTCATGCGATCTCTCTAGTATTCATAATCATTTCTATCAAAAATAGGTGGTCTTGTTGGATTGAGATTTTTTATGGAACCAACATTGATTCTTGCCATCTAAAAGAAAAATCATTCCACAAAAACTTGTTAATAGAAAAAAGTTTGTAAAAAAAGAAAATATTCCTTAGAAAGGAAAATGTAGTACAAGAGTATCTCTATGTAAAAATGAATCTGAACTTTATGAGTCTGAAAACGGATTTCGGGAATAAGAATATGATAAATTCTCTTTGTAATCTAATCGTGAGATTAATTCAGAATGAACCAATCCTCTGATACCAATTTTTAGATGGTATGGAGTATGATATACTCTATAATACCAAATGTAGGATCGAAATAATAGAGATAGTAAATAAAGTATCTAATGATGCTCAAAATACAACAGGGGGTGAATTATACACTTTAAAAATTCCTTTGGAACTTTTAAAGATGGTTATGTTTAAAAAGGTTAAATAAGGTAATTCACAAAACCTCTAATTTTACACAATTTCTAGATTCCAGAAATATGATTCTGAGAAAGTGAATCCAGAAAGATGGTTCCGGAAAATGAAACTTAATGAAAGTTTACAGTAAGAAAGATTCTACCTTAAAGTGTATAGAATCTTACTAAATCAGAGTAAAAGTATAAGGAAGTATAAGATAGTTATACTTTCCTCAACAACAAAAATGAAGTGGAAAACTTATAACAAAACAACTAACAAGTAGTAAATCTTTTAACCCAAAGAGAAGGGTATCCAAAAACCTTTGATAAAGGTCCCTTGATTTATACTTTCAAGAAAGTATGTATTACCCCCACCAGGGTAAGCCCTCGATACGAAGATCAGAGTCTGTCTTGCTATCACCAAAAGCCCTCAACTTCAAGGTAGTCGACACCTATATCTTCCTCGGCAAGGAAGCCCTCAACATCAAGGTATTTGGAACCTCTGTCTTCCTATCCCCGGAAGCCCTCGATAGTACACAACAAAAATCAGAGTCTCACAAAGAAAATATGAACAAGAAGTTCAGTACACAAAAAGCAATGAGAGTCTCTCTCTAGAAATCACTTCCACGTCATGTAATCTCTAGAGTCATTGAGTAGCGTTGAGCTCTTTTCAAATGAGATCCTATTTATAGGCACAACACCAATGGTCGGCTCCCTCTTCCAACGGTAATATTTTTCCTTTAATTTCGGAGGGACCTATGCATGTGTCACTCAAAAAACGGTTGGTTAGTAACTGAATGCATGACATCATTTTATAACAAAAACAAGTGTAAGAAAAAATATAGTTACGTAGCCAAAATAAAATATTTGGAATGTAAGAAAAATAAAAATGTTCAGAGTCTAACAAAAAATGAATTCGGAGTCTATAATACAAGGATATTTGGATTCTGTTTTCTAAGGAATTCGGAACCTGAACTCTATAAAATTCTGGAGTCTGAATTTCAAGGAATTTTGGAATCTGGATTCAACACCCCCCCCCCCCCCCCGGACACCCCCTACCCCTTCTAGACACCACCCCACCCCCTTGGACAGCCCCACCAAGCCTCTAGACCACCCCCACCCCTTGGAAAGCCCCCCCCCCCCCGACACCCTAGACACCCCACCCCCTGGACACCCCCATAGATAGCACCCCCCCCCCCCCCACACCTAGACACCCCCCGGACACCCCCCCCCAAGACACCCCCACCACCCTAGGCACCCCCCACCCCCTTGGACTGCCCCCAACCCCCTGGATGCTGCCCCACACCCTGGACACCCCCCACACCGCTTAGACACCACCCACCATCTTTACACCTCCCCAACCCCCTGGACACCCCCACCCCCATGGATAGCCACCCCCACCCCCCTGGACACCACCCCACCCTCTGGACACCCCCACCCCTCTGGGCACCCCACCCCCTAGAAATCCCCCCCAACCCCCTGGACACCCTCACCCCCTGGACACCTCCATGGACAGCCCCCTCCCCCACCCTGTACATCCTCCATCCCCCCGAACACCCCCCCTGGACACCCCCCAGGACACCCACCAACCCCCTGGATGGCACCCCCACCCCTCTTAGACACCACCCCACCACCTGGACACCCCCACCCCCTTCACACACCCACAACCTTAAATGGTCACCCCACCCTCTTGTACACCACCCCACCCCCCTTGGATAGCCCCCCCAACCTCCTGGACCGCCCCCACCCCCCTGGACACCCCTATCCACCCAGACACCCCCATCCCCCCGGACACCCCTACCCCCCCTTGGACAGCCACCCCAAACTCTTGAACATCCCCCAACCCCCTGAATTATGAAATAAATTCTTTATGTATTTAATTAAATTATGAATTATGTGTTAATGGTGTATGGGTATACTTGTTTTCTGAGTATATTTGGTGTAATTACCTTATGAATTATTTGTTGATTTTTTATGGGTATACTTGTTGAGATGCTGAATTTTTTGCATGTCTTGTTTGGGTGTGATGCTGCTCAATTTTATGTTACAGCAGACAAGTAATTTATCAAATCTTTTTTAATGCTGATAAAGGATCACTTTATCAATGCTCAAAAAGTGCTGATAAAAGACACATTTATCAGTTCTTTTTTATAACTGATAAAGTATCCCTTTATCAAGGCTTTTTTAGCACTGATAAAGGGGACCCCCCCCCCTTATCAGCACTAAGCTTTACAGCCCTTTTTAGCACTGTTAAAGCCCGTTTTGAGCACTGATAAAGCTCGTTTTTCTAGTAGTTTAAAAAAGTGGTAAGTTTGAATGGAGTACCACATTCTATTATGTTTGGTTGGTATTTGAGTTTTACCTTAAACTTATGGAAAATTCTTTATCAATTTATTGTTATGGATTTGAGTTTCATCACTTTATATCATCCTCAGATAGATGTTGGATAAAAATATTATCTTTTTATTGAAATGCTTACAAGAGAGGGGAGTTATTTGTAGTTTAAAAAAATAGTTAAAAGAATTAAACTTAACAAACCCAAAGCCTCTTTAAGTAGGATTCTTAGACTCATCCCTTAGTCTGATTAACAAAGTCTCATAATCAGAACCTAGATATGGTTCGATTGAATCAAAGTGGAAATCATAATCACTATAGATCCAATTTATTAGAGTACAAGAATTTTAATCACGATGGATATGATTAATTCAAATGTATTATTATTATAATAATTATATTAATACATATAAAACAAATATAATATAAAGATGAAGACAATGAGTCAATTTCAATTAAATGTTTAGAAAAATATAAACTTATAAAAAAAAGCAGAACAGTAGCTAAAAAAATGTAAGAATGGATTATAAGAAATTTAAAAGATAACTCATTTAACCTTAAACCTAAATAATTTTATCCACTATTATATAATTATAGTCAAGTCTATCTTTCCTTTCCAATAAAATCCCTCAATATAATGATCAGAATGGCTCTATCTTCCTATCCCCATAAGCCCTCGATATGATGATCAGATTTATCTTACTATCCCTATAATCCCTTAATATGAATATAAGATTCTCTATCTGCTTATCCTCATAAGGACTTGATCATTATGATGATAGGATGAAAGTAAAAATTACAAAATAGTTCTTAAGGAGACAACCTACCAAGGTTTCCTTTAGAACAAAAACTCTCTAAATAAATAAAAATATTAAGAATGAGTTATTCACACTAAGTATTCTTCTGAAAATTCGACAGAGAATGTAATCAACCATCTTCAAACTCTTCAAATCACTTGGTATTTATTGGAATATTACAAACGGTCATATTGATCTTCCAAAGGTTATATTTTTTGAGTTTTTTGTAGTGACTTTAGACACCTATAACCTAAAAGATCATAATGTTCTAGCGTAACTGAAGTTCTGATGTCGTACTATTTAACATTGTTACAGTATTAAATATTTTCCTTTAATTATAAATAATTATTTTCTATTCTAATTGTAAACATAAGTAAATTTAATGCACTTCCTTAAAAATGTCAATGTGATAATCATTATTAGTATCATTCTTATGTTATTGGTACCGATATCAATTCGATTGTTAAGACTTTATCATTATGATAGTCATGACAGAAAGTATAACCTCTAGTACTGATAAAGGTTCATCTGATTAATCGGACACATAATCATTATGATGATTTTAATGAAGAATGTAAAGTTTATTTTCATAATACCTTATAATTTTTCTATGTATGTTAAAAAGTAATGTTTTCTACAAAAACATGATAAAAGTCTAAGGACATAAAAAGTTATTAAATAAGTTTTAAGAAGGTGTTTGTGATTTCCAATACTAAAGGAATGGAAAATTAAGATGTAGAACTTCTAACTCAATAATCTCTATATTTTTTTAAGCAAAAACCACAAAACTAAATTAAATATAACATTGAAAAATTTAAGTCCTTATTATTTTAAGTACTTCATATTCATAGTTAATATTTAAAACCTTTACTCCCCCTGAGTTCATAGTTATTTTAAATATGGTGGAGAGTATGATTTTTAATATGATTTACTCCCCCTTAGGATAATATCTCCCCCTAAGGATCATAATATACCATTTAAAACAATATATAACTTTTTATTATAACTCCCCCTTTGTAAAAGCTTCTCCCCATTTAAGAATACTTCACCCCCTTTCTATAAAATTCTACCCCTTTGTGATTTTCAAAAAGTAATGAGGAAGGATCCAAAGTTTCTTGAATATGATGAGAAATACAAACATACAAAACAATATAATGAACTGACAAATCATCCAAGAAAACATGAAAGAATATTCAACCAATCATAATTGGAAAACATTTAGACAAATCATATTTGGATGGAAAAGATAATTCATTCATAGATAAACGATTTAGATGTTTTAAAAAATACAAAATACAAAAAGAGTTCAAAATACTAGTCTTTATTAATCAATGTTTTAATAAAATACATTATCTTATTGAATTCATCTCAGTCCTTCTCTTTCTTGTCAACCTTTTCTTCTTGAATCTAAACTTTCTCAGAAAATTATCTATTCTGGAATCTGAATACAATAACTTCATCTTAAACCATCTTCATCTTTCTCAACTCTAGCAGCATATCTTACATCTTCATTTTTAGAGCATTAACATCCTAAGTTATTTCATTAGTATCACCTCTAAAAACTTTTGGAAACTTCACCCTATCATCCATGTATTTAGATAACTGATTGAAGGATTTAGATTATTCATTCATGAGATTCTTCACATCATCAGAATTCTCATCATGTAATTTTAGATCAATATAAAATTTATGATACCCATTCACCATTTAATTATAATATCTCTTATGAGTCTGTGATATTTTCTAGAAAACTTTCAAATGAGCTTCAATCCAAATGAATTTGTCTAGTAAAACCTTTCTCGATTCTGACTTGTCATTAATAATTTCTTGAATAATATTAAATTGATATTCCAGGTTCAGGAAATAGGGAATAGTTCCTACCAATATTTTCAAATCACTTATAGTATAATCAACTCCTTCGAAAGAAATGGTTCTAGATGAATCTGATTAATCTTGATAAACCTCGAGAGGTTTTGTTCTACTTGTTCTGATATTATATTTTTCTTTTAGTTTATCAACTTTCAAAAAAAAATTCTAAACTTCCTTAGACAATTTTTTATCATCTGATAATTCTAAAATCTACATATTTTTATCAGTCTTAGCTTTATCATCATCTTTTGTCTTAGAATTTTGATCTTCCTCATCTTTCTTAGATGGTGACTATGCCTCTTCTTCTGATGGGGATGATTCTTCTTCTTTTGGACTTCTGGATTTATCTTCATTGTCATCATTAGAGGGAAATTCCAATAAGTATTATAATTAATATTTCCATGAAGACCTATCAAACTATTTTTCTTCCTTATCGGCTTATTCATTCTCATCCTCTTCATTTTGATCTTCTTCCTCATCTTATTCTTTGTGTGTATCTTCTTCAAACATTTCTTCAATTACATCATATTATACTAATTCTTATTCATATTTTCCTTATTTATCCTTCCCTTAAATGTATTCATCAACTACTTTATCAATCTCATCCTCAATCTTTCTAGTGGTTCTGAGAGCTCCTTTACTGATTGCCTCTGGTTTTGATTCTTTTTCTTGAACTACTAGAGCTGATTCTTCATCAATAACTTTTTCCTTTATTTTTTTGTGATAGAAGGAATCTCAGCATGAATAACTTTAGTTTCTTTATAAACTAACCTGACATCCAAATTTAGTTGATCAGTGTGATAAGTTGGAAGAAAAACATTCTCATATGCTACATCAACACCTTTCAATAAAATTTCTCAAAGTTGAGCATCAATAAACCTCTTATTTTACTTTCTTTTTTCTCCAACTCATCATACACTTCATCAGGAACATTATTTTTTTTTCTTTTTCATTGGGGAGGTTTCATCCTTCCTTTTATTTTTCTTACCATCCTTTTCTAGCTTTATTGATGGTTCTTCCTCCGATGTGGCACTACTAGCATTCTCAACAAACTTTTTGGATTTGTTATCAAAACAAAATATAATCTTATTCATCATATCATCACTTAAGAATGAAATCTTTACTCTTATTGGAACTAACTTGTTTTCCACTTTGAAAACCTCCATTAATTCAGCTATAATCTTTCTTACAAAAGCCTAGAACATAATGATCTTAGATTTGATTGTTCTGGTTTTGATATATTCAATTATGAGAAGGAAAAACTTAACGATGTCATTCTATCTCATATTTACTTGAAAATATAGTATAAAAATATCAAAAATTATTAACATATATCGATCTCCTCTTTTTGGTATCATGAATCCTTAAATAAACAAGGTAACAACACATTTTTCTGGTGCTAGATAGGAAACATTTATAATATTATCTTATTTAGAAAAAAAAGAATCCTTAGCTTTTCTTATATAAAAAGTATCAAGACTATCGTGAAGTTTATGAGATAGACAACACGCTTCTCCCCCAGAATATATTCCAATAAAATCCAAAAATTTATTATGTAAAATATTATATCTTCTTCCATACATCATGAAAAAAATTATATCTTTACCATCTTCGAATGAAAACTTAACAGATGCATGGAATTCATGAATGATATCAGGATAAAACAAATAAAATTCCTTATCTGGTTTCTTAACACAAATGGACTCTCAGCCTTGAAAAGATAGAATAATTTTCATCATAGATTCATACTTATCATGAAAAGGTATTTCAATCGATCTTTCCCTAAAAATGTATCACATAGAAAAATATTCATTGGTATCCATTTTTTTTTTTGAACTAAAATTGGTGAATTGGACGTAAATATGATCTTTCAGACTAAGAAACGTGAAGGGGTTAGCAACTTGGGAGAAGAAACCTCGAACAATCGATGTGGGACATTGGGGGGGTCCCTATTTATATAGGCATCGGTTGTCATAGTTAACACTACTGGAATTTATTCTTTTCCCAACGGTAGTATACCAACGGTTTTCTTAAACCGTTGGTATAGTGAGCCTTTGCCAACGGTTTAAGAAAACCGTTGGCAAAGAAAATTTCGGTGGACCCTTTCCCAACGGTTCACTGGAACCGTTGGTAAAGGGTGCTGAAATCACACATTTCCCAACGGTTCCAGTGAACCGTTGGGAAATGTGTGCCTTTGCCAACGGTTTTTATAAACTGTTGGCAAAGGTTTCCCCCAAATTTCAGATCGAGATCTCCTCTCCCCATTCGGACAGAGCCCTAATCTATTCGCTTAGGTGCTCTCGCGAATCCGAACACCAGCACCCCCCATCCCAAGAGGTACACCCCATACGAATAGGTAAAATTTGATCTCAACCATATTGTTGTAGTTGTTTTAATGAATAGATTTTTCCAGGTGTTGGTGGTTTAATTGATTATTGAAATTAATATCTAAATAGGATATTGTTTGTGTTTGTGAATACTTCTTTAATGTTTTTGTATTCTATGTTTGGAAGGAGAGTGTTCAAAACATGTAAATCAGAGTTGGGACGTTTACATGTTTTGGATAATGGATTGTGGGAATTATGCATTGTGTTCAAACCAATTTGATATGTTTTGGATAATGGATTGTGGGGGTAGGGGGTGTCCACGGGGGTGGGAAAGGCTGTCCACGGGGTGGGCGGTGCTGTCTAGGGGGTGTGGGCTGTCCTGGGGGTCTGGGTGGGGTGTCCTGGTGGGGGAGGGGTGTGTGGGGTGTCCAGGGGGGGTGGTATGTCTAGGTGGTGGTGGTGGGGTTGCAGGGGAGGGGGTGTGGGCTGTTTGGGAGGGTGGGCGGGGCTATCCAAGGGGGTACGGGGTGTCCAGGGGGGTACGGGGGTGGGCGGGTTGTCCACAAGAGTGGATGGGCTGTCCACGGGGGTGGTCGGGCTGTCAAGGAGGGGTGGGCAGGCTGTCCAGGGGGGGTGGGTGGGCTGGCCACGGGGGGTAGGGGTGTCTAGGGGGGTGGGCGGGCTATCCAAGGGGGTGGGGGGTTATCCATAGGTTGTAGCAAGAAACCCAAAATGAAAGTGAGGAAGAAAAGGATGGTTTGTTTTAATACAAACCCAATGAAGAACTAAACAATTTAAATAAATAAATTATAACAAACTAGAAGAAGCCTTGAGCGCCAAGAGTGTGAGAGTAGTTGATGTAGAGGCAGCCCAAGCTTCAAGGATGGAAATGGATCACAAGTAGCCTTAGAGATTTGTCGTTAGAGCTTCAAGGGATCAAAATATCATTCCAATGTATCGGGGGTTTGTTCCCGGCATCCATCCTTGTCTATTTATAGGAGAAATATCCCCAAATACTTCAATATGGCCGTTGGAGGGCTTTCGGAGCCGTTGGGGGTCAAGTGGGCAAGTCTGGTCAAAGCCCAAGGGCTAGTTTGACTGGGCTTACCGGCTGACCGGTGCTTGGCCATCGGCTGGCCGGTGCTCCAGACAGAAGGCAGAGCTTTCTGTCTGGGTTCCACCGGTTGGCCGGTGCTGGGACACCGGCTGGCCGGTGATTCAGACATCGGTTGGCCGGTGGCACCTGGCAGTGGGCAAGGCCTACTGTCTGGTTCCACCGGCCGGCCGGTGGTCAGGTACCAGCTGACCGGTGGAACCTGGCAGAGAGCATTGCTTCTGCCAGAGACCACCGGTTGGCCGGTGGACTCAGAGAGTCCTTTTCCAGTCTTCTTGGGCCAACTCTTTGGCAACCTTTTTCCTATCATCAAAAAAACTTGAAAACAAGTTAGAACACGATGAGAGTGATTGTGATCATTAAAATCCAAGAGAGGGGGGTACAACACTGACCACAGGGGGTAGGGGTGTCCAGGGTTGTGGGCGTGCTATCCAAGGGGGTGGGGGGCTGTCCATAGAGAGAAGGGGTGTCGAGGGGGGCGGGTGGGCTGTCCACGGGGGTGGTTGGGCTGTCTAGGGGGTAGGGGGTGTCCACGGGGGTGGGTGGGTTATCCACGGGGGTGGGCGGGGCTGTCCATGAGGGTACCCTACTAATATGGTTATGGGATGAGGCATGCTATGATGTGATAACACATTAAGTTCCTATTGGTTTTACATTTTTTCAATAACACATTAGTATGTTTTTTTCACATGTCTAGTTGATACCATGATTATTTTCTTCCTTTATCATTTACTTAAATGTATTTTCTATTAAAGTTCAATCCTATTTGAATTGTTTATGACAAAATGACATATATGAATTTTTTTACAGAATGGACAGAAGTTGGATGTATGAAACCGATCGTATCTCAAGCGATTTTCAAAACAATTTGGAGAGCTTTATAGATTTTGCATTTCACAATGCTTCAGATAGTGGTCGCATACACTGCCCATGTTCCAATTGTGTTGGTAGACCTTGGTTGAGTCGTGAAGAAGTTAGCTACCACATAACCAAAAATGGTTTTCAAGCAAACTACTTTGTGTGGTATCACAATGGGGAGAAAATGAAATCTCAAATTGGTGATGATCGAAATGAAAGGACTGGAATGGAGAATTTGTTAGATGATCGGTTTCCGTTTATTCGTCATCATGAAAAAGAAAGGATTTCGACTCAAGAAGACGTCGATATGAGGACAACTGATGCATCTAGTGAAAATGATGATATTGATAGGGTGAAAAAATTGAATGATGCTGCCACGACTCCAGTATATCGACAATGCGATAAAATGAAAAAGCTGGAATTTTTAATCCGATTGTTTCATGGAAAAACTATGTATGGGATTTCTAATACACCAATCGATTACATTCTTACCCTCTTGAAGGATTTACTTCCAGATGATGCAGATATTCCCTCAAACCACTATATGGCATGGAAGTTAGTTGAAAACTTGGATTTTCCAGAAACAAAATTCATGCTTGCCCGAAAGATTGCAGTTTATTCTGGGAAGAAACCGCTGAACGAAATGAATGTATAAAATGTGGCACATCCCGCTGGAAGTCAAAATCTAATGGAACACCATCCCGCGTTCCACAGAAAGTAATGTGGCACTTTCCATTGATCCCCAAACTCCAGAATCTTTTTATGTCTGATGACATATCAATAAAAATGGGATGGCATGATACCGAGAGAAAGAAGACTAATGATGAGTTGGTTCATCCTGCAGATGGATTTGCATGGCAGAGATTTGATGCTCGACATCCTGATTTTGCAGCTGACGTGCGTAATGTGAGGATGGGTCTTTCATGCGACGGTTTTAATCCATTTGGGCAGATGCTTACTTCGCACAGCACATGGCCAGTTTTTATACACATTTATAATCTTCCCCCATGGTTGTGTATGAAAAAATCTTTCACTTTCATGAGTATACTCATATCTGGTCCTTCTGATCCCGTCATTGATATTGATGTATACATGAAACCTTTAATAAAAGAGTTGAAACTTCTTTGGGATGTGGGTGTGCGCACATACGATGCATGTTCGAAAGACATATTTCAGATGCATGCGACACTTATGTGGACGATCAATGATTTTCCGGCTTATGCAATGATGTCTGGATGGAGCACGAAGGGAAAACTGTCATGTCCAGTTTGTATGAAGAATACACGATCTAGAAGACTGAAACATCGTTGTAGTTTCAGTTTTATGGGACATCGACAATTTTTTCCAAAGGATCATCCATATAGAATGAATCGTCGAAGATTTGATAATACTATAGAGACCGATGATCCACCTCAGCATATGTCTGGAACTAATGTGCTTAATGAATTGAAAGATTTCAGTTTTTCGTTCGGGAAGGGTTAAATGAAATCTGGAAAGAGAAATAATGTTTCCACATAAACTTGTTACAATTGGAGGAAGAGGAGTATCTTTTTTGATTTGCCTTATTGGTCAACCAATTTTCTACGTCATTGCTTAGACGTAATGCATATTGAAAAGAATATATGTGAAATGTTGCTTTCAGTTCTTCTAAATTTCAAGGGGAAGACAAAAGATGATTTACGATCTCGATGTGACTTGGTGGATTGGGGCATCAGACCAGAATTGCATCCTGTGCGTATCAGTGAAAATAAATGGCAACTTCCATGTGCTTCTTATGTGATGACACCTACTGAAAAAAAAAATTGGAAGTATTAGAGACTATTAGAGTTCCTGATGGCTATTCAAGCAACATATCTAAATGGGTCAACAGAAGAGAGTTGAAGCTAAAATCTTTGAAGACTCATGATTATCACGTTCTACTGCATGATTTGCTTCCAATAGAAATCCGTCATCTTTTGTCCAATAATGTAAGGGTGGGTGTTATTCGGTTGTGCAATTTTTTTAGAGATCTTTTTGCTAAGAAGTTGTCCAAGTCTTTCTTGCAAAAAATGTTGACAGATGCCCCATTAATTTTGTGTGAGTTGGAGAAAATATTTCCCCCATCATTTTTCACATGCATGCTGCATCTGACTGTCCATATTCCAACTGAAATACTTCTCGGAGGACCTGTTTCTTTTCGTTGGATGTATCCAACTGAAAGAAATATGTTCACATTAAAGTCTTATGTTCGAAACAAGAATCATCCCGAAGGTTCTATCGTGAACGGTTACTTAGCTCAAGAATGTATGGATTTCTGTTCAATGTATTTGTCTGATCTTACTACAAGAATGAACAGACCAATGAGAAATGAAGAAGAACAATATGATCAAATTGAACCCAGTTTTCCATCACTTCCTCAAACAGGAGGAATTCCTGGATCATATACATTGAAGACATTAAGCCATGAAGAGCGGGAGATGGCACATCGCACAGTTTTGTTCAAATGTGATGTGTTCGATGACTATATCAGGTAACAAAATTGAATATGTATATCTTACATATATATCTGTTAAAATATTCATATTTTTTTATCTACAGGGAACATAAAACAATGATAAATAGGAAGCATCGTTCTTTATCTTTGAGAAGGAGAGAGACTTTGCATAGCAAAGAGTTTTCTGCTTGGTTAAAATTGAAGGTAAAAATATTACTGTTTAAATTAATTATTTCAATATTTACTTAAGTTTAACTGTCATTTATATTGCAGGTATTGAGTTTGTCTGCTGACTCTGTCTCTGAGGAAATAAGAGCTTTGGCTTTTGGTCCTAATACCGTGGTTCGTGACTGTAAATCAATTGTTATCAATGGGTACAGATTTATTGTCACTGAACGAGACAAAAACATGAGAACACAACATGATGGTATTATGGTTACTGCCACAACAGATTGTTATGCCAGTGCATCAGATAGTAGACCGCGACTTGAAAATGTGGGTTATTATGGAGTCATTGAGAAAATAATAATATTGGATTATTACTCTCATGGACGAGTCACAATGATGAAATGCCATTGGTTTGATTCGATGACGAGACATGGCACATTTATTGATGATTGTGGATTTCGAGTAATTAATATGACCCGCACTCTTGCAACCGAAGAACCATATGTGTTGGCATCAATGGATAAACATGTTTTTTATGTCAAAGATCAACTTCAACCTGAATTTGGTGTCATAGTTTAAGTAATTACAAGACATATTTTTGATGATGCTGATGATGGAATTGACACTGTCCCTAGTGCCATTGGAACCAAACCATTTATTTCTTTTGATGACTCCAATAGCTCAATTGTCAGAGTTGATTGTGAACCTGAAGTTGTGGTTGGAAATATATAGAATCATTCATCCATGTTCTCAATTCTTTTGGTTTACCTCGAGTTGGGTTGTTAAGGTTGGTAATATTCATATTTATTTAGTATTGATCACAAATATGTTTTAGCTGACTTGACCGTTATGTGAATTTTCAATGTTTATTTGTTGCTGTTTTATTTGAATTTCATTTTCTAATTTGGAATTGAACTGTATTCAAAACAAATCAAACAATATTTCTAACTTGGTGAACATTACAACTTGTATGTTTTATTAAATTTATTCAAGCTCTTCTAAAACAATTGATAGCTAAATTACCAATGAATCCACTCATTCCCTCATATATTTAGTTTTTTGGTTTACACATTAATTTTCTTTTTCTAATTAATTACATATTTGTTTTCCAATGCAGGAAATGAAGCCAATTGAAGAGAGACGAAGAAAAAAAATGGCGGAGAACAATCGTCGGATGGAGGAGATGGGCATTCCACCATTAGTGCCTACAGTGAGTACTTTATTTCAAATATATATATATATATTTACAGAATATATAATGTCATGTGATTACTTTTTTTTGTAAACTTTTTTGTAGGATCCACCATTACGTCGACAGTTATTCGACGAGGAGCCTAGTACTGGTCCTAGTACTCAGGCCGGTGGTACGAGGAGGGTTCGTACCAGAGGTGGACGTAGAGCTGCGCGTGCCCGACTAGACCCTGCCCCTCCCACTGACATTTCAGCCTTCCCACATTCTGATCCCGGTGTGTCGTTAGGGACACACAGGATATTTAGACCTCCCATGTTTTCGCTACCTTCTGCATCTTCTGCCCCATCATTTTCACATCCCATGATGATTCCCACTCCCCAGTCAGTATCAGGTCATACAGCTGTTCCATATTCTTTTCCTTCTACTTCTGTCTCTCCGAGATTTTATATTCCATCTTCTTCGACTCCTGTTCCACCAGAGGGTGTTCCATCAGGTTCTGTGGATCTGGCTCCACTCATTGATCAGACTAGCGAAGGTATATTTATAAAACCCTAACAAATTTTTATAGCAATATTTATTTTCATTATAACATGTTTTGATAAAATATTTGTTTTTCTTTCATGACAGATACATCTACTGACAGGAGGCGGGGGCGGGGTCGTACACACATGCGTTCGGTGTGGAACCATCGTACACAGGTTATGGTGGAATATAATGAAGACAATCAGATGGTTGAGAAAACAGGGCAGCAATGTCGGAGTTTTATGGCGATGCTTGCCAAATACTCCGACATCATTCCCGTCAGCCCGCTGTCGTGGAGACATTTGCCACATGAGGTCAAAGATAGAGCTTGGGCAGAGATATGGGTAAAGAATCTATTGTATTTAATTCCATGAATTTGTTTTGTATTTATATAAATTAATATTTTCATTTCAGCTTCGATTTAATTTTCCTGATGGTGAGGGTGCACGACTGGAACGTCTAAATGATTTAGGCGAGCTTTGGAGAGCCTACAAGCATGAGCTGTATATTGGCTGGCATGCTAGAGTTGGCACTGAGTTAGAGGCGGTACCAGTCGTGGATGATTGTCCTATAGAGCAGTATCGTCAGATGATTACTCATTGGACGAGTACCCAGTTTAAGGTATGAATTACATTTGAGGTATTTAAATAATAACTTTCAAGTTTTGCATTAATATTATCCTTTGCATTATCGAATTTTATTTAGGAATCATCTGGAAAAAATAAAAAAAAACATTGATGCAAAAAAATACCTCCATACACTAGGACGCACGACGATGCCGGATCATGAGAGGCAGCAGGTATGACAATTGTTTATAAGTTTTCTTTACGACTTACATTTTCTTTTGTTTCCTCAATTATTTAATTATTTGCTGAAGTCTTTATATAACTTTTGTTTTTAATGTCATTGTAGAGGCAAGTACAAAATATTTAAGGACGTGTGCCTCGAGCAAAACTGTTTTGCTCGAGTAGACGAAAAAAGGATGGAAGTGCTGTCAACGAAGCGACTCAGCAGCAGATTGTAAGTTTTAATCTGTTGATTTTATATTTTAATATCTATTTCGTAACTTAATAATATATTTATATTTTTAATAGGATGCTTTAGAGGCCCTCGATGCCCAAGAATCAGACAATTTTGGGCCATCTGATCACTTACATCAGGTGTTGGGAGAGGATCATTCTGGCAGAGTACGCTGCCGACCTAGGATAGCCCCGACGAGGTATTGGCCTGCCTCAGGTACGAGTTGTAGTGCCACCGAGCTGCAGCAAGTTAGGGCACAGGAAGAACAGGCTGAGAAAAGGGCCACAGAGACGGCAGAACAGTCTGCTAGGGAAAACAGTGCATTTATGAAATTTATTGAAGTTCTACGTCCAACACTTCCAGCAGAGGCCAGCCCAACGATTGATGAATACATGTCGTCGATACATTCTATATATGGTGCACCAGGTGGCAGTTACAGTGGTGGTCAGGCCGATGTCTAGCTTGAAGATGATGATGGCGAGCAGTCTGATGCGGAAGAGGAGGGAGATGAGGAGGGCGAGGAGGAGGGCGAAGGCGAGGAGGAAGGCGCTGTGGAGGGTGAGGACGATGAGGAGGACGATGACGAGGGCGATGATGATGATGATGATGGTGATGGTGATGCTGGTGTGGGACATATTGATCCGTTACATTTTTGACTTGAGATTTGATATTTAATCTATTCTAGTTGTTGGTTTTATCTAGACTCGTAGTATAGTATTGGAGTTGAGTTATTTTTATATATTGTCTGTTTTTATGGATGTTGTTGTCTTTTAGTGGTTGTGTGTTTGTGAACTCCCTGAACAACCCCCCTCATTCTTGGACCCTGGACAACCCCCCCTCCCCCTTGGACCCCCCTCACGCGCATTTACGAAGCGCGTGCATCACTTAAAATACGAATATTGAGTCGTACCGCGCAAACCTCACGTCCGATTGACGTGTCGTCTACGCGTACACGTCACGAATAATAATTAGAATGTTGCACGGTGGTTTCATCTCAATCTGAGGTCGTCCGCTATGAATTTGACAGTTGGACGCCCGTTTTGGCCGTTTATGACACCAGGACTGCGTTGTCGGTCACCGCGGGCACACGGCACGTCCGATTGACGTGCCGTCTGCTCGACCACTTCATAAATCACGCAGCCGTATTTGTCGTCTGATTTCAGGCCATTCCGACTTTGTTCGGCCCATTTGGACCCCCCTCACGCGCGTTTACGAAGCGCGTGCATCACTTAAAATACGAATATTGAGTCGTACCGCGCAAACCGCACGTCCGATTGACATGTCGTCTACGCGTACACGTCACGAATAATAATTAGAATGTTGCACGGTGGTTTCAGCTCAATCTGAGGTCGTCTGCTATGAATTTGACCGTTGGACGCCCGTTTTGGCTGTTTCTGACACCAGAACTCCGTTGTCAGTCACCGCGGGCACACGGCATGTCCAATTGACGTGCCTTCTGCTCGAACACTTCATAAATTACTCTCCCGTATTTTTCGTCTGATTTCAGGCCATTCAGACTTCGTTCCGCCTGTTTGGACCCCCCTCATGCGCGTTTACGAAGCGCGCGCATCACTTAAAACACAAATATTGAGTCGTACCGCGCAAACCGCACGTTCTATTGACGTGCCATCTGCGTGTACACGTCACGAATAATAATTAGAATGTTTCACGGTGGTTTCAGCTCAATCCGGAGATGTGGTGTGGCCGGCACCACTCAAAGTGTCCGTCTTTTGTTTCAAAAGGACGTCATTTTAGGTGAAAAGCATCAACTGACATACGGAAAACCGACCAAACGCATTCCGAATCTATTGATAATTTATCCCAACAATCCATGGGTCATATGTGACGTGTACGAGCCAACCCGGGATGAATCTAAGTCACGGTGTGGCCAGGATAAGTCTAAGTGACTCTCTTTTGTTTAAAATGGACACCATTTTAAGTACATACGGAAAAACGACCAAACGGATTCGGTTTCCATTGAAACTTTAGGAGAACGATCCATGGGTCATATGTGACGTGTAAGAATCATCCCCGCTTCAATCCGACATGCGGTGCGGTTGACACCACTCAAAGTGTCCGTCTTTTGTTTCAAAAAGACGTCATTTTAAGTGAAAGGCATCAACTGACATACGGAAGAACGACCAAACGCATTCAGATTCTATCGATACTTTAGCACAACGATCCATGAGTCATATGTGACGTGTAAAAGTCAACCCCGTCTTAATCCGAGATGTGGTGTGGCCGACACCGCTCTAAATCTGTCTCTTTTGTTTAAAATGGACATGATTATAAATGAAAAGAACAACTGACATACGCAAAACCGACCAAACGCATTCGTAATATTTTGATAATTTATCACAATGATCCATGGGTCATATGTGACATGTACGAGCCAACCCGGGATGAATCTGAGTCGCGGTGTGGTCAGGATTAGTCTAAGTGTCACTCTTTTGTTTAAAATGGACAACATTTTAAGTACATACGGAAAACCGACCAAACGCATTCGGTTTCCATTTAAAATTTAGGAGAACGATCCATGGGTCATATGTGACGTGTACGAATCAACCCCGCCTCAATTAGAGACGCGGTGTGGTCGGAACCACTCATAGTGTCCGTCTTTTGTTTCAAAAGGACGTCATTTTAAGTGAAAAACATCAACTGGCATACGGAAAACCGACCAAACGTATTCGGATTGTGTCGATACGTTTGGAAAATGATCCATGGGTCATTTGAGACGTGTAAGACTCAACCCCGTCTAAATCCGAGATGTGGTGTGGCCGGTACCACTCTGACTGTGTCTCTTTTGTTTAAAATGGACAAGATTATAAGTGAAATAAACAACTGACATATGAAAAACTGACCAAACGCATTCGGAATCTGTTGAAAATTTAGGACAACGATTCATGGGTTATATGTTATGTGTACGAGTCAACCACGCCTCAATCCGAGTCGTGGTTTGGCCGAGACCACTCTAAGTGTATCTCTTTTCTTTAAAATGGACTACATTTTAAATTCATACGGAAAACCAACCAAACGCATTCTGATTGTGTTTATATTTTAGAAAAACAATCCATGGGTCATTTGTGATGTGTACGAGTTAACCCCGCCTCAATACGAGACTCGGTGTGGCCGACACCATTCAAAGTGTCTCTCTTTTATTTAAAAAACACTTCATTTTAAGTGAAAACAACAACTGACATACGCAAAACCGACCAAACGATTTCGGAATATGTTGATATTTTAGGACAACGATCAATGATTCATTTGTGACGTGTACGAGTTAACCTCGCCTCAATCTGAGGCATGATGTGATCGGTATCATTCCAGATGTATGTATTTTGTTTAAAATGGATATCATTTCTATTAAAAATATATGGTATATGAAAAACCAATCAAATTATGAATTGAATTCCAGATTCCACATATGATTGTCATCTAAATTTTAAAATGAATTCTAAATGAATTATGTATGTTTATAATTATGTTATGAATTCTAATTTAATTATGGATGAGTATATTTTCAGGATGCATTATATGTGTTGGTTGGTTGGTTTTCATTATTTGTATGTGTTGGTTTGTTATGTATGCATTATATGTGTTACAGGTACAATAATTGGATTGAAAAATGAATTGAAAATGATGGCATAATTGGATTGAAAATTGAATTGAAACCGAGGGTGAATGGCCAAAAACAAGACCTTATGTGCAAATTGCAGGCTGCTGTGCAATTTTCACAGCAAAGCCTATGCCAACGGTTTGAAAACCGTTGGTATAGGCTCTATTGAGCTGTTTTTACCAACGGTTCAAGGAACCGTTGGTAAAAACAGCCTATCCCAACGGTTTAAAACCGTTGGGAATACCCATATAATAGTTGTTTTTAACAACGGTTCTATGAACCGTTGGTAAAAACCTTTCCCAACGGTTTGTAAACCGTTGGGAATGAAAATTTTAGTTGATTTCCCAACGGGCCAAACCGTTGTGAAAGGATGATTTTTTCTCAGATATCCCAACGGTTCTGTGTAAACCGTTGGGAAAAGCCTTTCCCAACGGCTTACTTCCCCACGGTTTGCTGAACCGTTGGTATAACTTATACCAACGGTTCTGCAGCCTTTCCCAACGGTTTGGAACCGTTGGGAAAGGCTGGATTTCCAGTAGTGTAAACTTCCAAAATATGTACAATAGTTGATATTAAAACCAATATGATCTTATGGTTGATATTGTTCCGAAGATATATTTAAAATAATTGAACTCTTCAGTTTTTTTAAAATATTTATCATGTTGATAATGAATACGATTAAAAAATATTTTTGAAAAAAATATATTTCTGTAAAACTAAAAGTATAATAACAACAAATATAAAAATATCTAACATAATGATATAGTGAAAAAACATAAAATAATATAAGTATACCTTTTGGTGTGAAAAGATCAATCTGTATGAATAATTGTTCTTTTTTATTTTTGTAAACTAACAGATTATGATAGTCTTAAAAATATTACTAAAAAATATTTTTTTTAGTACAAAAAATAATTATGATGATTTTTAATAGAATTATAATTGTGATAGTTTTAGAAGTAAAACTAAATATGATATTTCTGAAATAAAAACTCATTACAAAAAATTTCGGCATCCAAAAAGTTTTTAAGAGAATTTTGAGTCTATAAATTTTATAATATTTTTAGAGTTCGGGAATAATTTTGATAATTTTGACTCCAATAATTTTATAAAAGAATCTGAGTCTGATATATCAATTATGATAAATTTCTATAAAAAATAACATTTTTATAAAACTAATTGTTTTTGAAAAAAAACTTATGCACTCCCCCTATGAAAAGGAGTAACTTTATTTAAGGATATTTGTAAACAATAAGTATATATAAATTATTACTTTACATTGATCATTCCTAGATTTTGTTTGATCTATTAAAATATATCAGAATGAATAGGTTTTGTGAAAATATCAGAAATTTGTTCTTTTATTCAAATAAATTGTAAAATTATATCTCCTTTAAATGTGTGATCCCTAAGGAAATGGTGTCTTATATATACGTGCTTATTACATGAGTGATGTGATGGGTTTTTACTTAAATAAATGGAACTTGTATTATCACCATGTATTTGAGTTTTTTCAAAACTCATTCCATAGTTAGTGAGTGGGTATTTCATCTATAACACTAGATCACAACAACTTCTAGCTACCACATATTCAGCTTCAGTATTGGAAAGTGCTATTGAGTTTTTTTTCTTATATGAATAAGAAACTAATGAATCTCCTAAGAAAAAAAAAGTTCTGGATATACTTTTCCTATCTATTTTACAACCACCAAATTCAACATTTGAAAAAAAAAATAGTTCAAAAACATTTCCAGAAGAATAAAAAAGTCATAAATCCATAATTCCCTTTAGATAATGAAAAATTCATTTTACAACTTTTAAATGGGATTATTTTGGATTTACTTAATATATTTCACATAGTCATACAGAAAATAATAAATATAGATGACTAGAAATTAAGTAAACTAAACATACTATCATACATCTAAAAATATTTTGATCAAATGGTTTTCCAACCTCACCAAGATCTAATGTATTTGAGGTATCAATGGGAGTACTAATACTTTTAGTATTTTCATATCCAAATTTCTTAATAAGAAATTTTATATACTTATGTTTAGATATAAAAGTTCCTTTTAGTTTTTGTTAGATTTAAAAACCAAGAAAATATGTTAAATCATCCATCACACTCATTTCAAACTTAGATTTCATAATATCTATAGAGTATTCTATTAATGATTTTTGAGTTGAACTAAATATAATTTCATCGACATAAATATATACAATCATAATATTTTTATTAACTAATTTTATAAAAATGGTAGGATTTTCATCTCCCTTAAAAAAACTATTTTGTAACAAAAATCATGTTTACCTATCATACCATGCTCCAGGGTATTTTTTAAGTCGATATAAATATTTGGTAAGTTTATAAATGTATTTAGGGTGTTTTATATTTTTAAAACTAGGGGGTTGTTAAACATAAACTTCCTAATAAACATATCTGTTAATAATGTAACACTTCACATTCATTTGAAAAAGTTTAAAATTAAAGAATGCTTAAAAAGATAAAAGTATTTATATAGCTTCAAGTATTACTATTGGGGCATAGGTTTCTTCATAGTCTATTACTTATTTTTTATTATAAATATTAACAAAAATCTAAGAATTATTTCTAAAAATTATTCCATTTTCATCACTTTTTTTAAAACCCCATTTACTCCAATTATAGATGCTTCTTTAGGTCGTTCAACTAAAGTTCAGACTTTGTTCCTCTAAAAAACATTAATCTCATATTTCATTTCCTTAATACAATCTTCATCACCTAAAGCCTCATTAGGATTCTTAGTTTTAAATTGGGAAAATAAAGATAGATGTTAAAATTCATTCCTTCAGGAACTTCTAGTCCTAATAGGTTGATCAAAATCCTCAATGATACTTTCTATAGGATTATTCCTAAGAAACACCTGACTTCATGGGTTATGAAAAGTCTCTTCATCAACATAAGGTATAAAATCTTCCAAAGGAATAACTTCATAAAATAATTATCGAGTTAAATCCTTATGATAAGAACTTTATAACAAAGGTTGAAAATCAATTTTATAAATAACATGTGAGGAGGATACAGGCTGGGTTTGTTTTAAAATAAAATGATTGGTTTCATCAAACTTAACATGTATTTTTTCCTCAATAGTATAGTATTTTTTATTAAAAACTCTATAAGCCTTATAAGTATTATAATAACATAAAAATATACCTTCATTGGATTAGGGTGTAAATTTATGTAAATTATATTTAATATTAAAGATGAATACTTATCAACCAAAAATATTGAAGTAAGAAACTTTTGGTTTTCTTCATGTGCACAACTAATAATAAGTTTTGTTAAGAAAAGGTATAATGAAAACTTGATTTATAGTATAGTAGTAAGTAATAACCTCTTTTTCCCAAAATCTTCTAGCTATTGAGTATTAACCCAACAAGGTTATAATTATTTCTTAAAGAATTATATTTCTTATTTCAACTACACCATTTTTTATGGGGGTTCTATATGTTGAAAATTTTTGTCTATACCTTTTTACTACAAAAAGTTTCAAAATAAAAATTTAAAAAAATTCTCCACCATGATCACTA
The DNA here is from genome assembly GCA_963277665.1 of Viscum album. NCBI lineage: Eukaryota > Viridiplantae > Streptophyta > Magnoliopsida > Santalales > Viscaceae > Viscum > Viscum album. The sequence goes on along the minus strand of OY728156.1, from coordinate 2,056,238,398 downwards.
TGAATATTTGTTAAGGAGAGGTTTTTCTCATTTTTAACTTTGTCTAGAAAAGTTCTAAAATATAAAAAGGCTTCAAATTTCTTTGTGAGAGAATAAACCCAGGTATATCTAGTGTAATCATTAACTAACACATATAAATAGTATTTTCTACCAATACTTCCAGGTTTTAAGGACCAAATAAACCCATGTTCACTAACTGTAAATCATAAAAAGTTCATAGTTCACTAATAGATTTAAAACTTGACTTATGTTTCTTACTATATTGACAAGGTTAAAAGACTTTTTAAGTATCAAACCTATATTCTGGTAGATCCTTAACAATTTCTTTCTTATTCAATTTGGATACTTTTCTAAGGTTATAATGTCATTACCTTATATTTCATAACCAAGATTTTTCTTCTATTTTACTAAGGCAAGGTAAGTATTGTCTTATAAGGTCTTCCAAGTTATGTTTATAAACATTATCTTGTGTATTGGTAGAATGAATAAATTCATCCTTGGAACTATGTACTAAAAAATTATCATTTATAAAGATAAAAAATGTAACCTTAATTATATAATTGAATTATGGTTATAATGTTTTACTTTAGAACATTAAATAATAAAACATTTCAAATAAGTGATTTACCAAGAAGAAAAATGTTATCTATTATGATAATCTCTCCTTGAGCATTATACCCAAAAGTGACTTTCCCACCTATCATCTTGATTATACTTTCGAAAAAGTATTCATTATCAGTCATATTTCTATAAAATTCACGATCCATATACCATGTACTTTTGTAATTAGTAAAACCTTTTTTCCCTAAAAAATATTAGAATTTTTGCACGCAAATATTCATGGGTCTGATAATGTCAGAAAAAAAAATATTAGGAATCCACATTTATTTAGAAAAATATACTTTTTGAAAACCTAGGGATTGAAATTTATTTAAATAAAAATTATTTTTCCAATGTCCACCACTTTGAAACTTGGTACAAAAGGGGAACTTTCTGGAAAAAATAAATTGTTACTAAAAATAGGTTTTTATAAGAAAAACCCATTCTATAACTATTCCCATGAGGGTATATTTGTTTACACATTTTATCAAACTTTTCTTTACTAGTGGTAAAGTTTGATAAAATTTTCTTCAAAGAAGAAATTTCATATTTTTTTAAACTAAATTTTTATCATCATCAATAATAGTTTTGGAACTAATATTATCAAATCTAGTTTGTAGACAATTCTTTTTAGAAATTACATTTTCAAAATTTTTTGATGTAGTTTCTTTTTCAGAATTATTTTGATCAAAATATTTATAAATATCTAATATCTAATTTTTTAAATCATTTATCCTTGAATCATACTTAGTAAGTTTTACCTTATCATTATCAATATTTTTTGAGATTTTACAATTCCCATTTTCTAATAATTTTGTGAAATGAGAAAATTCATCATAAAAGGGTAAAGAATAATCATCACTGGTTGAGGAAGATTCTTCATTAGAAGATGTTGAATTTTTCTCATTAGGATAAATAGAACTTAAAGGTGTGTTTGTAAGGTTTTTAATAGTTTTTAACTTTTCTATAAAAAATGATTAACTTTAGGTACATTGGAAAAAAAGACCTATGTTCCTCTATCTGGAACTTTTATTATCAGATGAACTTTCCTAAGAATCGCCTCCACTATAAATCCACATGAAATAACTTTTATAACTTTATTAACTTTGGATTTTTAATACTTTTTGAAATTCATTTATAAATTTATTTCTTTCCTCTCTTTCCTCTTCATCTTTGTATAATCTAGTCTGATGTTTCTTGCTTTCTTAAATTCATAACATGTAACTTCATCTTTCTTACTACTTCAATCCTTATGAATTTTTTTGAATAGGTATTGAAAATAATTATTTCCAACTATATTATTCATCATTATAGTAAGATTATGGAATTCATTCTTAGAATATTCAGAATTTATTAAATTGGATTGAACAATAACATTCTTCTTTCTGAAAGATCTAAGAACTTTCTTAGGAGGTTAAGCTTCATTAGGAATAGTAGTAGTAGAAAAAGAAACACCTCCATTTTTCTTTTTCTTTTTCTTATCATCTATTTTGAGTATTCCCTCATATTATATAAGGGTTCTGATAAGATAATACAAGTAAATATTATTCATATTTCTTATCTCATCAATAACTATTCTCTTAGATTCCCACTCATTAGGAATAATACCAATTATCTTATCAACAAGGATTTCATCCTCAATACCTTTCTCTATAATATCTTGTAAACTATTAATAATTGTCATGAACCTATATTTCATCATAGAAACTGGTTCTCTAGGAAGAAAATAAATTTTTTAATAATATTCTATTAATATAGCCCTCCTGATCTCAAAAACCTTATAAGTACCAAAATTTGAAACTTCTAAAATTTTTCATATAATATTTTCAGATTCACAAGATGGTATTTGACTATATATTCTTCTTGTTATAGAACATAACAAAGTGTTCCATACTATATAGTTTAACTGATATACCTATTTTTCTTAATGATTAAAAGAAGCAACATCTTTATCAAGAATTTCATAATCTATAGTGAGAATAAAAAATATCTACCCCAATGTAGACTGTGGCTTTTTTTTGTGGAGCCCAACACTTCTCATTATATAGATTGTGGATGATCCCTTTTGGGAATTACAATAAAGAGTTATTTGCTTAAAGTTGATTGGAATATCTAGTATTTCTTGACCAAATATGTTCAAGCCCAAGATGTTGGTGTGATCCTTCATCGTCATTCTTACACAAGATTTAAAGTGTATTTTTTTTCTCTAACTTTCTACTAGTGTAAGATCATTACACCTTATTTATTAATTGTTACTCTTGTTTTATTTAATAAAATTTTAGGATATGGGCTGGGAGACCAACCCATATCTCAGTTTTTCAAAAAAATATCAACCCCAGTGTTGATAACAAAAGTCTTAATCCTATCTCTACAGTACTCATAGTCAGCACCATCAAAGATAGATGGTCTATTTGGATTTAGGTTATATATAGAACCAACATTTAAACATTCCATATTTAAAAAAATACAAAGATTTTTTTCCACAGATACATGTTATTGTAACAGAAGTTTATAAAAAAAAATTATATCAAATATTTAACAAACAAACAAAAGAAAACAAAGTAAAAACTCAACAAGTATTTGAGTAGTGGAATACTGCTCTAATTACAATTAACTAATATTATAAATATAGAGCTCTTGAATTAGATCTGATACCAATTATTGAATCATAATATTATATCTTGATGGAAATACTTACAAGAGGGATGAATTGTAGTTTTAAAAACTCCATTTAAAATAATTAAACATAAAAAATCCAAAGCCTCTTTGAGTATAATTATCAGACTCATCCCCCAGTCTGATTAACAAATTCTTAGAATATAAACTTGGCTATAGACCCATTAAATCATATTGAAATTTTTAATCACTATGGATATAATTTATCATAGTACACTAATTATAATCATGGTGGATATGATTAATTAAAATGTATTTTTATTATCATAATCAGATTAATATAGATAAAAAATAGAATTGAAAGATGAATATAATGAATCAATTTATATTAAATGTGAAGCAGAATATAAACTTGTAAACAATAAGTAAAACAATATCTAATAAACATAAGAATGAATTATAAGCTATTTAAAATATTACACTTTTAACCTTAATAGAAATGTATTCAATAAACCTGATTAAAGTTCACCACTATTTTATAGTTACAGTAAAGTTTTTCTTTCCTTACTAAGGAAATATATCGATACGATAATCAGAACGAGTTTATCTTCCTATCCTGGAATTCCTCAGTCATCACAATGATCTCACACAAGTAACAATTACAAAAAAATTCTTAAGGAGACATTTGAATAATATTTTCTTCATAACAATAGCTCTCTAAAGAAATAAAAAGATTAAAAATGAGATATTTACACAAAGTATTCTTCTTAAAATTAAATATTGAATATAATCAACTAGATTCAAACTCTTCAAATGACTAGATATTTATAGGAATCCTCCCAACGGTCATATTGATCTCCAAATGGTCATATTTTTTTGAGTTTGTTGTAATGACTTTGGACACATGGAATTTGATAGCTCATAAGGATATGGTGCAATTGAAGTTTTGACATCATATTGGTTAATACTATTACAATGTTAAAGATTTTCCTTACATTAGAAATAAGTCTTCTGTATTCTTATTATAAACATAAGTCAATATGATGGAATTCCTTAACAATGTTAATATGACAATCTTTATGATTATAATTCTGATGTAATCAGTGCCAGTATTAGTCTGATTGGTAATAATTTTTCATTATGATAATCATGATATAAATTCTAACTTTTGGTACAGATAAATGTGAGTCTGATTAATCAGACAATACTCATTATTATGATCATAATGAAGAATGTAGATTTTATTTTTGTAATACTTTATAACTTTTTCTATGTATATAAAAAAGAAATGTTTTTATAAGAACATGCTAAAACACTAAGAAAATAAAAAATTAGAAAATATGTTTTAAGAAGGCGTTGAGGATTTACAAAACTAAAGGAATGGAAAATAAATAAGTATAACTTCTAACTCCACAACATATGGTCTATATTATAGAATAATTAAAAACCTATAATATTTGTTTTTATCTTATTCTTTGGATTTCAAAGGATGTTGGGATCAACGCCTTCTTCTAGTTGATTTTTCATACAATAATAACTTTCACTCAATTATTCAGATGGATCCTTATGAAGAACTTTATAAAAAGAAATATAGAGCACCAACGTGATGGAATGAAGTTGGATAAAGATATCTATTGGGACCTGATATATCTTAATAAATCGAAAAAGAAGGTTTGATCCATTCATCAACACATCATGTCATCTTAGAGTCAGTATAAAAGTTATATTAATAATCGCTGGTGCGATCTATAATTTGTAGTTTATGATAAGGTGTTTATAATAATTTGTCTAAAGAATAAGGTTATGAAATTTTTTAATAATGTGAAACTAATCCCTATTCATATTGGTCCCTTTGATATTATTTATCATATTGGGATGGTAGCCTATCGGTTGGTTCTTCCGCCAAACCTCTCTCAAGTTCAGGATGTTTTCCATATATCTCTCCTAAGGAAGTACATACATGATACTTCACATGTCCTAAACTCATAGTTAATACCACTAGATCATGATATTTTTTATGAGGAACAACTTTTTGAAATTATGGTTCATTCAAATAATGTTCTACAAAATAAGACCAATTGACTAGTTATAGTTTTGTGGCCAAACCAACAGTTATGTGGAAAAGAAAGGAAATAGAGAGTTAGAAGTTTCCTCATTTGTTTGTATCAGAGTGATGAATTTTTAAGGAAAAAATAATTTTAAGGGGTTCTAATTTAGCACCTTGAGTTTTTATGAAACTATTTTTTTTAAATAAATTAAATTTATTTGATAGTTTGTGTTACACCCAACACCAAGTTTTAACAAACTGCAATATATTATTATTTAAACATGAGAGTTTTAACATATCCATTAAACATATATGTATTAATAGTAATAAATAATTTTAAAATATTTATTATAATGGTTTTATATAAATAAAACATATTGATAAAAACTTAATGAATTTTCATTAAAGACTTTTTATGATTTAAAAATACTATTTTCTCAAAAAATGATTTTATTCATTTTTTTGTAAATAATAGTAAAATTAATTTTTTTAAATTTTAGAAAATTAATTTTAGAAAATAAAATTGATTTGTGAAATCATCATTTCAAAAATATATTAGTGTAAATTTTTGATAATTTTTTAAAAAGATTGTTTTTTATGAATAGTGAAAAATACAGAATTTTAATTAAAAACTGTCATTTCATTTAAATTATATATAAAGTTAATTTATATTTTATATTGTTTTTAAAGTAAAATTTATTCAATTATATATTTTTTAATTCAATTTAGTTTATTTTAATCAATTTCATATTTAAACTGGATATAAAATCTCTATAAGCTTTTGAACAGTTTTTCTTTGAAAACAAGCTTTCTCATTGCATGTATGGGACTAATTTTAAATAAAAATTTTCCACTTAAGTGAATTAAATTTGGAAAAATGTATTATATATTTGGAATTATAATAATTATTATCTAATAAGTTCAACTTAATTTCTAACCAAAATTAATAGAGAAAATAGTAAAAATTAATTACCATGGTTAAAGTAAAAATGGGTTTCTCAAGGAATTAAATGACCTAAAAACTTGTCTAACATATATTATATGAACATATTTATACCCTATAAAACGTGGGTATTCCTTTTTTTCAAAAATTACAAGTGTTCCACTCAACTCACTTATAAAAGGAAACCCCCTCTCCTCTCTTCTTCACACCTTCAAACCCTTTTAGTTTGGCCAAACCCTAGAAAAATCACTTCCCAAATTCCATCCTATAATCTTAGAAGCCTATTTTTTGGAATAAATCCAAAATAGGAAGTATTTTAGTTCAAACCATATAATTTTACACAAATAATATTAGGTTTTAACATATATGAAGGATATCAATACTTAAGGTATTAGATTTCTAGTCTCTCTTTTATTTTAGGGAGTGATATGAAAATTCACAACTCTTTTATTTTTTGTGGTGTATATACTAACCATTTGACATGTTAAATCAAAAATATCCTTATTTCCATGATATTTAATTATTCATTTGATAATATTATTTATTGTGTCTTATTATTCAAAAAATTACTAAAGCGGTAAGGGATTTTTAGTCTCTCTTTTATTTCTAAGAGACATATAAAAATTCACCACTCATTTATTTTATGTGGTAAATATAATTACTATTTGAAATTTTGTATCATTAATCTCTTTATTTTCATTATATTTTAATTCGTATCTAATTTTATTATTTCATGGGGATTGCGAATCAATATTACCAAAGTAGTAAGAGTTTTATGATACAATCCCATCGTTTATCGAGATTGTTTATGATTATGATTAAAATAATGAAATATTATAATCTATCTCACAAGAATCTCATAATGTTCTTCTCCTATGTTTATTTCATGATAATAAATTTTTTCTATTCATTTTACTCTCTTTATGTACTCAAGATTTCAAAATAATGTTTTTAAGAAAATTCATCTTTATTTATCTCTTTGGTCGAAAACTCATTTTTCTTCAAAAACCATGTTTACTAAAAGTGTTTTCAAAAAATGTATTTAAACATTATCCAAATGATCTATTAAAGACATTTTAAATCATTTTTAACTTTTTAAAAAAATTTAATGTAATATTCATGTAGTTTTCCAAATAATTCATGTTTGGCTTTTACTGAAAATGTTAAAGGAATATTTTTTTAACATTCATGGCATGAAAAGTAATTTCCAATTTCATGATAGGCCAATGATTTCAAGAATCCCATAATAGTTTTAAATGTTATGTTCAAAATAAAAGTATTTTAAAATTTTATTATGTGTTTCTCGAGTGGAAATGTTATTTTCCTCAAGAATTATTTTAAAATGATATTTAAATATTATTTTGAAAGAAAAGGATTTTGAATATGTTTTATGTTTTAAAAAGTTTTTTCAATTGTGAAGTCAATTTTCCTTAAGAAATATTCCAAGTGATATTTCAAAATTGTTTTCCATTTATGATGAAATCCTTTGATGTTACTTACACTTTACTAAGGATATTATCCAAGGAAACCATTCTTATCCTTTATCTAAATAGTTTATGTTTTTATTAAAAGATGTTTATGAATCCATTTCCTTTTCCAAGGGTTATTATATGATAAAATATAGAATGGATTATGAAACTGATTTCTTTTCCATGGGTTAAGCTATGGTGAAATGATTATAAAATCTATTTATTCTCCACAAATTATGATGAAATGTTTATGATACCCATATAGGTAAAGACTTGATGACATCTGGGTGTATTTTCTAGGTAGGGGAAGATTCTATATCCTTGATATGAATTATATTTTTATGGTTCTTTGGTGTAATGATGGATGTTTTGGTTTCTCAATTTTTCCTTAAAAGTGTTTTTGATAATGAAAAATTAATTTTCAGTTATTTTATGATACCCATTTCTTTTCATAGGTTCCAATATGATGAATGTTTTATGATCTTCTGGAACATATATGTATGGTTTTCATTATGTGATGGGTGGCACATATATCACCCTCCAATGTGTTGGGTAATTATTAATATTCTATGAGCTCAGAGGGTACATGGGTAGTTATACCAAGCCCAAAACGTAGGGTACATGGGTGGTTAGACCAAGCCCAAAAAAGAGGGTATACAAGTGGTTACCCCAAGCCCGGGAAATAGGGTACATGGGTGGTTATCCCAATCCTAAAGCAAGTAAACTGGTGGTTAGCCCAAGTCTAACATGTTATGAATGTCTTGGTTGGTATCCTTGATATAATTTTTTCAATGATTATATTTTTTCTACATATATATGTCTTATTCCAATGTTATTGTAGTTCCCCATGCCATATTGACCATTGAGAGGGGGGTGAATCAGTGGTTTACTTTTTATAAATTCTTTCTTTTTAATTAAAAATCTCAAACTTGTTAAGGTTATAGATCCACTTAGTTATATATCATTGTCTCACTTTGTATATATAAATTATAAGATAGGATAAAACACATGATATTTACATGTTTTTGTACAATGAAGTACTCTTTTTCATGTTAGTTATTTTTCCCAACATGAATTCTATGCTATAATATTATTATCAATTAAAATGGTAGATACATAATCACACTGTATCTCTCATGAATCCACAAAAGATTTTATTTATACTGCATCCCACAATGTTACTAGAATCCACACAGGCCTTCTATAGAGTCTGTACTAGAGACTTCTGCTCCTAAATCCCACAAGTGACTTCTTACTTTCTTCAAGTCTTGATCCACTTTAGGTTAATTTTTTGATCTTACTCCATGAAATTGTTAGATATCACTTTATCATGTACCTATTCAAGAACCTTTTCAAATCTTTCTGGTATTTCTCACAAATTTTCCATCACCTATATTTTATTATTTTCCTCATTGAAATAATGTTTGGAATATGCTTCCTTCGGATGATGAAGTCTCAACCTCAATTATATGTGTGCAAGTGGTGTACACAACTTTTTTAGGAATATTATATGTAATAAAGATCTTGCATGATATTATCTCAGTCCTCCTTCTTGAATTATAAAACACTATCAACTTTGATTTTATCTCTTTTGATATTTTTCTTGGTTTCAATCTCAAATTAAGAACACTTCATGCATGGATTTCATGGAATCCGAAACCATAGAACATTCATTTATAATATTTATTATAATTTTATTCTAAATTATTTTTCTAATAACTTTTCACATGAATTTTTATTGATGATCACATGGATGTTTTTTATTTTATTTGAATTATCTTCTCAATTTATTATACATGCATGTATTTCATGTGTGCATGTACTCATTCACTATCCACCTTCAAGATTTAGTGTCTTTTTCACAAAACTAAATGGTTATGCATGTTCCCTTATATTTCATTCATGTACTTCATGAAATATATTACATGATTTTAATATAACCTTTTTCTTCCTCCCTTATTCATTGAAACATGTAAATCACATGATCTATCCACATTTTATATGATATGTTCACTACCTTTGCATGATTCTATTGTGGTTCAACAAGTTTCTTCATATAAGAAAATATATTCTCTACAAGATCTCAATCCATTTTCCACAGTCTCATTTTAAAAAAAGTAGGTGTTCCTTTGAATTTATTCATGAAATCAAGAGGTGATTCTCATGACCCAAGCACTATCTGCGAGTTCCTTCTCATGAAAAAATGTGGTTTCTATGAGTCTCTATTATCCCCTTAACAATATAAGAGGTTTTATGGATTATTCTTCCTTCATGCGAATGAATCACATGGGTGATTCTCCTTATTTTTATGAATATATATTTCAATATCACTTCCTTATCTAAATGATCATATAAGTTTTACATGAACTGGTATTCTTTAATTACATTTCCTTTACATGAGGAAGTCGTGTATCAGGAGGTACTATATATGGAATCTTATTAATCTATTTTCAAGACATATATTTTCTATGGGTTCAGCTCAAGAACATTCATGTGATAGAAGGTAATGACTAAGGGATCTTCTCAACAACATCAAAAAACCAAGAAGAATGCATGGGAGGTCTTTCTTGGAACACTATTTACGTATATAGATTCCTTTATGATATACAAGATTCTATCCATAGATTCCTTCTTCAATCTCTTCACAAGATCATAAGTCTTGTGATTTAACCATTCATAAGGAAATGGTTTTCCACAGTATCTTTCGCGTAACATGAGGTGTGTACACATGTTCTTCTTCCTTTCTTTAAGCGATCCATGTTTTCTAGATCATGAAATAAAATCCTTATTCCCTTTACAAGTACCATCACAAGATTAAATGACTCACAAGATTCTCCTTTGTGTTATTGAATTAGACTAGAATGAATTTACTTCTTGTGTATAGATCACATGGATGATCTATTATTGATGTGAGAGATCTCTCTCTCATTATATCAATGTTTCAGTAGAAGTAACTCTTAAATGAGACTTGGTTTATATAGGTAGTATGGATCCAATTTTTATGGAATTCTAAGGAAACCTTAAGACACCAAAATATATGAAGCTCTCTTTAATGCCAAAACTCTCAGATTCTTTGAGACATGCTGGAATGATCATGAAATTCATGAGATATCTTCTTCTTCATCACATGATCACTTTATTGATCATGTGACGCCTCAATAGCCTTCTTGTGATGTCATGGTGAAATTCGACATGTCTTCATGTGATAGATCTTACAAGCTTAGAGGAAATCCCCCAAAATAATTCCTTCACTAATATATGAAAAGGATGTACATTCACATAAATGTTCTTATTATTATAATGGATTACTATTGTCACTTGATCTAGGATCATCATGTAATGTCGCAGTGAATGTCTGGATTCCATTATGTGATGCATCATTGATCGTCACCCTTCTGTCACATGATTTTAAGATTATCATGTGACATTAGTGAATATTGTGATGGATTATACTTCTTGTGATGTAATTTTCCTTCAAATAATTATTGTTCATTTAAGATAAAGTCACATTCCTTTCTTGGTTCAATCTACCAGACTCATTCCCAATGTCTTGGCTTGATCACACATGGTGGTTGGTTGTCTTTATATGGGAAAAAACTCATAGATAGGTAGGAGATGATAAGAAAAATTGAATATATGCGATACGGGCATTCAGAACATAGAGATTTACTTGATTATATGATACACATTTTTTCCAAGTTTTTATTGATAGAGAAATAGTAGACTTGTGCAATATTGTTCCGAATTGAAAACTCCATTCGATTTCACTCTACTTTATAAGAAAAATGGAAACCGCTCCTTATTTAATATGACTACTGGGGATCAACACTTGTCACACTTCACACACACTCAGGCTTTGGCCTTATAGGCTTCTGTCCCAAAATATACATGCCTACAAGTTATTTCTCTCCGAGAGCGTTACACACGAGACCTATCATGCCTATGGGTGCTCACTCCTATGAACCTTATACATAGTCCCGCTCAGGGATTATCCCACATTTCACCATTTTTGGCCTCCTATGGAAATCTAACCCACAGGAGATGACCCTCGGCTCCCCCTATATGTGGTTTAGGGATATCCTTAGCATCTTACCATCGGTTAGCCTTATTTTTAATATAAAAGACATAATTATACCTATAAATAATCCAAGTATAATATTGAATCCAAACCTTTCTTCAATAATAAATCTCTCAAGGCAAATCGCCAATATATTCCAATCCAATAACTCTTCTCTATGCAATATATGTATGGATATATTGTTGCATGAAATTCTTCACATCATCATCCATATGAAATAACAGATATTGTATGATCTTCAATTATATCTCCATCTTTAATTAATGTTGTGTCTTTATGAAAAATTCAATTTCTTTTTAAATTTTCACATTAATTCATCTTCTTCACTTTATTAAAATAAATATTTTCATGGTTTTCCATTGTTTTATGCATTATTTATCTCTTCTAAATGACTTTTTTGCCTGAATTTGAATATATATATCACTTCAAAAATCATCCAAATTTCAAAGGAAAATTGTACAAGTGTGACATCCAATTCCATTAGATGAATCCATAACAATTATCCAATCATCACCACTTCATACAATGACAAATATTGACTTATTTAAAACAAATTAAACCAAGGATAAATAATCCCCCCCTTGTAACATTTTTTTCAATATCAAAACATATCATAAGTCAATATATTGTGCTAATTCCCCCCCCCCCCTAATGAAAATCAATATAAAAAGGGTAAATGGGGTCTTATAAACTCATTATCTTTTCAAAAACATGATCATCTCCCTTATATGAAAATTTCAAGATCACATCTAAGAGAGGAATGATCTCACATGGTTCTATTATAAAATATCCTTTAGTTAATTAACTATAAGTCTATATGGTATATCCTAGTGTAGAAAACTAGAGAGATACAAAATAATATGTCTAAGAAATCTATAAATTCCTTTATTGTGAAATAATGATTAGATACTATCAATTATCATAAAAGGGATTGAAAATAATTATATTTATCAATAAAATGATAAATCCTTCAAACACTTCAACAAAAATATTAAAAAGTTCAAGTGTAAAAAATATAACTACCAATGTTTTTTATCATGTCATCAACCAAGATACCCCCCTTAATTAATATGAATAATAAAATTAAGAATAAGAGATGAAATTGTGATTGGAATACCTCATCTTCCAATTTTATAAATCTATTTAGAAGTTCCGCATTCACATTGTATTGATGATTTAACAGCTTCATCTCATAAATTCTACCCCTTAAAGGTAGCATCGATCTCCTTCAATTCTTTTCATGTTAGTACAAAATCATTTACATATAAGGGAATAAGGAGGGACCTTCTTGTTCACTGGGAGGAAAATTCAGGATGAGAGTTTTCTATTAACCTTGTCCATTTTTTTCTCCAAATATTAGTCTTTCCTTTGTATAAAGCCTCCATTTCCATTGCAGTAATTTGAGTACATAAGGTCTTCTGTTATTTCATTTTAATTTTAAAAATGTCCTACTGATTAGGTATAATATCCATAAAGTTGTGTGGAGAATTTGTAGATTTATAACACCTTACACCCAAGTAACCATCTTTGTGTAGAATTTAATTTTCCACCCCAGTTTCGGTGGATAATTTCTTTCCTTTAGCTTCAGAAAGTTTTTCATCTTCCTCCAATTGTTTATCCAATTTCAATTTATTTTTCCAAAAAACAAAACACTCTTTCTTGAAATTTTATATCTTCTCAGAATTTTCACATGAATCACCACTATTTTACTATTGTAGACTTTTCCATTTCTTAGTATAGGGAATATCCCTTGGTATTATAATCATGAATTTCACAAATCTATGGCCCTTCTGTTTACATCTTCCACCAAATTATTTTAAACCTTCATATCTATTTTTTCTTGGTATCTTGGATGAATTTATGGTCACATCATTATTCCTATGAGATAATGTTCTCATTTTTTTACAATGAATCCCCTTTTATTCATGCTAGTTTTTTGGAAATAACATGTTATACCAACAAAAGTAGGTTTTGTGGCCAAATGTTTTAGAGTACCAAAAAAACCACTGCACCTATATCTTATACCTTGATATGTATTTTATCCAGACAACTTTTATTGTCATACTTCTTCAAACTAAGCCTTATTTTTCAAATGGGTAATGATTTACTTAACTCATTTCTTTCTCCCTTTGATATGGGATAGGATATTCATTTTTATTCTTGGTGATAGTTGGTTTAACAATCTTCTTATTTTGTTCACATTTCATTAATGATTTTTCATCCTCTTTAATTATCTACCTTACCTTTTGTTTTTGTCTTCTATTCACATCATCAGATGATTTTTGAATGGTAGGTACATACCATCACTCATCGTAATAGAGACCAATTCTATTTTAGAACTCACAAAAATATTCAAAGCATTCAAATCTATTCTTTATAGTTGGATTCATTTTTTGTGATTTTTTATTCATTGGTGAAAGTCTTATATTTTCTTCATCTTTTATCCCCCTAAATGTAAGCCTTCTGTTATTTTCAAAAAAACATGTTATTCCAACATTCAAAATTTTAATTCCCAAACATCCAGCAACATAAACTATATCCAATGAACTTTCTTATTTTATTTTGTGGTGTAATATGTTTAGTTTTCACATATTGTAAATGTTGATTCTTTTGATTAGAACCACCACACTTTGGGTCACTTCTTAGGGAACAGTTCTTAATGATTATTTTCACATTAAAATTTGATTTGGTTGATTTAACATCATTTTTCACCATACATACTTTCCCATAATTTTGTTCAATAACTGTACTAGTACTGGAAACATCATTAGTACATAAAATTATTTTTGGGATATGGTATATATTTTTCTTGAAGGATGATTCCATTTTATTATAGGATGATCTCTTGGTATTTATTTAATTATTATTCTCTATAAAAAATTGAGTGGAACCATATATTATTTAATTTATTTGGGAAGTTCCAACTTATAGAGATTTGTGATTTTTCAATCTCACCTTCAACTCTAAACACTTCATGTTAAGGGGGTTATTCTCATCCTAAACTGACCTCACCTTGGCTTCACAATCCTCCTTTATATTATTCATTTATTCTTAATTCATGCTTCTTGATTTTCACAAAGAATTTTCAAACTCCTTTAACATATTATCACTATCCTCTGATTGATCAATTTGACAACCATGGAAACTTTGTGAAAATTTTCAAATACATGGAAGATTCTACAAAGACAATCTTAATGAACACTTTCTCATAAAAAATTCCTTGTAATTATTATATTGTTTTAACATATATTTCAATATAAAGATTTTTTTTTCAAAAGTTTTTTTAGAGTGTTGTAAATTCCAACCCTTTTAGTCAATGCCTCTTCTATAGTATTAACCTCTTCTTCTAGCTGTAGTTTTTCATCCTGAAGACCCTTGAAAATTTTAAAATTATTCATTACAACTCTTTGGGAACTTTCTATAATTTTTTTTTCAATTCAAGTAGTATATCACTAAGTGATATATCATCATCATATCTTGATTAGGATTTATTAAAAGAATAATAATCAAAAGGATCGTTGTAACATATACTATTTTTATTACCTTTACTTTGAGGTATCTCTTTTTGTACTGTAAGATTCTTCTTCTACTTTCTTTCTTATATCTTCTATTTATTATTATGAATCTTAGAATAAATTTACTAATTAGTATTATCAATATTAGATTCCTTTTTCTCCAATTGAGACCGATCACTCATTTCCTAAAATATTCACTTCATAAAAACTCTCTTGGATCTTTATAGGTGCCCTACCCTATGATACTAATTGTAGTACCCCAGGATAGATTGACCACTGAGAGGGGGGTAAATTATGGTTTAATTTTTACAAATTATTTCTTTAGAATTAAACATATTGAACCTGTTAACTTTTTTGATCTACTAAGTGATATCTCAAAGTTTCAATTTTTATGCATAAATAATAAGAGAGAGCACAATGCATGATATTTACAAGGTTCGTTACAAATACCAACTCCTTTTCATGTTGGTTATTCTCCTCAAAATAGATTCTACACTATAATCTTATTATCAATTGCAATGGTTGGTGATTAATCACACTATATCTCTCCTGAATCCATATAGGTGGTTATTTATACTGTATCCCATAGTGTTACAAGAATCCACACTGGACTACACCAGAATCCACACTAGATACTTATGATTCTAAATCACATAATAAACTTCATGCTTTCTTCAAGGCTTTATCCACTATAGGTTGATCTATTTATCTTTCTCCGCAAACTTTTTCAATCACACATGCCTATGTACTTCTTCAAGAACCTCTGCAAATCTTGCTAGTCTTTCTCAAAAATTTATGATCAGCTGAATTTGATCATTTTCCTCAGTAAAACAATGTTCAGACTATTCTTCCTTCTAATGATGAAGTCCAAGACTCAATTATACGTGTAAAAGTGGTTCACACAAGTTCTTTAGGAATATTATATGTAAGAAATATGTTTCACAATATTATATCAGTCTTCCTTCTTGAATTATCAACCACTATCAAATCATATATGAGCTCTTCTGATATTCTACCCAACTTCAGTATCAAATTAAGAACACCTCATGCATGGATTACATGGAATCAAAAACCTTAGAATATTCATTTCATAAATTTATTATTATGTGCTTCTCAATTATGTTTTGGGTATCTTTTTATGTGCATGTGTATGGATGATCACATTCATGTGCTTTATTTTATTTGAATTATCTTCTCAATTGATTATGCATTCATTCATTTCATGTATTCATGTACTCATTCACTATCCACCTTCAATATTCAGTGTCTTGTGCACAAAATTGAATGGTTATACACTTTCCCTTATCTTTTATTAACATACAACTTTAAATTTATTGTATGATTTTCAAGCAACCTTTTTCTTCCTCCATTATTCATTTTATCATGAAAAGAGGATGTTCTATCCATGTTTTATGTGATATTTTCACTATCGTCATGTGATCTAAGTGTGGTTAACAAAGTATCTTCATATAAATAAATATATACTATGTATGATTTCAATCCACTTTCCATAGTCTTTTTTGTAAGACAGGAGGTGTGCCTTTGGATTGATTCACAAAAGAAAAAGGTGATTTGTGTAACCCAAGAACTATCTAAGAGTTCTTTAAAATGAAAAAAAGGTTGTGTATTTGGGTATTTCTCAACCACTTAGCGAGACAATAGGTGTTAATGGATTCTTATTCCTTCATGTGAAGGAATCACATGGGTGCTTCTCCATTTCCACATGAAGAGATATTGTGATCTCACTACCTCCTACGCATGATCTTATAAGGTTCACATGTGCTGGTATTTTAAAATTACACTTCATTATCATGAGGAAGTCACATTTCATGAGGTACTATCCATGGAATATCCTCAATCTCTTTTCAGGACAAATTTTTTCCACGGATTCAGCTCAATCCCTTTCATGCGACAGATGATACTGTCTGCAGGATCTTTTCAATAGCTTCGCATAACCAAGAAGGTTGTGTGGGAGGTCCTTCATGTGACACTAATTGTGTCTGTGGATTTATTCAAAAGACACAAGATTTTTTCCATGGATTTATTCTTCAATTCATTCATGAGATCATAAGTCTCACGGGTTACTCCTTCACAAGACAATGGTTAACCATAGTATCTTGCATATAATAAGAGGTTTGTACATAAATTATTATTCCTTAATTCATGTGGCCCAATTTTTCATGATCATGAAATACAATACTTATATCCTTCTCAAATACCTTCATGATATTATAGGACCCATGATATTATCCTTCACATGATTGAATCACACAAGAATAAACTTCATTCACATATAGAGATCATATAGATGCTTTTTGTTAATGTGAGATCTCTCTCTCTCTCTCTCTCAATGTTGAAGTAGTAGTGACTCTCATATGAGCCTCATTTTATATAGGCAATTCTTGTCTAACTATTAGGGTGTTCTGAGGAATCCTTCAAAAATATAAAGATCTTGGGATCTCTTTAATTCCAAAACTCTCGTCTTCTTCAAGAATTTCTAAAATGATCATGTGATTCACAAGATAGATTCTTATTCATCACATGATCACTTCATTGATCATGAAATGACTCAGCAGTTTTCTTGCGATGGCATAGTGAAAATTTACATTCCTTCATGTGACTCCTATTGCAAGCTAAATGTAAATCCCCACAAATTATTCATTCATTAATATTTACAAAAGGTGGTACATTAACATGAACATTCTTCTTATTGTGATGGATTTCAACTATCGTGTGATCTAGTATCATCACGGGTTGTCCCAATGGATTTCTGGATTCCATTTTTGTGATCATTCAATAATTGTCTCCCTTATATCATGTGATTTTAAGATTATCATGTGACATTAATAAATAATGTGATGGCTTCTCCTTCTTGTGATATTATTGTCCTTTAAATATTTAGTGTGCATTCAATATGAAGTTTCATTCCATGCTCAGTTTGATCAACTAAACACATTCTCATTATCCTAGATTGATCAATCATGGTGTGAGTTGTCTTCATGTGAGTAGAAGCCTTATCGGGAGGTAGGAGACGATGGGAGAAATTGAATATATGTGGTGTGGGAATTTGGATGTTAAATATATGCTCAATCAGATAGTGCATGTTATGTATAACTTTTTAATAAAGGAGGAATAGTATGTGGGTGCAAGCTTGTCCCGCATAAAAAACTCCATTAAATCTTTTTCTACTTTATTAGAAAAATGGTGACCACTCCTCAATCGAGATGGCTACTAGGGATCATCACTGGCCATACTTCACACACACCTAGTCTTCAACCCTACATGATTTTGACCCAAACTATGAACGTCTATGGGAATCTAATCTCTATTGGCCTTACACATGGGCCATGACACACCTATGGGCACTCACTCCTATGGGCCTTATACATGCGCCTGCTCTGGTATTTTCCCATATGCCACGATGTGTGGCCTCCTATGACAAGCTCTCCTATAGGGGTTGACCCTCGGGTCCCCCTATATATAGTTGAGGGCTATCCTTGAGGGATTCCCATGGGTTGATCTTATTTTTAATATGAGAGGCTTAATTAAACTTAAAAAAAATCCAAGTATAATATTTAATCATGTCCATTATTCAATAATAAATCCCTCAAGACAACTCTATAGTATATTTCAAGCCAATAACTATTTTTCATGAAATATATGTATGAATGTATTGTTTCATTACATTATTCACATCATCATCCAAATGGAATAAGAGACATTTCATGGTATTTAATTATATCCCCATCTTTAATTCATGTGGTCTGTTTATTAAAAAAAAAAATTCTTTTTGCATGGTCACCTTAATTCTTCTTCTTCACTTCATAAAAATAAATATTTTCATGGTGTTCCATTGTTGCATGCATTTTTCATCTCTTCATAATGAATTTTACACATGTCTTTAACAATGAATATCACTTCAAAAATCATCAAAATTTACAAGAAGAATTTTAAAAGTATGATATCCAATTCCATTAGATAGATCTATAACAATTATCTAGGAATAACCACTTCATCCACTAATTCATATTGAATTATTAAAAACAAATGAAACCTAGGATCAATAGTTATGCTCTCTTGGATCATGTTAATTGATTAATTTATGATTCATGTCTTATGAACAACTAATATTTATGACACTACTCAGTATTATGATATTTGATATGTAGGATATGGTTTTCAAATGTTATACTCATGTTCTCAAACCCTTATGTTCATGTTATGAATATGTATCTCCCTTTTTTACCCTTACTAAGAATTTGATCTCACCCTTTATTATGTTTACTTTCCCAGGGTTATGAAGAAATGTATTACGTATGATATGACTAATAATTGTACTAGTTATGAAGAACATAGTGTTAGATGATTTAGTTTAACTATGAATGGGTTATTTGTGTTTCTAAGTATCCAAGTTTCCAAAGTCACTATACCATTACGATCCCAAAAAATGTGTTTGTGTAATGTATTTAATATTCATCAAAATGATGTAATATCTATGTATGATAATCTTGGGTTACTATAATGGTGGTTGAATAAAAATTCCTCATATTTTAACAAATATCTAGATAAACTTTTCTATCCTAGATAAAACATTTTTAACCTTACATTATTCTCAAGTATTTTATAGAATTTGATGAATCATAAACCTTATGGATTTAATCCATTATCTCATATTATTCATTAAAAAGCTTAATCAGTAAAAAACTTCTCTTACCATATAATAGAAATAAGATGACTAAATATATCATTAACTAAGATCCATTTCATAATGATGTATTTCTTTTTATTAAAATATTTGATAAAGAAACTCTTTACTTCTTTATTTGAATGAAATCTACAAGATTTTCCAATTCAAACCTTTATTTTGAACATTAGTGTATTTAAAATATTTTTAAAGTATAGATTTGATGACACATACCCTTAAAATTTGAAGAATTAATTTCATTAACATTGTTACCTGACATTTACATTCCTTTAAGTATTCTAGATAATTATATCTTATTTAATCATTAATTATTCCTAATCACTCTAGGTTTCAATGACCTGGGTTGGGTACTTAAAGAAATATTATTGGAATTACTAACTAACTTTTATTCTTTTAGTTTTAACTTTTACCCATTTTTATTATCAATATAGAACCAGAACCTAAACATCACATCCCTAGTTCATTTATCCTCAACACTTTGATAAAATTGGATAAAAAATTCTTTAACTCATTCACATTGTCATAACATTTTCAAATATGATAGAAATATGAATTCCATAACCGTAATAGGCCTTGAGGTAACCTCGAGTCTCAACAATCCATTAACATTCCCATTCATATTGAGAATATGTGTATATATTAAGGTTTCTTTGGATATTTAACATCTAATTCCACTGAAACCTTAGGTGAATCATTCTATGGTCCTCATAAGAATATATATTTATCAGTTTAATAGCTTCAACACTTGGTTACTAACACATAGTTTTTCCATACTTAAGAATTTTTCTTAATTTATTAAGATTCTAATTTTTAAGGATTAAACTCAAGGTTAAGTATGATAATGATGATTTTATCCATCTATAAAATAATCTTTTATCATATGAGTATCATGTTTTACAAAAAAAATTAATATGGCCTTTTATTAAATGTTCTCCCCTAAAATGGTGACCCCTTTTAAATTCATCATATCAATTAGTGGGACAAGACTTATATTTCATCATGACTTACACTATTTATCGCATAAATAATCTATGTCTATATCCAATATAAAACTATTGTTAATCATATCATATATTACTTTTAAATAGATGAGTGGATAAATATTTACCCAAATCAGTCATGTGGATCCACTCAACTCTATCACTTTGGTATCCTAACATTTAGGATTTTCCAACTATGTGTAACCTAAATAAAACATCAAGAACAAGGCACATAATGATTAGGGTCACTTCATTACATGTGTTCCATACACAAGATAATGTAGGAGCACCCAACTTGGGCATGACCTACCCTGTTGAATAATCAATGTCTTAATAAGTTCAACTTTGAAAGGAATATAACAATTATTATATTTAAAAAGACTTTAATCAATCACTATATTATCCCATTTCATAACCTTTATATGTATGCATGATTTTAATGATTTAGTTAGGAATATTATTCCTTCCACCAAATCAATATGTTTAAAAAATATTGATGTGTAACTCTTTACACGGATCATATCTTATATTTCTAATCTAAATTAAAATATAACTATATTCATACATATCCAAATGTATACTATACATAATGTGTATCAAACCATTTCATGTAAAGGTTTCAAATTATTTGAAATCAATAATCTATACTATATCAAGACTAGATCTATAGATAAACAACCCTCACTTTTCGAGATAAGGCATTAGCCTCCAGACTCGTGAGTTATCTACCCCAATGTCCCTCTCCCCAATGATACTTTACTCAATAGAGATCTCAATTACATCACAATTCTAACATTTAATATTTATAAATCATAATTCACTAATTAATTCAATACTATAACTAAATACAAGTAAAAGTCAAGGTAGAAGGAAACTAAATCCATTATCACACCTAGTATATAATTCCTTAAAAGTGTTTATGATAACTTAAAAGCAGTTTAAATACTTAAACTAAAGAATAAACATTTTAATAATATAAATGATTTATATCTATGAATAATAAACAAGGTAATAGATAAAAAATGAACAATTAAAATATTTAAACATGAGATAAATATTTATGAACAATTCCTAAATAAATATAAAATATGCACTTTATAATTTAGATTTTAATTATATACATTCTATAATTTAAATAAATATAATTATTTTATAATTATTCCCAATATAAACACTTTAATATTAATTATATGGAATTTTACTTTAAATATACAATATTAAATAAAATATAAATAATTTATATTTTAATTTTTATTATGTAAAATATTTACATAATCCAAATATCAAATATTAATTATTATTTAAATGTTGATCAAATCAGTCATCAAAAAACATTTTTATTTGGTTTTAAATAATTTATTAAATAAGGAATTAATTCAAAAAATTCAAATTAAATATTATAAACCATTTATAATATAAATATAAACTCTTTATATTTTTACCTTATTTTTTGTCTAATTTAAAAAAATTAAATTACCCTTATATTTTATAAATAAAAACTTTATTTCTAAATTATAAGGCATTTAAAATAATTATAAAAGGCATTTAAATATTAATAATTAATATTATGAAATATTTAACAAATGATTCAAAAATATTTTAATAGTTAATTATAATCATTTTAGAATTTATTGAATTATAAACAATTTTATAAATAAATAAATATCCAACTTTACCTTTTTACAGAGTTTATAAGAAAATTGTATATTATACAAATCAATTCATAATTTAAATTTAGGGACGAAAACTTTTCTACATGTATTGTTTTATATGGTTTACCCAGTACATTCATTCACATATTATGATAGGTCTAGTATAGGTTTAAACGTTATTAATCAAATGTATTTAGTCTATAGTATGGCATGCATAGCATTAATTCAACATGTCACGTGAGATTAACTTAGTTCCTAAGTAAGAATAAATGAGCATGTCAATGTCTATTTAGGATTAAATTATAACTCACATAGGATTAATCTTGGCACTTTCATATGATTAAATTTCATATAACATGCTTGTGTGAGATTAACTCAGAATCTATGTGATATTAATCCTATAATTTTGTGCATATATAAAGAGTGTCTATTATGATATAGTGCCTACATAATATTAAACATAGCATTGTATAGGAATAATTTCACACACTGTGTCATATTAAATAATCCATAACACATGTAAAGTTAGTATCACACCCACATCAGAATAATCTTAGCACTGTGTGACATTAACCATGTGTTATTCTTATGTGTGATGTGGACCACATAAGAACAATTAAGTTTCCATTATAAACATAAATTCCAACACACAGCAACCTCCAATTATATTAAATGATATGAACCAAATTTTATATGATGATTTGGGGATATGTTTCATTATAGAACATCTATAACTCTATTTTATAGAATTATTTAAAGATTTAAATGATATGGAAAGGAAAATATACCATTTATTGGTTTTCTAGGATCTAATACAATCATTAAACACAATAAAATCAATAATAAATCATAAATCAAGATATCCATTCATGAAACCTAAAAAAATATTGTGTAAAAAAAGAAGAACAACATTTTGGATACCTTACACTAAAGTTTCCATTAGTCCATCTTCTACCATTTTCCTCGATGAAGATCACCAAATTGACAGTCAAAGGACATCCCATTTCCACGGTGTATCCATGGGTTTTACTAAATCATTCAAAACTCAAGCGAGACTCTCCACCACCCATGATATGTTAGTATCTCATATAAGGTAAGGGAGGTAGGAAAGAGAGCTTCGGGATTGGAGAGTCTTAATCAGGCTTCTGTATCAGTTTAACACACCCATCATGTGGGTACAGTCTCTAAATTTAATCCAAGGGATTCTCCTAAAATACATGTATAATTTACTCATGTGTTACAAAAATCATGATTAAATCTGTGTCCATTTATGTATTCATCACATTAATGTATAGTTTCTACCATGCATTCCATCAGATGAAATGAAAGATATTAATGGTAGTAATTGTGGGAGATAATATTAACATTAACATTTAATGTCTTATTTTATCAAGATATCACTTCCTATAAAAATAAATCTTACAATATTATTCATACATGGTTATGTAATTGTCCAGACCTTTTCAGCCTATTACTTTATATGGTTTCAGTTTTGGAGGTTTCAAGAGAATATTGGAGGAAGATAAGTGCTTATTAGAGTTAAGATTTAAGCTAGGATAGGTAGGTCACAACGTAGACATATTGGTGATGGGGCAAAGTGTAATGCCCCATATTTTTTAGAAAACTTATTCCTTTTATAAACAAAATGTTAATAACTCTAAAAAAATAAAGGAATTAAAATTTATTGGGAAATAATTCATATGAGATATGAATTAAACTAAAAAAACTTTATTTGATTCATAAGTAGAACATTATAAAAGGAAATAAAACTATATATTTCATTACATGGATTATTACTAACCATATATGATGTACATCCCTTAAAAGTGAATTTATTAATAGGGTAAAATATATAAAAAGGAATAAAATCATTACAATTTGAAAATCTCTTAGATTGTCTTCAACCTTGATGATTAAGAATATCCAAACAAAACCTATAATGAGGAATATCACCATAAAATTAGAAAGAATTATGACAAATATATAATATAAAATAAGAATTATGCCTTGCAATGTGATAGTGGAATGAATGAATTATTAAGTTAATATATAGGAATGAAATTTGGCCATTATAAAATCTGTCGTTGCAAATATGGTTATTGTTCATATATCAAATAGATATCTTAAATTTGTGTGTTTTTAAAAAATATAACTCATAATAAAATAAAAATATGATATTAAAAAATTATAATTGTATATATATATATATATACATGATACATATAGATATTATTATTATTATTATTAAAATATGATATAATGTATATATAAAATTCAAATAAATATTTCAATATCAAAGGAGTAGTAAAATTAAATTTAAGAATATAAATAATTAATTAATGTTTTTTTTTAAATCATATTTAATATAAAATTAATATTTATTTTCCAAGAATTATTTTATTAAGTATTTTATATTTTTCCCAAATAAATTAAATTGATACATTTAAAATATTATTATATATTAACTAATATATTAACAACACTTAAAATAGAAATTGAAATGAAATAATATTAAGAAAAAATAATGTTTAACAACTCTATTTCTCAATAAAATCTATTTTATTTATAATTTATATTATTCATTTAAAATATAAATATATAGATTTTATAAAAATTGGATACAACCATGAAATCAGCACACGATGCAACAAAGAAAATATATATAAACCACTCGCCTGAGGAAAAATACTGATTTTTCAATTACCATCACTTTTATATGAATTATATGTTTTTGAAACCTTTTTTATATAAAAAATATATATTTATAAATTAAAATAAATCATTTAAAAATACTACATTCAATATATAAATCCCAATAATATCATTTTAGAAAATCAGGTAATATTTTTTGAAAACTATTTTTCATTTTTTTATTTAATTAAATTAATGAAAGGGGAAATTGGAATTTGGATTTATTTAAAGGTAATGTAACTATTATTTGAAAAATAATATTCTTCTTAATATAATAATAATTAATAAAGTTGATAAATTTGTTAAATACATAAACATAATGCTTAAAAACATACTTTTTCAAAAAAAATGGTGTTTTATACATTATGTTCACTAATACTAAAATTATTTATTTAAATATGAAAAAATTATTTTATAAAATTATTTAAATATTTAAAATGATCATGTTAAAATTATTAAATAATTTAAATTTAAATTTTGGCTGTTAAAATTATTTTTCAAGGGTGAAAGTGAAGTTACCACGGTAAGGGTAAATTAGGGTAAAAGTGGTTTAACATAGTGAAAAAGGTTGAAACGTGTAAAAAACATGTATGATATAATATTTTTCACAAATTAATAGATTTATATATTTCCACATACCATTATTATCCTTTTTTTAGTCTTTGGCCTTGAATAATGGAGTTATATTATTGAGAAATAATGAGTTTTAAAAAAGTACATTTTTCTTCACTTATAAAAGGAGACCACCTCTTCCCAATTTATCCCCCCATTACAAAGTTTTTTATTTACCAAAAAACTAAACTATTATATCCTCAAAACCCACATCATTCCTTTGAACCCTTGGTCTCGAAAAAAGACCTAGATAAGGAGTTTTAAGGTGTTACCCAAGGGAGAACTTCCAACAGAGAGGTAGTACTCTCAACCAAAATTCTCTAGAACTTTTCTTATTCAACGCCCATAAAATCCACTCTATCCATTAAGATATTAAAACACAATAATTTTTTCTATGTTTAATTGTTATTATACAAATGGGATGCCCATTTCATACTATCCTCTAAAATCATTGAGAAAAAATGAAAATATCATCATGTGTGTGTGGACTACCGCCTCCATGAATGACATGTTTTCTTTTCCATGAAAAACATTAGAAATTTATTTAGTATAAAATATTGATATTTTTGACACTATTAATATTCTGGAATGATAATATATAAAAATCTATAAGTAATAAAAATAATAAATGTTTATTATAACTTTAACAGCCTTAAATGAACTTATCAATGCATCTTTATTAATTTGGATTTTTTGTGATAACCTTTGAAAATGTATAATTATTTTACTAATTAAATAATATAAAGTAAATAAAGATATAAAATTTTTGTGATCATGAAGTTATTTTACAATACTTTTTACTATAGTCAACAAACTGAAAGTGTTGATAAGAAATTAACCAAACAGCCCCGAGTAACCAATGTAAGAAGAAACTATATTAAAAATGAATAAAAGAATATAATAAATAGTCCTTATAAAACTAAATATTGTTTAATAATGTTCTGGGATATATATATATATATATATATAATGAACTTAATTTAATTATTCTGTAAGATAAGTGAAAGTGTATAATACTTTCGGACACGAGGTAAGGGTTTCGTCTCAAAATTTCCTTCTTTGAGACACATTTTCTTTTATACACATAATTTAATTTAAGTGTTTTGTATACTAAAAATTTTATATTTAATATTAGGTATTATAATTATTCAAGTTATTTTAAATTCAACTTTAATATTTCTCTCTTTCAAGGGTTTTACATGAGAATGTTTCTTAAGTTATAAGGGTTTAGTCTCAATCACCCTTCATTGAGGAATGTTTTGATATTATACACCAATATTTATTTTTATAGTGTATCTACTACCCCAATGACTTATAATATCATAAATAACTATTAAAATTTAAAAAATCACTTCCATTGATGCTCTTCCTTTTTGTGGGCTATAATGATCTCTTACCTAAAATATAAGGTTCTTTTATAACTCCATATGATTTCTTGAGTTATAATGTTTCTCGAGTTTCATATTTCATATCTTATGGTATACCTTATTTCTATCTTGGGATATCATTTTGTATTCAAATATTCTTTAATAGTGATTTATAATCCTTTCTGAAAATGTAACTATGTTAAGAATAATTCTCATCCATTTAAATGATGGTTTCCACTCCTTACCTATAATTTATCTTCCCACCAATGTTATCCTTTTTTTAGAAACCTAAATAGGTTTAAACTCATATGAACATCATATCTACATTATCCTATTTTCAAAATAATGTTTTATTATATTATTTAATTATTTTGGGTTTCAATAATTATTTTTTAAAACATTAAAAAGAGATCTTATGCCCCCCCCCCCCCTCATTACTCGTCAATTGTATGTTCTCTTTATTTGTATCCCTTTTAAAAAATTTATTATCATTAAATTATTATATTTTTTATATATTTCACTTAAATATATACCTAGTTAAATATACTTTTCATTATTGGGGTTGTACGTGTTTTTAGGTCCCTTTGAAATTTCCATTTTTAAATAAACCTGGTTTAAGGGAACTTTCCTATTTCTGATCTCATGCCAAGAAACACACCCATAAAATGTTTTTAAACTATGAATAACATATAAAACCCTCATTAAATTATGGATAACCCTCTTGATTCAATTATGGTTTTAAAGAAAATAATAAGGTATTTCCTTCTTAAAAAATATCCTTTACTTATTTAATAAAGTTTCACCCGAGTGGTTCACCTTAATTCTTTCTTCACCAAATAATTCTCATTAATTTTCTACATTGAAACTATATATTTAATACTTAAGTACCTTTTTCATCTTTTAAATTTCAAAATGATTTATTTCCTTCTTTTCTTGAGAATCTATATGATATAGCCTTCGGTTATGTCTTAAGATAAGATTGTGAAACCCACTTCCTTATTCTATGTTATATCAATCATGATTATGATTTATGTATAGATTATTTTCCTCTAGTGGAACACATTATCATGAACATGTTATGATTTGAAAGGTGGGCCTATTATAACCCTCCAGGGAATTGGGTAATTTTAATGTCTCATGAGATACCAAGCATGGTGCACGAGTAGTTAGCTTAAGAATATTATGTATTGTACATGTGAAATTAGTCTAAGTACACTATTATGATGGTGGTTAGCCTAAGAATAAAATTATTATGATAGAATTTCGCCTATGTTATGTTGACTTGATGGTTAGTCTTGACATATGCTTATGATTTCATGTTTTATGATTTTGCAACATGGTTATGATTATATGATCTTATTCTTTAATTTCCTTATTCCATGTTTTCATGATTTTGATCATTCTCTTTATAATATCTTGTTATGATTCATGACTCTCATGTTATGCATTATTTTCATGTTTGTTCCCTTACTCGTATTTCTAGTTCTCTCTTTTCCTTAGGTATTTTACCTAGGGTATCCTATATAGTTTTAGAACATCTATGGGAGTTATGATCACTATATGGAGTTTTAAATAAAGATGTTGTTTTTAAATTTAAGATGAAATATTTATATATCTATAATTATAAAGAAACTATACCACTATATCATTAGATTTTATTTTTGGGAATGTGTGATATAAATCATGAAATGAAGTGTGTTTTAATCTTTGGTCACTATATTTGAAATCAGATCAAGTTCTATCTATTTTAAGATATTATGATGATAGAACCTTAGTGAAAACCCTAGGGAGAAGTCTAAGGGTAATCATATGTATAAGAGAACATGCTAAATTTTTTAAAGTAGATATCGTGTGGTTTTCCATGAAATTATATCACATTCTGGATACTGGAAAGTGGGTGCAGGATCTGGAAAAGTTGTACCTAGGGGTAGTAACCCCATAAAATGTGTTCTGGGTATTAACACAATTGTAACCTAGTGCATGTTAAAGAGGCATAACTACACATGTGTCTAGAAACTCCTGAGGTATATTCTTTGGTTAATCACATTATCTTTTTGAACCATTATTAAGTATTTATTTACTATCTTCTTTAACAGATTCAGTTAATAAGTATAAGAAAATATAACTTAATGTAACCTAGGTAGAACTAAGTGAATTTTAGGATTAACCTAGTATAAAATATTTTAGATGAAAGTATTATTGGTTGAAATGAAGGTGTCATTGGAGAAGAAATCTTAGGATTGAGATTTCATATTCACATACTATGATTATTATAGATATTATTATAATTATTTTGGTTTTACTATTTAGTTGAAACAAGATCATGAGGATGAATTTGAGAAAGTTATGTATCCAAAAACCATTATATATTATAACTAAAAGGGGGATCATACTTAAATTGTTCATAATATTAGTATATTCCTATTATGATAAAAAAATTTGAGTTTCATATTCTTACCTAAGGTAGTGAGTTTGATACCATAATAGAAATTAATTATAGCTATTTTCATTAGAGAGTGATATTTATCAACGGTATAATGGTATATTCTAAAATTTATCAGGTTTATTTGAAACATATAAGGGTTGTTCTTCAGTAGTTTTGCAGTAAAGGTATGAAAAAATATATTGAATGGTATTAATAACCTTGAAAATAGATTTCATGACAAGTTTATATTTTTTGGGATAATTATTTAAGAACACATGATTGAGGTATAGATAACTCTTAGGTTTAATATAAGCTTGATGTTGAGGCAGTTAAGGGTTGATTGATTTTTTAAAAGTAAGTTAGACGTTATTAGTAATCTTGGTATTGATAATTAATTCATGATGTTTTTGGTGAAGTTAATATAATTTTTTGGGTAAAGATTATTTCAAAATATATAATTTGAAAATTTCAAATTAAATGTCTTATTTAAGAAATTATTTAAACCATATCGAAATTAGTTTTGATTATTGTTATGATAAAAGTTTAAATTATATTAAATATGTCATATTTAGATTATGTAATTTTTTTCATAATAAAATTGGAATATGAAATGTTTATATTCTATTTAATATCATATATTTAAGTAAAATGACATATAAATAATAATATGAAGGTTCCCATATTATAATTAAATAAAAATTCTTATATTTATTATGGAATCTTCGTAATATATGGTTAAATTATAGTGTTTATAATTTATTTATTTATTATTTGTTCATAAATTTTTTATCATATCTTTAAATATATGAATAGTAAATTTATTTAGTTAGTTCCCTACATTATCCATGAATAAAATTGTAATATTATTAATATATATATAATCTATAGTTTAAAGAGTTAAAATGATTATATAAATTTTCATGCATTCATCTATGGAGTTACATGCTAGGTGTGATAATTGATTTAGTTTTATTCTACCTTAACTTTGACTTCTAAGTTATAAGTATGAATCTAAAAGTAAATTATGATTTATAAATATTATTTTTTTAGAATTATGATGGGGTTAATGTCCCTATTGAGTAAAATGTACTTGGTTAAAGGTATTTTGGGTAGACTTAAGGGTAGAGGGGATTTTGTAGAGCACTCTCTTATCCTCTCGGTGATGCCCTAGGTAGAGATAGTCGTAGCTCTCCTATTCTCCTACCCTAGAGAGGGGGGATTTATTCATCCCCATTATTCATAATCTCATTTCTCCCCATTATTATGTTATCTGACCCATATTTTCTCCCACCATTCTCATTTATCTTGATCAACTCGAAGGTTCTAGACCTATTTGATAGCTCACCACAACTTATGCTTTCGACTATGGAGTTCACAGAAGCTTTGGGTCTTATCAATCTGACCTTGGTGGATTACTTCAGATAGCATCGGACTTCGTTTCATTCTTTTAATAGGTTAATCTTAGGATCTTGGGGTTTATAGGACTAGGATATTATTGGACTCCTCAAAAAATGGAACATTATGAATCATTTTTATTCAATGGATGATCTGATCCTAACTTGGTCTAGATATCCTCAAACCTAAAATGGGTGTCATTTCTACCTATTTATATGGTCTTATGATTTACACAAGAAATGATTTTCTCTTATTAAAGCATTGTGGGAAATCATTCCAGAACTTCTGCTCCCTTTCCAAAATCCCTCAATTATTCCTATGCTTAGAAATTTAATAGGCCATTATTTTTTTCTAATAATAGAACAAATTCCATTTCTCACCTGATATCCCATTGTATTTGTGTCAAATTTGATGTTTCAAACCCTCTGGTGGAGTGGATTTGGATCGTAGATGGGGAAGAATTTAACTGTAAACAAGAGGTCGTATTTGAGTCTTGAACAGATTATTGTTCATACTATAAATTCCTGGGACATCTATTATTAACATGAAGTCATGGTCATAGGGATAATCATGGGGTGTTTGATTTGATAACTCAAAAATCGTTAGGTACAGAGTCTTTTGATGCCCTTGTAGTGGATTAGTTGGGTAATAAGGACACAACACTTACGGATCCCATCCAAGAAGAGGGAAGACCCTTGGATTCTAATCCAAAGGCTGTGGACATCTTCGACCTTTTGGGATGTGATTTGATTAGCCACAAGTCAAAAATGCAGTCCTTCCCTAGTTCAAGGGTAATTAAGGGGGGTTGTAATAGATTCTTTGGAACCAAGCATCAACATACCAAAATCGTCATCCTATATAGATGTAGTGTGACTTGGTGAATGACCTACACATGAGATGGTGATATAGGAAGCAATTGATGGATGTTCATCATGATGCAAGTTCAATGATAACTTAATGAAAGTTGCACTAGCTATAAAGGGGGGTTGGGTGAATGTAGTGAGTAGTCCAATTCCTTTAATTAATATGTTGACTATTAATATAATAAACCACTTTGAAGTTATGTAAATTTAAGTCCTAGTTTAGGATCAAAGATATTCAGTACGGGAAGAGAACTCCACTAAAGGGAAAAGCTTCTTTGGGGAAGAGTCAGAAGATGATATATCTAGCTAATACTCAATAGATAGTTCAAATGAAAGGAATGGTAAAGGACTTCATAGCCCAAGTAGGAAGAAGGGGTGGAATGGAAATAGGTATTCTAGGAGTTGCATTGTTCTCAAGGGGAAGAAATATAAAGTGTTTAAGGATTACTCTCACTTACCTAAACCAATGGAGATGAGGTATATCAAAAATATTACTTCTAAGGTGATGGATTGTGAACCCATTGACAATGACTAGGAATAAAAGAATATTTAAAACCTTTATAGTGAAAATAAAATGGATGAATGTGATGATTCTGAGGAACAATAGCAGGTTGATGGTATTATGGAAGCTCAACATCAAATTTAGTGAGACTTTGTGGATGTGAATGATACTAACAATAATAAAATCACTGATCTAGATGACCTCACTAAGGATATTCCGGTTAACCTATGGTGGGTGGAAAGTAATGCAACTAAAAAACAAATCATTGGAGCTTATCAATCACTATGAGGAAGAAATGCTGGATGGGGGTTTTCAGATTAATGCTTCTCAATAGGATGTTGACAGGATGAATGAGAAAATGATTCTAGAGGATACCAATAAATATTTGTTTGTGTGGATCAATAAGAAATATCCTATTTTTAAAAGAGTCTTCAACTAAAGGAATAAAAACATGGAGGAGTACATTGAGACTTGGGACAAGATGGATTATCAATTTGAAGACCTCATCGAGGATGATCCTAATACAAATATAACTACCCATCAATGGAAATTTCATATGGATAAATTTTCTAATAACCTCAAACTCTCATTCAGTGATTTTGTGATTTCTTATAGTGTTGGATGTTTTTCTGGTTTAAACATGTGAGGTATCCAACTTTTTCCATAAAATTTATTTTTAAAATAAAAATTTAATTTTCAATCAAGGGATGTTGGTTCAGAATATTCATTAGCCTGGAGGCTTATGCCTTGTCAAGAAAAGTGGGGTTGTTTATCTATCGTTCCCAGACTAATATTTGTGGGGGTTGTTGATTTCATATGATTTTAATCATTTACATTAAAGGGTTTTATATACCTCATTCATGCTATGAATTTAGATATGTATAAATATAGTTGGATTTTAATTTGGGTTAGTATCATAAGGTATGAGTATTATAAATAGTTAAATATGAATATGGTTTGAAAATAGTAATTTGGTGGAAGGAATGGGATTCCAAACTAAATCATTAGAATCATACACACATGTAAAGAGAATACATGAGATAAGATGATGAGATTAATTTCCCTATAAAATACTAAGTGTCAGATTCCTTCTAATGAAAACACTTGCTAATACCTCAATCATCCAACTGGGTAGGTTCATGAAAAATCAGTGTTCCCCTATATTATCTTATGTACGTTGAGAAAGTAATTAGGTGACGCTAATAGTATAGTATATCATTATTGGAGTTTTCTTTAGGTTGCACTTAGCTAGGAACCCCTTGGAAAGGATATCAGGGGAATGTTATTGATTTTATCTCTATGATGTAGAATAAAAAGATTTTTCTTCTTAACCATTAAAGATTCATATATGATATGATTGGCATAATAGTCTACCTAAATAGCTAATATGTGAGGTTCATGCGAAATTGAGTTCATTTTTGAGTAAAATATAGATCTTATCCCACTAATAGATATAATGAATTTAAAAGGGGTCATCATTTTAGTGAGAGTCCATTTAATAGGCTTCCTTATTAAATGAGTGTAAAATATGATACTCATCTAATAAAATATTTGGTTGTGGATAATATAGAATCATAATTATTAACAAGATTATCCTTAAGATAATTCCTTATAAATGATAATCTTAATATAAGAAAATTCTTAGATTGGCTTAAATCAAAATAAATGGTCTTAAGTAAGGAAAAACTATTTTTTATAGGAAACCCTTCCTCGATTTTAGTCTTTGATCATATACTCTATAAAAAACCAACCCAGGAAACCATAGAACTAGTACCTGAACTGGCTCACCACAAAGCCTGAAGGGTATTTTTGATCTTCATGAGATGGAAACTAGTATCTCAGAATCATAGAAAACTCCTTGATAATAATTTCACCCTCGAATAAAAGATAAAAAAATGGATCATTTATCAAAAATATGGAATAAACCATTCATGAAATGGGCATTCATGTTAAACATAAATAATCAAAAACAAATAAACAGAATAAAATGATGCATAATCATAAATTTTTATTCAACCCATTTATATAAATATGCACACAACATCCATAAACAATACATAACATATCACCACAAATAAAACTAAATACAAATAATAGAAACTCATCTTTTCTAATATAATAATATAACCCAAATAAAATCAATTGAAACCACATCTAAGAAACCCTCAATTTCCCTCCAAATACCATATCACCATCATCAACCCAAAATAAACAGTTAACAAAATGAAATGGAACATAAAACATGTATAAAAGGTAATAGTTACATACACACATACACAAGTGTGCATGCAGAGTGTGAGAAATTTTCCTTTAGGATCTCATCATAGAGTCTATGAAATTCATTTAATAAAAAATTCTAAGAATTCTAGTTCAAAAAATAATAAGGAAGATATGGTTTTATATTTTATAACCCATAATGAAAAAAAGTAACAATTCTTACTTTAAGAAACTAAAAACTTTTCTCATTTTGAAACCAAACCTAATTAAATCTTAAAGAACCCAAAAAACACTTTTCCTTTCCAAAAATTCATCCAAATACTTTTTTTAAATCCATTCCCAAATTAATTCTTAAAAAAACAAATGTTCCTATTTTCCTAAAAAAATCTTTTCAACCAACCTTTAAAACCATTTAAAATTCATAATCACCCATATTTAAAAAATCATAATAAGTGAAGCACCAAAAAATTAAGAAGAAAATGAAAATAACAATAACATAAAAGGTACCACTAGTCAAGAAAACATAATGATATACAATAAAGATAAAAAAGGAACTTCCCTATATAGAACCACCTATCAAGGAACATGTTTCATGAGATATAAACCTAGGTAATAAAGTAATATAACCCTAAATTGGTGATGTGATCCCCAAGACAAAACTAAAGAACATGTATGTCCTAGTAGTCATGTTGAACTAGTTTGGACCTATAACTACCCCAAGAGCCTGAAACTACCATGGGTACATAATACATCCTTAGATAAATTAGAATACATGGTAAATGATCCCCTATCAAGATCGTAATCCACACTAGGGATCAAACTTATCCAGGTCTCTACTTAGTTACCTATAATTTCCATGAACAAACAATCAAGGAGGTGATTAAGAAATCCGAATGATTATATAAATGAACACATAAAATTTACCACACCTCAACTCCAACACCCTCATATAGAACATCCCATTTTTACAATATGCATCCATCATAAAAGTATAAAAAAACTATATCAGGAAAAAAAGTAAAGGGTAATCAATGAGGGTATCACAAGCTATGAACCTATTTCCATTATAGTTTCAAATTGGTGTTTATAAGAAAAATAACTTGGGATGTCAAGTTATTTTTATCTTCATAAAATTTTCATCCTTTAAATTTTTTTTGAAATATATGAAGTGAAAAAACCTCTTAAAATCTAGAAGCATTCCTTAAAAACATAATCAATTCCTTTTAAAACTAAAAATAATTCTTAAGTCATATATTTTTCACTAAATAACTTTAAAGAATCCCATTTTTAATTTTAATAAGCTATTAGATTATGAAAAATTTTAATTCCAAGACACTGCATAAAATCCATAGGAAAACCCTTCATGCCAAGTCACAATTTCATAGAAAAAAATTTACATTTACAAAAAAAACATCACATATATTTACACTTTAATTAAAAATGAACTTCTAAAACTCAATCATTCCATGATTTACAAAATAAAGGATAAAAAGAGAAACACCTACCTCAAGGAAATTAGAACAATGTCACAACACATATCCTTCCATGATGAATGTACAAATGAGCCAAGAATCACCCTCTATAAGCCCCAAATGACTAAAACCCCAATATTAGAGAAATTTTAACCCTTAATCCCACATACACCATGATTAGTGTTCTAAAGGAGTGTTGTGAAAGTGGGTGACCAAGACCAAACATGAATAGTACTTCTCGATTACCATTTCAATGATTATCTACTAGAAGTAGATAATATTATTTAATTATATATATAATATTTATATGATTAATTATTCATAAACACCATTTTTAGTTCATTTTACAAATTGAACATTATTTCACATTATGATTGTAATTCCTTCTTAAAATGAACTATTGCATGGTACATTTTTTAACACCTCCTAAAACACCAAATTATCAAGATTTTAATTTCATATTTAATTTTCAGGTTTCTCATTCCATTGGGAAAAATTTATATTTTTGGATTACTTGAATATTCATATTGGAAGAACACCATTTTAGACATTCAACCCAGGAAATTCTGGGAAAAGTAAACTGGATAGTAGCCCAATAAAGAGGTAGTAGCTACCAATATCCAAGCCCAATGATTATAAAAATTGAACTGTAGATAGAGAAAATCAAGGGGAATATTTAATAAAATAGTTAAAATAGTTAATTCTTAGTTTTAAATAGAGTTCCATGCATCCAAAATTAGGGATAAAATTATGGGCCAAATTCTACGGCCCAGAAAAACAGCCCACCATTTTACACATATCTCTCAAATAAAATATTCATTTGGGATGAAATTTTACATACTATAAGTTCATATCCTTATATTAATTTTTATATTCTATGGACCACTGAAATTCAGCCATCTACAAACTTATTTCGGTGCCTCTATTTAGTGGATGAAAATTGTCTCGTATTGTTTGTAAAGGGTGGAAAATTCCACTCTCCCTTAACTTTACACCCACTTAGGCCCACCACCATTAATTGAGGTGTATTAAACTACTATAGTATAGAAAAAGGCTTCAAAAATCCCTATTTAAGGTAGTGGCGGTGAAGGAGTTGATCATCTTTTGTTCTTTGTTTCATTGTAATTTTATGTTGTGATTTTGTTCTCTTAAGTTTTTCTTTCACATGTAAGTTGTTATAATTCATCTTATCCTCTTAATAAAATTTCTTATTATTCTATTATTCTGTTATTATTAATATCATGTTTATACTGTTGCCTCAAGTTGTGAATTTATTCACACCAAACCTTGTGAAATTATCACAGAACGGTGGAGTGATCGTTATTTCATTGTTTTTTTACATATTCAATTCCTCCCTAATGAGTCTACTTCTCGCTACAATTGAAACCATAGCATAAATGGAGGGATAAACCACTTATGGTTTGATCCAAGGGAGTATAAAGGGGTTGTATTAAATTATATTTATCACTTCATTAATTTCTAATCACTTATTTTAATTTAGAATTTTTTTACAGTCTTTAAACTCTTTCGTCCTTGTTGAATTTAAGGATACACACTTCAAGTGATACTATAAAACTTTACCTTGGATTGCTCAAAACTTTGATCCTAAAAGTGTATAGGTGATTAGTATTAGGGTTTGTAGGTATTAAAATAGTAAGTGATGATTTTTTTTATCTTCTTAAATGAACTCATCTCAATTATAAGAAATTGAAATACTTGAAAAGGGAATGCATCCAATCCATCCCAAGTGATAACCTAGGATGAAAAAATTATTTTAAATTGAATTAACTTAAGTATATTAGTTTTCACTTAAACCTATCTAAAATAAAAAAGAAAATGGAAAATTAATAGCAAAAAAATTCCATATAATGTATGTTTTTATAGGTTTCTTATTAGGTCTCTGAGGATTTGACAACCCAAGCTAAACTAAAAGTGACCGCTTAACCCAAAAAACTTGGGTAAATTTTGGAAAGAGAAAATTTTGGTTCCATTTTTGGGGACCCAAATAATTCATCTCAACACCCATTATATTTTCCCCCATTTCTCTTTTCTCACCTCAACTTCTCTTATCTTTTCCCCTTTATTTTGTTTTTCACATTTCTTAGTGCATGTCTGCCTATACCTGTAACCAATCAATCCATATTGTTAGGGTGGATAGTCCTGGGGTTGGGCAGTCAAGTACACTAAGCGAACTATTTATATTATATCATAATATTCTTAATACCCCAGATCCAAAAAAATTATCCCATTCTAATGCAGGGTCTTCAAAGAAACCAACTCATAAACTCGAGTGGGAACCAAAATAGAAATCCAAATGAGGCATTCCAAAACATAGGGAATGCAATCAATCAAACCATGAATGACTACCTCACACCTTACAAGACCAATGAACCCTATTGTATTAGGCATGATTACCTAGTAGAATCACACTATGTCTTTAAACCTCATGTCCTAAACCACCTTCCAACCTTCCATGGGATGGAGTTGGAAATTCTGTACCTTCATGTCAAAGAGTTTAACAAAATTGTTGAAACCATGTGCCCACCACATAAACTTGAGTTAGTTAATATGAGTTTATTTCATTTATCACTAAATGATTTAGAAAATAATTGGTTAGACAATTTGAGACCAGCATCAATCCACTCTTGGGACCAATTTCAAAGAAGGTTATACAAAAAATAATTCCCCCATCACAAAACAATTGCACTTCAAAAGAGCATAAAAACATTTTTGAAAAAAAGGGAGTAATTTTATGAAACATGGGAAAGGTAAAAATACACAATCAACAAGGTAACTCTCCATGTATTCTTAATCCCAAAACAATTTTGAATCTTCTATGAAGAGTTGGGTTTGGGAAACAAACAATTCATTGACATGATGTGTGATAGAAATTTCAAAAACAAAGCCCAAAATTATTCTTATGAGTATCTAGAAGGACCTACCGAACTAAAAAAACATGGAGAACATCACTTTACTATGATAATACACTAAAATCTGGTGGAATTCACACTCTTAGGGATGAAGAAATTCTCAAGGAAAAACGTGTTGCTCTCACTATGAAGGTTGAGGAGATCGATCTTAGGAAGGTCCATGAAATTGAAAATATTGAGCATATTTTCACAATTTGTGAAAAACATGACCACAATACTGACAACTTCCCAACCATACCTTCTATTAAATATGTTCTTTTAGGAGGACCACTAGCGGAGGTCAATGCTCTGAACTTTCAAAAGCCACATGTAGCACCCCCAGTTTGAGGTATATATCCTTTTTTATGCCTTTTTATATGTCTAAAGTGATTGGGATGAGTTTTTATGAGTTTGGGAGAGTTTGGTAAGGTTTTGGAAAACTTTGGAGGCCTTTTTAAGGTTTCACGATTTGAGCATGGTTAGGATAAATTGTGTGAAATGAACTATGTGGGAAGTGGGATATGCATGGTTTTCTTAATCGTGTGGGGTGGGCCATGCGAGGTGCCCCTTTGAGGGAGAAGAATTCACATGGTTATCACACAGTTTTTCTAACCGTGCGACCTAACCGTGTGTCCTGTAAAAATGTTTTTTTAATCCAGGATTAGTCATGATTTCCCTAAAAGCATCCAAAATCTCTCCCACTCGAACCTCACTTAGGATTTACTACTCTCAAGGGTTAGGGGTGATCTCCCACTTGATAGAAAAGGTTCATTTCATACAATAAAACATAAAGGTTTCTCCGAGTTGGTAGAAGAGCTATGCTCACAACCATGAAAGGGACTTTGAGTTTGGTGTTTGTGAGAAAGTTTTCCTTTGGATATCAACTTGAAAGAGAGTCATGAGGTTTAGGAATAAAGGGATTCTTAGTCCCAAATATATTATCCTCTATGAAATCCTTGATCACATAGAAGAAATGGAATATTGGATAACACTTTCATCAAATCTAGATCAAATTCATGATGTATTCCATGTATCTCTCTTGAGGAAGTACATACCTAACCCTTCACATATACTAAATCTAGAGGTTGTACAACTAGAACATGACCTATCTTGTTAGGAGTATCCAATTGAGATCTTGGATCATATAGATAAGGTTATACACAAAAATACCACCCACCTTGTCAAAATGTCGTAGATGAACCATAAATATGAAGAAACAACATTGGAACCAAAGGAGAAAATGATATAGAAGTACCCATATATTTTCCCAACTGATAGAATGAGTTCAAATTTTAGAGAATTAATTTCTTAAGGTGGGAATAATGTAATGTCTTGGACTTTTTGAATTATATTTGTTTCCTAAAAATCTATGTCATATTATATTATACACAACAAAACCATATCTCTTTAATAATGAAGTGAATATAAAGGGAAATTTGACCATCTGGAATCGACTACTATATGAAAATTCGTCAATTATGACTATCAGTCAATATGAGCATTGGAAACTATACTCTTGGTAATAATTTTAACATTATAATTAGTTTTTATAAGTAAAAATTAAAAAGGATAACTAATATTGAAAGGAGAAGCGATGGCCTCAACCAGTAGAGCCATGTCGTATGAATCTCATTTGTTATAACTTGAGAAAAAAGTAACAATATTGGGGTTCCCCCATGAACAATCCCAATTCAAACTTTAATAAGTGAATCTTGAACAAAATCACCTATGTGAGAAGTTCAATCTAGTGTAAATTACCTCTCGGTATATGTTATTCGATCCACCCCATGAATCTATCATCATCGTACACCTTAACCTTAGGTCGTGCATGGGTGTTATAATGGGTTATGTGTCCTGAAATTAGTTACTTAAATTGTAATTATTTTTTATAAATAAAATTTTTAGTAAATCAATTCTCTTTTGAGAATAGTCTTTCTTAATAAAAATAGGTTTATTTGAGTGGGAATTTGATAAATTAACTTTTCAGACCCAAATTGTAATTTCAAAAAATATATAAATCGTTATAATAAATTAATGTATCATGAATAATTTTTATTTTAATTAAATAGTATGATAAAAACACTTTTATTTAAATATAAATGATAAAATAATTTTATTATGTCTTTAAAAAATTGTAAGTGTTAGAAATATTACTATTCATTTTCAAACCGTTATTTTTTTAATGAATATGTTTTTTTATAGTTTAAATATAAATTTCTCATATTTAGATAATTATTATGATAAAAAACAAAAAAAATTAAATCAAAATGTCTAATTTAGGTTAGGTTTAATTTATGATAATTTTCTAAAACACTTTATTTTTTTCGTGAATAGTAAGAATAAAGTTTGAGGTTTTTAGTATGTTAAACGGCTTCATTATGATGTCATAATGATGTAATAATTAATTAAACAAAATAAACTACCTAAAATGAGTTATTTTATTAATATAAATTCTTCTAATATATTTTAGTCATTTTCCAAACTTATAATTTACATTCTAAAGTCTAAAATAAAAAGTCTAACATTAAAAACATTGTTTTTGTAGAAACTTTACTTTTACATGAAAAAATAAGTAATATAAAATGATTATATACTCTTTTGGATTAAAATAACATTAAATATTTCCCAAAATTCAAAAACCATGGGCAATCACATGGTTTTTTATTTTCCACAACCTATATTTCCAAGACCTATATTTGGAAATTATTAAACAAATCATCCACTTTTTCTATAAATACCCACCCAATTCTCCATTTCATTTCACTAAAAATCAATAATCTATTAATATATGGTATTTTTACCTCCCAAGGAGTCCTCCCAAGTTTTCTTCAATCCCCCAAGTTCCCAATTCTTAAGTTTTAGGATTTACTTTTCAAGGTAATGGAATTGTTCTTCTGTTCTATATAAATCATAAACAATTTTTGTATATGTAATCTAAATGATATGGTCACTATCTCCTAATACCTTTTTGTTCACACCCTTAATACCAATTTATATATTATAAATTTGAGACCTGTTTCCCCTCTCATTTTACCCTTTTTCAAAACCATATTTTATACCCATTATGCTACTGAATTTATTTATCAAAATTTCCCTCTTCTCCTTAAGAAATTACCATTTATTTTCTTCTTGTGAATACCCAAGACTCTTTCTTTTCCAAGTGTATTCACCTAAATTTAAAAATGATTTATTTTATTGTTGTATTAACATAAATTAATCCCTCAATCCTTTTACATGGGTTGAAAATGACATAATATTAATGTTTTAAGCACTTTTGAAACATCATGATTTTAATATGAAACCCATTTATTTTATTCTACACAGGTTATTTATGAAATGTTTGATTATTATCTATGTGGATCACATGAAATTAATATATATTAAGGTTCTTAACTGATAGAGATCTAGTTCATTGGATAAAGAATTTAAACTCTATAGAAAACATGTTATATGATACCTTGGTGAATAACCTTGGTAATTTTTATGACACCTTAGTTATTAACATTGGTGATATGCTTATGAATTTATAAATTAAATGTTTTAGTAAAATTTAGAAGTTGTGATTCATGTTATTTTTATTATTTTATGCCTTATGTTCTCTTACTCATTCCACAATGATATTCCTCATGTTCTTATTGATATTCCTCAAGATCACATGTAAATTATTTCCCTTATTTTCCCTTACTAGGACTTATGCTCACACTTTCCTTTGATGTATGTCCCAATGTTATGAGATGTAGTAAAAGTACTTCGGATGAACCAATGAAGAATCCTTTAAATTTGTTTAGAATAATGTTTTATGTTTTCAGGTATTATGAACCTTATTTCCAAGAAAATAAACTTTAAAAGATCCAATGTTTGAAAAATATAATTAAAAGGTGGGATGTAATAGCTATATCATTGGTTGATTGATCAAAATAGGATATGTCAATTTTGAAAGGAGGAGATAAATATAGATCAGTTGATAAGAATGGTAGTACCTATAGTAAATTCATGATCATGGTGATTGAAGGTAAGTATATCTGGTAAGGTCAAAAATAAATAAATAAAGTATGATGACATGAAATGTGTGTCTTTTTTTATGAGATATCACGATACAAAGAGATTATATTAGATAAAGCATGTTTATATGAGGTTTTCATATATATGAAAATCCTTATCTCTTTAGGGGATATGATATGTTGCTATATACCACTCTTGGTCTATGGGTATGACTCACTACTATCTAGATAAGGTCCTAGAAAGTCACACACAAAGTGTATCCACAAGTTCCACCTATTTGGATGAAAAGTATTTTAGGATGAAGTTTTCCCCAAATGCGGGGTACGATGAAAGTCCAGGTATGAACAGTCACAAGTAAATTAATTCAATTATATTATTCAACTTTAGAATAATTATTATTGAATATATTTCTCAAGTTATTAAAAATTTATGTAATTATAAATTTGAATACAATAAAAATATTATTTTTCAAACTAACATTGAATTTTTAAGGTTTGTTAAAAAATAATGAGAGGAACGGGCTAGGTTAATGGCTCTTAATTCATCACATGACATTTTAAAATGTCAAAAGTCAGTGTTGAAATTATCATAACATTCATGACACGTATACTTATTTATTCATTTCATTTTGGTCTGATTTAATGGGTTAAACTTATCTAGGGGATTAAGTGAAATTTTGTAAATTTTAACCTACTATTTATGACAATTTTTAGCCTTAAATAGTTACCTCCACAATTTTCATGATTTTAGAAATATAATATCTTATCTCCTCCCCTATCTCATATTATAGTGAGATAAATTGAGAGAATAATGTGGATGGATTGATCTCTCTTCCTCGGATTGAGTCTGCATTATTCGTGTGATTTAAAGGATGTTATAAAGCACTTAAATTTCCCATGCTAGAACCTAATAATAGAAGAATGATGATCCATGAGTTGTGATGCATGAGTGGATATTCTAGAGGACTCCTCACTTGGAACTTTCGAGTTTTGGAACACTAACAATAATCAGATCAAATCGGTGTTATGAATTGAATGAGGTACCATTTATACTTTCATTCGATTTTTGTTCTTCATTATTGAATTAAATTACATGTGATACATGGTAGAATCTAGGTATGGGTTTCCATAATTGATGTTGTGACATGAATTTGGGCCTAGAAAATTTTTAAAATACCAATTTTTCATGCTTTTGTAATCCCTGAGTTCCTCCAATTAGTATCAAAGTGGTCATGAAATATTTAAGTTGAAGTTATAATT
Source organism: Viscum album (assembly GCA_963277665.1). Lineage (NCBI taxonomy): Eukaryota > Viridiplantae > Streptophyta > Magnoliopsida > Santalales > Viscaceae > Viscum > Viscum album. The sequence continues at coordinate 2,056,194,079 of OY728156.1, read as the reverse complement.
GAATATGCTAGAATTCTAGTATATGGTTTCTATTTGGTCCCAACACCACTGACAGTGCATCAATTGGAGTTATAAATACCAAGTTATATCCATTTTAAGATATAATGATTATGAGATTAATATTTGTTTTTATTTTTTAAAGTTAAAAAATGAATTATTATTCAGGTGAACAACGAAACTGGATATTATTCATATGAACAATAAATTGGGCGACTAGACTTTAAAGGTAGCTTTAACAGAATGTTTGGCATGTAGTTGAAAAAATAATATATAAATAATATATATCATATATATCCACATGGATATTAATAAATTACTATTCATGTTACTTGTACCTATTGGTTACTATTCACTCTCCTGACCCAGATTACTTGCCCCAAGTCCATTTTTAACTCAAGGGACCCATTTTGGATCCAATCAAACCCAAAAAAATCTGAATAAAATTTCATAATATAAATAAAAAAATTAATTTAGTATAATTTTTTTTGGGTATCATGGGACATGTTGATAATTAGTAAAAAGATATTTTAATACTATTTTAAATCATTAAAAAAATACCCTCATGTTCAATTTTAGATTATTTAATTTTTTATTCAATATTATTGCATTTTGAATGTTCATGAGATTATACCGACCTATGCATGTTTGGTTTATTTCATTATTTAATTTTAATTATTATAATGGTGTTTCTTTATAATAATTAGTTATTAAATATTATTTTTAAACGGTTTGTGCACCATCCATCCATCTTTAAATGTATAAGGGTCTGTGTGTCCACATTTTGTGTGATAAAAATGTAATTATTAATCCTAAGTACCCCATCACCTTTTTGTGAGTATGAATTGTAAAAAATGGAGGAATTTTGGATGATGCAGTTCGGGTCAAGAGACGGTGTGGAACCAAATAAGAAGAATGCAAGATAATTTTAGGGGTTCTGCAACTCAATTTAGTACATGGATCAAGATGTTTCCCTAGGGTCTTGATTGATCCATCATCTGCTAGATGGATCAAGTAGTAGAAACAACTCATGATCGCATCATTATTTATTTGTTTTATTATTCAAGGTTAATTGTTTATGAATATGTGGATGATACATGATCACATATAATAGTTTACTAGAATTCATAAATAAAATAAATGAATGTGTAAGATAAATGCATTCTATTTATGCTAGGTTATATTTCTGAGTGTGATCATATAGAATAGGCAATATAAATAGAATCATATTTTTAGTCCCCAAAAAACTTTAAGATCCATCAAAAGAAATATAAGTAATTTAACACCTTTTATTGCTTGAGTTTAAATAAAATAGTACATTCTAGGTGCTCATCGCCCCTAGTTAAGGGAACCTCTTACTACTGAGGAATTTTTATTATAGTGGTTGGTTGACTTAACTAAATTTTTCTATAAAGTAGTAGTCATTGCTAGCTTATTTCAACATTAAAGGAAAATATTTTAGAATATAAGTGTATTCCTTTTATGAGATTAAACTCCACTCAATAGATCAAGGATTCATGAGTTAATGTGGTTGGTCAGCCAGAATTTTACCTTGAAACTATTTAGGTAGTGTAATATGCATCACATAGACTATGAGGATACGTCTTTAAGATCCTTTCCACTAGAATAATAAATCAAATGAGTATTCTGAATCTAGTAGTTGAGGGATACTAGGATTTTATAAAATAGTGGGATACATTTAAGATTGATAAACCTATAATGTTTAATGATTAGTGATCAAAATAAAAGTACTATTAATCATATATTTTATTTTGTATAAAATGGAAATAATTAGATGAATTCACTGTGAAAAATTTTGGACAAATAATATGTCCTAACTGGAACTAATTTTCAAGAATTTTATAGGTTCTTGTATATAGTACTATGAGATAAAAGGTAGTTGTATATGTCAAAGTCCCCATTACCTATTTATCCACCTCAGGAAGTAAGGGATAGTGTCAATGGAGAGACACATGAATAGAATATATGATATTTATATTAGATTTATATCATCAATGCCCATTGAGTTACATAATAAAAAAAAGGAATTGGATGTTATACCATGTTTTATCATCTATAAGAAGTTTTTGAGGAGAAAGTGAATCAAGAAATAAATGAGATTATGATTGCACTAAATAAGTTCATACTGAATCAAAATCATTAAATAAATCTCATTATTTCATCATTTTCACTCAGTTACTCTAAATTAATTGAGTTTTATAAAATTAATAGTGTAGAGAAAGAAATTCAGTTTCTATTGGGTATGGTTTTCCATGAATATAAAAATATAAATAAAGTTAAATCTATAGTTATTATAGTGAACAAGTTAGAGGATAAGGTAAAAATTCCCATGTAAAGTACACTTCCAAAGACACCTTTACAACATTCTTCTATGAAACCAAATATATGAGAGCATCAAATTGGAGGTTATTTGTTTTACACATGGAAAGAAATTCCAATGGAAGATAAATTTTAATGAACTGAAGAATAAGAAAGTAGTTGATTTTAATTTAAGAATATTCATCATTGAATGTAATATTTTATTTTTATTTATTAGGTATTAAATACTATATGTGTGTCACACATTTTTATCGAAATACAGAAACAAAAAAATCTAAAAACATTACTATAAGTCAAGGTTCATTATCTTAGTGATTGAGAAAGAATGATTCCTATATTAGTGGTGATATGCTAGTAAAATAAAAAAAGGATTCAATGTTAGATATATTACATTGGTTTTTTATAAACTGATGAAAAATGTTGCTGTAGGTATTTTTTTCATTGGTTTTAACATAAACTGACGCGAAAATTTTTACATATAATTTTTTCACATAATTTTATTTATACTGACTCGAAAAACTCTATACATAATGATCTTAGGCATCGCTTTTTAAAAAAACCAACCCCATAAATGAATTTACGGCCTTGGTTTTTTAGAAAACTGATGTTGAAAAAGTTTTAATTGGGACTTTATGGCATCATTTTTTGTAAAAATAGATGCCACAAACCTTTTAAAAGAATACAAGCTCCTGAAACCCTCATTTTTTTGATCTGTAAAACTATTCTCTTGACTCTAAATGAATCCAAAGGTGACCCTATAGTCCTTAACAACCATTGGTGTTTATTTTATTATATTTTTATGATTTTTGAACTTGATTATTCTTCCTCTTTAATTATTTCATCATCTAGGGAATTATTTTCTCTATGGAAACCATTTTCTGGCTGAGAATCCACCACAGTTTGATTTTATTTCATTGTTCTTGTTTATTGTTCATTTTTACCAAAAAAACTGTTAGATATTACGGTGTTTATTCTTTAAACTCATTCTAGGGAGAGAAGTCTAGATTAAGGATCCATTTTTATTATTGAACTCTGAATTTTGTAAGTTTTTTTTCAATTTTGAAGACAAACTATTTACCTTTTTTCTTCATTTGAGATATTGTTTAAATTATTCTTACATAGTTTTTATTTATCCAAGATGAAATTTATTTTCTTGTATAAACATATAGAACCACAATTTAGTAAAGCTGAAGGAAATTCATGGCCATTATTAGATAAGTGACATGCAATATGCTTATATACCTATATGATTGACATGAGATATATTCATCTAGATTGGCCATTCAAATAAGAGATTCAATAATTTATGAGTTTTTCAATACTATATTTAAATATTTTATTTATAGTGGTTAGTCACTATGTATTTGATATATAGATTATGTTAGTATTCGTATAATATATAGAGATACATTTGTTGGACATGTTCATATAGAGATATGGGTGTATCTTAATAATGATCATGCCAAATCATATGCCATCTTGAATATTAAAATGTTTTTGTAGAGGTATTTCTTGGGTTATAGTTATGAATTATAGAATTCATAATCATTTTTATTGATAAAAATTCCTATAAAGTCACACAGTTAATCTTTGGATTAATTATTGATTTTAGTGCATTTTTTCCAGTATGAGAGAATTTACATGTTAATTGTATTTAAAGTAGTTTCGATAGAATAAGAATAGTTTTTATGTTTTTTTATAAAGTCTATAATTATTTAGTGCAAGTTGATAATTGTTATTTATATGGACTAAAGAGTCATACCATGATTACTAATCATTTTTATTAAATGTGTTTATGTTTAAAATTTATTTGTTTATATGTATATATATATTTAAATGTTTATATGTTTTAATATATTCACCTATTATATTGTGATATCAGGTCTTTAATGGATTTTAATTGGATAAATTTACGAAGAAACACTATTGAATATGAAAAAGGAGTTGATGATTCATTATAATTTTTTAAAAAAAATCTTCAAAACATAGATTTGATTTTATATCCATGTGTGAAGTATTTTAATATGAGAAAATTAAACTCCAAAGAAATCAAGGATCATATCATTTGAAATGATTTTAGCCTTAATTATACACATTTGATATGGAATGGTGAAAAAACTACTAATTTAACATCTAATGTTGATAACACTATTCATAATGAGGAAGAGGATTGTATTAAAGAATTAATTCATGATTTAGGTGTTGAACCCATTGAATAAACAAAAAATATTGAAAGATTGTATGGAGATTCTAATAAACCATTATTCCTAAGTTGTATTAAATATTCAGTGTTATCAGTAGTTTTGAGATTAGTTAACTTGAAATCAAGAAATGGGTGGAGTGATAAAAGTTTCTCCAACGTACTTGAGCTTTTAAACTAGCTACTTCCATAAGGCAACATGCTTCCATATTCCAATTATGAGGCAAAGAAAATATTATGCCCAATGGGATTGGGGTATAAAAAGATACATGATTTCCCTAATGATTATGTGTTTTATAGGAAATAATATGAATATATATCAATGTTTCCTACATTTTGGACATCACGCTATAAGATGGATGAAAAAGTAATCTCAAATTCATTCTTAGGTACTGACATCTAACCTCAAGAAAAATTAATTTTACACTTTCTAATAATATCATCCAATAATTATTTTATACAATTTTGATAATTCAACTATGATTGATTATTTGGTATCATAATCAAATCTCATACTAAATAAATTTGGTACCTTCCAATAATTACTTGTTTTAAGCATCTATTTGTAAATTTAATTGATAAAAAAAGGTTAAGATAGATTTTAGATGAGCACATATGTGATGGTAACTTACATCACCCTACTGATTTACCACAGTGGAATATATTGGATAAAAAATTTCGTGATTTTGGAAGTGAAGTTAGAAATATCCTAATGGGATTGTGTATTGATGGAATGAATCCATATCAGAGCCTAAGTTGCAAACATAGTTCATGGCCTATTTTGTTAGTAGTTTATAACTTTTACCCACATATATGTATGAAGAAAAAATATGTTATGATGAGCTCAATGATTTATGGACCAAAAAAGCTTGGAAATGATATTGATGTATATCTTTCACCATTGATTGATGATTTGAAACTGTTATAGGAGACATGTGTTAATTTTTTTGATGCATACAATAAAGATTATTTTTCTTTTGCGTGATATGATAATGTTAACTATAAAATAATTTCCTTTGTACGGAAAATTATCTTGATATAGTGTTAAGGTACATAAAGCATGTCCAATTTATGAAGAAGATACTTCATATTATCAATTTCATAATGTAATAAAGATAGTGTACAGGGGACATCAAATATTTTTTCAAATTGATCATCCTTATCAAAGATTGGAATTTATCGGTTTACAGGAATACAATCTTACCCCCTAACCATTATCAGTTGAATAATATTACAATAGGGTGAAAAATATTGATTTGACATTTGGAAAGAAAAGAAGTTATGGTATTAAAAAAAATATCTGGAATAAATAGTCTATCTTTTTTGAACTACCTTATTAGATATTTTTATAGATAAAACATAACATCGATGTTATACATGTTGAGAAAAACATATGTGACAATTTGATTCGAACTCTGTTAGACATAAAAGGAAAGAAATGATATGTATTGCATACTATATTGGAATTATTATCAATGGGAATATGTTTGGAGTTAGCTCCCACTATGAAAGGAAACAAAACACATTTACCTTCGTCTTGTCACACATTAAGTAAGATTGAGAAGATGGATTTTTTTCAGTTTCTTAATGGTATTAAATTACCTAGTGGTTATTATTCAAATGTGAAGAATTTAGTTTCATTAAAGGATTTTAAATTAATAGGTATAAAATCTAATGATTTTCATGTATTGATGTAACAAATTATACCAGTCTCACTATGTGGTATATTTTTGATAACTGTTAGAAAGACTATCATTAGGTTATGTAACTTTTTCAAATTCATTTTTAGTAAATCTGTTGATCCAAATTTGTTTGAAGTGTTGGAGAATGAAGCTGATCTTATTCTTTTTCAACTATAAATGTTTTTCCCACCTATATTTTTTCATATAATGATTCATATGGTGATTCATTTGGTGCATGAGATAAGAATATGTGGGCTTGTATATTTATGATGGATGTATCCTTTTGAATGATATATGAAAATTTTATAGGGATCTATTAAAAATCCTTATCAACCAAAGGCCTCAATTGTTCAAAAATATGTATTGGAAGAGGTGATTAAGTTCTATACATGTTATTTTTATGAAGTGGATCATATTGTTCTCTTAGTATCTCGACATATAACAGTTGATAGTGAAGGTAAAGGGATTCGAGGCTTAAAGGTAAATTTTATTCCACGTGATGAAGTGATGTAGGCACATTTATACATTTTGAACAACATAGATGAGGTTAAATCATATATATCATCACATATTGTATAATTAAAGTTCACTACTTCAAAACTGGCCTTTAACATCGCTATTATTTGTCAAATCTAGAAGAAAATGCTAATAAATGGCATATTTTTCAACGCTGATACATTTAACCTTTTATCAGTGCATTTATTTTAGCACTGATAAAGGAAACATTTAACAGTGCTTTATTTTTATCACTGATAAAGGGTATCCTTTATCAGCGCTTAAGTTTTAGCACTGATAAAGGGTACACTTATTCAGTGCTTTATGCTTAGCGTTGATAAATATTTATTTCATCAACTCATTTTTAATGCTAATAAAATTAAATAATTAAATAAATAAATAATAAAAATGTGTTTATTATAAATTTTATTAATTAAATTATTGATCAAAATGAATTGATTGATTACAAATTATTAAATATTAAACATTTTATTAATTAGATAATTATGATAATTATAGTTATTAAATTTTATATATTAAATATATAGATGTATATTAATGTATATAAATATGATTTATATATTAAAAAATATTTATGAGCATTACATTAAATAGTTATATATTTATTCAATAATGTTATATAATTAAAAATTAATATGAATTAAAAATATTGACTAATTGCATAGTACTCGACATGTAATTGAATGTCGTTTGATTTTTCAATTTAATATAGATCAAATCTATGTTATATTGATTTCACATATATGTAATTAATGCATTTTTATATACAATATACACACACACATAACTTATCCATTTTTTCAATATTGTTAAAGTGTACCTATATTCTTAATTTATTCAATTTCACTCATTTTTAACATATATTCATGCACTCAAAATTAGATATTCATTAATAATGTTAAAAAAAATATTTGTAAAAAAATATTTATAAATAAATATATTTATAAATGTACAGTCACTATATTTATATAATTATATATTTATAATTATAAATAAATAAATATTTTAAAAAATATATTTATATAATTATAAATAAATAATTATGTATATTTAAATAATAATTAAATTTATAATAAATTTACTTAAATAATTAATATATTAACTACATTTATATATATTTATTATATATATATATAATTATTTAAATATATATAATGATATAAATAATATTTTTAAAAAATATTTCTATAATTAGAAATAAATAATTATAAAATTATTATAAATATATTTAAAAAGGAATATATTTAATATATTGATATTTATATATATTTATTAAGTATTTATAAATTTTTACAATTTTCTTATTTATATTTATAATTATAAATCCTTTAATAGCACTTCAGTAATAAGCGGTAATAAAAGAATCTTTATCAGTGCTTTTTTCGTGCTGATAAAGATGAGGATTTATCAGTGCTAAATAAAACCCTGATAAAATGAACATTTATCAGCACTCTAATTTTAGCACTAATAAATATTAGTTTTATCATTTCTTTTTTTTACACTGATAAAGATAAGACTTTATTAGTGCTTATTTATAAGCATTGATAAAAGTGTCCCAATCTATTTTAAAAACCCTAACCATTTGTGAAATCATCATGATACAGAGCTTTCTTTGGAAGCCACCTGTTATTGGCACTCCTTCTTGGTGAATCAAAGGTCAAATCACACCACTCGACTACCTCCAAACATCTCATCTGACATTCAAAGAGGGTCTTTGATTTTCTTTAACCTATCAAGGTAGGCCTTCCAATTTTCTTTGTGTATTTTTTGTTTCATTTTGGATTTCTTCTTCTATAATTTTTTTATGATCAATTTTTTATGATTTTTTTGTGATCCATTGTTTAGGGAATGATTTGTGGTCCATTGTTTGTATTGAATACCGATGTATGATTGGTTGTTTATACAAACTCATCAATTGGATATTGATGAAAAATAGGACACTACTTTTTGTTGTTATGATGTCTCTGGTTGCACTCATGCACATGAAATTTTACTTATAACAAGACAACTCATTCAATATTTTCAATTAGTTTTCTCTTATCAGCAAATCAGATGGAGGGTTTAATATATCTGTCCATATCATGCAGGCCACTGGTTGTTTTATTCATTGGAATTTTTCTAATAATACATGTATACAATGATACCCGTATCTAATGATACTACTCGTTTGTTGATCAAGGTGGAGTATAGATAAAGGGTACTTTTTCTGTGTACACCCACTACTGATCTTTTGTGTACATCTGTAGGATGGTGAGGATCAAGCTTTGCAACAACTTTATTTTGCAGCATGATGACTTATTCTTCTCTTGTGATGCTTCCTGCACTTTTGATCTTCTCATGTTTTTTTTAACTCAATGATGGTTCAAGAAAATTGAACCTCATGTATTCTCTTTGTATTATTATTTAATAATTTTAGGGTGTGTGGGTTGGGAAACCAACTCATGGTCAATATTTCTAAAAAAAATCACTACTTTTAATCATCATTTATAACTTTATAGTATTTATTTACAAGAATTTTCATCTTTTGATGTAATTTTCATCTTTTGGATCTATTCTTGAAACCTCTTTCATCCTTGTGATCTTCTCTAAACATCCCATGAAATCTATTTCTTAAATTAATATACTTTTCATTGATTTCCTGTTGTTTCCCTGATTCTATTCTAGTTAAATATCACATGAGACATCCACTAGAGACACAATTAACATGTAAATAATTATTTGAGTAATATTCATAACCTCATTAGTATAATTGGTAACTTTATTTTATAAATATTTCTTTAACTTCACAATAGTAAATATATTCCAAATAATAAAGGTAAAACTAGAAAAATACGCCTCAAAACCAAAATAAAATCACTCATATTTTTACCTTCCAATATAGCTCATCTAGTTGTTCTTACTTTTCATATGGCTCATCTTGAGTGTATTTAAAACATATCCTCTATATTAACTTTTACTGAGAACTTCCAAATCTCTATTTATGAACCCAATAGGACGGATATGAACCAAAAATGGATTCAAACTAATTGTTTGACAAACTAATATGAATATGTAGTTAAAGAGTTCAACAAGTTTGCAAATATCATGCAACTTACCCTTCTAAAATCCTCTATCCATGTTTACATTGTTTTTATTCAAGAAAAATTAGTTTGGAAGAGTTGGAAGAACATTTTATTTGTTATGTAATAGATCCAATCTATAAATTTTGTATTAAACATGGGGAAATACTTAATGTGGACATCCATTGGGATGATACTATTGTTTATGAATCATTTGATATGAATACCTTTATAAAAGATGATGGAGATCACATGGAATAAATGAAAATGGAAATTGAAGATGACCTTTGTGATTGTCCAAACATGTTTAAGGAGTTAAATAGTTGTTACAATAAACCATTGTATGTCATTTGTATTAAATACACAACATTTTTATCTATATTGAAGTTATATAATATGAAATCTAGAAACAAATGGAGTGACACTAGCTTTACAAAACTACTTGTTCTTTTGAATGATATACTACCAAAAGAAAATGAACTACCATGAAAAACATATGGTGATAAAAAAAATTAAATTCAATGGGAATGATCTCTTAAAAATACATGCTTGTACAAATTATTTCATATTGTTTCTCAAGGACCATGAATCACTCATGAAATTCCCTAAGTGTGGCACGGATCGATACAAGAAAAATGAATCAAGTCCTTCAAAATATGTATGGTACTTTTCTATCATTCCACAGTTTAGAAGACCATATGGATTCCAAGAAATAGAAAGACAATTAACATGGCATGCATATATTATAATTAAAGATGGGAAGCTATGTTATCCAACAGATTCTCCTTAGTGGAATAAAATTGATTATGAGTTTCCTGAATTTAGAGATGAGCTGAGAAACTTTTGTCTTGTATTATATACAGACAGAATAAATCCTTTTGGTGTATAGAGTATTACTCACAATACATGGCCCATCATGTGGTAAATTATAACTTGTCTCCATGGTTATGCATGAAGTAGAAATACATTATGTTGTCTTTTCTTATATCTGGACCAAAGCAACCCAGTAATGATATTGATGTCTATTTGACTCCATTGATTGAATATTTGAAATTGATGTGGGATATAGGTGTTATAATGTATGATTCTCATAGAAGTGAATAATTCACATTGAGGGTCCTGTTGTACAGAATGATAAATGACTTCTCTGCTTATGGAAATTTATAAGGCTATAGGATTAAAGGAATGTTGGGGTGTACCATTTGTGAAAAATGAACATACTCAGTTTAGTTGAAACATTCCTCAAAGACTTTGTTTTTAGAACATTGATAATTTTTACCTTTAAGACATAAATACTAATCATGGATGACATAATTATATAGAAATATCAAACAAGGTACAACACCATCTCCAAAAATGGGTGATCAACTGTACAAAAAAGTAAAAAAGATTGACAATGTTTTGGGTAAACCATTTTCAAAACACCTTACAAAATCATGTTGTAAGAAGTGATTAATTTTATTTGAATTAACATATTGGAAATACTTGTATGTCATACATTTTCTTTATTTCATGCATGTAGAAAAAATTTAGTTGATAGTGTTATTGGAACAATAATAAATGTTCCTAGAAAAACGAAAGACGGCATCAAGGCTAGGTTGGACTTGATTGAAATGGGGATAATGGAACAGTTGGAACTAATGAAGGGTAAAAGGAAAACTTTTCTTCCTTCAGTAGCTTACACTCTATCCAGATAAAAAAATTACAATTTTGCCTTTTCCTTAAGAGTGTAAAAGTTTCACAGGGGTATTCATCAAATATCAATAATGTCATTTCAATAACTAATTTGAAGTTTCAAGGAGTAAAATCACACGACTTTCATGTTTTGATGCAAGATTTAATTCTTGTTTCTTTCCGTTTCATTATGCCTCAAAATGTATGAAATGTTTTAACCAAACTCTGATTCTTTTTCAAAGACATATATAGTAATTTTGTAGACTCGGTGAAGTTTCCCATCATGAATAAGGAGATTTCAATCATATTATTATGAATTATAAATGTTCTTACCACCGTCATTCTTTGATAAAATAGCCCACCTAATGGTTCAGTTGGTCAGAGAGGTTCAACTATGTGGTCATGTCCATTATAGATGGATGTACCCCATTGAATGGTATATGAATATTTTGAATAGGGTATGTAAATAATCTAAGTCATCTAGAATGTTGTATTGTAGAAAAAAATATTTTTAACAAAACTATTGAATTCTGTACTAATTACCTATCGGTTATTGAAATCATCAGTCTCCTAGAGTCTCTTTGCAGCGAATTACTTATGGGAGAAGGGATTTCTTGAAGACATGTTGTTACAATTACCTTAACAAAGAGGGAGAAAACACATCTTTACATATTACATAATATTGAAGATGTTGATCCATACATTGAAGCCCATAAAGAAATTCTTAGATATTTGAATCCATCAAGGGCTGAAAGATGGATATCAGATACACATAATCAATAATTTATAGGATGGTTCAGATATCAAATTTTTAAGGAGTTTTCTGAAAATATGAATACAATTCCTGAATGACTTTAATGGATAGACAGAGGACCGAATTAAAGTGTTATATCTTACACTAGGTTAGTAATCAATGGTTATAAGTTTTATATGAAACATCATGATGAATTCAGTACGATGCAAAATAGTGGTGTTATGCTTGTAGGTGAAGTAATTCAAATATCTAGTTCCAATGATAGAAATACAATTTATGAAAATATGTCATGTTTTGGAATTATCAAATAGATATAAAAGTTTGATTATAAACATTTCAAGTACCAATTTTCTGTTTCAAATTGTTTGACAATATGAATGGAGTGAAAGTTGATGAAATGGGATTTGTGAAGGTGAACTTCAATGTAGAAGGGGAAAAAGACAAGCCATTCATAATGGCATCAAAAGAAGTGAAAGTATTTTATGTCTCTAATACAACAAATAAGAATTGGTCGATTATCCTACCAGCGACTAAAAAAATGTTGAGTTAGATGAAAATTCAATCAAGGATGACCCTTTCATTGGGACATCCCAATCAGTTCATATTGGTCCCAATGTAGAAAATGTCTTGTACATTAGAGGGAACCATAAATCAGGTATTTGGATTCTCAAAAGAGGAACCAAATCCCTGAAACCTTTAAAAAAATAAATAGATTTCAATGAGAAGGTAAGTGTTTTTTAATATATTATGTTTTTCCTCATAATATTATATATTCTATACAGCATTAACATAATCTAAATTAAATGTTTGACTACTCATGTAGAAAATATCTTCTACACATGACGATGATACCGATCTCTCAGAAGAACAAACTATAATGAAGGAAACCCTTTAGAAATATGTAAAGTTAATGTTACAATATACTTTCTCTATTTTACCGAAAAAATATAAATAGAAGGTTGATTTCATTTTCATTATTCCTTGTAGAGTTTGTTTATATTATTACTAACATAAGAATTGTTTTCTTATATAGGTGTGTTCTTTTTCTCGAGCAGGGGTAGTTTTTTCAAAAATAGTATGAGTCAGATTAGGATTAAAAGAAAAAGGAACATTGATGTTTTTTAATGCATGTAATAATTTTTATTTATGTAATTGTATAAACCAATTTTTGAAATGTCTATAATATAGTGTTTTTTATATTTGTGTTGTAAATTTTATTTCATTTAAATTATGTATTGGGACTTTTTTGTTGATATTATATGTGTTTATAGTGTTTTTTGGTGTTTTGGTGAAGTAACAGCACACTGTAGTGGTGATGTAGTGTGTTGTTACAACACACTGCAGTATGTCTCTTTATCAGCACTTTTAGAAGCCCTGATAAAAGAGACATTTATAAAAACTTCTAAAAGGAGTGATAAAGGTCTACTTTATCAGCACTTCTATCTGTGCTGATAAAGTAATCCTTTAGCATCGGTAAATTAAAGAACTAATAAATGAGATCTTTATCATTTAATTTAAAGGCACTTCTAAATGTCCTATTTATCAACTCTTTTTTAGCACTAATGAATGGACCCTTTATCAGCTCTTTTTCAGTGCTGATAAAAGTACTAGGATTTTAACATCACTCAAGTTATTAGCACTTTTATAGCACTGATAAAGTAAATTTATAGTGTTGTTAAAGTATATTTTTGTAGTAGTGGTTACGGTATCCAAAAAGAAATGAAAATTGGCCGATAATTGAGCATAGAAATACATTTTTTTCATGGTTTAAATAGAAATTCAACAGAGATATATCTACATCAGAAACATTGAAATTGTTGGTATGGGGACCATATCTTAATGTGATCACAAGGTATGGTTTTGATATTAATGGGTACACATTTTACATAAAGAATCTGAATGGAAAGAGTACTGTTCAAAATAGTGGTGTAATGGTCATTGTTGAACAACTTCATTTTTCAAGTGAAAAAGATAAAAAACCAATTTCTTTAACAATGCCATATTTTGGAGTTCTTGAAGACATATGGTAAATTTATTATATTAAATTTTGAGTCATCGTGTTTATGTACAATTGGGTTGGAAGTAATAGTGGTGTGAAACATGATGAATATGGTTTTAAACTGGTTTATTTGAAAATATTTAATTGAAATGAGGAACCATTTATCATGGTCACACATGAAAAGTAAGTATTTTATGTCATTGATCCATTGAATGATCATTGGTCCATCATTTTTTAAGGGAAAATAATCTATTTAGCTGATGAGGGTGATGATGATGTTATTGATCTATATGAGACTTATTCATCTATTACATGATTTATGGATAACAATGATTATAATGCAGACATAGTGCATGCAGTAAGAAATGATCATGCTGAAGGGATATGGTAAAACACTAAATTACTCTCCTAATTAATCTGGTAATTATTTACATTATATTTATTTTTTTGAAAATTTCATGTGTAAAAACTGTATTATTTAATAACTATTGGATATTTAATTATATATATTTGATTATTATTACGATTATTTGTGTTAAATTATGATATTATACGGCTATGGTTAAAAAAAATTCATTGAAATACCTGACTTACATTATTATATTTTGTTTTAATTTATGTATATGAGAACACCTTTTCAAACTTTGATATTTAAATTTTTAAAATTTTAAATGTTTATATATTTATAGAAGTAATGTTTATATTGAATAGTCTACCTAGAATATTTTTTTTGGTTAAGAGTTAGAACATAATTATTTTTTAAAAAACTTACACATGTGTACCACTTTTTTTCTTACATATTTTTGTTTTCCTATTTTCTAATTTGTGATTTTCTAATTATATTTAGGTACACAAGAATTTAATTACATTTTTCTATTATAATGACGAATACTGATACAGAGATAGAAGAACATATACTAAGGTATTTTGATTTCTTTATATTATTAAATATCCACTAATATAATTATTTAATGAAGTCAAACTTTTAATTTAAAAAATAATAATTTGTGGACTACTGATGAGACTTCAACGGGGGAGTCTTCTACTTTTAGTATTCAGAAATCTAATTCTCAATTTGGTAAAAGTGGCATTACACATTTACAAAAACTAGCAATTTCTTATAGAGATGTGAGATTACATGTTATTTTTGTAACACCCCGACCCTAGTTACCCAGAGTCGGTGCATTATTATGTATCATTGGCATGATCACAAAAGATCAAGTCTCGAAAGACCGATTAGTTTTGTATCCTTGGAAGTACTAGATAAATTCATAAGTTTTACATTACATCATAAAATGGAAAACTACAACAACATTGTTTCCATAGAAAACATTGAGATCCCATAGACTATCCCTGTAGTTCAATAATAATATTCTTCTTCGCATCCTGGGAAAAATAAAACATAGAAAGGGGTGATCTCAGATGCTTAGTAATGATAACAATATAGCAGAAGATTTCATAAATAAGCAAAAACATTTAAGGAAATGTATAAAACTAAAACACAACCCTTTTCAACATAAACATCATCATAATATGGAAAATATAAATCAAAATAATTCCATTTAATAACTCACATGAATATTCTACTAGTCAATTAATTACATGAAATATCAATATCCACTTTCATAATAATGGAATGTATAATGCCAGAATTTCATAACCACATAGTCAAGGCCTTGTGCCCAGACTACAAATAAGGTTTTGTCAAGGACTTGTTCCAAGACACTAGTTTTTCTCATAAGACCTACTGATGAATCGAGGAGCTATAGAGGGCTCCACCCGTCACTTATTAAGTCCAATGCATTCCACATATGAAAAGGTTTAAACATAACATAAACATTCATATTAAAATCGGCATACGAAATGTCAATAATTTATCCATAAACCATGAATGGTGTAAAAATAACACATCCATAGTAAAACATATCACAAAACCTTCAATACAATATGGAAGCTTTGTATCATAATAAATCAACTTCAAATAATCTTAAAATCCATCAAAGGTTGTTGACATAGATGAAATCAAAACCTTTTGTAGAGAAATATCTCTTTCTATTTTGAAATCATTTAAAATTCATGTAATTATAAAAAAAACATTTATTTTTGGAAATATTATTATAATATTCTAAGGGGGTCTTTTATGATGTTATAATGGCGGGAAATAGCCACACACGCCATATAAGTTAAAAAACATTCTTACCTTAAATTTGTCGAAAAGGTCAAAAAGTACCTTGTTTGGAAAACGACGGAAAGATTCCTTTATAAACATCTTATAAAAGTCAAAAAAGGGTATAAATGACTTTAACCCATAGTCTATAAAATAGTAATAATTTTTTGAAATACATTTTTAAGAAACATGGATACGGATGATAAAGAGGTCCTAGTAGATAATTATGTATAAACAACCTCGGATAATGAAGAGATTGTAGAATTAACCTTTACCTTGTACTTTTCCTTGGTTGAGGGTAGGATAAACTCCTATATAATGGTGAAATAATTGTTATTAAATTATAAAAGAATCATATACATTAATATTATATCATATATGATCTTTTAACATTTCTTTGTTAATAATATCTTAGTATTATCGTCGTTTCAGGTGTTAAGGGATTCGTTTTCCTTAATATTATTTGTTATTTGAGTCATATTTGTTATGGATGGGATGTATCTTATTCATATATAGAATTATATCAAGTCTTTAAACATTATTTTTAATCATCTAATGAAAATTATTCTTGAATGGATACGATGGGGAATGAATCGCATCGCGTTCGTGGAGACGGTAATCCGTACGTACGCACGAGTGACAATATCATTCTTTTGATATTAAAATAATATATAATTGGATGGTATATAATATATAAAGAATAATTATCATGTTATATTTATTATTTACATCAATTACACATCATTATTATACCCATCCAAATAATAATGTATTGAATAACAATTACACCACGACGTAGAGACGGTAAGTCGTACGTACACACGTATGGTGAAATGTCATTCAAAGGATGGATAGAATAATGAATTTGGTTATACCATATTTATAATAACATCACAGTATATAGAATATACTTGAGTTATTATTTTAGAATGGAAACAACAATGAAAGAGGAAGTGGAAGAAGAAAGGATCTTGAAAGAGGTGATGAAATATTTACCTCTTCTTTGGGTTCTTCTGTTTGATTTGATCAAAAGGGCTCTTTAAGTTGGATTTATGATTAAAGTAAGGCCTATATGATTAACTAAGGACAGTTGAGAGGGTATTTTGGCAGGGATTGGACAATCCAAATGGCTTTGAATGTGTAAATTATAGAGAAGGGGGAGTGCCCTTTTATAAGAGGTGTGAGGGGAACCTTAGGAAAAGCTAGAAATATTATTTTATAATAAATTCATTTTCGGTTTATAATGGATTAAAAATTTATTATTTAAAGGATAAGGTGGGGATGGATCTAAAACCACTCAACCAATAGGTTTTAGACAGGTTTGGTTCACTATATTAACTTTATCTTTTATATTTAACTCTTAGTTAAATAGTTTGAAATTTACCATGTATCTTTGTATTTTTATATTATATGGTTAATAAACTTACTATATACTTCCAAGAGAACCCAATTGGTTAATTAATGATACACCTATCATTATATAAGTCCTTTTTCCTAACCTTATATTTTTAGGAATAGAATATCAATTAATAATATAATATTTTTTTAAAAACTCTTTTATGTCAATTTTGACACTATTTGGTATTTTGTTTTTTCTAAATTCATAAAAACATTATTACTTTGAAAACAATTCATCTAACCAACCCTAATATGTCATATTAACCTAAAAAATTAGTTTAATTAATAAAAATTCTCAAATTACATTTATTTGGATATTTATAATATCAATTATTTTAATATTTCATTAATTTGGTAATTATTGTATCAGCATGATGTCATATATAAATTAAATTATATGATTTCTAAAAAATATAAATAAAATAAAATTATGTAGGAGATATTTTTATCTTTCTAATTAATATTTATAGTCGAATTTATCTTATGTATAACCCTATATTAAAAATGTCTTAGTTATTAAACCTTGATTTTAACTCTTTTAACTCTTCTTTAAATAAAATAATAATAAGTGTCCTAATCTAATCCAAGTTGACCAAAGATGTTCATATTTTATTCCTAAGGTTTTTTTGGTCTAATTATACTTATCCAATAGAATTAGTATATGTGTTAGGGTAATAATAATATCATTTTACCCTTAAATACCCTATTTACTTTTAACCATGGTAAATAAAAGTAAAAAGTTACTATTCGCCAAAAATTATTTTCATCTTATTGAACCACATTTTTCTTACTGATATCAACTTTGTCTCTTGGATTTTTGAAATTCCACTCACAGAAGTGGTAAAATTAAGTTTTATGTGAATTCGTAAATTCTCCAAGGACGTGGGTAAAAGACGGTGAAAAGTTCATTAAAATTTTTATATATCTAAAATTATAATAAAATTATTCCAATAAATTACATTGAAATTATATAGGTATTATGTATCTATTTTGACCTAAAATAAATTTAAATAAAATAAATAATTATTTAAATAAAAATTCAATTTTAAACTATAACTCAGTGTTTTTCACTATTCATCAAAAATTGAAAGTTTTCAGAAAAATACAAAAAATTCACCCTAAGATAATTTCGATATTCCAAATCCAAAAATGAAGTCCATTTTAAAAGATAAAATTTTTAAAATTTCAAAAAGTGGGTATTACTATTCATAGCAGCTAGTTTGATTAGTTGTGGTTTGTTAGAACTCGAAGTTGCGTACAACACACGCTATTGTATTATTCAAAGAGAAGTATACCATGGAAGGCTGGGGTGTTACATTCTCTCCTCCTTCAAATAATTTCATCCTCAAAATTTCTATAGTATTTCTACATAAAAAGACTCGGGTGGTTCTTCATCATAACTTCCTCAGGTTCCCGCGTTGCCTCTTCCATCTCATGGTTTCTCCATAGAACTTTTACCAGACGAGTCGTCCGGTTTCTCAACACTTGTTCTCTTGTATCAAGAACCTTAACAGGATCTTCACAATAAGACAGATCATGTTCCATTTCTAATTCGTCATAGGTGAGTACATGCATTGGGTCAAGCATGTATTTTCTCAACAATGATATGTGGAACACATCGTGGACTTTGGAGGGACTTGGCAACATTTCCAACTGGTAAGCTACAACCCCATTTCGTTCTAGAATTTTGAAAGGTATGATGTACCTGGGACTCAATTTTCCCTTCTTACCGAAACGTATAACACCCTTCCATGGAGATACCTTCAAGAAAACATGATCTCCTACCTGAAATTCCAAATCCTTCCTTCGGTTATCAACATAGCTCTTCTACCTACTTTGAGCTTCATTGATGTGGTTTTGGATTACCTTCACCTTTTCCATCATTTCCTCCACCAGTTCTAGGCCTGCGAGTTTTCTTTCACCAACATCATCCCAACGGGTTGGTGTGCGACATCTCTTTCCGTATAACGCTTCATATGGTTCCATATGAATACTTTAATGGAAGTTATTATTATAGGAAAATTATACAAGAGGTAAATATTGATCTCACATACCTTGAAAGTCAAGTGAGCATGATCTCAACATGTCTTATAAGGTTGGAATAGTCCATTCAGATTTTCCATAAATTTGGGGGTGGTAGGCAGTGCTCAAACGAAGTTTAATATCCAAGGAAATCTGAATAATTTTCCATAATCTTGATGTAAAACATGGTTCACTATTAGAAACAATCGATATTGGTACTTCATTAAGTCTTAAAATTTCATTAGTATATAGTCTTGTTAAACGTTCAAGTGGTAAATCTTCCCTTATAGGAAGAAAATGTGCTGACTTGGTAAGACGATCAATAATGACCCATATTGCATCATTCTTTCTAGGTGTCTTTGGTAGTCCCATGACAAATTCCATCTTAATATTATCCCATTTCCACTCAGGTATGGGAAGAGGTTTCATGACTCCTCCAGGCCGTTTCCTTCAAGCTTTCACTTGTTGAAAAACCATACATCTTGACACAAAATCAGCAATCTCCCTCTTCATCTTGTTCCACCAAAAATGTTCCTTCAAATATATATACATTTTGGTGCTCCCGGGGTGTATAGATAAAGTGGAGCTATGAGCATCATCCAACAATTCTCTTTTTAGATCAAGTATATGGGGAACAAGAATTATCTTCCCAAATTTCAAAATTCTATCTTTATACACAAAGTCACTCAATCTCTCATCATTCACATCTTTAATCTTCTTTTGAAACTCTTCATCACCGGTCTGATGAATCATTATCATTTCTAGTAAAGATGATTTGGAAACCATTTGAAAAAGTATTTATGTTTCACCTTCCATGGTTATTCACATATCTATCTTTACTAGATCCATGTATATAGGATCCTTTTCAAATCTCATCTTGTTCATAACTCCATGATCTTTTCTGCTCAAAGCATCTTCCACCTTATTTTCCTTCCCCGGGTGGTAGTGTATAGTGCAATCATAATCCTTGAGTAGTTTAAGCCATCTGATTTGCCTCATGTTGAGTTATTTTTGTGAGAAAACATACTTCAAACTCTTGTGATCAGTATATATCTCATATTTGTCACCATAGAGATAGTGTCTCCAAATCTTCAAAGAAAATATTATAGCTGATAACTCAAGATCATGAGTAGGATAGTTTTTCTCGTGAATTTTTAGCTGTCGTGATGCATAGGCAATAACCCTATCATTCATCATAAGGACATAACCAAGTCCTTTCTTTGAAGCATCACTATAAATAACAAACCCATCATTCCTCGATGGTAGAGTAAATATGGAAGCTTTGACTAATATTCTCTTTAGTTATTCAAAAAATTCTTCACACACTTTTGTATAAACAAATTTAACCCATTTTCGTGTGAGCTTTGTTAATGGGTTAGCCATCTGGGCAAAATTCTAGATGAAACATCGATAATAACCTACTAAACCAATAAAACTACGTACCTCATTTATACTCATCGGTGCTGGCCATTCTTGGATTTACTTGGTCTTTGAAGGATCAACAGAGATTCCATCCTTAGAGACAATATGGCCAAGAAAAGAAATCTCCTAAAGCCAAAATTCACACTTTCTAAACTTCCCATATAATTCATGTATTCTAAGAGTCTTCAAGATAATGCACAAGTTATTTTCATGATATTCATAGCTTTTAGAGTATACCAAGATATCATCAATAAATACCACTAAAAAATCATCGAGATATTCCTTGAAAACTTTATTCATTAGATCCATGAAGACATAGGGTGCATTAGTTAATCCAAAAGGCATTACTGTAAACTCATAATGCCCGTACCTGGTTCGAAATGTTGTCTTTGGATTGTCTTCCTTCTTCACACACAACTGATGGTATCCAGATCGAAGGTAAATATTTGAAAAGTATTGAGCTCCATGCATTTTTCAAATAAATCATCAATGCGAGGTAGGGGATACTTGTTCTTTATTATTATAGAATTGATCTCACTGTAGTCGATGCACAACCTCATAGATCCATCTTTCTTCTTAACAAAAAGGATAGGGGCTCCCCATGGAGAAACACTAGGGAGAATAAATTGCTTATTACTAAATTCCTCTAGTTGTTTCTTTAGTTCCATTAATTCTACAGTGGCCATTCTATAAGGGTTTTTCGATATGGGACATGATCTAGGAATTAAATCAATGGAAAACTCAATTTCTCATTCTAGAGGATGTCTAGGTAAATCTTCTGGAAACACATCAACATATTCTTTCACAATAGGTACATCCTCTATTTGGACATTTCTTTCCTCACCCATAGTTATTTCATTCTCTTCCTCCCCAATAATTGAATTTAGTTGAGCTACTGGGGGTGGATCTAGATAAGAATTAGGTGGTGATGATTCTACTCTAAAGATAAGGTGTTATTTATCATCATCATCAAAAATAGTAACCACTTTCATCTTATAATAAATTTTTTCATGATGTTCCAAAAGCCAATCCATACCGAGGATTATATCAAATTCAATCATGGGTATGACATCAAGATCAGCAGATAAAGAACATTTATATTCCTTAATGGGTATTGATTCACAAAACTTTGTTGCAATGACACTTCCCTTAGGAGTTTTGACTGAAAACTCCCTTGTTAAATCAAATTGTAAATATCAAATTTTCTTAGTAAACTAGGAAGATATGAAACAATGTGATGATCCAGAATCAAATAAATCACTTTCTAAACTTGAGGAAACCATTGAATTACCTGCCACTACGTATTTCGGAGCTTCAACCTCAGTAGTAGTGATAGCATAATCTTGGCCTTGATCCCTTGTACTTTTCTGAGGTAAGTTTCCCTGATGCTTAGGACATTCATTCTCATAATTCCCCCTTTCTCTATAATTGTAGCATTAAACATCGTCATCCTCTTTCTTCCCCTTGTAATCATGAGCTTGGTGTCCTTTTTCACCACACTTGTAACAGACTCCCATTCCCTTCAAGAAAGTACCAGGGGGTTTCTCCCCACATTTACTACAGGATGGATATTCAACTTTTCCCTTCTTCCCCTTATTTCCATTTCTAGAGTGTTCAGGAGATCTCTTCTTCTCTTGCTTTTCTTTAAATTCGTAAGACTTAGAGAATTATTTTTCTATCTTGATAGCACATGAGACAATATCTTCGTACAACGAGAAGGATTGTGAGACTAATGCTTGACATAGATATGGTTTTAACCCATCAAAGAAATGATCAATCTTACTTATTCGGTTATGTATATAATTTTAAGAATGCCTCGCTAACCTTGTAAATTTAGCTTCATACTTTGCAACATTATCATCCTCCTTTTTCCTCAGACTTAGAAATTTCATTTCCATATCTGCTCGATGGTCATGAGGAAAGTATTTTTCTAAGAAAAGATCTTTAAACTCCCTCCATTAAATATTTGATACTTCATCATATTCCTTTTTGTTTTGAATTAATGACCACCATTGATCAGTATCTCCAGTGAGGCGGTAAACTGCCATGACAACTTTTTCCCTTTCACTACTCCCCAAGGTGTGGAATATTTTCTCTAAGGAATTTATCCATTGCTCAGCTACTAATGGATTTTTACCCCCATTTAATGTTGGTGGATGTGGCCACATTAAGATATCTAACATTGATCCTCCATGCTGTGAATCAGGGTGCTCCATACAGGTAAGGTTATTATTCATAACCTGAATGAGTTTTCTCAGTATGCTGATTAGCTGATCAGCACCAGTTGTATCACCAGCTCTACTATAATTATCTTAAGCAGGAGGGAAATCCCTACATGGAGTGCATGCTTTGATATGGTTTTCATTCCTTCCACTATGCGCCATTTCTAAACTATGAAATAAACTATATTAGTTTATGAATCGAAATACATAATTCCAAACTTGTAAAACACTTAACATAAATTGAACAGTTTATGGATATAATCCATAATCATAAAAAATGTTTTCTTTGAGGAATTATATACTCATAAACACCTCATAATGTCTTGTAAAGAAAATGAAAATTTTCCTAATCATATCCCCCAGGAGTGTCGTAACCAAGAGTGCAGAAAGGCTCGTTTTCATGCACCAGTTCTCATTCGAGTCTAGCTCAAAGTAGTGTTTTCGGGTTTTACCCCTAGGTACATCTGTTCTAGAGCCTCCTCTACCTGCTTGTATCCAGATGGGGATGTATTTTTTAGAAAACTCACTAAATCTATACAATACTAAAATTCTAGGAAGTTCTTCTATATTAATCCTCAAAGTCTATCTTAGGGCTATGTGCTCTGATCAGAGTTTATCTAAATATAGTTTCCAATGTTTGTACTAAACTTCCTCTGATACCAACCATAACACTCCGAACCTAGTTACCCAGAGTCGGTGCATTATTACATATCATTGGCATGATCACAAAAGATCAAGTCTCAAGAGACTGATTAATTTAGTATCCTTGGAAGTAATAGATACATTCATAAGTTTTACATTACATCATAAAATGGAAAAATGCAACAACATTGTTTCCATACACAACACTAAGATCCCATAGAATATCCTTGTAGGTAAGTCATAATATACTTCTTTTCATCCTAGGAAAAATAAAACATAGAAAGGGGTGAGCTCAGATGCTCAGTAAGGATAACAATATAGCGGAAGCTTTCATAAATAAGCATAAACATTTAAGGAAATGTATAAAACTAAAACAAAAGACTTTTAAACATAACATTAGTCATAATATAGAAAATATAAATCAAAATAATTCCATTTACTTACTCACATAG
Organism: Viscum album; assembly: GCA_963277665.1. NCBI lineage: Eukaryota > Viridiplantae > Streptophyta > Magnoliopsida > Santalales > Viscaceae > Viscum > Viscum album. The sequence goes on along the minus strand of OY728156.1, from coordinate 2,056,169,533 downwards.
ATATTCTACTAGTCGAATAATCACATGCAATATCAATAGCAACTTTCATAATAATGGAATGCATAATGCCAGACTTTCATAACCACATAGTCAAGGCCTTGTGCCAAGACTACAAATAAAATTTTGTCAAGGCATTGTACAAAGACACTAGTTTGTCTCATGAGACCTATCGATGCATCGAGGAGCTATATCAGGCTCCACCCATCACTTACTAAGTCCAATGCATTCCTCATATGAAAAGGTTTAAACATAACATAAACATTCGTATTAAAACTAGCATACGAAATGTCAATACTTTATCCATAAACCATGAATGGTGTAAAAATAACACATACACAGTCAAACATATCACAAAACCTTCAATACAATATGGAAGTTTTGTATTATAATAAATCAACTTCAAATAAGCTTAAAATCCATCAAAGGTTGTTGACATAGATGAAATAAAAACCTTTTTATAGAAATATCTATTTCTATTTGGAAATCATTTAAAAGTCTTGTAATTATAAAAGAAAACATTTATTTTTTGAAATATTCTTATAAGCTTGTAAGGGAAGATTTTATGAAGTTATAATGGTAGAAAATAGCCGCACAGGCCATATAAGTTAAAAAACATTCTTACCTTAAATTTGTCAAAATGGTCAAAAAGTACCTTTTTTGGAAAATGATGGAAAGATTCCTTTATAAGCATCTTATAAAAGTAAAAAAATGGTATAAATTAATTTAACCCATGGTCTATAAAATATTACGATTTTTTCGAAATACATTTTTAAGAAACATGAATGTGGATGATAAAGAGGTCCCAGTAGATAATTACATATAAACAACCTCAAATAATGAAGAGATTGTATAATTAACCCTTACCTTGTAATTTTCTTTGGTATAGGGTAGGTTAAACTCATGTATAATGGTAAAATAATTTTTATTAAATTATAAAAGAATCATATACATTAATATTATATCATATATGATCTTTTAACATTGCTTTGTTAATAATATCTTAGTATTATTGTCATTTCGGGTGTTAACAGATTCATTTTCCATTATATTATTTGTTATTTGAGTCATATTGTTTATGGATGGGATGTATATTATTCATATCCAGAATGATATCAAGTCCTTAAACATTATTTTTAATCATCTAATGAAAATTAGTCTTGAATGGATACGATGGGGAATGAATCTCATCGCGTTCATGAAGACGGTAATCCGTATGTACGCACGAGCGACAATATCATTCTTTTGATATTAAAATAATATATAATTGGATGGTATATCATATATACATAATAATTATCATGTTATATTTATTATTTACATCAATTACACTTTATTATTATACCCATCCAAATAATAATGTATTGAATAATAATTACACCAGGACGTGGAGATGATAAGTCGTACGTACGCACGTATGGTGACATGTCATTCAAAGGATGAATAGAATAATTAAATTGGGTGTACCATATTTATAATAACATAATATTATATAGAAGATACTGGAGTTATTATTTTATAATGGAAACAATAAATAAAGAGGAAGTGGAATAAGAAAGGAACTTGAAATAGGTGATGAAATATTTACCTCTTCTTCGAGTTCTTCCATTTGATTTGATCAAAAGGGCTATTTGAGTTAGCCTTATGAATAAATTAAGGCCTCTAGGAAGAAGGGAGGACAGTTTAGAGGGTATTTGGGTAGGTTTTGTCCAAGCCAAATGGCTTTGAAGATGTGAATTATAGAGAAGGGGGAGTGCCCTTTTATAAGAGGGGTGAGGGGCACCTTAGGAAAAGCTAGAAATATTATTTTATAATAAAATAATTTTCGGTTTATAATGGATCAAAAATATATTATTTAAAGGATAAGGTGGGGATGGGTCGCAAAACACTCAACCAATAGGTTTTAGACAGGTTTGGCTCACTATATTAACTTTATCTTTTAGATTTAACTCTTAGTTTAATAGTTTGACATTTACCATGTATCTTTTTATTTTTATATTATATGGTTAATAAACATACTATATACTTCCAAGAGAACCCCAATTGGTTCATTAATGATAAAAATATCATTATATAAGTTCTTTTTATGAACCTTATATTTTTAGGAATAGAATATCAATTAATAATATAATATTTTTTTTAAAAACTCTTTTATGTCAATTTTGACACTATTTGGTATTTTGTTTTTTCTAAATTCATAACATCATTATTACTTAGAAAAAAATTCATATAACCATCCCTAATATGTCATATTAACCTATAAAATTAGTGTAATTCATAAAAAGTCTCAAATTACATTTATTTGGGTATTTATAATATCAATTATTTTAATATTTCATTAATTAGGTACTTATTGCATCATCATTGTGTCATAAATAAATTAAATTATTTAATCTATAAAAAATATAAATAAAATACAAATATGTATGAAATATTTTTATCTTTATAATGAAAATTTATATTCTAATTTATCTTATTTATAACCCTAAATTAAAAATGTTTTAGTTATTAAACTTTGATTTTAACTCTTTCAACTCTTCTTTAAATAAAATAATAATAAGTGTCCTAATCTAAACCAATTGGACCAAATAGGTTCATATTTTATTCCTAAGGTTGTTTTTGGTCGAATTATACTTATCCAATAGCATTAGGACATGTTTTAGGGTAATATTATTATTATTTTTACCCTTAAATACCCTATTAACTTTTAACCGTGGTAAATAAAAGTAAAAAAGTTACTATTCAACAATAATTATTTTCATCTTATTGAACCAAATTTTTATTACTGATATTAATTGTGTCTCTTAGATTTTTGAAATTCTATTCACAGAAGTGGTAAAATTATGTTTTATGTGAATTTGCAAATTCTCCTAGGAGGTGGGTAAAAGACGGTGAAAAGTTCATTAAAATTTTTATATATCTAAAATTATTATAAACTGAATCCAATGAATTACATTGAAATTATATATGTATTATGTATCTATTTTGGCATAAAATAAATTTAAATAAAATAAATAATTATTTAAATAAAAATTCGGTTTTAAACTATAACTCAGTGTTTTTCACTATTCATCAAAAATGGAAAGTTTTCAGAAAAATACAAAAAAATTACCCTAAGCTAATTTCGATATTCTGAATCCAAAAATGAAGTCCATTTTGAAAGATAAAATTTATAAAATTTCAAAAAGTGGTTATTACTATTCATAACAATTAGTTTGATTGGTTGTGGTGTGTTAGAACTTGAAGTTGCGTACAACACATGCTATTGTATTATTCCAAGAGAAGCATACCATGGAAGCTTGGGGTGTTACAATTTTTTATAATAATAACGCCACTAGACCAAATGCAATGTAGTTTATTATCTATATCAGCATATAGAGCCATTGTTGGATTAACATTTTATATCTCGATTATAAGTCTGTCGCCAAGGTGTTGATAGATCGTCCTTAGGAGTTCGTTAAGGTAAAATATTAAAATTGATTTATTTTAACTCATTTTTTGAATATGATATATTTTAAATAACTAATATTTATGTTATGAAATTATAGATGACATTCAATTTTTAAGAAATAAAAGTAGTAAAGAAAAGATGTCTTACTTTATCGGTGGCTCGATGGAGGGACTTCAAAACAAAGTTGACAAAAAAGTATGTGTTTGGAAGAAGATTAAATGAAAAACCATGCCTCAAGTATCCTTTTTTAGATGAAGATACATAAAAGAAATTTATTTCCACCTGACATGATGAAAAATTTCAGGTATGATAATTATATTATATTATATTGTAAAATTTCTTATATAAGTACCTAATTACTTATTAGTTTACTTCTTATATAATAGGCCTCGAGGAAATCCCATCAAGACAACCAATTGCAGAATGTATACCCTCATACTTTATCATGTGGAGGGTATCATTTATTGGAGAAAAAAACACTGAGGAAAATTTTTAATCACTAAGAGCTCACTCCACTAGTGGTTTTGATGAGTTCCAATTCGGTCATCCATATCCACCCACCCACCATGAGAAATGGAAAAGAGCAAGAAAAAGAAAAAATGAAAAGTATCTTATAGAGAAAGCTAATGAAGTAACTGAAAGAATTGTAACTAAACAATTATTATTTTTCATGAATTTTTATAATTTTTAAATTAACAACACTAATATAGAATTTTCATTTTTCATTTCAGGATGAACTTCATGAGCAATAAATAAAGGGCACTTTTATTCCTAAGGGTAGTATGGACATCCTAGCCACTACTTTAGGAAAGCTAGAACACCCCGGCTGTATAAGAGGATATGAGGTGGGTGTTAGTATTTGTAAAGTTTTTTTCATAAAAGTAAACAATCAAGAGATTCATAAAAATAATCCTTAAAATATTAGATGAAAGATATGAAACATCCCATGCGTAATCAAATTCAAGAAGTTATGCAGCATACTATATTAGAATAATTAATGAGATAGTCATAGTATATGTAGCATTCCCAATCTGCCTACTCAGATCATCCACCTCCTCATTTGGACCCAACCTTATATTGTGTGTTGTATGCAGGAGATCTAGATGTACATATTGTAGAATTCAGAGTCGTTCAATTTTTAGGGAATTTTGTACATCACCAGCCTATTCATATGGGTTAGTTTAGAGTGTCGGTACATGATATTATTAATCCTACTTCTCTACTACCATTCCCTACAATGGGGGTTACCAGAGTTGGGGATTGTATGGGTCATTTTTTACTTTTTCAATTTAGCCTTCTTCATCATATTTCATATAAGGTATGAATTTTTCTAAATATTAATTACATATGATTGAAAATTACTTATAATGTTTTCTAACATTTAACTTATATAAGAAAATATAAAACCCAAATAAATGGAACAAAGGAAACAAAAGGTTTAGAAAAAAGCAATTGTAGATACTTCTGATATTTTTTATGGGATAGAAAGATTATCTCAAGTTTCTTCTTCCTTGGATAATATCTATGAGTTTCAGATGTCATCTGACATATGTGGAAGATACTATCCATTTAGAATATTCCAGAAAATATATCATGGATATATTTAATTTTGAAGATCCCAGAATGCATGTGTTGTATTTATTTTCTATGTAAGTAAATTGATGTTTTAGTTTTTATTTTTTAAAATAAATATGGTTAAACTTGACTAACTATATTACTTTTTTAATTAGTTATCTACACATTATTCTTGTTCAAAATGACACCATAGGAATTTATGGTTTTATAGATCCGGAAATCATTTCAAAAGTTTTGTTATATGAGTCGACTGAAAATAGAGAGGTATATATATGTGAGAGGTTAATAATGATGAATATTGGGTATTGGTTTTTTCCATTTCTTGATGGGTAAGAACATAAACATAATTATTCACTAATTTTCATTATAATTTCATTAAATGTAAACATTTGGTATTGTAGGGGAATTATATGTTAGGCGTATTCTTCCCAAGTGAAAACACATTATATTGGGTTTTCTCGTCAATAGGTGGTGTTTGTAGAAAATTTTCCACCATATTAGACAAGTTTATTTATTTTTTATAAGATCATTATGTTTAATTATCATTGTTTATACATGTATTATTAGTTGATATATATGAAAATTTAGGTCATGGAAAAAAATTAACAAAGATCACTTGTTAATAATGAAGCCAAATGCAATCAACTATGTCAAAGTAAAGGTAATTATTATTTATATTAGATATTATTTTAAATTTTTGATATATATATATATATATATTGTTTTTCATTATCAAGTTAATTTTTTATAAAATACAGTCTCATCGTCAATAAAGACATGTCAGATTTGGTTATTATGTACTACGATTCATGTATGAGATAATCACAACTGGGGTAACCACTGATTTTGATCAGGTTAGTCATATTAATAATTTTATATTTTCTATCATAGTATTTTGTTTTTTAATCTTATATCATTCAACGTTATTGTAGTAATTCAATGATGTCGATTCGTACATGAAATATGAACATGACCATCTTTGATCTTTTTTTTCGAACTAATTTTTAAGATTCATTATGGTTTAAGGTATGTATATTCTAATGTTTATCATTAGAATTGCATTTTCCTAATAACAAGCCTTCAAAAATTAATTCCTTTTTTATAATATATGTTTGAAAATAATGATATCAAATTAATTCTTCAACAATAACCAACAATGATCATGTTGTAAATTTCTGGTATGTGTTTTTTAATTCTACTTTATAATACAAAGGTATATATAATTTTTTGATTAACTTGTTAAAAGTATGTATGTTTTTATAGATTTTTAGTCATTGATAAATGTTGTTTGATGGATGTAAATTTTATTTATATTACAGGGATTCTGGTTTTTTATTGGGTGAGATATTTATAATTTTCTAAAAAAATACTCTTTTCGTGCCAGTTTTCATAAAAATCGACACTAAATCAATAAAAAAATTGATTGGTTTTCAGCATTAGTTTTTTGGAAAACCGATGCCGAAAATGAAGCCCATTCAATTTTTCATTGTTTTTTTTAAAACTGATGCCAAAAACCTTATTTTTAATGTCACCTTTATATATGCCAGTAAAATTGAAAAAAAAACAACGTTAAATCATGTTTTTTCACTAGTGTGTAAATTATTTTTTTCCAAGTGAATGGTTTTTGTATAACTATAATTATGTAATAAAAGCTACCAAAACATTTATCACATTGTTCTTTGAACACAATGAGACATTATTCTTTTTTAAATGAGTTTTATTCATGGTGTCTTGAACTTAATTAGTATTTTATTAATATTTGAATCATCGGTAATACCCAGTTGTGGTAAGATAATTCTTTATCAAGCAAAACTAAAAGTAGTTATCAAGGATATACCTAGTATGGTGTTTAGACTCTTTAGAGATAAAAAACTTAGGTAATATTGACACACTTACTTATCATGTTTTAAAAAAGGAAACCATTAAAAATAAAGGTAATCCACAATGCTTCTAGGATTATTTTTACATGATACATGTGAACTATTTCAAGTAGAATCTAGTGGTAAATTCATAAACTTTGTGATATTCCTTTAAATAATTTAAGTAATATATGAGTGAAGTAAGTTACTTTCTTGGTTTAAAGATATAAGTTTCTTTAGGATGGTGAACTGAATAATATCTTAAACTATAATTCATCGATCAAGAAAATGTAGAGTGGATTTATTCCTAAACTCATATATCCTTATACACATCAGATTCATGATGTTGGTAACAATAGGATCGATGATGAGACTTATAATCATTAATTTATTATAAAAATATAGAGTGGATTAATTCTTAAACTCACATTTCCTTATACACATCAGATCTATTATGCTAGTAAATGAAAGATCAATGAAATTTCTTAGATGTCTTACAAATTCTTCCCTAATATTTTCAAGACATTCTTTGAAAATAGTGGGTTTAATTCATAATTATATGCCAACTATAATAAAAAATGGATATCATATAATTTATAATATTAAATAAATCCATTATGTCATACTCCATGTGTCTAGATTCAAATATTTGGTTAAGGATAGGATGATAAAAAATATTTCATCAAGAAAAACACAAAGTAAATCTAAGGTAATTATCCTAACTATTTTAAGGATATTACGTAAATCTATAATATAGAAAAAAAGGTAAAATTATATATTTTATTTCTATAAAATTCTTCACATCTATGTATGAGATAGTGGGATAAAGATTGAGTTGGATAAAGTTAAATCTTTTTTTGCAAGAATAGATGGCATAGGAACATGTTCCACAAGTTCTCATAGAAAAGGAATGTTCTAGTGACACCTAATACATAGAAAAGATAAAACCAAGAGAATTGGTTTTATATTCACCATAGTGGGTGATATATTATTTTTTAATATTAAATATTCCTATAAGTAGTTAGTAAATTTAAATTAGATAAAATGATAAGTGATTTTGAATTTAAAAAAATAGATTCCATGTACCAAATCTAGTTTTTAATTTGGTAGCTTCTTTAATTGATGTAAATCCATTGGTGGGTATTTAAGAGAAGTTATACATTGGTGGTAAAATCCTAGAACCAATAAGGATCAATTGTTTTTTCTAATTCATCTTGATTAAATCCATTATAATTCAACATATAATAATAAATTTCCATGATTGTTATATTGAGCATTGGATGTCAAAACCACCTTTCTCATAAGGAGTCTATAAAAATTAAAGTATTCCATGAGTTTTTTAGAGGTTAGTGGGAGTGTGATATTTTAAATATGTTGATAACATGTGGAAAATAGTTTTTAGTAATATAGTTAGATAATATTGGGATGAAATTAACTCTCCAAACATTAACTTAATGTAGTAACTCAAGTTCTAGGGAACAAGATTTACTAAGTTAAATATAATGGGTTACTTGGACCAAGTCAAATTACATATACCGACAATGTGTTAAAAAATTTGATGGATAATTATTTCCAATTTCACATGGAATAAATATATCCATAAATACATGTATAATACATAGAAGGATATTAAAATGGTGAGTATAAATTCATACACTTCAGTGAGGAATCTATCATATATTACATTCCATGTACTATATTTTATATTTATAACACATTTATTAAGGTAGGTAAATCTCATATATATCCTAGGGAGTTTCATGGGAAGCATTCAGTGTTGTAGAATAATACTTGAGAAAGTATAAGGGATATGTACATGGTACAAGGATAGAAAGGAACGCTAGTTATCAAGGGAAAAACTAGTCATCCAATGGATCAATTTAACTAATATCACAAAAGGTATAAGTATATGAGAATTATAAGATCATTAAATCCATTGGTATCCATATCTATAAATATTGAGTATGTTTCATCTTCTGATGTATCTAAAAAAGCAGTATAAAATATGAGACAATGTGTTTTGGTTCTTGGAATCAAACCAAAGGTACTAGCCAAGATATCAAGTTTAAATAGTAGATAAAAGGACTACAATCTGGGCTATCATCTCTTATAGTATTTTTCTCAAGGAGGTGACGTTTTGGATAACATATTATCCATTCAGGAAGACATGGAAGGCCCAATGACTAAATCCATTACTCATTATAATAATGGTTGCATCGTGTGAGATCTAACATGGATAGTTAGAAAGTTGGATCTAGTGCAAGTGGGAGTGTTTTGAAAGTGGGTTACTTAGACCCAACATTAATGGTAATTTTTATTTAACATATCATGTATATGGAGAGTTATTCATGATGATATCTTTCCATAATAGTTTTGATACTTTTTCATCCACTGTTTATATGGTAATGTACTTAGATTATTTATCATATCAACAGGTTATAGAAATTCCCAACTATAATTAGAACCATGAGATATTATGAAATTCATCTTAAGAATATTTCATATGGTATAGATATATCATACTTATGTGACACGCGGGATTTCAACCTATCAGGTGTTTAGGGCTCATAAGTATTTATACTTCTTCTCATGAAGTTTTCACTTGGTGATATTGATTAGTTTAGATCGTGAGGACTAGCCTTCCAATAGGAACACCACATGTTTTTGGTGTCATTGGATGTTTTTATCTATGACCATGTGTATTGGTATCTAGAATTGAGATCATTACCAATGTGTATCATTTGATCATGTACTTTAATGATAGAGAAAAACTACGAAATTTATGTCATGGTAAAGTAGCTTGAATTCAGTGTATCATTAGTGTTATGGCATTGGTTTAATGATCATGATAAGATTTTTCAATTCCAAAAATAGGAGACATCTCATGTCTGGTTGAGTAGGATGGTAGTACCTTCATTAAATCTATGTTCATGGTGATTGAAGGTAAGTCTATCCAGTAAATTCATGAATAAATAAAATAATAAATGATGATGACATAATGTGTTCATCCTTATTTATGAAATATCATGATAAAAATAGATTATATCACATAGAGTGTGTTTATAGGATGTTGTCATAGCTATGACATTATTTAAAGCCTTAGGTTCCATAATTTGTTGCTAGATACTACTCTTGGTCTATGGTTATGAATAACTATTATTGAGATAAAGTATAAGAGGGTCACACAATAATTTTATCTACATGTTTCACCTAATCGAATGAATATAAGTTTTGGATTAAGTGGGCCCCACATGTGAGTTTTGGTGAACATCTGAGTATGAATGATCATAAGTAAATTAATTCAATTATATTATTTGATTTTATAATATTGATAATTGAATTTATTTCTCAAGGTATTCATAAGTTATGTAATTATAAAAAGTTACTATGAGAAAAATATAATTTCTTGAATGAACATTGTTCATTTAAGATTCATTAAATAATATCAAGAGTAACAGTTTGAGTTAATGGCCCTTAATTAATCACATGAAATTTAATAATTTCAAAATTCAGTGGTAAAATATTCATGAAATTTAAGACACATTTACTTTGTTTTTCATTTCATTTTGGTGTGATTTAAGATGTTAAACTTATCCCAAGTATTAATAAAAAAATTAAATTTTAACGTACTATTTAAGATCATATTTGATCCATGAATAGTTACCACCACCATTTTCTTGATTTTAGAGATATAATATCTCCTCTCTTCCCCTCTATCAAGTTTTAATGAGATAAACTGAGAGAATAATAAGGTCAGATATAAGGACTCGGCCTTAAACCTTACATAATATTGAATTAAATGAATAATTCACATTGATGGTCTTTTCAAGTTTAGAGTTGTAGAGAATTAGTACATAGATATTACATCTCAAAAGATTAAAAAGTACACACTTCTACATAGATTCCATTTTTTTCATAAAATAAAAACTCTTGAAAAAAAGAGTCATGTCTAGTTCCATGTTTTAGATAGCATGACTTTTCCTTGATCCCATCCTTGACCCTATTCATCTTTAAGTCCTGTGAAAACATTTCAAAACTTAGGATGAGCATAAAATCTCAATAAAGGTTATAAAACAATGAAAGAAAACATTTGTTCATTATTAAATACAAAACATAAACTCTTTTACTTACCTCGTGAAAACATAAAATTTATGAATAACACATATAAATCATAAATCATAAAGGTAACTTGTGGCATCCATAACATACTTACAATGTAGCTATTACAGCTACATAGGGAGATAATTTGGAATACCCATCATAGTATATTCCCTAAATCTATTAGGAGAAACATTCATGTTTACCTCCATCACGTTACCCAATTCATTGGAGAGCTATCTCAGGCTCACCTGCCCTAGGTTTATCACGGAACCATCTTTATACATAAATAATTCCCAAGAACCATAACATGATCATAACACATAACAAAAGAATAAAGGAAAGATAACATTTCTACATTGTAATAACAAAATATCATTTCAAGATATTGAAATGATAAATCCATTCTCAAAATAATTTTCAATACCAAAATATGTAAAAATAGTATATGGTATTTATTTTTCCTGTTAAAAACATGACGGCTTGTTAAGGAATCCAAAGATCAAATAATACTCGTGGTGGCGGAAAGGTCGTTGTCACCGCTTACATTAAAAAAAACATACCTTTTTGTCATTTATTAAAATGATTCTTATAAAAATATTCCCTTTGAATGAAATTAAATTCAAAGGGGTTTATACACCATATAAAATAAATTCATGTATAAAACTAAATATGCCTCAATGAAATGAGATTGAGACGAAGTCCCTTACCTCGTGTCCAACTTAACTCAATCATTATTTAATCTCCTAAATAATAAACTAAAGTTAATTTATAATTGCTTAAGAACCTTTTTCAAGTTTATTATTCCTTTTATACCACTTATTACCATGTTATAAACATTATGCAATCATTCAATTTAATAATGGCCATTTTGTCGATATTTGGTACTTGAGTCAAAAATGAACACCTTATATTTACAAGTTGTCCATGTGGTTAATAGTACATTATATACAGAATGATATTCATGATTTAGATATCATATATATCATATATATCCAGTATATACATGTATTTATAATATTACATAACATTTTGAGGTAAGAAATGAAATGCACCGTTCATGGAGACGGTAAGTTGTATGTAAGCATGAACTCTACTTTCATTTATATTTCTTATTTTAATGGAATTAAAACATAATGATACATAGGTATATTATAATTCCAGTATAATTTCATATATAATATCATTAACTCCATATGTTATACGTCCCACATATGGCATTAACGAGTCATCTCACTTTGAGGGGGTGGTAGTCTGCACTTCCTCTAATGAGATTATCGCATTTACCCATAATGGAAACCATAAAGGCATGATATAAATGAAAATTAAAGAAGCATAAAGAAAAAATAAATATAACATATATCATATATAAATACAGTTCCATCATAATGGCCACCATGAGAGGTGGTATGAGATAATCGAATAATCATCGTTTCGTGAGGCGTTAGTTTTCCATCCACAAAAACATTATGTTCTTCATCCATTAGATGGAGGTGTGTGTAAGTGTAGTTCGAATCCATCTCATAAAAAAATCATAGTATATTGAGGATACTGGTGTTGTTACAAAAGAAATGATTAAAAATAGTTTAGGGGTTGGAGAAGTAAAATAAAATAAAACAATTTAAGAGAAATTGTTACCTTTGATTTGGGTAACTCCCATTGGTTTTATCCAAATGACTTCTTGAAGAGCCTTATACCTAAGGTGAGGCTTCTAGGAGGAATAGAGGGATGTAGGAAGATTAATTGGTTAGAGTTTTGATGAGACAAAAGGCTTGAGAGGTGTGAGGAATTGGTTAGACGTGGTCTCCTTTTATAAGGGATAGAAGAGGCTCTTTTGGAAAGTGTGAAAAAAATTATCTTATTATAAACATATCTTCGGTTTCAAAAGGTCCAAAAATCAATAAAGTATAATATAAGATGACTCATATTCGAAATAAAATCATCCAATCAGAATTGGACATGTTTTGGATAATGTTTTAATCATTATAATCTTATTTATTTAAATCATTTATTAATGAGGTAAATATTGCATCATTATTATGTCATAAATAATTTAATTTATTTGATGTTTGAAATAAATGAAAGATAAAATTTCCACACATAACATAAGCATAAAGGAAAGATAACATTTCCAAATTGCAATAACAAAATATAATTTCAAGATATTGAAATAATAAATCCATTCTCGAAATCATTTTCAATACCAAAATACGTAAAAAGTGTATATGGTATTTATTTTTCCTGTTAAAAACATTAGGGCTTGTTAAGGAAGCCAAAGATCAAATAATACTCACAGCAGCAGAAAGGTCGTTGTCACCACTTATGTTAAAAAACAAACTTTTTTGTCGTTTAGTAAAATGCTTCGTATAAAAATATTCCCTTTGAATGAAATGAAAAGTCAAAGGGGTTTATGCACCGTATAAAATAAAGTCGTGTATAAAACTAGATATGCTTCAATGAAAGGTGACTGAGACGAAGTCCCTTACCTCGTGTCTGACTTGACTCGATCATTCTTTAATCTCTTGAATAATAAACTAAAGTTAATTTCTACTTTCTTAAGAACCTTTTTCAAGTTTATTATTCCTTTTATATAACTTATTACCATGTTATAAACATCACTAGTGGAAATCCCATATATACCAACACTTTTTTCCCAACGGTTTGAAAAACCTGTTGGGATAAAAAATCTATACCAATGGTTATGTGAAAAGTGTTGGCATAGAGTAATATATGTTGGGTTTTCCCAACGGTTTCCTAAAACCATTGGGAAAAACCACCTCAAATACCAACGGTTCATATGAACCATTGGAATAGAAACACCTAAACCTGGTTGCCATCGGGGTTCTTCTCCCATCCGCACTACCCTTCACGCCCCACTTCTCCAGCCCTATGGCACCGCTCATCCCGACCCCCCCCCCTCGCCGCCTCTCCCATCCCGATCCACCTCACCACCACTCCCATCCTGATCCCCATCACCACCGCTCTCATCCCCCTCGCTCTCCCCTCCTCCCATTCCAACTCCCGCTCGCCACTCGCTGCTCGATGCTCACCGCTCGCCGGTTGACTCTTCCCTACTCTCATCCCGAGCCCTAGCAGTCATCGCTCTCCCCTCCCCCACAAACTCTGTGCTCTGCGTTTCATCCACAAGAAGTGCACAGAGGTAGCATTACTAATTTCAGAAGTGTATGTTTCAGGGTTATTCATCAATTTCACTGAATTATGGTGAAATCAATCATTTGTGATATATATTTTTCTATAATTAGGAACAGGGGAACCCAAAATCAATGTTTCATGTTCTTTTTTAAGGTTATTAAATGTTTCATATTCAATGTTTAATATAATTAGTATTAGGAAGGGTTATTCATAGATTTTTATATAATTAGGAAGGTTTATTCATCCCTTCTTGTTTTTGCACATCGATCCATTGAGGTATTCAATGTTTCATATTATTCCAAGGGGTTTTTCCCAAAATCAATTTTATTAGTTATTGAATAGGCATTTTCAATTGGGGATTTGTACAGTCGAGATTCATGGATGCATTGGAAGTGACATAGCAGAATAACAACACTATATGAAGGATTCATTTTTAAAAATTATTTTCCTTTACAAAAAATATATATATATGAAGTGAGTGTTATGTGACATTTCCAGTATGCCTATGCTTACAAGTCCTCACCACCACACTAACTCAGGTACCATGTTCTATCAGTATCAAAAGAGCTCTCAAGACCACTTGTTGAATGAAAAATATCTATGTCACACCATTTCTAGTCCTTGAGAAATAATTCTACCTGTTTCACACATCATATGTCATTCCACCATTAGGAGTGTGCTCCCTTCCCCAGATGGGGGGGGTACTTTTTGTTTTTTTTCATGTGACTAGTTTTTGTATCATTCACAATATTTTGGTCCTATAATATTATCCTCGACTTGACTTTACATGGCTTCGACTTTACTGTCAATGTCTCCTTTGAGTAACATGTCTCATGTATTTTGAATCGAACCATCAAAATGGGCCTAACCCTTGCATGTATTAACTTCATAATCCTCATCTTGGATATTTCCATTTAAGAATGATTTTATGGGTATTTTAAAATATGTTTTCAACATCTTTTCCACTATATGTTAAACTATATAATGTTATCCCTATTGAATTTACTAAAATTGTGTGATACCTTAGTCCCCACCTCAGAGGATAATTCCTACATGACATTGGACTCCCACCACACTGCCCTCTAGGAAAATGTATGGCTTAATTCCCACTATACATGATACATAGTTATGTCTATACATCATGTCCTGGACCAAAATAATTGTCAATCCATCCTAGATCTTAGGGATTGTGACACACTCAAGTCGAGCCCCTGCCCAGCCTAATTCTTATATGATGCCCCTACCCCTGATTATTAGCTATATTTGTGTGAGAGTTTCACTTGGTTTTTCTTAGGTGATAAGGACATACTAAATTCACATAAATAATTATTTCACATCGTATCATTTCCCATCCTTATGTACATGATCACGATCTTTATAGAAATATTCTAGTCCAAACACCATGACCTTAAAATCTATGCACTCATACCTGAGGTGTTCTTAATAATCCCTAGGTTATGACTAGTTTTTGTATCATTCAAAATATTTTGATGATTTACTTATGGTTTAGGTGTAATCCCAATTTCCCATTTTGCATTTGTTTGTACAGTCTGGATGGCCATAATTTTTCATCTGTTAATTCTTCACAGTTCTAGCTCAACCATGTTATTTTTTTGTTCGTTCAAATGTGTTATTAATGGTTTTTTTGTTCCCATGATGCTTTTAATTGAAATAGTTGGATCATGGATATTGCATGTGGTGAGAGGTATAGGAGTAGGGGAAACTATTGGACTGTAAATGGAGAAAAATTTCTTTTTAAGTTTAGAAGGC
The DNA here is from genome assembly GCA_963277665.1 of Viscum album. Taxonomy (NCBI): domain Eukaryota; kingdom Viridiplantae; phylum Streptophyta; class Magnoliopsida; order Santalales; family Viscaceae; genus Viscum; species Viscum album. Next base: position 2,056,153,630 of record OY728156.1, on the reverse strand, counting down.
ATTTGGAAATGTGCAAAAATTTGGTTCGAAAATCAACATAATGAGTTCTTAGTGTCTTGTTTTCAGGAGTATATTGGTTATAAAAAATGAAAATTTTAGTAGTTTGGTTATATTTTATAGATCATAAATCCAAAGGTGTGGAAAACGAATCATTGTCACTCATTAAAGGGCATAATTATGAAATTAGATAGTTTGGTGTGGTGGGAGGGGGGCAGATGAAATCCCAATGAATTCAACCCAATTGCAGACATAAATGGAAAGGGGTCGGTTGTGACGTCTGGTGTTATACAAATTGATGAATAGGTATGTAATGAGGAATGGTACATATCAATAGTTTGGGTTGGGTCCCGGTCCAAGTATCTTAAAAAATGTAAAATGTAAAAAATAACATAAATTAACAATAATAAATATAGTAAACTTGAAATTCATCAAACTAAAATAATATTGAACAAAATTATCAATTGGGTTGGACCAGGCTTGGTCTGGGCATCGGTTTGGTTTGGATTTTTTGGGCCTTCACTAGTTCGTGTCCTGTCCTAAACACTACTTGGGTTGGGCCCATTGTAAGAAATATGTCTCACAGACTGTACAGGTCCACGCCAGGCATCAGGCCATTTTTACACCCCTAATGAGTTTAACAACTATGTTTTTATGTTATTTTTTTTAAATTCAAGAGTATTTTTGGACTCTAAACATTGTGTTATTACATTCATGTTACTTTAAATAGAAGTTTTACTTAAATAAACATTGTGATGTTATAGTTTTTCCAATCCCCAACATAACAACCACCTTATCTGCAATTATTTTACATTATAACCACTCAACATGCTAGTAAGATGGGGTGTTGAGAGTGATAATGCTTGGATTGATATATGTATTAATTTTTTTTGAATGCATTATAGACCGAGTTCAAAATTGACTGGGGAATGGTGGATGCTAGCAGGAGATATATTTAATACACAAGGTCAATCTATGCCAAATTTAATTTTATGATGCATCAGTTATTATTCACCATAGTAGTCAATCTCGGATCATAGTGCGACGCAACAAGGTTCTAGCAGGGTTATGTGCACAATCTTCAACTCAACTAATGTAGCATAGGTGCATATTCAATGGCTAAGTGTACTAGTATGGTGTTTCCAACAACGTTCTATATAAAGAACATAATGAAAAATGAAGAGATTATTAAATGGAACTATTTCCCCCTTTCTTACAGGAACATGAATTGACCCATGGGGCGGTGTGGTTCTTATATATTAGGCGGTGAAATGTATAGTCATAGGATACAAGTATGTTTTTGTTTAGTTTTTATTTTATTTTATTTATCGCATTGGCCAATTAGGTATTTTACTTCTTTCTATGGATGGAGGGTAGTGATGTTATCCTGACTAGTTGACGTAGATCACTTGTATACTGTAATACCATGAGGTGTGAGTGTGAGGGAAAATTGGAAGATAGAGGATCCTTGGGGTCTTCCATGAGATGGAATTGTTTTTCTAAAATGTTGTGTGGGAACATTTCTGGAGTATGTTGGAGTCATGAAATAACCCCAAGTGTCTCCCTGAGATAGCATAAATAACCCCGAGTGTCTCCCTGAGATAGCATAAATAACCCCAAGTGTCTCCAAGTGTATTCATACATCATTTCATCCTCGCATGGGTTGGACACTCACCCAATCATATCTTACCTATCCTAGTCTATCCTCTCAATCACATAGTCTAGACTCATCTCTCGAGGATTATCCCATGCCTCGATGCACATCTCATTATCCAACTAGACAAAGAGGATTATTCACCTTATGATTGTCCTATTCACAAAAGCACACCATGTCCAACATATCTACATTATATTCTCAATAATCTGGTCAAGAACCTCATCAAAATCATGTATTATAACCCATCCCCACTAACTAGGTTCCATCCTAAGCTAAATCACACCAAGACTCTTAGCATTATAATGCCAATCTATCTGACAATACCCAATACCCACACTAGCATCTCATCCTTCATCTCTTTAGTTGAACTCTTGAATCATTAAATGGGGTAAAACCTTTCATAATACATTTTATATACTCAGAAGGAAAATCCCACTCTAAGAACCTACCAAGATTCCAATCCATCCTCATAAGTATTTCCTCATCAAACTCTAGATATACAATTTCCACACCTATCACTACAAAGCCCAATCCTGTTAAGAATATTTTACTTGATCTAAATACTCATCGTTAGGGACATAAATCACATTAAAGTGCATAAATGTCAATTGAACCCTACATTCCAAGAATTATTCATGTGGATAGGCCCCATAGAAACAGACTAAGAACTAAAACCATAAATAATAATTCCAAATACATGCATCATTTTTAAATAAATATCTCAAGTGTAAACATAAAAACCAAGAATAATAAGACCTCATCCCTTGTATCGAACAAAACCAAACTAAGTTGAAACTCTGCCCAAATTGATTATATACCATTAATAGGAAGAGTAATTGTTAATTAATAGGAATGTACTATTTGATAGTATAATTTTGAAACATTGATCTGTTTCCCCTTTTCTTGCAGGAACATGATTTGACCCATGGGGCACTGTGGTACTTATATGTTGGGCAGTGACAGGTATAGTCACAGGAGATAGGTATGTTTCAGTTTAGTTTTTATTTTATTTTATTTATCACATGGGTCACTTAGATCTTTGACTGCTTTTTAGTTTAGTTTTTATTTTATTTTATTTTCTTTATCGCATTGGTCACTTAGACCTTTTACATATATGAATTCTCCCATAAGATTTGTGTTGCATCCTGAGATGTTAAAACATACTCAAATTCTATTGTTCCCAAGGTGACTGAAGTTTTATTATTATAGTTCCAAGAAATTCATATACCATTGAGAAGTAATACACTTGCATAATTTGAATCTCAATTAGTAGTTTCAACTACCTAGTACCACTTTTAAAAACAACGAATATAAAATATATATCTTTATCACATCACAATCCCGAATCAATAGTCTGTTTTTTATAACATAAGATCAGTTTCTATAATGTGAAGGAAAACTACATAGGATTTATTTGGAATCCTGGCTGGAAGATGCTGCCCAGTGGATGTCACTGGATCGGGCCAAAATGTTGCGGTCACGCCGCTGTAATACCGTGATTTGGCCCTACTCCAGGACGACACCCTGCAGCGGTTCGTAGTCTTGTTGGAATTCGATGTATGATACCTAGATAGATTTTTAGATACATTACCCACCCATAGTTAATGGGGAGGGAGGCGATGGTCAGAATGTTTCCCTTCTTCCTCTCGCTCCCTTCACTCATGGCCGGAAGATGTTTCCCCATGGATGTCGTTGGACCAGGCCAACACGCCATGGTCATGCCATGGTTACGCCACGGTCACGCCACGGTCATGCCACGGTAATTCCGTCATTTGGCCATGCTCTAAGACGACACCCCACGGTGATTCGCAGTCCTATCAGAATTCGATGTATGATACATAGATATAGTTTTAGATACATTACCCACCCATAGTTAATGGGGAGCAAGGTGACAGTCAGAATGTTTCCCCACATCCTCCCGCTCCCTTCGCTCCTGGCTGGAAGATGTTGCCCCGCGAATGTCGCCGGACCGGGCCAACACGTCGTGGTCACGCTGCAGTCACGATGCGGTCACACTGCGGTCACTCCACGGTCACGCCGCAATAATGCTGTGATTTGGCCCTACTCCAGGACAACACCCTGCGGTGGTTCACAGACCTGTCAGAATTCGATGTATGATACCTAGATATAATTTTAGATACATTACCCAACCATAGTTAATGGGGAGGGAGGTGATGGCCAGAATGTTGCCCCGACTCCTACCACTCCCTTTGCTCCTGGTCGGAAGATGCTGCCCTGAGAATGTCACTGGACCGGTCCAACATGTTGTGGTCACACCGCGGTCACGCCACGATAATGCTGTGATTTGGCCCTACTCCAGGATGACACCCCACAGTGGTTTTCAGTCCTGTTGGAATTCGATGTATGATACATAAATAGAGTTTTAGATACATTACCCACCCATAGTTAATGGGGAGGGAGGCAACAGTCGGAATTTTGCCCGCCTCCTCCCACTACCTTCACTCCTGGACAGAAGATGTTTCCCCGTGGATGTCACTGGACCGGGCCAACATGTCGCCGTCACACCACGGTCACGCCGCGGTAATGTTGTGATTTGGCCCTTCTCTAGGATGACCCCCCGTGGCGGTTCGCAGTCCTGTCGGAATTCGATGTATGATACCTAGATAGAGTTTTAGATACATTACCCACCCATAATTAATGGGGAGGGATGTGACGGTCGGAATGTTTCCCCGCCTCCTCCCGCTCCCTTCACTCTTGACCGTAAGATGCTACCCTGCGAATGTCGTTGGACCGGGACAACACTCCACAGTCACACTACAGTCATGCCGCGGTCACACATCGGTCACGCTGCGGTCACGCAGTGGTCACGCAGCGGTCATGACGAGTTCACGCCGCGGTCACTCCACGGTAATGTAGCGATCACGCAGCAGTCATACCGTGGTCACACCGCGGTAATGTCGTGATTTGTCCCTACTTCAGGACGACACCCCGCGGTAGTCCGCAGTCCTGTCGGAATTCTATGTATGATACCTAGATAGAGTTTTAGATAAATTAACCACCCATAGTTAATGGGGAGAGAGGAGATGATCGGAATTTTTCCTTGCCTCCTCCTGCTCCCTTCTCTCCTAGCCAGAAGATGTTGTCCCACGAATGTCACTGGACTAGGCCAACACAGACAGCCCACCGGACAGCCCCCCCACCATCCTCCCTAGACCCCAAACAGCCCCCTCGACAGCCCACCGGACATCCCCCCCCCCCAAACATCCTCCTTGGACCTCGGATCCCAATATAAGCTCTCTTCAATATTCTCCCTAAATCCCAACGGAAAAGAGGGTTTTAGAGCTTCAGAAGAAGATGAGAGTAGAGTGCAAACCCTAATCGAAAAGAGGAAGCAAGAAGAGGATTAGACTCACCCGGATCTTCAATCCGCATTTGACGGCCCTCAAAATGTCTAAGTTATGTGTACAAGTCAACCCCGCCTCAATCTGAGGCACGGTGTGGCTGGCACCACTCAAATTGTCTCACTTTTCTTTGAAATGGACAAAATTTTAAGTAAAAACAACAACTGACATATGGAAAACCGAACAAATGCATTATTATTGTGTTGATACTTTAGAAAAATGATCCATGGGTCATTTGTGATGTCTAAAATTTAATCCTACCTCAATCTGAGGCACGGTGTGGCCGACACCACTCAAAGTGGCTCTCTTTTGTTTCAAAAGAACAACATTTTAAGTGAATACAACAACTGACATACAGAAAACCGACCAAATACATTTGGATTCTATTTAAAGTTTAATACAACGATATATGGGTCATATGTGACATGTAAGATTTAACCCTGCCTCAATATTAGGGCTGGTGTGGCCGGCACCACTCAAACTATCTCACTTTTATTTGAAATGAACATAATTTAGGTGAAAACGACAACTAACATATGGAAAACTGACCAAACGCATTCGTATTGTGTTGATACTATAGTAAAACGATCCATGGGTCATTTTTGACATGTATGAGTCAACCCCACCTCAATCTGAGGTGCGGTGTGGCCGAAACCACTCAAAATGTCTCTCTTTTGTTTAAAATGGACATCATTTTAAGTGAAAACAACAACTGACATACGGAAAAATGACCAAATGAATTCGGATTATGTTGAAACTTTAGATCAACGATCCATTAGTCATTTTTGATGTGTAAGAGTCAACCCTGCCTCAATCTGAGGCATGGTGTGGCCGCTTCCACTCAAAGTGTTTCACTTTTATTTTAAATGGACATCATTTTAGGTGAAAACAAAAACTGGCATACGAAAAACTGACCAAACGCATTTAGATTCTATTGATACTTTAGGAAAATGATCCATGGGTCATTTTGGACGTGTAAGATTCAACCCCGCCTCAATATGAAGCGTGGTGTGGTCGGAACCACACAAAGTGTCTCTCTTTTATTTAAAATGGATACTCTTTTAAGTAAAAACAATTGGCATATGGAAAACCGACCAAACGCATTCGGATTGTGTTGATACTTTAGAAAAATGATACATGGATAATTTTTGATGTGTACGAGTCAAACCCACCTCAATCTGAGGCACGGTGTGGCTGACACCACACAAAGTGTCTCTCTTTTGTTTAAAAGGAACATCATTTTAAGTGGAAACAAAAAATGACATACGAAAAACCGACCAAATGCATTCAGATTCTGTTGAAAATTTAAGAAAAAGATACATGGGTCATATTTGACGTGTAAAAGTAAACCTCTCCTCAATATGAGGTGCGGTGTGGCCAAAACCACCCAAATTGTCTCTCTTTTGTTTAAAATGGACATCATTTTAAGTGAAAACAACAACTGACAGACGAAAAACTGACCAAACGCATTTGGATTCTTTTGAACCTTTAGGACAACAATCCATGGGTCATATGTGACATGTAAGAGTCAACCCCTCCTCAATCCGAGGTGCGGTGTGGCCGGTATCACTCTAACTATCTCTCTTTTGTTTAAAATGGACATCATTTTAAGTAAAAACAACTGACATACGGAAAACTGACCAAACGTATTCAGATTGTGTTGATACTTTAGAACAACAATCTATGGGTTGTATGTGACGTGTACGAGTCAACCCCGCCTCAATACAAGGAACAGTGTGGCTGACACCACTCAAAGCGTCCCACCTTTATTTGAAATGGAAAACATTTTAAGTGAAAACAACAACTGTCATATGGAAAATCGACCAAACACATTCAGATTCTATTGATACTTTATGAAAATGATTCATGAGTCATATGTGATTCGTATGAGTCAACTCTGCCTCAATCTGGGTCACGGTGTGGCCGGTATCACTCCAAGTGTATGTCTTTTGTTTAAAATGGACATCATTTTAAGTAAAAACAACGGGTACAAAGAAACCTGACCAAACGTATTCAGATCCTGTTGATACTTTATTTTGGGGTTATTAGATTCTAATTTCTGAATTCAATCATATATGTGTTATAGAAAATGCAATTTTTTATGTATTATTAATTTTGTATAACCCGCCCCATAGACACCCCCACCCCCGTGGACAACCCCTCACCCCTGGACACCCCCACCCCCAGGACACCCCCAACCCCTTGTATGTCATATTATATATGTGTTATATATAATTCAGAATTCTGTATGCAACATAATTCATTTTGTATGTGTTATTGATTCATAATTCATAATTCATTACATAATTCATTCTGCATGTATTCATTTGAGAATTCAATTTTGAATTCTGTATTGCATAGGGTAATTGGGTTCATATATATGATTATAATTGTGGTACATTATATGGTTATAATATTATCATGTTTTTATGTGCTTTGTGTAATATAGCAGGTGTTCATTGCTGTTAAGAGTGTATGTTGGTGTATGTAGTTGAGTTTGTAGTGGTTTTGTTGCTGTTAAGAATGTGTGCAGTGGTTTTGTTGCTGTTAAGAGTGTGTGTAGGTGTATGTGTTGTGGTTTTATTGCTCGAGTCTGCATGCGTGGTAAGGATCTGGTGTTGTTAGGGGTGTATTTGATTTTAGCTGTTGATTTGGATGCTGCATGTGCTGCTGGAGTGGACCTTAGTTCTGGTTTCTAGTCTTGGGTCCTAGATGATGGTGCAAGGCTATTGCTACTTGGCTGGTGTCGTGGGGTGTTGTGAGGTAATGCATGTGATGGGTGTTGGTGGGGCTAATGGGTGATTTTTCTGGGTTTTGGGGGTGTTTTGGGCATTGGCGCTATGCTCGTGCTATTGGAGTTTGGGAGCTGGCTGTTGGTTGCTGAATCAGGGAACTCGATTTGGTTTTGTGGGTCTGCTTGGGTTTCTGTTAGTGGACACTGGTACAGGGGCTAGCCATATTGGAGTTGGGCCTCATTCTGTTGATGTCAAGCGGGCTGTTGCTTGGTGGGTATGATGGTATAGTAGGGAGGGCTGCTGTTGGTCTAGCTATTGGAGTGGGATGCTGGAAGCTGGTGCGGTGGTGCTTGAGGATGCTGGAGGAGCTGGTTGGGTCTGGTAGGTGTTGTTGTTGTTCTGTTTTTTGGGTGTTGGGTGTTGCTTCTGGTGTGAGGTCGAGACTGCAGGGATTTGTGTTGAGAGTTTTTCTAGGAGTCGGACTTGTTAGGTCTGGGTTGCTACTGGAGTCTGTGATGCTGGTTGGGCTATTGGAGTTGAGTGGGGTGCTGTTTGGTGGGGAGTTCTGATGGTGTAGAGTGGTTGGTCTGCAAAATTCTGGTAATACATTATACCAACGGTTTACTAAACCATTGGTATACTGTTGTACAATTTTTTACCAACGGTTTTAGTAAACTGTTGGTAAAACATGAAAATGATAGTATTGCCAACGGTTTTAGAAACTGTTGGGAATACTCCTATACACTTCCTGTATTTCCAACGGTTTTCACCATTGGGAATACTCCTATATACCAACGGTAATTTAAACCATTGGGAACCTATAGGATTACACTTCCTTTTCCAACGGTTATACTAAAATCGTTGGTAATGGTCTATCCCTACGCCTTACTTGCCAATGGTTTGGAAGCCTTTACCAATGGTTTGAAAGAATTGGTAAATTCTTAGTTTCCATTGGTTCATTATGTAATCATTCAATTTAATAATGGTCATTTTGTCGATATTTGGTACTTGTGTCAAAAATGAACACCTTCTATTTACAAGTTGTCCATGTGGTTAATAGTCCATTATATACAGAATGATATTAATGATTTAGATATCATATATATCATATATATACAGTATATATATGTATTTATAATAGTACATAACATTTTGAGGTAAGAAATGAAATGCACCATTCATGGAGACGGTAAGTCATACGTACGCATGAATGCTACTTTCATTTCTATTTCTTATTTTAATGGAATTAAAACATAATGATACATAGGTATATTATATTTCCAGTATAATTTCATATATAATATCATTAAATCCATCCTTTATATGTCCCACATATGGAATTAAAGAGTCATATCACTTTGAGGGGGTGGTAGTTTGCACTTCCTCTAATGAGATTATCCTGTTTACCCATAATGGAAACCATAAAGGCATGATATAAATGGAAATTACAGAAGAATAAAGAAAACATAAACATGATATATATCATATATAAATACAGTACCATCATAATGGCCACCATGATAGGCAGTAGGAGATAATCGAACAATCATCATTTTGTGAGGCGTTAGTTTTCCATCCACAGAAACATTATGTTCTTCATCCATTAGATGGAGGTGTGTGTAAGTATAGTTTGAATCCTTCTCATAACAACATCCTAGTATATTGAGGATACTGTTTTTGTTACAAAATAATGAAATAAAAAGAGTTTAGGGGTTGGAGAAGTAAAATAAAATAAAACAATTTAAGAGAAATTGTTACCTTTAATTTGGGTAAATCCCTTTGGTTTTATCCAAAGGACTTCTTGAAGCGCCTTCTACCTAAGTTAAGGCTTCTAGGAGGAATATAGGGATTTATTTAGATTAATTGGGTAGATTTTGGATGAGCCAAAAGTCTTGATAGGTGTGAGGAATTGGTTAGAAGTGGTCTCCTTTTATAAGGGAGAGGAGGGGCTCTTTAGAAAGTGTGAAAACATTATTTTATTATAAACATATATTCAGTTTCAAAAGGTCCAAAAATAAATAATGTGGAAGATAAGATGACTCATATTTGAAATAAAATCATCCAATTATAATTGGACATGTTTTAGATAATATTTTAATCATTATAATCTTATTTATTTAAATCATTTATTAATGAGGTAAATATTGTATCATTATTGTGTCATAAATAATTTAATTTACTTGATGTCTAAAAATTATAAAAAAATACCATGATGTAGGAAATATTTTTTTATTTCCAATGAATATTTATAGGAAAAAATATTACTTATATAACACCATATAAAAATTAATTTACTAAAAGATTTTTGTTTATGTCATTTTTGCCTTTACATTAAATTAATTAATCTAAAGTGTCATAAGTGGCTCCATGGGGTCCCAAAATAGACCCAAAGATGACCATGGTCGGAAATTACTCATAAAATAAGGTTAGGACAAGTGTTAAGGTAATTTTAAATTATTATAATATTCTTTTTACCTTGAATTATCCTATTTACCTTAACCGCGGTAAATAAAAGTCAAAAGTTACTATTCACCAAAAATTATTTTCATCTTATTGAACCACATTTTACTTCTTGATAACAACAATATATGTTTTATTTTCAAAATTTAATTCACAGAAGTGGTAAAATTTCATTTAAATGAAAAAGTCAGTTTTTTTAACTACTACTAAGTGATTTCATTATTCATCAAAAATTGAAGTTTTTCTGAAAAATACCAAAAATTCAGCCTAAGCTATATTTTATATTGCGAATTCAAAAATGATTTCTATTTTTTCAAATTCAAAACATAGGAGTGGAATTAATTAATTTTAAAATTAATTCTTGTTATCAAAACAAATAGCGTGTTTTTAAGAAACAATAACTATCAAAAGATTGATACTTGTTTATGTCCAATTTCAAAGTGAAAATAATTCCAATGACCAACATTGGATTAAATGGTAAAAATATATTTTAATTTAACTTTAAAACCAATTAAATAGATAATATAACCATATAAATAAATTAGATTAAAAGGCACTTTTGAATTAAAATACAATATTTTTCACTATTCATTAAAAAATGAACTTTATCATAAAAATACCAAAAAACTACCCAAAGTAAAATTTGATGTCCCCATTCTAAATAAGGATTTTATTTGGTCAATTATAATGTATTAAAGTGACCAAAACTATATTTAAAGAGGGTTCTCCATTAAAAGGCGGTAAATTGACCTTTCAATGTAAATTATGCTTAAAATTGGATTCATTCACATTTTAAGACTATAAATTTTTATTGGATAAATGTAAATACATTTAAAAAACATGTATAATAATATTGTAGTTAGTTTTGTGCTTTCCCGCCAATACAAAGTCTAGGAGTTAACTATCATTTAAAATAATAATATTATATTATTAGTGTGCAACGTAAGATTCCAAAGAAACTCGTTGTTGCGTATCGGGTACGCTATCGAACATAGGAACCCCTTTAAAGTAAAATTAATATTTAATTCACAAATATTAATAAATATGAAATATGTCTTATTCTTCATTTACTTGGGATGTTACATCAGATCTATCTTGATTCCTCAGATCAATTTCACATTCTTCTTGTGATCGAAAGGATGTTGTAAAGCACTTATATTTCCCATGATAACACATGGGAATTGAAGAATGATGATCCAAGAAATGTGGATCACATTGGTAAAATCTATAGGACACATTTCTTGGAACCTTAAAGTTATTTCACACTGATAATGAGTGGATCAAATTAGTTTTTTTAATCAAACAAGGTATCATTTATGATTTTAATTGATTTTTTTCTTCATGCTTAAATTAAATTTTATGTGGTCCATGAGAGAATTTTAGATGGGGTTTCCAAAATCAATGTTGTTATGTGAATATAGACCTAGAAATTTTTAAAAATATACTATTTTATGCTTCCTCAAGCCCTAGGTTCCTTCAAGGAGAAGGAAAATTGAAGGTGTAAAAGAATATGGAAGAGGGGAAAAGAGGAAAAGAGGGAAAGAGGACAAATTACCTTGAAACCCTCCTGAAATCTGGTGAAAGGATCCAATATTGAAAGAGGATAGAAGAGGAATATCACCCTTGAGATTCTCATTAGTCAACTAAACCAAATGATATAGGAGGAGATAAAACACTTAAAATCAAATGGAGGAAGGCGTAATTTCAACTTTAAATGAAATTTCGGTAGACCACATGATTTTCCAAACCATACACCAACTGTGTGGATATCACTATCCAAGCTATAGCATGGAACATGGTTATATTTCATGGTTTCTACTAACCATTTAGAAATCATGTGCCACAATTCTTATATATACTCACATGAAAAGGTGATCCACACGGCTTCCCTTGGGATTCACACTAACCATTCATTGCAAGTGCACATTAACTATACACATTCAAAAATGAACTAAGGACCCCTATACATAAGTGTGACCACGTGGTTCAAACTAAATTGTGTGCATTAACTAGTGTATAGAAGGAAACCTCGGTGTAAGGGCCATATGAATGATTTTCCAAACCTTTCAGTGACCATGTGAAAACCTAGAAGAGGATAAAAACTCCCTAAATTTTAAAAACTAAAGTCTAAAAAATTCAAAAATTTAATTTACTATAAAATAACACTAAATAAATAAATAAACAATAACATGGGATGTCATAATATCCCAACCATAATGATTTATGCCCTCATAAAATCCTTGGTTAAAAATAGAACGCAACTTGATGTGAACAACAGAATTAAAAACCTCAAACAACACCAACTAACCTCAAACATTGATCAAACCACAACCATATAACTAGAAGACCTGATAGTATAGAGACCCATCAGGGTCTCCCAACCATTTATAATTATTATAAATATGGTGTGATTAATGTAAACACTTCTATAAAGGAACCACCACCAAGGATAAACTTACCCACCAACCATTCTAAGAAAAATATGAGCAAAATATAAACAACACACATTAAGATCATCCAAACAACCCAAAAATGATATCATAAAACCATAAAGGAATCCATCAATTCCTTACCATATATGATGTTCCTATAAAACAATAATTACCAAGATTCAATAAGAAACACTATGGGTACTCACCCCGGTCCATCACTCCACATGGGTAAACTAGGACTTCAAAAATGGAGTGTCATCTCATGGAGAACCCTCAAAACAAAACCAACACCATTAGGTTCTCAATGAAAGGAAACCTTGGACCCAATTAAACAAGTATGTACCCAATGGTTATTAATGTTAAACCCATATTTAATCAACCTCAAATAGCTCATGACCAATTCCACAAGGTATCTCGCCAAAATCAGTTAACCCTTAAACCACATTACCCCCGAGAAATAGAATTTCACCAAGTCTGTATGTGCATGAATGTATCCAACCAATATCCCACAATAACATCTATAAGAAATGATCAAAGAGGTAATCAAGAAACCAACCAACCAGATCTACCCCCAAAATACTTAACTGGATACAACCCCACAAAAGGGGAATCCAAAAAATGATCAAGCATACCCAAATGAGATTTACACCTAAGACTTATTATGGTACCCCACCTTGTAGAATTCCTAGAGATGTTATAGGAAGATATGATAATAAAAAATCCTCAAATACTCAAGATACATTTTATCATAGTATTAAATTTGAAGAATCACAACCTAATATACTATGAATAGAACTATCAACCACTAAGAAATAATCATGAATCGATCAATAGGATCTAATAGCATAAAACATTTCAAGCCTACCACCCCATTTATAGTTTGGGTGGAGTCTGTAATTGATTATATCTCCTTCAAAAATAGGTTTAACTAGAGGATAAACTTAAGTAAAAGACTTTTACTTTCTTTATTTTCCATTCTAGGAGGCGTAATTTAAATATCACAAGGCATTGACTCCTTAAATTTATGCCTCACAATTTAAGAAAAATTTTCCCATTACAAACCATGGGAAAAATCTGAAAATATAACCCTTTTAAAGCAAAAAAATCAATTAAACATCACAAAACATCTTTTATTTTCAAAATATTCTTCATAAAATAGAGAAATTTAAAACTTCTTTCACCAAGGAATAACTTTTGAAAAAACAACCCACTTGTTTCAAAACGATTAAGCCTTAGAAAAATTCATAACTTTAATTTAAAATTAAGAAAAACCAATTCATAATTTTATTACACTTTAAATCTATTTTGAAAATTCATTATAAATTTAAATCCCAATCCTATCATAAATTCATTTCAAAACATTTTCCCAAACACCAACCTGAACCCAATTTCTTTATAAAATTAATTATAATAAATAAATGAATTATTTAAAATAAACCACCAAAACTAGTTTTGGAATTAAATTTTTTATCAAATTTTACCTTTTCATTAAAAAAATCCATCATAACATCAAAAGTATACAGGACATTACAAAGTATAATACCAAACTTCAAATAAAAACCACCTTAAATCACATCAAAACACAAAGAAAACCCTCTTAAATTCATCCCCAATAAGTGAAAACCACATTAGGGGTTGTCCATAACCAGGAGGAATTAAAACAACAATTCCAAGAGGGATGAAAAGTTTTGCATAGTTTGGACTCATGGTTTTTCAATCCATGTTTCAACCATGAGACAGACTTTGTGAAGCTTGCATAACCATCTACACGGGCTCCACGTGGTTTTAAAGACCATGTAGGATAACCTTACAGCCTCAGTTCAAATTTATTTTTCACCCTAAAATGCATTGGGACTCCCAAAATCACCTTCCAAACTCATCGGGAACCCAAACATTATCCTTTCACATCAAAATACATCCAATAATCAATAAAAAATCAAAATAAAAGTTTCAATCCTAACTACCCATGAAAAATCAAAGTTATGAAGGAGAAAGAGGTTGTGAGGCCCTTCCCTGCACCCAACTCTCCGGTTCTGACATTCCTATCTCCATATAATATAGGAAAATTGAACTTTAGTGCCATTTTTTAGCAATAATTTTTAAAACCATTGCTAAATATTCTTGTATATTTTTTTAGAGTCAGTTTTTAAAAACCACTTCTAATCGATGAATTTTTTTAAAAAAAAAGTGGTTATCAATTAGTGATCATTTTTTAATGGTAGTTTAAACTGCAACTAAATAATAAAGGTTATTTTTCACTGAATTTCAGAGGTAGTTTTTTAAAAAACCCACCGCTAAACTCCAGGAAAATAAATTTTTAAAATTTGTAGTTTAATTTGAGTGGTGGTTTTTAAAATTTCCGCTAAATATATTAAAATTTAATAAAATAATTATAAATAATAATAATAATAATTTATTTATACAAATATATGTGTGTTATAAATAATTAAAAATAATTAATATTTAATAATTAATATTTTTTTAAATTTGACATTTATTATTATTAATTAAAAATTCATAATAAATATACATACAAACATACATACATATATACATACATATTAATATTATGGTGAAAGAATCCTTCATAACTAATATTCTAAATGAAGATGAAAATCAGACTTCAGTATCAAATGACTATAATTTTTTATCAGGATATCAATTTATGCTCCACGACCTGTCAAATCGAAGCTTACAAAAGGACCCACAATGAAATTATATAATAAATTGATAATAATTAATAATAATGTCTATACCTGTTCTAAGAGAATTTGAAAATCAAACTACAACTTCAAACATCCATAAATTTTGATTTGGGTGTCTATTTGGATTCTACAATATGTCAAATTGAAGCTTGAAATGATATCTACATAATTTAAATTAGAAAAAAACCAATGCATATTTCTTCTTGGCCACAAAAGGCCTGAATGGCCACCAAAAGTGAGTTTTTTGTTGAGATGCCCCCATTTTTTAACATTCAATAGAATCTCATCTTCCTTTAAGAGGATATTCTTATTCTTTTTGGGTTGTTTATGATTTTATTCCATGGTTTTACATTCCTATCAACATGATGGTGTTGTAATTGGAGTGGTCTTCCCTCTTTTAGTGATTTATGATTTATTTTATGTGTGTGTATGTGTATTTTTATATATTTATGTATATTTATGTATAATTTATATATATGTGTGTGTGTGTATTTAATTTATGATTATATATAATTGTGTATATTTATAGATTTTTTTGTATTTATGTATATTTTTTTATATTTATATATAATTATAAATACTTATATATATTTATGTTTATATATATTTATATATGTTATGTGGGAATATATATAAATATATATTTATATACATTTATATTTATATATATTTATATGTATTTATGTATAGTAATATTTATTTATATTTACATGTGTTTATATATGTGTGTGTGTGTGTGTGTTTATATTTATATACAATTATATTTAATGATATGTGTGTGTGTGTGTTTACACATATTTATGTAATATATATGTGTGTTTTTATATATTTATCTAAATTTAGTTATATGTATATGTATTTATATATATTTATATTTATTTACTTATACTTTTATGAATTTATATATATTTATATACATTATGTTGTTGTATGTATGTGTGTGTGTGTTTGTGCGCTTGTATTTATACATATATAACTGTATTTAAATAAATTCATATGTAATTGTCTTTATTTATTTATTTTTTATTTTTTATTTGTTTATTTATTATTTATGATTTATTTATTTACTTATCTATTATTTATTTATTATTTATTATTTATTTATTATTTATTTATTTATTACATGTTTACTATATATTGATTTTTTATTATTTTATTATTTTATATTTAATATTTATTTATTATTTATTAATTTATTATATATTTACTTATTTTTTATTTTTTATTTTTTATTTTTTATTTTATTTTCTTATATATTCATTATTTTTATTTATTATTTATTATTTATTACTTATTCATTATTCATTATTTTTTATTTTTTTATTATTTATAATAATTTATTTTTTAGAATTTATTATTTCCTACTCATTTATTTTTTATTTTTTATTATTTATTTTTCATTTTTCATTTATTATTTTTTATTATTTATTTATTCTTTATCATTTCTTCTTTCATTTTTTATTAATTATTTATCATTTATTATTTATATATAATTTATTATTTATTATTTATTTAACCTTTATCCTTTATTATTTATTATTTATTATTTATTATTTATTATTTATTATTTATTATTTATTATTTATTATTTATTATTTATTATTTATTATTTATTATTTATTATCTATTATTTATTATTTATTATTTATTGTTTGTCATTTATCATTTATCATTTATTATTTATTATTTATTATTTATTATTTACTATGTATTATTTATTATTTATTATTTATTATTTATTATTTATTATTTATTATTTATTATTTATTATTTATTTATTATTTATTTACTATTTATTATTTATTTATTATTTATTTACAATTTATTATTTATTATTTACTTATCATTTATGATTTATTTATTATTTAATATGTATTTATCATTTTTTATGTATTTTCATCTATTTATGAGTATATATAAAAGTATTTTGATGTCTCTTTAGACACCACAAGATGAGTTAGCTGGAGTGGTAAAATATTTGCAGAATAATCAAGAGGTAATGAGTTCAAATCTCACCCTACACATATATATCCTCAAATGCTGCATTGTAGTATAAAAAAATAAGTAATTATATGAGTAAATAATAAAATAATTAATAAATACATAAATAATAAATAAATTATAAATAAATTATAAAAATTATAAATAAATAGTCATCACTGATTGATGTGTCTTATTTGCACATACTAATACATACCTTCTATTGAGTATAAAAACCTATTTTTTACTGGATACTTGTTGTTTTATGGATCAAATGCTTTATTTTGGTGTTCATGGTTATTTTTCAGGAGTTTCTAGTGGAAAGCACACATCAAGACAAATCGGAGTAAAAAATGGAAAATATACAATGTGTAATTTAACACACACCATGTAAATTTGCATGGGACACAACTAGGCCAACCCGAGTACATGCCCATGTCGCGGATCAGGCTTCACACACCGTTTACTTCATTATACATGTTGTGTATGCCCTTCCAAAAGTGGTTGGTAGCTAACATCGAAGTTACATACCATATATGGTGGTGCCAAATGCTGTGTACTTCCACCAATCGACCGCTAATGCAAAAAATTAAATGGGTGGCACGGTTGGCCACCTATCGACGGAGAAAACCAAGAAAT
This sequence comes from Viscum album, assembly GCA_963277665.1. Classification (NCBI taxonomy): domain Eukaryota; kingdom Viridiplantae; phylum Streptophyta; class Magnoliopsida; order Santalales; family Viscaceae; genus Viscum; species Viscum album. The sequence goes on along the minus strand of OY728156.1, from coordinate 2,056,135,663 downwards.
GTCCTATTAACCCAAGTACACACCATGTACTTTTCAATACACACTATTTAGTTAAAAATTCTATAAATATGAGGCAGGACTCTAAACTCAGGGTTGGTTGTTTGGCCATTCCAGGGGAGGTGATGTTGTTATGCCGACTCAGTCTTTCCTCGAATCCATTAGGAGTTTTAACTTCATTTTCCTTCTATTTTAATGTAATTTTTCTCTTCTCCTTTTCTCCTCTCATATTCATAGTAGGTATTGAGTTTCTACTCAACTAAAACACCATGAACATGGTCATAAAAGGATAATTTCTTCATGTTGGGGTTTTAATAAGGTTGTGGGTGTGTTATAATTGAAATTATGATGTGTTTTCTCTTATAATGCTTTTTTATTTATAATCCCTTTAAATATTAAATCTGCAATCTTACTAGTTGTATCATATTGTAAAAATCATGACACAACTAGGGAAAACTAAATGGGCTTCAATAGGTGAACCCATGACCATTGGGTGAACCTATTTCCATTGATTTTTAGCGTATTGATTTAACATGTTTTTAAGTAATTAATTACCATGCCAAGGAATTGAATTCTAAAAGGAATGTTTATTTGTTTTTGAGCCAAGAAATGATAAAAACAATTTATTTTCCTTAGTAATATATTTCATAAATATTTTTTCATACTAAATAACTACTATTATAACTATCCTTAATTGAATTGAAAACCTAAAATGCTTGTTTTTAGGTATTCTTGTCCCTTTTATGACTTTAATTATTTTTTCAAATCATTTCACTCCATTTGTCTCTTACCAATCAATCGTTTGTCTGGATAATCAGATGATTCTCACTAACTTATGAATGTAATTGCTTCTCCTCTGTTTCTCTATGGGATTGAACCCAACTTCCACTAGCTAACTAATTAGTTAGTTTAGGGAACTAATTTGGCACGTCTTGTGAAAAGTGTGACAAATCCTAGTGGATTTTAATTTCTTCTTCAGCTTACTGTAATGAACACTAGAGGTAACCAGATCTTTTTTTCATCATTTATTTGATGATTTGATAAATCCCCCCATGTTTTGGGGTTTGGATTAAAGTGGAGAATTCTTTGGGTTAATTGCATCTTCTTATAGTGTTTTTGATGAAAAAAACCCTTTCATCTTCTTCATGTTTTATTTCTTCAATTCACCGAATATGTTGTATCAGAACAAGAGCAACATATTCAGGGATCTCTAAAGGGGTTATGATGATTATACCTATGATCATTAGGTATCATCTTCATCATAGTGGGTTTGTTTTTAAGGAAATATTCTAGAAAATAAATCTCAGACTAAGAAAAATTCTATGAATTTGTATTGAACCCTATAGGACTAAGGAGGTATTGATAAAATTGAATCCCAATGGTGATAATTTATTATGAAAAACACAACACTCAATAAGCTACAATCCCTATAACCTCCATTAAAGGAAACATCCCAAACATGTCTCATTATTAATTTTAAAATCCAATTTAGTAACTTCTATTTTTAGAGATTTAAACCATTAGAAGTTTTAGTTTAGGGTTAATTTATGCTTGGATGATTTGTAAAACCATTGAATGAATATTCAAATAATTGAATAAATAACTCACATTGAAAAATACTTAAGAATTTACCTAAGGATCAACCCCATATTTCCATTATACTTATCTTACAATGTTGGTACAAAATTCAATTTGGGCCATCGAAAATAACCATTCGACTGGAACAACACTAGTAATCATTTAGTGGTGGTTTAAACCCCTACTCAATGATCTATGGTGATTATAAAAAGTGTCATGAAGCATTTCATGATTCCAATATATGTGTTGGTCTCGAAAAAAGGTTTCTAAATGGAATTTTTGTTGTAGTGATACTACCAAGACACATCCCAAATAATAAGATAACATCCTCAAGAACCTAGTCAATTACCATGAACCAAGGATTTGATACCATTTTATGATGAACTATCCCAGACTACCACTAAACCAGTGCCTATAATGACTCTCCATAAGGCTTAAAGGGTGTTCCTGATCCCCACGAATAGTAAAATAGTGCCAAGGAATCATAAGAAACTCCTTGGGAATGATTTAACCCTAAAATCAAAGTTAACAAACAACAAATCATTCACCAAAAATCTTACATGGATTATCCATACATTGGACGTCCATTCTAAACACAAATATGTAAGAACAAATAAACAAAATAAAACAATCCATAATCAATAATGATGATTCAAACATTTATATAAACATGCACATAACACCCATAAACAATACATAACATGTCACTAAAAATAAATTGAATAAAAATAAAGTAAATTTTCATGGATCATATAATAATACATCCCAAAGAAAATAAACCAAAATCACCTCCAAGCAACCCCCAGTTTCCCTCTACATCCCAACTCACCATTTCCAGCCTAGAATAATTTGTAACCAGAATAAAATAGAACTTATAACCAATATAAAATATAATATATGAATACACACGTACATGAGTATGAATGAAAGGTGTGAGAAAAACAACCTAGTAGGATCTCACCATGGGGTCTATGAAATGCATCTAATTAAATTCATTAATGCTAGTTTGAAATACAATAAGAGAAATAAGGTTTTCCATTTTATAATCCATAAGGAAAACATGACACAATTATTATTTCAATAAGCTAAACAATTTTCTCATTTGGAACCCAACCCAATTAAAGATTGAAGAAACAAAACAAAACTGTTTTTCCTTTCCATAAATTCATGCAAATCCCTTTTTTAAATCCATTCCAAAAGACCTTATTTAAAACAAAACCAAATGTTTCTATTTTCCAAAAACATCCTTTCAACCATCCTTAAAACCCATTTAAAAATCATACCCACCCATAAATAAATGATCACAATCAGGGAGGAACTAAAACATCAAGAAGCATATGAAAATAACAATAACATAGGTGGTGTCACTAGTCATGAAAGAATAAGGGAGTAAAATAAATATTAAAAGTAAATCCCCTATATATAACCACCTATCAAGGCATAAGATTCATGGACTACAAACCTAGGTATTAAATTAATATAACCTTGAACTCACAACATGATTCCTTGGTCGGCACTAAATAACCTATAAATCTTTATAGTATCATCAAACTAATCTGACCTTATAACCATCCCAAGAGCCCTAAACTTTCATGGTCTATACAATACATCCCTATTGCACTTATCATCTATGGGAAATGACATCCTAGAAAGAGCATAATCCACACCAAGTGTTTCAATTATCCAAATATCTACTTAGTTACCTATAATTCCCATGACCAAACAATCAAGGAGGTGAGAAATAAATCGATATGATTACATAAATTAACATGATAAATATCTCACAACACACCTCTAACACCTTTAAATAGAACAACACATTTTTACAACTTGTATCTATTATAAAAGGATAAGAAAACCATGTCGGGAAAAAAACGTAACACCCCAATACTTTACAATATTTTAATTTTTGAATAAATTTAATTTTTTTGATATCTTAATTTATAAAAAAAAACATATTAAGCTTACACTATACACAACAATGAGTTTTCTTGCATTACACATAAGGACAAGTTTTACCACATTTTAATGGAGAACCTATTTTAAATACAATTATTGACACTTTTATATATTATATTTTAAAAAATAAACATATTATTTTAAATAGGATAATAAAAATTTACTTTTTTTTATTTTTGGTACTTTTTTGAGAAGTTTCATTTTTTGATGAATAGTGAAAAATACAGCATTGTAGTTAAAAAATTTGTCTTTTCATTTAAACAATTATTATAATTTAAATTGACTTTTAAAGTCAAAATAGATAAATGATAGAGATATTAATCCAATTTTTTTTATTAGAATAATTTTTATATTGAAATTAGATATAAAATCTTATTGAACTGTTGAACGTTTCCATTTACCCGTTTTCTTGCCACATCTTCAGGATTAGTGTTAAACTTTATCTGGACACTTCTATGAACTAAATTTGGAAAAATGAAAATAAATGGTTGTAATAATCATAATATTTGTATTATAATAGGATCAACTTAATTTTTGGATATTATGAATAGTAACTTTAGTAAATTTTTATTTACCACGGTTAAGGTTAAATCGAGTAATTAAAGGTAAAAATAATATTATAATATTATAAAGTTACCCTAACACTTGTCATAATTTCATTTGATTAGTTTTTTTAGAAAAATAACTTAGACTAAAATTATAACCTTTTTAATCCACTTGGGTAAAAGTATGACATTTATTTTATTTTATTTAAAGATAAGTTAAAAATGTCATACTCATATTTTTAATAAGTATTACATATTAGTACATTGTTATACAGAAGATAAACTCAACTATAAATAGCCATTAGAAATATAATAAATTTATATTCATCATTATAATTTATTTTTAATTTTTAGAGAATAAATAATTTAATTAAAGGCTTTCATAATAATGATGTAGTAATTATTTAACTAATGGAAATATCAAATAAATAATATTAAAAATATTAAAAAAATATAATTTGAAATAATTAATGACATACACGAATTTTATAGATACTTTAGACTTGTTATTGATATATTATAAGTGTTGGTTTTAATTTATCATGTTTTAATGATATTTTAAAAAAGACAAATAATGAATAGTATCAAAATTGTCATAAATGATACATTAAAATAAATAAAATTTTATTAAATGGTATAAAATTCATAAAAATTTAAAATTCATAAAAATAACTATAATAAGGTTAAATATTTCATCAACGATCCATTTTGGGTTCTTTCTATATTTTATAGTTACCATATTAACCCTAAAGTGTAAAAAATCCAAGTTTCCATGGTAAGAATTAAAGGGTTTAACTGAGGGTTAAAGCCAAAAGATATGGCTAATAATGTGATCTAAACATGTCTAAAAATAATTGTTTTAGATTATTTCTACCCATACTAATCCTATATTATAAATAAGTCACTTTTTATCTATTTTAAATCAAAAATAAATTTATATTAATTTAATATTTTAAAGAATTCCAAGAGTGCCTCTCCCCTCTCTTATAAAAAAGGACATCCTCTCTCACTTCCTCACACCACATTGATCCTTATATATTGACCAAACCCTTCCCATTTATTCTCATAAAATTATTAGTTAAGTTTTGGAGGTCATGATTATCTAAAGATACCAACCCTAGTGTCCCTAATATGAGATCCAACGGAAGTCCACCGAAGAAGAGGTAATTGTTTAACCAATTCATTTAAGTTCATTTCTTCTTCTCCTTCCTATTCTTGTGTTGTTTTATAATAAAGGAATAAATACAGTATAATATATATTAGAATATTTTATTATTATTATGGTACATCCATATTCCTCATTTTATTCATCCTATAAAAAGCATTATTACCATGTGTGCGTACGTACGACTTACCGTCTCCACATTGTGGTGTAATTTTTTTTTCATCATCACTTTATCTGGATGGGTATAACGGTGAATATAATGGATAAAATAATAAATATTACATGATATTGATTCTTTATAAATAATATACCATCCAATTCCTTACCACTTTACCATTAAAGGAATGATATCATCTCTCATGCGTATATATAGCATATAATCTCCATGATGCGATGAGATTAATTATCCATGTTAACCATTAAAAAATGATTATAAAAAATATTTATGATGTGAGAATATAATATTTATGAACTTAATATCATTATGGATATGAATAAAATATAACCTATTCAAAATAAATAGTACTTACATGAAAAAAAATCATAAGAAAACAAAGTAGTTAACACCCGAAATAATGGTAATAATGAAATATTAGTAACAAAATGATATAATAGGATCATATATGATATCATAAATTTGGATATAGTTTTGTTATAATTTAATAACATTATTAAACCATTATATGAGAGTTTAACTCACCCTTGACTAAGGGAAATTACACGGTAAAAGTTATTTCACAATCTCATTATTATTCAAGATTGTTTACACGTAAGTATCTATTGGAGAATATATATATATCATCCATGTCCATGTTTCTTAAAAATATTTTCAAAAATATTTTTAATATTATCCAATCAATTTTATAATTCCTTTACCCATGTTCAATTTTTTATAAAATGGTTTTAAAGGAATATTTTTTTCATTTTCCAAATGAGGAACTTTTTTGAAAAAAATATGATGGGAATGTTTATTTTTAACTTATACAACATGAGTGACTTTTAACACTATCATGAAGCATTGATTTATGAATATTCCTTTAAAATTTTTAAAAAATTAATTTTAAATAAAAAAAATTCTTTTATAAATGCAAGGTTTTAAAATAAATGATTTCAAAGTAAAAGTGTATTTTTTTCAATATATTTCTAACGATTTTGTTAGAGTATTTTCATCTATGTAAAAATAATTTGTTTAATATTATGTTTGATTAATGTTGATATCTTATGATATAATCTACCTTATTTATTTATGGTTTTATGATCAGTTTGACTATGGATCTGTTATTTTGATACCATTCATTGTTTATGGTCAAAGTATTAACATTTCATATGCTAGTTTTTCAATATGAATGTTTATGATGTTTATGTTTTTATATGAGGAATGCATTGGACTTAGTAAGTGATGATCGGGGTCTCTTATAGCCCCTTGATGCATCATTAGGTCTCATGAGAAAAACTAGTTTGGGTATTGGCTTATGTATTAACCGTTTATGTATGGTGTCTTGGTCGAAGCCTTAAAGGTATGTTTATGATGTCTCGTATTATGAATTACCTCATTATGAGATTAGTTATTGATATTACATGTGATTATTTGACTAGTATAATATCCATGTAAATTTTTATATGGAATTATTTTATTTTTTATTTCCAGATTATGATCTAGATTATGTTTAAGTTTTAATTATACACCTTTCCTTATGGTTTATGCTTATTTACTCATAATAGATTCTATTGTATGCTTACCCTTACTAAGCATCTGAACTCACCCATTTATTATGTTATATTTTCCCAGGATACCATGATGTGTATTATGACTGATATGAAGGGTTATTATAGGATATTAATGGCTTTTTAAAAGGATTATATATGTTGTATTTTTTGTTTTGAATTATAATGTAAGGTTCATGTATGTAATCTATTTTCCAAGACTATTAAACTGATCATTCCTTTGGGATTCGACACTTGTGTTTATACCAATGTAATAAAGTAAGGCATCATCTCTGGGATACTGGATTTTGGGTGTTATAGTTGGTATCAGAGCCATATTACTAGAAACCTTGGAAACTATATTTAGAAAACATAGATTAGGGAATATAACCCTAAGGTAGACTTTGAGGATAAGTATAGAAGAAAATCCCAAAGAAACCATGTTTATGATTATAATACTATAAAAACATAAATATTTCAATTTATGTCAAGTATTTTATACTTTTTGGATTATAAATTAAGATATGATCTAACCTAGTGTATGTAGTCATTTAGAAATGGGAATTAGTAGAAATAATGTGAACCTCACTAATGCACATGATTCAAAGAGTAAGAAGGATCATATCTTTCATGGTCTTAAATAAATATTTAGTAGGGAAATAGTCTCTATAATATTATCATCATATGAGGACACTATATCAAGTGATAATGGTATTGGTAAAGAGTTATCTAAGTATTATGTCTTTGGAGGGAAGCATGAGAATAAGAGAATAGCTGGGAAAAATATGGATAAAGGGAAGAAGGGAATGTAGTATTTTCCCACATGTAATAAGTGTATAAATAATCACCCTGGTACTTACTTAAAAGGAATAAGAGTTTTCTATAATTATGGATAGAAATACCTATGTACTTGGGATTGTAAGGATAAGAAAAACATTTCTAATATACAATGCTTCAACTGCAAGGAGATGGTACACTAAGAAAATAAATATCTCATCTGTTAAAAGAGTATACCCCAAAAAAGGATAATGGATTATGGTCAATATTATACGACTACGATGGATAAAGATGAATGATTAATGTTTCATGTTGGTATTCATGAATTATGTCATTTTATTATTTTATCAATTTTGTTCTGGTTATAAGAATTATGGAATATATAATGATTTTACTAAAGTATTATTTCATTAAGGATTTTATATTATATATTTAATAGTTCCAAGAAAAGTGAATCAATAGAAATTTAAACTTTTTAGAAAACATATGGTTGAGGGAAAGATAACCCTTAATATGTTCTTGATTCTGAGATAATGATGTTGAAATAAAGATATGATTGATATAGATAAAGTAAGATGGATACTACTAAATACCTTAGAAAAAATGCTAAAGTTTTGGATAAAAATACTTGGAAGGGTCATAAGGTTAACCAATTATTAAATGGTTTCAACTTTGGGTGAGGTTTTATATATTATTGTATTACTTTAACATGTGATGAAACCTGAGATAAGAAAAGAAGTAGAAACATTTCAAGGAATAAGGATAATATTATTCTTATAAAAATGTATCAAGTATGTATATTTACTGATATTCTTATAAAGTGAAAGAATTTATCAACTCTAGGAAAAGGGTCTTAAAAAAATGTTGTCCTATTATCATAATTTTTCATGATATCAATGACCTTTATTTACACCTTTGGTTTAAGCTTTTGTGGTTAATAACTTTCTCATGAACATGTTCTCTATCACTCTCAATTAGAACATGATGGTTAGATTTTTCTTCCATATCGATGTTTTCACTAATGTTCACCTATTCAAATGCCTAGTTTTTTGGTGACCTTAACAAATCATTTTCCCTATTATTAAAAATATGTTTTATTAACCCTATTTATGATGTGTGTTTTTTAAAAAATTGTTTATTTATAAATATCAAACCCTATATCAAGTTTAAATTATGAGGATGTAATTTAATTATGGTGGGGAGAATGTAACACCCCAAGACTATGATATTTTCATTTTCTAATAAATTTAATTTTTTTCTAACTTTCTTTATATGGAATACTATGTTAAGCTTATGCTACACACAACAATGATTTGGCTTACCTTACATGCAAGGTTGGGTTTTATAGAACAATAATATATTATTAAAATATTATTATTTCATATAATAAGATATAACCAAGACATTAAGTAGGAAGTTATGAATATTATTAACTAAATTATGAAAATATATAGTTGAATTCATAGGTTACCAATTAATTAGAAATGAATATAAGAACCAATTGAATATAGTGTGAATGTTTTTTATAAAAACTATTTTTATGCTCACAAAGGAATTTTATCCTTATAAATTAAATTAATTACTATTTATAAATGATATTAATTAATTATATTTTATATATTAAATAGAATACTTTTTACCTTTATTGAATATATTTTCCAATCATAAGATAAGAACAAACCCAGTATTACATATAAAAACCTATATTTTTATAAAGGCAGTTTTACCACCATTAAATGGAGAACCTATTTTAAATTTGATTTTTGACACTTTTATATATTATATTTGAAAAAATAAACATATTATTTTAAATTGGAATATAAAAATTTACTTTGTTTTAATTTTTTGTATTTTTCTGATAAGTTTCATTTTTTGATGAATAATGAAAAATACTACATTGTATTTAAAAACTAACTTTTTGTTTAAATAATTATTAAACATTAAATTGATTTTTAAAGTCAAAATAGATCAATAATACAAATATTAATCCAATTTATGTTATTTTAATCATTTTTATATTGAAATTAGATATAAAAACTTATTGAATTGTTGAATGTTTCCTTTTACCGACTTTCTCGCCACATCTATGGGATTAGTATTAAACTTAATTTAGCCACTTATGTTAATTTAATTTGGAAAAATAGATATAAATGGTTTCAATAATTATGATATTCAAATTATAATAGGATCAAATTAATTTTTGGATATTATGAATAGTAACTTTAGTAAATTTTTATTTACCACGATTAAGAGAAAATAGAGTAATTAAAGGTAAAAATAATATTATAATATTATAAAGTAACCCTAAAACATGTACTAATTTAATTGGATGAGTTTTTTTCAACCAAAATAAAACTTATTATGAAATTATAACCTTTTTAAGCCACTTGGGTAAGAATATGACATTTATTATATTTTATTTAAAGATAAGTTAAAAAAGTCATACTCGTGTTTTTAATAAGTATTACATTTTTAATACGTGGTTATTCATAATATAAACTCAAATATAAATATTAATATGAAATATAATGAATTTATATTCATAAAGATAATTTATTTTTAGTTTTTAGTGAATAAATAATTTAATTTAAGGATTTCATAATAATGATGCAGTAATTGTTTAATTAATGGAAATATCAAATAAATGATTTTAAAAATATTAAAATAAATATAATTTTACATAATTAATGACATAAAAAAATTATATATAAATTTTACATTTTAGTTATATATTATAAGTATTGGTTTGAAGTTATAATGTTATAATGATATTTTTTAAAAGACAAATAATAAATAAAATCAAAATTGACAGAAATGATACTTTAAAATAAATAATATTTTATTAAATGAAATAAATTCATAAAAATATAAATTTTTTAAAAATAACTATAATAAGTTTAAATATGTTATCAATGATCCATTTGGAGTTTTTTTTTGACATTTTATAGTAACTATATTAGCCCTAAAGAGTAAAAAACCAAGTTGTCACTGTAAGAGTTAAAGGGTTTAACTAATGGTTAAAACCAAATGATAATGTTAATGTTATGACGTAAACATGTATAAAAGTCATTATTTGAGATTATTTTAACCCATCCTTATCTTCTCTTCTAAATAAATCACTTTTTATATATTTTTAATCAAAAATAAATTTATATAAATTTAATATTTTAAATGATTCTAAAAGTGCCCCTCCCCTCTCTTATAAAAAGGAACCTCCTTCGTCACTTCCTCACACCACAGTGAGCCATCTATCTTGACAAAAACCCACCCATTTCTCATCCCATAATTTTTATTTAAGTTCTAGAGGCTTTTTTCTTCTAAAACTACCAACCCTAGGGTCCCGAAGAGGGTATACAAAGGAAGTTCACCGAAGAAGAGGTAATTGTTTTACCAATTCATTTAAGTTAATTTATTATTATACTTATTATTACTATGTTTTTTCCATACTAAATTAATAAATATAATTTCATATATATGCTGATATTTTATTATGATTATGTTATAACCATATTCCCCCTTTTATCCATCCTACAAAAAACAATATCACCATGTGTGTGTACATACGGCTTACCATCTCCACACTGTGGTGTAATTTTTTTTCATCACCACTTTATTTGGATGGGTATAATGATGAATATAATGTATAAAATAATAAATATGAAATGATATTAATTATTTATAATTTATATACCATCCAATTCCTTACCACTTTACCATTAAGGGAATGATACCTTTGTTTGTGCATGTGTATGTCCTACCGTCTCCACGACGCGATGAGATTCATTATCTATGTTAAACATTCAATAATTATTATAAAAAATATTTATGATGAGTGAATATAATATTTATTAACTTAATATCATTATTTATATGAATAAAATATATCATATTCAAAATAAAAAGTACTTACATGACAAAATAATTATAAGAAAATGAAGCATTTAACACCTAAAACAATGGTAATAATGAAATATTATTAAAAAAATGATATAATAGGATCATATATTATATCATAAATATGGATATAGTTCTAGAATAATTTAATAACAATCTTCAACCATTATACAGGAGGTTCAATCACCATCAACTAAAGGAAAGTACAAGGTAAGGGTTATTTTACAATCTCATTGTTTTTTGGGATTGTTTAGACATAAGTATCTATTGGGGAATATATATATCATCCATTTCCATGTTTCTTAAAAATATTTTAAAAAATATTTTTACTATTATCACACCAATTTTTTATGTATTTTTCCCATTTTTTACTTTTTATAAAAAAAATGAAAGGAATATTTTTTACATTTTCCAAAGGAGGTACTTTTTCGACAAAAATATGGAAAGAATGTTTATTTTTAAATTATATAGCATTAGTGGATTTTACTGAAATCCTAACACCTTGATGTTTTGAATATTAATTTACAAGTTTACAAATTTATTTTTAAATAAAATGTTTTATTTTATAAATTTGAGGCTTTAAAATAAATTATTTGTAAGTAAAAGCGTATTTTTATCAAGATATTTCTAAAAATTTTATTAGAGTATTTTCATATATGCCAACATCCTTTGTTGAATCATATGTTTCATTAAAGTTGATCTCTTATTATATAATCTACCTTATTTTATTAAAGGTTTTATGATCATTTTGACTATGGATGTTCTATTTTGATACCATTCATCATTTATGGTTAAATTATTAACTTTTCGTATGCTAATTTTTTAATTTTAATGTTTTATGTTGTTTATGTTTTCATATGAGGAATGCATTGGACTAATCAAGTGGCAGGTAGGACCCGCTATAGCCCCTCGATGCATCTGTAGGTCTCAAGGGATAAACTAGTTTTGTTATTGTCTCATGTCTTACCCATTTATGTATGGTGTCTTGTCTGAAGCCTTAACAGTATGTTTATGATGTCTAGTATTATGCATTACCTTATTATGAGATTAGTTATTGATATTACATATGATTATTCAACTAATAGAATATCCATGTGAATGTTTATATGGAATTATTTGATTTATTCTCGCCATATTATACTCAATATTATGTTTAAGTGTCTTATGATTCAATTATACACCTTTCCTTAAGTTTTATGCTTATTTACTCATAATATAATTCATTGTACACTTACCCTTAATGAACATCTGAACTCACCCCTTTCTTATGTTTTATTTTCTCAGAATGACAATATGTGTATTATGACAGATATTCAATGTTAATCTTAGAGATTAATGGTGTTCTCAATGGATTATATATTTTTTTATGCTTTTAATTATAATGTAAGGTTCATGTATGTAATCTATTTTCCAAGATTTCTAAACTGATCAGTCCTTTAGGATTCAACATTTGTATCTATACCATTGTAATAAATTAAGGCAATGGCTCTAGGCTATTAGGATTGGGGTGTTACAAAAAAATAATGGGAAATCAATGAGGGTGACGCAATGTAATATACCATATCTAGGTACCTCTATTTTTATATTTAAGGGGTTTCTTTTCATGTTTGAGTGGTTTCGGAGGAAAACCAAAGGGTTTCTTAAGAATATGGTTTGATCAGTGTCCACAGGAGTCGGTTCACTTCATGAATGTATATTCATGATGTGAATATATTTTGAGAAGAATCCATGATTTTGGGTTCAATGCATGAAGACTGTTAACAACATGAGAAACTATTCATGTCATAAACTAGGATTTTGGGATTATAAGCCAACATGATGTGTTTTTTAGTGTATCATCTATTTTAAATGTTTGTGTTGTGAACTAATGATTTAGGTTGTGAATCATGTCTATTCTAGAATATTAATTTTTTTTGTATCCCATCACTTTTCTCATTCACCATATTTCCCCTTTCCTCAAACCCTAGGTCATATCCAGGTGATTTTGGGTGATCCAACTCTCTCCAAAATCCTTCACTTGGTGTTTTGATCACAGATCAATCTGTTGTCAACGAATCAGTATGTTTGATTGAATCACTTTTGATCCTTCTAGATATATTGGTTTGAATGTGGTTTTGGACTGTATTGTTGGTATCTATTGATCATTTTTTGATCTCTATCGGTCCATTATAGATTCATTGTGTTTTTATCTTCCAAAGGCTAGATCTCTTGTTGATTGTCGTACAACACATATAACATTTGATTTATGTGTTTATCTATCTACTCTACCAACCCATTTATTTATAGAATCATGAATATAAGTTGTGGTAATCTTTTTTTAGGGTCTCCACTCATTGTTCTTGAATTCGCTTTACTTCTAGTGTATGTATCCTATTACGGTTGGTGTGTGGCCTAAGTTTGAAGTAGGTGGTTCTGTCTCTAATTTGTGTTATATAAATCATTAATGATATTTGTTTTATAAATGGTTTTATAAATGAATTATAATGATCCTTTAATTGATTTATTTGTGTGTGTAAAATTGTTTTTTGAGAAAATATGGGTTTTCCATGTGTTTTGATAAAAGAAATGTGTTTTTAAAGCATTTTGAAATGGATTATAAAATGGGTTTTCAAAGAATTTTTTTGATGAAAAAAAGTTGTTTATAATTTTTTGTGAAATGTGATAATCCCTTGAATATTTATTTGATATATATCACACATTTTAGCCTTGGTTATCTATATTTAGAGTTTATTATTGGTCCTTTTCCATTGAAATTGTAAGGGGGTTCAATTTTTGGATGGATTTCCCCTTGTTTGGGTAAAATAATGTTTTTTTCAAAGAATTGTGAAATGGATTGTGAAATGGGTTTTCAAAACATGTTTCTGATGAAAATTTTTTTTTGTAATTGTCTATGAAATGTGATAATCTATTGAAAAATTATTTTATATATGCCACACATGGGAGCATGGGTTTCTAGGTGGAGGGTTTAGTACTAGGCCTTATTCGTTGAAATTGTAAGGGGTTCACTTTAAGGGGTGTTTTTTTATTCCAAGATCATAGTCACATTGGATCTAGGAACTTGATTGAAATTATTTGGAGTTCATTTTCTATGGTGTTCCTATATCCTTAGTTTATGGATTCATTGACTCTAGGGACTTGAGTGCGCACTAGTCCTTGATTGGTTATTGAGGTATGAGTGGTATATCTTTATCAACCTTTGTTATGCTATGGGTGTTTACCATTGTGCTTTAGATTTTTTCTATTTTTTATTTGATATGATATGCTACATTCTTTGATAAATATAAATGGTTCGTGGATGTTATTCTTTGAAATTGTATCTCCAGTTTTTGTGAAATATTTAGAAAAAGGGGAAACTTTTACCATGCTTTTGATATAAAATTGTAACTATTTATCATTCCATGTTTTTTTAAATTGAAAATATTGGTATTATTGTATATAGACTTATTATGGATAACCTAGGTGGGATCCTATTGAAACTATTTAGAACACACCCTACACACTCTCTCATGGGTGTGTATAACTTGTTTTATCTGAGGTAAGAAAGGTCACTGCACCGTAGTGAGGTGGAAAGGTTTATGTTAGTTGGGTATGGGTAGTTTGTGGTGAGATGGTGGTATTTTTCCTTCATGTCACTTGGAGTAGTAGTTTCTAGCTTGGGGTTTTCTTTCTTATTGGTTGTTTTATGGACATGTACTTAAGTTTTATCATTTTACCTTGGGTTGTATTACTACTATTGTCACTCTTTTGTTATGGAATATTTATTTTATGGTTTTATTTCTATATATATATATATATATTGTATCTTAATTAAAGTTGGAAAAATTATCCCCTATGGTGTTTTTTGGATTATTGGGTGCTAGTTGTTAGTCCATTTGTATCAGGGATGCTCTTTGGGTCTTAATATAGTCCGGTTTGGAGCCTAGTTGTATAGGTTTTCTAGGGAGGGTCATGAAACTTTTGTAACATAGGATGGTTAAGCTCGGTCTTGGGAAGTTGATAGACACGAGATAGGATTTTCAGGTTTTTAGGAGTAGGTTTCAGATAGTGTATGTCTAATTCTTTCTATATCAAGCCTTAAGTCACCACAGGATGTTGGGCTTTGTATCACGTGTTGTGTTTTTACGTTGATTGTAGTTTCTGCTTGTGTTTTTATGGTTTAAACAGACTTTTTTATTGTCTGGTCATTATTTTTGCTTTTGGTGTGTAATAACATTCCCCTAAGACATCTTATGAGGATTTTATAGGAGGGTGAAATGGGATATTCTCCTCAATGGAATCTTTCTCTATATTAGAATCTCTTAAAGGTTATCATATGGGTAGCTTTTGTTGTGGACTAGAATATAATGCATGTTCTGAATTAATCTATTCAGGTGAAACTAAGAGGTAGAGGAAATAGGGATTGAGAATAAGAGTTACTATGTGAGAATACCCTGGCTTGAATAAAACCCAAGAGAAAAAGGACTAGTTTTAAAAGAATGATCAGGTATTCAAATTCCTAGAGACACATGAGTTGGTCAAAGTGAAATACACAACGTTCAATCTCAAAGGTCCTAGAAAGTGGTGGTGGGGTTCCATGGTTCAGGAAAATCAACATGTGGGATTGGAGTTTAAGGTCTTAAAAACCATTTTATTTAATAAAATATACCTATAATTTCTTATTATAGTGAATTACTTGGATTTCCCCTCTTAGCATTAGGGAGAATGTTCGGTGTTTCAATACACCAACCGGTTTGTGGAGTTGATTTGTTTTTCTCATGTGATGGTGATAAATGATCAAATAAAAGAACAAAAATACCTATAGGGTTTGCATTCTATCATCTAATAACTATTATACAAGCTAAATATCACCACCTACGATGATATGGTTAATAGGGAGACGATGGAATAAATGGATATGGTGGGAAATATTGACTTCTCTGACTCTTCTCTTCCTCCTAGTGGAAGTTTCATTAGTGCACAGGGAAAGAAGAGGAAGTGGCATGACAAAAATAAAGGTGGAAAATGTGGTTCTCAATAGTTGTATTACTTTGAACTATTAGTAGTATCCTACAGTGTTCCCCTAACATGTTATTAGTGTAGCAAGGTAGGTCACACCAGATAGTCTTTTCATGTACCCCTGAATATTTGAAGTGCTTTTGGAAATCACGACCATCTATAGAGGTTCTACTATTATTTTTATATGACCCATTTTGACCAAGTATATTCAACTCTTAAGGGTATTTTATCATGGCCCGAAGCTTCAAAGTCTATAGGATTTCAGCCACAGGCCCAAGTATTGAATAACCTTCATGCAGTGTATAAGTTTTTGGTGTAAGTTAATGCAAGATTTGATACTACGAGAGGTGCCATATTCATTGCATATTCTATATAAACTGATCTGTTTTGATATAAGTGTCTCATAATCTTTCATATCTATATGTTTTTTTTATGTTCTAAAATTTTAGATAGATCTCATGACCTTTGTTATGGAATTGGTTATGTCTCTTGGAAATAGTAAAGAGTGGGGGTTTCGTTGTCTGTCTTATTCTCTTTTAAAAGCTGATGAAGAGTTGTTCTGGGAATTCTTGGTTCTTGATATAGATATGTTCAACATCATCATTAGGATGGGTTTTTTTATCACTCATCAATTCAATATTTATTTTTATCATCGGTGTTTCATTTTCTTTTTTGTCGATGGGAGCACTTGAGTATTCTAGAGAGAGTGGGATCCAAGGTACTATCCTGATGGATCTTCTCACCTAGAGCTCATGATCTTGTTATATACCATTATAGTTGAGCCTGATGATGTTTCCTCACTTTTTTATCTTTACTTAATTGTTTTGGATTTTCCTTAGGACTTCTTTGATGACTTCTTTGGTCATCCTTCAGAGAAGTAGGTAGATTTCATGATCAATTTTGTGTTGATTATGCAGCCAATTTATATTCCCCCTTATTTTATGGAACTATTTTTACTAAAAGATATCAATATTAGATTGGGTGATCTAATTAAGAAGGTATTTATTTATCCCAGTGTTTCATCTTGGTTAGATTTTGTGCTCTGTTATAAGAATAATAATTGTTCTTTATGTCTCTATGTGGACTACTAAAAGTTAAATCAGGTAACTGTTAAGAATAAATACCTTTTACCCATGTTGATGACCTGTTTGATCAGTTAAATGTGAAAAATGGTTTTTGAAAATTGATCTTTGATTAGGATATCAATGTATCAAATTTTGAGAGTCATATATACCAAATACCACCTTCAACAGCAGTTATGGTCATTATTAATATCTTGTAAATCCTTCTGGCTTAACTAGAACTCCTGTAGTTTTTTTGTATTTGATTAACCGTATATTATATCATTATCTCACCACATTTTTTTGGTATTAATGGAAGATATTCTAGTTTATTTGAGATCTGATCATGAGTATGAACACCATCTAAATTTAGTTTTGTAAATCTTGAGGATCCACCAACTTTATGGAAAGCTATCAAAATAAAATTTATAGATCTAGGAGGTGATATTTTTGGGGAATATTATTTCTAAACAAGGTCTTTCATCCAATTTGGATAAGGTGGAGGTTGTATTTTCATGGTAAAAACCACGTAAATTCTTTTATATATAGAGTTTCTTAGGTCTAGATGGATATTATCGATATATTTTCAAGTATTTCCCAAAGTTAGCATTGCCTTGGACTACTCTTACCAAGATATGGGTGAAATTCTCTTAAGACTCTAAATTTCAAACTTATTTTGTGGAGTTAAAATAGATTCTAACATCAACTCCTATTATGATCTTATCAGAAACTGGTAAGGGCTTTGTGGTATATTGTGATGCTTCTTGTGATATTTTGGGGTGCATGATTATGTAGGATGATAAAATTGTACCATATGGATCTTGTCATCTTAGACTGCATGAAAATAATTACCCCACTCATGACTTAAATATCACCACTATTATGAATATGTTTAAGTGTTAGTGAAACTATCTATTTGGGGAGAGGTTCATGGTCTTTTCTAATCACAACAACTTGAGTTACATCTTTTCTCAAAATTACTTAAACCTCAAGTACAGGAGATGTGTGGAATACCTCTAGAAATTTTACTTTGACATCACTTATACTTCTAGGAAGGGATACACTATTTATAATTCTATTAGTAAGAAATTTCCTTCTTAGTTTTTCTTGTAATTGAAAAAGGAGTGGAATCTTATATATTTTTTCACTTGGTTTCATTTGGATGCACATGAAGATGATTCAATTATGGTTTTAACCAGTGTTCATTTGTCATCATCTATTATTGAGTCTATTCTATAGTTAAATTAGTATAATTATGAGTTCAAAGGAATTAAGGAAACCTTATATGGTGGGGACACCATTCATGGTTGGTCTCTCCACTCTAATGGGATTCTTCACTTCATATATTTTTTTTCATCCCACTATCTTTGAGGAATTTAGTTTCACATGATTTTCATAGTTATTCAAGGTTCATTCACCCTATAACTATGAAGATGTATTATGTTATGAAATATCATTTTTAGTGGTTAGGTATGAAGTGTGACATTGTTGATTATGTGTCCTACTGTTACACTATCTAGTAGATAAAATTAGAGCACATGGAACCTTCTAGTCTACTCCAGCCTCTTCCAATGTCAGTATGGAAATGGGGTGAGGTGTCCATGGACTTAATTATTAGATTACCATGGACTCCCTAAGGAAATAATGATATATGGTTAGTGATTAATCGATAGATGAAATAATCTCATTTCATTCTGATCATGGACACCACCAAGGTTGAAGATATGGGTAATTCATATATATATAATATTATGAGGTTACATGGGGTTCCCTCTAACATTGCCTCTATCAAGTATCCCTGTTTTACTTCTAAATTCTAGATGAGTCTCTAAGAGGTGATGGGGAATCAATTTCTATTGAGTACAGGTTATCATCTATAGATGGACTACTAGATGGAGCATGTTATTCTGATTCTAGAGGATATGATTTATTTCTGCATATTGTAATTTACTAGATCGTGGGATAGCCATCTAGGACTGGTCAAGTTTACTTATAATAATAATTATATGTTGCCTGTCAAGATGAAACCATTTGAGGCTTTATATGGTTTCCTGTGCAGGTCACCGCTTTATTGGTCAGAGGTGGGAGAGCCCCCTCTTGTGGGACCAAGTATCATTTGGGAGACACCAATGAGTATCTTGGATATACATAAATTATTTTTTATATATAATTGTTGGTATAAATCATATTTAGATCATATATTCCATTATTTGGGGGTTTTTTTAGTGACTGGGTCTTCTTGAAAGTCTCTCCTTCGGTGGGTCACCATTGGCTTGGGAAATAGGTTAAGATGGATCTAAGATATGTGGCACCATTTGAGATCACTGAGTTTTTTGGAAAAGTTACTTATCATTTGGAATTACTAGATTAGTCGATAGGTATTCATGATATTTTCCATATATCACAACTCAAGAAGTGTCATCCTGATCCTTCCCATGTTCTAAGTTGGGAGGAGATTGAGATGGATCCAGATGTTTCTGTTGTGGGGAATCCAATAGAGATCATTTATTCGCATATGAATGTATTTAATGGGAATTCTATTTTTTGGTCAAATTTTTGTGGTGGTATAGATCAGATTCTCACAAGACTTGGGAGCGGGAGTCATTAGTGAGGGAGCACTGGTCTCATATCTTCTTGGTTTATCCTTCTTCTGTATGAATTATTGGGGAAATAATGTCCAATGGTGTGTATAATTGTAACATCCTAGATCTATGTATGTCTATTTTTATGTTTAATAGGTTTATTTTCAGGTTTTAGTGATGTCAGAGGTGAAAAAGGAGTTTTTCTTAAGAACTTGGTCTGATCGATGTCTAAGAGATTCAATTAATGTTGTGGATGTATATTTAAAATGTGAATGGATTATAGGAATTAGCTATGATATTTTATTTAGGATTTGAAAAATTTTAATAAAATGAGATATAATTCATTTCATGAACTAGTATTTTGGGATTATAAGCCAAGATTATGTGTTTTTTGACATATTATCCATTCTAAAAGATCACATTGTGAACTAATGATTCATGTCATGAATCATTTCTATTCCAGAAAATTAGATGTTTTTGTCACACATCTATATTCTCATTCAACTCCCTTCTCATTTCCCCAAACCTTAGGTCTTCACTAGGTGATTTTGGGTGATCCATATCTCTCTGAATTCCTTTACTTTGTTTTTTGATTCCAAATCAATCAGTTGTCATCATATCAGTAAGTTTGATGTAATATCTTCCATTCCTTCTTGATATCTTAGTTTGGAAGCAATTTTGGGATGCATTTTTTGAATCTATTGATCATATTTTGATCTCCCTCAATCCTTTATAGATTCATCATGTGTTTTTCTTCTGAAGGCTAGATATCTTGTTGATTGTAGTGTGGAACATGTGAGATTTGAGGTATGTGTTTAGATATATTTTATTCCAACCCATTTTTTTATGGAATCATAATTATAAGTTGTGTGAAACATTATTTACGGACTCCTCTCATTTTTATTG
Organism: Viscum album; assembly: GCA_963277665.1. Lineage (NCBI taxonomy): Eukaryota > Viridiplantae > Streptophyta > Magnoliopsida > Santalales > Viscaceae > Viscum > Viscum album. Next base: position 2,056,114,500 of record OY728156.1, on the reverse strand, counting down.
AAGTCTCTTTCCTTCTGTTATGTGGATCCCAGCACGATTTGTGTACAACCTAGGTTTCAGGTAAGTGGTTCTACATTTATCCTATGTTATATGAACTATTGATTCTATTTGTTTTATAAATGGTTTTTTAAATAAATTTCCATGATCCTTAAATTGATGAATTTGTGTGTGTAATATTTTTTTTAGAAATGATGGGTTTTCCCCATGTTTTTGTAAAAGAAATGTGTTTATAAAAGTATTGAAAATGGATTGTGAAATGGTTTTTCAACGCATGATTTTAATAAAAAGGGTTTTTTGGAATTTTTGTGAAATGTGATAAGGCCATGAAAATTGATTTGATATATGTCATGCATGGGAGTCTTGGGTACCTGGTTGGAGGGTTTATTATTATGTCATGCCCATTGAAATTATAAGGGGGTTCACTTTCTTGGGTATTATTTCATTCCTAGATCATAGTCATATTGTCTCTAGGAACTCGATTTACATCTCAGGGGGTTCACATTATGAGGTGTTCCTATGTCTCTAGTTTATAGATGCATTGACTCTAGAGATTTTAGTGTGCACTATTCATTGATTGGTTATTTAGGTATGAGTGGCCTAGTTATCCCAAACTTCATTATCCTATGGATATTTACCATTGTGATTTTTCTTTATACTATTATGGATTTGATATGATATTATACATGATTTGATAAATATAAATGGTTTATGAAATTTATTCTTTGAAACTATATCACTTGGTTTTGTGAAAGATTTGGAAAAAGGATAATTGGTTACCATGTTTTTGAAATAAAATAGTCTAACTATTTATCATGTCATGTTTTCTTTAAATTAATCATATTAGTATTATTATGGAATGTCTTGTTATGGAACACATAGGTAGGATCTTACTGAGTTTGTTTAGCTCACACCCTGCACACTACCTAGGGTGTGGGTAAACCTAGTTTTATTTGATACATGAATGGGAAAGGCGCTGCAACGAGGTTGTGAGAATTATTTCAGCTAGGTATAGGTTTCTAGTGGTGAGATTGTTGTATGTTTTCTACATGTAACATGGAGTAGTAGTTTTTATCTTGGGATTCCCTTTCTTGTCGGTTGTTTTATAGACATGTACCTTGGTTTTATCATGCTACCTTGAATTGTATTGCAATTATTATTTCTCTTTTGTTATGGAATATTTATTTTATGGTTATATATATATATATATTCCATGTATCTTATTTCAATTTGGGTAAATCATTCCCTCTGGTTTTCATTGGATACTCGAGTGCTATTCATCAGCCTATGGGGATTGGGAGCACCTTTTGGGTCTTCCCATAGTCTGGTTTAGAGCCTAGTTGGGTGGGTTTTCGGGGTCATGTCGTAACACATGAGATATGAACCCATTTCCCTTAAATTCTCAAATTAGCCTTCATATGAAAACAAACTTGGGATTCTAAAACCTTTTTCTCTTCTTTAAAATTCCATCCTTTAAAAAAATTAAATCTCTCAAACACGTACACCTCTTAAAATCTAGAAACATTCTTTAAAAACATACCTAATACCTTTGAAAACTCAAAAAAAAGGTTCATGGATAACATTTTCCACTATAACTCTTTAAATAATCCCCTTGGTCATTTTAATAGTCTCTTATCATATGAAAATATTTAATTCAAATACACTGTATAAAATCTATTGGAAATACTTCCATGAAATTTCATAGAAAAAAATTTACATTTCCATCCAAAAAATCATATACATTTACACTTAAATTAAAATTGAATTTCTAAAACCAAATAATTTCATGATTTGAAAAGTAAAGTAAGGTCATAGAAACACCAGCCTATAGGAAATTAGAATGATGTCACAACATGTTCCCTTCCATAGAGAACACCCAAACTAGCTAGGAATCACCCTCTACAAGACCTAAATTACCAGAACCCCAATATTAGACAAATATGGTCTCCTATTCCAACCTAAAAAATGATTACGGTTCCTAATGAGAAGTAAAATTGAATAGGTAATGGAAGAGGTAAGAGGGTAGAAGATAAAAAAAGAGAGAAATAAGGGTGATTACCTTGATAACCCATTAAAATCCAAGTAAAGAATCTAAGATCCTAGGAGAATGGACTATAAAGCTCTCCCTTGAGCTTCTCATAATTCATCTAAACCAAATGGTAGAGGAGGAGAGAAGATACTTAAAATAAAATGGGGGAAATAGTAATTTAAAATTTAAATGAAATATAGGCATATTATAAGGTTTTTCCGCATAATTTGAAAAATATGTTTCAACTATATAGATAACAGTGTCTAAGCTGCAGTATGGTGAATGGTTTCCTCACACAGTTTGTACTAACTATGAAAAAATTGTACACCACCACCCTTATGCACACTCTCATGAAAAGATGATCTACACAACATCCCTTAAGACTCGTACTAACCATACATTACTCATGCACATTAACTATACATGTTAAAAAATAAACTAAAGAACCCTCTACATAAGGATATCTACATGGTTCAGACTAAACTATGAATATTAACCTATGTGAGGAAGGAAATCCCTATATAAGGGATATCTTCATGGTTTTCTAAACTGTGTATAGAAGAAAAACTTCCATAATTTGAAAAACTCAAGTCCAAAACATTCAAAAATTTAATATACTCCAAAATAGCATTAAATAAATAAAACAATAGTAACATGAGGTGTTATATACTCAATGTGATTAAGTATGTTAATGACTTGATGAGACTTGAGGTTTCCTTCTAGGAATATTTTAGTTATGGGATTATTTTTGGAATCATCATTGGAAATATTTCAACAATGTGAATGAGTTATATAAAATTTTTCATCATTTTTTCAAAGTACTGAGGATTTATGAACTAGGGTATATAATTTCTAGGTTCTAGTGTTGCATTAATACTAAAAGTGGGTAAAATATCAAACTATAAGAAGAACATTTATTGAGAAAGTCTAATAATGTTTCTTCATAATATTTTTTTAATGTCATTAAAACCCAATGGTAAAATCAATAAAGGAAGAATTCGTTCTATATTATGGAATTATCCATAAATACCTAAAGGAGTTTGAGAAAAACCATGGAATTTTCATATCAGGTATTGATGTTATCAAAATAAATTATGATGTTTTAAAAGGTATATGATGTCAACTATATGTTTTATAAGTGTTTTAAATATACAAGAGTTCAAAATATATGAAATAATTCAAAGAGTTTGTATTTTTCATTTGATTGATAAAGTAAAGGGTTATAAAATCATGGGATTGAATACAAAGGAATTTATCAAGATCGGGTGGACATAATTAAAGGATGAGTATTTTCATCCTATTTATATTATATGAAAATAGAATTTTTTTTGTTAACAAGAAGTTTTTATGATAAATATGAAATGATAGATTCAATAAACATGGTTCATAAATCATAAAAATCTATAACATGTTAGAAAATGATAAATTTATAAAAAAATATCTAGGATAAAAGAGTTTATTCTAACCTTTGTTAAAATATGAAAGATATGATCTCACCGCCATTATTGGCATATTATAAAGAATAAAATATTCATTTAAGAATAATTCTTTAAATACATAAAATACCATATTTTATATGAATATAATAGTTTATTTGTTAAAAATTTACACTAATGTAAATAATAGTTATTTTATAAACAAAAAAGAGTTTTTGTATCTTATAAAGATAATATATAAAAAATTGAACATTACTTTATATACTTATGGAGTTTAGGATGTGTTGGTAAATAAGAATTTAAATATTTAAGTATTTTTTCCAAGATGATTTCAAGGGAAATTTTTATGGAAAAGGATCCAAGAATAATGTTGATGGTAACCTTAGAAATATATTTAAGTGGACAATAGAAATTATTAACATCATAACATTTTAGGTTGTAAAGTTAAGGAGTTTCAATGCTCTATCTAAGAAGTTGAACATTATGAATAGAATTCCTAAGTCTTGATATTATTCAAACTAGATTTATTTATAGATGTTACTTGCTAAAGAGTTTAGTGGGAGCATTTTATGAGATTGTTAGATAGAGATGTGACCAAAATTACATAGATCTGTAATGATTTTAACAAAATCTTAAAAGTTTAGCAAACACAAGGATGATCTGGTAGTCTAGCATATATGATATAATAAGATATGTGTTTATTTTTGGTTTTGTTAATATTATTAAATTATTTTAAGAATTTAAAACGTATCATGTTGTACAAAATAAAATCTCCAATTTATCATTATTTCACATTGGATGAATATATATATATATTATGAAGTGAAATGATAATTAACCTCTCAAAGTACGAAATTGAGTTATCCTTAATAGATGTTATTTATGAATAATTATAATTTATGATTAAATTTTTTTGTTAGCATGAATAATATTCTTTTATTAAGATAAAAAATATTCTAATAAGGCATAAAATGAGTTTTATGCATTGGATAACCATGAATTATACCACATGGAGTGTCATACATTGTGCATTTGGTATACTAGTGGTGCATTTTTTATATTTTTATTTTCTTATACCTAAGGTTGGTGATATGTATATCATTAAAACCTTTATATTTTGATAACTTTATTACACAAGTATTAAGGATTAGTTAATCAGGGGTGGTTGGGTATGTTGGTGATCATGTTGTTTGTTAGAGCTCAACCAAGATGGGATATGTTCTCACATATGATGAGTATAACATATGGGCTCTCAACTAAGATTGAGTGAGGAAGAATATGTCCATACCTAGATGGTGAATATGGTGTTATTATCTATTGGGTGAGGGGTATATAATGTGGTTATCCATAAAGGTGAATTAAATGTGATGTATTTAGTGACCAGGTCAATTTATACTCGGATAATCAAGAATATATGAGTGGTTATATGGGATTGACATGATCAGTGTCTCATATTTAGTTAATGTCTTATATAAAGGGATCATATCAATATGCATTCTTATATATAATGAAATTTTTGGACATGGTTATGGATATACATGTGTTTAATGAAGATCATGATAGATCCCTTTATATCATGAGTAGCACTAATGCTTTTCTAGAGGCTTCTCCTTGCTTGAATTTATGAATTTGGGAATTCATATTTTTTTCACAATGTTATAAAGAAATGTGGGGTCACACATTATGGTTGACTAAATGAGAATTTTTTTTATGAAAATATTCTCTATAAGTGTTTTAGAGTTCACATCAAAGGATTTTTATATGGGTATTCACAGTGTGTTATATTTGATGGGATATAAGTTTATGTTAATGATAGTCTTCCAAAAGAATTCTGGAAGATATCCAAAATGTATTTTTGGATATAATTTCACAATTTATTATATATAATCCAATATAAAGTGAAATGGAATAAATTTTATTAATATTTAGTACAAGTGGAAGATTGTTGTAGATATTCCCTGAAGCCTTCTATCATAATGTACAATATATAAAATTAATATTGTAAAAGTTAGTTTGATTTTTAAGGGATATTGTAAGGCATGGTATATGATATAATTTCACTTCATAAAATGTGATTGGAATACAAATGATGAGGATTATCATTTATATCACTTCCACTCAATAAGTATCATTATTAAAAACCTTTCATGAGATGAAATGCATGAGAGGATCATGGAATTCATATGATGAATGTATGAACGACTGAATCCATTTATTAGTGCATTATAGGCCATGAGTAAATGCATGGATCTTGATAAGTGTCCCTAAGTGGTTATATAAAGGGTCAGGCACCATGATATGGTGATCATTCATTCCTACCCCAACTCTTTTCAATTCTCCCTCTCCTAAAATCTCTCTCTCACTCATTCCTTTTCCCTATGAGCCACTAGCATGTCATATAAGGAATTAGAGTCTCACCCATGTGATGGGTGATTCAAATAATCTCATAGATACAACACATAGTAGTAAGTTTGATGGTTGACTCTAAGGTATTATCACCAAGTGCATTAATTAAGTTTGATAAAAAAGTGATTCATTTGTGAAAGGTACATAGATTCTTCATTTTTTGTTTACATGATTTCTGTTTCAACCATGGTCAATCTTGGTTTAGGGGTTTCTAATTTGTTTTTTATATGTTTATTAAGTGTAAATATATCCTTAGAAACACTTCATATTTAAGTTGAAATACTTATCTCAGTTTCCTCAAGTTATTTAAGTCGAGATACTCCACTCGGTTTTCTAAAAACCTTCAATTGATATCCTCCTCTTAGTTTCCCAAAAATTCCTTGAGTTGAGATACTCATATTGGTTCCAAAAATTCCTTAAATTGAAATCCTCATCTTTATGCCCAAAAATTATTCCACCTGACTCATATGTCATGTTAAGCCAGAAAGGTTCATTCATATATCAGTTTCATATAAAACCATTATTGGGTACCTTTCACCTAGAATCTCACTTCTCATGACTTTAAACTATATAAAAATGGTATTGGATACATGAACTTAGAAGTAACACCATTTTTCATAGATTTAGGACCTTAAAAGTCACCACTATAGTCCTTCTCATGTGACTTGAAAAGGTAATACATGTTTTGTTATACAGTATCAAATTATGTGATTTTTATACCCTTTTTCAGGATACATTTGAAACCCTTCTCATGGACCCAATCTCAATACCACCATACTAACCACCACACCTTAAACCCTTAAGTTTCCCTAGGATACCTTAAACCCCAATGTATCCCTTAAGACTTCCTAGATAGAATCAAACGCGAACATACCCTTAAGTCTTACTAGGGGATGCTAAAACCCAAAGTAACTTTTTAAGTCTTATTGAGAGGCCTCAAAACCCACATAACACCTTTTTCCTTCATAAATGAAATTAAAAAATATAGCACCTTCCTACAAAACTTTAAACTATAGATTAATTGACCATTTTGTTCAAAGGTGGGAAAATATAATTCCCTTATGCAGTGTACCTTTAAATAAATTAGTTTCAATCAATTGATTTTATAAAAGGTTAACATATATTACAAGGAAAAATTTTGTGAGTATATATTAAATCTATAAGATATTCTCAGACTAAAAAATAAGGTCCCTCATGAGATGGGTCAACCTATTATCCTCTTAGTTTTGATGTGTAATACCTAAAGCATTGTTATTTCACTGTGATGTATGTTTTACTTTTGAAAGAGGGTCTATGGAAATGTGAATGCATGAATTTTAAAAAAAGTAGTTCAACAGAAACTACTATGTGATGTGAATTGTCACAATATCATAAAAAATATGATTTAAAATGGTAGAATATGGAGTATAATATAGACCCTAAGTCATATTTAAAAGATTATTTCTCAAACTCAATATTCTTCATATCATTTTTTTATTTTTTTTATTATATTTTAAAAGAATGTAAAATAATTGTAATTGTGATTTCAAATTTTTGTTTTGATTTAATAAAATAAATCATCCAAATAAACAAAAATAAAATATCAATAACTAAATAATGGTTGATATTAAAATATTATAAGACACACTCCTTCACAATTCAACACAAAACCTATTCTAATATCATCGTAACTCAGTGGGTAAAACTCATTACCATAGATTTAGTCACCTCTCACTATTTCTCAAGGTTGAGAAAAAATACTATTATTTTAGTGAACTGATCCTCATTTTTCCCATGTGAAATAGTAAATCTCTCAAACTATCATTGAATACTTCAATAATACTTTATATCTCATCTACTTGAAAGAATGTCAATTGAGAGAAGTATATATAAAAAAGATATTTCTAAAAAATGAATCCTCAAACCTGTGACTACATTCACATGTCACTCACTCCATGATTTAACTTTAATCATCTTATGTGAATCAAACTCGGTAAAGGTAATAAAATAAAATTCCTATATTGAATAAATAAATAACATAATTCAATAATAATTAAATAAGAAAATGTTCACCAATTCCTCACTTAAAATAACATATTGAAAATATGAGAGTTGAAAAAAAAAATCAAAAATTGAAAATATTAAAACAAAAATTTAATAAAATGTATACTGGTCCAATTAATATATTTTTATTATATTATAATATCTCTTTTTAACTGAGTTGATAAGTAACCCTTATATAGATAGGAGGTTTATATCTAAAAATCATTAATTACTTGGCCTAGAGGCCTAGGGGGGAAATCCCTTACATATTTTCATGATATAACTACATTGGAATAGCCACTCATCAGCACCTCTTTAAGTCTGCATCTAGCTCACCACCTGACATTGCTAATGGATTATAGTTCCCCTGTATAGAGATGTACAGTTTGATGGTTGGTTCCATATCCCTCCTTCAATCAAGAGTTTGGTTTACTCTACCTACTGACTACCTCTTCTTTAATCAATTATCATACGGTTTCTCTAGTAATTCGAACATTCTCTACTTCATGTCCTTAAGGTCCTTTAGCCTAAAGGCCTAAATATTTTTGGCTTTTAGGCCCTATATCCCGAAGGCCAATGGACGGTTCAGAGGACCTATGGCTTGAAGGCCCAAATATATGGATTTAAGGCCTATTTTGTGGGAATAAGGTCACTGCTACAGTTTTGCTATAGTGACTTGGTAATAATTCCCTACCTGGATTTGAACTTGGTACTTTAATATAGGTTTACAAGGTGTTTACCACTAATCCAAACCCCAGATACAAATAACATATATGGTATTTCTTTTAAATAAACCAATAATTTTTTAGTTATATATAAAAATGGAATCTTGGGAAATTTAAAAAAAAGAAACTTGATGCCTAACTAACCCCCCTTATTCGAGTTAAGGCTCTCACTTTTTATATCTAAATAAAATAAAGCATAATTATAAACAGTTTTTTGCACATATAATTCGGTAACATAATTCTTATTGAATTTATCTCACACCATTATCCTCCAGTTAATCACAATATTACACTCTAGTATATTCCATAATGACTTCCATTTTCAACTCCAACAGCATCATGTGGATGGATAATCCCATTTCTCTTTCTAGATTGTTTGGAATTAGTATCACAAGACCTAGAATTTTTTTATAAAAAGCTTCCCTTGATAATTTAAATGTTATGAATCTTTAAATGTGTATTATTCATGATTAAACATCAACAATCCAACCATTATGAAGATTCTAATTTCTTAGTAGAAATGTTATGCAACCTTCGAAAATATTTTTTGACTCTTACATATTACCCTTATGAATCAAAAATATTTGGTTCCAACTCTTACACATCAAAATATCCTCACATAAACCCATATTCATTAGTATATCAACACTTACACAACTTTTTCAACCATTATACAATAATGTATCAACTCTTAAACATTGATTCAACTACTATGCAGTGGAATATCTTTTTATATCAATGTTATGAATCTTTGAGAATAATACTTTTCTATTACATTGCAGTGGTAAACTAATTCACATCACTTCATCAGTGAATCAACTACTAAATATCCCTTAAAATCAACAAAACAATTATAATAAGCATATTTTTACTTTGATTTAATATTACTCAGCCTTTAATTTATGGATTTAAATGATATACATCTAAAGTTTAAATTGTATGCATCCTTTTCATTTTATTGTAAACTTTAATACCATTGTTGAATTTCTCAGTCGACTAAAAAATTAATTTCCTTTACATTTCATGTTCAAAAATAGAAAGATACTAGACATGAACAATAGAACTCAAATCCTCAAAAAACACCAACCAACCTCAAACATTAATCAAACCACAACCATCTAACCAAAAGATCCAAGAAGATGGAGACCCATAAGGGTATCCCCACCATTTATAATTATTCTAAAGATGGTGGAATGAAAGGGAATACTCCTAATAAAGAACCCCCACCAAGGATAACCTCATATACCAACTTCAAAAAACTATTACAAGAAAAATCAGAGAGAAACTCCAAAGTACGCACCTTAAGATCATCCAAATAGTCCCAAAATGATCTCATAAAACCATCAAGGAATCCATAAATGCCTTACCATCCATGAAGGGTCTAGAAAACAGTATCAACCAAGATTAGACAAGAAACAAAATGGGTACTCACCCTAGGACATCACTCGACATGGGAAAACTAGGACCCCAATAATGGGGCATCGTCTTGTGATAAACTCTCAAAAAAAATACAACACCATTAGGTGCTCAATAAAAGGAAATATTGGCTCTAATTAACTAAGTATGAACCCAATGGTTATTAATGTTCAACCCATATATAATTAACCTCAAACATCCCACAATCAATTCCACAAGGAATCTCATTAAAACCGGTTAACCCTTAAACAACGTTACTCCCAAGAAATAGAAATCCACCAAGTATGTGGGAGCATGACCATAGAAACCAACATCGCACAATAACATCAATAAGAAATGATTGACAAGACACTCAATAAACCATAAAACCATATCTACCACTAAAATCATTAACCTTATTTGAATCCAAAAAGGGGATTCCAAAAAATGATCAAGTATACCCAAATGATATTTACACCAGATACTTCTTATGGTACCCCAACATGAACAATTCCTAGATATATTCAGGGAAGATATGATAAGAAAAAAATCCTAAAATACCCAAGATACCTTTTATCCTAGGATCTAATTTGAAGAATCAAAAAATACTAGCTTAAGAAAAAAACTACCAACCACGAAGGAAGAATCAAGAATCCATCAAAGGGGTCTATGAGTAGAAAACATTTTAATCCCACCACCCCATCTAGAGTTTGGGTGGAGTCTATAATTAAATGGATATCCTTCAAATAGATGTTTTAACTTTAATATAAACTTAAGGAAAAACCTTTTAATTCCTTTATTTGCCATTCTGGGAGGAATACAACAATTCATGACTCATTAAATTAATGCCTCACAATTTAAGAAAAATTATCCAATTAAAAATCATGGGGAAAATCTAAAAACATAAGAATTTAAAAAAACACATTACTTAAACATCAAAAAACTTATTTTCTTTTTAAAATATTCTTTATAAAATAGATAAATTTAAAACTTATTTCACCAAGGCATACCTTTAGAAAAATAGAACACTTCTTTTATAACAATTCAACCTTAGTAAAATGCATCTCTTTACTTTAAAACTAAGAAAAACCATTTCATGATTTTATTAAACATTAAAACAATTTTGAAACTTCATTATGAATTTAAATCCCAATTATCTCATAAATTAATTCTAAAACATTTTCCCAAACACAACACAAAAACCAATTTATTTATAAAATAATTTATAATAAATATATAAATTCTTTCAAATAACCCCTAAAACTATTTTTTGAATTAATATTTTTATTAAATTATCCATTTTCATTCAAAAAAACATCAAAACATAAAATTTATACATGAAATAACTAATTATAATACAAAACTTCAAAAAACACCCCCCTTCAATCACATCAAAACACAATGAAAACCCTCATTAATTCATCCCTGACAAGTAAAAACCACTTTAGGGGATTTCCAAAACCAAGAGGGATCAGGAAAAACATTCCAAGAGGGATGAAAAGTTGTACATAGTTTATCCACATGGTTTTTTAATCCATGCACCAAACATGTGACAAACTCTGTGAAGTTTTTGTAACCATTTGTGCAGGCTCCACATGGTTTGAAGACCATGTAGGATAGCCCTGTGACCTTAATTTAACATTTTTTTCACCCCAAAATGAAATGGAACTCCCAAAATCACCTTACAAACTCATCGGGAACCCAAAAATTATCCTTTCACTTCAAAATAAATCTAATAATCAAGAAAAAAATCAAAATAAAAGACTCAATCCCAACTACCCATGGAAACTCGAAGTTCCGAAGAAGAGAGTGCTTATGAGGCCCTTACCCGAACTTACCTCTCAAGTTCTAGCATTCATATCTCCAAAGAATATAGGAAAATTTACCTTTAATGGCAGTTTTTTAGAAGATATTTTTAAAACCATCACTAAATATTCTTATTCATTTTTTTAGCATCAGTTTTTCAAAACCACTTCTAATCGATGACATTTTCTTATAAAAGTGCTTATCAATTAGCGATGGGTTTTTAGTGGTAGTTTAAACCACCAATAAATAATCAATTTTATTTTTTATTAAATTTTAGAGGTGGTTTTAAAAATAACCACCACTAAACTCCAAGAAAATAATTTTTTTAAAATTTTTTAATTTAATTTGAATGGTGGTTTTTAAAAGCACAACTAAAAATATTAAAATTTAATAAAAATTTATAAATAATAATAATAATTTATTTATACAAATATATGTCTATAGGTTATAAATAATTGAAAATAATTGTTATTTAATAATTAATATTTTATATAAATTAAAATTTTATTATTATTAGTTACTAATTCATAATTAATATACATACATGCATGTATGAATGCATACATACATACATACATACATAGGTACATACATACATACATATACATTAATATTATACTAAAAACGTCCTTCATAACTAATGTTCTAAAAGAAGCTGAAAATCGAACATCAACATCATATGACCATAACTTTTGATCTGGATGTCCATTTATGCTCCATGACCTATCAAATCAAGGATTATTAAAATAAAAAAAAAATTAATTATATAATAATTTGATGATAATTAATAATAACAAATCATTATTATTCTAAGTAAAGTTTAAAATCAAACTTTAACTTAAAATATTAATAAATTTTGATCCAGGTGTTTGTTTGGGTTCCACTATATGTCAAATTGAAGCTTGAAACAATATCTACATCATTTAAAATAGAAGTAGATAAATACCTATTTATTATTGGTAAAAAAAGGCTCATAAGGCCTCCAAAAGTGATTTTTTTTAGATACCCCCATTTTTGAACATTCAATAGAATCTCAGCTTCCTTTAAGAGGATCTTCTTATGCTTTTTGGGTTTTTTATTATTTTATTATGTGGTTTTACATTCCTATCAATATGATGGTGTTGTAATTGGAGTGGTCTTCCCTATTTTGGTGATTTGTTATTTATTTTGTGTGTGTGTGTGTGTTTCTGTATATTTATGTATATTTATTTATAATTTATATATATATATATATATATATTCATTTATAATTATATATAATTTTATATATTAATAGAGATTTTTTGTATTTATATATATTTATATATATTTATATATAATTATAAAAAATTATATGCATTTATGTTTATATATATTTATATATGTCATGTGAGTATATATATAAATAGATATTTATATACATTTATATTTATATGTATTCATGTATAGTTATATTTATTTATATTTACATGTGCTTATATGTATATTTATATTTATATATAATTATATTTTACTATATATGAGTGTGTGTGTTTGTATATATTTATGTAATATATATTTATGTTTATACATATTTGTGTAAATTTAGTTATATGTATATATATTTATATATACTTATATCTATTTATATATATTTATATATATTATGTTGGTGTATATATATACATCTATGTGTTTGTATTTATATACATTTATATAAATTATTTATTATTATATGTTTTTAAAAGATATTTATACATATATAACTATATTTAAATAAATTCATATGCAATTATATTTATTTATTTATTATATATATATAATTATTTACTTATTTATTATTTATTTATGATTTATTTATTTACTTATTTATTTTATTATTTATTTATTATTTATTTATTATTTATTATTTATTATTTATTTATTTATTATTTATTTATTATTTAGTTAGTATTTATTATTTATTTATTTATTATTTTCTTATTATTTGTTTATTATATATTTCTTTATTATTTACTTTTTATTTACTTTTTATTTTAATTTTTTATTTTTAATTTATTTTTTATATATTTATTTAGTATTTCTTATTTCTTATTTCTTATTTCTTATTTCTTATTTCTTATTTCTTATTTCTTATTTATTATTTCTTATTTCTTATTTCTTATTTATTATTTATTATTTATTATTTTTATTTATTATTTATTCATTATTTATTATTTATTATTTATTTATCATTTATTATTAATTTATTATTTTTTATTTTTTTATTATTTTTATTATACTTTTTATTTTGTATTTATTACTTAGTATTAATTTATTATTTATTTATTAATTATTAATTATTATTTATTATTTATTATTTATTATTTATTATTTATTATTTATTATTTATTTATTCTTTATTCTTTATTCGTTATTATTTATTATTTATTATTTATTATTTATTTATCATTTATTATTAATTATCATTTATTATTTTTTATTTATTAATCATCTATTATTTATTATTTGATATTTATTATTTATTATTTAGTATTTATTATTTATTTTTTGAACATTTATTCTTTATTTTTTATTTTTTATTTTTTTTAATAGGTCAGGATCAAATCCCCTTTATTAAAAATAAAAAATACAGGACAAGAAAAGAGAGGAAGGGGTCAGACAAAACTTTATCGTCATCAAGAAAGAAAAAGATACAACCAAAGTGAAAAAAGACACAGAAAAAGAATAAAAGAAGATCATGTGAACACCAAACCGTGGAAAAGCATCTTTCTCCACAATAAGAGAGGCTAATCAGACCACGTGAGAGCGAGTGCTCATACTGTGATATGCAACTCATCCACCCTGACCATGAGGATGTCTTCTTATTCTCTATGACTTGACCCATTGTCATGGTCCCCCACCATCCTCATCAGATTCTTCATTAGAAGCATCATTCATTTCTTCATCTTTAGAAGCATCGACACATATTTGTACATCCTCCCCACTACTATCGGAGGTAAGTAAATCAAAGGAATTATGATTATGAATGTTATCTTTAATCTGACTGTGCACCAACTTGGATGGTGTTGTGACATCAGAAGGTGTGCCAACAATCTAACCTTTTACTTGTTCATGAGAACTTTTGTCTGGCAACCTGACTAATGATTTTTCTAACTTAATTTCATCATTGGATGCCAAGAGTGACTCCTTTTGTCTAATCTAAGTGATGGGAGTAGCCCCATCATCTTTCTCCACAACCATTATATGGTTGAAACTTCCCTCCCCAACTTTACATGTTATAGTGGTATCATCCCTAGATTAAGATACAACAAGTTTATACTCTCTCTTGTAGGAAGACTCAACACTCAGGCCATCTAAAATCTCCCCATCTTTACTTCTAGTAAGATCGTCCATTGGGTGAGAGGAAATAGGTTTTATACCCATCAAATCCCTTGCTAGAAGACACGACAAAAGGGCCATCAGAAACCTCTAAACTTTTAGCCTTTCTCTTGTGATTTCTTGGAGATAATAAATCAACTTTTGGAGTATTCTCGTTGTGTGTAGTATATTTGAAAGAAACATCCTGGTTTATTTTATTAGGTGTAGCGGAGATACCACCAGATACAGGCATTCATTATCCACAAGATCTAGCTTCCTATGATACTGGTATGGAGGACACCATCCCACTATCATTCACTACATTCCTCGATGAGAGTAAAATTCCAGGCTCTAGATGCTGAGAGACATGATCTGACCTATCTTTAGATGTATTTGATGGCATAACTGAATCCAAATTCAATTTACCCTTATGATTCCTTGAAGAAACCAATTTGTGCTCTTACCGTAATTGGAGGTCAGTGCCTTTTTTTGCTTTAAGTTCCCGATCAGTCTATCCATCTTCATCCTCACCAGGACCATCTTTGGTAAATTCAACATTAGAGATTTCTTTCTCAGACACTATGTCATCCCTGGACCTAGCATGGATATTTAGAGAAGAGATCACTATCCCCTCCCCACCTCCATCTAATGTGCATTGTCATGGAGGAATTATTCTCTCCTTATCTTGATGGACTTCCTGGATCCCAAACATAGACTACAAGTTCAGACATTCATTGGGAACAATCTTTCACTACGGGAAAAATCAATATTTGCGATGGGTTATTTGCGACGAGACTTATTCCCGTCGCAAATAACCCGTCCAGGAAGTTATTTGCGATGAGGAAATTTCCCCGTCGCAAATAACCAATTATTTGCGACCGGTTTTTGTCTCTCGTCACAAATAGTTTGGCGCGACTTGCGTGCCAAACCGCGCGACTTGCGCGCCAAATCGCTCAAGAGTATTTGCGACAGTACCCGTCGCAAATACCCGTCACGGATAATAGCTTTTTGTGATGGGATGTCATCCCGTCGCAAAAAGAGTGTCGGCCGGAACTATTTGTGACGGGGCCCGTCGCAAATACCTTTTTAACTGCCGACTGTAATTAATGCGGGCGAGGGTATTTGCGACGGGCCCCATCGCAAATAACCCCGTCGCAACTAATCTAACCCATATATACCATCATCCGTTTTTTTTTCAAATCACTCAGATCTTCCTCTCCCTCTCTTTTCATTCTTCAGTTTTATGGAAAAAAAATTCATTTAGTTAAAAAAATTTAGACGAGAGCAATTGGAAGGCAACAAAACATTCAGAATATCAAACTTTAAGGTATTTATATTTTATTTTTTTATTTTTTTTTATATTTTTTTATGTTAATTTTATTTGTTGTTTATTAGTTGTAATTAAATTAGATTTCAATTGACTTTTATTTATATTTATTTTTAGTAAGAAATTGATATTGTTAGTGATAATTATAAATAATTAGTGTTAATTTGCAATAATTAGATATAATTAGTAATAATTAGTAATAATTAGTAATAGATATATATATTTAGTAATAAATAGATATAATTAGTAATAATTAGATATAATTAGTAATAATTATATATAATTAGTAATAATTTGATATAATTAGTGATAATTAGATATAATTAGATATAATTAGATATAATTGGTAATAATTGGTAATAATTAGATATAATTAGTAATATTTAGATATAATTAGTAATAATTAGATATAATTAGTAATAAATAGATATAATTAGTAATAATTAGCTATAATTAGTAATAATTAGCTATAATTAGTAATAATTAGCTATAATTAGTAATAATTAGCTATAATTAGTAATAATTAGATATAATTAGTAATAATTAGCTAAAATTAGTAATAATTAGTTATAATTAGTAATAATTAGGAATAAATAGTAATAATTAGATATGATTAGTAATAAATAGATATAATTAGTAATAAATAGATATAATTAGTATTAAATAGATATAATTAGTAATAAATAGATATAATTAGTAATAAATAGATATAATTAGTAATAACTAGATATAATTAGTATTAAATAGATATAAATAGATATAATTAGTAATAAATAGATATAATAAATAAAAATTTGATATAATTAGTAATAATTAGATATAATTAGTAATAATTAGATATAATTAGTAATAATTAGATATAATTAGTAATAATTAGATATAATTAGCTAAAATTAGTAATAATTAGCTAAAATTAGTAATAATTAGATATAATTAGATATAATTAGATATAATTAGTAATAATTAGATATAATTAGTAATAATTAGATATAATTAGTAATAATTAGATATAATTAGGAATAATTAGTAATAAGTAGTAATAAATAGTAATAATTAGTAATAATTAGTTATAATTAGGAATAATTAGTAAGAATTAGATATAATTAGTAATAATTAGATATAATTAGATATAATTAGATATAATTAGTAATAATTATATATAATTAGTAATAATTAGATATAATTAGTAATAAATTAGTAATAATTAGTAATAATTAGATGTAATTAGCTAAAATTAGCAATAATTAGCTAAAATTAGTAATAATTAGATATAATTAGATGTAATTAAATATAATTAGATATAATTAGATATAATTAGATACAATTAGATATAATTAGATATAATTAGTAATAATTAGTAATAATTAGTAATAATTAGTAATAATTAGTAATAATTATAAATAATTAGTAATAATTAGTACTAATTAGTAATAATTTGTAATAATTGGATATAATTAGATATAATTAGATATAATTAGATATAATTAGATATAATTAGATATAATTAGATATAATTAGATATAATTAGATATAATTAGATATAATTAGTAATAATTAGTAATAATTAGTAATAATTAGTAATAATTAGTAATAATTAGTAATAATTAGTAATAATTACTAATAATTAGTAATAATTAGTAATAATTAGATATAATTAGTAATAATTAGATATAATTAGTAATAATTAGTAATAAGTGGTAATAATTAGTAATAATTAGATATAATTAGATATAATTAGTAATAATTAGATATAATTAGAAATAATTGGACATAATTAGTAATAATTAGATATAATTAGTAATAATTAGTAATAATAAGTAATAATTAGATATAATTAGCAAAAATTAGTAACAATTAGCTAAAATTAGTAATAATTAGCTATAATTAGATATAATTAGATATAATTAGATATAGTTAGATATAATTAGTAATAATTAGATATAATTAGTAATAATTAGATATAATTGGTAATAATTAGATATAATTAGTAATAATTAGATATAATTAGATATAATTAGTAATGATTAGATATAATTAGTAGTAATTAGATATAATTAGTAATAATTAGTAATAATTATTAATAATTAGTAATAATTAGATATAATTAGTAATAATTAGATATAATTAGATATAATTAGATATAATTAGATATAATTAGATATAATTAGATATAATTAGATATAATATGATATAATTAGTAATAATTAGTAATAATTAGTAATAATTAGTAATAATTAGTAATTATTAGTAATAATTAGTAATAATTTGTAATAATTAGTAATAATTTGTAATAATTAGTAATAATTTGTAATAATTAGTAATAATTTATAATAATTAGTAATAATTAGTAATAATTAGATATAATTAGATATAAATGGATATAAATAGATATAAATAGATATAAATATATATAAATAGATATAAATAGATATAAATAGATATAAATAGATATAATTAGATATAATTAGATATAATTAGATATAATTAGATATAATTAGTAATAAATATATATAATTAGTAATAAATAGATATAATTAGTAATAATTACTAATAAAAAATTATATTATCAATATTTATGAAAAAACAATATCAATATTATTAAAATAATAAAAAATTTATAAAATATTAAAATTATCAATATCCGCAACAGGATTTGCTCTATTCTTAACATGTTCAAATCTCAAAGGGTTTCCAATTGTCAGTTCATGTGCAATAAAAAGTTTGTGTCGGCCATGTCCAATGTAAACTCTATAATTGTCCTTGCATGGTTGATCACCTCGCAAGTAGTGTTGCAATAGGACAACCCAAGTCATGCCTTTCTCATCTATAAGAATTATCTCACATTACCCATTACATAGACCATTCTTCATTGAAAATTTAAGGGAAATATACTGATATCCCCTCAAATTTTTAAGGAAGAACGGTCTATGTAAAGGGAGCGAGATGATTCTTAGAGATGAGAATGATAGTACTTTGGTCGTCCTATTGCAACACTACTTGCGAGGTGATCAACCATGCAAGTACAATTATAGAGTTTACATTGGACATGGGTGACACAAACTTTTTATTATGCATGACCTGACAATTGGCAACCCTTTGAGATTTGAACATGTTAAGAATAGAGTTAAGTCTGTTGCAAATATTGATAATTTTAATATTTTATAAATTTTTTATTATTTTAATAATTTTAATATTGTTTTTTCATAAATATTGATAATATAATTTTTTTATTAGTAATAATTATTAAATGAAAACTGCTTGGATAATGAAGGGAAAATTTGTAATCATCTCCACAATAATGATTACCAAATTTCCTTTCATTATTCAAGCAGTTTTCATTTTCCTAAGTATTTCTAAGTATTGCTAAATTAGTAATAAATTGTAATAATTAGTAATAATTAGTAATAAATTGTAATAATTAGTAATTAATTGTAATAATTAGTAATCATTAGTAATAATTAGTAATAATTAGTAATAATTAGTACTAATTTGTAATAATTAGTAATAATTAGGAATAATTAGGAATAATTAAAAATAATTAGGAATAATTAGGAATAATTAGAGATAATTAAGAATAATTAGAAATAATTAGGAATAATTAGGAATAATTAGCAATAATTAGCAATAATTAGTGTGAGAAAGATGCAATTAAACGAGTCGTCGAACAAAATAGTAGCCGTCAATCCACTGGAAATTGTGTCGCCCTTAATTAATGGTAATTATTAAGTAGTTGTAATTAGTTATCTTCTTTTTCAGATAGTGTTTTTATAATTTCAAATTATTTAAAAATAGTGATGATTTTATATTTTATGTAGAAAAATATGTAACAAGGAAGTCGACATCAGTCATTATTAGATGATCGCGCTTGGATAAATCAGCGTAGAAATCCAAATGGTTCTGGTTTAAATTCTGTATATATTGAGGGTGTTGAAGAATTCTTAGCATTTTCATCATCAAAATCAGAATATGTTTCAGAAGGCACAATTAAGTGTCCTTGTAAAAAATGTGCTCTGAGAACGTTTGACACATTTGACAAGGTTGGGGGACATCTCTTGCGGTTTGGTTTTCAACCAGATTATGTTTTTTGGTATCAGAACGTTGAACGCAGTTCTAGAGAAGATCCTAATAACTTGATTCTTGATCCATCACAGTTTCAAAATTCATTATATGATGTTGCAGGTTCATCTGTGCAAAAAACTGAAACTCATGATGATATTGATTTAACTCCTGATTTAGAACCATCCAAATTTTATGAGTTGTTGAGTTATGCGGAGGATGCATTATATTCTAGTTGTAAGATAAGCAAATTAAAACCGGTTGAAAAATTTATGTCTATTAAATCAGATAATACAATGTCAAATAACTATTTTGATCAGATATTTTCTTTGGTTAAAACACTGTTACCTGAAGAAAATGTGTTGCCTGCAAATTACTATGAGAGCAAGAGGCTGATTCATAATCTGTGCCTTAGTTATTGGAAGATTCACGCATGTCCAAAATGATTGCATCTTATATTTTGGTGAAAATGAGTCATTGGATAGTTGTCCCACATGTGGACAATCGAGGTATAAAGAAGCTCAACCAGGGAAGTATAGATCGATTCCAATAAAACAGTTGAGATATTCCCCCTTACACACAGGTTGCAGTGTTTATTTTTGTCTCAAAACACAGTGTCAATGATTTCATGGCACAAAACCAAGATTTCAACTGATAAAAGCTTGAATCATCCATCTGATGGCGATTTATGGAAACATTTTGACTGTTTGCATCCATATTTTCTATAGAAGCCCAAAACGTGCAATTGGGTCATTCTACTGACGGTTTTTGTTCGTTTGGTTCTTATGGTAGTCAGTATTCATGTTGTCCTATCTTTATAACTCCATACAATTTGCCTCCATGGATGTTGATGAAGGATCCTTATATCTTTTTGAATCTATTAATCCCAGGACATCCAAAAAAGAATATTGATGTTTATTTGAAACCATTGATTGATGAGTTAAATGCATTATGGAGTGATGGTGTTAATACATATGATGTTGCTGCAAAACAAAATTTTATATTAAAAGATGCATTGATGTGGACTATTAGTGGCTTTTCGGCATATGGCATGTTATCTGGTTGGAGTACACATGGTCCGAAATCATGTCCTTACTATATAAAAGAAAACAAATATATTATGCTCATCAACAGAAAAAAAAACCTTTCTATTCTGATTGTCACCGTAGATTTCTTCCAACCGATCATCCTTTTTGGAGGAACAAATATCATTTCAGAACAGGTACAATTGAAAGGTATGAACCTCCAAAGATGATCTCAGGTATAGAGTTCAAATCGGTTTTATTTTTATTACCCACCATCACATTTGGACCAATAGTAAACCAACATAAAATTCATGGCTTTGGGAAAGAACATAATTGGATAAAACGGAGCATTTTTTGGGATCTTCTGTATTGGTCTGATTTGTTGGTTTGCCATATGTTGGATGTTATGAATATTGAGAAGAACTATTTTGATAATTTATTTCATACAGTTTTGGATACACTAGGTAAGACCAAATATACTGTAAAGGCACGATTAGATCTTGCACAAATTTTCAAGCGACTAGAACTTGAACTATTTGAAAATGTCATATCACAGAGGTTAATGAAGCCAAAAGTATCTTATACACTATCCAAATAGAGTCGCTTATTATTTTTTTATTGGATTGTAGATTTGATACTTCCAGATGGCTATGCTTCCAATTTGGACAGATATGTTAAGAATGGTTATATTACTGGATTAAAAAGTCATAATTATCATGTTATAATGGAAATAATTATACCGATTGGATTCAGAGGTTTGTTGAATTATATGATTTTGGATTCGATAAAAGAAATATCATATTTTTTCGAGACATTTTTGTAGTGACAACAGACTACGATGTGCTAAGAAAACTGGAAGAATATGTTGTTGTAATTATATGTAAATTGGAAAAAATATTTCCGTCGGCTTTCTTTGACTCAATGGAACATCTGATATTACATTTTCCACATGAAGCTAAATGTGGAGGTCCAATACAGTTTCGATGTATGTACCCATTAGAGAGATGCATGTAGAAATTAAAGAAAAAAGTATGCAACAAAGCATCAGTTGAAGGATCAATTGTTGAAGCTTATTTGCAAGAGGAAATTGCTTTTTTCTGCTCTCATTATTTTGATTCTCAATGTCCCTCAAAAAATAATCGCATGGGATGAAACTAGGAGAATGTTAATGACAAAATGGAAAATCAATTAATTGTTTTTTAATTATCCAAATCTTGGTTTCGGTGGAGTTCATGAATGATGGATTTCAAATGATGAACATCACAGAGATCATACATATGTTCTTCTCAACTGTGAAGAAATGACATCATTTGTCTTGTGAGTGATTCTATCACTTATTAGACAATTTATGTTACAGTATTTAAACTTATTTTATTTTTAAGTTATATGATAATCATATCAAGAAACAACTTCCACAAATTACAGCAGCTGCTCTTGAAGAATGCAGAAAAAAATTCTCAATGGTTTCAAAAATTGGTAACATAAATTATTGATGGTTTAATATAAATTCCATTTATTATTTATTATACTGATAATTGTTTTACAAATTTTCAGGTGTCTCAATATACTGCTAAAATTGATAAGAGACTGTGTATATTGAGTAACCCACCATCCAAAATGGTTAAATATTATAATTCATATGTGGTGAATGGTTTTTGATTTCCTACACATGCATACAAGGAATCAAAAAAAATGAACAGTGGAGTTTTCTTGAGAGGATCACATCATAGAGAAACTGAAGTTGAATTTTATGGCATTTGGATGAAATTATTGAGATGTGTTATGTAGGATATAATTACATAACAATGCTTAAATGTCAGTAGTTGGATACTGAGAGAGGCTTGTGTGTTCATCTGACTCGTGGAATCGTCGATATTAAATATAAAAGTATTCTTGCAGTAAATGAACCATTTTTACTAGCTCAATAGGCACATCAATTTTTTTTTGCAATGTACTATGCTACTTCAAGAGACTTGAGCAATTGGTGGAGCATAATAAAAATGAAATCTCGAGAAAATCAGTTTACTCAAACTGAATGTGGTTCTGATAAAGTGGAAGGAATTGAAATTTTTCAAAAGACTACTCAAAATCCATCTGATTCACAAAGAGAAATGAATATCAATGATGATACCCCACAATTAAGGATCGATGGTGATGAAGATGTTAATGATTTTACAAATGAATTTGAAATGACAAGAGATGCTGAAACTGAAACTCATATGGATATTGATGATGCTGAGGAGGAAGATGAAGACATTTACATTGACAGCTATGGAGAAGAGGATGAAGATGAACATTGACACAGTTAAATGCTGGTTATAATCATAACTAATATATATCTATATATAATAGTTATTTTCAAATATCTGCTAACAACAATCATTTTGTGTTTCAGATGGACGCTGAGCTATATCTCAAGTTGCAGGAGGCTGACCTACCGTTGGATGAGGGGGATTTTGGATCATCTATCCCTCAACCTACTGGTGGTTCAGGGGGTACATGAAAGGGGCATGGTCTTGCACGACTGATGATTCTTGGCCCTATCCCCGAGCGATGTCCACATCTTGGTTTCGATCCATGCACACGGAGGTATGGTAACCTGTATATTTTAGTTAGATTTCATTAATTTATTTATATATATACTAATTGTTTGATTATTTATTCCTTTTTCACAGTTTTGAGCATGTAGGTATTGGACAGGGGAGCGCTATCTTGTGAAATTATTTTTCTCATCCATGGACCACATGGGAATAGATTTCCATTAATGTGCGACGCGACATGTTCCATCATTGGCTGGTACATAAATAAATAATATTTATTTTGAAATTTATTTTATTAACAACTTGATATTATAAATTATTTTTAGGGTTTATAGTATCCTATCAATGATATCGTGCACGACGCTATCCATGTGGCATGGTAGGTTTCTATTCGTGACCATTTCTGTTAGATTTTGCACAATTTGAGAAGGACAGCTATTAAGAAAGCAGGAGTGACAGAATTTGATGAGTCGTGTAGAGCCCACCGACCAGAGTAAATTTCATCTCAAGTTTGGTATGGATTATGTTTACACTGGTTGGGTGGTGGATTTCAGAGGAGATCTTCAGTGGGATGACAGAACCGGGGGAGATAGGAGGTGACGCATCGAGCTGGTAGTCATACATTCAGTTCACATAGAGAGTATCTGGTAAGTATATTTTTTAAATATTTTATATAACTCTAAATATAAACAGTTTATTTTATATTTATGTAGGTAGTCGAGTATCTTGATATTACATAGTATGACATTTATCAGAGGATGTACATCGATCCAGCCACTGGATATATTAGAGGTGATCTCCAGCGTCAGATTGTGGTTAGTATTATTTTTTCAGTTTGACAATTAACTGCATATAATATTTTCACAATTTTAATTTTAAATTGGAATTTAAGGAGTCATATGAGGTTGCGACCTCTCAGACACAGGCTAAGGGTCAAGACGAGATGACTGAGCAGACATGTGCTCACCATTTCGATGAGGCGGCATGGATGTAGGAGACTCAGTATGGCTTTGAAAAGGGTAGAGTAGTTGGTATCAGCTCTCATTTGACTCTTGGTACTTATTATGGTATTTCTGCGATGTTGGCATTCATCTCGAGAGGAGCTCATGGAGAGGCATCATCTTCTGGATCACAGTATCATGAGTAGTTGCGAGCTCAGGCTGAGCTTATAGAGACTTTGTAGAAGCAGTAAGAAGAGATGTGTCAGTGGCAGCAGCATTAGGAGCAGCATCACAAGGAGAAGATGTGTCAATGCCAACAGCAGCAGCAATAGCATGAGGAGGAGATGCATCGATGGCAGCAGCAACATCACGAGCAGATGGAGTACACACGTCGTCTGACTCGTAGTTTAGGGATGGAGTTTCCTCCACCATCTCCTTAATCTCCTCCACCTCCTCCAAAAGACAACCCCCCTAGTGATTTTTTATGTTAAAAACATTTGAATTTAACATTGTAATAAGAATTATTTATATTTTTTGTCTTTTATATCGGTGAAAATATTACATAATTAAATTTTTAATATTTTTTTATTTTTTTATATTTTTAGTGAATATTGAGAATTTTAATTTTTTTTAATTTTTTATTATTTTAATAATGTTAATATTATTTTATTAAATATATATTTTTTAGTATTATATTTTTTAATGAATGTTTATTCACTACTACTTCTAATAATAATAATATTTTATGATTTTTTTATTTTTTTTGTAAATATTGAGAATTTTAATATTTTTTATTTTTTTAATAATAGTAATAATATTTTTTCATTAATTGTAATTTTATTAAATTTTTTATTTTTAATTAATTTATTATTTGCGATGGAACTCCATCGCAAATAGTCTAAGTAAATATTTTTAAAAAACATATTTGTGACAGGACTAATTACCCGTCGCAAATACTTTGTTGTGACGGGCCCGTCGCAGAACGTTTTATATATATTTATATATATATATATATATATTGTTTTTTTTTTGCGAAGGGACAGCGGGCCCGTCGCAAAAACTATTCGCAATGGGCCCGTCGTGAAAAAGTTTATGTATATATAATGCATATAATCAGGGACTTATTTACGACGGGCTCATCGCAAATAATGGTATTTGCGACAACATTTTCTGCAACGTGCTATTTGCGACGGGGCTCTGTCACTAAAGCTTATTTGCGACGGGATCCCGTCACAAATAAGCCATCAAAAATACCAAGAATTCCAGTAGTGTTTGATGGACCTACAATAGAAAAATCACACAAATATGGAGCATAGAGATGCTTCGACAAGCCTTATTCCTTCCCATTAGTCTTCACTGCTTCAACTTCCATCACATTTTTACCCTTATTCTTTCTCATACAGTCTTCAGATGAGTGTCCCTTTAAATTTCAGATGCCGCAAGATATTTTCTAATGACAATACTCTTTAGAGTGACCAACCGCATTACAGTCCACACAGTAAAGTGGACTCTTCTCATACTCAACCCACAGATGGATATCATAATTTGGAGTAAAAATAATTAACTTTTCAATGAGTGTGGCATGAAGATCCACCTCCACCAACATTCTCAAAAAAATGAATGAATATAACATGTTTATTCTCTCTATCAATTATAATTGGAACTCATAGTGTTGTGGAAATGTCATGTAGGATCTTCAGGTGCCATCGGATCCAATTGAGCCAATGAATCTGAATCCAAACTTGAAAAAAATCCTTCCTAACATTTGAAAAGTTAAAATTAAGACTCCATTCATGTAAATGAAGAGTACCAAGTTTGAGTTAAATGGATCCATATCTCCAAGAACACTACATCATATCATCAGAGGGAAATAAAAAATGAAAAAACCCATGACCAATTGAAATGAACCTCCAATACCAAAAATCCCAAAATTTGTGAGACCCTATGGACTAAATCATTAATTATTTATGGTTTTTCACCTTTAGGAAGAGTAAGACTCACAATGAGAAAGTTTTTTCCAATATCTAATCTTTTTGAAATGGATTCTGAGCTAGCTTTAAAAAGAGCCAAAGCACCCTTCCTGACGATCTGACTTATAGACTGTTCTCTAAAAGATGCAAGCAAGCACACACCTGCTTCAACCTAAGGCACCCAATGTTCACCAAATCTCCAATATAGAGGGATTACATGGTCTCTAGAAGAAACTTTAGTTATTTCGAGATGATTTTCATTGGAAAAATTCCATAGTCTCCATGCACTTCAAAGATTCACTCCCTCCTCCATCTAACTGACTGTTATAGTGCTACAGTTTCACCTTTGGAAAAACCCTCAAAATTAGGGGACGAATTTATTATTTATTTATTATTTATTTATTTATTATTTATCATCTGTTTACTATTTACTATTTATTTAGTATTTATTTATGATTTATGATTTATGATTTATGATTTATTATGTATTGTTTAATATTTATTATTTACTTATAATTTCTTATTTATTTATTTTTTAATATTTATTTATCATTTATTTTTCATTTATTATGTATTTTCATTTATTTATTATGATATATAAAAGTATTTTGAAGTCTTTTTAGTCACCACATGATGAGCTTGCTAGAGTGTTAAATTCTTTTCAGAATAATCAAGAGGTAAGGGGTTCAAATTTCACTCTACAAATATATATGCTCAATTTTTTCACTGTAGGATAAATAAATAAGTGATTATATGAGTAAATAATAAAATAATGAATAAATAAAATAATAATAAATAAATAATATAATAATAATAAATTGATAAAAATAAATAAATAAATAATCATCGTTGATTGATGTGTCAGATTTCAACATACTAATTCATACCTTTTATTGAGTATAAAAACATGTTTGTCACTGGATACATGTTGTTTTATATATAAAATTCTTTATTTCAATGTTTATGGTGATTTTTCAAGAGTTTCTATTGTAAATCACACATCAGGACAAATCAAAGTAAAAAAAGGAAAATATAGGATGTTTACTTTAACACACATCGTGTACATTTGTATGGGACACGACTCTGCAACCTCGGGTACACACCCAGATCACAGATCAGAATTCACACATCATGTACTTCATTATTCACATTGTGTATGCCCTTTAAGAAGTGGTTTTTAGCTGACAGTGAGGTTACATGCCATGTATAGAAGCTCTACAATCTGTTTACTTCCACCAAAAGACCTTTTATGCATGAAATTCAATGGGAATCATGATTGGCCACCTATTGATAGAGAAACCCTAGAAATGGCTTGTTGAATCAAGTAAATTCCATGTACATTTCATTACACACCATGTAGTTAAAAATTATATAAATAATAGGGCATCCTTATAAACTCATGGTAGGTTGGATGGCTATTATAGGGGAAGGTTTAGTTTCTCTGCCAACTTAGTCTTTCCCCGAATCCATTAGGAGTTTTAACTTCATTTTCCTTCTATTTTAGTGTAATTATTCTATTCTCCCTTCCTCCTCTAGTATCCATGGTAGGTATTGTGTTTCATAAATAATTTTTAATACTAAATAAATACTTTAAAAACTACCCTTAATTAAAATGTAACCCTAACGCACTCGTTTTCTAGGTGTTCCTCTCCCTTTTCTGACTTTAATTGTTTTTGAAAATTGTTTCACTCAATTTGTCTCTTCCCGATCAATCATTTATCTAGATAACCATTTGATTCTCACTGACTTATGAATGCAATTTCTTCTATGCTCTTTCCCTGTGGTATTGTCCCAAACTTCTACTAGTTACCCGATTAGTTGGTTTAGGGAACTAATTTGGTGTGTCTCGTGATGGGCATGCCAAATTATATTGGCATGTAATTTCTTCTTCATTTTACTATAATAAACACTAAATGGTGTTTTTGGTGTGGTTATAATATCTATAAACATCCTAAATATCAAGATAACGTCCTCAAGAACCTGTGACATTACCATGAATCAAGGATTTGGTACCATTTTGTAAAAAACTAACCTAGACCACCACTAAACTGGTTCCTAGCCCGGCTCTCTATAAGGCCTAAATGAAATTCCTGATCCCCATAGATAGGAAACTAGTGCATAGGAATCACAAGAAAATCCTAGTGAATGATTTTGTCCTCAAATCAATGTTAATAAACAATGGATCATTCACCAAACATATGACATGGATTGTCCATACATTGGACATCCATAAAAAACATAAATATATAAGAACAAATAAACATAATCAAATGATCCATAAACAATAACGATGATTCAACCATTTATATAAACATTCACACCACATCCATATACAATACATAACATGTCACTACAAAAGATATTGAATATAAATAAAGGAAGTTCATCTTGGCCTATATAATAATACATCCCAAATAAAATAAACCAAAATTACCTCTAAGAAATACATGGTTTCCCTATACATCTCAACTCACCATTACTATCCTAAAATAAATTATAACCAAAATGAAATGGAACCTGAAACCTATATAAAATATCATAGTTTCATACACACATACACAAGTGTACATGAAGGGTGTGAAAAAAACAACCTAGTAGGATCTCACCATGGGGTTTATGAAATTCTTATAATTAATCATTTCATGAATTCTAGTTCGAAAAAAATAATAAGAAAAATAATTTTTTCCATTTTATAACCCATAATGAAAACAATACACAATTCTTATTTCAAGAAGCTAAACAGTTTTCTCATTTTGAACCCAACCCAATTAAATCTTGAAGAACCAAAACAAAAATATTTTACCTTTCGATAAAGTCATAAAAATATTTTTTTTAAACCATTCCCAAATCCCTTCTTTAAAACAAAACCAAATTTTCCTCTTATTCAAAAACATCTTTTTAATCAACCTTCAAAACAATTTTAAATGCATACCCACCCATAGATAAAGGATCACAATTAGGGAGGCACTATAGAGCCTAGAAGCAAATGAAAATAACAATAACATAGGTGGTTCCATTAGTCATGCAAGCATAAGGGAGTACAATAAAGATAAAAAATAAATCCACTATATAGAACCACATATCAAGGCATAATATTCATGGGATACAAACCTAGGTACTCAAGTGATATAACCTTGACCTAGTGACATGATTCCTAGGTCAGCACTAAAAAAATTGTTAGTCTCAACAGTCTCATCGAACTAGTCAGTCCCTATAACCATCCCAAGAGACCAAAAATACAATGTTATACACAATCCATCCCTATAGAACTTAAAATCTATAAGAAATTACATCCTATAATGAACACAATCTGCACTGGGGGTTTCACTTATCCATATATCTACTTATTTACCTAGCATTCCCATGACCAAAAAATCAAGGAGGTGATCAAGAAATTGATATTATTACATAAATGAACATTATAAATTTATCACACCTCACTACTAACACCCTTTCATAGAACAATTCCTTTTTATAACATGAATCCATAAAAAAGTATAAATAACCCAAGTCGGGCAAAAAAATGGACAATCAATGAGGTTCTAAAAATGTAACACACCAAATATAGGTACCTATATTTTTACATTTAAGGTGTTGATTTTCAGGTTTTAGTGGTGTTAGAGGCAAACTGGGGGTTTCTTAAGAACGTTCGTTGATCGGTGAACACAGGATTCAGTTCATGTCATGAATGTATATTCATGACGTAAATGGATTTTGGGAATAATCCATGATTTTGAGTTCAATACATGAAAACTATTAACAATGTGAGATATTATTCATATCATCAAGTGGGATTTTGGGATTATAATCCAAGGTTATGTATTTTTTATCATATCATCCATTGTGAAATTTCGCATAGTGAACCAATGATTCAGGTTGTGAATCATGTCTATTATAGTAGATTAAATGTTTTGGTCTCCCATATTATTTTTCATTCACCTCCCTTCCCCTTTCCCTAAACCCTAGGTCTTCTCTAGGTGATTTTGTATGATCCAATTCTATTTAAACTCCTCTTGGTGTTTTGATCACATATTGATTGGTTTTCATCAAATCAATAAGTTTAATTGACCCTCTTTTGTTC
Source organism: Viscum album (assembly GCA_963277665.1). NCBI lineage: Eukaryota > Viridiplantae > Streptophyta > Magnoliopsida > Santalales > Viscaceae > Viscum > Viscum album. The sequence goes on along the minus strand of OY728156.1, from coordinate 2,056,083,426 downwards.
CTTCTTGATCTCTTGGTTTGGAAATTGTTTTGGGTTTTGTTGTTAGAATATATTGATTATGTTGTTATCTCTCTCTATCCTTTATATATTCATCATTTTTTTTCTTCCAAAAATCAAATATTTTACTGATTATGGTACGTCACATGTGAATTTTGAAGTATGTGTTGATCTATCTTCTCTACTGACTCTTTTTTTTATCGAATTGTGATTCTAAGTTGTGGGAATAATTTTTTAGGGCCTCCTCTCATTGTTCTTGAATTCCATTTCCTTCTAGTGTGTGGATCCCATCGTGGTTGGTGTGTGTCCTAAGTTTAAGGTAGGTGGTTTTGTCTCTATATTATATTATATGAACCATTGATTCTCTTTGTTTTATAAATGGTTTTATAAATTAATTTTAATGATACTTTAATTAATTTATTTGTGTGTGTAAGAAGGGTTTTTGATAAAATATGGTTTTTTCTTGTGTTTTGTTAAAATAAATGTGTTTTTCAAAGCATTCTGAAATTGATTATGAAATGGGTTTTTAAATAATGTTTTTCATAAAAAATGGTTGTTTTGAATTTTTTGTGAAAAGTTATAAGTCCTTGAAAATTGATTTTGATATATATCACATATGTGACCATTGGGTACCTATATGGAGGTTTTAGTATTGGGCCTTGTCCAATGAAATTTTAAGGGGTTTCACTTTCTAGATGGTTTTTCCTTATTTTGGTAAAAGAAATGTATTTTTCAAAGAATTTTGAAATGGATTGTGAAATGGGTTTTCAAAACATGTTTTTGATGAAATTTTTTTTTTTTTGAATTTTATGTGAAATGTGATAATCCCTTGAAAATTTATTTGATATATTCCACACATGGGAGCCTTGGGTTCCTAGTTGGAGGGTTTAGTATTATGCCTTGTCCATTGAAATTGTAAGGGGTTCACTTTCTGGGGTTTTATTTTATTCCAATATCATAGTCACATTGGCTCTAGGAACTTGATTGAAATTGTAGGGAGTTCGGTTTCTTGGTTGTTCCTCTATCCCTATTTTATGAATTCATTAACTCTAGGGACTTTAGTGCACACTAGTCATTGATTAGTTATTGAGGTATGAGTGACCTAGCTATCTTGACCTTTTTTGTCCTATGGGTTTTTACTATTGTACTTTTAATTTGTACTATTTTGGATTTAATATGATATGATACATGATTTGATAAATATAAATGGTTTATTGAAATTATTTTTTGAAATTGTATCACCAGTTATTATGGAAGATTTAGAAAATGGGGAACTTTTTACCATGATTTTGATATAAAACTGTGTAACTGTCTATCATTCCATGTTTTATTCAAATTGTGAATATCGGTATTATTGTATTGATACTTTTTATGGAATGACTAAGTGGGATCCAATTGAACCTATTTATCTCACACCCAGTACACTCCCATGGGGGTGTGTAGAACTTGTTTTATTTGATGTAATAAAGGGCACAACATTGCAGTGAGGTGGTAAGGTTTATGTTAGTTAGGTATAGTTATATAATGGTTATATGTTAGGACATTGCTCACATGTCACATGGAGTAGAAATTTATAGCTTGGGGTTTCCTTTCTTGTTGGTTGTTTTATGGACATGTACCTTGGTTTTATTGTTCAACCTTGGGTTGTATCACTACTGGTCACTCTTTTATTATGGAATATTTAATTTATGGTTTTATTTCTATATATATATATATATATATATATATCAGGTCTCTTGTTTCAAGTTGTTAAAATTTTCCCCTCTGTTTTTTGTTGGATTCTTGGGTGCTAGTTTTTATCCCATGTGGATTGGGGATGCTCTTCAGGTCTTACCTCAGTCTAGTTTAAAGCCTAGTTGGATAGGTTTTATGGGATGGGTCATGAAAATTTGGTATCAAAGGATGTTTATACTCAGTCTAGGAAATTTTGTAGACATGAAATAGTATTTTAGAGACTTGAGGTGTAGGTTTTGGTGAGTGCATGTCTAGGTATTTCTATAAAAAGCCTTAATCCACCATGGGATGTTGGGATGTGTCTCTTATGTTGGGTTTTGACCTTGATCTTAGTTTCTACATGCGTTTTTATGGTTTAAACTGAGATTTTTTCATTGTATGGTCATTATTTTTGCTTTTAGTGTGTAGTAACATGCCTATGAGACTTATTATGAGGGTTACATATAAGGGTTCAGTGGGATATTCTCCTCAATGGAATCATCATTTGGATCACAATCTCTTAGAGGTTATCATACAGGTAGTTCATGTTATGGAATAGAATATACCACATGTTTAGAATTATGATATTGAAGTGAAACCATGAACTTGAGGAGATAGAGATTGATCACTAAAGTTACTACACAAGAAGAACCTACCATGAATGAACCCCAAGAGGCGAAAGAGTGGCTGGACAAGATCGATCAGGTATTCGACTTCCTAGAGACACATTAGTCTGTCAATGTGAAATGCACAATGTTCAAGCTCAAGGGTCTTAGAAAGTGGTAATGGGGTTCCATGGTTTAGGAAAACTAGCATATGGGATTAGATTATAAGGGATTAAAGACCCTTTTCTTTCATAAAATATACCTACAATCTCTGATGAAAGTGAATTCCTTGCAGTTCCTCTCCTTGCAATAGGGATAGTGTTCGATGTTTGAGTACACCAACTAGTTTTTGGAGTTAGTTCATTTTTCTCTGGGGGTGGTGATAAATGATCAAATGAAGGATCCAAAATACATATAAGGTTTTTGTTCTATCATATAATTTCTGGTATACATGCTGAAGCTCACCACCTATGGTGAGATAGTTGATAAGGCGATGATGGAAGAAATGGATATGATGGGAAAATGGCTTCTCTAACTTTTCTCTTCCTCCTAGTGGTAGTTTTATTAGCACAAAAGAATGAAGAGGAAGTGTCATGACAATCATAAGGGTGGAAGATGTGGTTATCAATAGCAGTCTTCATTAGTACTATCAGTAGTATCCAACAGTGTTTCCCTAACTTGTTATCAGTGTAGCAAGGTAGGGCACACCCAAAGGTCTTGTCCCATACTCATGAATATTTGCAGTGTTTTTGGCCATCAAGTCCATCTATAGAGGTTATAATAAGATTTTTCTATGCCCCATTATGAATAGTAATCTTCAAGTCTAAAGGAAACTATAAAATAGTCAAAAGATTCAAATTCCATAGGGTTTCAGCCATAGGTCGAAGGAGTGAAGAACCTTTATGCAGTGGATGAGTTTTCAGTGTTGGTTGATGCAAGCCCTACTACTATGAGAGGTGCCATATTTATTACATATTCTATATAAAATTATATATATATATATATATATATCTTATAATATTTTATATCTATATGTTTTTTATATGTTAAAACTTCTAATGGATCTTTTGACCTTTGTTATGGAGTTGGTGATGCATCTTGGAAAGTGGAAAGAATAGTATTTTCATTAAATGTCTTGTTCTATTTGAATAGTTGATGAATATTTTGTCTGGGATGTATTGGTTATTTATCTAGATATTTTTTACTTTATCATTAGTATGGGTTTTATTTTCACTCATTGAGTCGAGATTTATTGTTATCATCATCTTTTCATTTTCTTTTCCATTTATGGGGCACTTGAGTATTCCAAGGAGAGTGGGATCCAAGGTACTATCATGATGGACATTCTAACCCAGATATTGGGATCTTTTTGTCTTCCATAACATTTGATCCCAATGATGTTTCCTCTCTTTTTTATCTTCACTTACTTTTTTTGTATTTCCCTGAGGTCTTCCCATATGATTTTTCTGGTCTTCCTCCAAATAGGGAGGTTGATTTTTTGATTGATTTGGTGCTGAGTATGTAGCTGATTTCTTTTCCCTATTATCACATAGAACCTTTTGTATTGAAATATCTCAAGATTTTATTGGTCATTCTACTTAAGAAGGGATTTATTCATCCCGGTGTTTCATCATGGGCAGCCCCCATGCTCTTTTCCAAGAAGGCTAACAATTCTTTGTGTCTCTATATAGACTACCAAAAGTTGAATTGAGTGACTATTAAGAATAAATACCATTTGCCTCATGTTTATGACCTCTTTGATCTGTTAAAGAGGAAAAGTGGTTTTTAAAAATCTCTCTCCAGTTGGGATATCAACATCTCAAATTTTGAGAGTCATATATACTAGAGACCACTTTCAGGAGTAGGTATAGACATTATGAATATCTTTCAATGACTTATATCCTAACTATAACTCCTGAAGTTTTCATGGATTGGATAAATTGGATATTATATTAGTATCTCAACACATTTGTTATGGTATTAATGGATGATATCCTAGTTTATTTTAGATTTGATCATGAGAATGAACACCATATAAATTTAGTTTTGTAAATCTTGAGGATCCAAAAACTTTATAGGAAGCTATCAAAATGAAATTTATGGATCCAAGAGGTGAATTTATTGGGGAACATTATTTAATAACATGGTCTTTTATCCAGTATGAAGAAGGTGAAGGTTGTTGTGTCATGTGAGGGACCATGGAATTCCTTTTACACAGAGAGTTTCCTAGGTATGGATGGATATTATCGATGTATTGTTAAGGATTTCTTAAATCTATCATCTCCTTTGACTTCTCTTACTAATAAATGGGTGAAATTTACCTGGGATGATAAGTTTAAAACCAATTTTGTGGATCTAAAATGGATTCTTACATCATATCCTATTATGATCTTATCGAACCCCAATAAGAACTATATGGTATATTTTGATTCTTATGGTGTTGGTATGGGGTGCATGATTATATAGGATGGTCATATTGTGGCATACGGATCTCATCATCTTTGGATACATGAAAAGAATTACCCTACTCATGACTAAAATCTCACCATTGTTATTAATTTGTTTAATTTTTTGTGAAACTACCTCTTTGGGGAGGTGTTCATGGTCTTTTTTATCACAAAATCTTGAGTGACATATTCTATTAGGGGGGTTGAACCTCAGGTAGAGGTGATGTGTGTAATACCTCTAGAATTTTACTTTTACATCACCTACACTCTTGGTAAGGGAAACATTGTTATTGATTCTATCAGTAGTAAATTTCCTTCTTCGGATATCTTGAAATCGAAAGAAGAGTAGAACTTTATGGAGTTTTTTACTTGGTTGCATCTGGATGTGTATGAGGATGATTTAGGTATGGTTCTGACCAGTGTTCAGTTTTCATAATCTATCCTTGATTCTATTATATATTAAAAACATTAGGATGATGGGTTTAGAGGAATTTTGAAAATATTGTATGGTGAGGATACTGTTTATGGTTGGTCTCTCCCCTATGATGGGATTATTATTTTTAGAGATTGGTTTTTCATCTCACCATCTTTCAGGAATTTAGTTTTACATAATTGTCATGGTTATTCATGGTTAATTCACCCTATCACTATAAAGATGTATTATGATATGATATGATGTGGAATTTTTGGTGTTCGGGTATGAAGCATGTCATTATTGATTATGTCTCCTATTGTTACGCTAGACAATAGATAAAAGCAGATTACTTGAAGCCTTCTAATCTTCCCCTGCCTCTTATAATTCCAGTATAGAAATGGGATGAGGTGTCCATGGACATCATTATTAGATTACCATGGACTCCCCTAAAGAAATAATTATATATGTGTAGTGATCGATCAGTAGATGAAATCATCTCATTTCATTCTGATTAGGGACACCTCCAAGGTTAAAGATTTGGGTAAGTTGTATATATAGGATATTATGAGGTTTCATGGGGTTTCCTCTATCATTGTCTCTAATAAGGATCCCAAGTTTACTTCCAAATTCTGGATGAGTCTCTAAAAGATGATGGGGACTCAATTCATATTGAGTATAGCTTACCATCCAAAGATGGACTATCAGATGGATCATTCTATTAAGATACTAGAGGATATATTTCATTCCTGCATACTTTATTTTAGTAGATCTTGGGATATTAATCTAGTACTAGTCAAGTTTACTTATAATAATAGTTATCGTTCATCAGTCAGGATGAAACCCTTCACGGATTTATATGGTTTCTTGTGTAGGTCACCTATTTTCTGATCATATGTGGTAGAAGCCTCTCTTATGGGACCAGGTTTAATTCTAGAGACACCTAAGAGGATCCAGTATATATGTCGATTCTTTTTTATAGATCAAAGTTAGTATAAATCATATTTAGATCATAGATTCTATCCTTTGGATTTTTTCATTGGTATCTGGGTCTTCTTGAAAGTTTACCCTCGGTTAGGTCATTTTCGGATTAGAAAACTAGGGAAGATGGCTCCAAGATATGTTGGACCATTTTAGATCAGTGATTATGCTGGATAGGTTACTTATTGATTGGAATTTCCATCTTATTTGATAGGTATTCATGATGTTTTCCATATGTCATAACTTAAGAAGTTCTATCTCGATCCTTCCCATGTTCTGAGTTGGGAGGAGATTCAGTTGGATCCAGATATTTCTTTTGTGGAGAATCCAATGGATATCATTGATTCTAATATGAAATTATTTCATGGGAATTATATTTTTTAGTTCAAAGTGTTGTGGTGGTACTGATTATATTCTCACGAGACTTGGGAGCAAGAGTCATTGGTGAGGAGTAGTGGCCTTATCTCTTCTTGGTTTATCCTTATTCCACAAGACTTGGGAAATAATGTCCTATGGTGGTAATAATTGTAACATACTAGATCCAAGTATGTCACTTTTTACATTTAATAGGTTTCTTTTTAGGTTTTAGTGGTGTCTAACATGAACTAGGGATTTTTGTTAAGAACTTGGGTTGATCGGTGGCCACAGGATTTGCTTCATGCCATGGATGTATATTCACAATGTGAATGGATTATGGGAAGAAGCCATGATTTTGGGATAAAGATTTGAAAACTATTAATTACATGAGATATTATCCATGTCATAAACTGGGCTTTTGGTATTATAAGACAAGATAATGCATTTTTCGATTTATCAGCCATTCTAAAAGTTCATGTTATGAACTAATTATTCACATCATGAATCATGTATACTCAAGAAGATTAAATGTTTTAGTCAACCATATATTTTATCATTAACCTCCCTTCCCATTTTCCTAAACATTAGGTATTCTATAGGTGATTTTGGGTGATCCATCTCTCTCTGAACTCCTTTGCTTGGTGTTTCAATCTTGGATCGATCGATTGTCATCAGATTGGTAATTTGAATCGAATATATTCTATTCCAACCCATTTTTTTATGGAATCATGATTATAAGTTGTAAGAAACGTTTTTTAGGGCCCCCTATCATTTTTATTGAACTCTCTTTCCTTTTAGTGTGTGGAACCCATCATGATTAGTGTACAACCTGAGTTTGAGATAAGTGGTTCCATATTTAGCCTATGTTATATGAACTATTGATGCTCTTTATTTTATAAATGTTTTTCCAAATGAATTTTAATGTTCCTTTAATTGACTAATTTTTGTGTGTGAAAAGGTTTTTTCAAAAAATATGGTTTTCCCCTTTTTTGGTAAAAGAAAGGTGTTTTTCAAAGCATTGTGAAATGGGTTTTCAAAGTATGTTTTTAATGAAAAAGGATTATTTGGATTTTTTTGTGAAAATTGATAATCCATTGAAAATTGATTTGATATATGTTGTGAATGGGATTCTTAGGTACCTAGGTGTAAGGTTTAGTATTGGGACATGTCAATTGGATTTGTAAGGGGGTTCAATTTCTTGGTATTCTTATTCTCCTAAATCATAGTCATATTAGATCTAGGAACTTGATTTAAATTATAGATGGTCCGGTTTCTAGGGTTTTCATCTATATCTAGTTTATGGATTCATTTAATCTAGGGATTTTATTGTGCACTAGTTATTTATTAGTTATTGAGGTACGAGTTACCTATTTATCCGGAACTTCATTATCCTAGGGATATTTAACATTGTGATTTGTATATATACTATTTTTTCTTTGATATGATATGCTACATTCTTTGATAAATATAAATAGTTTATGGAAATTATTCTTTTAAACTATATCACATGGTTTTGTGAAATATTTGGAAAAATTGTAACAATTTACCATTCTTTTGATATAAAATTGTATAGATATTTATCATCTAATGTTTTATTTAAATTTATCATATTGTAATTATTGTACAAATACTTTTTATGGAACACCTAGGTTGGATCCTACTAAATCTATTTATCTCACACCCTGAACACTCCCTAAGGTATGTGTAGACCTAGTTTTATTTGATGCGAGAAAGGGAAAGGCATCATAATGAGGTAGTGAGGTTTATGTCAACTGGGTAGGGTTAGCTACTAGTGAGATGGTGGGATGTTTCCCACATGTCACATGGAGTATCAGTTGTTAGCTTGGTATGTCCTTTCTTATCGGTTATTTTATAGACTTATACCTTGATTTTATCTTACAACCTTGGATTGTATCGCTACTATTGTTTATATTTTGTTATTCCATATTTATTATATGATTTTATTTCTATATATATATATATTAAATTTATCTTGTTTAAATTTGTTTATATCATTCCCACTGGTTGTTTTTTGGATTCCTAGGTTCTAGTCATCAGTCCGTGGGGATCAGGAACACCCTTCAGGTCTTTCTGTGGTCTAGTTTGGAGCCTAGTTGGATGGGTTTTATAGTCCATTTCATAACATGTGAGATATGAACCTTCTTCCCTTAAAGTTTCAAATTATACTTGATATGAAAACTAAATTTTTATGTTTAATCCTTTTTCTCTAATTAAAAATTCCATCCTTTCAAAATAATTTGAAAGCTCTCAAGAACATACACCTCTTAAAATCTATAAACATTCTTTAAAAACATACCAAGATACTTTGAAAACTCAAAAAAAGTTTCAAGGCATACATTTCCCACTATACCCCTTTAAATAATCCCCTTGGGCATTTTTATAGGCTCTTAGTATATGAAAAAAATACACTATATAAAATATATAGGAAATCCTTTCATGCCAAGTTGAAATTTCATAGAAAAAAATTTACATTTCCATCCAAAACATCATATATTTTTACACTTTAATTAAAAATTAATTTCTAAAACTCAAGAATTTCATGATTTTAAAATTTAATGAAAATCATAGAAACACCAGCCTCTAGGAAATCAGGAAAATGTCGCAATGCATTGCCTTCCATAGAGAACACCCAAACTGTAACGCCCCAAGATTTTGTTGTATTGTAAATTATTTAAATAAATAATACTTTAGACTTTAAAATAATATTAACAAAATTTCATTAAAAATTCACTAACATCATTACAATATAGAAGCTTGAAACTAATTCAATAAACTTACAACTAACATATGTAATACAATTAGAACAACTCAGATCAACGTAATAATTCCAAAGGTATAACCCAATCTCTTGTATCTTCCATAATTATAAAATTTGTACCAAGGAGGATAGTGAAAATAAAAAGTGTATGAGATAAAGAACCATTTTGGGAGTAAGAAATAGACTTTGAGAGATGTTGGTTTTTCTAAATACCTCTAAGCATGGGTATTTATAGGAATTTTTATTTCTAACTATTTTTAATTATTCATTAGAGATTTTCTTTTAAATGTGGTAAAATTAATAGATTCATTTGATAGCTTTAGGTGGCATGAAAATAAATTTAAAATAATTTTAAGTTGATAGTTACAAACTATAGTCAAACAATAATCAAATAATAATTTCACTATAAAACATAAATTAATGCTTAACAAAGTTGGATTAATAAAATGTAAAAGATAAGTTAAATTTTTACTTTGTATTTGATACTTCATTATCTTGTTATAAATAAATAGAAAGAAATAAAAAAAATACAAACTAGGTAGCCAAGTGTCTGGTCAATCACTGCTTAGGTGGGACTTGTGCACTCGTCCAATCCCAAGGAGGGGGATCCATGTAACTAACCAGCTTCTAGAATAGCACCCCCAAATATTTTCTAGGACCATGTATAAGTATATAGAATAACACAATGGTTGGGCATAGCACCCACTGGACCTTAACCCATATGGTGTGTGTTTTGATTTCGGACCATGGTTTCCAGTTTTTGTATTATTAAGTGATGCCCAAACTTTGATGTGGGACTTCTAGAGTAGCTACTGTTCAACCAAGCTTAAAAATTCTAGATATAACTCTAGTCATTATATTGTTTCCATCCAGGATATTTATCCTGATCTTTGTTAATCTTCATCCTCGGGTTCAACCGAATGAAACCCTTGACGCCGACGAGTTCTTCTCCACCAACATTTTCAGCATCATTTTTGAAATATGGACCATCTCATATATAATGTTTAACCAAATAAGAATTGATACTTTAAAATTTTTATATTAATGAGTTATAAAATATAAATAAGCATAAAAATCATATTTAAATAACCCTATCATCACAAATGGATTTCATCCTTCCATGATATCTAGTCTTTAGCGGCAATTCTTTCAAGTATAAAATATATTTTTTCTCATCAACCTTAAATAGGTAATATTTCTGGAATTGTGGATGATCTCCTAGAGTTTTTTTGTTCTCCATATACAAGATAATATATATATAAAAATATGTATATTTCTATCATTTTGAACAAAAATATATCCATATCTATTTGAAATTTTTTAGTTTACACAGCAATCCAAGGGAAATCCAGTTCGATCAGTAAAATCTATTTGGATCTTGATATGGCATACTAAGATAATATATATATATATATATATATATATATATATACACATACATACATATATACACATACATTTTCATTGCTACACATAATATCCAATACATGAAATAACCATATATTACTCGAATAAAATGCATCGACAAGTCAATATTGTCCTTTAATATTAATGTATAGTAGGTCTTGTGACTATAAATATGGTGGGAAGATCTCGTGGTTTTCATATAGACAACTCTCCATGGACCAAAAAAAACCCTCCCTATTTTCACAGTGTGTTCCAACATTAACCATATCCTTTGTTCCTTCTTATTTACAAATTGAGGTAAGGAAATTTTATTATCAATTTTATGTTCAAAACCATCTTATAAAGAATTTTTATATTTATTCCACTTCTATTTTTAAGGACTTATTTCAATTTTTAGTAATAAATATATGATTTATATATTTTTCAGAGAAGCTATCATTTTATGCGAAAAATGATTTTGTTTATCAATGAATTTCATTCAAGTAGATATGGCCATATTCTATGATGTTATTGACATTTCATGCACTCTTATAAATTTTTTTTTAATTATAATTTACTCGTGTTTATTTAATTAAAAAGATAAGTATTTATATAGAAAGATGGATTTCTCCTAAACTCTCTTGAATTTAATATAAATTGAGATTTTTTCAAGAAGATAAATTATATAATTATTTTCTTCTATGAAAATAATTTATGTAATATTTTGAAATTCATTTGATGGGTTATAAATGAGAAAGATATGTCTTCAAAAATATTTTCTTAGAATTAATTCAAGAACTTGCATATCAAATGAGATTATGAGGAGGAATGGGAAGTGAACCCATGAACTCAACTAGATATTGTCTCACTATTGATACTACTAATTATCCACAAGGGTTTTATATGACCTTCAAGTATCATTTTAATCCATAAAAAGAATTACTATTTTCAAATTAATTTTTAAGGAGAAATCCAAATGTTTTTCAAAGAGTATATTTAGAATGGATTTTTAAAATGATAAGTTTTTTTTTAATTTTTTTGAAAATTATTTTATATATCATATAAATATATATGATATAAAATTTTTTAAATAGTTTTTAAATATGTATTTTATAAAATTATTTATCTCTGATTTTAAAAACCCTTACTGTGCTTTTGTGCTCATCCCAATTTTTAAAATATTTTTCACAGGTCTTTCATAGGTTCTAAGGTGGATGGATTTGTTTAAGGAGTTAGTGAACATGAATCCAATTGGTTATTTTATTTTAAACTCTGATAAATGGTATAGTGTTGTCTAATTCTCTAAAACCTAGACTATAAAAGTTCCTGGAATGTTTAAAGTGTTGTGTATTGTTTGTTTTCTTTTTAAATAAAAATGATGCATATCATTTATTTTTACCGAATATGGAAGTGTGAGTTCGGGTTTTTACATTTGGTATCAGAGCAACGTTCTAGATAATTTTTGAGATTATAATATTTTATTAGGTTACGTATTCCTTCTTAGTAAAATCCTTTATTCTATAATTTTCATATGGAAGGAAGAAGGGCACGAAAAACTCTTTTATCCCTTCCAGATGAGTTTCTTGATAGGATTATTATAAAGTCATGATCAACTGTGTTTGAGATTTTTTATACCATTTGACTTACCTAAAAACACCTATATAAAATATCTAACACCTCAAACATACTCCGATTCATTCAAGGATCGTGATTTTCATATTATGAAATCTTTCTGACTCAACTTTCTTACTATGTAAACCAAGGAAAGTATCAAGAGGGTCTTTTCAAATGTTCCACCTTATCCAACCAATATGAATCAATTATAATTTTTTTTTGAAGCTATGTAAGTGGTAAACCTCCATGCAACATATATGTATCAACTTGTAAGTTTTAGTTTATATGGAATAATCAAATAAAGAATCAATAATGATTTTGAAATATTCAAAGATGAGTCAGTTAGACTATCTTATAGGAATCAAGTTCAAAAAACCCTTATGAGCTATATATTCATTATAATTTTGTAAGATCTTTTTATTTAGTTTTAAATAAATATCATCCAAATTTCACAAGTAACATATGGGAATGAGAAGATAAAGAAATATAAATTTCCTTAAGGATCAATATAACTGGAAGAAACTTTCCATTCCATGAGAATTACCAACATTAGAGGCTTTTGTAAAGGTAATAATGATTTGAAGAAAATTTATTGGATTCAAATTTTGTGATAACAATATAATTATTATTGTGGGAACTCAATATTAAATCTTAGAGGGTGTATGTACGAAATAATTGTGAGGGTTTATTTCTTTTAAGGGGGTATAATATAACACCCCTGGGATTTTTTGTATTATAAATGCTGTGAATAAATAAGACATGAAACTTTAAAACAAGATAAACAACATTTCATTAATAATGTACTGACTTCATTACAATATAGAATCTTGAAAATAATTCAATAAAATTACAACTAACATTAGTAATACAATTAGAACACCTCTAATCAATATAATAATTCCAAAGGTATAACCCACTTCTCTTGGATCTGATGTAATTAGAAAAACAATAGTAAGGAGGATAGAAAAATAAAAAGGGAAAGAGGGAAATAAATAACCATTTTATGAGTAATAAATATACTTTTAGAGAAGTTGGTTTATCTCAATACCTCTAAGAATGGGTATTTATGGAAATTTTTATTTTTGACCTTTGTTAATTAGTTATTAGAGATTTTATTTTAAATAGTGGTCAAATTAATAGTTTCCTTTGGTAGATTTAAGCAACATGAAAATAATTTTAAAATAATTTTAAGTTAATAGTTACAAAATATAGTCAAATAATAATCAAATAATAATTTCACTATAAAACATAAATTAATGGGTAACATAGTTAGATTAATAAAATGGAAAAGATAAGTAAACAATTTACTTTGTATTTTGATACTTTATTGTCTTGTTATAAATAAATAAAAAGAAAGAAAAAAAATATTTTATCTAATATGGGCATCCAAGTTTCTAGTCAACTAATTCTTAGTTGGGACCAGTGCACTAAACCAAGACCAAGGAGTGGAATCCATCTAACTAACCAAGTTTGGAAATAGCACCCTCAAAGATCAACCAGTCATGTGTATAAGGGTAGATAATCGTGCAATGGTTGGGAATAACACCCATTGGGCCTCATCCAGTGTGGTGTGTGTTTGGATTTCAGGTCATGGTTTTCACTTATTGTATTATTAAGTAATTCATGAACATAGTAGGCTTCTATTTAGGACTCATAGAGAAGTTACTGCTCATCCGAGCTTAAAAACATCAAATATAACTCGAGCTATTCGATTGTTTCTATCCAGGTTGTCCATATTGATCCATGTTCATCTCCATCCTCAGGTTTGGCCAAACAAAACCCTCGATGTCAGAGAGTTCTTATCTGTCACCATTATTAACATCATTTTTGAATTATGGCCCAACTTTTATTTAATTTTTAACCAAAGAAGAATCAAGACTTTTAAAATCTGATATCAATTAGTTATAAAATATAAATAAGTGTAACATTCATATTTAAAAAACTTTATCATCATGAATGGATTTCATCATTCCACAATATCTTATCTATGGAAGTGATGCTTTCAAGTATAAAATATATATATATTTCTCCATCAACCTTAAATAGGTAATATTTCCAACACCATAGATGATTTCCTAAAGTTGTATGGTTCTCCAGATATGTGACAATATATATAAAAATATATGTATATTTCTATCCTTTTGAATAAAACGATATCCATACATGTTTGAATTTTTTTGGCTTGCACGATAAGCCAAGGAAAATACAATTAGATCATTAAAATATCTTTATATACTAATATGGCATGTTGAAATAATATATATATATATATATATATTGTTTCTACTCAGAATGTCAAATACAAGAAATAAAAATAGCTTACCCAAAATAAATGCACCAACATATCAATATTGTCTTTTAATATTAATGTGGGGTAGGGATTTTGACTATAAATATGGTGGGAAGCTCTCAAGGTTTTTATATAGACAACTATCCATGACCTAGAAAACCCTCTCTTTTTTCACAGTGTGTTCCAACATCAACCACAACCTTTTCTCCTTCTTGTTTATAGATTGAGGTAAGGAAATTTTATTATCAAATTTATGTTCAATGCCATCTTGTAAAGAATTTTTATATTTATTCCTCAACTATTTTTGAAGACTTATTTCTATTTTATAGTAATAAATATATGTTTTTTATATTTTTCATAAAATCTATCATTGAATTTCATTCAAGTAGATATAGCAATATTCTATGATGTTATTGACATTTGATGCGCTCTTATAATATTTTTTTTAATTATAAATCAATCGTGTTTATGTATTTAAAAATGTAATTATTTCTTTAGAAATATCTATTTCTCCTAAAATCTCTTTAATTTTATAGAAATTTATATTTTTTCATGCTTATAAGTTATATAATTATTTTATTCTATGAAAATAATTTATATAAGATTTTGAAATGTTTTTGATGGATTGTGAAAGAGAGATATGGATCCTCAAAAATGTTTTCTTAAAATTAATTCAAGGACTTACATGTCAAATGAGATGAGGAGGAGGAATGGGAAGTGAACCCATGACATCAACAAGAAGTTTCCCAACCAGTGATACTGCTAAGTGACCATTAGGGTTTTATAAGATTTTTCAAGTATTATTTTAATCCATAAAAAGAATTATTATTCTCAAATTAATTTTTAAGGAGAAATAAAAATGTTTTTCAAAGAGTATTTTTGAAATGAATTTTTAAAATGATAATTATTTTTGGAATGCTTTTTTAAAGGTATTTTATATATCAAATATATATATATATATATATATATATATGATATAAAGTGTTTTTAAATAATTATTTTATAAAATAATTTATCACCGGTTTTAAAATCCCTTACTAAGCTTTTGTTCTCATCCCAAGTTTTAAAATATTGTTCACATGTATTTTAGAAGTTTTATGGTGGATAGATTCATTTAAGGAGTTAGCGCACATGAATCCAATTATTTATGTTATTTTAAACACTGATAAATTATATAGTGTTGTTTAATTCTCCAAAATCTGGACCAAAAAAGGTCATGGAATGTATAAAGTATTGTGTATTGTTCAAGTTATTTTTAAATAAAAAAATAAACAACATTTTAGTACTGAATCCAAAAGTGTGGGTTCATGTCTTTACACAAACTAGCCAAGAATCAATCTCTACAAGCCCTAAATGATCAAAACCCCAAAATTAGACAAATATGGAACTGTAGTACCACCTAAACAATGATTAAGGTTCTAATGGAGAAGGAAAATCAAAGAGGTAATGGAAGAGGGGGGAGGGGAGAAGACTAAAAGAGATAAATAAGGGTGATTACCTTGATAACATATTGAAATACAAAGAAAGGATCCAAGATCTAAAGAGGATAGATGAGGAAGTTCTCCCATGAGCTTCCCACAAGTCAGCCAAACCAAATGGAACAGGAGGATATAAGACACTTAAAATCAAATGGGGGGAATATTAATTTCAAATTTAAATGAAATTTGGGAATACTACAAGGTTTTTCCATACAGTTTGAAAAATTTGTTCCAACTGCAAAGATAACACTATCTAAGTTATATCATAGTGCATGGTTTCCTCACAAATTTTCTACTATGTGAAAAATATTCACCACCACCCTTAGGCACACTCACATGAAAAGGTGAGATGCACAACATCCCTTAAGACTCACACTAATCATGCGTTACTCATGTGAATTAACCATGCATGTTCAAAAATAAACTAAATACCCCTATACATAATGATACCTACATGTTTTAGACTAAACTATGCATGTTAACCCGTGTACGGAAGGAAATCCCAACATGAGGTCCATCTGCAAGGTTTTTCAAACTGTGCATAAAATAAAAACTTCCATAATTTCAAAAACTCAAATTCAAAACTTTCAAAAATTTAATATGCTCCAAAATTACGTTAAATAAATAAAATAGTAGTAACATAAGGTGTTATATAATCAATTTTATTAAGTATGTTAATTAATTGATGATACTTGAGGTTTCATTTAAGGCTTATTTTGTTATGGGATTCATTATAGAATCACCATTGGAAATGTTTCAACAATGTGAATGATTTCTATAAATGTTTTCCTTATTTACTCAAAGTATTGAGGATATATGAACTGGGCAATGTGATGTCCCAGTAATAGTTCTACATAAAAAATAAAAGTGGGTAAAATTTCAAACTAGAAGATAAAAAATTAGCTAGAAATATCAATAATGTTTCTTCATAATAGTTGTTTAGGGTCATTGAAACCTAAATGTAAAATTAAGAAAGTAATATTATGTTCAATATGATGAAATTATCCATGTATACCTTAAAGAGTTTGAGAAACTCCATGGAATGTTCATATTAGGTATCAATGTTATCAAAATCAATTATATGGTTTTGAAAGGTATATGATATCAACTATATGTTTTATAAGTGTTTTAAATATACAAGAGTTCAAAATAGAGGAAATAATTCAAATAGTTTGTAATTTTAATTTGATTGACAAAGAAAAGAGTTGTTAAATAATGGGATTGAATACAATGGATTTGATTAAGATTGGGTGGATCTAAGTAAAGGATGTGTTTTTCATCCTATTTTTATTATATGATAAGAGAAGTTGTTTGTTAACAATAATTTTTATGAAAAATAAGAAATTATGGATTCAATACACATGGTTTATAAATCAAAGAATTATATAACATGTTAGAAAAGGAGAAAAGGATAAAAAATCCAAGAAAAAAGAGTTTATCGAGACATTTGTTAAAATATGAAAGATATGATCTCACCGCCAATACTATCATATTATAAAGAATAAAATATTATTTTAATAATAATTATCTAAACACATAAAATACCATATTTTATATGGATATAAATTTTTGTTTGTTAAACAATCCCAATAAATAAATAAGAGTTATTTTCTAAACAAAAAGGAGTTTTGAATCTTAGAAAGATAATATAAAAATAAAATGTGAATATTACTTTATATCCTTAAGTAGTTTAGGATGTGTTGGTAAAGAAAAATGTAAATAGTTACACATTATTACCAAGAGGATTTCAATGAAAATTTTTAGGTAAAAGGATCCAAGAATGATATTGCTGATAACCTTATAAATAGTTCTAAATAGACAATAGAAGTTATTAATATCATAAAATTTGATGTTGTAAAGTTAAGGACTTTGAATACTCTATCCAAGAATTTTTTTTCATTATGAATATAATTCCTAAGTATCACTATTATTAAAACTATATTTCTTCAAAGATGTTACTTACTAAAGAGTTTAGTGGGAGGGTTTTATCATATTTTTATATAGATATGTGACAAGAATTACATAGAGATGTAATGAGTTTAACAAAATCCTAAAATTTTAGCAAACACAAGGCTGATATAGTAGTCTATCATATATGATATAATAAGATAGGTGTTTATGTATGGTTTTGTTAATATTATTAAATTAGTTTAATAATATAAAATGTATCAAGTTATACAAAATCCAATCTACACTTTATCATTATTTCACATTTTCTACATATATATATATATCATGAAGTGAAATGATAATTGACTTCTCAAAGTAAAACTTTGAGTTATACCTAATAGATATTCATTATGAATCATTATAATTTATGATGAAAGGTTTTTGTTAGCATGATTAATATTCTTGTATCAAGATAAAAAATATTCTCATGAGGCATAAAATGAGTTTTATGCACTAGATGACCATGAAGTATACCACATAGTGTGTCATAAATTGCACCTTTAGTATACTAGGGGTGAATTTTTCATCTTTTTATTTTCTAATACCTAAGTTTGGTGAAATTCCTATCATTAAAACCTTCATATTTTGATACCTTTCTTACAAAAACATTGAGGATTAGTTAATCAGGGGTGGTTGGGTATATTAGTGATCATGTTTCCAGTTAGAGCTCAACCAAGATGTGATATATTCTCACATATTATGAGTATAACATATGGTATCTCAATTAAAATAGGGTGAGGAAGTATATATCCATACCTATATGGTGTCTATGGTGTAATTATCTATTGGGTGAGGGGTATATAATTTGGTAATCTATAAATGTGAATGACATGTGATGTACTCACTAATCGGGTCAATCTATACTCATAGAATCACGAAAATATGAGTGATTTTATGGTATTGACATGCCTAGTGTCTCATGGTTATCCAATGTCTTAGATAAAGTGATCATGTAAAAATTAATTCTTTTATATGATGCAACTGGTGGACATGGATATGGAGATACATGTGTTTAATGAAGATCATGCTTGATCCCTTTGTAGCTTGAGTAACATTGATTCTTTTCTAGAGGATACTCCTTTATTACATTTATGAATTTGGGAATTAATATTTTTTCAATGTTATAAAGGAATGTGGGGTGACACTTTATGATTGAATAAATGAGGATTTATTTTGAATCAAAAATATTCTCTATAAGTGTTTTATAGTTCACCTAAAAGGAGTTTTGGATGGGTATTCAAAATATGTTACATATGATGTGATTCAAGGTGAAGTTAATAATAGTTTTCCAAAAGAGTTTTGGAAGATATCCAAAAGTTATTTTGGATATAGTTTCACAAGTTATTATATATAATCCAACATAATGTGAAATGGAATAAAGTTTATTAATATTTAGTAAAAGTGGGATATTATTGGAGATATTTCTTAAATCCTTCTATTATAATGTACAATATATACAACTAATATTGTACAAATTAGGTTTATTATTAAGGTATATCATAAAGTATGGTATACGATATCATGCTTATGATGTAGTTGGTAGCCAAATGAATAAAATTATCATTTGGATCACTTCTAGTCAATAACTATCATTATTATAAACATTTCATGAGATAAAATTCAAGGGAGGATAATAGAATTCATATTATGAATGTATGAACTATGAAATCCATTTACTTATGCGTTATAGGGCATGAGTAAATTATTGTCTCTCAAGGAGTGTCCCTGAGGGGTTATATAAAGGGTCAGTCACCATGAGATGGTGATTGGTCATTCCTACCCTAGATCTTTTCAATTATCCCTCTCCCATAATCTCTCTTTTCCTCTTTCCTTTTCCCTATGAGACAATTGCATGTCGTAGAAGGTAGGAGGGTCTCTCCCATGCAATGGGTGATTCACATGATCTCGTGGACACACCATAGAGGAGGGAGTATGATGGTTTCCTCTAAGGTATCATCACCAATTGCATGAATGAATACTAGTAAAAAAGTGATTCATTGGTGAAAGGTACACAATTTCATCATTTTATCTTTACATTATTTCAGTTTTAAGCATGTTAGATCTTGGTTTAAGGGGTACTAATTTGTTTTCTCTATGTCTATTAAGAGTAAATTGGTCCTTAGAAACACTTTAACCTTAAGTTGAGATACTTCTCTCTGTTTCCTCAAATTATTTGAGTCGAGATAATCTTCTTGGTTTTATAAAAACCTTGAGTTTAGATCCTCCCATTGGTTTCTAAAAATTCCTTGAGTTGAGATATTCATCTTGGTTCCCAAAATTACTTAAATTTAAATCCACCTCTTGATGCCCAAAAATTATTTCACCTGGATTATTTTTCACATTAAACCAAAAAGGTTCATTCATGTATAAGTCTCACATCAAACCATTTTTAAGTACCTTTCACCTAGAATCTCACTCTACATGACATTAAACTATATAGAAATGATCCTAGATGCATGAACTTATAAGGAACACTATTGTTCATAGATGCATGACCCTAAAAGGAACCACAATGGTCCTTGTCATGTTACCTTAAAAGGAATGAAGTGTCTTTCTATAAACTATCAAACAATGTGATTTTTGATTCCCTTTGTTAGGATATGTTCAAAACCCTTATCATGGACCCAATACTAATACCACCATACCAACCACCACACCTTAAAACCTTAATTTTTTCTAGGAGGCCTTAAACCCTAATGTAACCCTTCAGACTTTCTATATAGCATGAAACTCCAGTATAGCATTAAGTCTTACAAAGATATGCTAAACCCCAAAGTAACTTTATAAGTCTTCTTAAGAGACCTTAAAACTCACATAACACCTTCTTACATACAAAACGACATTAAAACCTAGAGTGACTTTCTATACATATTTAAACTATAAAGTATTGAACATTTTTTTAAAGGTGAGACGATATAATTCCCTTGTGTAGTGTACCTTTAAATTTATTAGTTTTAATCAATCGATTTCATAAAAGGGTAACATATATTAATACTCAGAAGGATTTTATGAACATATATTAAATCTATAAGAGAGTATAAAACTAAAAAATAATGTCACTTATGATATGGTTCAACCTATTATCCTCTCAGTTTTGATGTGTAACACACAAAGCACCATTAGTTCATTGTGATGTACACCCGACTTTGGAAATCAGATCTTCGGAAATGTGAATACGTGAATTTTGGAAATAATAGTTCAAAGGAAACTACTATGTGATTTGAATCCATAAAATATCATCAAAAATAGGATTTAAAAGGCTAGAATATGGAGTATAATATAGACCCTAATTCATCTTTATGGAAGGCTTTCTAAAACTCAATATTCTTTATGTCATTTGTTTTTTATATTCTATTTTAAAAGAATGTAAAATAATGGAAATTTTGATCTCAAATTTTTGTTTTGATTTAATAAAATAAATAATAAAAAGAAAAAATGAAATACAAATAAATAAAATAATTTTAAATAATTAAAATATTTGAAGATACATTCATTCACAATTCAACATAAAACCTATTATAATTTCATCCTCACTTAGTGGATAAAAATTATTATCATGGATTCAATAACCTATCACTATTTCTCAACATTGAGCATAAAATACTATGATTATAGTGAATTAATCCTCATTTTTCCTATGTGAACTAGTAAGATCACTAAAACGATGATTGACTAATTCAATGATACTTTATATCTCAGATACTTAAAAAACTCTTGATTTAGAGAAGTATATATCAAGTAGTTATGTCTAAAAAATGCATCCCCAGACCCATGACTACATTCACATGTCACTATCTCCTTGATCTAACTTCAATCATCTTATGTGAATCAAACTAGGAAGTGGGAATAAAATAAAATTCAGATAGTGAAATAATAAATGGAGTAATGCAATAATAATTAAATAAGAAAATGATCACCAATTCATCACTTACAAGAACACATTGAAAATCTCATAGGTGAAAACAAAATAAAAAATTGAAAATATTAAAAAAAATTAATAACATGTATAGTGGTCCAATTAATATATTTTTATTATATGATAATCACTCTTTTTAAGTAATTTGAGAAGTAAACATTATATAGATAGGAGGCCTAGAGGTACAAATCTTGAATTACATGGATCAGAGGCCTAGGGGTACAAGAACTTACATCTTTTCAAGATCCAACTACATTAGAATATCCCCTAATCATCACCTCTTCAAGTCTGCATATATCCCACAACCTAATGTTTCTAATGGCTTGGAGTGCCCTTGTACATATTTTCATGGTTTGATGGATGGTTTTATATCCCTCCTTCAATCCCAAGTTTTGTTTACTCCACCTGGTGACTACCTCTACTTTGATCCATTGGCATGGGGCTACTCTAGTAAGTCGAACATGATCTTCTTCATTTCCTTGTGGCCCTTTAGCCTAAAGTCCTGAGTATTTTTGACTTGTAGGCCCTATAACATGAATTCCCATGGATGGACCAGATACCCTATGGCTCAAAGGCCCAAATCTATAGCTTTATGGCCTATTCTGAGTGAATAGTGTCACTCCTATAGTGATGCTATAGTAACTCAAGAATAATCCCCCACCCAAATTTGAACTTGGGTCTTTCATGTAGGTTTATGGGGTGCTAACCACTATTCCAAACCCCAGCTA
Source organism: Viscum album (assembly GCA_963277665.1). Taxonomy (NCBI): domain Eukaryota; kingdom Viridiplantae; phylum Streptophyta; class Magnoliopsida; order Santalales; family Viscaceae; genus Viscum; species Viscum album. Next base: position 2,056,060,773 of record OY728156.1, on the reverse strand, counting down.
CAGATAACATTTATGGTATTATTTTTATATTAACCACAAATGGTTTTAATTATCTATGCAAATAGAATCTAGGAAAATTAAAAAAATGGAAACTCTATACGTGAATAACCCCCCTTCTTCAGGTTAGGTCTCTCTCTTTTTATATTTGGAAAAAATACCTCATAATTAGAAAAAAAAATTGAGCCTCTAATTTGGTAGCATAATTATTACTGAATGCAGTTCACACCATGATCCTCCAGTTAATAACTATATTAAATGCTAGAAAATTCTATAATGACTTCCATTTTCAACTCCAACAGCATCATGTGAATGGATACTCCCATTTCTCTTTATGGATTGTTTGTAATTAGTATAAAAATCCCTATAATTATTGTGGAAAATGGTTTTTTTAATAATAAAAATGTTATGAATCTTTAAATGTGTAGTCTTCATGATTAAAAATCAGTAATCCAACCATTATAAAGCTTCTAATTTCACAGTGTCAATTCTAGGAAACCTTTTAAAATCATGTTTTACTCTTACATATTATCCTTATGCATAAAAAATCTATGGTGTCAACTCTTACACATCAACATATCCTCACATAAACCCTTATGCATTATTATATCAACACTTACACAAATTTTTCAACCATTATACTATAATGGATCAACTCTTACACATCTTTTCAACTAATACATAGTGTAAGATCATTTTATATCAATGTTATGAATCATTTGAGAATAATGATTCACTATTATATAGTAGTGGTCAACTAATGCACATCACTTCATCAGTGAATCAACTGATACACATCCATTAAAATCTATAATACAATGTTGTGAAGTTTAGTTTTACTTAGATTTAATGTTATTCAACCTTTAATTTATAGATTTCGATAATATTAAGATGAATTTTAACCCATATACATCCTTTTCATTGAATGGTCAACTATGATCCCATTGTTTAATTTCTCGATCAACTATATAGTTAAGTTCCTTTACATTTCATGGTCACCTTGGGAAAAATTTTAACTCATACATAAATTCATTATCACCCTTAATTCATCAGCCTTAAAGTATAAAAATGAAAAAGTATGGGCTTTCATTATCAAAATAAGGTTTGGGTTTCCAATGAACCTTCTCAAAAATATTTATTTCCATTAATCTCTTAAAATTAACCTGAATATTGAAATAAATCCAATTCAAAACTAAAATACATAAATATGAATATTTTCCAATGGTTTCAAATAATTATGGGTTATTAAAACATGAAATATAATAGGCAATAATTCAGCTCAATCATTTTTCGGTTCAAAAAGTAATTGTGTAGTTCATTTCAAATGATCAATAGTATTGCTTTATCAAATTTAAGAATGATATATCTCAATATTATGAAATTATTCTAAAATTATTTGTTTTAATTACAATTCATATTCCTTTTTGATTCATTTAATATTTGAGGTATACATTTAGAAACCTTGGAAGTTTTTATTATTGATTCTCAACACGATCAAAAAAAAATCTTTTTATTGATATAGAGACATCTAGAAGCTAATTGAAGATCTTTTTTGTTGGAATTACTAATGTTGTTCCAACATATCTCAATATTTTATATGTTTTTATGATCACAAAATCCTAATTTAGTTTATTAATAAATTATAATTAATTGTTTTCAGGGTATTATGTGATTTCTTAAAGTAATAATTCATTTCATCTTATTTTGGTAAAACTTTAATTTTTCAAGTTTGAAGAACTTTTTTTCCTAATAAAATTAGCATACAATGGATAAATTATCAGACATGGTGATAATTTATTATTTTATCTTTTATTTTCCATGCACTTCTATGAATTCTATTTTCTTTCAAAGTAAATCATCTAATGAAAATACAAATATCTTTGCATTGGATTTTAGTTTCCAGACTAAGTAAAATATCCTATGAAAGTCTTACATATCAGATTTATAATATGAATCATAAGAAAGTCTTACGATCCATGCTTTTGGAAAATTAAATTATCGTACAAATATCATTTTATCATAGGAAGTGTCAAATTTTTCTATGACCTCAAAAAGTCAGTATCTCAATACCCGACTAAGGAAATTATCATACGAAGTGAGGATTTTTTATACAAAGATCAAAACATCTTATGAGGAAAAAATATATCTTACATAATATTTTAGTTCAATTATCCTATGAAGATAATATTATCTTATGAATTTATTAAATATCATATGAATAATTTTATCTTATGAAGATAAAGATTGATCTTGAATTTTTTAAGACAAAAACGAACTGTGAAGAAGATAATTCCATTTGAAGCTAAATTCTTTCAAAAATAGTATTTTTAGAGTATTTTTTTACTCTTTAAAGGTATTTATAACCATTTCCATAACTCTAGTAAAGTATGTTCCTACCTTTCATATATCATAAATTGTGATGGCTAGATAAGGAAAGGTGAATTAAATAATATGTATATTTCTATGAATATTCTAGTTCTAATAGAGATTATCATTATAGTCAATAGTGAACTTTGGGATAACTATTTTCGGAATAAAATGTCGCATATGGTAAAAAAATATTCTCTTTTAGTATTATTCTATGTTATCTTAACATTTGGAGTGTATATGAAGTTTTAAATTCAAAAATTAAGTGTGTGTAAGAATGAATGAAAAAGATAACAGCATAGATAAAGCAAGGGCACTCATGAAAAAAAGTGTTATCTAAATAATGAATATATGTCTCTTATTTCCTATATATACAAGATATTACATGTTTCTATGAGAAAAATAAAATATTGTTTTTTTATTATTTTAAGATCATAACAACTTTAGTTGAGAGACCTTCCAGATCTAATATTTGGAGTTTTATTCATTATCTAGAAGAATGTATCATCTTTTTTCAACTTCATCTTGCAACTATGAGTAAAACCTGAATCTCTTTTCTACACCTTTTATATTTTGTAAAGACTATGGATAGGTCTTGTAAAAATTGTGATCTTGATGAAATCTCTTAACATCTTTGTGTAACAAGTTGTTGTTTTTTTCACTCAACTGTCAAGGTCCCTGAGAAAAGGACCTGAATAGTGAAAATAACCAAGCTCATAGAGAGAGTATTAGTGGAGTGGACTAGGGGATTATTTTTCCCCAAACCACTATAAATTCCATGTGTTATTTTCTTATCTTTTCTATTTTTAGTTTCTATTTTCATTTGATTAAATATTTAAGATCAGGTCCAGGGATGATTTATTTGGGGTTAAAATTTTAATAACTCAATTCACCCCCACCCAACCCCCCTCTAGAGTCATTTTGTAACTCTTATCCAACCAATAATTAGTATCATAGAATATATTCTTGATTTGTCAACTCTAAAAGGTTAAAGTCATGAAGATAATTTTTAAATGGCTGCAATGGTTGATAATAGATACAGAATTTCTATGATCAGGGATACCTATTTCAATAGAGAAAAATATGGGTGTTTGATGGCTCAGATGGTTATATACTTGAAAAAAAATAGTTTAAAAGTTTATCATAAAATTTTCAAGCCATAAAAAGTTCCTAAAAGAGATCCAAACAAATGAGATGCTATTGAAGAAGCTGAATATGATCTGAACTCTAAAGATATGAATTCTATTATATGTGGACTTAGTCAAGATGATTTCAATAAAGTCTCTCAATGTGTTATAGCACATGAAATGTGAAAAATTATATTTTTAGATTATGAAGTTATGATAATGTAATATATATTAGGTAAGATATTTTGAAGTTAAATTTTGATACATTCAGAATGACTGATGGTGAGAGTACCACTCTCAGATGAATGGAAGGCTGACTGAAATTATAAACTATGTGGCTTATTTAGGAACTGTTGTTCCTAAACCCAATAAAGAACTTAAATATCACATAATTATTTCATCCATATATAGTAGAATTTCAGTCTTCATTAGGAATATAATACTATGAAAGATTTTAAAATAAAATATCTCATTGGAACACTAACGATGTATAAAGAAGAAATGGATGCTAGAGCTAGAGAGACTTAGATGATAAAATGATATAATACTGATTTAAATTCATTTACTTCAAATTATGATAATAAAAATCAAGATAAATAATTTTCATGCTCATCTAATAAATAAAATTCAACCAATTCAAATTCAAGTGATGATCTTGCTCAATTTTCCAAGAATATTAGAAAAAACTACAGCAAGAGAAGATGATTAAAAAAATTATTTAACAAGTACTATAATTTTGATGTAAATAGTAGAGAAATTATATTCTATGAGTGAAAGAAGATTGTGTATATTAAGTCTTATTTTCCCCAACTCAAGGATAAGAAGAAGTATGAAAATAAGTATAAAAAAGAAATTAGAATATAAAAAGGAGAAGAAAGTTATGAAGACTAAATATAGTGCCTTAGGGAATATAGTAATGAATAAAGTTCATATTCTAAATATAAAGTATCTAATTATAAGATAAACATGTGTTTCATGGCATAAAATAATGAGGTGCATTTTCCCTATTATTCTTCTTCTGAATCTGAATCTGAAAAATTCTCTTACTAAAATTTAAATGAGTATTGTTAAATATTCAAAGACAACTATGAGTCTTTGAATAAAAAGAGAAAAACTCTAAAGAAATTATTTGATATTTTTTTCAATGAAAAGGAAGTTTGAAATAAATATATTTATAAATAAAAAGTTAAATGATGTGAATCTGCTTCAAGTTGTTTTTTCTATAACAGAAAAATAAAATAATTATAGGTTGAAGTTAAAAATATAAAGGGTGTTTCTAGTGTTTTTAATTAGGGGTATATTTAAATAAAATCCTTGGTAAGAACAAAACAAATAAATAAAAATATGGTATAGGAAGTAAGGGATAAAAACTTAAGATAAATAAAAATTATTTTATACCTAGTTTTAAAAATCTAAATTTTTATAATATCACTTATTTTAATTATGGCACAAATAGTCATTTTGAAAATGATTGTTGCCTAAGAAACCATCATATATATGCAATAAATAAGGAATCTATTTCTATACATTTATCTAGTTCTAATTCATAAAATTTTGTAAAATGTAAGTAGATTTATATTCGAAAATCTTTTATAGCTAACACTACTGGACCAAATAGAATTTGGGTGCCAAAACATATTTTTACTTAATTTTTTCTTGTAGGGAATAATCCACATCAAAATTAATGAAAAATGGTTTATAGATAGTGGTTATTCGTGAAATATGAGTGTATATTTTTTCAAATTTCACACACTATCTAATTTTTATGGAGTACATGTCACATACGATGAAAATGTCATAGGAAATATTGTTGTAATTAGATCTATTAGATATCCTCATTAAATCCTCATTAGAAAGTGCTTTATGAAAAAGGCTTAAAGAACAGCCTAATAAGTATTTATCAAATTTTTATGATGGATATTCGGTTGGTTTTTATAATAATTTTTATTCTATTTTTTAAAAAAAATTACATAAATTTAGGGCACTAAAAACATAAAATTTGTATACACTATTTCTTCATTATTTGTGTAAATAGATGGTGAACTATTTGAATACTGAAATTGATGAATCGTGGATTTGACATTGGTGGATTGTACATTACAATTATTATTCTTTAAGTAAATTTTATAATAAAAATATGACTTCTAATTTACTTCAACTAAAATTGGATAAAAATAAGTTATGCGGTGTATGAAAAATGAGAAAGTAACAAAAATCATCTTTAAAGTTATTTAAGGAAATTTTTTCATCCATAACATGAGAAATTATTCACATATTTTTGTTTGGACCTTATATAATTACAATCCTAGATGGTGAATATTTTTTTACGTTTCAGTTGATGATTTTTCAAGATTACATGAATCTATTTCTTGAGACTTGAAAGTGAATCTTGTACTGTTTTTATTGATGTTTGCATGTTTTTTCAAAATTAAAAAGGATATAAAATCATTTCCTTTTGAAGTGATCATGGGGGTGAATTTTATAATCATGAATTCTATTCATTTTTCTCAAAACATGGCATTAAACATGCATTCTTTTCTCCTATAACACTTCAATAGAATAGTGTTACTGAAAAAATAAAAAGGGCCTTACAATAAATTACTAGAAAAATGTTGTGTGGGTATAATGCCTACTCATTTTTTTGTTTTAGATGTTAAAAAAACATTTTATGTCATTAATAGATTTATAATAATTCCTATCTAAAATAAAACACTCTATGAGCTATGTAATAACAGAATACCAAAGGTTGTATACTTCAAAAAAAATTGGATGAAAAGTTTATATCTTGAACTCCAAATACAATATTTTAAAGTTTGATCCAAAGGTGGATGAAGAAATATTCCTAGGTAATTCTAATAATTATAAATCCAATAAATAATTTAATAAAAATTCAAGGATATTTAAAGAATTTACTCATATGAAATTTAATGAAATTGATCCTTTGATCACAAAAAAAAATCAAGTTGATGAGATGAATGATTCACTAGGCCTTCGGGTCATGTAAGTCTTACCTATAAACCCTTTTAAAAAGAGGGATACCTATACTTAATAAAAAAAGGTTATTTCCCCCTACTTGTTTCGAAAAATTAAGATGAATGATTTGGGACTAAAATAAGTGTAGGAAATCTTGCTGAGTTTTTTGATTTTTTATCCCAACTAGAACCTAAAATCATATAAGTATTGGATGATGAGATTTGGGTTATTTCTATATATGAACAATTAAACCAGTTTAAAATGAATAAGGTATGGGAATTAGTTGATATACCTTTAGATTATCCTGTCATTGGAACTAAGGGGGTATTTAGAAATAAATAGAATGATCAAGTTATGATCAGTATGAATAAGGATAGATTAGTTATCAAAATTTATAATCAATAAGAAAGTATATATTATGAAGAAACCTTTTCCCTAGTTTCTAGGTTAGAAGCAATTATAATTATTTTATCCTATGCATCATATGTAGATTTAAAATTACATCAGATATATGTTAAAAATACATTTATAAATGTATTTTTAATGGAGTAAGTGTATATTGAAAAATATTTATATTTTGAAGACCCAAATTTTCATAACTCTATTTTCAAACTTACCAAATATTTGTATGGTCTTAAAAAAGAACCTAGATCTTGGTATGAAATATTAAGTTATTTTTATTATATTAAATGGTTTTAATTTGGGTTTGTAAAACCCCAATTTATTTAATCAAAAGACTTCAAAAGATATTTTACTTGTGAAATTTTATGTTGATTATGTTATTTTTGGTTCAAAAAATCAAAAACTCTATAATGGATTTTCAAAACTCATGTAAAAAGAATTTGAAATGAGCATGATGGTTGATTAAAGCTATTTATTTGGATTTAAAATTTACTAAAAGGATTTTGGGAATGTTTTGGATCAAATTAAATACGTTCAAGATTTATTAAAAAGGCTTGGACTCGAAAACAAATAATACATATTCAACACTCATGAGTTCCAATATTAAACTTTACTTGGATGAAGCTAAAAAACCAAATGAAAATAAGTTTCATAGAGGAATAATTAGAATTTTTCTTTATTTAACTACTATTAGACCTGATATTATGTTTTCAGTTTGTTTATATGAAATACTTCGAGCTAATACAAAGGAATCTCCTTTAACAGCTGTAAAGACCCAGAAATTTCAAGGAAATTTTTTTTCTTAAATTCTTTGGAATTGTACGATTCCTCAGTTTCTGACGGCGCCTGATTTTGAGGCCCGATGTGCCTGGAATCAATTTATGAAGTTTTGTTCGGGTAAGTTCAGTAAACGTACGTGCGAGTTTTTATATCTTTGGAACTGATGCTCGGAATTCAAATTTGAGGACACCGATGAACTCACAGAGCCGGTAATCGCTCAAGTATACCTCTACCGCAGTTGCGTTTGGTTGAGAGCAGAAGTTATAAATTGGGTTTGTGAATTAAAACTTAAAGATTAAATAAAAATGTGCGTGTAACACATTTTTATTTAGTTGGTGGTTTTTATCTCCAAAGGGAAGTTGGAGGTGAGACCCACCTCCCATAAAACCTCCCATGGGAGGATATTGTGTTGTGGGACCCACACAATTTCAAACTCTCCACCTTCCCTTTAAACTCCCTTTAACCCCCATGTAATTATATTAAATTGTGGGAGGATTTTAAACTTCTAACTCCCTCAATTTAATTTTGAAAACTCTCCACCTCCCACCTTCTCTCATTAATGTACCAACACCATCAAATTAATTAATTAATCTCCCTCAATTAATTGATTTATTTGATTTATTTGAATTGCATGGAATCATTAAAAATTAGAGGGAGCCTATTATTTTATTATCTTGGAAAATATTTTTTTGAGAGGCTTTGGGAGAATTGGAAGGAAAGTGTTCTTCCATGAAGAACATCTCCAATGAAGAACACGAAGAACTTCTCCAATGACCACTATCCGCGTTAAAGAAATAGACGTCGTCCACAAAGAATGTTTCCAACAACAACACTTACTATTCGGACGCACCCTGACGTCAATGAAATCGACGTCTGTCTTCCACGACGCCTGACTTCCGCAACCCCGTCTTCTGCGGCTCGTCAATGTGCAACGTCAAATACGAGGTAAGGGGTTTTGTATAATTTTAAAAGAATAAAATTATACCCTCATTCTTGATGAATGCTTAGTTCTTCATTGTCCATTTTTTATTGCCTAACGTGGAGGGTGCGGGCCGAAAAAACACGGGCTGATGAACCTCCGTTGATCCTTGTTTGTATTGGTGATGGAGGTAGTGTCGGAAGAGGCGACGGTGACCGGAGGTGGTGGCGACCAGAGGCGGCGGCCGTGCACCGACTGCGTGGAGGAAAATCGCGGCCCGCATCCGTGGGCCGTTCAGACGGAGAAGAACCGGCCAGCCTCATGTTGACCAGGCTGGAAGAATCAGCCAACTATGGTCGGTCGGGCTGGAAGGTCGCGGCGCCCACAGATGACGCACGACGGAGGAGTCGCGGCCTGGAACCGCAGACTGCTCGCCGAAGAATCGGCCGGCCACCTATCGGTCGAGATGAAGACCACGGTCCCACTTGGCGCCGCGTGGGATGGACAGCGGCCCACTATGAGGGCCGCTCACGCCGGACAGAACCGGTCGGCTTTGGCCGGCTAGGCAGGGAGAGGCGGTACCGCTCGACGCCGCCGGGAAAACCGGACCGGCCTGCTCAGTGGGCCGGGTCCGCGTGTGGGCCACGCCCCACCGGGTCGGGCTGACCCCCAAGCTGGTTCGGACCCTCCAAACTGGGTCGGGACGACCCCCAGCAGGGTTGGACCCACCGAACCAGGTCGGGCCGACCCGCCATCCCATTGGGCTTGACGGGCTGGGCCCGTTTCGCTTAAACGTGAATAACTTCTAGACCGCGTGTCTGATCGACGCTCCGTCTGTGGAACTAGGACCCTTGAGACGAGGTGATCCTTTTTCGATACTCTAAGTGAGTTTTTGATGACTTTGGGAAATGGTCTGGTTTGGATCGAGCGTAAATCCAACCGGGCCCCTGGAACGGAAAAGCCAATAACTCTCAGACCGGGCATCTGATTGACGTGTCGTCTGTCGTGTTGGGTTTCTTTTGATTAGACAGAACTTTGGGATACATCAAATTAGGACTTAGTGATAGTTGATGTATTGACCCCTTGACTCGAGGAGTGGACCCTCCTGGAATCGAGCATGTTGTGTGCGGGAACCCTAGAGCTGGTTGTGATGACTTCTGTACCGGAATCCTGTGTGGGTTTGACAGCAATGAATACCGTATTGGAATCCTCTGTGGGTTCAATGATGACGACAATTGTACCGGAATCCTGTGTGGGTTCGACAGTTTTGACAGAGTAGTTGGTCCTATATTCTGTGTGGGTTCGACAGCTTAGATGAATCAATGACTACATCGGATCATCTCTATTACTCTAGAATAGCTGGCATGTATCCTATGTGGGTTTGACAGCTTAAACGAGATAGCTGGCATGTATCCTGTGTGGGTCCGACAGCTTAGACGAGATAGTTGTCCTGTATCCTATGTGGGTCTGACAGCTTAGCTGGTCCTGTATCCCGTGTGGGTCCGACAGATTAGATGATCTAGTGGCTACATCTGATCATCTATATATCTCTATAATTGTGGCATACCTGTGTGAGTTGAGTCATGTCTTTCAACCATTATCATCGTGGTGATTGACTTTACTTCCTGTTTGGACTGGGTTGCGATTGGGCTCGAGAGTTGGATCCGTGCTGAGATTTGTAACTTAGGTATATGTATGGGCATATACCTAAGTAGGGTTGGTTGTTACTTTGTGGTTGTATCTTTCTTCTTTTTTTATCATTAGTGGATATTGTGAGACCGTGAGGGTCTCGGGGTCCCTACTGAGTATCGTTATACTCACCCCTTCACGGGTTATGCCCGCACCTTGTTTTGTTGGTTGCAGACGATGGACTGCGCTGACAGAGGCCGAGAGCGCCACGACTGGACGGTACCCGGAGGTGGACCATGCGACGAGTCGGCACATAGAGGAGACTGACGGACGTGAGTGCTGAGGTGGCCATCTGTACCTACCCTTCAGATCGGAACCTCAGAGGATGATCTAGGATATTCTATTTACTTCCAGTTGTTTTTCCCTTTTTTACTTGTACTTGTTGTTCAGTTAGGTTTGTATACTGGCCCATTTACTTTCCAGCACACTATTTTGTATTTTGTTTTACCTAGTGTTTACTTCCTGTTGCATACTCTATTGTGTTAGTTTACTTTTATAAATTCAATGTCTTCCCATCTTAGGGATTTACGCATGTGGTTCTAGTCTCTAGACCCTGGCCTATGGAAGACGGGATTGGGGTAGTCACGCCACGGGCCCCGAGGACGGGTCGTGACAACAACTGTCAAAAGAATTTTAAGATATTTTAAATGAAAATTTATTTATCATTAAATTTTCCAAAAAATTATGATTTTGATTTAATTTCATATTCTGATGATGATTTTTGTGTTTGTAGACTAGATATAAAAATCACTTCTAGAACCTACCACCTTTTAGGAATATCTCTAATTTATTGGTCAAGTAAAAAAGAAACATTTTGTTTCATTATCAACTGTTGCATTTGAATACATTTTGTAAGATCCCAAACATTTTTGTAGATATCTTGAGCTTGATTTTAGGTTTTTTTTTTGATTTTTTTTAGAATACTTTTTTTGGGTTTTAGCATGGGGTGTGTTTGGGTGAAAGTTGGAAATTTTGGAAGGAAGTGGGAAAGTGCATGGTTGGTGCACAGTTTTCCACAACCCTGTGCCATGACCCATCAAACTATGTGAACCTAAATAGATGGGATTCACAAGGCTAGAACACAGTTTTTCAAACCATATGCTCTATTAAGAGAAACCATACACCCCCCCCCCCCATAAGAGGCACACAATTAAGGCACATGGTTTGGTAAATTGTGCACCCCTGCCCAACAAACCATGCATAGATTTTTAATTAGACCAAAAATTGGTTTTTAAAATACCCAAACCCCAATATTAACCTCAAATCGACCCCCACTCACCAATAATAAAATTCTATCAATTTTAGAGTCTCTTGGGTGATTTTATAAGGCTCCCAACCTCAATTTTTAGCGATTCTAAACCCAAATTATAGATATGTACTTCTCCAAGTAAGTGAATCCCATCCTAGTTGGTTCCCTATTATTCTATCTTTCTTGAAAGGATGTTTTATGCTATTGGTTATAGATCTAGATTTAGGTTTGTTATATCTTGATTTGTTTGATCTTGGATTTAGGTTTCCATTCTAGATCTCATTATTCGTCATTATTCCTCTCAAATTGGGGATTTTAATGGGTGAGCGTTTATTATCAATATTGAGGTAGGTGGTCGACATTTCAAATCCCATAGTCTTAATTTAAATTATGTGTATGTAATTATAGAATTTCTATTATATGATTAACAATTGATTTTCTTGAAATTGAATTAATTAATTTGGTAAATTAATTAATTATGAGATTGTGAATTAAATAATTAATTGTTGAATTAATTATGGAATATTTGATATTGTGAATTGAATAATTAATTTTTGAATTAATTATGGGATATTTTCATTGTGAATTGATTAATTGATTATTTAATTAATTAATGAAGAATGTTGTGTTTATGAAATTTAACAAATTGGTTTAATTAATTATTAAATTAATTAATGGTGGTTGTCATGTTTATATAATTATTGAAGTTATTAATTAATTTTTGAATTAATTAATGGAATTTATGTGAAAAAATAATTGGGGAATTAATTGAAGGGATTTATGTGACTAATTAATTATTGAATTAATTAATGGAATGATGTGAATATGTATTTGTTAAATTAGATTAATTAATTTTTGAATTGATTGATGTGATATTGTGATATATATGATATATGTGATTGATTGATATATAAGTTTGGAACATGTAATGATGATCTAAATAACCATGGGGTCCTATACATGATGTTCTAGGACCTCAATCATGCTTGAAAATTGTATGGGATAGGGACTAATGCTCTAAATACCCATGAGGTGTGAGATAGGGATTGATGCTCCAAATAATCACATGGTGCTAGACATGTCGATTTATACCCAAAATATTGGAATTGGACTATGGTTCCAATTATCCATATTATAAATTGAAATGAAATGGATAATGAAATCCCATTTGTTAAATAAATTTTGAATTGAAAATAAGAAATGGTTCATAATCTGGCATGGTCCAAAGTAGGTATTGAGATTCGGGTGTCCTTGGGAACTTGGGGGTTTATGTGGTTAAATAGAGGATACTTGAATAAATGTAAATTATTAACTTTATTACTTTTATTTCATTATTTATAAAAATTCATACACTATTTTGACTATATTTGTTTTAGATGTCATTGGTGGTGGCCTAATGAGTTGTACTCACACCCTACTCAGGTTTCCTAATCAGTACCCGAATAGACTTCATGTTTGTAGGACAGGATAAGAGAAAAGGTAATGTGTTAGATAGATCATTTGGGATGGAGCATGTATGAGGGAACTAGACATGGTTCTGGACCCTCTTGAGAGTTTTAGAGTCTTTACTTTTGAGTTTCTTTTTGAAACTTAGCATGTAATTTATCATAGCATGTCTAAAATTCAGTTTTGATATTGTATCTCCCTATTTGGTCTTTTGATATTGGATTGTTTATGGTTATATCATTTTGTTTATTATTTATTATTTATTTTCTATTGGTGTATTATGATGATAAATAGGTTATAGTCTCCCCATGACAGACATTAGACCCTCACTACTAGTCAGCAGCCTCTAGCATATGGGGAGGCATGTCTGAGATCATGTGTTGGTCCAGTTTAGGGCACTGATTTATGGCACCCAGGCCAGGATGTTACAAAGTGGTATCAAATCCTAGTTTTCTTTTCTTTTCTTTTGTATTACTATTTGGGTAAGGTATAAAGGATACTAGGAAGATTCGGGCCTTGGTTATAAGCTTGTACATGGGATTAGTTGACTTATGTATGGGGGAGAACCCAAGTACCCAAGGTGGGATTTTTTTTATTATTGTTTGATGTTATAGTTGAATATTATTTCACCTTGGGTGATGCACTTTTTTTATGATGCAAAAAATATTTTTGATATTTATTGATATTATACTCATGAATTGGTATAGAAAGAGAGTTGAGTATACATGAATCATTCTAGGAACTCAATATTATTGTATCATGCATCATTTATAGGAAAACACATAAAAATAGTTTTTTGGGTAAGTTTTTGAACTTGAAATTGTTTTTCCTTGATTTTGTGTTTTAAATGAAAAAGGTGCCTAACATGAACTTAAAATTTATAAATGATTTAAGATGTGAATAAAAGGGTGTTTGATGAGAATTTAATAAAGAGAATGATTTTATCCTTTGTTAACCATGACCTATATGTAGTATGGTTAAGGGTAGTGATAGCGCCTCGGTTTTGACCGTGTGGTGAGGTTTGGGGAATGACTTGTTGTGAACTTTTGTGAATACGTCTTATTAAATGTGTTAATATTGGGTTATGTGTCATAATATGTGTGCTTGTAATTGTAGTTATATTCCTCAATGATGAAACTTTTTGATATGGTTATTGGAGGACATGTCAATAGATGTTCCTCTATTAGTGGAACTTGAGGCACCAGTAGTGTTGGGTGAGGAATTTGGAGAGCAATTCTGTAATAACTTTGCTCAGTTTATAAAATTCATGAAAATAGAACTAGGGCTGATTGTGAAAAGAATGTTTTATCTGATGAGGGGGTTCCATTAGTATCACCCACTTACTTTCACTAGAGAGGGTGGACCTGAGGTAGATGAGTTCTGGATTGAATCCATCCAGACTATACTTGACCATCTAAAAAATCTTACTGAGAAGAGAGTCAAATTGGTTGCTTATATGTTATGTGGTCAAGTGAAGCATTGGTGGGACATCCAAACTTAGGATAGACAGATAGATAATATGTAATGTAATGACTTTAAAGATAATTTCTTGGAGAAATTTTATTCTAAGATGCTCAGGTAGGAGAGAGTAGTTGAGTTCAGGAGACTAGCTCAGGATAGCATGTCTATGATGGACTATGTTGGACGGTTTATATATTTGCAGCACTTTGTTCCAGAGTTGGAGGGGGTGAGTCTACTGTGTAAAAAAAAGTATTATGGTGGTATTAAAAGTGAAAATAAGTCTAAGTTGAATATCTCCAGGATGAAGAAGTTTTCAGAAGTGGTGAAACAAACTCTCATATCGAAGGGGAACCTGAAGGAGGCTTCTAGTGGAGGATAGATGGTTTATTATTGATGGTAAAGTGGTATAACTTCTGAGATTAGTAAGCATAGTTTTGACAATGTTATCTAGAGAAGTGATAAGAAAAGTAACTAGAAAGACGGATCAGTTACTTAGGATCTTACTCGAGTGATCAATCACTAGTGTGGTAGGTCAGGCCAATTTCATAAAAATTGTCCCCAAACACCAGTAAACTCCTCATACTATGGTAGGATGGGGAATATATAGAGCTTCTATAGGAACCCTTGACAAACGAGTAGTGATGGAGGAGTTAGATAGAACCAAAGTGCAGTAAGGGGATCTTCTACACTATATCAGTCTAGTAGTTGGAGTTCTACTAGATGAGGTGGTAGAGGAAGTGGATGAGGTGATTCTAGGAAACTTCACCTGTATCAATAGAGTGGTGAAGCTCAGGGGACTCATACTTCATCATAGGGAAGAGGGGAAACACAGTTTCATGTCATTCAGCCTATATTGGTGGATATCAAGGTTGAACCATTGATAGTTAGAGGTACTATTATTGCATCTTATATGCTATATAGTGCCTTATTTGATACTAGTGCCTATCATTATTTATTTTTGTGCAAATTTTGAATGTTTTGATCCTAGTGGTGGAGTTCATGAGTGGGGTGATGATGATAGATACACCTTTGGGAGTATTATTTAGAGACATATATTTATTCAAGGGGTGTTCTCTCAAGGTTGGGGAGTACCGTTTTCTTTAGGATCTCTACATTCTAGATATTTCAGGCTTCGAACTAATTATGAGTATGGATTGGTTGTTAGTGTAATGAGGATACATTTATTGTTACTGCAATATAGTGACTTTTACATCTCCTGAGGGTAAAAAATATATTCACTATGGATAATGAGATATCCAAGTAGGTCATGTAGGTCCAGTTCACCAAAAATTGGGGGAGCTTACCGCCTAGGTTTCTAGTCTATTTCTAGATTACATGGGTGTAAAGTAGGATTTCTTTCCACCCGTGGTGGATAGGTTTCAATATGTGTTTCCTAAAGACTTATCAAGGCTACCACCTGAGAGAGACATGGATTTTAAAATTGAGCTCATGTCTGGGGATAATCCAGTTTCTATTATACCATACAAAATGGTACTGATAGAGCTTCAATAGTTCAAGACCCAGCTAGAGGAGTTTAAGTGTAAGGGGTTTATCCATCCGAGTACATCACCTTGGGGTTCTTCGGTCTTGTTTCCAAATATGGATGACAGAACACTATGCTTGTGTGTTGACTATCAGAAGATGAATTGGATGACTATGAATAAATGGTATCTTCTTCCACATATCGATGGTCTTTTAACCAGTTGAGGGGAGCTTGCATATTCTCAAAGATTTACCTGAGATCAGGGTATCATCAGTTGACAGTTTGACCTTCTGATATACTGAGGACTTATTTTAGAAGAAGGTATGGCCTATATGAGTTTGTCTTGATGTTATTTGGGTTGATGAATTCACCATAAGTATTTATGGCCTTGATGAACATAATATTCCATCTGAACTGATATCTGTTTGTGGTAGTGTTCATGAATGACATCTTGGTGTACTCTGAGACTCACGATGGTCATGACCAACATCTTGACATCATTCTAAGTAAACTAAGAGAGCATAATCTATATTCCAAGATATCTAAGTGTCTGTTTTGGATTTATTAGGTACACTTCTTGGGTCACATCAACTCAGAGTAAGGAGTTTCATTTGACCCATAGAAATTCCATGCAGTGGTTTCTTAGGAGAAACCCAATAAAGTTTTTGATATCCATATCTTTTTGGGGTTAGCAGGATATTATCAGAGGTTAATCCAGAACTTTTCCCATTTTTAAACACAACTTTCAAGATTAACCAAGAAGGGGATAAAGTTTGAATGGTTGTATTTATGTTATAATTCTTTCCAATAGTTGAAGAAGTGTTTGACATCGTCACCAATCTTGATCCTACCCGAGTCAGGTGAGGAGTATACGGTGTATTGTGATGCTTCTGGGATAGGGCTTGTAGCAGTGTTGGTATTGGGAGAATGAGTTTTGGCATATGGGTATCAATAGATGAGGCCACATGAATAGAATTACCCTAAACATGACCTCAATTTGGAATTTATGGTTTATGCTTTAAAGTGTTGGCGACATTACCTACTGGATGAGAATTTTACTGTGTATATGGATCACAAGAGCTTAAATTTTATCTTTTAATAGAGATATTTGAATTTTTGGTAGCTAAGGTGGTTTGATTATATGTAGTCATTTGATTTTTAGATATCATATACACCCAAAAATAAAAATGTTGTTACTGATGCTTTAAGAATAAATACTTAGACTCAAGATGTCTAAGAGTTTAGTGTTGAGTGAAAGATGATGACTTTACTGGATGAGATGCATGTGGTTGTTTAGGATATTTAGAAGAAAATGATTCTCATCTCAGTTTCAGTGGAGTCTACACTTTTGAGATGGATTGGGGATAGATAGTATGAGGATACAAAATGTTTTAATTTGAGGAAAATTCTTGAAGGTGGGGATACACCTTTAGATTAAAGTATTAATGAGGAAGAGATCATCTATGTCAGGAAACATGGTGTTGTGCCTACAAACATTTAGGAAGACATGATGTGTGAATTTCAAGCCTCTAAGTGGGAAGTGCATCCAAGTGTGACCAAAATGTACCATGACCTACATTTATAGTTTTGGTGTCCAAGAATTAAAAATGAGATGGCAAGGTTCATGACATGATACTACACCTTTCAGTAGGTGAAGGATGATAATCAATGACCTAGAGGATTAATACAATCATTTCCCATTCTAAAATGGAAGTGGGATGACATTAATATGGATTTTTTGGTGGGTCTCCATAGTACGCCTTGGAAGAATGACACTATATGGGTTATCGTGGATCATATGATAAAAGTAGAACATTTATTATCAGTATGGGAGACTTTCTCAATGAAATAGTTGGGGGACTTGTATGTCTTAGAGATAGTCCATCTACACGAGGTGCCATAGACTATAGTTTTAGAACATGACTCACATTTTACTTTATTCCTTTGGAAGGGTTTACAGAAGGAACTTGGTACATGGGTTTTACTATGTACGGATTTTCACCCACAGATAGATGGGAAGTTAGAACATACGATACAAGTGCTAGAGGATATTCTTTGGGCATGTGTCCTAGACTTTGGTGGGTCTTGGGAGAAGCACCTAGATTTTGTGGAGTTCTCCTATAATAATAGTTATAAAGAAACTATACAAATGGCACCATATGAGGCTCTTTATGGTAGGCCATGTAGATATCCTATATACTTGATGGAGACAAGTGAGTGAGAACTATTGGGACCGAGCCTTGTATAGGATATGTTGGATAAGGTTCATTTTATTTGAAAGTTTATGGATATAGATCAGAGTAAAAATAATTTGTATGAAGATAGATGTTTATGACCCCAAGAATTTATAGAGGGTGCTCATGTATTCTTTCATGTGTCCCTTAGATTGGGTCACTGCAGGATACAGAGGTAGGGAAAGTTGGTGCCCAGATTCTCTGGATCATTTGAGGTTGTGGAGAGAATCAGGTTAGTGCTGTATTGATTGGCTCTTCCATAGAGATATAGTGTTATGCATGATGTTTTCCATGTGTCACAATTTTTAAGGTATCACCCCAAACCTTCTCATGTGATCGATGTGGATGATGTTGAGCTTGAGATATATGCATCCTTTGAGAAGTATTTGATACATGTGTTGGATCATAGTGAGAAAGTGTTGCAAGGAAAAATCATACTGATAGTTCATGTATTGATGAAACATGGTTATTTTCAGGAGGAAACTTAGGGGATAAAAGCATATATGTGGGCTCATTGGCACAATATTTTTGACTCGGAATCTTAGAGATGTTTAGGAGTATAGCTCAAGGATGGGATGTTATATGGTGGAGATATTGTAATATCCCAACCACTTATGAAGATGTATAAAGCTTGATTTCAGGTATTATTTTTTCTTTGTTTGAGCATACTTTTTTGGGTTTTACCTTGGGGTGTGTTTAGGTGAAAAATTGGAAATTTTGGAAGGAAGTGGACAGGTGCATGGTTGGCATGCAGTTTCCCCAAACCATGTACCCTAGCTTAGAAAACCATGCAAAAATAAATAGAGGGGATTCACATGGATAGTGCATGGTTTTCCAAACCACGCCTCCTAAAAGAGGTGCACTATTAAGGTTTATGGTTTGGTAAACCGTGTGCCCATGCCCAGCAAACCATGCGCGGCTTTTTAATTATCCCTAAAATTATTTTTTTAAATATCCAAACCCCCATATTAACCTCAAATCAACCAACAGTCACCCCTAATCAAATTATCTCAATTTTTTAGGCTCTAGGGTGATTTTATAAGGCTCCCAACCTCTGTTCTTGGCAATTTGATGCCCAGATTGTAGATCTGTACCTCTCTTGGTAAGTGAATCTCATCCTGATTTGTTCCTTGTTCTTCTCTCTTTATTGAAATGATGTTTTCCACTATTGGTACTAGATATAGATCTATGTTTGTTAGATATTTATTTTTTATCTTGGATTTATATTTCCATCTTAGATCTCATTCTTTTTCATTATTCCACTCAAATTGGAGATTTCCATTAGCGAGCATTTATCGTCAATCTTGAGGTTGGTGGTCTAAATTTAAAATCCCACAGTCTTAATTTCAATTATGTGTATGTAATTTTAGTATTTATATTGGATTATTAGCAATCTAGTTTCTTAAAATTGAATTAATTAATTTTTTAAATTAATTAATTATGAGATTTTGAATTGAATAATTAATTATTAAATTAATTATGGGATATTTGATATTGTGAATTGAATAATTAATTGTTGAATTAATTATGGGATATTGTAATTGTGAATTGAATGATTAATTATTGAATTAATTAATAGATAATGTTTTGTTTATGAAATTAAACAAATTGTATTAATTAATTATTGAATTAATTAATGAATGTTGTCATGTTTATACAATTCTTGATGTGATTAATTGATTGTTGAATTAATTAATAGAATTGATGTGACTAATTAATTAGTGAATTAATTAAAGGGATTGTTGTGATTAATTAATTATTGAATTGATTAGTGGAATTATTTGAATATGCATTTGTTAAATTGGATTAATTAATTGTTGAATTAATTAATGTGATATTATGATACATATGATATATGTTATTGATTGATATATGAGTGTGGTACATGGATAGATACTTCAAATACCCATATGTGATTGATTGATAAATGAGTGTGGGATGTGTATTAATGCTCCAAATACCCATGGGATCCTAGCCATGGAATTTTAGAATCCCAATCATGCATGAAAATTTTATGTGATAGTGAATGATGCTCCAAATACCCATAAGGTGTGAGATAGGGATTGATGATCCAAATACTCACAAATTTGCTATACATGGAAATCTACACCCAAAATGTTGGAATTGGAATATGGTTATAATTATCCATATTATAAATTGAAATTAAATGGATAATGAAATATCATTTGTTAAATGAATTGTGAATTGAAAATGTGGAATAGTTCAGACTCTGGTACGGTATGAAGTAGGTATTGAGATTCAGGTGTCCTTGGGAACCTCTGGGTTTATGCGGTTAAATAAAGGATAATTGAATAAATGTAAATTATTTATTTATTATTTGTATTTCATTCTTTATACAACTACATACATTATTTTGACTGGATTAGTTTTAGACATTGTTGGTGGTGGCCTACTGAGTTGTACTCACACCCTAATTGATTTTCCTAATTGGTACCTGAATAAACTTCATGTTTTTAAGATAGGATAAGGGAAAAGTCCCTATTTTAGATGGATGATTTTTTATTTATCATGAATTAGGGAACCAGATTTGGTTTGGGAGTTATTATTGTCTTTAATTTTGAGTTTCATTTTGACTCTTGGAACGTACTTGGGCATAGCATATCTACTATTTAGTTTTGATATTGTATTTCCCTATTTGGTCTTGTGATATTGGATTGGTTATGGCTATATCATTTTGGTTATTATTTATTATTTATTTTCTAATTGTGTATTACTCTGATAGAGGGTATAGTCTCCCCATGACCAACATTAGACCCTCTATGCTAGTTGGCAGCCTCTTGCATACGGGGAGGTGTGCCTAAGGTCATTTGGTGGTCTGGCATGGGGCATCGGTGTGTGGAACCTGAATCGGGACATTACACATTGCAGTTAGTATTTTTTCTTATTAGGTGTTGTGGATAAAACACACCTGAATGGAATTTGTATTTATTTTTAATCATTTTCCAATAAAATATTATAACACCAGTTCTATCCGTATTTCTAAAATTCCAATAAATCATTCAAGGATCAAGAATAATTATTTAAGACATCAATTATTATAAGATCATTCTCAAGATGTTGATATTTCTATTGAATTTATTTGTATCAAAAATAAATTGGTAGACATATTTACTAAACCATTTCCAGTTGACCAATTCTATTTTATTAAAATTGAATTAGTTTTATTTAATTTTAAGTAATTTCATTTAAAATTTAATTTTTTTGGATAGGTATTTATTTATTATCTTACAAAATATGTTCAATTATCAAAATTATTTTTAAATAACCTAATTCATATGATTTATAATAAAGTAATATGCATTGTATCTTGTTTAGTTTATATTGTAATTTATTTTATCTTATTATGTCAAAAGTGTAAGGTGGCTCTAAGTATTACAAAATGGAAATAATCAATGGATCAAACCACTAAACCTTTCACCAAACTTTTGAGATTCATTAATCCAATATAAATCACTTTATACACTATCAAACCCTTCAAGAATCAAGACACTTTAATTCCTTTCAGGATTGGAAAAATCAAATATAATTGTAGAGAGTGCTTTGGGAATCTCAAAGAGACTGAAAGTTTTTCAAAGAGTTTTAAGTGAAAAGGATTTATATTTTATCTGATTGGGTCATACTAACTTAGAGTTGAAGAAATTTTTGAACTCCCAAGGATGGGGGTTTGTTTTTTATGAAATATGAACTGAGTTATTTCATGAAAATGATTTTAGAGAGTTTTACCAAAATGTAAAGTCTAGATTAAAAGATGCATAAGATTTGGTAATTTCAAAATTTGGTGAGAATAGATTCTTGATATCATTTATTGAGTTTGAAGAAGTAATTCATTGCCCCCATGAAGGATTTTATGAGTTTATTTTAGTGCTAGTTATTGTATATGATATTAGACTATAATAGATCATGACTTCTTTATTTGTTTTGTTGGTAGTATAGAAGAAGGTTGTTTAAGATTTGTAAACTGACTGAAAGATATTTGTAAAGTTTATTCAAACTAGAATCATTCATTAGAATGGTGAATTTGAAAAAAAAATGCAACTAGGCATTCATCACCTCTACATGTTATTAGTTGTGAATAATATAAGTCTATCAAGGTATATATTTAGGTATATGTACTTTTCCAATTAGAAATCGTGAATTTTTTAACTAATGGAAGGATTCTAACTGTGATTCTTGAAAAATATGGAGTGGAGATAAGTGTGGTCACTACAAACAAGTGGGATGGCCATAGTGACCCAATCATTTTATACATAATATTACATGATTTTTAACATAAAACCCCATTAATTACAATCTAAAGATCATGGGGTCTATTGTCTTTTGAATACTAGGTATATAAAACGTCAAAAGAAAATAAAACAAAACATCATTATTTTTATTCTCTTTAGTGATCTCCTAAATATCTTTGAGCTCCTAAAACTACATAGGATAACCTAAGGAATGTATAATATAAATGGGTGATCTAAAAAGCTCAATAATGGAATAAAAAAAATAAGAAATAATAATGTGTGAGTCAATGGTATAACATAATATCATAGAAGATAAGGCTCATGATTAATCACATGGGAGGATAATATAAAGAACATGGTATCATAAAATCATGGAAGTATAGGAAATTTGGAAGCAACATATAACATGACAGAATCATAAGTCAAAGTTAATTTCTATGACAACATCACATGTGGATAGAGTCCCATAATGGACTAGGTTTACTCCCTAATCTCAAACATAACATCTCATGAGACCAAAAACATTACCCAATACATTGTATCGCTATCTGATCACACCCATCATAACATGTACATGATTATCTCTATTTCAAAAATTAAATCAATCATAAGGTATAAATATAATAATTACCAATGTAAATAAATAGGTTGCATAATCTTGTCTTGTTTCATAATCAAAGAAGATTTCATAAAGAATGTATTTGATAAATGAACTTAAGGAATGAATTACCCCATAAAATTAATAGATAATGATATATGTATATATTAAAGAGACATATCCATGGAATTTATAAGTAATTTGTAACATATAAGGTTTTCATCATTTATGAAAACATCTTTAAAAGATCACATGAAATATTTGTTGATGAAAATACCATTTTAACATTGAAATCACTTCTTTAAAATCTAAAAATTTCTAAAATATTATAAGAAAAATTTTATTTGAAAAGAACCATGAAAATTTTTTAAGTAAGCTTCAAATTTTTGAGTGGTCATGATGGTAGTAAATTTTTTTCATGTCGTATAAGTTAAAAAACATTCCTTTCACACTTTTGTAAAAAAGTCAAAAAGTGCCTTGTTCAAAAAATTACATAAATATTAATTTAAACCATTTTATAAAAATTCAAAAATGTGAAAAAAATGTCTTTAATAAATCATTATAGAATATTAAAAACTTTTTCAAAAATATTTCAAGGAAAATATAGGCATGGAAGAGAAAATTTTCATATCTAAAATAATACACAAGATCAGTATTACTTACGAACAACTTTCTTGATATTTATTTATTCATTTGGAGGAAATGGAAATCAAAAATGTATAAAAAATTCATGAATAGAGGATAATAAAATGGAAGTGGTTCAAGAAAATAATTTTATATGATTTTCCCCAAAGGAACCTTAAATATAAATTATCTCAAAAAAAGAGATTGTAACATAGTCTTTACCACTTTGGTAACTTTCAAATAAAATCTCATTGGATAAATTAAAATTAATTTTAATGTAAAATAACATGAAATATTAATAATTCATGATATAATAAGTAAAATGGGTAGTATATACACTATATAAAATAAATTAGGAACATAACATTAAAATATGCCTCGATGAAGAGAAATTGAGACGAAATCCCTTACCTCGAGTTCGACTCATCACATTCATACTTTATCTTCATAAATAATAAACTTACATTAATTATTTACTTGATTAAGAATATTTTTAAAGTTTATTATTCCTTTTATTTTATTTATTACCATGTTATATATATATTTTTAATCAATTAATTTCACATTGAATGTTTTGATGATATTAGGTTTATATGTACAAAATGACTTCGGTGGGTTGGATATGGTAAAGGAATTCATTATTTCATCATATAAAAAATAATTATCATGAAATAATTATAATTTTTATACATAAATTATACTTTTAAAACCAACCATGAAATATAATTATGATAAATGAGCTACATTACAATCATAGTGACGGTAGGTCGTACGTACGCATGAGTAACGTTTCCATTTTTCAATGACTGTGATGGAAAGAAGATAAGTATTGTTTTATCTTTGAATAATTATAATTATATCATAAATAAAATATTATTTATTTAAATACACTTATATATACCATCCATGTGATGTGGTTATAAAATATGAATCACATCGCTTTGTAGAGGTGGTAGCCCACACGTATGCACGAACGACATTATCATTTTTCAGTTAATGGAAATATAAGAAAATATATGATAGATTAAATTTATATAATGATAAATATTTCATTAATAACATATATATACATTAAATATGTTATAATAAATATTCTTTATAGGTGATGATGTAAAATTATTTACATCGGTTCGCGAGGCGGTAGTCCACCGTACAGACGAATGATAGTTTTGTTTCCCATTTGATGGAATAGGAGATGAGTGTAGGTTATGAAATTAACATAATAAAATATAAATATATGGGATATAATTATGTTATTATATAATCATGGTTTAATAATATTTTAATGAGGTGGTAGAATAAATAAAACAAAATGATTGGTTAAGAATGACACCTCTTCTTCAGACAACCACTTTATGTTTGTACCAAAATACTTCCTAAGATGTTTTTCTAATCAAACCAAGAAATATAATAATTTTTAAGGTAAGTAATGAAGGTATTTATTTAGTTATTTTTGAACCGAAATGATTTTTATGTTTGAAGAAAACAGAGGAGGTTCCCTTTTATAAGTGAGTAGAAGTGGCATTTTTGTAAATACCCAAAACTATTCAATAATGGGAGGTCATTCTCAAGAAAAGTGCATAAAAATTTGATAAATGATGTATTTTATGGAATATAAGTTCAATAAACACCACCACCATTAATTTTTTTTTTAAATTATTCTTTTTACCTTTATGGTTACTCACTTTCACCATTTTGGTTTTCACCATGGCAACTAGTTTTTACCTATGTAATTTATCCTTTAAGCCTAAAAATAAAATAATCCTTATTATATAATTTATAAACAATGATTATAATTATTAAATAAAATTTATCAAATAAAAATCATATATTTTTTGGAAATTAATTTTAACATAGCGCATGTAACGTGCAAAACCTCGTTTTAACCTTAACTATGGTAATAAATTTTTAGTTTTTTACTATTAATTATGAAAAAATATTGTGTTGAACTTATTAAATAATATTAATTATACTGATTAAAAATATGTAATACATTTTAAAAAATTTAAATCACATAAGGGACAAAAATTAATTTGAAATTAAACCCTCAAAATGTGATGAAAAGCGGTTTTTCATGAAAATACATTTTTTAGGTAATAGATGAACTTATATTAACTATATGAATCAATAATAATTATATGAATTTAAATTCATATAAATACATATTAAATACATAAATTTAATTTAAATCTTTCCTTAGTAGGGTTCATTTTAATTAATTAAAATGGATAAACTTTATGCACTTGAAAATAGTTTGTAGAAACCCTTGTTTTTAAGTATAAAAATAAACTTATAAAAAAATCATGAAATTTTTTAATTCATATGAAATTAATTATATTATTATAAATAAAATTATTCATATTTAATTTTAATACCAAATCTAAAATATAATGGTGCTTTTAAATTACTTTATTTATTGGAAAGAAATGACAGTTTTTGAAAAATCAATAATTTTCACTATTAACTAAAAAATCAATCAGTTTAGAAAAATACCAAAATCTTACCCAAAGTTAATTTGGATATGATGAATTAAAAAATTATTTTAATTTTATAAAATAAAATTTCTATAAGTTTCATAAATTAATTATAATATTTTATCACAAAAATCAAATAAAAATCATTTTTGATGAAAATGTATTTTTGAAGAAT
Source organism: Viscum album (assembly GCA_963277665.1). Lineage (NCBI taxonomy): Eukaryota > Viridiplantae > Streptophyta > Magnoliopsida > Santalales > Viscaceae > Viscum > Viscum album. The sequence continues at coordinate 2,056,034,528 of OY728156.1, read as the reverse complement.
AAAATAACTTTACTAAAAAATATGTGATTATTTACTAAGAATTTATAAATGAATTTATATTTAGTATGAACTTTATATATATTTAATAAATAATTTTATCTTATTCATACCTTCCAATTTAATGGTTAGGTTATAATGGTCATATTTGAATAATAATATTTCATGTTTTGTTTAGGCTCAATGTTGCATGTTGTATACGCTATCGAACATAATTTTTTTAATCTTGTGGTGTTAGAATGGCCTGAATAATATCAAATATGATTTATTTAATAATATTGTATATTTATAGAGATATTCCTTGATGAAATTAATACTTATTGGTGTTGAGTAAATAGAAGATGTTCCTGCTCAAGTTGAGGGGGAGATAGTTATTTCTCCTACTGACATTCTAGAAGATTTAAAAGGATCCTTGAATAATAAACCTCTAACTGTAATACAAATTTTAATGAGAATTTACTCTATATAAATACCTTCCCTAATTTGTACATAAGTGTGGATAAATTTATCGTAAAGGTAAGTACTTTTGAGGAAGTTTCTACTAGATAAGAGATTGAAGATGCTAACACTCAAGTTGTTCATTAAGAACATGTCATTGAGGTTTTTTCACCTCAAGAAGTTTTAAGTGAAAATTCCATAGTTTAAGAAGATGATTTATAGATAATTAAATATAAGTAATCCCTTAGTGTTTCCTTCAAAATATTAATATATATATATAGAAGTTGGATATTCAAGAACGATCTCATTTTATGGTGATGTTTACTCCAACATTTTTCACTCTATTTCAGAACATTTGAGATATGTTGATGAGATGAATATTGATCAGTCTCCTCAAGGTGTTAAGACTGAGAGTTGAGTAAGACTTTAAATTTTAGAACAGTTTGTCTCTGAAGAAGAAGAATAAGAAGAATAAGAAGAAGTTGGTCAAGAACCTTCTCTTTACATGAAGGATGGAAGAAGAGGACCACATGAGTTACCTGATCCTATTTTTGTGTATATAAGAAAGGTTTTTAGAAACTATTAGGGAAGATCCATAGGGATCTGAAGAAGATAGATAATGTTAGAAATTTGAGGATACAATTCTTCATACTTTTATCTCTATAAAATCTGAAGTTGTCGATCAGAAAATTCATATGTATAATCTGATGTAAAATTATGATTCTAAATTAATTTTTAATGGCCTAAAATATTTTTTTAAATATCAATTAGAAATGAAAAATAATCTTATAGTATTTAAATAGGAATTTTCTTTCTCAGTTCAAGAATAATTCAAATATATCAAGGAGGACATTAACTATATAAAGAAATTTTTTATTTCTTAGTTTTAATTCTTAAATAAAATTACTTTTTCCCCAACATACTCTATGAAATATTTTAGTGTTGTTATTGATCACCTAAATAATTTATCCTCAGATGTAATAATGTTGGGTAGAAAATTTTAGGAGTTTAATTGTGATATGGTATCTGTAATGAACCAACTTGAGTCGACATGACACATTACATGAGAGGACCCACCATAAGGTGTAGATCAACAAAAAACCATAAATGTGTCTCATTAGTAGGTTAAAAGTGATAAATAATCATAGTAAAACTCAAAATAAGAGTACACATCCATAATAAACACAACATCAAGAAAAAAGACTAAACTTGAAAGTAAAACAAGACAAGATAAAATCTAAGTCTCCATGTGACCAACTGTCACCACTGTCACAACCCACTAAAAATACAAAGAAATTCAAGAGAAACGGATGAAGTACATAATGCCCTTCCCTTTAAATGTATCCTACTAAATTATATCTACAAATTCCCAATGAAAAAAAATTAGGGTGTGAGCACTAAAATCTACTAGGATACCACCAAAGATTCTATAAAAATTCTACTTCATGAAATTTTTAGTTATAAATTTAAAACAAACCCAGTTTTTAAAGAAATTTATAATTAAAACCATTTCAATAAAACATCATTTTGTTTTCATAAATGCATTTCATATTCACATAAACCAATAATATGAAAAGTACAAGAAATAAAACATAAAGAAAAAAAATTATTCATGGAAATACAATATGATAAACATGTGAGTACTCAAGCATAAAAAAATAACAACATGTATAAAACAAAGCACAAGTGGGATCTAGCCTATGGAAATATATACTCAAACATGAAAAGGAAAAATAAGTGAGGCGTATTATAAATCCTACTAAAATTTAGTCCTTCCATAGTTTATTAATATCACAAGAATAACCTCCAATGGTGTCATGATCACTAAGGTTTTCATATGTTCATACTAAATGAACACAAGGTTATAAATGTTCTATTTTTATCAAAACATTTAAATAAACCATGCTCACAATTTATAAAACATTTATACAGTAAATATTTTCTGCTTCCATGCTTGAAAATCCATTTTAGATTCAAAATTACCCTTGAGAAATTTCATCAAACACATATAGTGAAAAGGTTATTTTTAAATGAAACCCCCATTTAAAAACACGAATCCCATAAAATAATTCCACTTTGATATCAAATAAATCATTATAATTAACCAAAACAAAGTAATTTATAAGAATATAAAGTATTTTATGAATTTATACCTTTTTATAGAGACGCCTACCTCACTAGTGTAGGAAAACTTTTCACCTTCAAAAATGAATATGGGAATTGAAGAGACCGGTTCCTCATGAACATAGATCCATAATAAACATCATCAATTACCCATTAAAATCACTATATCTAACAATAACAACCTAATAAAGTTCCAACAGAATAAGGGGAAGAGAGATCAATAAAATATCTAGGAAGATGAGGATAAATTGGATCAAAACGAAACATGCCTCGAAGAAATCCACTAAGAACGAAGAGGAAACACCAATAAAGCAAGGTGAGAACCCTCTAGAGTGCTGGGAGAGGTTATTTTGATCCTAATAAAGATTATAAGGTGATTATTAATAAAAAAACAAGGGAATAAAGGCAAATTCCCATTTTTAAGTGGTTCGGATCAGGGTGCAAGGTTAGGTTGCATGGTTTAACAAATCATGCACCAACTATGTGTGACCTCTATCCTTTTAAGAAATTTGGTGCATGGTTACCTGGGGAAGAGTCACATGATTTGAAAAACTATTTTCAAGCCATGTGACACCTATATACAACCACCCAAACACCCATATGTTTTATTAGTGATTCACGTGGTTTGAAAAGCCATGAAAAACACCACTAGAGCTCTTAGTGCCATGTAACATGGTTACCACATGGTTTGTACTAATCATGTGACTAAAATATGTTTCTAGCATGTTTCCCTTGAAATTTTACATTTTAAACCCTTGACTTTTGGGAATCTCTTGGATGACACAAGGGATAAACTAAACTTGAACTAAAGTATACCTATAACCCGGAGGGTGTCACAATTCTCCCAACCATAATAGATTTCTTCCCCAAAAAAACACTCATGATTTCAGACTCACAAAAACCAAAGGTCACTATTGTCTCATAAATTATTCTACCTCCCATGTATCATAGTTATCCCTTACACACTACCATAATATATATACTAAAGTAATTGTTTTACCATGTGGTACATTATCTTGGTGATCTATAATCTAAAATGGTTGTTCAACTACAGAGGTGTTAGGCTCAAGATAAATATATTTTCATTCAATCACATGGAAAGGATCTAGTTGATACCTCATCATCTAAGAAACATGAAACACATCATGAATCGATGTCAATAGATACATAAAGTCCAACCGATAATCCACCTTTCCAAGACATTCAATGATCTCAAAAGGGCTAACAAACCTTGGTTCCAACTGATGGATTTTGTATAATCATATAATGGTCATATATAGTGGAAGACTATAAGAACACGAATCTTCTTTTCAGGTACGCTTTTCCTTTTTCTGGAGTTTTTAAGAAAAATGGACTTTTTGGAAATTTTTGATGTACACATCGTGTACTTTCTGAGTACATTCCGTGTACTTTTTCCTGGCTCGAAGTCATGTGTTGTCTGTGCCTGGGCCACACACACTGTGTGTAGGGGTGACGTGGAGGCTGATTTTGGCGGAGTACGGAAGGACCTAGTACACGCCATGTACTTCAAAAATACATTCCATGTACTTTCTTTTTTTCACTAAAAGGATCGGGGTCGCGTCTGACGCACAGAAGCGCCTTCTTCTAGGTCTCGCTCGACCGAGAGCAACCCGTACAGCCAGATCTTCGATGAGCTCCCGCCTCTTCATCCATTATCTGATTCAAGCACGATTGATTGTGTTGTAATCGTAGCGGTGAGTTCTTCCTTCTGCTTGAGCCTTGTTTCTTGATTCCTCCTTGTTTCCATGTTATCGTAGGTTGAGTGTCTTGTGCATTTTCTCAGATCTACGTCATTATAAGGGGAATATTTCATCGTGGTTCACATATATCTATCTACTAGGATTGAGGTAGGTGGTTTTTGCCTTTTTGTAGAAAGTTGATGAGAATTTTGTGAAAATTCCACCAATACCCTTGAACGGGGTATTGCGTGTTACCTGTTTTGCTCTGTTGTTTGCCTGCTTTTCTTGATTGTTGTAGTAGAGTTTTATGCTTTTGAGTAGAGTAATTTATTTTGTGCTCAGGTTGCTTTTCCATTCTTGTTTCACTGTTTGGCGTTTTCCAGTTGCCATGCCAAGTTGTAGGATAGTGGAACTGTTGCTTGTTATGCTGTTGAACCTTAGAATGATAGCCGAGTAATTCTTGAGGTTTACTTGGATGATGTACGCGTGCTGAGCAGGTCTATTTTCACACAGGACTGTGAGTACCTACTATAGAAGAACATAGGGAGAATTGATGTAAGGGCTTCTCCAGAGTGTCATAAGTACGATGCGAGACCACAGGGGGAATTGACGATGAGTGCTTCCTCAGAGAGTCTGTAGTTCCTCGACGTGGGCCATAGGGGGAATGAGATATTGAGTGCTTCCCCAGAGATCCTTTAGTATGATATGATACTATAGGGGGAATTGACGGTGAGTGCTTCCTCAGAGAGTCTATTATTAATTCTTAGCTGAACCAGAGGGGTGATACTGTGTGTGCCTCCTAGATGGTTGCTAGTATTTATGGGTTGAACCATAGGGGTTTGGCTGTGAGAGCTACCCAGAGGGTTACCTGTTTTCTTCTTGTTGCTGGCTGTTTACTTGTGTACAATATTTGTTGGAACTATGGATTGTAGCTGCTTGTGATTTCCTGTTTACTACTTCTTATTTTTTTACTTCCATGTATTCATTGACTATTAGGCACAAATCTTTGGGTGATTTCCTACTGGGATTGTATCTCACACCCTATTTGGGCCATTCTTTTGGGCCCAAACAAACTATGTTATTTTAGGTATAGATAAGGGCAACCGCCCTTCTACCTTAGGTTCTTGATTGCACTGGAGCTATAGTGCATGGGACCAAACTGTGGCTCGCGATGCTGTGGAGTTTACTTTGTTTTATTCTGCACTTTGATTTTCAGTTGTACTTCAGCACATTGGTTTTGTTTACTACTTTCCATAGACATATGTACCGTGTTGCATCATTATTATTTATACATTTCTTCCGCTGTTCAGTTCAGTTGTTGTATGTTGTTTATTGTTTACGCTGTTGTGTCTGGTTGTTTTCCGCTGTATATTTACCGAATGAGGGCATAGTTTCCCCAACGACTCACCAAGGCCCTCGCTGCTAGTCGGCAGCCACTGGCGTTTGGGGAAATGCGCTTGAGGTCATGTGGCGAACTGGGTATGGGTCACCAGTGGAGGGGCTTCGGATTCGGGTCGTTACAAAGTGGTATTAGAGGAGTTTTTTTCTCTTACTTTACTATTTGGAGACTTTAGCCCAAGATAGGACGGATTAGGTACTTGGTATTAAGCTGTTCTCAGGAGTAGCTAACCCGTGTACAAGGAAAATCCATACTACCTCATTGATTGCAGTTTCTGGTTTTGACATTTTATGGTTGATCTGATTTCACCTAGAGTGATTCACATGTTTTGTGTTGTTATTTCCTTGACAATTGTGGTTCTATTTCTGTCGCAACCCGATGAGATGAGGGTATTCCGTCTCATTCATCATATAGGAACTTGTAGAAATCACATGCCATGCATTCTTGCCATTCCATCTAGGGTGCATTAGTGATTTCATGTTGTTGTGATAGACTTTGTGTAGATTATGCATGTTGTTGTGATAGATGCTTGATAGATTCTCTGTTGTCATGTTAGAAAACTGTTTGTTTTGTTCTTTGCTTAAAATGAATGCCAAATTTTGGTTCTTGAGGTGTTATGGGCCCTCACGAATCGAAATTTGGCACCTCTTTCTCTTGTTTTTAGTGTTTCTGGAATTCTGTACAGTTTCTGAACTACTGCCCAGAAAAACCCAGAATACACGGCGTGTACTTTTTGTATACACGCCGTGTAGTTTTCAGGCTGTGTCACTGACCATGTGGGCAGAAAACGGTGTTGTGAAAGTGACTTTGGGAACACGCCGTGTACGATAGGTACACACCGTGTAAGTTCGGAGCCATGTACCCGGCCGTGTCACTAACAACACAGGTCAGGGAAGCTCAGGTAGAACACGCCATGTCCTTAGGGAACACACCTTGTAGTCCTGTCCAGGTACCCGGCCATGTAACAAACAACACGGTCCGACTTTACCTTCTTTTCCACACGTCATGTTTGTTCAGAATACGCCATGTAGTCTTTTTCAGGTACCCGGCCATGTCACGAACAACACGGGACGGTGTCACCTTCGCCTATACACGCCGTGTTTGTTCGGAGCACGCCATGTAAGGTTCATTCATGTAGATGGCTGTGTGTTTAACAACACGGCCCATAGAAGCCTTATCTAGTACACGACGTGTTTGTCTCGAACACACCGTGTAGTCTCGGGTTAAGTCGGACCGTGTGGGTTAGCCGTGTAAAGATAATTGGGAAGGGGAATAGTTTTCAAGAACATGTCGTGTGTTGGGTTCAACACGTCGTGTAGTTTGAGGTGTTAAACGACTTTTAGGGTAGGAGTACACGCCCATTTCAGTGGTTTAAGAAGACACGATGTGTAGTTTTTATACATGTCGTGTAGTAGTGTTTTGTAAACTTTTGTGTTTTTCCTCCCCTGTTCCCATTTTGTACTCTTGTGTTCTATGTCCTTGTTTTTTTTTATCTAAGGTGTACTTTTGATCTTTCAAATATATGCCTCTGAGACATCCTCTGGTCGTACGTCTATCATCAGGCAGTGATCAGACGCCAGATATGGCTGATCAGGGACTCCCTACCGATCCTCCAGTCAAGCCAGCCTTGGCACCGGTTGTTATACCAGTTGCAGGTGCTGATGCGCAGTTCAGGGATGATTTCATGAGTATGATGCAGGACTTCCAGGGAGCGCCGCCTCCTTCCATGACTATGGCAGACTTGACGTGGGTTTTCCAGCAGCAACATCCTTCTACTTTCTCGGGGGAAGGAGGACCACAGGCTGCAGAGTCATGGATGGAGTCCATGCTGACTATCTTCGAGCATCTGGAGACACCTCCAGAGAGGCGGGTCAAGCTCTCTACCTACATGCTCCGAGACTCTGCCAAGAGGTGGTGGGACGTGATCTCACAGGTGGGTCATCAGCAGGTTATGGCTTGGGAGGAGTTTCAGCGCGTGTTCTATGACTACTTCTACCCGGAGACCCTGAGGGCCGATCAAGCCCGGGAGTTCATGATCTTAGAGCAAGGTACTCTTTCTATCATGGATTATTCCGCTCGTTTCACCGAGTTTCATCCCTTCACACCCCTCCAGGATGGGAGTGGGGTGTTCTTAGCAAGGAAGTTTGAGGATGGTCTCAGGCAGGAGATCCGCTCGCAGGTGAACATCTTCTAGCTGACTTCCATTACTTCCATCATCAACTAGGAACTGATTGCGGAGCGCAATCTGAGAGACTCTGGGGCTGCGAGCCAGGGCGGTTCTGCTTCCAGAGCTAGTTTTCCTCCAGATGACAGCAAGAAGAGCCGTATAGATTCTACACGCGGTGATCCGAGGAAGCGAGATGCATCATCAGGTATCCAGGTGATATGCTACCAGTGTGGCCGGTTAGGGCACACGAGGCCGCAGTGCCAGAGAGACCCCATGGAGTGCTGATCTTATGGAAAGATGGGTCACCTTCAGCATTTTTTTCAGGTTTTCTCACTAGAATCTAGAGACCAGGGTTCTTCCGTGACTCCTCATTCAGGAGCAGCACCACCAGTTTCTCACCATTCGGGGAAATGGAGTTCTTCCAGCTGTTCAGGCCGAGGTGGAGGTCGAGGCTGTGGCAGTCATCCACCTGTCCCTTAGCACTAGTAGGGAGGTTCAGCTCAGAGTGGTCAGCCAGGGGCACAAGGCCGCGGTATTGTCCAGTCTTTCACTGTGGAGCAGACTTATCAGAATCAGGAACCCGTCCCTTCTACAGTTCGAGGTAATATTTTACTAGCCTCAGTTTTATCTTCAGCCCTTTTCGATACTGGTGTTATGCATAGCTTTATCTCTATTGCTGTTGTGGAGAGCCTTGGGCTCTGTATCTTTTCTTCTGCTGACTCATTGACACTAGACACACCTTTGGGGATGAGGACATCTAGTGTAAGCTAGTTTAGAGAGTTCCCTCTTGAGGTTGTAGGGTATCATTTCTTATGGGACCTCTACGTCCTAGAGATGACGGGCTATGATGTCATTCTCGAAATGGACTGGCTAGTTCCCTTCCAGGACGTCGTTGAATGTTATTGTCGCAGGGTCAGTTTCATCTCACCAGAGGGTGAATATTTTCTACATAGAGGTGAATGGGACATTCGGTCGAGTTGGGCAGGACTCGAGCATCTTGGGCTAGGAGGGGTGATGGACCAGATTTCTAGTCTTTATCTGGATGATCAGGGGCTCCACAGTTGGACTTTCCTCCAGTGGTGGATCTTTTCAGGGATGTCTTTCCAGAGGACTTTTCAGGTTTGCCTCCAGAGTGTGAGGTAGACTTCTCTATTGAGCTCATGCCAGGAGCGGCACTGGTGTTCATTCCTCCCTATAGGATGGACACACCTGAGTTGCAGGAGCTCAAGAAGCAGTTGCAGGAGCTACAGGCTAAGGGTTTCATCTGACCTAGTACTTCTCCTTGGGGTTCGCCTATTCTATTTGCGAAGAAGGCAGATGGTACCCTTCGGATTTGTGTAGATTATCGAAAGTTGAACCAGTTGACGGTCAAGAACTGATATCCTTTGCCGAGAATTGATGACCTTTTTGATCAGCTTCGAGGAACCCGGGTGTTCTCTAAGATCGATTTGAGGTCCGGCTATCATCAGTTGCATGTTAGACCATCAGATATACCTCTGATAGCCTTCATGAGTAGTTATGGTCTTTATGAGTATACAGTCATGTCGTTCGGTCTCACGAACGCACCTGCAGTTTTCATGGCACAGATGAACTGAGTTTTCCATCCTTACTTGGACTCCTTCATCATGGTCTTTGTGGACAATATCTTGGTGTACTCTCACACTCGACACGACCATGACAGGCATCTTGAGATCATTCTGAGTACACTGAGAGAGCATTGGATTTATGCTAAAATCTCGAAGTGCCATTTCTGGATGAATCAGATTCACTTCTTGGGTCACGTCATCTCAGAGGTAGGAGTATCAATGGACCTAGAGAAAGTGAGATTTGTAGTTTCCTAGGAGCAGCTGAAGAATATCTTTGAGGTACAGAGTTTCCTAGGGCCAGCTGGATACTACAGACGCTTCATTCAGAACTTTTCTCGTCTAGCAGTACCTTTGATAGGTCTGACCAAGAAGGGGGTGAAGTTCTTATGGTCATATTCTTGTGACTCAGCCTTTTAGGAGCTGAAAGGGAGGTTGACGTCAGCACTGATACTAGTCTTTCTAGAGTCAGGCAAGAGCTACATTGTTTATTGTGATGCTTTAGGTATTGGGCTGGGAGCTGTGCTTATGCAGGGGGATGAAGTCATTGCGTACGGGTCTCGGTAGTTGAGTCCACATGAGAGGAACTACCCAACGCATGATCTGGAGTTAGCAGCTGTTGTTCATGCCTTGCACTGTTGGAGACACTATCTTCTGGGAGAGCACTTTGTGGTCTTCATTGACAACAAGAGTCTCAAGTATATCTTCACTCAGCGTGATCTGAATCTAAGGTAGCACAGGTGGGTTGAGTATCTACAGTATTTTGACTTCGATCTTTCCAATACGCCGGGTAAGGGCAATGCAGTGGCTGATTCATTGAGCAGGAGAACTCAGATTCAGGCAGTTCAGGAGGCCAGTAGTGAGTGGAAAATGATGGCTCTATTCTCTGAGATGCATCTGGAGGTGCATGATAGACAGGGACAGACTTACCTTTCCTCTGTAGCTATTACCTCTACCCTTCTCGATCGGGTACGGATGAGACAGCTATCAGACTCAGAAGGCTTAGTCCTGCAGGAGAGCATGTCAGAAGAGAACCCTCTTCCCAGATGGACATTGGGCGAGGATGAGATCCTGCGTTTCCAGGGACGTGTATGGGTGGCAGCAGACATACGTGAGGAGCTGATGCGGGATTTTCATTCCTCAGTTTGGGCAGTACATCCTGGCATCACCAAGATGTATCGGGATCTTCATTTCTAATAATGTTGGCCAGGTATGAAGAAGGATTTTGCTGGTTTCGTCATGAGATATTCTACTTGTCAGTAGGTGAAGGAAGAGCATCAGTGACCAGTAGGCCTTTTACAGCAGTTACCCATTCCAGAGTGGAAATGGAACGACGTTGCGATGGAATTCATGACCGGATTGTTGAGGTCGCCATGAGGGAACGATGCTGTTTGGGTTGTCATTGACAGGCTTACGAAGGTTGATCACTTCTTTCCAATCAAGGAGACCTTCAGTGTCGATGATCTAGAACAACTATACATCTGGGAGATCATTCGTCTGCATGGAGTTCCACACTCCATTGTTTCATACAGGGATGTGCGCTTTACCTCTCGGTTCTGGCAGGAACTTCATAAGGCCTTGGGTACACAGGTACTTTTGAGTACAGCATACCATCCCTAGACCGATGTCCAGTTCGAGTGTACGATCCAGGTGTTTGAGGATATGCTCTGAGCTTGCATCTTAGTCTTTGGCGGTTCTTTGGAGAAGCATATTCCTCTGGTGGAGTTCTCCTACAACAACATTTTCCAGGCGACCATTCAGATGGCACCATACGAGGCTTTGTACGGCAGGCCATGCCGATCACCTTTATGCTGGCTGGAGGCAGGAGAGGAAGCTTTGTTGGGACCTCGTCTTGTTCAGGAGACCTCATAGAAAATAGAGTTGATTCGGAAGAGGATGGATACAAAACAGTCTTGACATAAGTCTTATACTGATCAACGGAGACGACCTCTGGAGTTTGAGGTCAGTGATCAGGTTTTCCTGCGTGTCGTACTGAGGTTGGGACACAAGAGGATTCAGAGATAGGCTAAGATTTCACTATGGTACGTCGGTCCATTTGAGGTCTTGGAGAGAGTTGGTCTGGTTGCCTATCCGTTGCAGCTACCTCAGAGGTATCGGGCCATGCACGACGTCTTCCATGTCTCTCAGCTCCGACATTACTTTTTAGACTCGTCTCATGTCTTTCATCTTGAGAAAGTCGAGCTTGAAGCGGATGCATAGTTCGAGGAGCATCCTATTCTGATTGTCAATCGTAGTACGAAGGTTCTCTGTAGGCAGTCTGTTCCTCTGGTATGAGTGCTATGGTATCACAGGCGAGTACAGGAAGAGACTTGGGAGAGGGAGACCGATGTACGATCACAGTGGCCAGAGCTATTCGGGGTTTCTTCTTCTCCACCTCGTTAGGGAAATTTGAGGATAAATTTCTTTAAGGTGGGAAGTTTGTAAGAACCCGGATCTTATTTTTAGGTACGCTTTTCCTTTTTCTAGAGTTTTTAAGAAAAATGGACTTTCTAGAAATTTTTGAAGTACACGCCATGTACTTTCTGAGTACACGCCATGTACTTTTTCCTAGCTCGAAGCCGTGTTTTGGTCGTGCCCGGGCCACACACACGGTGTGTAGGGGTGATGTGGAGGCCGATTTTGGCGGAGTACGGAAGGACCTAGTACACACCGTGTAATTCAAAAGTACATGTCGTGTACTTTTATTTTTTTCACTAAAAGGACCGGGGTCGCATCTGATGCACAGAAGCATCTTCTTCTAGGTCTCATTCGACCGAGAGTGACCCGTACGGTCGGATCTTAGACGAGCTACCACCTCTTCGTCCGTTCTCCGATTCGAGCACGGTCGATTGAGTTGGAATCAGAGCGATGAGTTCTTCCTTCTTCTTGAGCCTTGTTTCTTGATTCCTCCTTGTTTCCAAGTTATTGTAGGTTGATCATTTTGTGCGTTTTCTCAGATATACATCATTCTAAGGGGAATATGTCGTCGTGGTTCACATATATCGATCTCCTAGGATCGAGGTAAGTGGTTTATTCCTTTATGTAGAAAGTTGATGAGCATTTTGTGCAAATTCCACCAATACCCTTGAATGGGGTATTGCGTCTTACCTGTTTTTCTCTGTTGTTTTCCTTCTTTTCTTGATTGTTGTAGTAGAGGTTTATGCTTGTGAGTAGAGTAATTTATTTTGTGCTCACGTTGCTTTTCCATGCTTGTTTCACTGTTTGGCATTTTCCAATTGCCATGCCTAGTTGTAGGATAGTGGAACTGTTGCTTGTTATGCTGCTGAACCTTAGAATGATAGACAAGTAGTTCATGAGGTTTACTTGGATGATGTACATGTGCTGAGCAGGTTTATTTTCACACGGGACTGTGAGTACCTAGTGTAGAAGACCATAGGAAGAATTGACGTAAGGGTTTCTCTAGAGTTTCTTAAGTACAATGTGAGACCACAGGGGGAATTGACAATGAGTGATTCCTTAGAGAGTCTATAGTTCCTCGACGTGGGCCACAGGGGGAATGAGACGTTGAGTGATTCCCCATATATCCTTTAGTACGATACGAGACTATAGGTGGAATTGACGGTGAGTGCTTCCTCAGAGAGTCTATTATTAATTCTTAGCTGAACCAGAGGGGTGAGACTGTGTGTGCCTCCTAGAGGGTTTCTAGTACTTATGGGTTGAACCATAGGGATTAGGCTGTGAGATCTACCCATAGGGTTACCTATTTTCTTCTTATTGATGGTTGTTTACTTGTGTACTTTATTTGTTAGAACTGTGGATTGTAGCTGCTTGTGCTTTCCTATTTACTGCTTCTTATTTTGTTTCTGCCATGTATTCATTGACTGTTAGGAATAAATATTTGGGTGATTGCCTACTGGTATTGTATCTCACACCCTGTTTGGGCCATGATTTTGGGCCCAAACAGACTATGTTGTTGCAGTTATAGATAAGGGCAATCACCCTTCTACCTCAGGTTCTTGATTTTACTGGAGCTGGAGAGCATGGGACCGAGTCGTGGCTCGTGATGCTATGGATTTTACTTTGTTTTCTTCTGAACTTTTTTTTAGTTGTACTTCAGCATATTGGTTTTGTTTACTACTTTCCATAGACATATGTACCATGTTGCGTCATTATTATTTATACATTGCTTCCGCTGTTAAGTTCAGTTGTTTTATGCTGTTTATTTTTTTCGTTGTTGTGTCTGGTTGTTTTCCGCTGTATACTGTACCGAATGGGGGCATAGTTTCCCCACCGACTCACCAATGCCCTCACTACTAGTTGGCAGTCTCTAGTATTTGGGGAAACGTGCTTGAGTTCATGTGGCGAATCGGGTACAGGGCACCAGTGGAGGGGCTCCGGATTCGGGTCATTACAAAGAAAAACCAAAACAAAAGCAATCTATCTTCAAGAAATTAATGTATAAATATTACTATAAAATAGAGTACCTAGAATTCACAAACAATGGCAGTTTTGATCTTCCTTTTGTGTAGAGTGTTTGAGGAAGATCACGAGGTGCAATGAACAAAATAACCCTACCTATGATAGAGTACACCGAAAAATGGATCCATGAAAAATTCATGATGATACCTAAAATTCAAAGGGGTTCTAGTGTCTTATAAAAAAAACAAGTTTTTAGGAGGAAGAGTGTTTAACAAAATTATTATACACATCACACTACACACATAATAGGAGTGGATCTCAACCTCTTATATAGGAGAAGCTTGAGGATCCTCTTCATTGTATGTGTTTCAGTCTGTTGGGAGTAATTAATTGAAAATTTTAAATGATTTTATGTAGATAATTTAATCCATTCATAATGGATTATAACTGATAAATAAACCATTATGATAAAATGAATAATATATATATCATATATTTTATATACATGCATCGCATGCATCAAAAGTACTTACATCATATGCATTAATAAATGTACACTATATATATAATATCATGTTATATATATATATCATGCATCATATTAATGTGTATATGAATCTCATGCATATACATTTTAGTGAACATTCAACAATCTCCAACTTGCACTAAAATATCATAAGTACTTTATGAAAAAAATTAAAAATGTTTTCGAATCCATCCAAACTCTTTTGGATATAGTTTTTCATCAAACAATCTTCATTTTGAACAAACACTTTTTAAAAAAATATCCTTATCCAAGGGACAAACTTTATGTCCCTATAGGCATTAGTATCATTGAAACCAACTATAAAATCCCAATTTCATATATATAAGCAAAGAGTGGCCTCTAGAAAATCATCAGTGCTACTCAAGTTACTAAGGGGTCTGGTGTGATCATTATCAAACATACTCATATCTTCATACAAACTTTTCCATCACAAGATGTATCATATACATCATATGTATACCTATGTAATCCTTTTTCAGGATAAAAAGTGACCATTATACATGTAACATGTCAATCTAGTATCATCCTCTCATAATTTATTTATTCTCCAAAAAAGACTAACCAAGTTAATGAATATATCACATGCCATCCATTTATCTGATAAGTACATAACATGTAACTTATCCAAGTATTTGAACACATCATATGTGAAACAACTAATCATTTACATGAATTTCCTCATCCTAATTCAATCAAGGCACAGGTGCCTTTACTTTTCATAAAAGTGGAAAAATATCATCTTGGTCACACTCCAACTGATGGCATGATCAGCAACGTACTCAATCACCAACATGTTATCTAATTTCATATGTTTAATTGTGTAAGTAGGGTGTCAAAGTATGAAGGTTATCATGCTAGTTATCTCTTAAAACTCAAGTAAGAAGGGTTTATAATAAGCTTAAACCCCTAAGTATATCTATAACCATATGAAATTCCATGTGATATAATTTCACAGATCAGTCCAAGTAATGAGTCTCTACTTATTATCTCAAGAATTTATTCTTCATATATCATATAAAACCCTTTATAATGGATATAAGAATATATTTAAGTTTAAATTTACATATCATCACAACTCATTATACTCCATGATGATAATCAGCTAGGGACAACTCAAAGTTTATACTTTGAGGGGATATTTATCATTTGACCATTAATGTGAAGGAAATTGCAGCACACGTGAATGAATGATAAATGGATATTTACTTTATTATAAATACATTATATGTTTACAACCATTACATAAATCTCCCAAGTATTAAATACTTATAGACCTTACATAACCCTCATGTTGTTTCTATAGTAATGGTTTTTAAACATTATATCTATATATAATTCATGTCACATTCCTATGTGATCATCTGATAAAATACTCACACTATCCTCTTAGTGAGTAAAATTTATGAAGTAAGCTAGTTTGAATAATGTTCAGACTTAGGAATAAAATTCCTTAAGTTCAACTCTTTGAAATTATATTCAAACTTCTTAAATTCATAACATTAAATGTTATAATGTTATCTTCTATTGTATACTTATAACTCTTTCTAAGTACATCATCATCATCCTTGGAACCCTTACATTAAACTTTTTCCTTGAAATATTTTGTAAATAATGTAACTATTTACATTATCACTATATAAACACATCCTAAACTCTTTTATGATAAATTGATATCCACTTAGTTATGATAACTAATATAACTCTTTACATTTAACTTTACCAGCATACATTAAACTCATTTAGGATACAAAGTGATACATGTTGTGTATTGGCTAGTATAAACCTTTAGGGAATAGTGATGTTCACTTGTTATGGTAACATATCTTTTCATTTTTATTTACCATCACATATCCTAAACTTATTTAGGATATTAAGTGAAGAATCACTATAATATTAAACTGGTATAATCCTTTAGTTAACAGTGATATTAACTTTATCATGGTAATTAAATGTAACTATTTGAATTTTTATTTACTATTACATATCCTAACTCTTTAGTATATAAAATAAATAATCACTTAAATTAAATCTGGTATAATATTTTATTTTTTAACTTTTAACTTCACTAAGTTCAAACATACTTCCACTAGCTTCTTAGACACTATATTCTCTTCAGAATATCTTTCAAAGACAACACAAACTACTTAGTGTTTTAGGAAACAACATTTATTTCCTTTTTAGTGAGACTAATTAACAAATAATCTATTATTATTATATCACATATGGTATTATATTTTTTAAGTGTATTTTCTTGAAAAATAAAATTTTATTCATTAAAATAAACCATTATCAGTGGGAATGAAATTCCATCATATTTTAACAAATAACTAGATAAATACTTTATCCTAGATAAAACACTTTTATCTATATGTTCTTCTAAAAACATGTTATAGAACCTAATGAATCATAAAATTAGTGTATATAATTAATCATATAATTTTGTTCATAACAACTCTTTGTTAACACCTCTTATCATATAAGATAAGTGAGATGAAGATACACTTCTTTTACATAGATTCATCCATGCTTGATAAACATATTTACATTCACATTTATGATATAGAAACTATTTAATTAATCACTTTAATGATAACTATAAGATATTTCAATTATTCCTATGATTTTGAACTCCTTTATATTTACAACACTTTGTAATGTATACATTTGATATCATATACACTTTAAAATTAAAGAATCGATTTCTATAACACTTATACCTGACATGGAAATTAAATGGAGTTTCCAAACCCCTTCAAGTATTATAGATAATACCATCATATGGAATCATTAAACCTTCCTAATAATTCCCTCAGGTTTCAAATAACCTTAACAAGCTTCTTAAAGAAATATTATTGGACATTCCAGCTTTATCTCTTTTGGTTTTGAAATTTTACCTCCTTGTATTGTCTTTACCATACTAAAACATATACATCATATACATAGTTCATCTATTATCAAGAATTTGAGAATATTAGGTAAAATTTTATTGAATTCATCCATCTTGCTAGACCATTTCCATAAATTACAATAGAATGAATTCCTTAACCATAATAAGCCTTATAAGAATTATTTAGTCTCTCTAAACATATTAAATCATATTGAACATAATTGACATGCCAAATAATATTGATTATATGAAACTTGAATTAGAATATAGTGCCTTTGAAACCTTAAATAATCTATTTCATGCTTCCATAAGCATTGAGATTTACTTGTTGAACAATTTCAACTATTGGTTACTTAGGAAGGAATAGTTCTAACACATAGAATATTTATATTTCTTAATAAATTTTCTTAATCTACTAGTATTATGAGTTTCTTATTTTAATATTCTAATTTCAAGGATTAATTTCAAATTTTATTTTGATGATGATGCATTAAACTATAACAAAACTTTTTATCAAATGAATATCAGATCTTATATCTTTTCATCAAGTAATTATAATGAAAGTGATCCTACTAAAATTGATGAACTCGTAAATCATATCAATTTAGTGAGTAAATATCCATGTTTAACTATGAAATGATTCTACTTTTTCATTCCTCTCACCACATTGTTTTTTAGGTAGGGAATTGTCTCAATCATAACAATTTTGAATCTCGGATAGTTGAGTGGATAACCTTTTATCCAAATCCATAATATGGATATACTTAACTTAATTCCTCTGTTAACTTAATCCTATTAGGGTATCCCCTCTAGTTTAACCCAAAAAAAACACTAAGAATAAGCTAGAAAAGGATGATCAAGGGGCACCTGTCCTTGGCATGACCTACCCAACAAAAATAAACAAAGTTACTCATTATTGGAGTTGGTTCCCTAAAACCAAATTCTATGTAATTTATGATTACCTATATTCATAGTTATGAATATTAATAAAATACTTATCATGTCATTATTATTCTTTAGTGTGACATAGTATGTGATAATGTCATAATAGTAGTTTTGATACTCAAAGGTCATAACAGTTCCCCGCAATGATGAAAACCCAGAAAGGTAATGAAGGTATTCTTAAATATATGTTCTTTAGCTGGATGAAATCATTTTAGGGACAAAATTGATATAGTATATCAAGGGTGGAGACTCAAAGTAATTTTATTCACCTTCTCATAGTGTAATCCCATTATAATTTTTAGTGTAAGAGATTATGAGAACAAGACCCACCTAAAAGAAATCCATATTTATATGTGTAATTGGATGTTCTTATCAGAGAACATGTGTACTGATAATTAGACCTAAATATTATTATTAATGGATATTATAAGTCACTTACTTTGATGTATTGATGAAAACTATGATGACATATGTTCGAGGAGAATTAGGATATATTGGGTGCGTCATGAGTAATATTTCATTAATAAATAATGTAAGAAAAGAATTGTACCTTATGTTCTTTAACAAAAATTGATATTTTGGGACCTTTGATGGAAGTAAAAAAACATAAATAAATCTATAATACCCCAACCCTAGTTTCCTAGAGCTGATGCCTTACTTTATTACATTGGAATAGATACAAGTGTCGAATCCCAAATGACCAATTAGTTTAGATGTCTTGGGAAATAGATTGCATACATGAACCATACATTATAATTCAAAACATAAAATACAACATAGATAATCCTTTTATAATCCATTATTCTCCTATCTTAACTATAAAAATTAGTCATAATACACATCTTAGCATCCTATGAAAATAAAATATAATAAAGGGGTGAGATAAGATTCTCAGTAATGGTAAGTATACAACGAAAGCTATTATGAGTAAATAAGCATAAAACTTAAGGAAAGGTGTATAATTGAAACATAATCCATGTAAACATAATCTTGAGAATAATATGGAAATAATAAATCAATTAATTCTATATAAACATTCACATGGATATTCTACTAGTTGAATAATCACATTTAATTCAATAACTAATCTCGTAATGAGGGAATGAATAATGTCGGACTTCATAAATATACCATCAATTATTCATCCAATACACCATACATAAATGAGTAAAAACCAAAAATATTTTGTCTCATGATACCTACCAATGCATCAAGGGGCTATAGAGGGCCCTTCCCATCACTTACTAAGTCCAGTACATTCCTCGTATGAAAAGGGTTAAGCATAACCAATATAAACATTCATATTAAAAATAGCATCTGAAATGTTAATACATTAACTATAAACCATGAATGTTATCAAAATATCATATCTATATTAAAACATATCATAAACCCTTAAATATAATATGGTAGATTGTATCATAAGAAATCAACCATAATTAAGCATAAAATCCAACAAAGGATGTTGACATAGGTGAAAACAATCTAATAAAATCGTTAAAAATTTCTTGATAGAAATACCCATTTTTATATTAAAGTTATTTTAAAAGGGGTGTGAAATTTTAAAAGAATACATTTCCAATGAAAAGAATCTTTTAATCTTGTAAAGAAATTTTCTATTGTGCCATATAAGTTAAAAAACAACATTCCTTTCATATTTTGTTGAAAATGTCATGAAGTACCTCATTTGGAAAATGAAAAAAAGATCCCCTTCAAAACATTTTATAAAAAGTTAAACATAGATAAAAATGAATTTAAAAAATTTTATAAGAATAGTAAAATATTTTGAAATAAATTTTTAAGAAATAAGTACATGGATGATAAATATGTCCCAGTAAATACTTATGTATAAATAATTTTAGATAATAATGTGATTGCAAAGTTAGCGCTTACCTTGTACTTTCCTTTAGTTGAGGGTGTTTTAACCTCCTGTATAATGGTTTAATAATTTTATTAAATTATACTAGAACTATATCCATATTTACTATATCATATGAATTACTCTTATATCGTTTTTTTAATAATATTTCATTACTACCATTGTTTCATGTGTTGACTGCTTCATTTTTCTTATATTTGTTTTGTCATGTAAGTCATGTTTCTTATGAATAGGATATATTTTCTTCATATTTAGAATTATATTAAGTTCATAAATATTATATTCACTCATCCTATATATTTTTTATAATCATTATTTAATGTTTTATGTGTGGAATGAAACTCATCGCGTCGTGAAGACGATAGGTCATATGTACGCACGAGCAATGAGATCATTTCCTTAATGGTAAAGTGTTAAGGAATTGGATGGTATATTAATTATACAGACACTACTGGAAAACAGAGTTTTCCCAACACTTATATCCCAACGGTTTACTAAACCGTTGGGAATAGCCATCTATACCAACGGTTTCTGATAACCGTTGGTATAGATGGTTTTTTGGAATCTTTTACCAACAGTTCATCACAACCGTTGGTATAGGGGTGTTTTTACCAATGGTTCAATGAGAACCGTTGGTAAAAGTGGGATTTCGGTGACCTTTTACCAACGGTTCTCATTAAACCGTTGGTATAGGTTTGGGATGGAGTTATATACCAACGGTTTTTAAAAACCGTTGGGAAAACTTTCCCCCAAATTGGCAGTAGCCGATCCTCTCCCCCATTAGCGATCCAGAGCCCTAAACGGGAGCGCTTGGGCGATTTTGGAGGCGATTTTGGAGGTGCTTTGGGTTCTATTCCTCCATCCCATCCAAGGCTGAGGTATTTTCTTAGTTTTTAGTTTCAATTTTTATGTGGGATGAGACCAATTTTTATTCTCATATTCCAGCTGAATTTCTGTTCCATCCCAATTTATGTTTCCATTCTTTATTTACATTCCATGCATATTCCAGCCCATATAGATTGCATTAGACAATTGTCTAATTTTTTGATGTGCCTTTCATGTTTCATTACCAATAAATTTGTATTATATGTTATAAAATTCAATCACATGTTTAGTTTTAACATTCATTGTTACTTTATTATCTTGTTTTAATAATTTATATTAATATTCTTTTCATATATTCCATCGTTGAGTTTTTTTACTTGTGCAATAGAATTCCAATCTCATTTTACTTCATAGTGATTATTTAGATTTCAAAGTGTTTTATTTTTCATGTTAAATTTATTAAAAAGTTTTGGGGACTAATTAAAGTTATTAGATTCCAATTTCCATGCTTCTATGCTTGTTAAGAATTAAATGAAATATGATGGTTGTAATTAAATGAAAGTAAATGTTCAATTTTTATCATGTATGGGTGATTAATAAATTGTAATGTGATGAACCATATAATTGAACCATTGTTTATGAACATTATATACCAAAAGGTTATTGAATAAAAGTTATTCTTGTGAATTTCGTTACATCATAGATAAAAATGGTTGTGGTTATATGAGAGATACCTCTGATGGTTCTTTGATCATTGTTTTATGGAGAATTAATGGTTTAGGTCCGGTATTAATAGTATCTTCCAGTGAGACCATTTTAGTATAAGGGGAAACGAGATTATGATCTACAAGGGGGTTATTGAGTTGGTAGAGACCAAACATTGTTTGTTCCTTGTGTTCAAGAACCATAAATAGAGTGTTCCAATTAGGTGGTCATCAGTAAAGACGTAGGTAAGATTTCCAAGTCCTGTTTTATGAAGTTGAATATGTGGTGATATAGTGGTTTTGGATTGTTTGAGGTACTCTTAGTGTATTATAAACCCTCATTTGTTCCATATTCATTTAAATTGATTTAATATCATTTTTTTCACACACACCATTATATCCTCTCAAACTATATTTAGAGTGTATTTTCATTCGTATGGTGTTAAATATTTTAGTTAATGTCCATACTAGCTTCTTTTATGTGTTTTAGGGGTTTAGACTAATGACAGGGATGCATGATTATTGTGGGGGTATTCTTTTCATATAAATATACCTATACACCCCGACCCCCTTGGACAACCTGACCACCCCCACGGACAGCCCGCCCACCTGGACACCCGACCCCCCTAGACATCCCCCCACCCCCTGGACACCTCCGACCCCCCGGACGGCCCCACCACCCCCTAGACACCCCGCACCCCCTGGACACGCCACACCCCCCTTGGACAGTCCTGCCACTCCCATGATCCTCATCCTACTCCCCATCCTGATCTACTTGAAGAAGTTAAAGTATAAAACTCATATAATCCCAACAAGACCCTTAAGGATTATGTATTCCTTGATCCACTTCCAATATCTTACTGGTCAATCCTTGAATATAGGCATTAGAAATTTTGTATCTTATTTTCTTATATACACTGTATTTTTTTTTATTTCTTAATATGATTCTCATATAGAGTAATGTGTTAGTTATGCTTTTATATAGAGTAAACAATTTTCATTTACGTAAATATTTTTTTGATTAAACTTTAATATTATTGAATTGATTTGAAATGACTTATTGCGATTTTTTTACAAAATGGATAGAAGTTGGATGTACGAAACTGATCGGATTTCAACCGATTTTCAAAATAATTTGAAAATCTTTCTAGATTTTTCATTTGACAAGGCTTCAGATAGTGGTCGCATACACTGCCCATGTTTTAATTGTGTTGGAAGACCTTGGTTGGGCCGTGAATCAGTTAGCTATCATATAACCAAATATGGTTTCCAAACAAACTATTATGTGTGGTATCACAATGGAGAGAAAATGGAATCTCAAAATGTTGATGATCCAAATGATAGGACTGAATTAGAGAGTTTGATATATGATCGGTTTCCATTTATTCGACATCATGAGAAGGAAAGGATGTCCAGCCAAAAAAATTTCGATACAAGCACACATGATGCGTCCAATGAAAATGATGATGTTGATAGGGTGAAAAAATTGAATGATGCTGCGACGACTCCAGTATATCGGCAATGTGATAAAATGAAAAAGTTGGAATTTTTAATCCGATTGTTTCATGGGAAAGCTATGTATGGGATTTCAAATAATACAATTGATTACATTCTTACCTTCTTGAAGTACTTACTTCCAGATGATTCAGATATTCCCTCAAACCACTATATGGCATGGAAGTTGGTTGATGAACTTGGATTCTCAAAAAAAAATCATGCTTGCCCGAATGATTGCAGCTTATTTTGGGAGGAAACTGCTCAAAGAAATGATTGTATAAAATGCAGAACCTCCCGATGGAAGCCAAAAGATGATGGAACACCATCTCGTGTGCCACAAAAAGTAATGTGGAACTTTCCATTGATCCCCAGATTACAGAACCTTTTCATGTTTGATGAAATATCTGTAAAAATTCGATGGCATGACACCGAGAGAGAAAAGAATAATGAAGAGTTGGTTCACCCTGCAGATGGATTTGCATGGCAGAGATTTGATGCTCGATATCCTGAATTTGCAGCCGACATGCATAATTTGAGACTGATTGTTTCATGTGACGGTTTTAATCCATTTGGGAAGATGCTTACTTCACACAACACATGGCCGGTTTTCATACACATTTATAACCTTCCCCCTTGGTTATGTATGAAAAAGACTTACACTTTCTTGAGTATACTGATATCTGGCCCTTCTGATCCCGAAAATGATATAGATGTATACATGAAACCTTTAATAAAAGAGTTGAAACTTCTTTGGGATGTGGGTGTTCCCACATACGATGCATGTTTGAAATACATATTTCAGATGCGTGATGCACTTATGTGGACTATCAATGATTTTCCTGCTTATGCAATGATGTCTGGATGGAGCACAAAAGGAAAATTGTCATGTCCTGTTTGTATAAAGAATACTCGATCGAGAAGACTGAAATATCGCCGTAGTTTTAGTTTTATGGGACATCAACGATTCTTGCCAATGAACCATACATATAGAAACAATCGTCGAAGATTTGACAATACCATGGAGAATGACGATCCACCTCAGCGTATGTCTGGAACTGATGTGCTTAATGAATTGAAAGATTTCAGTTATTTATTTGGGAAGAGTGTAATGAAATCTAGAAAGAGGAAAAATGTTTCTAATGATACCTGTTACAATTGGAAGAAGAAGAGTATATTCTTTGAGTTGTCATATTGGTCAACCAACTTGTTACGTCATTGCTTAGACGTAATGCACATTGAAAAGAATATATGTGAAATGTTGCTTTTGATTCTTCTAAATGTCAAGGGGAAGACAAAAGATGATTTACGATCTCGGCACGACTTGGTAGATTGAGGGATCAGACAAGAATTGCATCCTGTCTGTATCAGTGAAAATAAATGGAAAGTTCCATGTGCTTCTTATGTGATGACTCCTGCTGAAAAAAATCAATTTCTGGAAGTGCTAGAGACTATTAAAGTTCCTGATGGCTATTCAAGCAATATATCAAAATGGGTCAACAGAAAAGAGTTGAAGTTGAAATCTTTTAATACTCATGATTATCACGTCCTTTGGCATGAGTTTATTCCAATAGCAATCCGTCATCTCTTGTCCAATAATGTTAGAGTCTCAGTTATTCGGTTGTGCTATTTGTTTAGAGAACTTTGTGCTAAGAGGTTGTCCAAATCCCTCGTGCAAAAACTGTTGGCAGAGACACCATTAATTTTGTGTGAGTTAGAGAAAATATTCCCTCCATCATTTTTAACATGCATGTTGCATCTGACTGTCCATCTTCCGACCGAAATACTTCTTGGAGGACCCGTTGCTTTCCGTTGGATGTATCCAACTGAAAGAAACATGTGCACATTGAAATCATATGTTCAGAACAGGAATTATCCCAAAGGTTCTATTGTGAACGGTTACTTGGCACAAGAATGTATGGATTTCTGCTCAATGTATTTGTCTGATCATACTACGAGAATAAACAGAACAATGAGAAATAAAGAAGAACAGTATGGGAAAATTGAACCCAGTTTTCTATCACTTCCTCAGACAGGAGGAATTATGGGATAATATACATTGACAACATTAATCCTTGAAGAGCGAGAGATTGCACATCGCACAGTGTTGTTCAATTGTGATTTGTTCGATTAGTATATCAAGTAAGTTAATTGAACATGTATCTCTTATCTTATCTCTTGTAATTTTAAATATTTGTTAAAATATTATTATTTTTATCTACAGGGAACATAAATAATTGATATATAGAAATCATCATTCTTTATCTTTGAGAAAGAAGGAGACTTTGCATAGCAAAGGGTTTTCTTCTTGGTTGAAATTGAAGGTAAAAATATTTCTGAAATAACTAAATAAAAATAATATTTAATTAAGTTTACTATTTGTTTATATTTTAGGTATAGAGTTTGCCTACAGACTCTGTTTCTGAGGAAATAAGAGCTTTGGCTTTTGGTCCTAATACCATGGTTCGTGCTTGTAAATCACTTGTGATCAATGGATACAAATTTATTATCACTGAACGAGCAAGAAACATGAGAACACAGCATAATGGTGTTATGCTAACTGCCACAACAGACTGTTATTCCAGTTCATCGGAGACTAGACCTCGTTCTGAAAATGTTTCTTATTATGGTGTCGTGGAGAAAATAATAATTTTGGATTATTACTCGCATGGTCGAGTCACAATGATGAAATGTCAATGGTTTGATTCAATGACGAGGCAAGGCACCTTTATTGATGATTTTGGATTTCGAGTTATTGACATGACTCGCACTCTTTCCACCAATGAACCATATGTATTGGCATCAATGGTGAAACAATTTTTTTATGTCAAAGATCATCGTCATCCTAAATTCGGTGTAATTATTGAAGTAAATTCCAGACATGTTTTTGATGATGGTGATGATGAAGTTGAAACTATCCCTACTGCAATTGGAAGCAATCCGTTTATTACTTATGATGACCCCAACAACTCAATTGTCAGAGTTAATTGTGAACCCGAAGTTGTGGTGGGAAATATATAGAATCATACAGTCGTGTTCTCACCTACATGTTTCACCTACATCATTCAAAATGTGTATCCTAGTACTTACCTTCATAACACCATAAATCTTATGTTTCATTATGTTCTTTTTATCATAATGGTTTTTCTATATTTTGTTTTTTGGGTTACACATTAGTTATCTGTTTCTAATTACTTCCATATTTGTTTTCATTGCAGGAAATGACACCCATTGAAGAGAGGGGGCGGAAAAAGATGACAGATAATAATCGTCACATGGTACAGATGGGTGTTCCTCCACTCATCCCTGTTGTGAGTATTTTATTTTAAATATAAATATTTCAATAACTTATAATATCATGTGTTTACTTTTCTGTCAAACTTTTTTTCAGGATCCACCCCCTAGATGACAGATATCTGGCGAGGAGCCTGATATTGCTCCCAGTAGAGAGGTTGGTGGTAGGAGGGGGTGGTGTCAGAGATGGACGATCATCTAGTGGTCCCGGTACTGAGGCCGGTGGTACGAGGGCTTGTGGGGCGAGAGTTAGATGACCCACTACCACAGACGTATCTTCTACACCCTATTTTGATCTCGGCATGTCTTCAGGGACATATGAGATATTTAGACCTCTGATGTTTACACTACCAGCTGGCCAGATGTCTATCCCATCATCTTTTGCTTCTGGTTCATTATCTACGGGATATTATATTCCACCTTCTTCGACTCCTGCTGCGACACAGTATGTGGCTGAGGAGCATACACTGAGGGACACTCCACCTGTACAGGATATTCCTTCAGCTTCTGCACCCATTTATTTGACTACCATATGTATATTTATATAACTCTATCAAATTTTTATAACAAAATTTATTTTTATTATAACTTGTATTGATATTATTTTTCTTTAATAACAGATTCATCTACAGATAGGAGGCGGGGGAGGGGGCGTACTCGCTTGTGTGTGGTATGGAACCACCATACACAGTTGATGGTTGAATACAATGTTTATGGACAAATGATTGAGAAATCTGGGCAGCAATGTCGGGGTTTTTTGGCGACGCTAGCCAAATACTCCGATACCATTCCGGTCAGCCCTCTCTCTTGGAGACATCTGCCACCCGAAGTCAAGGATAACGTGTGGGCACAAATATGGGTAAAAAAATCTATTGGATTTAATGTAGTATATTTTTTTATTTAAATGAACTAATCAATTTGGTTTCAGCTTCGGTTTAACTTCCCTGATGGCGAAGGTGCACGACCAGCGCGTTTAAAAGAGCTAGGAGAGCTTTGGAGAGCTTATAAGCATGAGCTGTATGTTGGCTGGTGTGATAGAGTGGGCACGGAGTTAGAGACATTACCTATCGTGGATTACTGCTCAATAGATCAATATTTTCAAATGATTACCCATTGGGCGACTTCCAAATTTAAGGTATTAATCTCATTTGAGTTATTTAAATGAGAGTTTTCATATTTTGAATTAATATAATCTTATTAATTATTAATCATTATTTAGGAATCTTCTGAAAAAAACAAAAAAACATTGATTCAAAGCAATACCTCCACACTTTGGGGCGCACAACTATGGCAGATCATGAGAGGCAGCAGGTACGATATAGTTGTTTATAATTTTTCTTTAGGACTTTCCCTTTTTAGTGGATCCTACTTAAATTATGTGATTTATTGAATAATGAATATATGATTATACTTTCACTTTAAATTGTTTCAATGTCATTACAAAAGAAAAAAATGAATATTGAAGGATGTATCCCTCGAGAAAAATTTTTTTGCTCGAGTAGAAGAAAAAAAGATGGAACTGCAGTAAATGAACCGACCCAAGAGAAGATTGTAAGTTTTAATTTGTTTATTTCAAAGTTTAATATCTAATTTGAAATTTAATAATCTATTAATATTTTTTACAGGCTGCTTTAGAGGCTCTTGATGCCCAGGAGCCTGACAATTTTGGGCCACACGATCATTTATATCAGGTTTTGGGAGATGATCACTCTAGTCGAGTACACTGCCGACCTTTTAAGAATATAGTCCCGACGAGGTATTGGTCATCTCCAGGTATCCATTATAGTACCACCGAGTTGGAACAGGTCAAGGAGCATATAAGACAGTCTAATAAAAGGGTCACAGAGTTGGAAGTACAAGTTCAAAAAAGAGACAGAGAATTTATGAAACTGATGAAAGCATTATCTTCATCACTTCCACCAGAGGCTAGTGCGGATTGTCAGACATTTATGTCATCGATGGGTGCATCATCCAATGCACCAGGCGGCACCTCTAGTGGAGATCGAGAAGATGACATTCCTGGTGATGAAGAGGATGCTGAAGAGGAAGATGGCGAGGATGAGGATGTGGACGAGGGAGAGGATGGGGCCGAGGGCGAGGATGATGCCGAGGACGAGGATGAGGCCGACGATGAGCATGGGGACGATGACGAGGATGACGAAGAGGACAGAGATGGTGGCGAGGATGAGGTTGATGATGATAGTGGTGATGGTGATGCTAATCAGAGGCAGATTGATCCATTACATTTTTGAATTCTGTATAACGCTTTATTTTTTAACATGGTTTTCCACTTTGGGGTTTTCCTCTACTTCATAGGGACGTTTCATTCGGATTCTGTTTTTTGTACTTGATTCTTATTGTATGATTAGTCTACTACCTAGACCTTTAGTATTCCTTGGTACTGTGATACTCATTTTTCTATTTTTTTTACTTAGCTTTCTTAGTTAGCCATGTATTTCATGTTTATGCATGTGGAAAATGATATGGAAAATGTGCTTTGAAGTAGTGGATGGCACCACTCAAAGTATCTAACTTTTATTTGAAATAGACAGGATTTTAAGTGAAAACAACAAATGGCATACGGAAAATAGACCAAACGCATTCGGATTCTCTTTAAACTATAGGAAAATTATCCATGGGTCATATGTGACGTGTAAGAGTCAACCCCGCCTCAATCTTAGGGCTGGTGTGGCCGGTACCACTCAAAGTGTCTTTCTTTTTTTTAAAATGGATGCGCTTTTAAGTAAAAAAAAACCACATACGGAAAATGGACCAAACGCATTAGGATACTGTTGATACTTTAGTAAATGTATTCATGGGTCATATGTGATGTGTACAAGTCAACCCCGCCTCAATATGAGGCGCGGTGTGGCCGGCACCACTAAAAGTGTCTAACTTTTATTTTAAATGGACAGGATTTTAAGTGAAAACAACAACTGACATACAGAAAATAGACCAAACGCATTTGGATTCTGTTTAAACTATAGGAAAACGATCCATGGGTCATATGTGACGTGTACGAGTCAACCCCACCTCAATCTAAGGGTCGGTGTGGCCGGTACCACTCAAAGTGTCTTTCTTTTGTTTAAAATGGATGCGCTTTTAAGTAAAAAAAACACATACGGAAAATGGACCAAACGCATTCAGATATCGTTGATACTTTATTACATGTATCCATGGGTCATATGTGACGTCTACGAGTCAAACTCGCCTCAATCCGAGGTGCGGTGTGGCCGGCACCACTCAAAGTGTCTAACTTTTATTTGAAATGGACAGGATTTTAAGTGAAAACAACAACTGGCATTCGGAAAATAGACCAAACGCATTCGGATTCTGTTTAAACTATAGGAAAATGATCCATGGGTCATATGTGACGTGTATGAGTCAACCCCGCCTCAATCCGAGGGCCGGTGTGGCCGGTACCACTCAAAGTGTCTTTCTTTTGTTTAAAATGGATGCGCTTTTAAGTAAAAAAACCACATACGGAAAATGGACCAAACGCATTCATATACTATTGATACTTTAGTACATGTATCCATGGGTTATTTTTGGCATGTAGGAGTCAACCCCGCCTCAATCTGAGGCACGGTGTGGCCGGCACCACTCAAAGTGTCTAACTTTTATTTGAAATAGACAGGATTTTAAGTGAAAACAACAACTGGCATACGGAAAACCGACCAAAGGAATTAGGATACTATTGATACTTTAGTAAATGTATCCATGGGTCATATGTGATGTGTACGAGTCAACCCCGCCTCAATCCGAAGGCCGGTGTGGCTGGGACCACTCAAAGTGTCTTTCTTTTGTTTAAAATGGATGCGCTTTTAAGTAAAAAAAACCACATACGGAAAACTGACCAAACACACTCGGATACTATTGAAACTTTAGTAAATGTATCCATGGGTCATTTGTGACATGTACGAGTCAACCCCACCTCAATCTGAGGCGCGGTGTGGCCGGAACCACTCAAAGTGTCTAACTTTTCTTTGAAATGGACAACAGTTTAAGTTAAAACAACAACTAACATACGGAAAACCAACCAAACGCATTCGGATTCTGTTGAAAATGTAGGAAAACGATCCATGGGTCATATGTGACGTGTACGAGTCAACCTCGCCTCAATCCGAGGTTCGGTGTGGCCGGTACCACTCAAAGTGTCTTTCTTTTGTTTAAAATGGATGCGCTTTTAAGTAAAAAAAACCACATATGGAAAACTGACCAAACGCACTCGGATACTGATGATACTTTAGGACATGTATCCATGGGTCATTTGTGCCGTGTACGAGTCGACCCCGCCTCAATCTGAGGCATGGTGTGGCTGACACCACTCAAAGTGTCTAACTTTTCTTTGAAATGGACAACAGTTTAAGTTAAAACAACAACTGACATACGGAAAACTGACCAAACGCATTCGGATTCTGTTGAAACTGTAGGACAATGATCCGTGGGTCATATGTGACGTGTATGAGTCAACCCTGCCTCAATCAGAGGCACAGTGTGGCCGGTACCACTCAAAGTATCTAACTTTTCTTTGAAATGGACAACAGTTTAAGTTAAAACAACAACTGACATACAGAAAACCAACCAAACGCATTCGGATTCTATTGAAACTGTAGGAAAACGATCCATGGGTCATATGTGACGTGTACGAGTCAACCTCGCCTCAATCCGAGGTCCGGTGTGTCCGGTACCACTCAAAGTGTCTTTCTTTTGTTTAAAATGGATGTGCTTTTAAGTAAAAAAAACGACATACGGAAAATTGACCAAACACTTTCAGATTATGTTTAAACTTTAGTAAAATGATTTATGGGTCATTTGTGACGTGTACGAGTAAACCCCACCTCAATCCGAGGCGCGGTGTGGCCGACACCACTCAAAGTGTCTAACTTTTATTTGAAATGGACAGGATTTTAAGTGAAAACAACAACTGGCATACGTAAAACTGACCAAACGCATTCGGATTCCGTTGAAACTTTAGGACAACGATCCATGGGTCAGATGTGACGTGTACGAGTCAACCCTGCCTCAATCCGAGGGCCGGTGTGGCTGGGACCACTCAAAGTTTGTCACTTTTCTTTGAAATGGACAACGGTTTAAGTTAAAACAACTGACATACGGAAAATGGACCAAAGGTATTCGGATACTATTGATACTTTAGGAAATGTATCCATGGGTCATATGTGACGTGTACGAGTCAAACCCGTCTCAATTCGAGGGTCGGTGTGTCCGGGACCACTCAAAGTGTCTTTCTTTTGTTTAAAATGGAAGCGCTTTTAAGTAAAAAAATCACATACGGAAAACTGACCAAACGCAGTCGGATACTGTTGATACTTTAGGACATGTATCCATTGGTCATTTGTGATGTGTACGAGTCAACCCCGCCTCAATTCGAGGCATGGTGTGGCCGACACCACTCAAAGTGTCTAATTTTTATTTGAAATGAACATGATTTTAAGTGAAAACGACAACTGGCATACGGAAAACCGACCCAACGCATTCGGATTCTGTTGAAACTTTAGAACAACGATCCATGGGTCATATGTGATGTGTACGAGTCAACCTTGCCTCAATTCGAGGGCCGGTATGGTCGGGACCACTCAAAGTGTCTTTCTTTTGTTTAAAATGGATGCGCTTTTAAGTAAAAAATGACATACAGAAAACCGACCAAACACTTTTGGATTCTATTGAAACTTTAGGACAATGATCCATGGGTCATTTGTGACATGTACGAGTCAACCCCGCCTCAATCCGAGGTGTGGTGTGGCCGGCACCACTCAAAGTGTGTCACTTTTATTTGAAATGGACAACAGTTTAAGTTAAAACAACAACTGACATACGAAAAATAGACCAAAGGCATTCGGATACTGTTGATACTTTAGGACATGTATCCATGGGTCGTTTGTGACGTGTACAAGTCAACTCCGCCTCAATCCGAGGCACGGTGTGGATGACACCACTCAAAGTCTCTCTTTTATTTCAAAAGGAAATCATTTTAAGTGAATAAAACTGAAATTTACACTCATCAACGATAGTCGCAAACTCTTTTTCATGAGTTGGTTAGTTTCACTCATGGGGTCATAAGTGATGAGACTCCTAAGAAAATATCTTTTCACCATATATTATAAACAATACAAGTTCAATGCAAAATTCATCACAAATCATTACATACCCAAACCTAGTATCACAAAAAAATGGGATTTGAGTCAATTTGAATGTCTTACTCAACTATAATAGATATTTATCAAACTATTCTACCTATTATAATTTGATGGGTGAGGTGAATTACCACCAGATGATTGTTGTCATATGTGTTTTTTTGGGCTATTTTAGGTGTTTTTTATACTGTTTGAAGTCTGTATGTGGCTTTTGTGATATTTTTTATGCAGGTGTATAGTGGAGGGTATACTGGAGGGCTGTTGTGCACTGTTTTTTTATGCAGGTGTATGGTAGGGCTTCTGGAGGGCTTCTGGGGGCTGCTATGCAGCAGCTCTGGGAAAAGCTTTACCAACGGTTCTGAACCATTGGTAAAGCCTTTTCCTAAAATCTGGAAAAACTTATACCAACGGTTCGGAACTGTTGGTAAAGCTTTTTCCAGAATTCTGGAAAAACATATACCAACGGTTCTGAACCGTTGGTAAAGCTTTTTCCAGAATTCTGGAAAAACTTATACCAACGGTTCAGAACCATTGGTAAAGAGTTTCCCAGAATTCTCGAACACCTATACCAACGGTTTAAATGAAACCATTGGTATAGGGCTTTCCTCACGGCTAACTGGCCAACGGTTTGGAAAACCATTGGTATACCCTATACCAACGGTTTTCCAACCTATACCAACGGTTATAAACCGTTGGTATAGCCTACTTTTCCAGTAGTGAGAATCAATATCATGTCATATTTATTACTGTATCCTTTATATTCATCATTACACCCATTCAAATAGAGTGGTCATGAAAAACAAATTACACCACAGCGTGGAGACGGTAAGTTGTACGTATGCACGCATGGTGATATTGTTTTTCATAGTATGGATAAAAGAAGGAATATGGTTATACCATAATAATAATAATATCTCAGAATATAGATGATACTGGATTTATTAATTTAGTATGGAAACAACATATGAATAGGAAGTAGATGAAGAAATGAACTTTAATGAATTGGTAAAACAATTACCTCTTCTTCGGTGGACTTCCTTTAGATGTCCTTTTAGAGACACTAGGTTTGGTCTTTTTAGAATACTAGGACCTAAAGGAATTAACTAAGAAATTTGGGAGGTTAAATGGGTAGGGTTTGGTCAATCTATATGTCTCAATGTGTTGTGAGTAAGTGAGGGGGGTTCCCTTTTATAAGAGAGGGGGGGTCACACTTGGAATCCTTTAAAATATTAAATTAATATAAATTGATTTTCGATTTAAAATAGCCCCAAAGTGATTTATTTTAAATATAATATTATTTTGGGTCTAAATACTCTCAAATAATTATTTTTAGACATGTTTAGGTCATAATATTAACCTTATCTTTTGTCTTTACCCCTTAGTTAAACTCTCTTATTCTTACCATGACAAATTTTCTTTTTTATTCTTTAGGGTTAATATAGTTACTATAAAATTCCAAACAAACTAAAAATGGATCATTAATGATATATTTAACCTTATTATAGTTATTTGGTCTAATTTATATTTTTATGAATTTTATATCATTTAATAAAATATTATTTATTTTAAAGTATTATTTATGTCAATTTTGGTACTATTCATTATTTTTCCTTTTAAAAATATCATGAAAACATGATAACTTCAAAAAACACTTATAATATATCACTAAAATGTCTAATTTATCTATGAAATGTTTTTATGTCATTAATTATTTCTAATTATATTTAAAAAAATTAATATCATTAATTTAATATTTCCATTAGTTAAATAATTATTGCATCATTATTATGTAGGCATTTAATTAAATTATTTCTTATATAAAAATTTTAAAAAAATTATCATGATGAATATAAATTTATTATATTTAAAATTAGTATTTATAGTCTAATTTATCTTCTGTATAACCATGAATTAAAAATGTAATACTTATTAAAAACATGAGTATTATATTTTTAACTTATCTTTAAGTAAAATATAATAAGTGTCATATTCTTAACCAAATGGCTTGAAAAGGTCATAATTTTATTATAAGGTTGATTTTGGTCAAAACCCACTCATACAATGAAATTATTACAAGTTTTAGGGTAACTTTATAATATTATAATATTATTTTTACCTTTAATTACTCGATTTACCCTTAACCTTGGTAAATAAAAATTTACTAAAGTTACTATTCATAATATCCAAAAATTAATTTGATCCTATTATACTCTAAATATAATACAAATTACAATATTTTATGTCTATTTTTCCATATTCAATTCATAAAAGTGGCTAAATTAAGTTTAACACTAATCCTGCAAATGTGGTGAGAAGGAGGGTAAAAGGAAACGTTCAACGGTTCAATAAGTTTTTATATCTAATTTCAATATAAAAATGATTCCAATAACCCATATTGAATTAATATATCTATTATTTATATATTTTGAATTTAAAGATTAATTTAATGTATAATAATTATTTAAACAAAAAGTTGGTTTTTTAACTACAATGCAGCATTTTTCACTATTCATCAAAAAATGAAACTTCTTAGAAAAATACCCAAAATTCAACCAAATAAATTTTTATATTCCAATTTAAAATAATGTGTTTATTTTTTCAAATATAATATAAAAAAGTGTCAAAAATTAGATTTAAAATAGGTTCTCCATTAAAAGGTGGTAAAACCGCCTTTATAAAAATATAGGTTTTTATGTGCAATATCGGGTTTGCTCCTATCTTATGCCTGTAAAACATATTTTATGAATGTAAAAAAAATATTTGATTAAATATATAAAATATATATTTCATTAATATCATTCACTAATAGTAATTAATTTAATTTATCAGGTTAAAATTCCTTTGTGAGTATAAAAATAGTTTTTATAAAAAAACATTATCATTATATTCAATTTGTTCTTATATTCATTTATAATTAATTGGTAACTAATGAATTAAGATATATATTTTCATAATTCAGTTAATACTACTCATAACCTCCAACTTAATGGCTAGGTTATATCTTATTATACTAAATAATAATATTTTAATAATATATTGTTGTTCGGTAAAACTCGTACTTGCGTGTAAAGAAAGTCAACTCATTGTTGTGTGTATTGTAAGCTTTAACATGGTGTTGCATATAAAGAAAGTTAGAAATAAAATCAAATTTATTCAAAAATGAAAATATTTTAAAGTCTTGAAGTGTTACATTCTCCCCACCTTAATTAAATTGCGTCCTCACAATTTAAACTTGATATAGGGTTTGATATTTGAAAATAAACAATTATTAAAAAACCCAATTCATAAATAGGGTTAATAACACATCTTCCTAATAATAGGGATAAGGAAATGCGAAGGTCAAAACAAAACTACGAATTCAAATATGATAACATTAGTGAAAACATAGATATGAAAGAGAAATATAACCATCATGTTCTGATAGAGAGTGATAGAGAATATGTTCATGAGAAAGTTGTAAATCACAAAACCATAAACCAGAGGTATAAATAAAGGCCATTGATATCATAAAAAATAATGATAATGGGATAACATTTTTTTTTAATCCCATTTTCCTAGATTTGATAAATTCTTTCACTTTCTAAGGATATAAGTAAATATACATACTTGATACCATTCTATAAGAAAAATCTTATCCTTATTCTTTGAAATATTTCTACTTCTTTTCTAATAATAGGTTTCATCCCATGGTGAATTAATACAATAATATATAAAACCTCATCCAAAGTTCAAACCATTTCATAAATGGTTGAACTTATGACCCTTCCAAGTATTATGATCCAAAACTTTAGAATCAGTTTCAAGGTAGTTAGTAGTATCCAATTTACTTTATTCATATCAATCATCTCTTTATTCCAACATTATTATCTCAGTATCAGGAACATATTAAGGGTTATATTTCCATAAACCATATTTTTTCCAATAAAATAAATTGCTACTAAGTCACTTTTCTTGGTACCATTCAAAATAAAATCTCAAATACTTAATGAAATAGTATTTCATCATAATACTTATATATTCCATAATTATTATAACAAATACATCATTGATAAAATAATTAAATGACATAATTCATGAATCACAACATAATCACATTAATAATTCCTCTTCATCCATGGTAGTATCATAATCTTGGCCATAATCCATCAGCCACTTTTGGGGTATACTCCTCTGACACATGAGAAATTGATTTGTTTAGTGTCCCATATCCTTGTAGTTAAATCATTGTACATTAGAAACCTTTTTATTATCCTTGCAATCCCAATTACAGTGGACTTTATCTCCACACTTTTAGAAAACTCTCATTCATTTTAATCAAGTACCATGGTGATTATTTCTACAATTATTACATGTGGGAAACTACTTTTTCCCCTTCTTCCCTTTATCCATATTTTTCTCAGTTGTCCTTTTATTCTTGTGTTTCCATCAGAAGCAATAATACTTATATTACTCTTTACCAGTCCTGTTATCACTTGATACCATGTCCCAATATGATTATAATTTTTGGGATACTATTTCCCTTCAAAATATTGACTTTAATACCATGAAAGGTGTGATCCTTATTACTCTTTAGATCACATGCATTGGTAAGTTTCACATTCCTTCTACTAGGTGTCATTTGTAAATGATAAAATACACTAAGTTAGATCATATCATAATGTATAATCCAAAAAGTATCAATATACTTAACATAAATTGAAAAAAATTGTTTATCTAGTCTCATAATCATAAACATGGTTTCTTTGGGATGCTATTCTATATTTATCCTCAAATTATACCTTAGGGATATATTCCCTAATCTATGTTTTCTAAATCTAGTTTCCAAGATTGTTGATAAACTTTCTCAAATACCAATTGCAACACCCCATCCCCAGTATTCCGAAGCGGGTGCATTAATTTATTACATTTTCATAGATACAAGTGTCAAATCCCAAAGGATTGATCAATTTATTAGTCTTGGAAAATAGATTACATACATGAACCTTACATTAAAATTAAAAACATAAAATAAAACATAAATAATCCTTTGAGAAGGTTATTAATCTCCTATCTTAACCCGACAGATCATTCATAATACACATCTTGGCACCCTGAGAAAATAAAACATAATAAAGGTGTGGGATCAGATGCTCAGTAAGAGTAAGCGTACAACTGAAGCTATTATGAGTAAATAAGCATAAACCTTAAGGCAAGGTATATAATTGAAACATAATCCACTTAAAAATAATATTGGGAATAATATTTCAATAATAAATCAAATAATTCCATATAAACATTCACATGGATATTCTACTAGTCAAACAACCACATGTAATATCAATAAAAAATCTCATAATGATGGAATGAATAATGACGGACATGATAAACATACCGTCAAGGATTTGGCCAAGAAACCATACATAAACAAGTAAAAACTCAAACTATTTTATCTCATGAGACCTACCGATGCATCGAGGGGCTATAGTGGACCCTGCCCATCACTTAATAAGTCCAATGCATTCCTCATATGAAAAGGGTGAAACATAACCAACATAAACATTCATATTAAAACTAGTATACAAAATGTTAACACATTAACCATAAACCATGAATGGTATAAAAATAGTACATTCACAGTCAAACATATCATAAAAACTTCAATATAATATAGTAGATTGTATCATAATAAATCAACCTCAATTAAGCATAAAATCCAACAAAGGATGTCGACAGAGATGAAAACAATCTAACAAAATCATTAAAATTTTCTTGAGAGAAATACCCATTTTTATATTGATTTTTTTTAAAGGGGCATGAAATTTTAAAAGAAAAAAATTTCAGTGAAAATAATCTTATAATCTTGTAAATGAAGTTTTAATCAAGTAGTATAAGTTAAAAAAAATAACATTCCTTTTGGATTTTGTCAAAAATATCATAAAGTACCTCATTTATAAAATGAAAAAAATATTCCTTTCAAAACATTTTATAAAAAGTAAATCATAGGTAAAAATGAATTTAAAAAATTAAGTAAGAATAATAAGAATATTTTAAATAATTTTTTAAGAAACACAGACATGGATGATAAATATTTCCCAGTAAATACTTACGTATAAACAATCTCGGATAATAATGAGATTGTGGATTTAACCCTTACCTTGTACTTTCCTTTAGTTGAGGGTATGTTAACCTTCTGTATAATGGTTTAATCATGTTATTAAATTATAATAGAACTATATAAATATTTATGATATCATATAAAATCCTATTATATCATTTTGATAATAATATTTCATTATTACCATTATTTCGGGTGTTAACTGCTTCATTTTCTTATGTTTGTTTTGTCGTGTAAGTCATGTTTTTTATGCATATAATATAGTTTCTTCACATCCTAAATGATATTAAGTTAATAAATATTATATTAACTCATCATATATAATTTTTATAGACATTCTTGAATGGTTATCATGGAGAATAAATCTCATCGCATCATGAAGACGGTAGGTCGTACGTATGCACGAGCGACGGTATCATTCCCTTAATGGTAAAGTGGTAAGTAATTTTATGGTATATTAATTATAAAGAATAAATATCATTTAATATTTATTATTTTATCCATTATATTCATCATTATACTCTTCCAAATAAATTTGTGATGAAAAAAAATTACACCATGGAATGGAGATGGTAAGTCGTACGTACGCACGCATGGTGATATTGTTTTTCGTAGGATTGATAAAAGGAGGAATATGGTTGTATCATAATCACAATAACATATAATCATATATGCGATACTGTAATTATTAATTTATTATGGAAACAACATAGGAAGAGTAAGTATAATAATAAATGAACTTAAATGAATTGGTAAAATAATTACCTCTTCTTCGGTGGACTTCCTTTGGATCTCCTCTTAGAGACACTAGGGTTGGTATTCTTAGAAGACAAAAACCTCCAGAACTTAACTAAGAATGTTTTTAGGATACATTTTTAGGGTTTTTATTATATGGAATCCTCAATGTGGTTTAAGGAAGTGAGGGATGGGGTTCCTTTTTATAAGAGAGGGAAGGGTCACTCTTGGAATCCTTGAAAATATTAAATTAATATAAATTGATTTTCGATTTCGGATAACTACAAAGTGGGTTATTTAAAATATAAGATGATTATGGGTAGAAATTATCTAAAAAATATTTTTAGACATTTTTAGGACACAATATTAATCTTAACTTTTGGCTTTAATCCTTAGTTAAACCCTTTAACTTTTACTATAACAACTTGGCTTTTTTACTCTTTATGGTTAATATAGTTACTATAAAATTCCAAACGAACCCAAAATGGATAATTGATGAGATATTTAATATTATTATATTTATTTTTAAAAAAATTACATTTTTATGAATTTCATATCATTTATGTCAATTTTGGTACTATTTATTATTTGTCTTTTTAAAATATCATGATAACATGACAACTTTGAACCAGAACTTATAATATATCACTAACATGTCTAATTTATCTATAAAATTCTTGGATATCATTAATTATTTTAAATTATATTTATTTTAATATTTTAAATATCATTTATTTTATATTTCCATTAATTAAACAATTACTGTATCATTATTATACAAGCCTTTAATTAAATTATTTCTTCTCTAAAAATTAAAAATAAATTATACAGATGAAGATAAATTTATTATATTTCAAATTAATATTTATATTTTAGTTTATCTTCTATATAACCATGTATTAAAAATGTAATACTTATTAAAAATATGAGTATGATATTTTTAACTTATAATTAAATGAAATATAATAAATGTAATATTCTTACCCAAGTATCTTAAAAAGGTTATAATATTGGCCTAAGATTTATTTTAGTTGAAACCTACCCATAAAATGAAATTAGGAAAAGTTTTATTGTAACTTTATAATATTATAATATTATTTTTACCTTTAATTACTCGATTTACTGTTAACCATGGTAAATAAAAATTTACTAAAATTACTAT
This sequence comes from Viscum album, assembly GCA_963277665.1. NCBI lineage: Eukaryota > Viridiplantae > Streptophyta > Magnoliopsida > Santalales > Viscaceae > Viscum > Viscum album. The sequence goes on along the minus strand of OY728156.1, from coordinate 2,055,994,019 downwards.
TCATAATATTTAAAATTTAAGTTAATCATATTAGAATATAAATATCATACTGATTACAGCCATGTATTTATATTTTTTCATATTCAATTCATAGAAGTGGATAAATTAAGTTTAACACTAATCCCACAAATATGGCGAGAAAGCGGGTAAAAGGAAACGTTCAACAGTTCAATAAATTTTTATATCCAATTTCAATATAAAAATTATTCCAATAACCTAAATTGGATTAATATATTTATTATTGATCTATTTAGACTTTAAAAATAAATTTAAAGTATAATAATTATTTAAACAAAAAGTCATTTTTTAACTACAATGCAGTGTTTTTCATTATTCATCAAAATTGAAAATTCTCAGAAAAATACTAAAAATTAAACCAAAGTAAATTTTTATATTGTTCTTTAAAATAAGTTTTTTATTTTGTTAAATATAATATATAAAAGGGTAAAAAATTGGGTTTAAAATAGGTTCACTATTAAAAGTTAGTAAAATTACCTTTATAAAAATATAAGTTTTTATGTGTGGTTGTAACACCCCAATATTTCATAGTATGTTATCGCTTCAAAGTAATTTGATAACTTACGTTACATGTAACACCGAGTTCGAGTGCACCCCGACTTACCAAACTAGTCGTTCAAAAAGAATTTATGAATGGTATTAAATGTATTTTTAAACTTATAGACTCTATATAATTTTAACATCCATATTATGTGTTTCTTAGACATATTATAAAAACAAATTCATTTTTTTCAGATAAAAGAAAGTATTTTTCAAAAAATGAAATTTTACCGCCTTTTAATGGTGAACCCTTTTTAAAACCAATATTTAACACTTTTATATATTAAATTTAATGAAATTAAATTCTTCTTTAGAATCGGGACACAAAAATTTTGTTTCGATAAATATTTGGTGTTTTTCTGATAGCTTTCATATTTGGGTGAATGGTGAAAACTACTAAATTTTAATTGAAAACAACTTTTTTAATCAAAATAAATTATAGTGTTAAATTATACATTTGAATGGTTTGGAAGTATAATTATATTATATTTTTATCATTTAATACAATTTAGTTCATTATAAGTAATTTCACATTTAAATTTGACATAAACAATGTCAATCTTTTGATAGTTTTTACTTTTTAAAAACTTACTTTTTGGTTTTGACAATGGGAATTAATTTCAAATTAATAAATGAAAATTATATGTTTTTAATTTGGTAAAATAGACTTCATTTTTTTAATTCAGAATAACAAAATTATCTTAGGGTGAATTTTTGGTATTTTTCTGAAAACTTTCAATTTTTGATGAATAGTGAAAAACACTGCATTATTATTTAAAACCGACTTTTTATTTAAATAATTATTTATTTTATTTAAATTTATTTTAAGGAAAAATAGATATCTAATACCTATATATGTCCAATGAAATTCATTGAATTCATTTTATAATAAGTTTAGATATATAAAATTTTATTAAACTTTTTACCGTCTTTTACCCACCTTCTAAGAGCATTTGCAAATTTGTATAAAAGTAAATTTTACCGCTTCTGTGAGCTAAATTTCAAAAATCTGAGAGACACTATTGACATCAGTAATTAAAATGTGGTTCAATAAAATTAAAATAATTTTTGGTGAATAGTAACTTTTGACTTTTATTTAACACGGTTAAAAGTAAATAGGGTAATTAAGGGTAAAAATGATATTATAATTAATATAACACATGTACTAATTCTATTGGATAAGTTTAATTTGACCAAAAACAACTTTAAGAATAAAATATGATCCTTTAGGTCCACTTGGATTAGATTAGGACATTTATTATTATTTTATTTAAAGAAGAGTTAAAAGAGTTAAATTCAAAGTTTAATAACTAAACCATTTTTAATATAGGGTTACACACAATATAAATTCAAATATAAATATTAATTATAAATATAAAAAAATTTCCTACATAATGGTATTTTATTTATAATTTTTATACATTAAATAATTTAATTTATTTATGACACAATGATGTTACGGTAATTACCTTATTAATGAAATATTAAAATAATTAATATTATAAATATCCAAATAAATGTAAATTGAGACTTATTATTAATTACACTAATTTTATAGGTTAATATGGCATATTAGGGTTGGTTAAATAAATTTTATTCAAAGTGATAAATTCATTATGACTTTTAAAAAAATCAAACACTAAATAGTGTCAAAATTCACATAATTGAGTTTTTAAAACAAATAATATATTACTAATTGATATAATATTCCTAAAAATATAAGGTTCAGAAAAAATACTTAGATAATGTTATATATATTAATAATTAACCACATGGGGTTCTCTTGGATGGTTATAGTAAGTTTATTAACCATATAATATAAAAATACAAAGAGACATGGTAAATGTCAAACAGTTTAACTAAGAGTTAAATCTAAAAGATAAGGTTAATATGATGACCTAGACCAGTATAAAACCTATTTGTTGAGAGGTTTTAGACCCATCCCCACATTATCCTCGAAATAATTCATTTTTTATCCATTAGAAACTAAAAATTATTTTATTATAAAATAATATTTCAAGATTTTCCTAATGTGACTCTCACCTCTCTTATAAAAGGGCACATTACCTTATCTTAATTTTACACCTCCAAAGTCTTTTGGATCATCCAACCCCTGCCCAAATATCCTCCAAACGTCCCTCACTTCAACATAGAGGCCTTACTTTGATCATAAATCCAACCTAAGGAGCCCTTTTGATCAACTCAAAAGGAAACACCCGAAGTAGAGGTAATAATTTCACCACCCACTTTCAAGTTCTTTTCTTCTTCCACTTCCTATTTCTTTGTTGTTTACATACCAAAATAATAAATACAGCACCTCCTACATATTGTGATTTTATTATAAATATGGTACAACCATATTCATTATTCTATCCATTCTATAAATGACAAAGTCACTGTACCTTCATACGTACGGCTTATCGTCTCCACGTCGTGGTGTAGTTTGTTATTCAAACACTTCATTATTTGGATAGGTATAATAATCAGTATAACTAATGTAAATAATAAATATAACATGTTAATGATTCTTTATATATTATATAACATCCAATTACATATGATTTCTCCATCAATATAATGATATTGTCGCTCATGCGTACGTACGGATTACCGTCTCCACGACGCGATGAGATTCATTCCCACGTTCACCAGTCAACGATGATTATAAAAATATATATTATTAATAAGTATGTAATATATGAAAAAATAATGATACTATAGATATATATATATATATATGTATGTATGTACTTACATATATCTTATTCACTTACTTCCATTCAATACGATATCAAAACGGAAACAACGTTTATGCATACGTACGGCCTACCGTCTCCATAAACGGTGCCTTCCATTACATATATTTATCTATTAAAAATATTTATATTCTAAATATATATGATATATAAATCAATTTTTATATTCTGGAAGTATTTATATCATGATCTAAATGATACAAGTTAAAACACGTATGATAAAGAAAGCGATTATTACCCAAAATGTTAATTTAACATGGAAATCATTATTAAATGGGCATTATAAATTCATAAATGAATCATGTATGATATAATAAATAATAATATGGTTCTGGTATAATTTAACAATATACTATGTTCATTATAAAAGAGGTTAAATGTACCCTCGACCAAAGGAAAGTGCAAGGTAAGGGTTAATTCTACAATCTCTTTACTTATCCGAGGTTATTTTTACGTAAGTATATAATGGGAAATATTTATTATATATGTCCATATTTCATTAAATATTTTTCAAATGGATTACTTTTAAATGAATTTTTACTAAAACATTATTTTAAATGTTTTAAAGATTTATTCTTATAAACCTTTATTATTAATGTCCACATTTTCAAAATTGTTTTAAGGATTTATTTATATGGACATGAATATTTTAAAATGTTAATTCCTTTAAAAAAATTCAAAGTGGTATGGGAAGATTTGATTCAAAAATATTATTTAAATGAATTCCTTTATAAATTATGCGACTTTTAAATGATTTCATAAATAATGGATATTTCTCTCAAAGATTTTTACTGACCATTTTCAACTATGTCAACATCCTTTGATGGATTTTAAACTTGTTTGAAGTTGATTTATTATGACACAAATCTTCCATATTGTATTGAAGGTTTTGTGATATGTTTTACCGTGGATGTGTTATTTTTATACCATTCATGGTTTATGGATAAAGTATTGACATTCTGTATGCTAGTTTTAATAAGAATGTTTTTGTTATGTTTAAACCTTTTCATATGAGGAATACATTGGACTTAGTAAGTGATGGGTGTAGCTCGCTATAGCTCCTCGATGCATCGGTAGGTCTCGTGAGAAAAACTATTGTCTTGGAATAAGGCCTTGACAAAATCTTATTTGTAGTCTTGGCACAAGTCCTTGACTATGTGGTTATGAAGTTTGGAATTATGCATTCCAACATTGTAAAATTGGATATTGATATTACATGTGATTATCTGACTAGTATAATATCCATGTAAATAAGTAAATAGAATTATTTGATTTATATTTTCCATATTATACTGAAGTTTGAGTTTAAAAGTCTTTTGTTTTATTCTTATACATTGCCTTAAATGTTTATGTTTATTTATGAAATTTTCTTCTATATTGTTATCCTTACTGAGCATCAGATCCCACCCCTTTCTATGTTTTATTTTTTCCAAGATTCCAAGAAGTGTATTATGGTTGATAATCAGGGTTAAGCTATGGGATTAATGGTGTTCTTAAAGGATCATTTATGTTGTGTTTTATTTTATAATGTGTAATGCAACGTTCATGTATTTAATCTATTTTCCAAGACTGCTAAACTGATCGGTCTTTAGGGACTTGATTCCTTATAATCATGCCAATATTATGTAATAATGCGCCGACTCCGGGTAACTGGGGTCAGGGAGTTACAGTTGGTATCAAAGGAATTTTAGAAACAACCTTGGAAATAGATTTAGATAAAATCTGATTAGGAAATATTACCCTAATATAGACTTTGAGGATTAGTATAGAAGAACTTCCTAGAATTTTGGTAATGTAGATATTTTGTGTATTTTCCAAGAAATACATCCTTGTCTAGATATGAGTAGTTAAAGGCGGCTCTGGAACAGATTTACCTAGGAGTGAAAACTCCGACAAGGAGTTTTGGGCTTGACTCGGGGTATCCTGGTACACGACAATGGGTCTTTCTGCACTCTTGGTTATGACACTCCCGGGGGATATGCTTTGGATAATTCACATTTTCATTACAATCCATTAATAAGGATTTAGGAGTAAATAATTTCTAAAATAAAAAATTTTATGATTATAGATTATATGCATAATATTTTCAATTTACATTAGGTATTTTACAAGTTTGGAATTATGCATTGTGATTCATAAACTAACCTAGTGTATTCCATTGTTTAGAAATGGTTCCTAGTAGAATGAATGAGAATTCCAGCAATACGTATGATTGAAAGATTAAGAAGGATCGTATCTTTTATGGTATTAAGCCAAATTTTAAAAGGTAAATAGTCACCCACATATTTTCATCATACGAAGAAATAGTATCATGTGTTAATAAGATAAGTAAAGAATTCTCCGAGTCCTATGGATTTGAAGGGAAGCAAGAGAAGAAAAGGATGGAAGAGAGAAAGATGGATAAAGGGAAGAGGGGAAGGAAGGATTTTCCCATATGTGATAACTGTGGAAAGAATCACCATGGTGAATGCTTGAAGGGAATGGGAGTTTGTTATAAGTGTGAAGAAAAAAGACATCGAGTACGCGATTTCAAGGGTAAGAAAAAGGTTTCAAACGTACAATGCTTCATCTGCAAGGAGTTGGGACACTATGCGAATCAATGTCTAAATTATCAGTGTATACCACAAATGATGTTGTTGGATAATAATCATTTTATGATATTACCACGGATGAAGAGTAATGACTAGTGTTCTTATGTTGATATTAAAGAATTATGTCATTTGAGTATTGTATCAATGATATACTAGTTATAATAATTATAGAGTATATAAGGATTGTACTGTAGTACTATTTCATTAAGGATTTGAGATTGTATGGTACCAAGAAAAGTGACTCAATAGCAAGTTAAACTTTTTGGAAAATATATGGTTTAAGGATATATAAACTTTAATATGGTCCTGATATTGAAGTATTGATTTTGGAATAAGAGATTATTGATTTGGATAAATTATATTAGATATTCTTGACTACCTTGAAACTGATTACTGATTTGTATATGCCATCATTGTTGGAGTTTACATCATTTTTGGATAGAAGGAGTATATCTAGTATTCTATAAGGAATAAGGGAGCATGAATGTAATCAATAAGGTTTTATGGTAATTCAGGGTGTTACAATGTTTTAAAAGAATACATGATGAAGGTTTTCACATGTTATTATGTGGAAAAATGATCTTCATTGTGTTTATCTTCCTTAAAATTTTGGACTGTGAGTTTGGACAGAAGTATTTTGGATAATTCTAAAGGTTGGAATCGATTAAGTTTTACATTGGATACTATTGTTAAGGTTAAATTATTTCTTGAGATTATTTTTGGATTTTCATAAAAAGGACAACACGAAGGTCGAGCGACAACCCATCGCATCCGAAAAGGCTGTGAGACTTGAACCCGCAACTGAATGGTGACAAGGGTTAATGACCTACCACTGGCCTATGTGATGTCCTGGTTTGTATAATGTAATATTTTTAAATATTCTGAAAAATGAATTATAAATTCATTATTTTTGGAATCCTATTCAATTAGTATAAATATAATATTTTTGAATTCTATTATCTTTTGGAGTAAAATATGAGTTTATAGTAGAAATTAGTTAAAGGATGGAACTCTACTTATCAAGTATATTTTTCTCTCTTATTCTATGAGGAAATTAATTCTTAAACTTTAGGTAAGGGATCTTAAAACCAAAAATGTGTTATCCTAATACCTTATGTTTTGTTGAACCGGTGATATTTAAATCATCTTAGATTGATGGATTTGAATCCCTCAATTTTACACTTGTTTATGATTGATAACCTCAATCACTCCCTATAAATATTTACGTTTCTCCTCCAATTATGTGTCTCTAATTTCCAATAATGTTCTTCTAATCGAGATCATAATTTGGTGGTGACTTTTTCATTTCCCTATCCCTCTTATTAAGACTAAATTTTATTAACCCAATTTTCGATGTGGGTTTTTCACAAAGGTGTTTTTCTATTTTTAACCTTTTATTTTCAAAGAAAATTTTTAAATTGTGAGGACGCAATTTATTGAAGGAGGGGAGAATGTAACACCCCAAGATTTCATAGTATGTTATCTATTCAAAGTAATTCGATAACTTATTCTACACACAACACCGAGTTCGAGCGCACCACGACTTACCAAACTAACTGTTCAAAAAGCGGTTATGAATAGTATTAACTGCATTTTGAATCTTATACACTCTATATAATTTTAACATCCATATTATGTTTTTCTTAGACATAATATAGGAACAAATTCATTATTTTCAGATAAAATAAATTATTTTTCAAAAAATGAAATTTTACCGCCTTTTAATGGTGAACCCTTTTTAAAACCAATATTTGAAACTTTTATATATTCAATTTAATTAAATTAAATTCTTCTTTATAATCAGTACATAAAAACTTTGTTTCCATAATTTTTTGTTGTTTTTCTGATAACTTTCATATTTGGGTAAATAGTGAAAATACTAAATTTTAATTGAAAACAACTTTTTTAATAAAAATAATTTATAGTGTTTAATTATAAATTTTAATGGTTTGGAAGTATAATTAGATTATACTTTTATCATTTAAAACAATTTAGGTCATTGTAAGTAATTTCACATTTAGATTTGACATAAACACATGTCAATCTTTTGATAGTTTTTACTTTTCAAAAACCCGCTTTTTGGTTTTGACAACAGGAATTAATTTTAAATTAATAAATGAAAATTCTATGTTTTTAATTTGGTAAATTATACTTCATTTTTGAATTCAAAATAACAAAATTGGCTTAGGGTGAATTTTTGTATTTTTCTGAAAACTTTCAATTTTTGATGAATAGTGAAAAACACTATGTTATTATTTAAAACCGACTTTTTATTTAAATAATTATTTATTTTATTTAAATTTATTTTAAGAAAAAATATATATATAATACCTATATATGTTCAATTTAATTCATTGTATTCATTTTATAATAATTTTATATATATATATATATAATTTTATTGAACTTTTTACCATCTTTTACCAAACTTCTATGAGCATTTACAAATTTGCATAAAAATAAATTTTACCACCTCTTTGAGTTGAATTTAAAAAATCCAAGAGAAACTGTTGAGATCAGTAAGTAAAATTTGGTTCAATAAGATGAAAATAATTTTTGTTGAATAGTAACCTTTGACTTTTATTTACCACAGTTAAAAGTAAATAGGGTAATTAAGGGTAAAAATGATATTAAAATTACCCTAACACATGTCCTAATTCTATTGTATAAGTTTAATTTGACCAAAAACAACATTAGGAATAAAATATGATCTTTTAGGTCCACTTGGATTAGATTAGGACATTTATTATTATTTTATTTAAAGAAGAGTTAAAATAGTTAAATTCAAAGTTTAATAACTAAACCATTTTTAATATAGGGTTACACATAATATAAATTCGACTAAAAATATTCATTAGAAATATAAAAATATGTCCTACATAATGGTATTTTATTCATAATTTTTAGACATTAAATAATTTAATTTATTTATGACACAATGATGATGCAGTAATTACCTTATTAATGAAATATTAAAATAATTGATATTATAAATATCCAAATAAATGTAAATTGAGACTTCTGATGAATTCCAAAAAATTTCTAGGTTAATATGACATGTTAGGGTTGGTTAAATAAATTTTATTCAAAGTGATAAAGTTTTTATGGCTTTCAAAAAAATCAAATACTAAATAGTGTCAAAATTGGCATAATTAAGTTTTTAAAACAAATGTTATATTATTAATTGATATAATATTCTGAGAAATCTATGGTTTGGCCAAAATATTTAGATAAGGTTATATATATTAATAATTAACCACATGGGGTTCTCGTGTCTTGTTATAGTAATTTTATTAACCATATAATATAAAAATACAAAGAGACACGGTAAATGACAAACTATTTAACTAAGAGTTAAATCTAAAAGATAAGGTTAATATGATAACCTAAACCTGTATAAAACCTATTTATTGAGAGGTTTCCGACCCATACCCACCTTATCCTAGAAATAATTCATTTTGGAGCAATTAGAAACCGAAAATTATTTTATTATAAAATAATATTTCAAGTTTTTCCTAATGTGACCCTCACCTCTCTTATAAAAGGGAACTTCTCATTCTCTTAATTTCACACCTCCAAATCCTTTTGTCTCGGCTGACCCCTAACCAAATATCCTCCCAACTTCCCTCACTTCAACTTAGAGGCCTTACTTTGATCATAAATCCAACCTAAGGATCCCTTTTGATCAACTCAAAAGGAAACACCTGAAGTAGAGGTAATAATTTCACCACCCTCTTTCAAGTTCTTTTCTTCTTCCACTTCCTCTTTCTTTGTGTTTCCATACTAAAATAATAAATCAAGTACCTCCAACATACTGTGATGTTATTATAAATATGGTACAACCATATTCATTATTCTATCCATCCTATAAATGACAAAGTCACCATACGTCCGTACGTACGGCTTACCGTCTCCACGTCGTGGTGTAGTTTGTTATTCAAACACTTCACTATTTGGATGGGTATAATAATGAGTATAACTAATTTAAATAATAAATATAACATATTAATGATTCTGTATATATTATATACCATCCAATTACATACGATTTCACCATCAATATAATGATATTTTTGCTCGTGCGTACGTACGGATTACCATCTCCATGACGCGATGAGATTCATTCCCACATTCATCATTCAATGATGATTATAAAAATATATATTATTAATAAGTATGTAATATATGACATTATATATATATAGATATGTATGTATGTATGTATGTATGTATGTATGTATGTATGTATGTATGTATGTATGTATGTATGTATGTATGTATGTATGTATGTGTGTGTGTGTGTATGTATGTATGTATGTATGTATGTATGTATGTATGTATGTATGTATGTATGTATGTATGTATGTATGTATGTATGTATGTATGTATGTATGTATGTATGTACTTACATATATCTTACTCACTTACTTTCGTTCAATACGATATGAAAACGGAAACAGCGTTTATGCGTACGTATGGCCTACCGTCTCCATAAACGGTGCCTTCCATTTCATATATCTATCTATTATAAATATTTATACTCAAAATATATATGATATATAAATCAAGGTTTATATTTTGGAATTATTTAAATCATTATCTAAATGATACAAGTTAAAACACGTACGATAAAGAAAGCGATTATTACCCAAAATGTTAATTTAACATGTAAATCGTTATTAAATGGGCATTATAAAGTCATAAATGAATTATGTATGATATAATAAATATTAATATGGTTCTGGTATAATTTAATAAAATACTATGGTCATTATACAGGAGGTTAAATGTACCCTTGACCAAAGGAAAGTGCAAGGTAAGGGTTAATTCTACAATCTCTTTACTTATCCGAGGTTGTTTTTACGTAAGTATCTATTGGGAAATATTTATTATCCATGTCCATGTTTCATTAAAGAGTTTTCAAAGGGATTATTTTTAAGGGACTTTTTTACTAAAACATCATTTTAAATGTTTTGAAGTTTTATTCTTCTAAACCTTTCTCATTAATGTCCATGTTTTCAAAATGGTTTTAAGGATTTATTTATATGGACATGAATGTGTTAAAATGTTAATTCCTTTAAAAAATTTCAAAGTGGTATGCGACACCTTGATTCAAAACTATATTTTAAATGACTTCCTTTATAAATTATGAAACTTTTAAATGATTTCATGAAAAATAGATATTTCTCTAAAATATTTTTACTGATCATTTTCAACTATGTCAACATCCTTTGATGGATTTTAAAATTGTTTGAAGTTTAATTATTATGATACAAATCTTCCATATTGTATTGAAGGTTTTGTGATATGTTTTACTGTGGATGTGTTATTTTTATACCATTCATGGTTTATGGATAAAGTGTTGAAATTTAGTATGCTAGTTTTAATACGAATGTTTATGTTATGTTTAAACCTTTTCATGTGAGGAATGAATTGGACTTATTAAGTGATGGGTGGAGCCCGCTATAGCTCCTTGATGCATCGGTAGGTCTCATGAGACAAACTAGTTTCTTGGAATAAGTCCTTGACAAAATCTTATTTGTATTATTGGCACAATGCCTTGACTATGTGGTTATGAAGCCTGGAATTATGCATTCCAACATTGTGAAATTGGATATTGATATTACATGTGATTATTCAACTAGTAGAATATCCATGTGAATAAGTAAATTGCATTATTTGATTTATCTTTTCTGTATTATGCTAAAGTTTAAGTTTAAAAGGATTTTGTTTTAGTCTTATACATTGACTTAAATGTTTATGTTTATTTATGAAAGTTTCTACTATATTTTTATCCTTACTGATCATCGAAGCTCACCCCTTTCTATGTTTTATTTTTCCTAAGATTCCAAGAAGTGTATTATGGTTGATAAGCAGGGTTAATCTATGGGATTAATGGCATTATCAAAGGATCATTTATGTTGTGTTTTATTTTCTAATTTTTAATGTAACGTTCATGTATGTAATCTATTTTCCAAGACTGCTAAACTGATCGGTCTTTTGGGACTTGATTATTTGTAATCATGCCAATGTTATGTAATAATGCACCAACTTTGGGTAACTGGGGTCGGGGCATTACAGTAATACTGGGTTTGTTACTATCTTATTCCTATCAAATATATTTTATGAATGTAAAAAAATATTTGATTGAATATATAAAATATATATTTCATTAATATCATTCACTAATAGTAATTAATTTAATTTATTTGGATAAAATTCATTTGTGAGCATAAAAATAGTTTTTATAAAAAAAACATTCTCATTATATTCAATTGGTTCTTATATTCATTTCTAATTAATTGGTAAACAATGAATTCAACTATATATTTTCACAAGTTATCTAATACTATTATTAACCTCCAACTTAACAGTTAGGTTATATCTTATTATATTAAATAATTATATTTTAATAATATATTGTTGTTCTATAAAAATCGGCATTGCGTGTAACGCAATCCAACTCACTGTTGTGTGTAACATAAGCTTTAACATGGTGTTGCATATAAAGAAATATAGCAAAAAAATTCATTCAAAAAGGAAAATATTTTAATGTCTTTGGGTGTTACAAAATCCATGTTCTTGGTGTTCTGTGGGAAAGTTCAATTCCAAAATGTCAAAGAAAGAGACATCATGCCCATAGGTTGATAGTGCCAGCATACAACCTGATTAATTAGAGATATCATGATAAAGTGATTATATTACATAATAAATTTTTGTATGAGGTTCTATGTCATTATGACATTAAATTCTTTCTCTATGGGTGTCTTGGTGTGTTTTTATATGCTAACCTTGAACTTTGGGATTCTTCTCCTAATGCCACTGAGATAGAGGCCTAAAGGGTCACACACTAAGTCTATCCATAACTACAGTTACATAATATTATTATTTGTTATTTAAAATATTGAGTAAATATTATTCCCATGCATGGTTTAATAATTAAACATGTTTTATTGATTATATATATTTCATCACTGGTTATTCGAGAAAATATTTTTTGAGTGGAATATTTAATAAATATTTATTTTCTATTTAGTGAATATAATATTTATTTATTAAATTATGAATAATGTAGTGATATTTATTTATTAAATAAATAGTCGTTATTTAAGGCTAGATAAATATTATAATAACATGGTGAATCAAGTTTAATGGTTCAGTGAGAAATAGTATATATTAAATAATATTTAATTAATTTGAGATTTTTTCACATGTTAATAAATATTATTATTATTATATATGACCTAATGCAGAGAAGGATAAAGCTCTCGACTTCGCGGTGGCTCCTAGGGTTTTTCTTCATCGTACATAAGATTTTTTGTTGATTTATCAACCTCGTCATCTCATGGAGGGTTTTGATCCTGAATGGGAAAATGCTTTTGAAAATCTGGTTATCAAAACTTGTACTGAGGAAAGCTTACTGATCAAGAGCCCCAAAGTTATCTCCTTCCTGGAAGTGCTCAAAGGCACAGATTTGTGTAATGCAACCTCGATGAGGGTTCCTCTGTACAAGAGACTCTAGGATGGAAGATTTACGGTTGAGGCTCACCCAAAAGTGCTTTAATAATGCTCGCAAATTTGTATGTTTTCACTGATAGGTCATATTTATTATATTAAAGGAGACAAGACATGGTCGAACTCAGATTTAAAGGATAGGATTGTGCACGTCTGGGGCTTCGCAGATTAGAAAATTGTTCCAATTAGAAAAGGTTATTTCTACATGCTATTAAAATCACAAGACGCTCTTGACTGTGTCCGGAAAATTGGGAATCTTCAACTCAAACCAGGATTTTTTTGCATCTTTGAATGGGATTACATGTTCAATCTGAATAACTCTAGGAACACAATGGTGTAAATTTGGGTTGGGCTTCACAGAATAAACTGGTATTTCTGGCATCTAAAGATTTTTAATGATATTTCCTCCTGCATAGGTACCCCTCTCAAAATTGATCAATGAACCCTCAATGCAGAAATTGGATTATATGCTAGGGTTATGGTGGAGGTAGATATTACTGATAAGATCTGGTAGTTCATTCTCTTCAATTAAAATGGCTTTATAATTGAGGTCTGAACTGAATTTGAATGCATGCCTCCTTATTGTGAGCTTTGTAAAATTATAGGACACTCTTTGCTCAAATGTAGGATTGTTAAGAGTCAAGTCTCTCAGCCTACTGAAGATGATTGGACATAAGTTTTAAGGAAAAAAAATGCAGCTATTGTTGATATTCCAGAGGCCTCCAAGAAAAAATCAGAAGTATGGGTGAATATGCCCATCTCTCTGGGAGAAAACTCAGGTAAAACTTGGGCGGATTTGGTAGAAGATGAGGAGAACTCGGATGCTGATCAGTATATTTCAGCAGATATTGAACAACTTTTTTTGGATGATTGTAAGCAGTCTCAAGTGGATCCTTTAGATCAAATTACTTCTGATCATTCTGGACGTTTTCCCTTTCTTGTGGACCCTCCCAATGGTGGTCTCAAGGGGAAACACTGGATAATAAAGATGTCTCTGACCTATAACATGAGCCTTTCGAAGATCCAAATGGTTATGGACAATTGGATGGCAATGATCCAGTGTGTAAGACATAGGGGCATGGAAAATACATGACTATGGTGACTGGTCACAAAGTTGAAGCAGGAATATCCTCCATGGATGTTGCTGCCCCGGCATTTCTGGATGAGAATTTGGGTATTTCTACTCTCAAGAATTTAAATTCTACTATAAACAATGAACAGAATATGGACTCACCCATGTCACAAGGAAAAGGAACTACCATTTTTTTGGCTTCCCTGAATGAGAATTCAGGTGGGGCTCATCAAATAGAATTTTCCATATCTAATGAACCTGCAATAGCAGTGAACACACAGAACTCTTCAAAAAAGGGCTCTGTCACTATTAGAGATCACCAAAAGGGAAAATCAGAAGTGACATAACCTACATTAGCAGTAGGCTCACAGATTCTTGGATAGGAATCTATTACCCATGCGGTTAACCCCGCTATTGATTCAAGAGTTGATCACATTGACCCACATTCAATTGTGGAAACACCAAAAAATCACACTACTCCTATTATAGGTGCTACAAATAAAAACTCTATTTTTTCTATGAGTAAACAGGTTAAGAGGACCAGTCATCCTTCTTCCCAAAAATGTTAGAAGATCACAAAGGAGGAATATCTTGGGTGGATCCAAAAAGAAAAAAGGGGGTTCTAGCCCCAAGAATGGGTTTTAATGGATTTCCTTTTTTGGAACTGTCAGGGCATTGTGATCCCTGACACTTTTTTGTGCTTAAAAGATTTATTTTGAATCATAAACCTAAACTTTTTTCTATATATGAACCAAAAAAATCAATTTCTCTTTGAAGTTTAGACATATGTGTGCTTATGGTTATAATTATCTAGGTGCTTGAAAAACCGGTTCATCAGTTGAATCTCTTTGGATTTTTTATCACGAATCTTTACAGAATGTTAGTGCTTTAAATTCCTCTGAGCAAATGTTTACTTGTAAATTTTTTCTTGATGGAAAGCTTAACTTATGTACTATGATTTATTCCAAGAATAGATATCAGGATCATAGGACCCTGTGGCAAGATCTTCTTGATTTATCTAACATCATACATGATCCCTGGATTGTGTTAGATGATTTCAATGCTATTCTTACCTCTAGTAAGAAAATTGGACCTTCTTTATCTACCATTTCCTTGAAAGAATTTAGAGCTACTATTGAATATTGTAACCTTTTATAGATTAATATCACTGGTTCCAAGTACACATGGTATAGAAGACACAATAATAGGGTAGTTTCTAGAAAACTAGATAGGGATATCACTGATACTCAAGCTCTGGACTATTGGGACACCATTTCCAGCATCACCTTACCCAAAATTAATTCTAATAATCACCCCATCCTTGTCAACCTCAACTCTAAAAAGAGGAAATCCACTCTACCTTTCAGATTTAACAATGCTTGGTCTTCTGATTTGGATTGTTCTATCATCATAAAAAAATTTGGGAGTCTATAAACCATCACAAAGATTCTTTTTCTAGTATTACCAAGTCAAAGCACCTCAAACAGTGTCTTAAGGGATGGTGCAACACTAAATACAAGCAAATGGACAAAGACATCTCAATCCTTGAGAATGAACTTTCCCAAATTCAGAACAACTCTATTTGCTCTGATTTTTCTGCTGACCCTCAAACTGAAACCAACACCGCTCTGAATTTGAATTTTCTCCTTGTCCTAAAGTAAAACATTCGTGATCAAATTTTTAAAGAAAAATGGCTATCAGATGGTGAGAGAAACACTGAGTTTTATAACTCTATTCAAAGAATAAATAAAGTTTGTCATCCTCTTTCCTTCCTTAGGGAAAATTACACCCTCCTTGACTTAGAGGAGGCCATTTCTATTCATGTGGTCAACTACTTTGATAATATTTTCAACAGCCCAAATATTAATAAGGACCTTCTTCTTAAGGTCATTCCGATCTTGGGTAATGAGGAAGATAATCTTTCTATTTTAAGCATCCCACTTAAACAAGAAGTCAAAGACACAGTCTTCAACCTTAATACTGATAGTGCCATGGGACTTGATGGTTTTAATAATGGTTTTTTTCAACATCATTGGGAAATTATTCACATGGATGTTTTCAAACTTGTTAAGCCATTTTTTTCCAATGGGGTTCTCCCTCATGGGATTAATGCTCAATTCCTTACCTTAATTACCAAAGTGTCCAATGCTACTAAAATCCATCACTTTCGGCCCATTTCCCTTATTAAATATCATTATAAAATCATTACAAAACTTCTTACCAATAGACTTTTTTCTCTATGTCAGAAAATTATTTCATGGAATCAATTTGGTTTTATAAAGGGAAGAACCATACAAGATTGCATTTGCCTTGCCTCAGAATGCACCAACACTATAAACAAAGCTAATAGAGGAGGTAATGTTGACATTAAGCTTGATATTATAAAATCCTTTGATACCATTGACTAGATATTTATCTTCAAGGTTTTGCAAGCCTTTGGTTTCAATGATATTTTCATCAGTAGGATTAATTCCTTGTTCAATTCGTCCTCTATTTCCATTCTTGTAAATGGCTCTCCTAAGGGATATTTTAAATGCACCAAGGGTGTCAAGAAAGGTGATACTTTATCTAAAATACTATTTTCCATATCATAAGATTACCTTATTAGGCTTCTCACTAGCCTGGTTTCTCAAAACAAACCTAAACCCATTCGGGTGGCTAGAAACTTAAGTGTGCCTACGCATCTATTTTATGTTGATGAAATCATTATTTTCTTATAAGGTGATAAAAGAAATATTCAAAATCTTAAAAATACCTTGACTCATTATGAAGATCTCTCTGGTCAATCTATAAGCTGGAGTAGATCTTTTTTTTCTTTGGGAATTTTTTTTCTCATAATATAAAAAATGACATTATCAATTGCCTCAATATCAAATAAGGATCCTTACCCTTAAACTGCCTTGGGGTTCCTATTTTTTGGGGAAGTCCTAAATCCATATTCTTTTCCACCATTGTTCATCAAGTGGTCAACCAGCTATCTGCCTGGAAGGGTAAATCTCTCTACATGGTAGGAAGGATTTGTTTGGTGAAATCTACTATTGTGTCAAAATTGGTCTACTCACTGATGATTTATAAATGCCATATTGGTCTTCTTAAAAAAATTAATATTTACATCAATAATTTCATTTGGACTGGCATCATTATTGAAAGAAAGCTTGTGACCATTCCCTGGGCTACTTGTTACAAACCTTTAGATAAAGGTGTTATTGGTATAAAAAACCTTCGGCTCTTTAACGATGCCCTTCAAGCTAGGCTCACTTGGAGATTGATTAATAACACCTTTGAATCCATTTATTTTCTTATAAAAAGATTCATATACAAACCTATGAAAGGAAATTTGAACTATATCCAATCTTCTATCTTGCCCTCCATTAGACAATCTTTTTCAAACATTATGGTTAATTCTAGATGGATGGTTAGTGCTGATTATTCCATGAACTTTTGGATGGATAATTGGACCGGTGTCCCTCTAATTTCCATGTTATCTCCTAACTCCACCCCGGTGAACACTAACTGTACTATTAAAGATATCATGCATTTTGGTAGCTTCAACCTTCCTGAAAACATCATGTATATTATTGACAATTACACTTATGCTAATGATGATGATTTTCTTATATGGGAGCCTGCACACAATGGGGTTCTTGAATCAAGAAGTTTTTATAATCACAATCTCACAAGTCTGGATCTTAGCTTTTTTTGGTTAAAATATTTTGATAAGACCTGGATTAAGCCATGGAGACTCAATATTTTTTGGCGTATTTCCCACAACCGTGTTCCCACTAAGGTTTGTCTTCAATCTTTTGGAATCCAACATTTTTCTAAGTTCCATTTTTTCCACCAGCATAGAGAAGATTCTAACCATCTATTTTTGTCTTGTGTTATGGCTTTAGCACTTTGGAATTATATTAATGACTTGTTTGGCTGCAGATGGTTACACTCTAACTCTATTAGTGCTCAATTAAAACGTTGTGTGGAGCTAGACTCTTTGCAAAAAATCAAGAATCTCTTCTTAGCGGTGGGTGTGGAGCTATTCTATGTGATATGGTATGATAGAAATACCATTATCCATAACAATTACTCATTCAATCTTAATTCAGGTAGAATTCAAATTCTAATTTCCATTACAGATGCCGCTTCGATATAGAAAGCTTATTGTGACAACTCTGTTGGTGATTTTGAGATCCTTCATCGTATTAGAGTTGATGGTATCTATAGGCAAACAAGGCGCACCTTTTAAGTATTCTAGAAAACTTTGCTCTAGGATGGATTAAATTGAATGTTTATGGAGCATCCAAAGGCAATCTGGGACCTGCTAGTTGTGGTGCTATATTTAGAGACGTTATCTGGTAGTGCCATGGATGCTTCTTTGGAAGCTGTGGTACGGCCTCATCCTTACAGGAAGAAATGATGGGTGTGATTCATGCTATGGATTTAATCAAGAAAAAGGGCTGGAACAACATCTATATTGAGAGTGACTCAACCACCATTGTCCAAGCGATTTGGAACGGAGTAGTTCATCTCACTTGGCCTCTCACTATCCTCTGGATGAGATGCCTGGCTTCACTTCTGGAGACCAACTACATTGTCACACACACCTTTCATGAAGTGAACAAGGTTTCAGATGGTCTTTCTAACATGGGTATCAACCAGGGAATTACTTGGAAGGAGGATCTTCCTTTTGAGCTCCTCCCTTTTTATGAAAGGGATTATAATAAAATCCCTTATTTCAGAATCATGTAATTTATTTTTATTTAATAAATTGTGTCTTGGTCTTTGACTGAGACACCACCTTTTCAAAAAAATATTATTATAGACATGAGGTTCTGTAGGGATTAAGGAAATAAGAAGGTCAAAACTGTAATTATAATTTTCTAACCATATCAGTATTTAAACTTGATTATATTATTTCTAATATGGTGGGGTGCCTTTTTTGTTGTGAACAACAACATCTAAAGAATTCTCTCAAAGCCCTAAGATAGTTCTTTCTCTAAGAATGCTCTCAAGGATGGAGAGAGACCATCCTCCAATACCATTGTCGATTCTAGAGAGTTCAAATAGAATCCTTGTTGAAGTGATTTTTAAGGTAATCAAAGTTGAATAACAAAAGTGTTAGGATCAACCAAGCTAGAACCTAGAGATTCCTACGACAACATTCAAAGGATACAACGCAGCAATGGTACAACGTAAAGATGTTGTCATGTTCATCAATGAAGAAATAATTCATCACAAGGTAATTCTTTAATTACCTAAATTGATTATAAATCATTATGTGATGATCTTGGGTTTTGATTCTAGTGTTATCTTGCCAATTAATCTTTGATTCAATTCTGTTGGTCATGAGGTTAATCATCAATGTACATCTCAGATTAATCGTCGAATATGAATAAAATATGAGTTGGGTATATCTCATATGATGTTTCATCTACACTCAGAACCTTCAGGTGGTATAAGAGGGGTCACATAATTATTTATAATTATTTAAATATCATTGATTAGTTTACACATTTATTTTTACTTTTCAATTCTAGTTTAATTGTTCTTTGATATGAATAATGAGATCTTACCATATTATCCTTCATTATTAAAAATATAATTTTTGATGCTCCTTTCCATAACAGATTCCAAAGAATGGAAAAGGGGAATACCTTAAGCACAATGAGGGTCACCCTTTGAAGAACATCAAAAATTGACAAAGGCATGGACCAGGAACCCATTTGGAGGGAGTCGTGCAAGTCACATGCGCACCACCTATGGGTCACGCAAGTCACTTGCGTCCCCTATTCTTTTTTTTACAAGGTGCCCAGTGGCTTATAAATAGCCCCTGTGGACCCCCTATTTCGAGGACAAATTTTCCAAAACTCAGATTCAAGCTCTGGTCGCCCAAGTCTTTGTATGACATCTTCTGAACACTTCTAAGGTAATTCTTTACCTAAAAGGGAATCTATAAAGAGGAAGAATAAGGCCTAAGTGTTAGAACTCATCAATACTTGCACGCCTAAGTGTCCAGTCCTTAAGGGAAATGAAGACACTTGCACGCTGCCTTTCCCTCTCAAGGGAACTTGCGTGCCACCCTTCTGGAAGCCTCTAGGTATGATACTAAGGGATTAAGTTCAAAGTCTCCCAAGTATTACCCTATATATTTTTTGTCACCCAAGGTGAATCATGTCGCGCAAGTCTACTTTCACGACCAGGACTTGAGTTCTAGAACAATACTTGAACACCTCCTTCCTAGTCACCTCCTTTCCTCAAATCCACCTCTCCTCTTCAAGACATAGCCTTAAAAACCCTCTTCAAATCCATTCATGGCATGGTTCCTTTATTGGCTTCCTTATCTGAAAGGAATTCTGTGAGAACCTCTCCCAAAACCTCGTGAATTACAAGCTTTATGTCACCATGATTAGGGATTTCCTATATAACCTCATCTTTAAGATGAGAAGATCTTTTGATTTTAGGGCATCCTTCTCAGGAGTAAGCCCCAAGTTCCCTTGGTTTGGGCCTCCTTCTCAGGAGTAAGCCCCAAGTCCCAAGTTCCCTTAACCTGGGCCTCCTTCTCAAGAGTAATCCCCAGTCATAATTTCCTTTAACATTGGGCCTCCTTCTCAGGAGTAAGCCCCAGGTTATAAGTTCCCTTTAATCGGGCCTTCTTTTCATGAGTAATCCCCGGTATTAATTTCCTTGAATTTGGGCCTCCTTCTCAGGAATAAACCCCAATCATAAGTCCCTTTTAATTTGGGTCTCCTTATCAGGAGTAATCCTCAAGGTAAAACTCCAAATCTCTATAAAGTACAAATACCTTTATGGACCCTACTCCTGGGATTCTTTATGAAGTAAGTCCCGGTCTTCATCTACTTGGGTAGTCATACATACCCACATCATTTCTCATGACTGCATCTTTCATGGAACCATATTTAAGTTTACTGATACCTCTTGTTTCTCACACTGAGCATGAATCGCATGAGCTTAGATTGTGAAAGTAACCACAACATCTCTTTTCGGGCCATTAACCATGCATAAACCCCATATTTCTTTACCCGAACTATGTGGACTTTGATCTCTACCTTAAAATTAGAGTATGTAGGAAGCCTTTATAAGGTTCAAGACCATCTTTCATTAATTATTTTTCATCCCATATGACGTTAAACTATATCCTTATTATCTAACTACGTGGGTTCTGATTCCTTTTTAATGAGAATACGTAGGTAGCCCATCTGCGGGTATGATCCCAACTCTGAAATAATCCATGTCTTTCTAAATGACAATAAACTTCAAGTTCCCCACTGAGTGGCTTTAAAACCAATATGGTCATCATAATGACCAAGATATTTCTATATAATGTATTGAAGGATACCATTGACTAAGGATCTCTAATACATACAGATGATTGTCCATCGATGAAGAACCTCAAATACATATAAGAGATTCTCTAAATCCCATACATATCAATCATCGAATGCCAAATCTAAAGGAAAACTTATTTTCATTCTTGGTGAATTAATAAGGATTCGTGAACATAACTTAAATCTATAGAGAGTCTCGGAGTAGGCAATAATTCCCCCAAAAAAATGTGTGATGAGCCTGACCTCCCATCCTCTTGACCAATACAAATTCTTAAGCTTCATTGGTCCACAACTAATGAGCACCTACCTTTGGAAAGTAGGTCCAAATGGATATAGAATCATTGGGTGTTTTTGGTTCTACAAATAAACCCATTAGAAATATATTGGAAAGTTTGAACCTTAAAAAAACAAGGTCATCCCCATTTCCATAAGAAATAAAAAATGGTGAACCCGACATGAATCCTTAACCAAGTTAAATGATGTTTTACTTATTTGTTAGGCCCCTATTAAAACTCAATATGAGGGCCAACAAAGCAATCATTGACATATGTGCTCATCCAAAAGATTTAGTCTTGCCAAACATATCTTGATTATGTCTACTATATTAAACAGGCACTCTTTTCCAAGATCTCTCTGCAATATAGAATGGATTATTTAAAATTTACACCTATAAATGCCTCAGCCGCTACTCCTAATGGATCCTCATCCGCTCTGAGGATGACATCACCTACTCAGCATCTTCAATACTGGGTCTCGAATGCATTGGTGAGGTAATACCATCAACACGGTACCATCCCAACTCTGTAGGCCGCTCGAAAAGCCCTCCAAGTTCACAACTCACCCTGGTTGTCCAGACAGCGACGACCAGTGGTTAGGAAGCAGGTGGTGCCAACCACCGTCTCCAACCGTTTTGGGTCGTTATCCCCAGAACGCAACAACCAATCCATCTCATATTATAGGGAGGTTAATAAAGAGGTCACTCAAGGTCTCATTTCAAGAATATAGGATCCCTTCATGAGGACTCCCACCAATAATCTCTGCTATACTCGTACGGTAATGCACCCTCAACATGATGAGGGTATCGCCTCTAGGTGTTCGGTTCAGGTTCCTTAGACTTGAGCATGCAAGACAAACCATCATAGGTGAAATCTAGTCAATAGGGAGCAGGTTCTTACCTATTCCCCCTCTGGATAAGTCCATCGATCTAACTTGATGGAAAACAACAAGCGGGCATATACACCCGTCTGTCCTGATTTCACTTCCCAGCTGACTCGTTTGGCAGTAACACATCAATCCTGCCGGGCAATTCTAGTAGAGTAATATAGGCAGGCACATACACTTGTTTATAATTCATCATCCATTCAGTAGGCCCGTCTGACTGCATCCAAAGAAGCTCGCCAATCAAATGTGGTGACCACCTGTAAACAGGCACATACACCTGCTTACACTCATCATTTCTGCCAGCAGTCTAGACTACCAGTCTTGAAGTAAGTTCATCAATCATATTTGGTGGAGAACAATCACCAGGCACATACACCTGCGATTCATCAAGCTAACCAGTAGTCTCATTGGTAGCACCTGAAGATGTCAATTGGAAAGCTCCAATGACAAACTGGAGGCAGACACAACTTTCTACCCCCACAAATGAGTACTGTCAGAATTCACTGGTAGGAAAAGGAGGACAGGAGCAGGAATACACTCCTACTCTAAACACTTAATAGATTTATATTCCCATTCTATTAGCTGAAGTCACCAAACACATTCTGACAATGGTAAAAGAGCAGAAGCAAATCCATGCCCATATTCTCGATACCTGTCAGAATATTATAACAACTTCAGCAGTATCACAGGGAAAGAATCATAAATTTATCCCTATCAGTGGATTAACTCATCAATATGTCACTCCGGAAAAAATGCACACCTCTGTTCCACTTCAGGAGGGTTGTGGGGCATACTCCCCCATGTCATATGGATAATCAAGTCGGGCACATACACCCAATTTAAATGGAGATAATCAGCCTAACCTGACCATTTCTCCTAATCAGGAACATACACCTGCCCATAATAACCACTTTTGTCAAAAAGTGGTTTCCAAAGTGAGTAATAAGACGTCCAAGAAAAATACCCATCCATCACATTTGAAAAATCAAGAGCCAGTCTGCAATAAGGCCTTGCTCAATATTGGAGTTCTTGAAGCCCTCATACAATTGTCTGTTGCAACTCAAGATTCTACTCTCTCATTTCCAGATTCTGGAAGTAACAATAATAATTCTGAAGGTTTTCATCAGAAAATTCTTCATGAAGGCTTGCTTCATGACAATTCGGTCAATCTCAAAGTATTATCTTCAAATGAGAGCCATGATAACCCTATGCATGGCCAGAAGACCAAGGATCAAGAGGTTTCATCTTTTGTTGTAACCCACCATGGTTTTCCTCCCCATGATGATGAATTTAGCTATGAAAGTCCTCTCCACAGTAGTAATTCACATTGCCTGGAAAATTCTTCAATAGACAATGCAGTAATGAGAAAGCCCTCTTATCTTGAGGCACTTTAAAATTTGAATCAAGTCATATATGATGCCTTACCACTAGTAGGTGAAATAATTTCTCAATCAGAAGATATCCTGAGGTGTAGGTCATTCTCCAAACCACCCCTGGGTCATTAATCTTCTAATTTGACAAATGAATTATCTACCAATCTTGTTGAATCTGATGAATAAACAAAGAAGAACCAGCTTTGGTCCAATCAATTAGAAGAATCTTCATCAAATGACAAAGAGGAAGTGCTGAATATGAGAAAACAACTGGCGAAAGGTGAAATACCAGTCATTTTTTGGCCTTTGGTTGACTCTTAGTATGATATTCTAGAAACCTTAACAGAAGATTGTATTCACGATATTCGTCTCAACATATGGAAAACTATTTTTCACTTAAAAGAGAAAATATTATCTTATGATGAATATCAAAACCATGTTAAGATAATAGAAGGGTTGCAACGCCAAATTGACTTGGCATCTCTCTCAGTTTCCTGACATCCAAAGGTTGAAAAGTAGCAGAGATCCCTTCAGCGTTCATGCCTTGGCACGTTGAAAAGGTTGTTCTAGTTAATTATTAATGCACCATATGGTATTCATATCAGGGGATGGGGTGTTCATGGAGCATTGCATTTCACTATGCTCTCCAGTCAACAAAGCCCACCAAAAGTGATCTCATGAAATGTTATTGCCCATGGCTGGCCACATCTAACTAGTTTTGTGCGTAATCAAAGGCTTGCCCAAGAACAGGCCTCAAATAGTTCTTCCTAAAGTCAGGCATATAAAGAACAAGTTGTTGAATTACCCTTTCATCAAGCAAATGAGAATATCAAACAGGATTCTCGTTTAGAGCATACACATCATCAGGTGACAGAGGTGTTAGAAATAATCCAACAGTCATCTGAGCCAGGTGATTTGAGTGGATATAGGATGATGCATCCAACTAATTTCTAGACTAAAGTCCATAAAATCAGGAGAGATTTTAAGAAATTTTTAGATTTAGCAGCTCAAGAACCACCTCAGCTTGCCAGGCTGGGGAATCTTTTAATCCAACCCTCAGAATCAATAGATAGGATTTGAGGAGTTGATCAGGAAAAACAAGAACAGCCTCAGTCCACCGAACTGGGGACTTTTTTAAATTCTCAATCTCTTCCTCAGTGAAAGTCAGTCTTCTCTCAATTAGGGATGAAACCAAAAGAGGAACACAGAGCTAAATTATCAGGAGATTCCCTCCAAATTACGATTCATCAAGAAGTTCTTGAGGTATCAACTAAAAAAAATTCAATGTCTCATAAAGGACATAGAAGAATATAGTATCGTATAAATGTTAAAATAATGGATGCAATGCGTTATGCATCGATAAATGTCATCAATGTTGTTTTCACTAATCCCCCGGAACATGAGGCTCACTTAGAGGAATCAGATGAAGAATTTCATGTTCAAGAATCTATACAAATAGAAACGAATGAAGGAGGTGTTCGTACCAGAAGACAGAAGGTTTCCCAGGGGCAAGACATTCCTTTGGGTAATGCCCTTCCATACTCCAGAAAGGAACATTCCAAGGAAAAGGGTAAAAGTCAGGTTACATTCCACACTACCTCTGAAGAAGTCCAATCACTCTCATTAGAGGATAGTTTCGCACAGCAAGAAGAAGAAATGAAGGAGTTAAGGAGGTTAAATGCAGAACTACTTCAATGTAGTCTTCCTCCTAAGCATGTTGGAGTTAATAAATCAAGGGAATTTGTTGTAGCTACTGGGAAGGATCAAGAATATCCCCCTTTACATGTACATCCTCACAGGTATAATCCTATGGGTCATACGCGACAGAAACTAGAAATACTATCATCAGTGGCAGTATTGGTCACCACACCCATACAAACTCCAGTTATTGCACCTACTCAGGTCCAAGCTCAACCAGATGTTTCTAAAAAATTAATGACAACCATTGAGTCATTAACAGCTCGGTTGGAAGCTATGGAAGGAAAGCGTCCACAAGTTCAACCAGAAAAGAGATCTTACCATTAATGGGTGGGTGAAATCCCTCCCCCATCAAATTTTTTGAATACCACATTCCCAATTTTTAATGGTTTGGGAGATCCATAACAACACTTAACACATGTTGTTTCTTGTTTTGATCCTATAATGGGATCTCCTCAACAACAAGAAGTAGTTAAGCTTGGGTGTTTTGTGAAGTCATTACAAGGACCTTCTTTGGTCTGGTATACAAGTTTGCAATCTCGGTCAATTACCGGGTGGGAAGATCTCCGTCAAAGGTTCCTTCTTCAATTCAGCTCAATGTGGACAAATACAACAGTTTTTTATCTTACCAATTGTAATCAAAGGTAAAATGAAAGAGTTTCAGATTTCATTGCTCACTGTAAGGGATTAACATATTCTTTAAGCTTAGCACTCTCTCAAGAAGAGTTGTTGTCAATTTGTGTGGAAAATCTGCATGATGAATTACGCACACCGTTGATCCCTGTGAAATACACATAAGGGTTTCAAGACTTTACTTCAATCGCTCAATAGATAGAAGACTCTCTTATAAATAATAAGGCTAAAACTCATGTAATTCCATCAGTTCTAGGAAAGAGAATAGGGAAACCAGAGACTGCTACATTTACACTTAAACAAGAACTTGTACCTGCTTCCACTTTAAAACCTTTATCATATCGAAGGGATGCACCTTCTGAACGTCAAAAACAATGGCCACCTCATTAATATGGTCAAAAAGATCAAAGGTAGAAATAGTTTTAAGATTTTAAGAACAAATTTTATTCTTTCCGGAATGAACAAGTTCATGGATACTTCATCTTGGCTCTGGAAAACAATCTGGTTCAGTTGCCAAGGCCCAAAAGGCTAAAAAAGGAAGGAGATGAAGACCTCCCCAACTATTACCCATTTCATCATATTTTGGGGCATCCCATTCAGGAGTTTTTTTTCTTAAAAGACCTCATGTAAAATATGGTGGACTCTTGATAGGTAAAATCGAAAGGTTCTTTAGCCTAGGTAGCATGTGTTACTGCTACTGATCCAGAAGAAGAAGGTGGGTGGCATGAATTCAAAAGTAAAAATGTGCAGAAATATGATGATTGGATGGTCAGGAAAATGATCAACTAAACTCATGTAATTTTAAAAACACAATTGAATCAGCAAATTGTTTCTTCTGGTATGAATTCCATAGCAAAACCCCCTTCCTCAGAAGGAAAATCCTCAGAGAAGTAACGTGATTTGAAGAAAGAAGAGCAGTCAGAAAAAGATGATCTTGTGTCAAAGCCTAAGTTTTCTTTTACTCTGGAAGATTTTATGTCGTCTGCTTCAAAAGCACGGGCACTGACCCACCAAATGGCACAGCCTGAACTGGTTAATCAGGAAGAATCTTCATTAGATGATTAATTGATATTTGGTTCTGTTAACATGATTCATTTAATAGATCCTTATTCCAATGACAGTTTCGATTATGATGAGACTAAGTTCCCTGTATCTAATAGAGGAAATAGATGAAGAGACAAAGTTCTAGGATACAGGAGGAGACATGGATATTCTAAAAGCCACTATTTCAATCCTACCCCTACTAGAACTGTATATGCGGCAGAAACTCGTGGAAAAGCCCTTCAGCTGGATCAACAGAAATAAGAAAGTTCTTCCACGCATGGTAGATTCGGTCCTGATGCAGTTATTTTGGAAGACCAGTTAGAGGTCACACCTTCTTCCTCTTAGAAAATAGATAGACCTATTTGGTCTAATCTACCGAAGCCAGGAGTATTTCCAACTCCTACCCCGACACGGTATGCATCTACTGCCAAAGCATCAACTTCCAAGGCACCTGCAAAACCACATTTTCATGATGGGAAACGAAAACCTTTGGACCAAAAGTATGATTTCTTGAAGCATTTTTCCCAAGTACCAGCCAAGTTATCAATTCTGGATGACTTGAATCTATCAAAAGATCTTTGGGAGGCGCTTATTGAGTCTTTTTCAAGTCCTCAAGAATTAGAAACTGAAATTATTGCGGCTGAAGTCTACCATATAGAGAATGATTCTACCAAATGACATGCAGTGATATCTTTTACAGATGAAGATGAAGATGATGTTGTACAAGCACATATCATACCTTTGTATCTATCTAGAAAAGTCAAAGATATAGACATCTGACAAGATTTCATTGATAATGGATCAGGAGTCAATCTCATTCCTATTCGTACACTTTATCGATTGGGCCTCACTGAATCTGATTTATCTCCTTCTACTTTGATGTTGCAAGGATATGATAAGAATGAACAAGAACTTCTGGGCAAAATTACACTCGGAATTCAGTTTGGAAACCTTGTGTCTAATTCATATTTCATGGTTTTTCATCAGGACATAGCCTTCAACATTTTTCTTGGAAGACCTAGGCTACATCAACATGTGGTCGTACCTTCGCCATACCATCAATGTCTCAAATATTGTTTCAATGGTCAAATTGGGACATTGTATGGTGACAAAGACCAATTCAAAACATGTTAATCTCAATACATTGAAGCGGAATTTTATCACATGGAGGGAAAGGAAAAATCCACAGTGAATAAGGTCACCAAAATTAATGCTCCAAATGGTTTGGAAAAGATTCCAGTAAACACATTCATACATGTGAGTACAGATTATGTGTTTCCTATCAGTCAAATTGACAGGATAGACCTAAATCCAAACACTCTTATGGAAACTTTCATAATATCAATTACGGCAATAGAGCCAAACAGCATGGGAGAAATTGTTGATTCACTAAGCAATGATTAAATCTTATATGGAGATGTCTTCATTTCGTCCGCTGAAATATAGAAATTCTATACTTCATCAACCAGGCCAGAAGAAGTTATAGCAATACCAGAGGAAAATAATGATGTCGATTCTCAACCCATTATCTCCTCTCTATCACCCTAGGAAGACCCTTCATAATTAATAGGGTCAAAAATGGTAACCTCTTCTCCAAGATGTTAAAATTTTAACTTCTCCCCTAACCATGGAAGTTCTGCTTTGTCATATACTATGAAAGTAGAAACAGAAGAAGTAACACACATTCAAGAAGAAGAGGAATATTTCAAGGATGTTCCTCCAACATTTGAAGAGGGTATCTCTACCACTGTGTATGAACTCAAAGAAATAAATATGGGTACAAAAGAAGATACACGCCCCCACTTTAATTAGTACAGCCATGACTCTTAAAGAGCAAGAAATGTATACTTCATTTCTAAAGAAAAATTGAGATGTATTTTCTTGGAATTATACAGAAATTCCAGGTCTTAATCCCAATGTTTCCACTCATCATTTGGGTTTCCCAGAAGAACATCGAGGATTCAAGCAAGCAGCAATAAGAACGTACCCAACTTATTCCTCCAAAATTGAAGCTGAAGTTGATAAGATTATCAAGGTTAACTTCATCAAAGAAGTTCAATATTCCAAATTTATGGCCAATATTGTCCCTGTGAAAAAGAAGAATAGACAAATTAGAGTTTTCATTGAATTCAGAGATCTTAACTGGCATTGTCCCAAGGATGATTTTCCAGTTCCGATCACAGAACTATTAATTGATGCAACAGCTGGCCACGAAGCTCTTTCCTTCATGGATGGTTATTTTGGGTACAATCAAATAAAAATGTCCCTAGAATATGAAGATTATACAGCCTTCATAGCCCCTCAAGGTGTGTTTTTCTATCAGGTAATGCCCTTTGGCCTGAAAAATGCAGGTGCAACGTATCAACATGCCATGCACCATATCTCCAAACCCTTTTTAGGGAAATTTGTTGAATGCTATGTGGATGATTTGGTGGCTAAATCCAGATAATGTTCTAATCACTTAGATGATCTAGAAATCATATTCAACAAACTTCGACAACACAATTTGAAGATGAACCCCTTGAAATGTACTTTCGGGGTAACCTGAGGAAAATTTCTCAGCTTTGTTGTATACCATCGTGGTATCGAAGTTGATCCTGAGAAGACAAAATCAATCCTTGACATGTCACCTCCTATAAATTTGAAATAATTAAGAGGAATTTAAGGACACTTGGACTATATTCGGTGTTTCATTTCCAATTTGGCAGGAAAGTGTTTACCCTTCACCAAATTAATGAAGAAGGGAGTCACCTACCAGTGGAATGAAGAATGTCAAGAAGCATTCGATATCCTCAAGAAATATCTCTTGATTCCACCGGTATTAATGCCACCTATTGAAGGAAGACCACTTATTCTCTATGTGACAGCTTTAGAGCAATCATTGGGTGCCTTTCTTGCCCAAAAGAATGATTTTGGGAATGAAAACAGCCTTTACTATCTCAGTCAGACTATGCTTGAGGCAGAAACTCGATATTCAAGTATTGAAAAGTGCTTCCTAGCATTAATCTTTGCAGTTCAAAAATTGAGACACTACCTACAACATCATGAGGTCTGATTGGTATCTCGCAATAACCCGCTCAAATTTATCCTTAGTCATCCAATTCTTACAGGATGTCTTGAAAGGTGGGTAGTTATTTTACAGCAGTTTGATATCTAATATGTGTCTTAAAAGAAAATAAAGGGCCAAGCTCTGGCTGATTTCCTTGTTGAACACCCATCTATAGAAGATGCATCTTTAAATATTGAACTTCCTGATGAGTAAGTCTTCTCTATTCAAGATAATCCTCAAATATGGGAAATTTACTTTGATGGTGCCTCCAGAAGTCCAATAGGGAAGAAAATAGAAGACCCTAAATTCAACAAAGTTGGGTTAGGAATTGTGCTTATTTCCCCAGAAAAGGCAGTGCTACCCTATTCCTTCTTATTGTTGGAAGGTGGTACAAACAATGAAGCAGAATATCAAGCTCTCATCGTAGGCTTGGAATTGGCACTTCAGGAACAGGTGAATCACTTGAAGGTAAAAGGTGATTCATATTTGGTAATCAAAAAAATCAATGGGGATTATACCATCATAAAGGAATAGTTAATCCCTTTTTGTGATTAAATTAGAGAGTTAATGGAGGAATTTCCTTCGGAAACGACATTTTCTTATGTCCCACGATCACAAAATGTCCAAGATGATGCACTGGATAATATACCCACAGCCCTGGAAGATCCAAATCGGGACAAAACAATCATCAGTATTGCCCATCGTCGTGTAGTTTCACCTTTTGTTCAAATCAAAACAGAGGAAATCAATGAAAGCAGTCCCATTTCTAAACCATATAGTTATATTACAGGATGGATGACACCTATCAGGTAATACCTTCAAAATGGAATACTCCCACCTGATAGAGCCAGGAAAGAACAAGTCCGGCGACGTGTGGTCAATTTTACTCTTTATGATAGCCCAGATCACCAAAAAATTCTCTACAAGAGAGGTTTTGATGGAATTATCTTCAGATGTATTGATGGTGAAGAGACAGTGGCTATCATGAGTGAAGTTCATGCAAGATTTTGTGGTGCCCACCAGTTTGGGCATAGACTTTCGGGTCAAATTCGAAGGCTTGGATACTTCTAGCCTTCAATGATGCAAGATTGTGTTGATTTCACTAAGAAGTGCCATTCTTTCCAAGTATGTTCCAACTTCATTCATCAACCCCCAGAGTTTCTTCATACAGCTAAATACTCTTAGCCATTTGCCACATGGGTAATGGATATAGTAGGACCTTATCCTCCAGCTACATCCTAGAAGTTTAATTATATTATTACTGCTACTAACTTCTTTTCCAAATGGGTAGAGGAAATACCTCTCAAAGAAGTTTGTTCTAAAGGAATTGTTAGCTTTTTCAATTCTAACATCATTACCAGATTTTGTGTCCCTCATACCATATTGACAGACAATGGCACCAACTTCTGTTCATCTGAGGTGAGAAATTTATATCAAGAATACAACATCAAATCCAACCATTCATCTCAGTATCATGCAGCGTCCAATGGCCAAATAGAAGCCTTCAATAAGAATCTTTCAAACATACTGCAAAAGATGGTGGATAAAGATAAAAAAAACATGTCCTGATAAACGTTTTCATGCTTTATGGTCTTATTGAACCACCACCTGCACTGCTACGCGGTCAACTCCATATTTATTGGTATATGGAACAGAAGCAGTCTTGCCCATTGAGGTTCAATTACCTTCGCTCAGAGTAGACATTTTTGATCAGTCATCCACAGATGAACAATCTCATAAGCGATTTAATGAATTGGAACGATTAGATGAAAAAATATTATGCACCCTACACCACTTGGAAGTCTATCAGAATAGAATAGCATGGGATTTCAATAAAAAAGTTCATCTTCATTCATTCATTAAAGGAGAATTGGTATTGGTCCTTAGAAATCTAATGATACTAGGAAAGAAACCTCCAAATCTTGAGCTAAAGTGGGAAGGACCTTATTCAATACATAAGGTGTACTCCAATGGAGATTATTATTTAATCTTAATGAATGGAGAACTCATCACGACTCCAACCAATGCCAAATTCTTGAAGAAGTATTTTGTGTAACACAAATACACTCATTAGTCCTCACTATAAGACTTTAAATTGCATGGTCCCTTTTGTCCTTGCTGCAGGACATCAAATTGCATTGCACTCTCCATCGTCCAATATGATGTTAAAATGAGTCCCCTTTATCATCCTGTATGATGTTAAACTATAAACAGTACCTTATACATCCTACATGACGTTAAACTATACATGTTCATCCTACATGACGTTTAAACTGTGAAAAAAGTACCTTAATACATCCTACATGATGTTAAACTGTGCACATGTCCTGCAAGATGTTAAATTGCACAATAATACGTCCTAGCTACATGACGCTAAATTGTACAGCACCCTTTGTCCCACATGATGTTAAACTGTGAATCGTTAGGGTTGTTGTTACCTCTTGTTTCTCACACTGAGCATGACTCATGTGAGCTTAGAGTAAGCTTCAACCATAACACCCTCTCTGGGCCGCTAACCACACATAAGTCCCAACACCATCTTCGGGTCATTGTCCTCAATTAAAACTCGATCATCAATTCATTCTCAATCAATCTACACAGACTTTGATCCTTGCCTTATAGACTGGGTATGTAGGCAACCTCCTGAGGTTCAAGCCCAAAACCAATATCTTCACGTTGGTTCACATCCATCTCATACGATGTTGATCCATGAATCCCCCCCCCCCGAAACCAATATCTTCACATTGGTTCACCATCGTCCTTGCTATATGATGTTAAACTATATAGTCCCCCATTTTCCTTGTTGCAAGACATTAAACTGCATATCAATATTTCCTAGCTACATGACGCTAAACTGTACAGCACTGGTCCATGCATATGACCTTAAACTATTCATAATTTTGTACTGTATGACAATAAACTACAGCAGTCTCTGACACCCTCACCTGAGAGGGAATCATTATTGATATTGATCTCCAATCATGTCATATTCCAAGGACTATGTACATACATGGCAATGCTTGAACCTTTAATCTTGGTTCCAACCATCATTGCACTAAAGTCCCCTTTCACCCTTCACATGTACGAACCAAATCTGTATAGAGGGTATTTCAATAACTATGTATGGATTGATTCCCATCCCTATGGGATATGTAGGAACATTCAAGAATCCCTCGAATCCATCCCCAAGTCTTTGGGCCTAACCTAAAACTCCACTTTCAGTCCCTTGACAGAAAAGTCCCCCTACGAGCACATGAATGTGGTATGAAAACTATGGTCTTTATTCACATCAGGTTTATAACAAACACACAATGTATCTCCCTCATTATGGTCTGATCTCTACAAACCTAAACTAAGATCTCCTATGCTCTCGTCCCACATGATGTTAAACTATATTTCAAGAACTACGTATGGCTTGATTCTCATACTAATGAGATATGTAGTGAAGTCCAACATCTCAGTTTAGAACCCAACCACAACATGATTAGGGTCAGTATTGGTCTATGTATCTCCTTCATGCATTGGACAATACCCATTTTTATGTGTCATACTCCTAACCTTAAATACTTCCAGATCTCCATAACCCTTTTATTGACTTCTGATCACAAAATGTCTGATACCCGGGAATTCTTTTTCCTGACCATGCAGCATGTGCCCTTAGGTGGCCTTACATAAATAGTCTACATAACGGACCTGCCAGCCAAAATATGCTATTATTTGACTATGCATCCAATTCCCTTAGGTGGCCCTACATAATTTAACCCCCCCTAATGGGTTTTTTAAATAGTGGTAACTTCATTATTGGGGGGAAACCTATTTTTTCCTTATTAGTCTTAATGATGTTATGTAGGGATCCATAAAAATAGCCATCCTTAACATATTTTTCCCATACTCTTTTTCATGATCTGAAAGTATTCAAGTCTATAGTTTATATTTTCCTTCCCTATGTTTAGGTCAGACCTTCGTAGGAGTGACATTCATACAATTCTTTGAAAATCTTGATTGAGAATATACTCTCCATATTTAAGTACCTCTCTCCGTACAGCAGACTCTATGCTTTGGGAAATTTGAATCTCCATAAACTTTCACTGGATTTTAGCAATAGAAAAGTAAAATTTCTGAGATTTCTTTTACCTGACTATGCAGCACGTGTCCTTAGGTGGCCTTGCATAAGTAGTCTACGTAATGGACCTGTCAGCCAAAAGATGTTATTATTTGACTATGCAGCCAATGCCCTTAAGTGGCCCTACATAATTCAACCCCCTAACGGGTTTATCAAATAGTGGTAACTTTACTCTTAGGAAATACTTCCTCTAATGCCTATTATCCCTTTTTTCATATCATCCCTCAAATTATAAATTTCTTAAGTTATATTTTACATGTTTTTCTCCATAATTGAATGTGGTAATATGTTTTCAAACAAATTATCAAGGAATTGAGTCAATTTTAATCCATTCGGTCAAAGCTATTCGACATTAAACATTATCCTTTTTATGTCCAACGTGCATGACTTTAAACTGCCAACAAGAGATAGGGTACTCATTAAATTGGGAACCTATAAAAGAAACTCTGAACAAAATTCGAGTCCCAACTCGCTAAACATACATTTTGTATGATTTAGGCAATATTGAGTAACAAAAAGATGCAAAATTTGTGAGGTTGTTTGTATAATCCTACAAAAAATAAAACTATTCTTACTAGGCCCATTGTCTTAGGTAAAAAAAATTAAGTAGTTAGCAAGAGAATGAAGGTAAAAATGATTGAAGATGAAATGTATTTTTTTCATTGTTGCAAAATATTAGAATAACATCCACAGATTAGAGTATCTTCTCTTTTTCAAGAATTACAAGAGGCTTTCAACATAATTTTTAATTTGATTTACAACATCCTGAGCTTCATAGGCACCCACTTGAAGTTCATTCACTCGACCAACTTCACTCTTTTCATCTTGATGGAGTGATTTCTTGGCATCTACGATGGCTTTCATACCATTCGTTTGGACTCCTTCTAATGAATTGTTAAGATGGTCAAGTTCCCTAGTAACAGCATCTAGCTGTTGCTGAAGGTGCATCTGTTAGACAACTTTCTCCATGATATTATGCTTCATCTCCTTCAGCTTTTTAGCATGATCAGCCTCAGATTGGGACACCTAAGCCTCGAATTCTCCGATATTGGTCAACAGCCTCTCTCTGATCAGATCTTGACAGCACTTTTTCTCCTGCTCCCTCCTTAAGATGACTTGTTTCACAGCGGTATGGATCTCTTGATATCCAAAACTGCCAAGTCCCAGCATGAAGAACAAGGATGATAGTCATGGGATCTTCGAGGATAGCTCTTCAAGAGGAACTTTAGATATGATCTTCCATATATTCTTCCATGCCTTGAGATGTGAGAATTGGAGCTCCTTTTTCACCTCTGGGTCTGATTCAGCATCGCTATCACAGGGGGGAATATAGTTCAAGATTAATGCACTTAAGGAAGTGCCATGTTCTTCTCCTTCCCCCTGACCCTTGGTACTTCACTTTCTACTCCCATTGGGGCTGAGGCTGAGGCTTCACCTTCAAATCTAGCCACTAAAGTTGATAACCCTACATAGTCAATTGAAAGATTTGGTTAGTTTCAAAGGATAACAAAAGTTGATTAGATGTATTGAAAATTAAGTACAGCCACAAATATTATCATCTTTTACCCAATGGTAGATCAGCAGCATGAGAAGGCTCCTCCCCATCTTTCCAAGATTCAACAAGATTTTCGGGATGGGTTTTAGGAAGCTCTGTCGAGTTAAGCTCTACTTGAGCTAGTGTCTCTACAATGATAGGGTTGTCTCTACCCCCTTCAGGCATTAGAAGATCAGAAGCTTGCTCAGACAGAACTGCACATTTCAACCAATCATGGTCATATATTTAATAAAAAAAATTAACAAGATGAAGGATAACACTCACATCCAAAATCTTCTAAATCACATAGTAATTTAACATGATCTAAAATTTCTTCAAAATATGTGCCAAGTTTCATCATTTTATCCAGTTATATCCCAAATTCCTGGTTAGTCTCACTAGTGGGAGCATTTGACATGTCTTCTTGGTGACCCTCCTCCTGTAACCTCTAACACCGGATAGCTTCCTCAGAGAAAATTGCGGAGTTAGTTGTAGTGGTCACCAAATGTTCTGGTACAGGTGTCGAACCTAAAGCATCATAGAATAGAATTCAGTTTATGTTTTCATTCAACATTCTATGAAGTATTGTTAATTTACCAGAAGCTCCCTCTTTTCTCCTTGCAGTAGAAACAGGAGTAGTACTAGGAATAGACGCTGGCTCTTCTTCTCTCATCGTTTCTTTAGGAGCAGCCAGGTCAGCATGAATTTGTGACTATTCACCAGCACCCTTCATCGTACTCAAAGGATAATCAGTCCTCTCCCTCAAAGGGGAAATCTAAGAAGCCCCTGAAATCCCAAGAAGTATGAGAAACCTTTTCATGATTTAGGATTCATGACTATCCGAAGGACTTACCACTACTGATGAAGCATCTAGCTGTGGACTTCTTCCTTCGATGCCTTTTCTTCTTTGACTTTTTGGGTGTGTTGACATCATCACCTCTAAATATAGGTATTGGAGAGTTAAAATCCATTTCTAACTCCTCATCCATGGATTGTCGGCCTGGAGATACTTCGCCTGGCTCACGAGGAGATTTAGGGACTCCAAGAGCAGTGCTGCCAGGGTTGTACTGTGGTGAAGGGACCTTAGTAGTTCCTTCCTTAACAAGCTGTAGGATGAAGAAAGTAATTTCCTTGAGTAACAAATATTTGACTAAAATCAAGTTGTAAAGCAAATAAGTAAATAAATTTACATCTTCAGGAGCCACGTAATTGTGCCACTCCTCATCTAATAAAGCACCAATACCCTCAGTGGTGACATGATTCATCATTTCCTTCACCCTCTTTGTGATAGGAATAGAATAATTAGTGGCATATATGAGCATTTCCAGCTCTCTAATGCAAGCCCATACTTCATCCGGGTTATCCTCGAAGAGGATATCAGCAGAAGCCCGGAGATCCCCCACTCCAGGGATATGTAGCCCTTTGCATAAGTCCATCCAGGTGGTTTCAGCATCACAATATAAACTCCTCCATGTCTGGACAGCCTCTGGTCGTAAATATTCAGAATGTGCACCAAAAGGCCGCGAGGATGGTCCTACAATCTGAGACATCAACTTCTTCCCAGCTCCTACAATCACAGATAAAGGATAAGAAAATGAAACTTGTTGCTCTATAAAATAATGGCGACTAAATTGCCTCAATGATATAACTCACCTTGAGTCGATGGAGTAGGCCTCTTGACTCTGTCAGGAGGATTATATCGGGTATGAGGCCGTTTTGATGCATGTCACACCTCATCATCCTTATCCTAGGAATCCGGTGAATCACCCTCGGGTGAAGAACCTAGTGAATCAGCTCCGATTGAGGAAGATTCACCTTCCAGATGAAAGGTTTCTTTCCTGAAACTTCTCTTTTTACTCCCCACCCAGTAGATAGGAAGATTCAATACCCCTGCTGGGTATGATGCTACCTAGTTCTCAGCATACCATGGAGTCAATTGACTCGTCGCTCTAGCAACTGGTAGATCAAACACTACCCCGGTTTTCTCCATAGCTGTCAGCAACCATAGTTTTCAGGAAACCATTGGATGTTACTCTGACTTGTCGTGCATGGGAGGGGATACAACAATCTTTTGCAGACACTTGAATTGGCGTTCAAATCTCTATGGAGCATAGGCCTCACATATAATCTCTCCGTCAATTCTGGTGACCAATACACCATCTCTACAAGCCAGCATATATGACCTCAATTCCAGGTTAGTTGTTCCATAGTCAACAAACCGCCCAGTTGGTGGGTTTCCATAAGGAAAGAAATGAAATTCCTTGATCATGCTCAACCTCACCTTTTGATCATAGGAATTGAGGGACAATGGAGAAATTCTGGAAAATGCATGCACCGATGGCCTAAAATAACTTCCAAGAACCTATACTCCTCTCTATACAGCGTATGTCCTGAAGTGAGTGGTGATCCATCCCCAAAAAACTTGGAATGGTCCCACTATTCTCAAATGAGATTTACCCATATAGACATGGAGTAAGCTCCTATGAATCTTCTCCAAAACTGGGGTGGCCAGCCCAACCATTTTTTTCTCAGCCAACTTGGCTGCAACAATGAAGGTCCCTGGCCTGACACCTCCCTTCGAATCCCTAACTGGCAGAAGATAAATGTTGAGACACAAGGCTAAGAAGCCCGCCAGATGGGTCTTCTCTAGGATTCTTTGATCCACTTCATACCCCCACTTTTCATACTCTCCCACTTCCATAGTTGGCCAGAATGTGCCAAGAGCACCCCTCTTCTCTGCTCTGGGGAAACTGGTAGGATGAGTACAGGTGGGACCCTTATCCTTCTTCTTGATCAGAAACATTTCCATCCATTCCTCTGGATGGATATCTTTTCTAGAGTGGGTTTTTGTGGTTTTGGTATTCTTAAGCTTGTGGAAAATTTTCAATAACTCTCGATCCAAAGTCGAAGTCTTCTCTGAATCATTCTATGTCACCTTCGAAGGGATGAACTCTTCATACATGTCTCCTAGAATTGGAGACCCCAATATCGTATAGACATCCCACAAGCTGATGCCTACTTCTCCGTGAATCAGATGGAAGGAATTGGTTTCTGGGCTCCAGCGGCTGATCAGCTCCGGCACGAAATTATCATTCCTATAGACATATGTCTGCCCAGCTCAGATGGCTTGATATATTGCAGCTCCCTTCAGATCCTTGACATACTCTACACAGGTTTATCGCACCCAATATTCTCACATCCAAGTCGGCTTCACACCTCCTCCAGGATGGAAATCCCAACTTTTTTTCCATCCCTTAGATTGGTCCATTTGAGAAATTCAGAAAATAGAGTGATAGTAATGTGGTTGTAGCTCAGGCTTGTGAGGCTTCAGATCTGAAGCACATGGGCTATGATGCATTATGAATGCCTTCTCCACTGTTCCAGCATTGACAAATGATCTTGCAACTGAGACATTTGCCAAAGAGAAATTGGTGTAAGTCTGAAACCAGGAATGAGGAATATAATTCTTTGCCTCGGGAATGTTGACTCCTTGTAGAAGACCATGGCCATATAAAGGCAAGTAAATGCTCTGTGGGAAATTGGCATGATATTTCTTCAAGTACTTATCCAAATTTGGGAGAGTTTTGTCGCAGATATCATAATAGTCATGGCTGACGATGTTCATCATATCATATATTCTCTTGCTGGCCAACTCATCAGTCGATCCAATTCTTTTGGGAGCCATTGAATCTGCACAAAGATCAAATAGTTAACTTTTAAGTAAGTCTGTTTTTATGAAATATTTGTGAAGAAAACAAAAAAATGGCTAAGGCATTAAGCCGCACAAGTTTTTCCATGCAAGGTCTGTCACGCAAATTTTGCCGTGCAAGTATTGTCGTGCAAGTCAAAATCCTTACTGGAGAAGTGCAACACAAAGAAGAGCGATCAACCGAGGAAAGAAAAACACTTGCATGACAAGAGCTCAAAATCTTTGAAGTCAGGATGGTTTGCGTGAAGTGACGCCCATATATATAGGCGATCCCACAACCCTGCGCGCCGCAACCTGCACGTTGCAACCTGCGCGCCTAAAACTTGCACGTCGCTGAACCCTGGTTTCTCTTTTTCCTCAGAGTTAAATCCTCTTTCCTTTTTTCAGATCCAACTCTGAGGGGGAACATTTTTTTGACGCTCCTTTCTGTCATAGAGTCTAATTAATGGAAATGGGGAATACCTTAAGCACAATGAGGGTCACCCTATGAAGAACATCAAAAATTGAAAAAGGCATGGACCAGGAACCCATTTGGAGGGAGTCACACAAGTCACTTGTGCGCCACCTATGGGTCGCGCAAGTCACTTGCACGCCCTATTCCTTTTTTTTCAAGGTGCCCAGTGGCCTATAAATAGCCCCTGTGGGCCCCCCATTTCAAGGATGAATTTTCCAAAACTCATATTCAAGCTCCGGTCACCCAAGTCTTTGTCTGGCGTATTCCAAACACTTCTAAGGTAATTATTTACCTAGAAGGGAAGCTCTAAAGAGGTAGAATAAGGCCTAAGTGTTAGAACTCATCAATACTTGCGCGCCTAAGTGTCCAGTCCTTAAGGGAAATGAAGAGACTTGCGCACTGCCTTGCCCTCTCAAGGGAACTTGTGTGCCACCCTTCTGGAAGCCTCTAGGGATGATACTAAGGGCTTGAGTTCAAAGTCGCCCAAGTATTACCCTATAGATTTTCCGTTGCCCAAGGTGACTCATGTCGCGCAAGTCTACTTGCGCGACCAGGACTTGCGCACCAGAACAATACTTGCGCTCCTCCTTCCTAGTCACCTTCTTTCCTCAAATCCACCTCTCCTCTTCAATACAAAGCCTTCAAAACACTCTTCAAAGCCATTCATGGCATGGTTCCTTTGTTGGATTCCTTATCTGAAAGGAATTCTGTGAGAACCTCTCCCAAAACCTCATGACTTACAAGATTTATGTCACCATGGTTAGGGATTTCCTATATAACCTAATCCTTTAAGATGAGAAGATCTTTTGATTTTAGGGCATCCTTCTTAGGAGTAATGCAGCACCCCAAACATTTTATGGTATGTTTCCCTTAAATACACTCTATTCATTAGGTAGCCTATATTTCATGATTCACTGAGCCCCTATGGAACAAAACATGGTTACTTATAGGAGATAGCCATAACTTAGCCACTAAACTTAAATTTACCATCTCTGTGATTTGAATTTTGAAAATCTGACATACATGGTTGTGTTCAGGGTGATATTTAGAGTCTGATAGAATTAACTTAATTTTCAGTGAATAGTAACCTACCCTTATGAATAGTAACTTACCCTTATGAATAGTAATATGACTCTTATGAATGGTATCCATACCCTTGAGTGTATAAATGAATTTAGACACCCTAAAGATAAATATGAATATTCTAAGTGTTTATATATTTCAATTAAATAATGATTTAATTAAATATTTAATTAATCATATTTAGAATATTATTTTTGAAAAATGAACATAATTTTTGGATTCTACACATCAAAAAATGGTTAGGGTGATTTTTTGGGATTTTTCTGAAATACTTGAATTTTTGTGAATAGTAAAAACCGATAATTCACAATTAATGATAAATAATGGATTAATTGAGTCATTGATGATGATTTGCTGATGTAATCCCAATTTTTTAGAATTCACATGCATATATTACTATTCTTGGTCATGTAATACTCACTATTCATTTTCTTGAGGAGAAATAATAAATTAATGAGTTTTATATTAAGAAATCCTCTCTCTCTTCCACTATAAAAACCATCCTCTCACCACCCTTCCATTCACTCCTCTCAAGCCTTGTTCCTTCTCCAAATTCTGTCCAAATACCTTCCCAACCTCCTCCCTCACGTCCAGAAAGATTTTGTCTCATAAAAAGACCAAAACCTCTCCCCTTAAGAGGTTCTCAAAGGAGGAAGTCTCAAGAGGTAAATTTCCTCTTTCAAATCTGTTCTTTTCTTTTAAGTTCTTTTATTTTTGTGTCTTTTATCTCCTCACTTTACCAAAATAGTATGATAAATACAATAAAATACATGTACTGAAATTCTTTCATTCTAATGGTATATATTCCATTATATTCTCTCCTTCCCCCACTTTTATTTGAAAGAAATGAAAACACCGTTTGTGATGTTCTAATTTAGCACATTCAAGGACAACGGTTTATCGATTTCTATTATAATCTTTAATTCTGGTCAGGAAACCATTTGTGTTATGGTTGAACCAGATTATTATGTAATATATCATATTTTTAGTTATTTAATACTTTTTTACACATGGTATTAATTTATAAAGCAAAAAAATGTTCATCATAATCAAACCCACCGATTAACCAAAACAGTTATCACTAATGTTATATATATATAAATTCGACTTCAATATAAGTAACCCAAATTAAATTTAAAACCATGTAATCTCCTGGATGTTCACTAATATTTTATAACTTCATTTCTTTACAACCACATCCATCTTATATATTTATCCGAACTTGAATATAAGTGAACCAATCATTTAAAACCAAGTAAACAAACGAGCCCGAACAATGAAATTGAACCTTATAACCAATAAAAAAGGACTAGAATGAACTAAAAAGGATTATAATAAATAATTTACATATAAAATAGGTTCTTTACATATTAATTTATAATCCTAATTTGTTTATTCAGGTCTTTAATAACAAGTCAAGAACACCTTCAAGCATAAGGTAAGGGATTCTCTCTCTCACTTTTATTCAAGAATCCACCCTATCTTGTGTGCTTTTGGTTTTTAATTTCTAATGATAGGGTATGTTTTCTCATCTCCCCCATACTTCCCTTATGATATATAAATCATGGGATAACCTTTTATGTCTCATTAATCCCTCTCAAGAACACTCGTTACCATGCCGAAATGTTTGTAAGGGGTTTTTATCATCTAACTTTCAATTCTTTGGGATCTCCATTGTTCACCTCTTATTTATTATATGTGGTATAGGTTTACTAACATTTGACATATTTTATCATGGTTCTCATTATATTCACTTTATTCTATGACTCTTTTGGTGGTTATTAACTCTTTTTCATACAACTCAATTGAATACAACACGGTAACGAGCTTTGTCTCAATTTTCACTTCGTTGTGACTTGCTTAGTAATTGTGCACCTACTCTTTCTTATGTGGTGTACCTAATTACCATTTGATATAACTTTTCAATTGAAATTATATTCCATTTAAATATCCATATTCTCATATCATGGATATTATTATAGTCTAATCCGTATACCATTTTACATACGGTATTTATTTTGAATGTTGTTTTGACTGTGGAAATGCTGATGAATCTGTATCCTCTATTCTATACGGATAATGTAAATACATATTTATCTTGTATTGAATCTATTTTTAAATAATTCTTTGGATGTAGAGTTGGGTGGGGCCCACTACATCCCCTCGATGCATCGGTAGTTCTCATGAGACAAAACAGTTTGGCGACAGACCCTTTGAGTTTGTTTCTAAAAATCAGACTGGTTTCTACCCATAGAACTAAACCATTTTTACAGTATTATGGTTCATGTGCCAGATATATGACATCCAATTAATAATCATTATCTTTATTCATTATCAGTTGTTATTATTATCCATGAGGTTTTCACTATGACAAAATCTATGGATGCAGTTTCATTCTTAGGTTATTAATGGCATTAGTTGTTCATTTATTCACTATGCAATTTTGATTATGTCAGATTGATTATGATTAAATTATTTTTTTACTCATGATTTATCTATTTTTTACCATTACTAATCATTTGATATCACCCCTTTCATTGTTTACCTTCAATAGGTCATAAAG
The DNA here is from genome assembly GCA_963277665.1 of Viscum album. Taxonomy (NCBI): domain Eukaryota; kingdom Viridiplantae; phylum Streptophyta; class Magnoliopsida; order Santalales; family Viscaceae; genus Viscum; species Viscum album. The sequence continues at coordinate 2,055,949,763 of OY728156.1, read as the reverse complement.
AGGAGGTCATTTATTGAGTGCTTGTGAATGCAGTTTTTGTTTTTCATTATGTATTGTATCTTGTAACCTTATCCAATGTAATTTATATTAAATAAATGTATCTAGTTTCTTCAAGACTGCTAAACTGATTGTTCCTTCGGAATTTTCATTCCTTCTAACCATGCCAATATCACAATTAATGCACCGACTCCAGCCTAGTGGGGTCGGGGTGTTACAAGTAAGCCTCAAGTTCCCTTGGTTTGGGCCTCCTTCTCAGGAGTAAGCCCCAAGTCCCAAGTTCCCTTGGTTTGGGCATCCTTCTCAAGAGTAATACCCAATTCCCAAGTTCCCTTAACCTAGGCCTCCTTCTCAGGAGTAAGCCCCAGTCATAATTTCCTTTAACATTGGGCCTCCTTCTCAGGAGTAAGCCCCAGGTTATAAGTTCCCTTTAACTGGGCCTCCTTCTCAGGAGTAATCCCCAGTCTTAATTTCCTTTGATTTGGGCCTCCTTCTCAAGAATAAACCCCAATCATAAGTCCCTTTTAATTTGGGTCTCCTTATCAGGAGTAATCCTCAAGTTAAAACTCCAAATCTCCATAAAGTTCAAATACCTTTATGGACCCTGCTCCTGAGATTCTTTCCTGATGTAAGTCCTGGTCTTCATCTACTTGGGAAATCATATATACCCACATCATTTCTCATGACTGCATCTTTCATGGAACCATCCTCAAGTTTACTAATACCTATTGTTTCTCACACCAAGCATGACTCACGTGAGCTTAGAGTATGAAAGTAATCATGGCATCTCTTTTCAGGCCATTAACCATGCATAAACCCTATATTTCTTTACCCGAACTACGTAGAATTTGATCTCTACCTTAAAAGTAGAGTACGTAGGAATCCTTTATAAGGTTTAATCCCATATTTCATCAATTATTTTCCATCCCATATGATGTTAAACTATATCCTTCTTATCGAACTACTTGGTTTATGATTCCTTTTTAATGAGGATACTTAGGTAGCCCATCTGTGGGTATGATCCCAACTCTGAAATAATCCATGTATTTCTGAATGACAATAAACTTCAAGTGCCCCACTGAGTGGATTTAAAACCAGTATGGTCATCATAATGAACAAGATATTTCTATATAATGTATTTAAGGATTCATTTGACTAAGGATATCTAATACATACGGATGATTATCCATCGATGAAGAACCTCAAATACATATAAAAGATTCTCTAAATCCCATACATATCAATCATCGATTTCCAAATCTAAAGGAAAACTCATTTTCATGCTTGGTGAATTAATAAGGATTTGTGAACATAACTTAAATCTATAAGAGAGTCCCGGAGTAGGAAATAATTCCCCCCAAAAGGTGTGATGAGTCTGACCTCCCATCCTCTCGACCAATGAAAATTCTTAAGCCTCATCGGTCCACAACTAATGAGCACCTACCTTTGGAAAGTTGGTCCAAATGGATATAAAATCATTGGGTGTTTCTGGTTCTATGAATAAACCTGTTAGAAACCAATTGGAAAGTTTGAACCTTAAACAAACAAGGTCATCCTCATTTCCAAAAGAAATAGTAATCAAAATTGATTAATTTTATGAATGAAGAACATTTGAATATCTCATCCATAGGTGTTGAGGATTCTGGTCAGATATCACAATAGTACACGTCGTGTAGCCCGTTGGTACGCGTCGTGTACCCGTGTTTAATTCACTGAGATAATTCATGAAATAATTAATAATTAATTCAATCCATGTGAATTTATTATATGTGGTGTGAATTTAAAATCACCACATGTTGACTGGGCTAGTTTGGTGCACAGTTATCCAGACTACACAATGTGTAACATTTGTACACAACATGTAGTCCATTAATCAAAGAAGGGTCTTATATTTTCATACACTACCTTAATGAATGGTGACTATGTAACTTGGATACCACATGATGTGTATTCCATGTACATGCCACAAACTCCATTAATTTATGTGTCATGGTTACATGCAGAGTTCATAGGAATGTTTCATGGATAGACAGTGAGAACTATACATGACGTGTAACTGGATTGTACACACCGTGTATGTTACCAAATTACATAGAATTAAAAAAAATTATTATAATAATTAAACATTATCATAATGTATTATTTGTGTCATTTATTTAACTATGTACATTATATGTTATTGTTTTTATATATATTAAATGTATAATTAATTTCTGCGTAATGTTTAGGACTACATATCGTGTATAAGTTGTAATATAGTCATTAATATACATTACTTTAAACATAACATGCCACATAAATAAAATTTGTTTTGTGTGCCATTTAGTTGACTCATACACACCATGAAATTACATGATAAGTCATGTATGTCACATGCCGCATGAGTAAACAGTATGAGAATATAATACATGATGGGTAGTTTGGACGAATACTCGTTGTGTTTCCTCCAAGGTGCATGTTTTGTAAATTTTTAATTTTAAATAAATTTATTTAATTTGTTTAAAATTATGATGGATTATAATCTTAAGGAATTTTTATTTAGAATTAAGATAAAATAATTTATTAAATAAATAAGATAATTGATTCGAGCATGATTTGTCTTAAATGAGAATAACTATAATTGAATGCTTTTAGTAAATACGTAATCCATTTCATGTATGTTGGTGATCGTGATAATAGACTAGACCTTTTTATGTAATTTTTTCCATTTAATTTATTATTAAATTAAACTGATGGTTTATGATTCATCCCTCCTCTCATTATATAAGGTTTTGTATGCCCACGGTTTCCTTTTATGTAAACCCCTTAACAAATACTTTAGTTCCCCTCACTTGTGTGTGAGTAAAAGATTATGTAATGGACTGAGAACCTAAGATAGTATAGGAAGTTCAAGTTTAGAGATGAGTTGAAACTAATCCAAGAGGTACATGGATGGATAGGTGGAAAGTTGCAACACGAACCAAGTCATGGTTTAAGTTATTTTTTCCTTCGGTCAATGGTTAGTTTATCATCTTCTAGATAAACAAACTGTTAATAAAAACTCATGATATTACCACATTATTATTTTATTTATGTCAATTTGTATGGTTAATTTCATTATGGATTTTTTGTTGTGATCACATGAATTAAGTAATTAACAATCATGCAAGATAGAACTAAAATAAATTGGATTATGCATAAATTTTATCTCTAAGACATGTTTAATCACATAAGTAAATGCACTTAATATTAATAAGCATGTAATAAGGATAAAATGGAAAATTTTCAAATTAAGATAAAAATACCTCAATTATATATATATATATATATTAAGACAATATATACATCCACTACTTAAGTTAAAATTGAACTATAGTTAAAAGTATTTGATCAGCCCAAGTCAGAGTGCTTTTAATTATCGTGGAATTATAACTTGAAGTTTTAGGCTAAATTATCTTATTTCATATCAAAGGTAAACTTCCCAAGAAGTACTTGGTGTAACTAAGATCCAAAGGTTTAGGAAATTCAGTTTAATAATTTCAGGATTGTGGAGTCCACTTAATAGATCAAGGAACTATGAGTTAATATAGTTGGAGAATATAATGCCTACCTAAAACCCTTCAAAAATCATTTTAGACCCAAATCTGGGTTATGATAAGGGGAATATGGGTAATTTCCGCTAGAATGTACAAATAAAAGTATGTTCTGAAGCCAATGGTAGGGGCTATTGAGTTTTGATAAAATAGTGGGAGATTAATAAATATAATTTTTATATATATACTTTTATCAGATAAAGTACTTAAATTTTTCTATTCTTAATTATAAAAATGAAAATAATTACTACTTAAAACATGTCACTATGATCCATATTTAATAAGGATAACCTTATCATTAACAATAATTTCAAATAATGTATAAGGCACTTACGTGTTATCCTACACCATGAAAAGAAATTATATGTGCTGGAAAACACAATTCTTGAAACATCTGTCCAAAAGGATAATGAGGAATATTTGTCTCTCTATGAGAAATGTCTGGATGATTCCATAAATGTCCAATGTTTCATGCTATCATCCATGAACAATGAGCTTATAAAGAAACATGAGTACATAGATGTTTATAGCATGGTGTCTCACCTTCATGATCTCTATCAAGAGAAGGTGAGACAAGATAGATACAAGATCTTCAATTCATTATTTACATACAATTTTGGAGAGTTGGTGTCAATTGGGCCTCACGTAGTCAAGATTATTGGACAAATTTAATTCTTAGACATCTTGGACATTAAATTCTCATATGAGTTGGGAAAAAATTTCATCCTTTCATTACTACCCTAGTCCTTCTCTAGTTTTATTGTTAATTATAACAAGATAAATAATGAGTAGATACTTTCAAAAATTCTTACTCTCATTCATCAAGTTGAAAAGGAAATGGGGTGTGACAAACCCATGGTCCTTATGGTGGATAAGAAAATTAAGAAGAAGTAAGAGAGTCATAAGACTCATAATAAGTCTAAATCCCCCAAGCACCATCCATCCAAGAAGAGAAATATCCAAAAATAGGAAAAGAAAAAGGAACAAGTGTGTTTTTCATGTGAGAAAAAAGCCACTAGAAAATGAATTGAACCTAGAATCAAGGGGAAGCTAAAGGTGCATTCATTATCGAGCGTAATCTTTCTATATCTACACATTGGGTATTAGATGCAGCTTCTAGTTCTCATACATGCACACACACACACACACACACACACACACATATATATATCCAAATATATGAACCAAGTAGATTCCAAATGATTTCCAAATAAGAGGTGGGTTTTTTAGCTTCCAATAGTGTGAGGATGGCTGATCTAGCCATTGGAGACTACCACCTTTCATTTACAAAAGGAATGATCTTTGTTTTAAAATATTTTTATTATGTACTAACTATTACAAAAAACATAATTTATATATCCTTCCTAGATAAATGTTATTTTTTCATGATTGGAAATTAAATTTGTTTCTTTTATAAATAAGGCATATGTTATAGTATGGAACATTTAAATAATGGTCTTTATGTATTAAATTACGAAAACCAAGTATTTAAAATTGATAATGAATCATGTTCGCATGACTCATATAACACCTAGATGTGGAATCACCATCTCAGTCATGTAAACAAGAAGAATCTAAAAAATATCTATCAAGATGGTTATTTAGACTCTTTATATAAAAAAACACTTAAAATATTTCATGCTTGTTTATAAGGAAAAATGACCAAGCCACAATTAGATGGACAGGGTGAAAGGGCCACAATGCTTTTAGGATTGGTATACACTAATGTCTGTAGACCATTTCTAATAGAATCTAGAGGTGGGTATTATTACTTCATAACTTTTACTTATGACTTGAGTAGATGTGGCTATGTCTACTTGATGAGGTATAAGACTAAGTCCTTTGAGAAATTCAAATAATTAAATAATAAAGTAAAGAATAAACTTGGAAATAAGATAAATATGTTTAAATATGATCATGGTGGTGAATATATTAACCAATAGTTTATCAACTTTCTACTAGAGTTTGGGATTATTTATCAACTCACTCCACCTTACACACCATAGTGGAATGGTGTTAGTGAAAGTAGGAACCATACCTTACTAGACATGGTAAGGTTGATGATGAGTCATACAGATATTCCATTATCCTTTTGGTAATATGCATCATAAACTATGGCATACATACTAAATTGAGTACCAACTAAAGAGGTAAATAGAATTCTATTTGATGTATGGAGTGGAAAGAAACTTTTTTTCATATACACGTTTATTGGATTGTGAGGATTTTGTTAAGGTAATCTCAGGAAACAAACTTGCACCTTGGGGCACAAAGTATATCTTTCTAGGGTAACCTAAAGAAACAATGGGATACTACCTATAAAACCCCTCAGACAAGAAATTTATTATCACCAGACAAGCAATCTTTCTTGATAGAGAGCACATACACAAGAAAGATAATGTGATCAAGATTGAATATGATGAAGTTGATGGTCAATATACATAAGAGTCAGTACATGAAAAGATTCCGTAGGTATCTATGGAAGAAGTTATTTCTAAAATAAAAGTACTGTGTAAGAGCACTAGAGAGGTAAGAGAACTATAGAGATATGGTCTTTGAGTCATTAAATATGGTGACTCATTATTGGTTGACATTAATGAACCTATCTCCAATAAAGAGGTAGTAGAGAGATTAGAAGCTACAAGATAGAAAGAATCCATGAATTATGAAATGGATTCCATGTATCAGAACCAATTTTGGGTTTTAATAAATCTATTAAATGATGTAAAACATGTTGGGTACAAATTGATATACAAGAGAAAACTGGAAATGGAAGGTAGAGTAAGTACATATAAATAAAAGATAGCATCTAAAGTGTTTAAACAACATCAAGACATTAACTGTGACAAAAAAAATTCTTTAGTTATCATGTTTAAATCCATAAGAATTCTACTTGCTATAGTGGTGTACCATGACTATAAAGTTTGATATGTGGATGTTAAAATAGATTTCCTTAATGTGAACCTTCAAGAAGATGTTTATATGACACAACCAAAATGGTTTGTAACTCCAAGTGATTCCAAAAGGATATAAAGTTTATAGAGACCCATTTATAGTTTGAAGCAAGCATTAAAGTCATGGAAAATTATGTTTGATGAATCTATAATAGAATTTGGTTTCATTGATAATGAATGTGAGCCATGTGTTTACAATAGTTTTAGTGGGAATGCGGTCGCTATCCTAGTAGTATATTTTTGATGAAAAATTGCTTATTGGAAACAGCATACAAGTCTTACATTCTATTAATAATTGGTTAAAAATGATTCTCCATGAAATTATTAGGTGAAGAAACTTACATTATAGGGATTAAGATCATTCATTATAGATCTAATAGGTTACTTATACTAAGTCAAGGTACATAAATTGACCAAATACTAGAGATATTTAGTATAGAACAATCCAAGAGGGGATTGGTTCTAGTGTCACATGGTATACATATTTCTAAGAAAATGTGTCCTCAGACACAATAGGAGAAAGATATACTGATTAATATCTTATACACTTCAGCGATAGGGTCAATCATGTATGTCATGTTATGTAATATACTTGATATTTCCTACACATTGATCATAGTAGGCAGATATCAAGTTGATCCAGGTGAATATCATTGGTTTTTTGTTAAGGTTATCCTTAAGTATCTAAGAATAAATAAGGATATAATCCTGGTATATAGATGATATAAGGATCCAAGGTTCAAGGTTTATATTGATTCTAGTTTTCAAATAGATCAGAATTATCTAAAGTTGTAGTTAGGATATTTCTTTAGTCTCAATAGATGAGTTGTGAGCTGGAAGCGTTCAGAGAAACCAATTATTGTTGATTATACAGCAAAGTATGATTATATAGTAGCTTTTGATGCATCTAAAGAATCCATTTGGATATAATAAATTATCTAGGAGCTTGGTGTGTTTCCTATAAGTAAATACACCATCACATTATATTGTGACAACACTGTAGTGGTGGCTCTTGAAAAAGATCCAAGGTCACGCCAATGGAAAAAACACATACTTCAGAAGTATCACCTCTTTAGGTATTTTTATTGGAGGGGTGAAGTCATAGTAAGAAGATTTTACATGGAATAAAACATGGTGAAACCATTTAATAAATCATTATCTCATCAGAAACATGAGTATCATGTGAGAGTTAGTGGAATGAAAGTTGTCAGTAGTTGGCTCTAGTACAAGTGGGAGTCTATTGGAGTTGGTGCCCTAAAACCAACTTTTGTGTACTTTATGATTACCTATATTCATAGTTTTTAATGTTCATAAATTTATTATCACATCATTATTGTTCTTATATGTGACATAGTATTTGATAATGTCCTAAGAGTATTTGTCACACTGAAAGGTCATAGTTGTTCTCTACTATGATGATAACCCTGAAATATCATGATGGTATTCTTAAATATATGTTCTATAGATGTATTAAATCATTTGAGGGACACAAATGATATATGAATATTAGGTTTGGAGACTCATAGGACTTTGATGCACCTTTTCATAGTGTACATCCTTGGCAATTTCTAGTGGAGGAGATTATGAGAACAAGACCCACCTGTAGGAAATACACATTTATATGTGTCATTGGATGTTCCTATATTTGGATGTGTTTATTGATCCTTATACTTTAAGAACATTATTAATTGATATTATGAGTCATGTAATTTTATTTATTAATGAAAATTTTGATGACATATATTTACAGTGATGTGGGATACGTTGGGTGCTTCATAAGTAGTATTTCATTAATGAATAGTGTGAGAAAGTATTTTTACCTTTTATTATTTAATAGAAGTTGATATCTCAATCCCTTTTATTTAAGTGATATATCCTAAATAAATCCTTTTTCATGGCGTTTTGTGGGAAAGTTCAATTATGTTGTTTAGGGAGTTAATCATTAATGTACATATCATATTAATCATCAATTATGAAAAAAAATATTAGTTGGTCATATCTCATTCAATGCTTCTACTGCACCCAAAACCTTCAATCATAAATTTCATGTATTATACAACATAATCTTGGTACACCCAAATTTGTCATGACCTACCCATTTGGATGATTTATATCTTGAAAATTTACACTTTAGAAGGAATCTCATACTTAGTATTTGAGGGGTTTTCATTTTTTAAAGTCTCACCAATTTAATATACATCATATTCATAATAAATTTATAATTATTACAGCATATGTAATCATTGTCTTTTCATGTTTTATGTCCTTTTGTGTATGTATACTTCTAACAATTCAGTTTTTTAAATCCCTACTCCAACCACCAAATTAATATGTTTACACCGCATTAATTTGTAACTCTTTTCACAACCCAAAATTCTATGTTAATCACCCAAAAATAGAAATCAAGTATATTCATACATATTCAAATTCATCATATGTATAAGGTATATGGATGCTTCATGTAAAGGCATAGATTTATATGTGATTGACAAACTTCGCATGAGTAAGTCTAGAGTGATTGATATCCAACCCCATTCACTTTCTTATCCAAGGAAAGCCTCCAGAAAAGTGGGTGGTCCGACCCCAAGTCCCTCTACCTAGGGAGACTTTACTCAAGAGAGAATTAAATTCATGAAAACTCTAACACCTAATATGCACAAACTATGTCCAAAAACTATTCTCAAGCTCATAACTAAAAATACAAACTAAGGATTGGGTAGATGAAAACTAAATTTTATGATTTCAAACCTAGCATAATATGCAAGGCTCTATCCTAGAATCAATTTATCATATAAATCGGAATATAAAATATTCATATTTCATAAAAAATTACTAAACATGAATAATAAGGAAATTTAAAAAATAAATAAACAATTTATTTATTTTCCAAAACATGATACATTTATGAACTATTCATAAATAAATGTTAATTATAAACATTTTATAATTTAGCAAGAATATAAACATTTTATATTAATTTCAATATGAACTACTTTATATTTTATACTAAAAGGAATTTATATGATATTTCATAAATTATAAACATTTTATAATTCAATATATATTATATAAACATTTTATATAATCTAAATATCACACATTTTTTAATTTATAAAAACTTTATAAGTCACCTCTTATGATTTCTAAATAAACCATTTATTTCTAGATCATAAGGCATGTAATTTAATTTTTTAAAATGTATTTTAAAATATTAACCTTTAATATTTGGGTAAAAATGTTTCATAAAAATTTATTTATTTAATTATAAATAATTTATTTATTTATAAAATCCTTATTAATTAAAATATCTCAAAATACCTTAAAACATAATTTATAAACAATTTATAAACCATTAAAACATTTTATATACAATTTTTTAACAATTTTCTATTTACCCTTACACAGAAACCATATTCTACATAAGGGTATCCTCCCCATTACCCTTACGAAAATGCTCTGTGTATGAGAAACTTATGTTTTCTAAAGCCTATATAAAGGTAATATAAAGGTTACCTTTGTGTAGCTCAATTTGAAAATAGTTTTTTAAAGGTAATACAAATATTACCTTTACACATCTCCCTCACATAAAGGTATTAACTTTATGTAACTCATTTTCTTAAGGGTAATATGAATCTTCATCTAAAAAAGGTAATACACATATTACTTTTACATAGCTCCCTCATGTAAAGGTATTACCTTTCCACAACTCATTTGTGTAAGGGTGCTCTCAATATTTCATATTCTATGTAAAGGTAGACATCAGGGACCTTTATTTATAATATCTAATACCTTTATTCATAATGTTAAAGTGCCAATGACCCTTTTGTAGACCCCTTTCGTAAGTGTACTACCTTTATACAACACATTTTTATAAAGATAACAATGATTTCACCCTTACGCAAACCCTATGCATAAGGGTACCGCATAAGGGTAAAGGCATATCTATCTTTATGAAATGGATAATGTAAGGTTATAACATTTAAAAACCCTACCTTTATAAGGGTAAATCATATTTACCCTTACACAACTCACGTAAGGGTCTGTAATCATCTTCCAGTTTTTAAAAAATTTAGTATTTTTTTCTTTGAAAACCAGTGATCAAAACATGTCTAATTCTTAAAGAAATTGCCTTAGATACCATTTATGGGTTTCATATGTTCATATAATGATCATATATATTGTAATACAACCCAAAACATAGGAAATCTATCTTCAAAATTTTAATGTGAAAATAATACTGTAAAATTAAGTACCTAGAATTCACGAACAAAAAAAAGTATCTTCCTTACGTGGAGTGTTTGTGGAATATCACAAAGAGTGGTAAAGAAACGTGCCATTTCTTAGAGGGAGTACATTTTCCAATGTATCCATGAATACTTATATTCCTTCTAAAAAGATAAACAAGGTTTCATGAGGAATAGAGTTTAACAAAAGGCATATACACATTGCATTGCGCACACATAAGAGGAGAGGATCTAAAACTTTTATATTGGTGAAGTTTAAGTATCCTCCGCATCATATTAATTTATGCATGTTGGGTGTAATTCATTAAATGTTTTCAATGAATTTAATGTAAATCCTTTAATTCATTCATAATTTATTTTAACTGATGAATAAACCATTCGGGGTGAAATGAACAATATATATATCATATATTTTATATCCATTCATCGCATGCATGAAAAATACATTCATTATGTACATTAATAAATGTACACTATATATATATAATATCATATATTATATATATATCATGAATCATATGTATGTGTACATGCATCTTATGCATGTGCATTTTAGTGCACATCCAACACCAAATTACCTTGCTTACCCAATTGACGATGTCCCAAGTGAGGTGAAACTTTGAGAAAGACTTGATCCCAACCTCAAACTCCAATGGGAGACAATGATAGCCCATTTAGGATTTCTAAAAACTCTGAGTAGTCATTAACCTCTTTTGGATCAACTGCACTTTTTCCGTCATCTTCCTAATAAGGCTCAACCCAACAAAGGAGTGTTCTCCCATTTCCACCCAACACAAAGGAGATATATATGGCTTTTCATACAATGATTCAAAGGGAAACATTTTAATATAAGTCTAATAACAATTATTATATGTGAATTTGACCAAAGGTATATGCTTTTCTCATGAACTACCAAAATCAATAACGCATGTCTAAAGAATATCCTCAAGGATCTGAATGTCTCACTCGGTCTTCCCATATGTCTAAGGGTGATATGTCATGCTTAATTTATATTGGAAACTAATTTAATATTGTAAACCTTTCCATAACCTCAATATAAACTAAGGGTCTATGTCATAAATAATTGTAGAAGTAACTCCATGGAGCTTCAAGATCACTCAGACATACAAGCATCTGAGTTCATCTACCTTCGTCATCTCCTTAATGGGAAGTAAATGAGAATATGTCATAATTCAGTTGATGATCACCCAAATCACATACTTCCCACTAGGAGTTTGTAGAAAACTAATAAATAATCCCATGTATATCTCATCCCACTTGCACACAAGAATGGGTAAAGGTTGGAACAAACTTGCAGGTCTCTAGTGCACCGTCTTAATATTCTATAAATTAAGTCATAATTACATGAATTTTGTGATTGACCACTACATCCTCGACCACCAATATCGATGTATTAAATCATGATATATCTTGGTAGTCCCATAATGCAAGAACCAACCAGACCGATTTACATTATCCATCAACTCTTTCCTTATAAATACCAGAATGACCAACCTACCTCAGAAACACAAAGCACCAATAGGAGACTGAGACCAACCACCTAAGGTCTCCCCAATAGTAAGTATTTTACTAAAATGCTGGAAATTAGTGTTTGATACCTGTTCAAGATTAATATGATCATCAAATGATGAGTCATCCTTCACCGAAGCTAAGAAAACCTATCCACTAGACTCTTCTGCTCCAAATATCATCTCAACAAACAAACTCATCAGATAACACTCCTCCACTGATTCCTTCAGGGCATGAGTTTGAAACTTCCATCTCAATGTGTCAGAAACCACATTCCTTTTTTTATAGTATAAGAAATATCAAAATAGAAATTTTGAAGATATTTAACTCATCTTCTCTATATCAAGTTGAGATACCTATGATTAAAAATATACTTTAGACTCCTATGATATGAATATTCCATGAATTTCTCCATAAAAAGATATTGGAACCATGTTTGAGAGTGTGTATCATTAATGCCAACTCAAGGTCATGGGTATGATAGTTATTTTCATGGGGGAATAACTGGTGAGATCCATAAGCCACCACATATTTTCACTGCATCAAGAAACACTCTAATCCCATACTTGAGGCATCACAAAAAAACATCATAGTCCAAACCCAGTTCTAAAAGAATAAAAACTAGAGATAAATTCAACCTCATATTTAGTTCCTCAAAATAACTTTTAAATTTTTCATTCCACTCAAACTTAACACCCTTATTGGTCAAAGTTATCATCAAAGATGCAATATTAGAGAAATCCTAAACAAACCCCCAATAATAATCAGCTAATCCCAAGAAGCTCTAAATCTCAAACACATTCATGGGTTACTCCCATGACATTATTGCATGGATATTTCCAAGATCCACTAATATCCCCCCATCAAATATAATGTGGCTCGGAAAATTCACTTATAGAATCCAAAATTCACATTTAGGTATTTCAATACAGAAGATGTTATTTCAGGATCTCAAGGATGATATTCAAATGATCTTTGTGTTCCTCCTATAACTTAGAGTACACCAAGATATCATCCAAAAAAACAAAAAATAAAGAATCCAAGAACTGATAAAATATCTAGTTCATCAATTTCATAAAATCGTAAGAGATTTAGTGAGACCAAATTTCATAACTAGGAACTAGAAATGTCAATACCGTATCTTAGATGTTGTCTTAGGTATATCATCCTCTCATAATCTCAACTGATAATATCCAAACTATAGGTCAATTTTAGAAATACATCAGACTCCTCTAAGTTGATCAAAGAGATCATAAATCCTAGGTAAGGGGTATTTGTTCTTAATGGTTACCTGATTAAGCTTTCAATAATCAACATAAATTCTAAATCTTTTGTCTTCCTTCTTGGAAAATAGAACAAGAAAATCCCAAGGTGACACAATAGTATGAATAAATTTCTTGGCCTTAAGATCTAAAAGTTGAACATTAATCTCATTTAACTCAACAAGTTCCATTAAATATGGTGGCATAGAAATGGTCATCATACCAAGAAGCATGGAAATAGTGAACTCAACCACTCTATGGGGTAGTAACCAAGAAAAATCATTAAAAAATACCTTAGGGTATGAACTCACTACTTTAGTAATTGTACTGTTTAGATGAGGATTAATAGAATCAAATAACATATTTGAAAACTGGAATTATATTATTCCATCATAAGGAACAGCATTCCTCGCTCTCTCAAACATAGAATCTCACTCACCCTAGAAGTCATGAGAGACTCCATCAGGAGATAGAAACTAAACTCAATAATGATAATAGTTGATCTAGGACTTAAAATTTCTCATTCAATCCATTCCAATAATAAGGTTGAATATTTTAATATCAAGTACCAATAAATCCCACACAACTTCAAAGTCGATTATCATCACCTAACATACAGGACATTTAAAACCTTGTTCTGATCTCTTTCCCAAAGGAATGTAAATATCCAACGTAAATGGAACCATCTTGGAATGTAAGTCTAAAATTTAAATTAACATTAATGATATAAAATATTTAGTTTCACCTATATCAAAAAGATCTATAACCATAGAAGATGAAATAAACATTGCACCTCTAATTGTATTCATCCCTGCTTCAGATTCTTCTGGTGCGTACTCCACTATATAAAGACATATGATATCATATTATACCTAAGCTTTATTCATTGCATAAGTATACCCCTTGGAATGAGAATAAGACATACCACCCTTTACCATGTCAGAATGATACTAATATCCCTTAGTGAGAGTAGATCTGGCTCTAATACCTTGGAACATTCTTCTACAAAAATGCCTAAGATGACCGGATTTCCCACAATGATGACATGTCATATATGCTTCCATATAGTTTTTCATAGTATGAAAAAGTATCCCACACTAATATCATACTACCTATTATTTTCCCAATGAATCCCCTAAAACTGATTCCAATGTAAACAGGTTACCCTTACATTTCCTTTTCTGGCCAGAAGACACACCCCAACACCCTCCCACAACAATTGAAAGTACACCTAAACATGTTTTCCCATCTATGCTTGCCTCTCTCATGAACAGTTTATCAACTACCTAAACAAATGTCTGTAGGCATAAGAGAATTATCATTAACCAAATATTAAACCTTAGACTCATCTCAAACCTCCGAGCTTTAAGGTAATCATTAAAAACAAGCTTGGGTTCTAGGTAAACCAACTTGGTGAAATGGGTGGAATATTCCATAACTGAATGCTCCCCTTTCTCCAAGGTTAAAAATTATTGGTTCTTCATCACTCACAATGTTTTGGGATAAAAATAATGGTTGAATATATTCTTGAAATAATTCTAGGTAATATCCCCATGTAACTTAGCTTGCATGATAGAGTCCCATCATTTCTTTCCTAATCCTTAAATTAAGTGGAAAAGCCCAACTTAGAGTCCTCTAGAGTCTTTAAGAAGTGGAAGATACTCTATAAACACTCGATCCACTCTTCGAATTCATGGGATGCCTTATTACCATGGAAGATAGGTGGATTATTCTTGGTAAATTTGGATCCATGATCCACTGTTTGACCTTGGTTTCCAACACCCACCTGACTCAAAGTCTAAATAGTGTGGATAACAGCTTCCACCAATGAAGGATATACTAGAGGATTTTCCTTCAAAAATAATTTCATGAATTCATATCCTATATTTGTAATACATCTTCTATAAGACATTTTCTAACAAACATAAAAGACAATATCCAATTAGTTTATGAGAAAATTTCTGAATCAAAAGAAAAAATTCAAGAATCTGCATTGAAACTTTTAAAAAATAAGGTTTTTAAATCTAACATGGATCTAATGAAATAAAGACAATACATTAAGAAATAATAGGTTATCTAAATAAACTTCAAAGAAATTTTATCTAATAACGTCAAAAATCAAGCTCAAACATGATAAAAAACTTTGATCACCCATGGTAACTCAAGTTCAAATATGAAAATGAGTTGGTCAGGTACCCTTCTACACTTACTACCTAAAATTTTATGGTCATAGATCATGTCTACCATATAAATTGAACCAAAATCAGGCAATTTCATCACACTTCCAAATGGATATTGGCTATGATAGCATTTTTTAACAAACTAACCTGGGTCTACATGACACATCACCCGAGAGGACCTTCCACAAGGTGGAGATCAAAAAATTGGAAACATGTCTCATGAGTATATGAAAATAATTAAATAGAGTACATCATGGAAGAAGAGTATACATCCATGATACATACAACTTCAATCCAAAAGTATAAACCTAAAAGTAAAATAAGAAAATATAAAATCCAAGTCTCCATGTGACCAAGAGTCACCATTGTCACAACCCATTATAAAGATGATGACATCCAAGATAAGACGATAAACTAAATAAATCCCTTCCCTTTACCTGTTCCCTACAAAATGAGATCTTTGAATTCCCAAAGGGAAAACTAGGGAATGAGAACTAAATCCCAGTAGGATACCACAAAAGAATCTATAAAAAGTATACTTCATGCAATTGTTAGTTAAAACTTTAAAAAAAATTATAAATAAATTTCTAATGAAAATACATTTTAGTAAAACATAATTTGGTTTTGATAAAAGAATTTAATATTAACATAAACTAGGAATATAACAAGTGTATGAAGGAAACCATAAAGGAATAAATAGAAGTATCCATTGAAATTTCATATGATAAACATGTGATCAATCAAGCATGAAACAATACCATCATATATAAAACTAAGCACAAGTGGGATCTAACTTATGGGAATATATACTTAGACACACAAAGGAATACTAATCCAGGCATACCATGAATCCTACCAATATCGAGTCCAGCCATAATCCATCAGTATCACAATAATAAACCCTAGTGGTACCATACTCACAAATGTTTGCATATGTCCATACCTAATGCACAAAATGTTCTCAATGTATTATATTTTTCAAAAAAATTAAATAAACTATGATTGAAATTTATAAAACATTTTCATATCAAAGCTTCACCTCTTCCATGATTGAAAATCCATTTTAGAGTCAAAATTTCCTATGAGAAATTTCATTAAACACATATTATCCATAAACTATTTTTAAAGAAAAACACCTTTAAAACCACGAATCCCATGAAACAAAACCACTTTAATATCAAATAAATCATGTTCATGAACCACACTAAATTAATTTAAAATAACGTAAAGTATTTAATGAATTAGAACATTTATATAGAGACACCTACCTCACTAATGAAGGAAAAATAGTCACCTTAGAAAACGAAGATGGGGATTGAAGAGATCATGTCCTCAAGAGCCTAGATCCATAAGAAACACCAGTAATTACCCATCAAACCCACTAGATCCAGCAATCAAAACTCAATGGAGTTCCAACGAAATAGGGGGGAGAGAGATCAAGAGAAGATATAGCAATATGATAATAAATCGAATAAAAAATAGAACATACCTCGAATAAATCCACCAGGAAAAAATGGAAACATCAATGAATAAAGGGGAGAAGCCTATAGATTACTGGGGAGAGGTTAGTTAAATCCTAATAAAGATTATGAGGTCATCATCTATAAAAATTACCAATGGAATCGAGGTAAGTTACCACTTTTAAGTAGTTTGGATTAGGGGAGATGGTTAGGTCACATAGTTTAACAAACCATGTGTGGCCTCTATCATTCAAAGAAACAAGGTGAAAAATTACTTGGGGAAGATCTATATAGTTTGAAAAACAATTCCCAAGCTGGGTAACACCTCTGAACAACCACCCAGACACCTTCATGGTTTTCTTGGAGAGTTTAATGGTTTGAAAAACCATGCTCAAACCATGAAAAACACCATTGGAGCTCTCGATTTCATGTCACATGGTTGTCGCATGGTTAGTAATAACCATTAACCTACACCATAAGTCTATGTTTCCCCCAAAATTCCAAATTTTCAACCCCCAACTCTTAGAAACCTATTGCATTACATAAGGGATAAACCAATCTCAAACTAAAGCATACCCATGGTATGGAGAGCATCATGGTATCTTTGGACACAATTTAGGATTTGAAAAAAATATCCTTTCATAACTGAATGTTGTTAAAGATGACTATCAAATAGTAAGGTAAGGAATGTGTATGAAGATGGATGATTTGATTAGTTTCGTTGAATATGTTTTTACTTCCTTTAAAGAAACTATAGTGGAAACTCTAGATCTGACTAGGAAGATATATACTTTAATCTATCAATGGTCATATGTATAATGACCCATACTTTACAAACATGGTTATTACTTCATAATTGAAGCATACTTATTACAAAATATAACAAAACCATGCTAGGACTGTATAGGTATAGTGTCTTTAGAAACTGAGAAACATAAACAACTGGTTCATAAATCATCTACATTGTCTCCCATTTATTTCATCATATCTAGAGTCCCTTTTGGAATATCCTACTTAATACCCTTCTTCCTGACATAGGGAAAAGAAAACATACAAAATGGTGAGATTAAATGATCAGTAATTCTAAACAAAAGAAATATCAATCATATCATATTCATAAGAACATAACATTATGAAAATCTTTACCTGCAAAAGAGATCATAATATTATAACTTGGGATAAATCATAGTAGTGAAATGTAATCCCAATAATCATAACTTAAAACATGAAACTTTGTGTAATACACAAATAATCATAGAAAATCATTTCATATTAGTCAAGTCTCATTTTTGAGACCATCATAGCGGACAAGGTCCATTACTGAACTGAGTTCACTCCTCGTTCCAGTCCTGTATCACTGAATCGGATTAACTTTTCGTTCCAGCCATGTCTATCTCATGAGATATAAACCTTTACCCAATGCATTGGAGGGAGATATAGGTCCCACCCATCTCATAATGAAACCATTCTTATGTTTGCCACAAAATCATAAATCATACATCATAGCATAACCCATGTAATAAAAATGGGATTCTTAAACATCGTGACATCATAAAACAACTCATATAAGATAAAGGACCTCATAAAAATAATTCCATCATAAAATAATCAAATAAATGTAATAATAGGGATAGAAACAAAACCTTATATTATCTTATATGGAAAATTATTTTGATAAAACACTTGAACTCCATTCTTGAGGAAAATATCCTTTCAACTTCAAAAACATTTTTCCTTTCTTAACATGTCATAAAATTTTAAACTAAAAGAAGTTAATTAAAAAGGTTATCCTTATACAGCAAAGTATGATTATATTGTACCACTGGAGCAAGATCTTTCTTATGAAGAACAACCGATAGAGATTCTGGATCATAGTGAAAAAGTTCTACGGAACAAGACCACTCACTTGGTGAAAGTTTTATGGAGGAACCACCAATTAGAATAAGCTACATTGGAGCTTGAAGATATGATGAGGGAGAGGTATCCTCATCTTTTTGTTACGAAGTGACGAATTTCGAGGGTGAAATTCATTTTAAGGGGGGTAGAATGTAACACCCTGATAGTTTATGAGAAGTATTTTTTTTATGTCTTATGTTATACACAACATCAAAGGAATATTTCACTATACAAAACACTAGCTTTTCTTTCTTTACACACAATCACGACCTTCCACGATAGCGCGTGTTGTACGCAATACCGAGTTTCACTAAACAACGATATGCTATTAAAATATTATATAAACTAGCCATTATGAATAGTAATACCCACTTTTTGAAATTTTATAAATTTTATATTTCAAATTGGACTTCATTTTTGGATTCTGAATATTGAAATTAGCCTAGGTTGAAATTTTGGTATTTTTCTGAAAACTTTCAATTTTTGATGAATAGTGAAAACACCGAGTTATTGGTTAAAATCGACTTTTTATTTAAATAATCATTTATTTTATTTAAATTTATTTTAGGTCAAAATAGATACATAATACTTATACAAGTTCAATGTAATTCATTGGAGTCATTTTATAATAATTTTAGATATATAAACATTTTATTGAACTTTTCACCGTCTTTTACCCACCTCCTAGGAGCATTTGCAATTGTACATAAAACTTAATTTTACCGCTTCTGTGAGTTGAATTTCGAAAATACGAGAGACTTGGTTAATATCAAGGAGTAAAATGTGTTTCAATAAGATAAAAATAATTTTTGGTGAAAAGTAACTTTTTACTTTTATTTACCACGGTTAAAAGTAAATAGGGTAATTAAGGGTAAAAATGATATTATTATTACCATAACACATGT
Organism: Viscum album; assembly: GCA_963277665.1. Lineage (NCBI taxonomy): Eukaryota > Viridiplantae > Streptophyta > Magnoliopsida > Santalales > Viscaceae > Viscum > Viscum album. The sequence continues at coordinate 2,055,929,763 of OY728156.1, read as the reverse complement.
CCTAATTCTATTAGATAAGTGTAATTCGACCAAAACAACCTTATAAATAAAATATTACCCTTTAGGTACACTTGTATTAGATTAGGACACTTATTATTATTTTATTTAAAGAAGAGTTAAAAGAGTTAAAATCAAAGTTTAATAAGTAAAACATTTTTAATATAGGGTTATACATAAGATAAATTCGACTATAAGTATTCATTAGAAAGATAAAATTATTTATTACATAATTATATTTTATTTATAATTTTTAGACATTAAATAATTTAATTTATTTATGACACAATTATGATGAAGTAATTACCTTATTAATGAAATATTAACATAATTGATGTTATAAATACCCAAATAAATGTAATTTGAGACTTTTTATGAATTAAAATAATTTTATAGGTTACTATGACATGTTATTATTGATTTAATTAACTTTTTTAGAACTAATAATGCTGTTATGATTTTCACAAAAATAAATTACCAAATAGTTTCAAAATTGACATAAAATAGTGTTTAAAAAAATATTATATTATTAATTGTTATTATATTCCTAAAAATCTAAGGTTTGGATAAATGAATTAGATAAGGTTATATATATTAATAATTAACCGCTTTGTGTTCGTTTGGTGTGTTATAGTAAGTTTATTAACCATATAGTGTAATAAAACAAGAAGACACGGTAAAAGTTAAATTATTTAACTTAGATTTAAATCTAAATTATAAGGTTAAAATAGTAACCTAAACCCGTATAAAACCTATTGGTTGAGAGGATTTCGACCCATCCCCACTTTGGATTCTAAATAAATCAATTCGGATCTATTATAAATCAAATATGACTTTATTATAAAATAATACTTTAAGTTTTTCCTAAGGTGCCCCTCTCCTCCCTTATAAAAGGGCACCTCCTCCCTCTCCTCTTTACACAACTTTGAGCATTCAAGCTCGAGGAAACCATGAAAATTTCCCTTATCAACTTCCCTAGAAACATACTAGAGGTCCTGTTCTTCTTCAAATAACAATTTTAGTATCCTAAGAGGAGGTTTCAAAGAGGCTTGTCGAAGAAGAGGTAATATCCTTTACCGATTCTTTCAAATTCATTTCTTCTTCTACTTCCTATTATTTTGTTGTTTCATAATAAATTAATAACATCAGTATCACTCATATACTGATATGTTATTATAAATATGAAACAACCATATTTCACCTTCGATTCATCCTACGGAAAACGAAATCACCGCACGTGCGTACGTACTGAATACCGTCTCCACGCCGTGGTGTAATCTATTTTCCACCACCATCTTACTTGGATGGTTATAATGGTGTAAATAATAACTATATATTATTATTTTAAAGTGATATTGATTCCTAAATATTATACATACACTTCAATACAATTCCATGATCATGGGAACGATATCATCGCTCGTGCGTACGTACGACCTACCGTCTCCACGATGTGATGCGACTCGTTCTACATGATCTTCATTGAATAATGATTATATAAATTGAATGAATAAATATGATATATATTACACTAATAAAATTCTGGAAATGGGTTATCTATAACTTAAAAATAAGAATAAGAATTTATTCGACAAAACATGTATAAGAACATAAAGCAATGAACACCCGAATAACAAGTTGCAATGAAATATTACTAATAAGAATATAATAATATTACCATATATGATATAATAAAAATGAATATGATTCTTTAATAATTAAATGACATTATTTAAATCATTATACAGGAGGTTCAGATACGTACAAAGCATATCGGACCTAAGGTAAGGGAAAATCTCACAATCTCATTTTTATCCAAGATTGTTTATACTTTAGATTTTACTGGGGAATATTTATCATCCACATTCATGTTTCCTCAATATGTAACATTATTTATATCCTCCTACAATTTTTTAAATCCAATTTTAACTATTGGTAAATTTTTTAGTAAAAGATATGAAAGGAATCTTTTGTCATTTTCAGTACGAGATACTTTTTGACTTTTCCGGCCAAAGTACGAGAAGAATGTTTTTTTAACTTTTACGGAATTAATGGATTTTTATGAGACCATAGAAAATTATTTCCATGAAGCTTCCTTTACAAGTTTTGAAGTTTATTTTTAATTAACTTCTTTTAGTTTAAAATTTTATGACATGTTAAGAAAGGAAAAATGTTTTTGAAGTTGAAAGGATATTTTCCTCAAGAATGGAGTTCAAGTGTTTTATCAAAATAATTTTCCATATAAGATAATATAAGGTTTTGTTTCTATCCTTATTATTGCATTTATTTGATTATTTTATGATGGAATTATTTTTATGAGGTCCTTTATCTTATATGAGTTGTTTTATGATATCACGATGTTTAAGAATCCCATTTTTATTACTTGGGTTATGCTATGATGTATGATTTATGATTTTGTGGCACACATAAGAATGGTTTCAATATGAGATGGGTGGGACCTATATCTCCCTCCAATGCATTGGGTAATGGTTTATATCTCATGAGATAGACATGGCTGGAACGAAAAGTTAATCCGATTCAGTGATACAGGTCTGGAACGAGGAGTGAACTCAGTTCAGTAATGGACCTTGTCCGCTATGATGGTCTCGAAAATGAGACTTGACTAATATGAAATGATTTTCTATGATTATTTGTTTATTACACAAAGTTTCATGTTTTAAGTTATGATTATTGGGAATACATTTCACTACTATGATTTATCCCATGTTATAATATTATGATCTCTTTTGCAGGTAAAGATTTTCATAATGTTATGTTCTTATGAATATGATATGATTGATATTTCTTTTGTTTAGAATTACTGATCATTTAAGCTCACCATTTTGTATGTTTTCTTTTCCCTATGTCAGGAAGAAGGGTATTAAGTAGGATATTCCAAAAGGGGCTCTAGATATGATGAAATAAACGGGAGACAATGTAGATGATTTATGAACCAGTTGTTTATGTTTCTCAGTTTCTAAAGACACTATACCTATACAGTCCTAGCATGGTTTTGTTATATTTTGTAATAAGTATGCTTCAATTATGAAGTAATAACCATGTTTGTAAAGTATGGGTCATTATACATATGACCATTGATAGATTAAAGTATATATCTTCCTAGTCAGATCTAGAGTTTCCACTATAGTTTCTTTAAAGGAAGTAAAAACATATTCAACGAAACTAATCAAATCATCCATCTTCATACACATTCCTTACCTTACTATTTGATAGTCATCTTTAACAACATTCAGTTATGAAAGGATATTTTTTTCAAATCCTAAATTGTGTCCAAAGATACCATGATGCTCTCCATACCATGGGTATGCTTTAGTTTGATATTGGTTTATCCCTTATGTAATTCAATAGGTTTCTAAGAGTTGGGGGTTGAAAATTTGGAATTTTGGGGGAAACATCAACTTATGGTTTAGGTTAATGGTTATTACTAACCATGCGACAACCATGTGACATGAAATCGAGAGCTCCAATGGTGTTTTTCATGGTTTGAGCATGGTTTTTCAAACCATGAAACTCTCCAAGAAAACCATGAAGGTGTCTGGGTGGTTGTTCAGAGGTGTTACCCAGCTTTGGAATTGTTTTTCAAACTATATATATCTTCCCCAAGTAATTTTTCACCTTGTTTCTTTGAATGATAGAGGCCACACACGGTTTGTTAAACTATGTGACCTAACCATCTCCCCTAATCCAAACTACTTAAAAGTGGTAACTTACCTCGATTCCATTGGTAATTTTTATAGATGATGACCTCATAATCTTTATTAGGATTTAACTAACCTCTCCCCAGTAATCTATAGGCTTCTCCCCTTTATTCATTGATGTTTCCATTTTTTCCTGGTGGATTTATTCGAGGTATGTTCTATTTTTTATTCGATTTATTATCATATTCCTATATCTTCTCTTGATCTCTCTCCCCCCTATTTCGTTGGAACTCCATTGAGTTTTGATTGCTGGATCTAGTGGGTTTGATGGGTAATTACTGGTGTTTCTTATGGATCTAGGCTCTTGAGGACATGATCTCTTCAATCCCCATCTTCGTTTTCTAAGGTGACTATTTTTCCTTCATTAGTGAGGTAGGTGTCTCTATATAAATGTTCTAATTCATTAAATACTTTACGTTATTTTAAATTAATTTAGTGTGGTTCATGAACATGATTTATTTGATATTAAAGTGGTTTTGTTTCATGGGATTCGTGGTTTTAAAGGTGTTTTTCTTTAAAAATAGTTTATGGATAATATGTGTTTAATGAAATTTCTCATAGGAAATTTTGACTCTAAAATGGATTTTCAATCATGGAAGAGGTGAAGCTTTGATATGAAAATGTTTTATAAATTTCAATCATAGTTTATTTAATTTTTTTGAAAAATATAATACATTGAGAACATTTTGTGCATTAGGTATGGACATATGCAAACATTTGTGAGTATGGTACCACTAGGGTTTATTATTGTGATACTGATGGATTATGGCTGGACTCGATATTGGTAGGATTCATGGTATGCCTGGATTAGTATTCCTTTGTGTGTCTAAGTATATATTCCCATAATTTAGATCCCACTTGTGCTTAGTTTTATATATGATGGTATTGTTTCATGCTTGATTTATCACATGTTTATCATATGAAATTTCAATGGATACTTCTATTTATTCCTTTATGGTTTCCTTCATACACTTGTTATATTCCTAGTTTATGTTAATATTAAATTATTTTATCAAAACCAAATTATGTTTTACTAAAATGTATTTTCATTAGAAATTTATTTATAATTTTTTTTAAAGTTTGAACTAACAATTGCATGAAGTATACTTTTTATAGATTCTTTTGTGGTATCCTACTGGGATTTAGTTCTCATTCCCTAGTTTTCCCTTTGGGAATTCAAAGATCTCATTTTGTAGGGACCAAGTAAAGGGAAGGGATTTATTTAGTTTATCGTCGTATCTTGGATGTCATCATCTTTATAGTGGGTTGTGACAATGGTGACTCTTGGTCACATGGAGACTTGGATTTTATATTTTCTTATTTTACTTTTAGGTTTATACTTTTGGCTTGAAGTTGTATGTATCATGGCTGTATACTCTTCTTCCATGATGTACTCTATTTAACTATTTTCATATAATCATGAGACATGTTTCCAATTTTTTGATCTCCACCTTGTGGAAGGTCCTCTCGGGTGATGTGTCATGTAGACCCATGTTAGTTTGTTAAAAAATGCTATCATAGCCAATATCCATTTGGAAGTGTGATGAAATTGCCTGATTTTGGTTCAATTTATATGGTAGACATGATCTATGACCATAAAATTTTAGGTAGTAAGTGTAGAAGGGTACCTGACCAACTCATTTTCATATTTGAACTTGAGTTACCATGGGTGATCAAAGTTTTTTATCATGTTTGAGCTTGATTTTTGACGTTATTAGATAAAATTTCTTTGAAGTTTATTTAGATAACCTATTATTTCTTAATGTATTGTCTTTATTTCATTAGATCCATGTTATATTTAAAAACCTTATTTTTTAAAAGTTTCAATGCAGATTCTTGAATTTTTTCTTTTGATTCAGAAATTTTCTCATAAACTAATTGGATATTGTCTTTTATGTTTATTAGAAAATGTCTTATAGAAGATGTATTACAAATATAGGATATGAATTCATGAAATTATTTTTGAAGGAAAATCCTCTAGTATATCCTTCATTGGTGGAAGCTGTTATCCACACTATTTAGACTTTGAGTCAGGTGGGTGTTGGAAACCTAGGTCAAACAGTGGATCATGGATCCAAATTTACCAAGAATAATCCACCTATCTTCCATGGTAATAAGGCATCCCATGAATTCGAAGAGTGGATCGAGTGTTTATAGAGTATCTTCCACTTCTTAAAGACTCTAGAGGACTCTAAGTTGGGCTTTTCCACTTAATTTAAGGATTAAGAAAGAAATGGTGGGACTCTATCATGAAAGCTAAGTTACATGGGGATATTACCTAGAATTATTTCAAGAATATATTCAACCATTATTTTTATCCCAAAACATTGTGAGTGATGAAGAACCAATAATTTTTAACCTTGGAGAAAGGGGAGCATTCAGTTATGGAATATTCCACCCATTTCACCAAGTTGGTTTACCTAGAACCCAAGCTTGTTTTTAATGATTACCTTAAAGCTCGGAGGTTTGAGATGAGTCTAAGGTTTAATATTTGGTTAATGATAATTCTATTATGCCTACAGACATTTGTTTAGGTAGTTGATAAACTGTTCATGAGAGAGGCAAGCATAGATGGGAAAACATGTTTAGGTGTACTTTCAATTGTTGTGGGAGGGTGTTGGGGTGTGTCTTCTGGCCAGAAAAGGAAATGTAAGGGTAACCTGTTTACATTGGAATCAGTTTTAGGGGATTCATTGGGAAAATAATAGGTAGTATGATATCAGTGTGGGATACTTGTTCATACTAAGAAAAACTATATGGAAGCATATATGACATGTCATCATTGTGGTAAATCCGGTCATCTTAGGCATTTTTGTAGAAGAATGTTCCAAGGTATTAGAGTCAGATCTACTCTCACTAAGGGATATTAGTATCATTCTGACATGGTAAAGGGTGGTATGTCTTATTCTCATTCCAAGGGGTATACTTATTCAATGAATAAAGCTTAGGTATAATATGATATCATATGTCTTTATACAGCGGAGTACGCACCAGAAGAATCTGAAGCAGGGATGAATACAATTAGAGGTGCAATGTTTATTTCATCTTCTATGGTTATAGATTTTTTTGATATAGGTGAAACTAAATATTTTATATCATTAATGTTAATTTAAATTTTAGACTTACATTCCAAGATGGTTCCATTTACGTTGGATATTTACATTCCTTTGGGAAAGAGATCAGAACAAGGTTTTAAATGTCCTATATGTTAGGTGATGATAATCGACTTTGAAGTTGTGTGGGATTTATTGGTACTTGATATTAAAATATTCAACCTTATTATTGGAATGGATTGAATGAGAAATTTTAAGTCCTAGATCAACTATTATCATTATTGAGTTTAGTTTCTATCTCCTGATGGAGTCTCTCATGACTTCTAGGGTGAGTGAGATTCTATGTTTGAGAGAGCGGGGAATGCTGTTCCTTATGATGGAATAATATAATTCCAGTTGTCAAATATGTTATTTGATTCTATTAATCCTCATCTAAATAGTACAATTACTAAAGTAGTGAGTTCATACCCTAAGGTATTTTTTAATGATTTTTCTTGGTTACTACCCCATAGAGTGGTTGAGTTCACTATTGCCATGCTTCTTGGTATGATGACCATTTCTATGCCACCATATTGAATGGAACTTGTTGAGTTAAATGAGATTAATGTTCAACTTTTAGATCTTAAGGCCAAGAAATTTATTCATACTATTGTGTCACCTTGGGATTTTCTTGTTCTATTTTCCAAGAAGGAAGACAAAAGATTTAGAATTTATGTTGATTATTGAAAGCTTAATCAGGTAACCATTAAGAACAAATACCCCTTACCTAGGATTTATGATCTCTTTGATCAACTTAGAGGAGTCTGATGGCTTTCTAAAATTGACCTATAGTTTGGATATTATCAGTTGAGATTATGAGAGGATGATATACCTAAGACAACATCTAAGATACGGTATTGACATTTCTAGTTCCTAGTTATGAAATTTGGTCTCACTAAATCTCTTACGATTTTATGAAATTGATGAACTAGATATTTTATCAGTTCTTGGATTATTTATTTTTTGTTTTTTTGGATGATATCTTGGTGTACTCTAAGTTATATGAGGAACACAAAGATCATTTTAATATCATCCTTGAGATCCTGAAATAACATCTTCTGTATTGAAATACCTAAATGTGAATTTTGGATTCTATAAGTGAATTTTCCGAGACACATTATATTTGATGGGGGGATATTAGTGGATCTTGGAAATATCCATGCAATAATGTCATGGGAGTAACCCATGAATGTGTTTGAGATTTAGAGCTTCTTGGGATTAGCTGATTATTATTGGGGGTTTGTTTAGGATTTCTCTAATATTGCATCTTTGATGATAACTTTGACCAATAAGGGTGTTAAGTTTGAGTGGAATGAAAAATTTAAAAGTTATTTTGAGGAACTAAATATGAGGTTGAATTTATCTCTAGTTTTTATTCTTTTAGAACTGGGTTTGGACTATGATGTTTTTTTGTGATGCCTCAAGTATGGGATTACAGTGTTTCTTGATGCAGTGAAAATATGTGGTGGCTTATGGATCTCACCAGTTATTCCCCCATGAAAATAACTATCATACCCATGACCTTGAGTTGGCATTAATGATACACACTCTCAAACATGGTTCCAATATATTTTTATGGAGAAATTCATGGAATATTCATATCATAGGAGTCTAAAGTATATTTTTAATCATAGGTATCTCAACTTGATATAGAGAAGATGAGTTAAATATCTTCAAAATTTCGATTTTGATATTTCTTATACTATAAAAAAAGGAATGTGGTTTCTGACACATTGAGATGGAAGTTTCAAACTCATGCCCTGAAGGAATCAGTGGAGGAGTGTTATCTGATGAGTTTGTTTGTTGAGATGATATTTGGAGCAGAAGAGTCTAGTGGATAGGTTTTCTTAGCTTCGGTGAAGGATGACTCATCATTTGATGATCATATTAATCTTGAACAGGTATCAAACACTAATTTCCAGCATTTTAGTAAAATACTTACTATTGGGGAGACCTTAGGTGGTTGGTCTCAGTCTCATATTGGTGCTTTGTGTTTCTGAGGTAGGTTGGTCATTCTGGTATTTATAAGGAAAGAGTTGATGGATAATGTAAATCGGTCTGGTTGGTTCTTGCATTATGGGACTACCAAGATATATCATGATTTAATACATCGATATTGGTGTTCGAGGATGTAGTGGTCAATCACAAAATTCATGTAATTATGACTTAATTTATAGAATATTAAGACAGTGCAGTAGAGACCTGCAAGTTTGTTGCAACCTTTACCCATTCTTGTGTGAAAGTGGGATGAGATATACATGGGATTATTTATTAGTTTTCTACAAACTCCTAGTGGGAAGGATGTGATTTGGGTGATCATCAACTGAATTATGAGATATTCTCATTTACTTCCCATTAAGGAGATGACGAAGGTAGATGAACTCAGATGCTTGTATGTCTGAGTGATTTTGAAGCTCCATGGAGTTACTTCTACAATTATTTATGACATAGACCCTTAGTTTATATTGAGGTTATGGAAAGGTTTACAAGATTAAATTAGTTTCCAGTATAAATTAAGCATGACATATCACCCTTAGACAGATGGGAAGACCGAGTGAGACATTCAGATCCTTGAGGATATTCTTTAGACATGCGTTATTAATTTTGGTAGTTCATGAGAAAAGCATCTACCTTTGGTCAAATTCACATATAATAATAGTTATTAGACTTATATTAAAATGTTTCCCTTTGAATCATTGTATGAAAAGCCATATATATCTCCTTTGTGTTGGGTGGAAATGGGAGAACACTCCTTTGTTGGGTTGAGCCTTATTAGGAAGATGACGGAAAAAGTGCAGTTGATCCAAAAGAGGTTAATGACTACTCAGAGTTTTTAGAAATCCTAAATGGGCTATCATTGTCTCCCATTGGAGTTTGAGGTTGGGATCAAGTCTTTCTCAAAGTTTCACCTCACTTGGGACATCGTCAATTGGGTAAGCAAGGTAATTTGGTGTTGGATGTTCACTAAAATGCACATGCATAAGATGCATGTACACATACATATGATTCATGATATATATATAATATATGATATTATATATATATAGTGTACATTTATTAATGTACATAATGAATGTATTTTTCATGCATGCGATGAATGGATATAAAATATATGATATATATATTGTTCATTTTACCCCGAATGGTTTATTCATCAGTTAAAATAAATTATGAATGAATTAAAGGATTTACATTAAATTCATTGAAAACATTTAATGAATTACACCCAACATGCATAAATTAATATGATGCGGAGGATCCTTAAACTTCACCAATATAAAAGTTTTAGATCCTCTCCTCTTATGTGTGCGCAATGCAATGTGTATATGCCTTTTGTTAAACTCTATTCCTCATGAAACCTTGTTTATATTTTTAGAAGGAATATAAGTATTCATGGATACATTGGAAAATGTACTCCCTCTAAGAAATGGCGCGTTTCTTTACCACTCTTTGTGATCTTCCACAAACACTCCACGTAAGGAAGATACTTTTTTTTGTTCATGAATTCTAGGTACTTAATTTTACAGTATTATTTTTACATTAAAATTTTGAAGATAGATTTCCTATGTTTTGGGTTGTATTACAATATATATGATCATTATATGAACATATGAAACCCATAAATGGTATCTAAGGCAATTTCTTTAAGAATTAGACATGTTTTATTCACTGGTTTTCAAAGAAAAAAATACTACATTTTTTAAAAACTGGAAGATGATTACAGACCCTTACGTGAGTTGTGTAAGGGTAAATATGATTTACCCTTATAAAGGTAGGGTTTTTAAATGTTATACCCTTACATTATCCATTTCATAAAGATAGATATGCCTTTACCCTTATGCGGTACCCTTACGCATAGGGTTTGCGTAAGGGTGAAATCATTGTTATCTTTATAAAAATGTGTTGTATAAAGGTAGTACCCTTACGAAAGGGGTCTACAAAAGGGTCATTGGCACTTTAACATTATGAATAAAGGTATTAGAGATTATAAATAAAGGTCCCTGATGTCTACCTTTACATAGAATATGAAATATTGAGAGCACCCTTACACAAATGAGTTGTGGAAAGGTAATACCTTTACATGAGGGAGCTATGTAAAAGTAATATGTGTATTACCTTTTTTAGATGAAGATTCATATTACCCTTAAGAAAATGAGTTACATAAAGTTAATACCTTTATGTGAGGGAGATGTGTAAAGGTAATATTTGTATTACCTTTAAAAAACTATTTTCAAATTGAGCTACGCAAAGGTAACCTTTATATTACCTTTATATAGGCTTTAGAAAACATAAGTTTCTCATACACAGAGCATTTTCGTAAGGGTAATGGGGAGGATACCCTTATGTAGAATATGGTTTCTGTGTAAGGGTAAATAGAAAATTGTTAAAAAATTGTATATAAAATTTTTTAATGGTTTATAAATTGTTTATAAATTATGTTTTAAGGTATTTTGAGATATTTTAATTAATAAGGATTTTATAAATAAATAAATTATTTATAATTAAATAAATAATTTTTTATGAAACATTTTTACCCAAATATTAAAGGTTAATATTTTAAAATTCATTTTAAAAAATTAAATTACATTCCTTATGATCTAGAAATAAATGGTTTATTTAGAAATCATAAGAGGTGACTTATAAAGTGTTTATAAATTAAAAAATGTGTGATATTTAGATTATATAAAATGTTTATATAATATATATTGAATTGTAAAATGTTTATAATTTATTAAATATCATATAAATTCCTTTTAGTATAAAATATAAAGTAGTTCATATTGAAATTAATATAAAATGTTTATATTCTTGCTAAATTATAAAATGTTTATAATTAACATTTATTTATGAATAGTTCATAAATGTATCATGTTTTGGAAAATAAATAAATTGTTTATTTATTTTTTAAATTTCCTTATTATTCATGTTTAGTAATTTTTTATGAAATATGAATATTTTATATTCCGATTTATATGATAAATTGATTCTAGGATAGAGCCTTGCATATTATGCTAGGTTTGAAATCATAAAATTTAGTTTTCATCTACCCAATCCTTAGTTTGTATTTTTAGTTATGAGCTTGAGAATAGTTTTTGGACATAGTTTGTGCATATTAGGTGTTAGAGTTTTCATGAATTTAATTCTCTCTTGAGTAAAGTCTCCCTAGGTAGAGGGACTTGGGGTCGGACCACCCACTTTTCTGGAGGCTTTCCTTGGATAAGAAAGTGAATGGGGTTGGATATCAATCGCTCTAGACTTACTCATGCGAAGTTTGTCAATCACATATAAATCTATGCCTTTACATGAAGCATCCATATACCTTATGCATATGATGAATTTGAATATGTATGAATATACTTGATTTCTATTTTTGGGTGATTAACATAGAATTTTGGGTTGTGAAAAGAGTTACACATTAATGCGGTGTAAACATATTAATTTGGTGGTTGGAGTAGGGATTTAAAAAACTGAATTGTTAGAAGTATACATACACAAAAGGACATAAAACATGAAAATACAATGATTACATATGCTGTAATAATTATAAATTTATTATGAATATGATGTATATTAAATTGGTGAGACTTTAAAAAATGAAAACCCCTCAAATACTAAGTATGAGATTCCTTCTAAAGTGTAAATTTTCAAGATATCAATCATCCAAATGGGTAGGTCATGCCAAATTTGGGTGTACCAAGATTATGTTGTATAATACATGAAATTTATGATTGAAGTTTTTGGGTGCAGTAGAAGCATTGAATGAGATATGACCAACTAATATTTTTTTTTCATAATTGATGATTAATATGATATGTACATTAATGATTAACTCCCTAAACAACATAATTGAACTTGCCCACAAAACGCCATGAAAAAGGATTTATTTAGGATATATCACTTAAATAAAAGGGATTGAGATATCAACTTCTATTAAATAATAAAAGGTAAAAATACTTTCTCACACTATTCATTAATGAAATACTACTTATGAAGCACCCAACATATCCCACATCACTGTAAATATATGTCATCAAAATTTTCATTAATAAATAAAATTACATGACTCATAATATCAATTAATAATGTTCTTAAAGTATAAGGATCAATAAACACATCCAAATATAGGAACATCCAATGACACATATAAATGTGTATTTCCTACAGGTGGGTCTTGTTCTCATAATCTCCTCCACTAGAAATTACCAAGGATGTACACTATGAAAAGGTGCATCAAAGTCCTATGAGTCTCCAAACCTAATATTCATATATCATTTGTGTCCCTCAAATTATTTAATACATCTATAGAACATATATTTAAGAATACCATCATGATATTTCAGGGTTATCATCATAGTAGAGAACAACTATGACCTTTCAGTGTGACAAATACTCTTAGGACGTTATCAAATACTATGTCACATATAAGAACAATAATGATGTGATAATAAATTTATGAACATTAAAAACTATGAATATAGGTAATCATAAAGTACACAAAAGTTGGTTTTAGGGCACCAACTCCAATAGACTCCCACTTGTACTAGAGCCAACTACTGACAACTTTCATTCCACTAACTCTCACATGATACTCATGTTTCTGATGAGATAATGATTTATTAAATGGTTTCACCATGTTTTATTCCATGTAAAATCTTCTTACTATGACTTCACCCCTCCAATAAAAATACCTAAAGAGGTGATACTTCTGAAGTATGTGTTTTTTCCATTGGCGTGACCTTGGATCTTTTTCAAGAGCCACCACTACAGTGTTGTCACAATATAATGTGATGGTGTATTTACTTATAGGAAACACACCAAGCTCCTAGATAATTTATTATATCCAAATGGATTCTTTAGATGCATCAAAAGCTACTATATAATCATACTTTGCTGTATAATCAACAATAATTGGTTTCTCTGAACTCTTCCAGCTCACAACTCATCTATTGAGACTAAAGAAATATCCTAACTACAACTTTAGATAATTCTGATCTATTTGAAAACTAGAATCAATATAAACCTTGAACCTTGGATCCTTATCTCATCTATATACCAGGATTATATCCTTATTTATTCTTAGATACTTAAGGATAACCTTAACAAAAAACCAATGATATTCACCTGGATCAACTTGATATCTGCCTACTATGCTCAATGTGTAGGAAATATCAAGTATATTACATAACATGACATACATGATTGACCCTATCGCTGAAGTGTATAAGATATTAATCAGTATATCTTTCTCCTATTGTGTCTGAGGACACATTTTCTTAGAAATATGTATACCATGTGACACTAGAACCAATCCCCTCTTGGATTGTTCTATACTAAATATCTCTAGTATTTGGTCAATTTATGTACCTTGACTTAGTATAAGTAACCTATTAGATCTATAATGGATGATCTTAATCCCTATAATGTAAGTTTATTCACCTAATCCTTTCATGGAGAATCATTTTTAACCAATTATTAATAGAATGTAAGACTTGTATGCTGTTTCCAATAAGCAATTTTTCATCAAAAATATACTACTAGGATAGCGACCGCATTCCCACTAAAACTATTGTAAACACATGGCTCACATTCATTATCAATGAAACCAAATTCTATTATAGATTCATCAAACATAATTTTCCATGACTTTAATGCTTGCTTCAAACTATAAATGGGTCTCTATAAACTTTATATCCTTTTGGAATCACTTGGAGTTACAAACCATTTTGGTTATGTCATATAAACATCTTCTTGAAGGTTCCCATTAAGGAAATCTATTTTAACATCCACATATCAAACTTTATAGTCATGGTACACCACTATAGCAAGTAGAATTCTTATGGATTTAAACATGATAACTAAAGAATTTTTTTTGTCACAGTTAATGTCTTGATGTTGTTTAAACACTTTAGACGCTATCTTTTCTTTATATGTACTTACTCTACCTTCCATTTCCAGTTTTCTCTTGAATATCAATTTGTACCCAACATGTTTTACATCATTTAATAGATTTATTAAAACCCAAAATTGGTTCTGATACATGGAATCCATTTCATAATTCATGGATTCTTTCTATCTTGTAGCTTCTAATCTCTCTACTACCTCTTTATTGGAGATAGGTTCATTAATGTCAACCAATAATGAGTCACCATATTTAATGACTCAAAGACCAGATCTCTCTAGTTCTCTTACCTCTCTAGTGCTCTTACACAGTACTTTTATTTTAGAAATAACTTCTTCCATAGATACCTACGGAATCTTTTCATGTACTGACTCTTATGTATATTGACCATCAACTTCATCATATTCAATCTTGATCACATTATCTTTCTTGTGTATGTGCTCTCTATCAAGAAAGATTGCTTGTCTGGTGATAATAAATTTCTTGTCTGAGGGGTTTTATAGGTAGTATCCCATTGTTTCTTTAGGTTACCCTATAAAGATATACTTTGTTCCCCAAGGTGAAAGTTTGTTTCCTGAGATTACCTTAACAAAATCCTCACAATCCAATAAACGTGTATATAAAACACTTGAACTCCATTCTTGAGGAAAATATCCTTTCTACTTCAAAAACATTTTTCCTTTATTAACATGTCATAAAATTTAAACTAAAAGAAGTTAATTAAAAATAAACTTCAAAACTTATAAAGTAAGATTCATGGAAATAATGTTCTATGGACTCATAAAAATCCATTCATTCTGTATAAGTTAAAAAAACATTCTTCTCATACTTTGGTTGGAAAAGTCAAAAAGTATCTCGTACTGAAAACAAAAAAAGATTACTTTCATATCTTTTACTAAAAATTCACAAATAGTTAAAATTGTATTTAAACAATTGTAGTAGGATATAAATAATGTTAAATATTGAGGAAACATGGATGTGGATGATAAATATGCCCCAGTAAAATATGAAGTATAAACAATCTCAGATAAAAATGAGATTGTGAGATTTTCCCTTACCTTAGGTCCGATATGATTTGTATGTATTAGATCCTCCTGTATAATGATTTAAATAATGTCATTGACTTATTACAGAATCATATTCATTGTTATGATATCATATATGGTCATATTCTTATATTCTTATTAGTAATATTTCATTGCAACTTGTTATTCGGGTGTTCATTGCTTTATGTTATTATGCATGTTTTGTCGAATAAATTCTTATTATTCTTTTTATGTTATAGATAACTCATTTACAGAATGTTATTAGTGTAATATATATCATATTTATTCATTCAATTTATATAATCATTATTCAATGAAGATCATGTAGAACGAGTCGCATCACATCGTGGAGACGGTAGGTCGTACGTACGCATGAGCAATGATATTGTTCCCATGATCATGGAATTGTATTGAAGTGTATGTATACTATTTAAGAATCAATATCACTTTACAATAATAATATATATTTATTCTTTACACCATTATACCCATCCAAGTAAGGTGGTGGTGGAAAACAGATTACACTACGGCGTGGAGACGGTATTCCATACGTACGCACACGCAGTGATTTCATTTTCCGTAGGATGGATCGAAGGTGAAATATGGTTGTTTCATGTTTATAATAACATATCGGTATATGATTGATACCGATGTTATTACTTTATTATGAAACAAAAAAATAAGAGGAAGTAGAAGAAGAAATTAATTTGAAAGAATCGATAAAGGATATTACCTCTTCTTCTACACGCCTCTTTCAAACCTCCTCTTAAGATACTAAAATTGGTCTTTGAAGAATACCAGGACCTCTAGTATGTTTCTAGGTAAGTTGATAATAGAAATGGTCAGGGTTTGGCCGATCTTGAATGCTCAAAGTTGTGTAAAGAGGAGAGGGAGGAGGTGCCCTTTTATAAGGGAGGAGAGGGTCACCTTAGGAAAAACATAAAATATTATTTTATAATAAAGTCATATTTGGTTTATAATAGCTTAAAATTGATTTATTTTGAAGATAAAGTTGGTATGGGTCTAAATACTATCAAAAAATAGGTTTTAGACAAGTTTAGGTTACTATTTTAACCTTATCATTTAAATTTAACTCTAAGTTAAATAATTTAACTTTTACCGTGTCTTCTTGTTTTCTTACACTATATGGTTAATAAACTTACTATAACCAGCCAAAAGAACCCCAAGTGGTTCATTATTAATATATATAACCTTATATAAGTCATTAGTCTGAACCTTAGACTTTTATAAATATAATAACAATTAATAATATAATATTTTTTTTAAACACTATTTTATGTCAATTTTGAAACTATTTAGTAATTTATTTTTGTGAAAATCAAAACAACGTGATTAGTTGGAAAAAAGTTAATTAAATCAATACTAACATGTCACATTAACCTATAAAATTAGTGTAATTCATAAAAAGTCTCAAATTACATTTATTTGGGTATTTATAACATCAATTATGTTAATATTTCATTAATAAGGTAATTACTGCATCATCATTGTATCATAAATAAATTAAATTATTTAATGTATAAAAATTATAAATAAAATACCATTATGTAGGAAATATTTTTATATTTCTAATGAATATTTATAGTCGAATTTATCTTATGTATAACCCTATATTAAAATTGTTTTACTTATTAAACTTTGATTTTAACTCTTTTAACTCTTCTTTAAATAAAATAATAATAAGTGTCCTAATATAATCCAAGTGGACCTAAAGGGTAATTTTTATTCCTAAGGTTATTTTTGGTCGAATTAAACTTATCCAATAGAATTAGGATATGTGTTAGGGTAATAATAATATCATTTTTACCCTTAATTACCCAATTTACTTTTAACTGTGGTAAATAAAAGTAAAAAGTTACTATTCACCAAAAATTATTTTTATCTTATTGAACCACATTTTACTCCTTGATATTAACCGTGTCTCTTGGATTTTTGAAATTCAACTCACAGAAGCAGTAAAATTAAGTTTTGTGTACAATTGAAAATGCTCCTAGGAGGTGGGTAAAAGACGGTGAAAAGTTCAATAAAATTTTTATATATCTAAAATTATTATAAAATGACTCCAATGAATTACATTGAACTTATATAAGTATTATGTATATATTTTGACCTAAAATAAATTTAAATAAAATAAATGATTATTTAAATAAAAAGTTGTTTTTAACCAGTAACTAAGTGTTTTCACTATTCATCAAAAATTGAAAGTTTTCATAAAAGTATCAAAATTTCACCCTTGGATAATTTCGATATTCCGAATCCAAAAATGAATTCCATTTTAAAAGATAAAATTTATAAAATTTCCAAAAGTGAGTATTACTATTCATAATGGCTGGTTTATATAATATTTTAATAGCATATCGTTGTTTAGTGAAACTCGGTATTACGTACAGCACACGCTATTGTGGAAGGTCGTGATTGCGTGTAAAGCAAGACAAGCTTGTGTTGTGTGTAGTAAAAGATTCCTTTGATGTTGCATATAACATAAGACATAAAAAAATACTTCTCATAAACTATTAGGGTGTTACAATATACCTTTAATAAGAATATAAAAACTATAAAATATTTACAGAATCAGATTCTGAAATAAGTTCAAGATGTTTCTTCATCAAATTATAAGGCTAGTCAATATGATAAAAAAGTTGGATGCAGTGAAAGATCTTCCAAACCTACAAGTGTGGAGACAGTTGCTGACAAAGTAAAAAAGTTATCACACAACATATCATTTTTATGATGGTCTCCAAGTGTTGAATAATTTGGTTGAAATCTTAGCTTTTATGTCACAACCCTCTCCCACCAAATATGATACAATAAAGGGAGATATATAATGACCCCTGATTCCTTACTCCAATAAGCCTTAGGTTGGTGACTAGAACTGAGGGTATAAAAATCTCACAATATGGGAGTCATTACCCTTTATGAATAAAACAGGATCAGAAGATAGGATAAATAATCACCAAACAAATCTAGCGGACAATATAAAGGTAAACCAAAAACCATCCCAAAATTCATGAATAAATAAAAATGATACATATAAAGGTCCCCAAAGTAAATTCCAAAAAGAAAATTATACGGTAGAGACTAAACAGCAACTCCAACCTAGATAGTAATGTTCAGGTCGACCCCCAAAGTCATCCTGGAAACATGAAAACAGTATATATACATAGGGTGAGCATAATAGGTATACTCAGTAGGAAAATAACCAAGGACTCAAGTGAACATGTGAAAGGACATTTTAATGTTAAAGTGAATAAAAAATAGAACCAACAAGCACCTATATAGGTCATCTAACCAAACTCAGCCTCACCATGGCTCACTCACTAAATAACGCATCCAATATACTAATATAACCTCGAGATCAAAACAAATCAAGATGCCCCACTTCCTCTTCCCCATTTATTTTACACTCTCATGATCCAACTTCAAATGTCCTATGTGCCCATACCTTCCACACATATCAAATCACATAACATCACATCCCATCCCGCCCGCAGACACCTAGGTCACGCATCATATCACACCACATCCTGCCTGTAGACACCTAGGCCACACATCATAGCACAACCAGAACTAGAGCAGTAGGGTATCATGAACATGAAGAACATCAACCTCATGCCCTCCTACAACTACACATGACCCCCACCACATCTCACATCATACCACATCTCACCCGAAGACACCTAGGACAACATATCACATCTTTCCTGTAAGCACATGGGCCACACATCACTACTGAAGGATGAGAGGGGGAGATGGGGTATCCATACATCTATATCACTAACATACTAGATTTTGGGGAAAACACCCATAACTCAACACCTCTAGGTGTTGGTAAGGTTACCAACTCAGGTGGGATGCATATAAAATAACATAAAAATACATGATATAGAGATAGCACAAAATACCCAACCTAATGGTTCACATTAACAACACTAGAACACACCACATCACTACCACATACCACACATCAACCATCACAACCATTTCCGCCACTATATGAAACACCATGCAATTACCACACAATCCACACAACATTTTACACTTTCAACTTACAAGTTCCACCACATTAATTCATTAATCCATTTACCACACATCAACTTCCATCCCATTATATTCAATTACCAACCCATTCATTTATTCATTTCATTTATCATTGTAATTTATTCCATTGATGCCCAGGAAACTAACACAACCACACCACACAACTACCATGACACACATCAACCATCACAGCACCACACATCCTCCATCATCATTGAATCACATCGCCCAAGTTATCTCACAACACAACAACCAAATATATCATCTATCGCACAACCTCAACTGCTATGTACCACAACCACTGTGTCACAACATATTTTTCACAACATCTGCACCAAAACCACTACACCACAACATTTGTTCCACAACCAATATTCGATGACCTCTATGCCCCAACATCTGTGCCACAAAATTTGTGCCACTACCTATACACTATAACATATGCACCATAACATATACACTATAAGGAACCGACCACATCGTATCCATGCTAACCAACCATTACATTACTGCCTCGCACATCATACATCCCATCCATTCATATCTATCATCACAAAATGGTCCAAACCACGCAAGGAAACACAACAAGCACAAGTACGTGAAGGAACTGAGCACACAGAAGAAGCCCCAAATAGGTGGGATTTTTAAAATTTTCACTAACAGTCAACATAAACTTGTTGACATTGGAAAACAGCTGCTCGATTTAAGCCGAGGATCTAGCATGAAGGGTTTTAAGAACAAAAATAAATTGTAAAATATCTGGTTTAAATATGAATTTGTGCAGAATGTCTACTCGTCGTTGGAGATCACTGCTCAAATAATATGACATTGAACTCCTCTAGATCATCCACATGCAATTCAAGGAACTGTAAGAATGTTGTTCATTGAAGTCTGGGTGCTAGCGCAGAATTTCGACGATGCCTTTGATGCTCCAACAATCATAGCATCGCTATTCTTGTGATGCCTGAGAGAGATCTCAATCCGAGCTCTTTGGATCCAGATCATCTCTCTCTATAACATGGAATAGAGGAGAGAAGAGATAATTCCCATGAATATACTTTTGAAAACTCCTCTCCTCCTCTATTTATAGTTTCATGTAATTACCTGGAAATGCCAACCCAGCCCCCGAATAATCAATGCACTATTAATGACATATTATGACTACTAAACTGAGTAATAAATATTATTATAATTTTCTTGTAATATATTAAATATATTTCATAACAATAATTGAGTCCAAAACTTGACTGGTCATTCCCATAAATATTAATTGAACCTTGAATATTTTTCATGTATTTTCTTAAAACTCGTAAATACATTTAATAAATAAATTCAATGATAATTATTATAAACTCAAATAATATGAATTTATTTATTGCATTGGTGATCATTTTTCTTTGGAAAAATCCCAAACCCCGGTGGTGGGTCCCACCATGTCCAAAACTCCTATTCAATTGAATATAACAGATTCTCAAATACGCTATTGTATGTGATCCACTAGGCTCTTATCTCGATAGCAGTGAATATTATTCACAGAACAAAATCGGGATCTAGCAACCCATCATGGCCCCTAAAGAGATAAGAATTGTCACTGCAGTGACAACTAACCTATGAACACGTACTGTGTAATATAATCTCTTTATCTATAATATCTCATAATGCAGAATTCACTCATGTGTCATCGCCATTTTCTTGCTTTATTGTTTGTTGATTTAAATGCACAGATTTACCCTCAACTTCTTAGTACATGGTCTTATAAAGGTACTTCCATCCTTATCAACATGGTCTGAGATATATTACTTCCATAATCCAGAAGCAAAAAAATATTTCTTGACCATTTAACCAATGTCATGCCACCAATGACGCACCCAACACAAACTACATCACCACGACTTCATTTTCATGGTTTTCATATTACATAAAAGTACGTATGTAATCAAATGACATACATTAGTAATGATCTTAATTCAGGAGACCATTACACATGATCATAGATAAGAATATCCAATGACACCCAAAACATGTGGTGTTCCTATTGGCGGGTCAGTCCTCATGATCTCACTATTAGAGATCACCAAGTACGAACTTCATGAGAAGAAGTCTCAATGCTTATGATCCCCCAACACCTAATAGTCAAACATCTACTGTGTCCAATTAGTAAGATGTATCTAAACCATAGAATATATATTTAAGATTAATGTCATAGTATCTAGAGGTTCTCATTACAGCATGGTATCTGTTATAACCTTTCGATGCGACATTTAATCTTTGGACATTACCATTTCAATAGTGGATGCAGAAAAGTATGCACTATAATGGTAAGATGGCATCATGTATAGCTAATTTTATATGTAATGACCCAAACATTCATTAATGTAAATTCATATTGATCTAATTAAATGTATTATTACGGTTATATAAAATGTGAAATTCATTGGTTTTATATTTCTGGATTTTAAAATATCATTACGAATTGTGATCGTTGTTAATATAGTCATTGAATAGTGATAACATTATTAGTATAAATATAGGGCTTTAACAAATCCAATTTACTCAGACAAAGGAAGAGATGGCCTCATCCAGTAGACTTTCCCCATACGAATCCCATTTGTCGGAGCTCAGAAAGGAGGTGGTGTCATTGGGCTTCGCTCTTGACCAAGCCCAATCTGATCTTGAATACGTTAATCTTGAGCAGAACCGACTACGGTAGAAGTGGAAGTTAATAGAGATTACCACCCGAGCAATGTTATCTGAGCTACCCCAAGAGTCTATCACCATCGCACACCTTAATCTTCGGTATTATGAGGGTGTTATAAGGGGTTAAGTAACAATACCTTATCACTATTATTAGGTGTATTAGTTTTTATATAATAATGAATATACATTCATTTTATTATTGTTACTTTATAAATAGTTTTTAAAGAACAAATAGTATTTTTAGTTAATATTCAACTAAGAAATATATTTTGATGAATTAATGTATTTTTTAATTAAATAATATTTTATTATTATTATAAAATTAATTTTTATTAAATATAAATTATCATATAATTTTATGAATGAAATTGTGATTTTCATTAAGGTTTGAAAGTTATTTTTGTCAAAACCCATGAATTTTTTATAAATGTCAGTTTTTATTTTAAAAGTAAAAATTCACATATTTAAAAAATTATTTAGATAAAATGAATATTATTTTTGTAATTCGTACATCGAAATTATCCAACAGTTAATTTTTCATAATTTTCTGAGACAGTCGAACTTTTTGGTAAAAAATAAATACCGTTTAAATATATAATGTGTTTTATGACATCATAATGACCCAATAGTGATGTAATAAAATACTATAAAGGATATTTTCGGCCAATATATGTTTTAGCATTAAAATAATGTGATTTTAGGTTTGTTTTATTTATTTTACAAAACTTTAGTGGACCCTCCAAGAGTTATAAAACATTTTCACTTTTTAAATGAATTTCCTTGAAAGTGTGACTCACCTCCACATAAGTAACCCTATTATTTTAAGAAGTTCAGACATTGGCCTTATAAAATATTTTTTTCCAATCCCCTTTGGAAAAAACTATGGGCAAAAACCATGGGCTGGTTTGTGGTTTTGATTAGTTTAATGTGAGGTGTCCCAAACCTAAATAATAAAGAATTCTCTCTCCATTCCTATATAAACCCACCCAATCTCTCACTTAATCTTCACTAAAAGACTTTGACTTTAGACCAACCCCTTCCCTACACTCTCTAGAATCCTACCAAGGTTCCCCAATCTCCCAAGAAGCCTCTCTCAAGCCTCTCTGAAGCCTTTGGGATCACACTTCCAAGTAAGGGATTTCTTCCTTTCTCATTTTTGTCCAATTTTCTTTAAGTTGTTATGACCTTTTGTTTTCAATTAAAAATGTTGTGGTATGATTTCACACCTCCCCCATACTTCCCTATTTGTGTTTGTATGATGGTATACCCCTTTCTCTCTCATTAATGTCGCCCATGTACACTCGTTACCATGCCGAAATTTTGTGAGGGATTTCTCTCTCCTCTTTTACATCCAAGTAATTATTTTGTATTATGCATCTAAATTCCATTAAATTTGTTGGGAAATGTATCTATATAACCCCATTACTGTAAATTTTATGTAAATATGATGATATACCCTTTTCTATCTCATCAATCATTGTCATGAATCCTTATGTCACGTCGTTATGCTGCCGAAATTACACCGCATTTTTTCAAGCCAATATCATTGTGTAGTGAATACCATACCCATGTATCTTTCAAGGGTATTCATCTTTATGCACATATATTGAATGGTACTTTCATGTATTTATTCCACATTACTTAATCATGGAATAACTTATTATGTTGATTGATTCCATGTTATATGATCCATGTGGAACACTTATGAATGAAATGAAATGTTTAAGAAGGGTGTGCCCTGATAGCGCTCCAATGCATTGGGTAAAGTATAGTATCATGATACGTCATGTGCAATGGATTTTTACTCATGATAATTCAATTTCAATGAGTTTTTACTCGTTCTCCATGTGCAATGAGGTTTTACTCATGTTCCATGTGCAATGAGCCTTGGCTCATGCTAATTCCATGTTAAGTGTTGTTGCCACATTTCCATGTTATGATTATCATGCTATAACATACCTTTATGTTCATGTTTCTCTTGTGATCCATTGATATGTATATTTTCTAATATGTATTGTATTCCTCATGTTTTTACATGTTTATTCCCTTACTGGGCTTTATAGCTCACCCTTTTCTTATGCATGTCCTCAGGTTATCCCATGCAATGCTAAGTATGAGGGAATGCAGTGGTCATGTAAAGGAAGTTTTCAATAAAGATGTTTTATTTCATGTTTTAAGTTGTTATGTAATGATCCTAAGCCCCAAAGACACTAGAAATCTCAATCTTATATGTTGTAACAAGTGAATTTTATGTAATAAATTATGTTTTAGTGTGTAATAAAGATCAGGGTTGTCATAGTATACACAATATGGTAATCAAAAGCACTGAATGGTTATATCTAGGGCACCCACTATTTCAACAGCATGCATCACAACACACATTTCATCTTTTATTTATTCATAGTCTTTATCACATTACTTATTTATATTAGCATGGGTATTATCACACAAACCATATGTCTAGGGGTAACCAATTATTATCTGAATATATGTTCTTTAATGATTTCTTCAAGTGTGATCACATAACAACACAGAAAGGGTCATCAAAACATAACTACTATAGCGTAAACAAGGCTCCCAACAACTGTTATTTTTATAATTGACAATAGGTATGCATAATAATAACAAAATTATATATCAAAGCAGTAAATCATGTGATAAATCCCCATACCCATCAATTTTAGACATTCTAATTAATTATATGATTATGTAGACCCATACTATCCATAAAAAGGTAATAAAAAGCATACATATCCCACAAATATCATATAAAAGAGTGATAATGAGGATCTCTTGCCTCAAATAAACTTTCTAATCTCATTGTGCACCATAAGGTGAAGAACAAATTCCCTAAAACCATTACTGCACAAGAAACTCATAGATAAACCTCCACTACACCAAAGGGTTGTGAAAAAAACACAACCCATATACACCCTAAACTGAAACCACACCACCATAGTAGATCTATGAAGATTATCAGAAGTAAATGCTTGAGAATGAGAGGATAAATCACCATGTATTGAAGTTGGGAAGCTGTAAATCAAATCCCGTTGAAAGGAATCCAAAACACTTGAAGAAGGAGCCTATGGATTTCTTGGAAAGAGAGGATAGAGTGTCGGTCATAGGGTTTGATGAAACCCATGAGCACTCCAAACTTTATAACTACATAGCATAAGGAATTTACAAAAACATGTAATCCCCTTTCACATCATGTAATTTTGGGATTCTAAGTTCCATAGAAAAACATGTCTCCTCGAAGGATTAATCACCTGAATTATTACACGTCATGAATTGGCCCTGCACAAGACATGAACCCCATTTTAACATCGTGTAAACTTTACATAGTTTGTATTTCCTCTTATTCCAACTTTTAGAATCCAAACTCCTCCAGTCTCATGCTAGGCCTCCTCCAAGAACCTCTAACACCCAAAACCGTAAAAGTAACATACTAGGAAGGCATGGACCATTACATTAGATACATCTCAAATGATTCTCACCCTCAAGAATCCAAAACCAAGACCCAAAGGAAAGGGTTTCCAAAAACCACCCTGTGAGATACCTCTCAAGGATCTCATCATACCTCAACACTATAGCCAGCCAAACACACCAACTGAAATATCCACAAAACACCTTGCACAACCTCATTACTACATAACCACACATCTAATCATAAAACCATATAAACCTCCATGAAACCTAAACCAAAAACCATTATAACCAATAAACTAAACCACCCAGATCACACAAATCAGGTAATTCCATCATCCATGTAATGATATTATCTACTATGGGTGTCACTGACTTTCCCATACGGGTTTAATCACATCGTAGTTAATGCATCTCGATTAGGAATCAGTTCCTCCCCTTTCCATATGTCATAACTTTATCAAGCATTACATATCAAGGTAAATAGAACTTATCATAACATAGAAATATCTAAACATCACATCACATCATTCAATAAAAACCCAAAAAAAGAAAAATAAAGTTCAAAATAGCTCTGGGTATTGGGCATGCATCTGTGTCACTCGCTCCCAAGTTTTCTCCTCCAGGACACCATGCCTCCATAACGCGTGAACCAAGGGAATGGTTTGACCACACAACACCTTATCTTGATGATCCTGGATCTATACTATCCACTCCCTAAACTTCATGTCACCCTTGATATCTAACTCTCCCCAATCAATAACATGGGAGTTATCATGAAGATATTGATGAAGATGGGACACATGGAATTTTTTGTGGCTTCTCTCCAACGGAAATGGTAATTCCAACCAATACGCCACATCACCAACAGACCCTAACACCTCAAATGTCCCAAAAAACCTAGGATAAATCTTACTCCCCTTTCCAAACCTCTAATGACCATGGTGAGGGGAGAATCACAAGAACACATTTTCTCCAACCTCAAACTACAAGGGCCTCCACCTATGATTAGAATAGGCCTTTTGATGGTCCTATGCCACCCTCATCCACTCATGAACTAACTGGATCTTCTTAGTCATGCTCTACACCACATCATGACCAAGAATTATTGACTCTCTAACCTTAATTTGGCACAACATAGGATGACACAGCCTCCCATACAATACCCCAAATAGATCCATACTAATGGACGAGTGATAGTTATCATTATATGAAAACTTGACCGAAGGAAGGTGTTATACTTAAGATCCACCAAAGTCTAAGATGCATACCCACAACATATCCTCCAGTTTTTGGATGGTCTACTCCGTTTACCCATCTGTTTAAGGGTGTAAAGTAATGTAGAGGCATAACTGGGAGCCAAAATAATGTTACAATGCTCTCCATACTCGCAAGGTTAAATGAGTATCCCAATCAAATATGATATTAATTGGTATATCGTGAATACTAACCACATCATCCATGTACCGCCTTGACAAAGAATCCATGACACTCAACTCATGGATCGCCAAAAAGTGAGATGATTTCGTTAGTTGGTCTACTATCACCCAAATTGCATCATAACCTCCCTGAGATCGGGGTAACCCTATGAAAAAATCAATTGATATGTCCTCCTATTTACACTTGAGAACATCCAAGGATTGAAAAAAACCTCCCAAAACATGGTGTTTCTCTTTCACCTACTGATAAACCATACATACTTCCACAAACTCTGCTAATGACCATTTCATCCCCGAATACCAAATTTGTCTCCTCAAGCCACAACACATATTTTTAATGCTAGTATATACCGCTAAAGGTGAGATTTGAAACTCATGGAGAACTAACTCATGCATCGCCTGTGGGAAAAACATCCTCTCCTAGAACAACACTCGATTCTGATCATCCTCTGACCATCCCTCAGGAGCATCGCCATGGATAACACGATTATGCATCACCTCTTCCTCTGAGTCTCCCAACTGAGACTCCACCACCTATCTCATTAAATATTTCTTCATGATCATCTAATAAATAAAACCTTGACTACTTCTCTCTCTAGTGTTAAGATACATTGTTGTAAGATCCTCTATTCCTTTCCAAACATCTACAGACTCCCAATCCATATCCTCTCGAGACTTTCGACTCAACACATCAGCAACTACATTATCCTTATAAAAGGTGTAATAGATATCAAAATCATAATCCTAAATAAACTTCATCCACATCCACTGGAATATATTCAGATCACATTGAGAGAAAACATGTCTTAGGCACTTTTGGTCCCTGAAAACCACAAAACTCTCACCGATGAGGTAATTCCACCACAACGTTGGTGAAAATAAATTGTATCCAGCTCCAAATCATGGGTGGAAATAGTTATTCTCATAGGGACATAACCTTATAGACCCATATGAGATCACCACCCTCTTTTATATCAGTATGCATCTCAAGATCATATGGGAAGTGTCACAAAAAACCTCAAACAACACACTAGCCTTAGGAAACTAAAGAACTGGAGCACTAACCAATTTCTCCTTCAAGTAACTGAATGTTGTTTGGCACTAACCTATCCACAAAAAAAGTCTGATCATTTATGTTCAACTCTGTAAACAAGATTGAAACTTGAATAAATTAGGTAAAAACCTCTGATAATAGCTTGTGAGACCAAGGAAACTACAAACCTATGCCACATTATTGGGTGATTACCGAGAAAAAAATGTTTCAACCTTCAATGGTTACACCTCCACACCCTTCTAAAGCACCACATGTCCAAGGAAACATGCCTCTCGCATACAGAACTCACACTTGTACAACTTCCCATAATGTTGTTGGTATTAAAGGACCTACAAAACAACTCTGAGATGCTTGGCATGCTCCTCCTCAGACTTTTATTAGATAAAGATATCATCGACGAATGCAATGATGAATTGGTCCAAGAACTTACAAAACACAGAGTTAAAAATCCCCATAAATATGGCTAGTGTGTTCATAACACCGAACGGAATGACCATAAATTCGAAGTGCCCAAACATGTATCTGAAGGTAGTCTTCAAGATATCCTCATCTTTCACTCTCAACTGGTTATATCCAAACTACATATTGATCTTAAAGAACAAACTATCTCCTCTAAACTATTTGAACAAATCATCGATACTTTAAAGAGGGTAATGATTCTTGACTACTATCTGATTCAACCTCTGGTAGTCCTTAGACTATCATTTTCCTTTTTTGAAAACAACATTGGAGCACCCCACAACAACACATCAGGTTGGATGAAACCCCTCTACATCAGATCATCCACTTATAGACTTAACTCACACAACTCAATAGGCACCATCCGATAGGGAACCATTGAAATTGAAGATGCACCTGGATGAAACTTTATCCCAAAATCAGCATCGTGTCAAGGGGGTAGTGCCATAACCTCCTCTAAGAAAACATCTAGGAACTCCTCCAAAACCCTGGGAATATCCCCAACCTAAGCTTATATTGATAGCTTCGCTGAATATGAAAAAATAGGAGCTACTTTCCTACCACCTAACTAATAACCTCACTCACCAACAAACGCCACTCGATATCCCTCCCAATCAGAAAAAGAAACTATTCTCCAAAAGAAATCAATGAATTCATGCACAGAATACAGCCAATACATACCAAGTATAGTATTGTATGGTTGTATTTACAACAAGAATAAGTCCCCCATTGACTGGTATTTACCCATCACCAGTATAAATTCTTGGCACACATCAAACAAGGAAGCATGGGCTTCAAACGGTGTAGATAAAACCAGGGGAACTAAAAGCATCTCCATGTCTAGTCCCAACATACAGACCAAGGTAGGAGAAAAAAATGAGTGTGAGGCTCCTAAATAAAACAAATCACACACAAGGGTATATGATAAAATGATTGTACCTCGAACAACTCCTAGCTCTGCACGTGTTGTTACCTCTAACACATGCATCTGACCACACCCAAATCCTCTACCTCTCTGTTTTCAGCCTCTATATCCATGCACTAGCCTGGGTCCCTATAGATGGGGACCATCACAAGGTTTACCTATTACAACTATTCCTACTCTTAGCTTTCAAATAATAACTTTCGATCCCTACCATTGGAATTACCTCGAAGTCAACTGCTACTACATAAAAGGGGTTGACCGCCCATCTGTAACTGGCCTCCCTGGGTTGTTGTACACTGATATTGGAAGTTCCCATGTCTCCCTCAGAGATGGAACACAAATAGAAAACCCTTGAAAGGCACTTAGAAACCTCTTATCCCTAACATTTGGGAAAGAAACCACCACGGTCAGTTCATCACTGAACAAAACCCTAACTACCTGAACACCCACGACCCAATGCTTGAAGTTATGCTCCTCAAAACACCCTGATAGACACTCTACTAAGAATAAAATCCAAATTAAAGAATCCAATCGATAAAATAATCCTTTTTATTCACCTCTAGATATGTCTAGATTGTAAATAGTGTAACTGAATACCTGATCACTGGACACAAAGCCTCCTCCAAAAAGTGTTCTCTAGATTCCTCATCTGGAAAAACATCTAAAGAAAAGCACAGGAGGTCCTTCAACCTGATCCCAAACTCTTGCATGCTCATAATCCTCTAATAAAGGGAGAGAATCTCCTACCTATTGGATTCCCTCATCATCAATGATATAAAATCCTCCTAAAACTCCCTTTGAAATTCAGTCTACAACGCATCTTCCTCCTTACAGTCACTATGAAACAGCATCCACCACTAACGTGTAGCTCTCTACATCTGACTAACTACCAATGGTACCCAAAACTCATATCATGCTTGGATCATACTAAAATAAATCTTTATATCCTCTATACTGTGATTCGTCTCTAGATATGAGACACTCCCCTTATACTTACCCAAAATCTACTACTGAAAGGCATGTAAATCCCATTGTCATGCCTCATCCTCCCCTATCGGTTCAACCCTTCGACGATCAATCGGATCATCCTATTGAACCTAAACCTCTTGAGAAACTCATGGATAATTAATAGGGGCCATTCCTAAAAAACAAGGAGTAAATCCTATGTTTGGTATCACGGGATTTTATCAAAGATTATTTAATTTATTCATTTTATTTTACTTTATTCATTTTAACCTTCCAAAACCAACCCAATTCAAACAAGAACACGATTCATACTGATACATATACCTCTTCTAGGTATATATCCAATAAATAGATCTACCTCACTTGGTCATTCAATAAGCTCAGAGTTTGTGAACTGGATCGAGGGGGGGCTAAAATCTCATGTCTTAGCTGGTCTCCCTAGACAATGTTGCGCGCTAAGGTCAACTAGAACTACTGTTATACCAACTTATACATTACTCATTATTCCTAACTCCAAACTCTATCATATCTCTCAACCATTAGCTCTGATACCACTCTTTCATGACTCCCTCCCACCGAAGATGTCGCAATGAAGGGAGAGAGATAATGACCCCAGATTCCCACCTCTATTAAGCCTCAGGTTGGTGACTTTCATTAAGGTTATAAAAATCTCAAAATATGGGAGGCATCTATAAATAAAATAGGATCAGAAGATAGGATAAACAATCACAAAAAAAATCCAATAGAAAATATAAAGGTGAACCAAAAACCATCCCAAAATGCATGGATAAATTAAACTAATACATATAAAGGTCACCAAAGTAAATATCAAAAAGATAAGTATATGGAATTCAATCAACAAAAAATCCAACCCAGCTAGTAATGTCCATATAATTCCCTAAAGTCCTCTAGGAAACCTGAAAACGGTTTATATATGTAGGTTGAGCATAACGGGTATACTCGGTAGGGACATAACTAAGGGATCAAGTTCACATGTGAAAAGAGCATGCTAATGCACCAGTGAATAGATAGAAAAACCAACAAGAACCTATACAGTTCATCTAACCAAACCTAGAATCACCATGGATCACTCACCAAATCATGCATCTAATATAGTAATATATCATCAAGATCATGACAAAGCAAGGTGTACCACTGCCTCTTCCCCACTGATTTTCTACTCTCATGCCCCAACATCAAACATCCTATTCCCCCATCCCTTCCACACATATCACATTGTATCACATCACATTCTACCCGCACACATCTAGGCCACACATCACGTCACATCACATCACATCCCACCCGCATACACCTAGAACACACATCACAGCACAGCCA
The DNA here is from genome assembly GCA_963277665.1 of Viscum album. Lineage (NCBI taxonomy): Eukaryota > Viridiplantae > Streptophyta > Magnoliopsida > Santalales > Viscaceae > Viscum > Viscum album. The sequence goes on along the minus strand of OY728156.1, from coordinate 2,055,897,643 downwards.
GAACCAAAGTAGTAGGGTATCATGAATGTGAAGGACATAAACCTTGTGCCCTCCTCCTACCATGCATGACCCTCACTATATATCACATCATACCACATATCACCTAAAGAAACCTAGGCCAACATATCATATCTCACCCGTAAACACCTAGGTCACACATCAATGCTGAAGGAAGCATGAGGGAGAGGGGTAGCTAGCCATCTGTATCACTACCATCTTGGATGTTGTGGAAAATACCGAGAACTCAGCACCTCTGAGTGTTCATAAGGTTATCCAACTCAGGTGTGGTGTGTATAAAATAACATAAACATACATGATATAGAGATACCACACAATACACAACCTAAGGGTTCACATCAACAACACTAGTGCACACCACATCACCACCATGTACCAGACATCAACCATATCAACCACTACCACCAATATATGCAACACCACATAGCCACCACACAAGACACACAACATTTTCCACTTTCATCATACAAGTTCCACCACATTAATTCATTAATCCATTGAACACACATCAACTTTCATCCTATTATATTCAATTACCAACCCGTTCATTTATTCATTTCATTCATCATCATAATTTATTCCACTTCTACCTGGGAAACTAACACAACCACACCACACAACTACTACGACACACATCAACCTTCACAACACCACACATCCTCCATCATCGTCATGTCTGCCCAAGATATCTCACAAAACAACAAACACACATATCATCCATAGAAAAACCTCAACTACCACGTGTCACAACCACTGTGTCGCAACATCTATGCCACAACCAATGAGCTACAACATCTGCACTACAACCACTACACCACAACATCTTCACCACAACCTCTATGCCACAACATCTGTGCTATAACACACAACTTCCCACAACTCATCTATGCTAACCAACCATCGCATCACTACCCCACACACTGCACAGACCAGCTGGCCACATTTATCATCACATAATGGCCCATACCACATAGGGAAACACAACAAGAACAAGCAAACATTACAACACACATTCCATCTTCCATTTATTCAGGGGATTTATCACATTACTTCTTTATATTATCATGGGTATTATCATACAAACCATATGTTCAGGGGTAATCAATTATTAGTTGAATATATGTTCCTTAACCTTTTATTCAAGTGTGATCACATAACAACATAGCAAGGGTCATCACAACATAAATACTATAGCAAAAAAAAGGCTCCCAATAGCCATTATTTTCGTAATTGGCAATAGGCATGCATAATAACATCAAAAACATATATCAAAGCAGTAAATCATGCGATAACTCCCCATAACTATCAATTTTAGAAATTAAAATTAATTATATCATTATAATGACCCATAATATTCACCTAAATGTAAGAAAAATCCTGCAGATCCCACAAATATCATGTAAAAGAGTGAGAATAATGATCCCCTACCTCAAAGAATTTTTCTGATCTCACTACATATCGTACGATGAAGAAGAAATGCTCGATGTAACACCCCAAGGTTTTACAAATAAATTTAATATATAATGTAATGCATGAAACACTAAGTATCTTTGAAACAACACTTTGTTATTATAACCTAGCCATTAAACATAATTTTTCTGCCTCTATGTTTTGAATTTTGAAAAATTGACATACACGGTTGCGATTGGTAAGATATTTAGAGTCTGATAGGATCAACTTACATTTTTAGTGAATAGTAACTTTAATTTATGAATAGTAATGTACCCTTAGGAATAGTAATATGACACTTATGAAGAGTAACCTCATCCATGTAAGTAGAAATAAAATTTAGGCACCTTATAAATGAGAGTGAATATTTTTAAAAAAATAATTAAATGTTGATATTTTTGTGAGTAATAAATATTTAATTAAAATTTTAAATTAATATATTTCTTTAAAATAAAATTAATTTTCATAAAATATATTCCTAAATAAATATTTTGTTTTCCTATGATTTTAGGATAATTTAATGAGTCCTTAGTTAATTCTCAAGGTGTTATAAAATTTGTTTTAATTTTAAAGATTATATTTTTCGAGTAAATAGTGATTTTAATTAAAAATTAAATTTCTCATATTTAGAAAATTATTTTGATCAAATGGAGTCCATTTTTGAATTCTACACATCAAAAAACTTTTATGGTTAATTTTTGGGATTTTTCTAAAATACTTGAATTTTTGTGAATAGTAAAATATGATAATTTACAATAAATGCTAAATAAATGATTTATTGAGTCATATTTGATGTATAGATGATTTAATCACACTTTTTTAGAACTCACATGCACTTATTACTATTTTTGTTCACAATAATCAAACACTGTTACTTTTCTTGAGCAAATTAATAAAATAATGAATAAGATATTCAAAAATCACCCCACTTCTGCCCTAAAAAACCACCCCTCACTCCCTCTTATCCTTACTTATATAAGCCTTTAATCTTCTCAAATTTCTGCCCAAATAATCTTCCCTAGTATTTCCCCATGTTCAGGAGCTCTTGGTCTTTCCAAAAGACCAAAACCCCTTCCCTTAAGGAGGTTCTCAAGGAGGATATTTCTAGAGGTAAACCCTCTTCCTTTTTCTTTTAATTTCATTTTCAATTTATTTACTTTTCTTATCTTCTCCCAAACTCCTCTATACAGATGATAATTATAACTAAATTTTCATAAATATACTTTAATTATATCATTTTAATGGAATATTCTTCTTCAAACTATTATCTCTCTCTCTTTTGTTTTAAAAATGAAATCATTATCCGGGAGGTGCCGATTTACAACCTTCATGGACGAAAAACATTCATTTTTAAATTTATCCTTAAAGGCTGGTCATGAAACCATTTTTATGGTTGAACCAGAATATAATATATGTATTATAACCTATTCAATGTTCTATAACCAGTATATATACATAATACTAATTCATATGACAAAACTAGTTTGTAACAATCGAAATATCGCCAAAATAATCTAAATGATTATCGCTAATATTATATATAATAACTCATCCTTACACCATATAACCAAATAAATTATATCACCATTTAATATTATGTATTTTAATTATTATCGTATAAATTCAATTCTAGGTAATTATACCAATTCTACATGAACTTTCATGCTCATATGCAAGTATACCGATTGTGAAAACCAAGGAAAGGAATGCTCTTGAGCGATAAATTTGCATTTATAACTCATCCAAAAGGCCATAAATGAACTTAATAAAATTATAATAAATCAAATACATATAGAATATGTTATTAATTAATTAATTAATGGACTTAATTTTATTATCCAAGATGTTAAGTTCAAGTGCAGAACACATTCGGACATAAGGTAAGGGTTTTCTACCCGAACCTCCATTTTCTTCTGGGTTGCTCTTTGTCTCTATTAATCCAAATTTAATTCTTAATTATTATTATATACTCATAATAATTTTTTTGTGAATTTTCTGTATATTTGTACCAAATATAATCCTTATTTATTTTATGGGGAGTTAAATGTTTTATAAAGATCTTTCTCAATTTTTCCCGATTAACAAGCCTAATTCAAGGGAACTTCTCAAATTCTTACCTATTTTCAAGTACACTATATAATCTGTTTTAATCCACCATTATTTTTATAAAACCACTAATTTAATCATGGAAAAATACCTTAGTTCATTTATATATTTATTCAAATGTTTTTCCAAAAGAACTCTTCTTTTCAAAGTAAAAGTGTATTTCTCTCAAAAATTCCTTGATGATTTTATTAGACTATTTTTATCTATTTCAACACCTATGTTGAATTTTATGTCTTATTGAGTTTAATATATTATGTTTTTAATCTACCATATTGTATTAAATGGTTTATGATCAGTTTTATTGTGGATGTTCTATCTTGATACCATTCACCATACTACTCAGAATGGTTAGTGTTTATATGTACAGATTGGGGAAAGTTATTTCATATGTTCATGTTGTTTATGTTTATCCCCTTTCATATGAAGAATAAATTGGACTTAAAAAGTGATTTTTTGGGTCTACTAAATCCCCTCTATGCATTGGTAGGTCTCATGAGACAAAACAGAATTGGGTTTTGGTTGAGGCCTTACCCTAGTATTTTCAGACGTCTTGGTCGAGGCCTTGAAAACATGTTTCAGATATATGAAATTATGCTTTACCTCATTATGGTATTAGTAATTAATAAACCATGTGATTATTCAACTAGTATAATATCAATGGTTATGTTTCATTCTCTTATGATCATTTATATGTCCTTATTTAATCATCTTTCATTCCAGCCATATTATGCTCAAGTGTTTTTTTAAGGCATGTGTTTTTAGTTGCTCACCATGCCTAGTGCTTATTTTTATGATAACTTATGATATATTACTTACCCTTAATGATCTTATGATCTCACACCTTTCTTATGTTTTATTTTCTCCAGGTTGTGAAGATGAATATTATGAATTACTTGCAAGGATAATCTAGTAGCCATGGATGTTTCCAATGGAATTGCTATTATGTATTTCATTTCAAGTTGTAATGTTGAACTTATATATATATCTGGTCTTCCAAAACTACTAAACTATTTTGTCCTTTGTTATATAAATTTATTTTAATCATACTAATGTAATAAAATAATTCATTGGATCTAGGAAACTGGGGTTGGGATGTTACAGTTGGTATCAGAGGAAGTTTAGTAGAAAACTTGGAAACTAGATATAGAAAATGTATATTAGGGAACAAAGACCTAAGGTGGACTTTTAGGATAATAATAAAAGAACATCCTATAATTTTGGTAAGTAAGAGGTTATGTGGATCTTCTTATCAATACATCCCTATCTAAATACAACAATTGGACATGATTCTAGCACAGATATACCTAGGAGTAACAACTCTGACAAGGTGTTCTGAGCTTGACTCGGGGTAACCTGGTACATGAAAATGGGCCTTACTACAAACCTAGTTTGACACTCTCAGGGGATATTCTTAGGATAATTCACATTTTCTTTACAAGACATTATGAAGGATTTAAAAGTAAATTTTTCCTCAAGAAACCATGTTTACAATTATTAGATTAGTTATGCATAGGATTTCAATTTATGTTAAGTATTTTTCTAGTTGAGATTGTACATTATGATTTATAACCTAATCTAGTTTATTACATTATTTAGAAATGGTTCCTAGTAGAAGGAATGGAAATTTTATGAATGCACGAATCCCATGCAAGGATTTTCCACCTATGAAAAATAATGATGTTGGTTCTAAAGCTAAGACTGGTGAAGAGAAACTTATAACTATACTGGGATAGCTGAATCATGTTATAAACAATAACCTTACACACATATAGAATCCTAATCCATAATTTGGAGGAGAAATGTTAGACTTATTTATGTGAAAATATCCTCCATCATTCAATGGGACTACAAACCCATTCATAGAGAAACAGTGGATAAGTTCCTTAGAGAATATATTTCTCACTTTGGGATGTAACAAAATGGAGAAGGTTGTCATGGAAGTTTACCATCTATCAGGAGATACGGATTAGTGGTGGTAATTATTTCATAACACAAAGTAGGAGGAATAAATAGAATAAATTTAATGGAGGGACTTTAAGGAAATATTCTTAGAAAAATATTTTCCTCAAGAACAGTGAGTAGATATGGAGAGTAAATTATTGAGTTTGAAAAAAACAAAGGATAAAAACATTGAAAATTATGAAGCCAATTTTACAAGTCTAGAAAGGAATTTTTTGGACTACATATGTAATCTGAGGATCAAGATTTATCAATTCTTTGATGGTTTAAAACCATTCCTCTGAAGGGAACTGGTTTCCCAAACATTCTCATCATACGAAGATATGGTCTCATGTGCGATCAAGACAGAGAAATAATTCTCTAAGTATTATGAATATAAAGGAAATAAAGATAAGAAGAGGGTGTAAGAGGAAATAATGGGTAAAGTAAAGAATAAAAGAGATAGTTTTTCAACATGTGATACTTTTGGAAAGAAACACCCTGGAGCCTGCTTAAAAGGAAAAGGATTCTGTTACAAATGTGGAGAAATAGGCCACCAATATCAAGATTGCAAGGTAAATAAATAAGATACCAATGTTTAATGCTATAATTGTAAAGATATGGGAAATTATTCCAATTATTGTCCTAAGAATCAAGGAAAAATTCCCCAAATAAGGCCAAAGGAGCAATTCCAAGCTTATGTGATCACAACTTCTGAAGTTGAAGTTTCTAATGATGTGGTGGAAGGTACTATAATCATTTCCTCAAACTTGGACAATGCTTTATTTGATTCTATATCATCGTATTTCTTTATATATTCTCAATTTTCTTTAAAAATTAGATATTTATAATTCTCCTTAACAAGGGAGTTGTTAGTCCAAACCCCTAAGGGGAGTATAAATTCAACAAAGTTGTGTTAGGAAGTCCCCATTATAGAATATAAATGTGCTTTATCTTCTGATTTTATTGTCATTCCTATGGTCTAATTTGACATAATCTTTGGTATGGGATAGATTTCAAAATATGATGCAAAAATCTATTGTAATAAGAAGTAAATTATTATTTGTGAGGAAGTAGTAGAATCCATTGTTTTTAGGGAAGAAACATCAACATTTGATTTTTATCTAGATCCACCCCCAGTGGATCTATTGAATTCTATTCTTGGGGAGGAAGAGAATGAAATATCTATGGGTGGGATAAGAAATATTCAAATTGATGATGTACCTATTCTGAAATAATACATTGATGTATTTCTAGAGGATTTACCTAGACATCCTCCAGAGCAGGAATTTGAGTTCTCTATTGATTTAATTCTTGGTTCAAGACCTATATCAAAGACTCCTTAGAGAATTACCATGCTGGAATTAGTATAACTAAATAAAAAAATATAATAATTGAGTGATAAATGATTTATCCACCCTAGTGTTTATCCATGGGGATCTCATGTTCTCCTTATCAAGAATAAAGATGGATCCATGAGGCTTTGCATTGACTATATAGAAATCAATGCTATTATGATAAAGAAAAAATATCACTTGCCTCATATTGATGATTTATTTGATCAAATTCATGGATCCCAACATTTTTCAAAGATTGAAATTTTATATGGATATCTTCAGTTACATATGAGGAAGGAATATATTCCAAAGACATCATTTTGAACCAGGTATAGGCATTATTAGTTTACAGTAATTCCTTTTGGACTAACTAATTCACCCTTTTTTCATGGATCTAATGAATAGAGTTTTCAAGGAATATATTAATGACTTCATTGTGGTATTTATTGATTATATCTTGGTATACTCCAAAATCTAATAAGATCATGAGAATCACTTTTGCATTATTCTGAAGACTCTTAGAAGAAACGAGTTATATGGGAAGTTTAGAAAGTGTGAATTCTGGCTTCAAACAATTTATTTTCTTGGACATGTTTTCTCTCAGGATGGAATCTTAGTTAATCCTTCAAAAACAAAGGAATTTCAGGAATTTCCTACTCCAACAAACATAACCAAGGTACGTAGTTTTATTGGTTTAGTGGGTTATTATTGGCATTTCATTCAGAACTTTGACCGATTAGCCAACCCGTTTACCAATATTAATTGTAAAGGAATTAATCTAATATTTTCAAAATAATGTGATGAATGTTATGAATAATTTAAGAGGGGATTATTGAATTCTCTGATCCTGAATCTACCATCGGGGAATGGTGGATTTGTGATCTATAGTGATGCATCAAAGAAATGACTTGGGTGTGTCCTTATGCAGAATCATAGAGTTATTGTCTATGCATCAAGGTAGTTAAAAATTAATGAAAAGAACTATCCAAATCATGATCTTGAGTTTCATTTTTTATATTTTCTCTGAATATATGGAGATACTATCTCTATGGAGAAATATGTGAGATATATATAGATCACAAGAGCTTAAAATATATCTTCCCACAGAAAAAACTCAACATGAGTCAAAGGCGATGGATCGACCTACTCAAGTATTATGATTGTTCTATACACTACCAAACAAGAAAGGAAAATAAGGTAGCTGATTCACTGAGAAGGATCATGGAGTTTTAAACAAAATGAGAATTGAAAAGGATCCTATGTACATAGATCTAGCAAAGATGGATATGGGAATTATTAAAGAAGTTGAAACATCACTACTTTTACAATTGGTTTCCCAACCATATTTATTGGAAATAATTAAAACTTCTCAGTCAGATGATGATAACCTTCAAAATAAAATTAGAGGTGTGGATGATGGAAAGTTGTTAGACTTTATATATGAAGATGGAATTCTGAAGTTTGGGAAGAGACTTTGTGTTCCTGCTATACCCAATCTAAAAAAGGGATTTATTGGAAGATTTCCATAGTTTGAATTTATCTATACATCATAGAAACACTTATATTTAAAGAGATTTGAAGGAATATTTTTTGTGGGATGACATGAAGCAGGAAATTGATGATTATATATCAAGATGTTTAGTATGTTAATAAGTGAAGGTCGCACAACAAAATTCTAGAGGATTCATGCAACCTCTACCTATTTTTACATGAAAATGGGATGACATCACTATGTATTTTGTCACTATAATACCCAAAACTCCAAGAAATAATGATACAATATGGGTAATTGTGGATCGACTTATCAAATCTACACATTTCCTCACTATAAGGGAAGATTTTCTACTGGAGCATCATGAATGGCTCTATATCAATGAAGTTATGAGACTTCATAGAGATCCTCTCCCAATTGTGTTTGATCGTGATCCATGCTTTGCATAAAAATTATGGAAAAGTCTCCAGAAATATTTGGATACTGAGCTTCATTTGAGTACTATTTATCATCCTCAAATTGATGGGTAGTTGAAAAGGGTGATCCAAACATTAGAATACATGTTGATATTATGATCACTTGATCTTCAAGGTATGTGGGATCATTATTTACCTTTGGTAGAGTTTTTCTACAACAATAGTTTTCATTTTAGTATTAAAATATCACCATATGAAGCATTGTATGAAAAGAGATGTCATACACCAACATGTTGGGATGAAGTTTGTGAGAGGAGGCTTGTAGGTCCATAGCTTGTGGAGGAAACAACAGTGAAGGTAAATACTATTCAAACCCACATCAAAGTAGATCAAATCAAAAAAAATATATATGTTGATAATCAAATAAAGGATTTGGAATTTCAAGTGTGAGATCATGTTTTCTTGAAATTATCTCCATGGAAGGGTGTTATAAGATTTAGGAAGAAAGGGAAACTGATCCCCAAGTACACTGGACCTTTTAAAATTCTGGAGATAATTAGAGTTGTGGATTATCATTTGGTAATGTTTTCTAACCTTTATAAGGTACACAATGTGTTCCATGTCTCATTATTGAGAAAGTATATGCCAGACCCAACACATGTTCTCACTTCTAATGGTATAGAATTGGAACCTGACTTATCTTACTATGAAAATACTATCCGGAATCTAGAAACTAAAGAACAAGTGTTGAGTAATCGAACAACTTGGAAAGTAAAGTTACTTTGGAAAAATCATAAAATTAAAGAGGTAATTTGGGAGCCTGATGAACTTATGATGAAGACCTACCCAAATCATTTTATGAGGTAGCATTTTGGAAATTTTGAGGACCAAATTTTTGAAAGGGTGGAAGAATGTAACACCCCAAGGTTTTAAAAATAAATTTAATATATAATTTAATGCATGAAACATTGAGTCTCTGTGAAACAACACTTTGTTATTATAACCTAGCTGTTAAACATGATTTTTCTGCCTCTGTGCTTTGAATTTTGAAAAATAGACATACAAGGTTGTGATCAGTAAGATATTTAGAGTTTGATAGAATCAACTTACATTTATGGTGAATAGTAACTTGACCCTTATGAATAGTAATGTACCCTTATGAATAGTAATATAACACTTATGAAGAGTAAACTCACCCATTTAAGTAGAAATAAAATTTAGGTACCTTATAAATAAGAGAGAATATTTTAAAAATTAATAATTAAGTGTTGATATTTTTGTGAGTAATAAATATTTCATTAAAATTTAAAATTAATACATTTATTTAAAATAAAATTTATTTTCATAAAATATATTGCTAAATAAATATTATTTTTTCTATGATTTTAGGATAATTTAATGCGGCCTTAGTTAATTTTCAAGGTGTTATAAAATCAATTTTAATTTTAAAGATTATATTTTTGGAGTAAATGATTATTTTAATTAAAAATTCAATTTCTCATATTTAGAAAATTATTTTGATCAAATGGAGTCTATTTTTTAATTCTAAACTTCAAAAAATTGTTATAGTGAATTTTTGGGATTTTTCTAAAATACTTGAATTTTTGGTGAATAGTAAAATACAATAATTTTTTATAAATGCTAAATACATGATTTATTGAATCGTAGGTCATGTATGGATGATGTAAGAACACTTAGTTTGAACTCACATGTACTTATTACTATTTTGGGTCACAATAATCAAACACTATTTCTTGTCTTGAGCAAATTAATAAAATAATGAATAAGATATTCAAAAATCACCCCTCTCCTCCACTATAAAAACCACCCCTCACTCCCTCTTCTACTCACTTCTCTAAGACTTGAAGCTTATCAAATTTATTCCCAAATACTCTTCCCTAGTCTCTCCCCATTTCTAGTATCTCATGGTATTTCCAAAATACCAAAACCCCTTCCCATAATGAGGTTCTCATGTAGGATATTTCAAGAGGTAAACCCTCTTCCTTTTTTTATTTCATTTTCAATTTATTTCCTTTTATTATCTTCTCAAAACCTCCTCTATACAAATGATCATTATAACTCTATTATCATATATATACTTTAATTATATAATTTTAATGTAATATCCTTCCTCAAACTACTATCTCTCTCTCTCTTGTTTTAAAAACAAAATCATCATCCAGGAGGTGCCGATTTACAACCTTCATGGATGAAAAACATTCATTCTTTAATTTATCCTTAAATTATAGTCATGAAACCATTTTTATGGTTTAAATATACTATAATATATTTATTATAACCTATTCAATGTTATGGAACCATTATATATACATAATACTAACTCATATGACAAAACTAGTTCGTAATAATCGAAATATCACCAAAATAATCTAAATGATTATCACTAATATTCTATATAATAACTCATCCTAATACCATATAACCAAATTAATTATATCACCATTTAATATTATGTATTTTCATTACTATCATATAAATTAAATTTTGTGGAATTATACCAATTCCACATGAACTTCCATGCTCATATACAAGTATACTGATCGTGAAAACCAAGGAAACGAATGCTCCTGAGCGATAAATTTGTATCTTATAACTCATACAAAAGTCCATAAATGAACTTAATAAAATTATAATAAATAAAATAAATATATAATAGGTTATTAATTAATCAATTAATGGGATTAATTTTATTATCCAAGATCTTAAGGTCAAGTGCAGAACATGTTCGGACATATGGTAAGGGTTTTCTACCCGAACCTACATTTTATTTCGGGCTCCTATTTGTCTCTACTAATACCAATTTAATTCTTAATTATTATTATATACTCCTCATAATTTTTTTTTTAATTTTCTGTATATGTGTACCAAATATAATCCTTCTTTATTTTATGGGGAGTTAAATGTTTTATAAAGATCTTTCTCAATTTTTCTCGATTAACAAGCCTGATTCAAGGGAACTTATCAAATTCTTACCTATTTTCAAGTATACTATATAATCTATTTTAAACCACAATTATTTTTATAAAACCACTCATTTCATCATGGAAAACCTAAATTAGTTCATTTCTGGTTTTATTCAAATATTTTTTCAAAAGAACTCTTCTTTTCAAAGTAAAAGTGTATTTCTCTCAAAAATTCCTTGATGATTTTATTAGAGTATTTTTATCTATTTCAAAACATATATTTAATTTTATGTATTATTGAGTTTAATATATTATGTTTTTTATCTACCATATTGTATTAAATGTTTTATGATCAGTTTTACTGTGGATGTTCTATTTTGATACCATTCACCATACTACTCAGAATGGTTAGTGTTTATGTGTACAGATTGGGGAAATTTATTTCATATGTTCATGTTGTTTATGTTTATACCCTTTAATATTAGGAATGAATTGGACTTAACAAGTTATTGGTGGGGCCCACTATATCCCCTAGATGCATTGGTAGGTCTCATGAGACAAAACAGAATTGGGTTTTGTCTTAGGCCATACCCTAGTATTTTCATACATCTTGGTTGAGGCCTTCAAAACATGTTTCAGATATACGGCATTATGATTTCCCTAATTATGGTATTAGTAATTGATAAACCATGTGATTATTCAACTAGTATAATATCAATGGTTATGTTTAATTCTCTTATGATCATTTATATGGCCTTATTTAATTATCTTTCATTCCATTCATATTATGGTCAAGTGTTTTTTTAAGGCATGTCTTTTTAGTTTCTCCCCATGCCTAGTGTTTATTTTTATAATAACTTCTATTGTATTTCTTACCCTTACTGAGCATCTTAGATCACCCCTTTCTTATGTTTTATTTTCCCTAGGTTGTGAAGATGAATATTATTAATTACTTGCAACGATAATCTAGGAGTCATAGATATTTCCAATGGAATTTCTATTATGTATTTCATTTCAAGTTATAATGTTGAACTTATATATGTATCCAGTATTCCAAAACTACTAAACTATTTGGTCCTTTGGGATATGATTTTCTTGTAATAATATTAATTTAATAAAATAATGAATCATATATGGGAAACTTGGGTTAGGGCCTTACATTTGGAAACTATAGCTACACAAGAAACTCCTGGATCAACCTACACTGCACTAAAGGGTCGTGAAAAAAATGCAACCCATATGCACCCCAAACCAAAAATGCACCAATACAGTGAATATATGAAGAAAAATGGAAGTAAATTCATGATAATGAGAGGAGAAATCAGAAAAAACTGAATACAAGAATATGGGAATCAAATATCATCAAAAGGAATCCCAAACACTTAAAGAAGGAGCCTCTGGGTCGCTTGGAAAAATAGGAGAGAGAAACGGCCATAGGATTTGAGGAAACCCCCAAGCACTCTAAAATTTAAAACCGCATTACATAGAGGATTTACATGAAATGTAATCCCCTTTCATATCATATAATTTCAATATTCTAAGTTCTGCCAAAAAATGTGTTGCCTCGAAGGATTAATCACCCAAATTATTACACATTATGAACCTGCCCTTCACAAGATATGAAACCCTCTTTCACATCATGTAAACTTTACACAGCATGAATTTCTTCTACTTATAAATTTTATCATCCAAACTTCTCCACACCCTTTATAAGCTTCATCCAAGCACCTACAACACCCAAAACTGGTAAAGTAATAGACTAGGAAGGCACAAACCATAAAATTTTACCTGTCAGAACATTCAAGGGATGAATGAAAACTTTTCTGATAAAAAAAAGAGTTTCCAAAGATGATTTTTTCAATCTTCAAGAGTATTTTAGAGATGAAATCAAGAAAGGACTTTTTTCTAAACTATAATTTTGTAAATATTCTCTTGTTTCTAGGTTGGAGATGTGTTATAATGGATTGTTTCATCTCATAGGAAGGAAACCTCTTGGTGATAATCCATTGATATTTTTTGTAGATATCAGTGAAAGGATTCAAAGGTTTCTTCCTCTTCTTGATGCTATATAAATAGATAATATCATAGTAGAAGAATAAATTCATCAAGAACCCTCTACCAATGGTCCACAAATCCCTTTCACAAGATTCACTTTTCCCTTTTTTTATAAGTCTTTTAATGTAGAGAGAACTAGGAATCTTCATTATGATATCATGTTCATGCTCAAGAATCTGGTTGGTGACACCTCTGTTCATGGTTTAGATAGGACTGAACTTTCCTTGTCTATTCAAATCCTTGGAAATTTCATTATAACCTCTACTACTTCCCAGCCTAACCCAGAACCAAAAGAGTGATATATTTCCTTGATTGGTTTACATTTTGGTTATCATAAAGTGTGATTATTTAATACTTTTATTTGACTTAATGATATTGAGCACTTTTTATTTTATTTGTTTCACATTGCTTTACTCTTTTCATGTTATTTACTTTTATTTATCTAATCCAAATATCCAATCTCATTCATTTTAGTAAGTTATATTCTTTCAGTTCATAATTAATTGTGCTAGATTGAATGTATTATCTCATTCCACATGTTGTACTTTTTGATATCACAAAAAGGTGTAGGAAAGAGTTAATATGAAAATTTACATTTTTTTAATTTATTATATGTCACGACCCCCTCCCACAAAAGATGCACCTCCTGAGCTAGAAATGGTGAAAGGAAGATAATGACCCCTGATTCCCACCTCCAGTAGGCCCCGGATTGGCGACTAGCACCAAGGGTATGAGTTTTCACAAATATGGGAGGCATTACCCTTTTTATTATCTAAGATCAGGAAATATGATGAATCAAACACCAAAAGAAAAAGGAACAAGTAAATGAAAATAAACCCAAAACCAAACCCATATTCATGTTTTATACAATACTGAAAAAAAAAGTACAAGTACAAGAAAATCTCCAAAGTACGATACCAAAAAAAGAAAGCAAAAACTGCTACCAGCAAAACTCCAACGCCCGACTAGCAAGGTCCCGCACGGTCCCTGAAGTCCTGAAAACCTGAAAGTAAACGTAGGGTGAGCATACAAGTATACTCAGTAGGAAAACCTAAATCTCTCATGCACAGGTGGGGAGAAATCCTAATTCCCCATGAGAAAACATAAGGAACCAAAGCCTAGCAAGGAATCTATCCACCCAACCTTACACGCCACACTCACCAAATATCGCAAGTTAATAGAGTAGTATAGTAATATTATCAAAGTATGGTTACCCCGCACCACCTTCCCACTGAATACTGCTCAATCCCTCATGACTAATGCTTTAATTCTTCCCCCACTTCTTGAGCTAGTGTCGCAACCTGTCCATACGAAGCTCGAGCTAGTGCCGCAACCTGGCCATATGAAGCTCATAGTATCCCATCGGCACTCAATCCTCATCCATAACCACATCTCATCCCAAATACACCTAGGAACCACATCACATCTCATCCCGAAGACACCTGGGAACATATCACATCCTCATCCCAAAGACTCTTGGGAAACATCTGTCGTAACCTACCCGAAGGATCTTGGGCTATAGAACCTGGAAGAGGGAGCACAGGGAAGAACAATAACCAGTCATCCTTTAAATGTTTGAGAATCTCACCCCCCATCCCATGGGTGTTCGGTACATAGTTCTCAACATGGGTGGGGTGCGTAAAGAAACATAAAACATATATATTTATATAATTATATCAACCACTCAGCCCATCCTAAGGATTCTACACAAATAATCTGAGCACATGCCTCGGCACTTCTACCTTGAAAGTATGCACACAATAAACAGCCCAAAAACCCATTAAGCTTTTCATGTTTCAACAGTTTTAGTTTATCATTTCCTTAACTACCAAGAAACTAACAACAACCAAACCAGATCAATCCTTCGTAAAACATATCCCTACCAACCACAAATAAAGTTAGGTAAAACACAAGCAACACAATACCATTTTTTTATCAGCCAATAAATTCCATTGATTTTCTATATTTAATCAACTACCATGCCCCAGAATTCATTAGTTAACTATTCCACTTTTATTCATATGCACAACCCATCTCTGCAGCCCTAATACCAACCACTATAACCACAAACACATCGAAAACAATACCTATACCACATCATCATCCCTTTGATACCATTTACCGCAGCTCCACTGCCCATCACAACCATATCAAACACACCAACACACAACCAAGACAACTATAGCCCCACTGCTCACCCATTCCACAACAACCCACGAAACACCCCTTCACATAATTAAACCCCAACCAACACCCACAAAAATTCATTCTTTCATTTAGTTTAACTGGGGTGATCATACAAGGGTTCCAGGTATTCATTTAATCATCCAACTTTACATGATTAACCAATTTCCACATTCTATGAAATTCCATCCAAAAAACAATCCAGAAAAATAGGGAAAAATTTAATTGCGCAAGCAAAGTCCCCCAACGACCGTGATTTTTAGTAGTCATAAGCCTATTCAATTCACAACATAATCAAAGGATAAGCATTGATGGAAATAAAACAAAAATATCTACAAAATTTCCCCAAAACCGTTCTTTAACCAGTTATTATCTTTATTTATGGGTTCAACCGTATCTCACGAAAACAAGAGGATACCCACCCCGCATGATGCACAAAAGAGAGAGAGACGAAGGTAAGATCCCTACTTGAACAGGTTTTGATGTCCTTCTGTGAGAACAACCACCGTGAGGATTTTGATCGCTCCTATGGACGACTACATCCTCCCGTGGATGATGCGGCACAACCGCACTAAAAACCAAAAGAGACTCTATTAAGGTTTAAGGTGTCACTTGTCATAGCATGGAAAGGAGGAACAGAAACAGGAGATTGGGGAAGGAATAAGAACGGGGTAGAATGTACCATTAAGATGATGTTCATCAAAGATCATCATTCCCATCTAATATCATCAATATCCTCAGTAGGAAACTATGAAGAGGAAGTCAAAGAAGAGGGAAAGGAACAAGGTGCACGATGTTCGCCTCGTCGACACGATCCCACAGCCACCAATAGATCGATGATCGGAGTCCGAATGAAGAAGATAGGAGGAAGGCTTCTAGGTCATCCGGGAGCATCATCGTGCAGAGAAGAAGAGGGGTCCATAAATAACACATGACCCTCTCTTATATAGGAAATGAAAAGATAAAACAGTACACAGCGTGTATTAATGAATACACGACGTGATTCTACAACTGTTATGTTGTTTTACTGTTCAACACATGACACGTCACACGGTTTCCATGCGTTTAATGACAAAAATAACTTCAATTAATAATAGGTGTTTTATTGACCCGAGACATGAGTCATAAAAAGGTATTCATCATTGGTCTTAAAATGACCGTCAAAATTTCAGGGTTACACTGCTGCTGACGGTTCGTTAATCCGATATCATCTGAAGAAGTTACAGACGAATTATGGTTTTAATAACCATAAATAATATTATTATTATTATATTATCATTATTATTTCATTTCATTGAAAATTTCTCTCTCCAATCTCATTTAAGATTCACGCACAAAATCCTCTCCAATTTGGTTTGCCTCACCAATTCATGAGATTCTCTCTTCTTTTTTTTATTAGTTTAAAATCTAATTTGTTTCCTTTAACTCTTTCTCTCTCCAATCTAACTCTTCCATTCACGATTTCTTCTCCCAATCCACCAAAAGTGGCGCCTCCCCTTTCCTTTACTATATTATCACTTCAATGTTATTATTAATAAAATTAATATTAATAACACCCATCATTAATGTTCTAATTTAATCCCATTAAATTAGTTTATCATGGTTATTCTCATATTAAATTAAGACCATTCCATTTAATTAATCACTCACTAAAAGCCACCATTACCATTATTATTTAATATAATAGTAATAAATCATCTTTCAATTTCATCAACGGGTCTCCATCATTATCATTAATAATTATTATTATTATTATAGATGCTCATTATTATCTTATAATTACTCCCTCTCTCCCATCACATGATATTCATGCATGGGTTGGGAACCCCTTCCATGCGCATCTTCATGTTATTATTATTATAACAAATTATTATATAATAATACCCTTTTAATGTTATTTACACAATCCCAACTTTAATTGTGGATAACCGCACAACGCCTCCTGTACAAGGTCACTCCCATGTGCCCCATGCATTTCATTCCTTTATAATTTATTACACGCGCCTCATTTATTATAATTTATTCCTTTATAATTTATTCCATGTGCCTCCCATTATATTCCCATTACACACATAATTTATTATTTATTAAAATTTAAATAAATCAAAAAGAAACCATGCACATCCCCTCATTGAATTAAATACATTCAATTTTATTTATTTTATTTCACAATGATTAAATTAAAACCATTTAATCTAATTAACACCAAATATTTTCACGCCACCCTTATCAATTATTATTATCAAAAATTATTATTATAACACATGTCGTGTTTGACCACATCAAATTTTTACAAAGTAATGGACTGGAGAGGTCTGGGCCATTACATCAGATACCTCTCAAAACATTCTCGTCCTCGAGAATTAAAAATCAACCCAGAAAAAGGGGAAAGGTCTAAACAACCACCCTGCAAGATACCTCTCAGGGCTCTCATCATAACAGGAATCCAACCACTATCCTAATTATATGAGTCAGGGAATTCCTTCCCCCATGTTGAGATATTATCCGCTTTAGGTGGCACTGACTCGCCTGTATGGGTTTAATCGCATCCACATTAATGCATCTCGATTAGGGATTAGGTCCTCCCACCCCTATAATTTAGGATTTCTCATACACACACTGCCCCCAACACCACACAAAACAAGCAACATGCTGCCCAAACACATGTATTGAGGAATTCCTTATCCCATGTCAAGATACTATCCGCTTTGGGTGGCACTGACTTGCCCACACGGGTTTAATAGCATCCACATTAATGCATCTTGATTAGGGATCAGGTCCTTTTCTCCCTATATGTTAGTACTCTTCACACATATAAAGGAAAGAGGGAAACAACTTAGTATTATAGACTCATGAAAAACAAGGTCCAGGCCCAAATCATGGGTGAGAATGAGTTTCAACAAAGAAGTGTGATGCTCCTGAATTTAAACAAAACATAAATGAGAGCATTTAAGTAAAACCGAAAACATCTCTCTCAATATCTGGACTTGCTAGGGTTTCAGCTCTTGTTGCGTGAAATTGTCTGCATCCCACTCCTCTGCCTTTCTGTTGACATCCAGGTGCCATAGCTGTTCGGTAAACAAGGAACACCTAAGCCCAAGTAGTAAGGAAATTTTCTCAAGGTTTCATTTTATCATTTTATTTCGATTTATTTCCTAGAACACCCAAATCAAGTAAAACACAAATCATGATGATTCATGTACCTTTCCTAGGGTATCTACCCTATAATCAATGTAGTCTTACTTGGTTGTTCAGTAAGCTTAGAGTCCTTGCATCAGATCACGGGGGGCCCTAAAATCATGTGTCCTAGCCGGTCTTCCCTGGCCTATGTCACACACCAAGATTAGCCAACACTGTTGCCCTACCATCCCATGTAATCCTCACTATGCCTAACTCCAGACTCTATCCTATCTCTTAACCATCAGCTCTGGTACCATTCTTTCACGACCCCCTCCCACCAATGATGACCCTCCTGAGCTGGCAATGGTGAAAGGGAGATAATGACCCCCGAGTCTCACTTCCAGTAGGCCCTGAAGTGGCGACTAGCACCAAGGGTGTGAGTTTTCACAAATATGGGAGGCATTACCCTTTTTATTATTTAAGATTGGTAAATAGGATGAATCAAACACCAAAAGAAAAAGGAACAAGTAAATGAAAATAAACCCAAAACCAAACTCATATGCATGTTTTATACAATACTGAAACAAAAGTACAAGTACAAGAAAATATCCAAAGTACGATACCTAAAAAAAGTAAAAACTGCAACCAACAAAACTCCAATTCCCAACTAGAAAGGTCTCACACAGTCCCTGAAGCCCTCCTGAAAACCTGAAAGTAAACGTAGGGTGAGCATACAAGTATACTCAGTAGGAAAAATTAAAGCTCTCGTGCACGGGTGGGGAGACATCCTAATGCCCCATGAGAAAACAGAAGGAACCAAAGCCTAGAAAGGAATATATCCACCCAACCTTACAAGACACACTCACCAAATATCACAAGTCAATAGAGTGGTATAGTAATATTATCAAAGTATGGGTACCCCGCACCACATTCCCACTGAATACTGCTCAAGCCCTCATGCTTAACGCTCTGATGATTTCCCCTCTTCCTGAGCTAGTGCCGCAACCTGGCCATATGAATCTCGAGCTAGTGCCGCAACCTGGACATACGAAGCTCATAGTATCCCGCTGGCACTCAATCCTTGGCCATAACCACATCTCATCCTGAAGACACCTGGGAACCACATCACATCTCATCCTGAAGACACCTGGGAACATATCACATCCTCATCCTGAAGACTCTTGGGAAACATTTGTCATAACCTGCACAAAGGATCTTGGGCTATAGAACCTGGAAGAGGAAGCATAGGGAATAAAAGTAACCATCCATCCTTTAGATTTTTTAGAATCTCACCCCCCCCCCCCGTCCCAAATGTGTTCGGAACTTAGTGCTCAACATGGGTGGGGTGCATAAAGGAATATAAAACGTACAAATTTATATAATTAAATCAACCACTCAGCCCATCCTAAGGCTTCTACACAAAAGATCTGATCACATGCCTCGGCACTGCTACCTAGAAAGTATGCACACAATAAACAGCCCCAAACCCCATTAATCTATTCATGTTTCAACAGTTTTAGTTTATCAGTTCCTTAACTACCGAGCAACTAACAACATCCAAACTAGATCAATCGTTCCTAAAACATATCCCTGCCAACCAAAAATAAAGTTAGGGAAAATACAAGCAACACAATACCATTTTTTTATCATCCAATCAATTCCATTGATTTTCCGTATTTAATCAACTACCATGCCCCACAATTCATTAGTTAACTCTTCCACTTTTATTCATATGCACAACCCATACCTGCAGCCCTGTTGCCAACCACCATAACCACAAACACATCGGAAACAATACCCGTACCATATCATCATCCCATTGATACCATTTACCGCAGCTCCACTGCCCATCACAACCATATCATACATTCCAACCCACAACCAAGCCAACCGCAGCCCTACTGCTCACTCGTTTCATAACAACCCACGAAACACCACTTCACATAATTAAACCCCAACCAGCACCCACAAAAATTCATTCTTTCATTTATTTTAACCGGGTTGATCATAAAAGGGTTCCAGGTATTCATTTAATCATCCAACTTTACATGATTAACCAATTTCCGCATTCTATGAAATTCCATCCACAAAACAATCCAGAAAACAGGGCAAAATTTAATTGCGCAAGAAAATGCCCCCAACGACCGTGATTTTTAGTATGCATAAGCCTATTCAATTAAGAACATAATTAAAGGATAGTCATTTATGGAAATAAAAAAAATATCAACAAAATTTCCCCAAAACCATTCTTTAACCAGTTATTATATTTATTTACTGGTTCAACTGTATCTCACGAAAACAAGAGGATACCCACCCCGCATGATGCACAAAAGATAGAGAACAACCACCACGAGGATTTCAATCACTCCTCTCAAAGACTACGTCCTCCCGTGGACGTTGCGGCACAACCGCACTAACAACCAAGAGAGACTCCATTAAGGTTTAAGGTGTCACTTGTCGTATCATGGAAAGGAGGAACAGAAAGAGGAGATCGAGTAAGGAATAAGAACGAGGTAGAACGTACCATTAAGATAACGTTCATAGAAGAGCGTTGTTCCCATAAAATATCAGCAATCTCCTTGGTATAAAACTGAGAAGAGGAAGTCAAAGAAGAGGGAAAGGAAAGAGGTTCACGATGTTCACCTCGTCGACACGATCCCGCAGCCACCGACAGAACAACGATCGGAGTCCGGATGAAGAAGATAGGAGGAAGGCTTCTGGGTCATCCGGGAGCATTTCCGTGTGGAGAAGAAGAGGGGTTCCGTAAATATAACGTGACCCTCTCTTATATAGGCAATGAAAAGTTAAAATGGTACGCATCATGTATTAATAAATACACGACGTGACCGTACAACTGTTACATTGTTTGACTGGTCAACACATGACACGTCA
Organism: Viscum album; assembly: GCA_963277665.1. Taxonomy (NCBI): domain Eukaryota; kingdom Viridiplantae; phylum Streptophyta; class Magnoliopsida; order Santalales; family Viscaceae; genus Viscum; species Viscum album. Next base: position 2,055,875,712 of record OY728156.1, on the reverse strand, counting down.
CGCGGTTTCCATGCATTTAATGATAAAAATAACTTCAATTAATAATAGGTGTTTTATTGAACCAAGACATAAGTCATAAAAAGGTACTCCTCATTGTTCTTAAAATGACCTTCATAATTTTAGGGTTACGCTACCGCTGATGGTTCTTCAATCCAATATCATCTGAATAAGTTACGGATGAATTATGGTTTTGAAAACCATAAATAATAATAATAATAATATATTATCATTATTATTTCATTTCATTGAAAATTTCTCTCTTCAATCTCATTTAAGATTCAAGCACAAAATCCTCTCCAATTTGGTGCACCTCACCAATTCATGAGATTCTCTCTTCTTCTTTTTTATTAGTTTAAAATCTAATTTGTTTCCTTTAACTCTTTCTCTCTCTAATATAACTCTTCCATTCATGATTTCTTCCCCCACTCCACCAAAAGTGGTGCCACCCCTTGACTTTACTCCATTATCACTTCAATTTTATTATTAATAAAATTAATATTAATAACACCCATCATTAATGTTATAATTTAATCCCATTAAATTAGTTTATCATGGTTATTATCATATTAAAATAAGACCATTCCATTTAATTAATCACACACTAAAATCCACCATTACCATTATTATTTAATATAATAGTAATAAATTCTATTTTAATTTCATCAACGGGTCTCCATCATTATCATTAATAATTATTATTATTATTATAGACGCTCATTATTATCTTATAATTACTGCCACTCTCCCATCACATGATATTCACGCACGGGTTGGGAACCCCTTTCATGCGCCTATTCATGTTATTATTATTATAACAAATTATTATATAATAATACCCTTTTAATGTTATTTACACAATTCCAACTTTAATTGTGGAGAACCTCACAACGCCTCCTGTACAAGGTCACACCCATGCTCCCCATGCATTTCATTCTTTTATAATTTATTACATGCGCCTCATTTATTATAATTTATTCCTTTATAATTTATTCCATGTGCCTCCCATTATATTCCCATTACACACATAATTTATTATTTATTAAAATTTAAATAAATCAAAAAGAAACCATGCACCTCCCCTAATTGAATTAAATACATTCAATTTTATTTATTTTATTTCACAATGATTAAATTAAAACCATTTAATCTAATTAACACCAAATATTTTCATGCCACCCTTATCAATTATTATTATCAAAAATTATTATTATAAAACGCGTCGTGTTTGACCACATCAAATTTTTACAAAGTAATGGACCGGAGAGGTCCGGTCCATTACATTATATGAACAATTATTTATCATGTACTACTAGGAATTCTGTTTTCTATCAAAGTAAATCATCATATGAGAAGAAAAATATATTTATGTTGGATTTTAGTTTCCAGACTAAGTTAATTATCCTATGAAACTCTTATGTATGAGATTTATCATACGAAGCAAAAGAAAATCTTACAAGTCATGCTTTTGGAAAAGGAAATTATAGAATGAAGATAATTTTATCATATGAAGTTTCAAATTATCCTATGAGCTCATAAAGTCAATATACTGGTACTCAAAAAAGGAAATTATCATACAAAGTAGGTATTTATCGTGTGAAGATCAAAACATCATGGGAAGGAAAAAATTATCTTACAAAACAATGTTTTCAGTTCAATTATCCTATGAAGATAAGATTAATCTTATGAAAGTATGAAATATCATATGGATCAGTTTATCTTATGAAGCTGAATATTTTTCTTGAAGTTTTTAAGATATAAATGATATATGAAGAAGATAATTCTTTCTAAAGCTAAAATATTTTGAAGTGAATATTTTAAGAGGATTTTTTCACTCTTTTGAGGTATCTATTACCATTGTAAAAACTCGAGTGAAGTTCTAGACTACTTTCCTTATGTTGGAAATTATGATGGTTGGATAAGGAAATGTGAATAGAATAATATGTTTATTTTCAAGAATATGCTAGTTCTAATAGAGATCGTCGTTATAGTCAACAATAATCTCTGAGATTGCTATCTTCAGAATAAAAGGTCACATGTGGGAACAAAGCTTGTATTTTAGGATAATTCTATGTGATCTTAACATTTAGAGTATATATGAATCTTTTAATTCAAAAATTCAAGTGTGTGCGAGTGAGAACGAAAAAAGAAAACATCATAGAGAAAGTGACAATGCTCGTGAAACAGAGTGTTATCTGAAGAACACAAACATCTATCGATTTTCCTATACATACAAGTGATTTTGTGTTTCTCTACAAAAAAGAAACAATTAATGTTGCTATTATTTGAAGATATTAACATCAAAAATTGAGATACCTTATGAATCTAATCACTAAAGTTCTATTCATTCTTTAGATGAACATATCACCTTTTGTTAGTTTCATCATGAAACTATGAGCTGAACCTAAATATTTTTTCTACACATTTTATCTTTTATAAATACCATGGATAGGTCTTGTAATAAGGGGGAGCCTAGTGAAAGATCTTGGAACCTTTATATAACAAGTTTTAATTTCTTGCACTCAAATGTTGAGGTCCTTGATAAAATGATCTTCATGGTAAAAATTATAAATCTCATGAAGAGAGCATTAGTGGAGTGGAATAGAGGATTCATATGCCCCAAACCACTATAAATTACTTGTGTTGTGTTCTTCTCTTTTCTATTTTTAGTTTATTTTTTCATTTGAGATAAGACTTAAAATCAATTTGAGGGATGAAATATTTGGGGTTAAAATTTTAAGAACCCAATTCACCCCCCACACCCTCTCTTGATTCATGGCGTAACTCCTATTCGACCAACATTTTTCAATTATGTGAAACTTTTATTATAAACAGGAAGGATTCCTATTATCAGACTAGAGGTTTTTTCACTTGAGTGTCAAAGATTATACCCTCTCACAAACCTTTGTAATATACTTTATGATATTAGTGAAATTTTCACAACCCCCTCCCTCCAAAGATGTTTCAATTAAGAGAGATAATGACCCCCAAGTCTTGCCTCCAATAGGCCCTAGGTTGGAGACTAGTACTGAGGGTATAAAAATCTCACACATGGGAGGCATTATCCTCTATAAATAAAACAATATCAGAAGATATGATAAACAACCACCAAACAACTCCAATGGATAATATAAAGGTAAACCAAAAACAATCCCAAAATACATGAATATATTTAAACCAATACAAATGAAAGTCTCCAATATAAAGAACCAAAAGGAAAGTCTATGGTAGAAACTCAACAACAGCTTCAACCCAAGCTGGAAAAGTCCAGCTCAATCCCCAAAGTCCTTATAAAAACCTGAAAAAAACAATTTATATGTATAGAGTGATCATACAACATATACTCAGTAGGGACATAATCAAGGTCTCAAGTGCACATATGAAAACAACATGCTAATACGCCAGTGAAAAAATAGCAGAACCAACAAACATCTAAACAGTTTAACTAACAATCTTATCCTCAACATGGTTCACTTACCAAATCATGCATCCAATATAAAAATATAACATCAAGATCATAACAAATCAAGGTTCCTTATTGTTTCTTCCCCCACTGATTTATCGCTCTCACTCCCCAATGTCGAATGTCATGTAATCTCATCCCTTCCATACATGACACATCACAACCACATCACATCTTGACTGAATACACCTAATTCAACTCTAATGTGGGTCAGGATGCATCCCTTCCTACCCCACACTCATAAGGTTTAGCATCCAGTGCTAGCATCAGGCATCACCACACCACGTCTCGTCCAAAGACTCTTGAGATGACACACCACATCTCATCACATAACTAGAGAAATAGGGTATCATGAATGCGAAGGACATCAACCTCATTCCCTCCTCCTATCATGCATGACCCCCACCACATATCACATCACATCACAGCCTCATCACATCACATCTCATCCGAAAACACTTGGACCAACACTGTTGGTAAATCTCCAACACCAACCCGTATTATCACTACTAATGAAGGAATATCAGGTAAGAAGGGGTAGTCAACTAGCTGTGTCACTACCATCCTAGATGTTAGGGAAAACACCCATAACCTAGAACCTCTTTGTGTTGATAAGGTTATACAACTTATGTGGGGTGCGTATAGAAATAACATAATGATACGTGATATATAGATTTCACACAATACACAGCCTGTGGGTTCACAACAACTGCACTAGCACAAACCACATCACCACCACTATACCACACACCAACTATCACAACTTCTACCACCTCTATATGAAACACATCACACAACCGCCGCACAAGACACATGATTCCAATTTCATTTTCTAATTCACTTCATTCACATTTACAATTCTCATTCATTTATTGTTCAATTTATTTAAATCATTTTACCACACATCTATTTCCAGTCCATATTGTTTATTTACCAGCCTATTTTTTTTTATCATCACAATTTATTTCATGGCTTACTGAACAACTAACATGACCACGACATACCAAAACTAGCCTATTTCACACAACCATCACCACAAAACCTCACATCCACCATCATCGCCGCACCACACCATCCAAACCAACTCACCACAACAACCACATCGCACATCTCAACCACATCTCACAACACAATCATTGTACACAACAACCACACATCACCACACCACATGTCACCACCACATATCATCGCCACTACACACCACAACCACTATGCACCACAATCATTGTGCACCATAACCATTGCGCACCACAACCGCCACACACAACAACCACACATCACCACCACACACCATAACCATTGTTCACCACAACCACTATGCACCACATCGCACAACTTTTCACATCACACAACAACCCACATTGCATCCATGCCAACCAACCACCACATTGTAGGCCCATGCATCACACAACCCAACTGGTCACCACCATCACTGCACAACAGCCCAAACCAAACAAGGAAACACAAAAAGAACAAGAACACACAACATCACACATCCCAACTTCCACAATTTATTTGAGGGCTTTCATTTCATTACTTCTTTATTTGGCATGGGTATTATCACAAAAATCATATTTCCATTGGTAACCAATTTATTATCCAAATATACATTCTTAGACTTTTATTTGGGGTGTTACCACACAACAACATGGAAAGGTTCATCACATCATATCATACAAAGTGAAAATAAGGCTTCCAAGAGTCGTTATTTTTAGAAATGCATCAGTAAGGAATAAACATATCAACAATAACATTAAAGAAGCATAAACATGTGATTACTCCCCTAAACCCATAAATTTCAATTATGTTAATTATTTATATTTTTACTCAAACCCTTACTATCCACCCAAATGAAAGAAAAAGAATGAAATTCACACACATAACACATAAAAGTGTGAGAATGAGGATCCCCTACCTTAAAGAATCTTTCTGATCTAACTAAGAACCACAAGGAAAAGAAGAAATAGCCTAAAAACCACATCCGCGCAAAAAAAATAGATCATTCTAAACTACATTAAGGGTTTTCAAAAACATCACCCAAAACACACCCCAAACAAAATAACACCACCACAGTGGATCCGTGGAAGAACATAAGGAATCATGGGGATAAAGGGCAAGGAACTCACAACTGATCATTGATGAGAAACTAGAGGAACCCAAGGATCAACGTTAGAGGAGAGGGGTTATAAATATCTAAAAACCATCTAGGGTTTATCCAAAACTGAGAGAGGGAAAATTTGACAAATGAGAAAAAGATCGGCTGAAAAAAATATAAACTACCTGAGAGCCTCCCCTTTTAAGGCGTAAATTACAAGTTTACATCATAAATTCCACAGCCCTGCAAAACTTATGTTGTAAAAAAAACCTTTAGACCATAAATTAATTTTCTACCAAAAAACATGGTGCCTCGGGCTGGAATTAACTTACTTCATAAACCATTATCTTACAGTGTAAACCCTTTTCACTTTCTACACCTCATCCACATACAAGCCATAAATCGGCCAGCCACACAAACCCAAAACCACCATCTTATATCGTAAATTACTCTTTTATGGTGTAAACCTTATACTTCTACTAAAATGGAACTCCAAGCTCCTCAGAATATCCTAAACCTCTTCAAACCTCCTTCGAAGCACCACCAACACCTCAAACCAACAAAATAATGGGTTGGGAAAGCACGAACCATAACATTAGATACCTCTCAAATTATTCTCTCCCTCAATAATAAAAACCAAGCCTGAAGAAGTGATGGTTCCCAAAAAACCACCCCATGAGATACCACTCAAGGATATTGTTACACCTCAAATGTTACCACCAACCACACACGCCAACCGAAACACCCACAAAACATCCCATGCAACAACATCATCGCACAACCACATCACGACCTCTCACTGGGCATAACACCACTCATATGGTACTATCCACAAGACATTACTTTCCACACATTCATCCACATCAACATATCAACCTCCGCACAACACAAACTATCCACTACCACAACCATCACACATCACTTCCCTTGGCACAAAAGTCAGGGAATCCATCTTCCATGTCAAGATATTATCCACGTTGGGAGGCATTGTCTCACCCGCATGATTTTAATCATGTAAAAGTATAATGTATCTTGATTAGGATTTAGGTTTTCCCCTATTTCATATGTCGGAATCTTTACCAAACATCACACATCAAGAAAACAACACATCTCATAAACAGCAAGATCCAAACATCTCATCATCCAAACAAAATAGAGAAAATTAAAACTCAAAACAACTTTGGTAACTAGGAATGCATATGCATATCTCATTCTTAAGTACTCTCCTCCAGGCCACCATACCTCTAAAACACACAAACCAATAGTATGGTTCATCTACACAGCACCTTCTCTCATCAATCTTGGATCTCTACTGGTTTCTCCATGAACACTGCATCATCCTCGATATCCAACCCTCCCTGATCAATGATGTGGGAGTCATCATGAAGATACCAACAAATATGGGATGCATGGAAGATGTCATGGATCCTTTCCATCCATGGTGTCAATGCCAACCAATTCGCTAACTCACCCAAACACCTCAAAGGGGCCAACGAACTAGGAAGAAAGCTTATTCCCCCTGCTAAACCTCTGCTTCCAACTTCAGGGGAAGACTCTCGAGAACACATGGTCTTCAACCACAAACTCAATAGGATCCTCCACCTATAATCATCATTTGCCTTTTAACATTATTGTGCCACCCCATCCTCTCTCAAACCAATTGGATCTTCTTGTTCATGATCTGCACCACATTAGGACCAAGAACTGTTGACTCCACAACCTTCGTCCAGCATAATATAGAACGACACAGCAACTTGTATGAAACCATAAATGGAGTCATACTAATAAAAAAATTGATGGTTAATATTTTATATAAACTCAACTAGAAGAAAGTGCCTTACCCGCGATCCACCAAAGTCCAGGATGCCAACTCACAACATATCCTCCAATGTATGGATGGTTCATTCTGTCTTTCCATCTATTTGAGGATGTAAATCAGTGCTAAGATGCAACTAGGAGCCAAGATTATACTACAATCTCCTCTAAAACCATGAGATAAAACAAGGATCTCGATAAATATGATGGTCTTTGGTACCCAAAGAAGCCTAACCACATCGTCTATATACCACCTCACTAAAACATCCACGGTATTTGACTCATGGATCACTATAAAATGTGTTGACTTCATCAGTTGGACCACTATCACCCAAACTGAATCACAACCTCCCTGAGCCTAGGGTAACCCAGTGAAAAAATCCATTAATATGACCTCTCATTTCCACTTGAGAACATTTAAGGACTGCAAAAAACCACCAGGATCATGGTGTTCCACTTTCACCTACTGAAAAACTAGACACCTCACCATAAACTCTCCACAGAATTGTTCATCCCCCACCACCAAAGTTTTATCTTCAATCTACAATACATCTTTGTCACACTAGGATGAACCATTAAAGGTGAGCTATAAAACTCACATAGAACTCCCTCGTGCATCATTTTTAGAACAAACAACCTCCCCTGAAACAACATCTAGTTCAGACCATCCTTTGACCATCACTCTAGAGCATCATCATGGCCAACATGATCATGCATCACCTCAGTTTCTAAGCCTCCCCACTAAGACTCCACCACCTACCACATCAAGGATGACTCAAAAGTCATCTGATGAAGACAACATTAGTCACCGCTCTCCATGACATCAAGATACATCACTGCAAGCTCCTCTGCCCCTTTCTAAACATCAAAAGACTCTTGAACTGCATATCCTCAAGACTTCTAACTCAGTATATCAACAACCACATTCCCCTTTACTGGGGTGTAAGAGATCTAAAAATCATAATCTAGAAGAAACTTTATCCACATTAGATGACATAGATTTAGATCTCACTATGAAAAAAAATATTCTAGGCTCTTTTGGTCTATCAAAACCAAAAAGCGCTCGCTAATGATGTAGTGTCGCCACAACTTTAGCAGAAACATGGCTATTTCTAAGTGTTTTAAGAGTGGGTTCCCTAAACCCAACTATACAGTACTTTTTTATTATCATTTCATGTATATAGTGGTATATGCATGATGTACACTTACTATTATAGTGTATACATTTATGGATCCACTATTTAAATAGTAATGTCAATGTATTAATTGTTGTATCAAAAGGTTATAATAGATCTTATGCTATAATGAGAACCTAGAGATACTATGAAATTAATCTTAAATATATGTCATGTGGTCTAGATACATCATAATTACTAGACACAGTTGATGTCTGACTATCAGGTGTTGGGGGCTCATAAGCATTGAGACTTCTTCTCATGAAGTTCACACTTGATGATCTCTAAAGAAAAAGAGATTATAGTACACAATATGTGTTCATAGGTTGATTTTCATTACTATAACTATTTCTTATCTCCTTAGGAACCATGATGGGTTTCTATAATCCACACTTGGTCTGTGAATACTATTCACTAATATTGAGATAAGGACCTAGATGGTCACACATGATAGCATATTCAAGAATCTACCTTATTTAGGTGAATAGGTATATAAGATATGGTGGGGCTCACCATGAGGTCCGAAAGTTTTCTAGTTTTATCAATCACTGATAAATAAATAAATTCATTATTATATAAGTAAAGAATAATTGGGTTGAATTTATTTATTAAAAAAATCATGAGGTGTTTAGTGAATATAAGAAAAATATTATACGAACAAATATTATTTTAATATTCAAGATTTGTCTAATATTAAGTGGGAATTATGAGTCGATTTAATGACTCCGGTTTATAATGTAATATATTTAATATATATATTATAGGTATGTGATGACATATAAATAATATTTATGATTCAGTTTAGTTCGTCATAATTATTATTTATTGATTATTTAGTGGACGTTAAATATATGGGGTTCAGGGAACCCTTTCCAGGTATTTGAGAAGCCACTATATATATAAGGAGAGAGACTCTCGCCCAATGACTAGTCACTGTGATTTTTTTAAATCCTCTCTCATATCCCACTTTCTAGAGGGAGAAGCTCTCGATCCAAGTGATCATATAGAGCTCATATCTTAGCATCGAAGGAACGTCGATTCTGTGATCGTTAGGACATTGAAGGCATCATCAGAACACTGCTCTAGCACTCGGAATTCAACGATTGAAACTCCTATGGATTTTTGAATCATGTGTGGATGATCTATAAGAATTCTACTTTGGATCCTTCAAGCAACGGTCATCAATGATGAGCAACAGATTAGAATCCTTCGATTTGAATGAGGTACACGTTCAGTTTAATTTATGTGATCTATATAATTTATGCGAGATCATCAGACAGTACCAGGTCTTAGATCACCGGAGAGGTCAAGTTCCGTTGTCCCGGTGATGAAAAATTTTAATGCCCCAGCCCACCGGTTTCTACTGCGTGCTCTGGTACCTTCAATTGGTATTAGAGAAATCGCATGAATTTTTATGAGTCAAGAAGAAATAATTTGAATTAAATTAAACATATGGTTTAAATTCAATCCCAATGGAATAGACCGTGTGTCAATCCGATTTCAGACATCCAAGTTATGGTCATCTGAATTTTTAATGCATATCATTTATGATGTTTATCAGGTATTAAAATTAAAAAATATTTATTATATATATGTGCTTAATTTTTACCCAATATTATCATCCAATAATAATTCCAGTCACCCCAAATATCTGGCCAAGATCCAGCTGGATTCTAGTGACTGGAACCTAGCCGACTGGTGTCCTAAATTTTCCACAATGGTTGTGGAATCAATTTTATTTTCATTTAAAAATTGAAGGACTATTTTTTCATGGGGTGGCTGCATTAATTCGTTCAGTAGGTGATTGATAAAAAACAAAAATCAATTTCCTACATCATAGGCATTTGGAAATTTTAATGGAGGCATGACTTTGTTTTTATAATATAAAAAACAACTGTTTTGTCAACATGTGCATCAGCGTGTGGATTTTTGCACAAGGAAAAAAACAAAAGGTTTTAAAAAAATAAGTCAAAAGGAGAGCCCCCCCCCCCACCACCACCAGTTTTATTCTCTAGAACATGACAACCCAAGGGCCTCCCTGTTGGTAGCAGCTATCATCACTCCTTCCCCTCCCTTGTTGGTGAGCACCGATGGTTCCCCTCCTCCTCCATCGACGATAGCCCACGACCGGGTCAACATCTCCCAACTCCGTGTCGATCCCTTGTCACGTTGTCGAGCGGTTGACCTCCTCCCAACTGGCGTTCCTTACTATGAAACCCTATCTGTGTGCCACCCCAGTGTTTCCCCTCATGTAGCACCCCAATATTTCATAGTAATTTATTTTCTTTAAAGTAATTAAATAGCTTGCGCTACACGCAACACCGACTTCGAGCGCACCACGACTTACCAAACTAGTCGTTCAAAAAGCGGTTATGAATAATATTAACTAAATTTTAAATTTTATATATTCCATATAATTTTAAAATCCATATTATTTGTTTTTTAGACATAATATAATAACAAATTCAATTTTTTAGATAAAAGAAGTATTTTTCAAAAAATGAAATTTTACTGCCTTTTAATGGAAAACCATTTTTAAATCCAATATTTGACACTTTTATATATTCAATTTGACGAAATAAACTTCTTATTTAAAATAGGTACATAAAAATTTAGTTCTCATAAATTTTCGGTGCTTTTCTGATAACTTTCATAATTTGATGAATAGTGAAAAATACTAAATTTTAATTAAAAACAACTTTTTTAATAAAAATAATTTATAGTGTTGAATTATATATTTGAATGGTTTTTAGGTATAATTAGATTATATTTTTATCATTTAATCCAATTTTGGTCATTGGAAGTAATTTTACATTTAAATTGGACATAAACACATATCAATCTTTTAATAGTTTTTACTTCTCAAAAACCCGCTTTCTCGTTTTGATAACGAAAATATTTTTTAAATTAGTTAATAAAACTTCTATGTTTTTAATTTTTTGAAATATAAATTATTTTTGAATTTGAAATATCAAAATTATCTTAGAGTGAATTTTGGTATTTTTCTGAAAACTTTTGATTTTTTATGAATAGTGAAAAACACTGCGTTATTGTTTAAAACCGACTTTTTATTTGAATAATTATTTATTTTATTTAAATTTATTTTAAGTTCAAATAGATACATAATACCTATATTAATTCAATGTAATTCATTAGAGTCATTTTATAATAAGATTAGATGTATAAAAGTTTATTGAACTTTTTACCGTCTTTTACCCACCTTCTAGGCATATTTGCAAATTTGCATAAAACGTAATTTTACCACTTTTGTGGATTGAATTTCAAAAATATGAGAGACACGGTTTACATTAGTAAGTAAAATTTGGTTTAATAAGATGAAAATAATTTTTTGTTAATAGTAACTTTTCAATTTTATTTACCACAGTTAAAAGTAAATAGGGTAATTAATGGTAAAAATGATATTATAATTACCCTAACACATGTACTAATTCTATTGGATAAGTGTATTTCAACCAAAATAAACCTTAGTAATAAAATATGATCCTTTTGATCCACTTGGATTAGATTAGTACATTTATTATTATTTTATTTAAAGAAGAGTTAAAAGTGTAAAATTCAAAGTTTAATAACAAACACATTTTTAATATAGGGTTATACATAAGATAAATTCGACTATAAATATTCATTAGAAATATAAAAATATGTCCTACATCATGATATTTTATTTATAATTTTTATACATTAAATAATTAAATTTATTTATGACATAATGATGATGCAGTAATTACCTAATTAATGAAAGATTAAAATAATTGATATTATAAATATTAAAATAAATGTAAATTGAGACTTTTGATGAATTCCAATAATTTTATAGATTAATATGACATGTTATGGTTTATTTAATGATTTTTTTTGAATTAATAAAGTTTATATTACTTTAAAAAAAACCAAATACTAAATAGTGTCAAAATTGATATAATTGAGTTTTTTTTTAAAATATTATTTTATTAAATTATATAATAGTCCTAAAAATATAAGGTTCGGAAAAAGGACTTATATAATTATATATATGTTATTATTAAACCACTTGGGGTTCTCTTGGTAGTTTATAGTAAGTTGATTAACCATATAATATAAAAATACAAGGAGACATGGTAAATGTCAAACTATTTAACTAAGAGTTAAATCTAAAAGTTAAGGTTAATATAGTGACTTAACATGTCTAAAACCTATTGGTTGAGAGGTTTTAAACCCATCCCCACATTATCCTAGAAATTAATCCATTTGGAGCCATTATAAACCAAAAATTAATTTATAATAAAATAATATTTCAAGCTTTTCCTATAGTGACCCTCACCTCTCTTATAAAAGGGTCTTCCCCTTCTCTTAATTTCACACCTCCAAAACCATTTTTCTTGGACAAAACCTACCCAAATATCCTATCAACTACTTTCACTAAATCCTAGAGGTCTTCCTATGATCATAAATCCAACCTAAGGATCCCTTTTGATCAAATCAAAAGGAAGTACCCAAAGAAGAGGTAATAATTTCATCACCTCTTTCAAAGTTATCTTCTTCTTCCACTTCCTCTTTATTTGTTGTTTCTATACCAAAATAAACTCCAGTACCTTCTATATACTGTTATGTTATTATAAATATGATACAACCATATTCATTATTCTATCCATCCTATGAATGACAAAGTCACCATACGTGCTTACGTACAGCTTACCATCTCCACGTCGTGGTGTAGTTGTTATTCAACACTTCATTATTTGGATGGGTATAATAATAATGTATAATTGATGTAAATAATAAATATAACATGTTAATGATTATTTATATATGATATAACATCCAATTATATACAATTTCACCTTCAATTGAATGATATTGTCGCTCGTGCGTACGTACGGATTACCGTCTCTACAAAAACGATGAGATTCATTCCCCATCATAACCATTCAAGAATAATTTTCATTTTATGATTAAAAATAATGTTTAAGAACTTAATATAATTCTGTATATGAATAAAATACATCTTATCCATAACAAACATGACTTACGTAACAAAACATATAATGGAAAACGAATCATTTAACACCCGAAACAATGATACTACTAAAATATTATTAACAAAGAAATATTATAAGATCATATATGATATCATATTTGTATATGTGGTTATTTTATAATTTAATAAAAATTATTTAACTATTATACATGAGGTTAACATACCCTCTACTAAGGAAAAGTACAAGGTAAGGGGTTTCTTATCTCACTTTTAATTTCATGATATTTCCATTGTTCACCACTTATTTATTGCATGTGGTGTATTATGTACTGCCATTTGATATATATTATCATGATTATATTTATATTCATGATATTATGTGATTAATTTGTTGGTTATTAAATTTTGGTCTTAAGACTCGATTTATTACAACGTGGTAAGGGGTTTTCATCTCACTTTTTATTCCCGTGAGATTCATGCTATATTTTCCACTATTTCATTTTGTGTGGTGTATGTACTACCCATGATTGTATTTTTTGTGTAATATAACTTAATTTATGGGTATTTACATATTCATTGTAATATCCTTCTTTCATGGAGTGTATGTTTCATAAGTTACTAAATCGGTAAGGGAACTTCTAATTTCAATTTCAACTCATTGGGTTTTACGCAACTTCATTGATTATTTTACTCCAAGATTATGTGTGAAATCACTATTTATTTATTTATGTAGTAATTTCCACTACCCTTTGTGTGGATATACTTTTTATGAACATAATCACTCCATTGATAAATTCTCAATTCATCGATATTAACTTGATAAGAATAATCTTAACTCAATTTATATTCATTGAGTTAAACATCCAAGTCATCAATGTTGTTTTTACAAGAATATGTGTGAATGTACTCTGATTGATTTATACTAAATATACAATCATATTGAGTGTATTTATATTTTTCACACATAATTATGTCATTGATTTATCCTTAACCTAAGGATATGGTCTTTATAAGGGATTTAATCTCAATTTACATTCCATTGAGACTTCTTTGTTGTTATGTGCCAATTCACTTTTATATAGTGTATATACTATACTTTGTCATAGTATATCATGAATCCCTTTATTATCATGATATTATAATTTTTTTATTACCTCAGTTATTTTTGTTCAAACATCTCTTATTTGGTTAGTAACTCTAACTAAAATATCATTTTAAATGTTTTAAAGATTTATTTTTATAAATATTTCTCATTAATGTCCATGTTTTAAAAATGGTTTTAAGGATTTATTTATATGGACATGAATGTTTTAAAATTAAAATTAATTTTAAAAGATTCAAAGTGGTATGGTACACTTTGATTCAAAAATCTCTTTTAAATGGATTCTTGATAAATAGTGAGACTTTTAAATGTCTTCGAGAAAAATGGGATATTTCTATCAAATAGTTTTACTGATTATTTTCATCTATGTAAATATCCTTCATTATTATTGATTGAGGTTGATTTATTATAATAAAATCTTCCATATTGTATTGAATGAGTTATGTTTGACTGTGGATGTGCTGATTTTATACCATTTGTGGTTTATAGTTAAAGTATTAACATTTCGTATGCTAGTTTTAATACGAATGTTTATGTTATGATCCACCCTTTTTATATGAGGAATACATTGGACTTAGTAAGTGATGGGTGGAGCCCACTATAGATCCTTGGTGCATCAGTAGGTCTCATGAGAAAAACTAGTTTCTTGGCACAAGGCCTTGAAAAAAATTTATTTGTAGTCTTGGCACGAGGCCTTGACTATGTGGTTATGATGTCCAGCATTATGCATTCCATCATTATGAAATTAGCTATTGATATTACATGTGATTATTCAACTAGTAGAATATCCGTGTGAATAAGTAAATGAAATTATTTGATTTATATTTTCCATATTATATAGAAGTTTATGTTTAAAAGGCTTGTGTTTTAGTCTTATACATTCCCTTAAACATTTATGATTATTTATGATAGTTTCCTCTATATTGTTATCCTTAATGAGCATCTGAGCTCACCCCTTTCTTATGTTTTATTTTTCTATGGATGTGAAGAAGTATATTATGAATGAACTGCAGAAATATGCTAAGGGATATAAGAGTGTTAAAAGGAGACACAATATTGTTGTTTTTCATTTGATAATGTAATGTAAAACTTATGTATTTATCTAATACTTCCAAGGATACTACACTAATAGGTATTTCAAAACTTGATCTATTGTGATCATGCCAATGTTATGTAATGATACACTGACTTTGGGTAACTAGGGTCGGGGCATTACACCTCACCCGAGCCAAATGTCGTTGACCTCGCTATTATCGTCAGTAGACCTCACTACCCCAACCACCATCTACCTCACCCAGCCATTGTCTGTCGTGGCCTCTCTCAACCATGGCCATCACTGCCGACATGATTGATTCTAGGTAGTCTCAATGTCGGTCAATCCCCCCATGTGGTAATCTATCCCGATTTCAATTTGCCTAGTTAGGCTAAGTGCACCTGAAATCAAGTTCTGCCTACCCGTTACAGCGCTAGGCAGATCTGCCCGACCCAAAATGGGTTGGAGCAGGACTGTCAGGCCTAAAATACCCTGAAAGGGGTCTGTTGGGCCTGAAATGGGTCTACTTGGGTTCAATCCGACTTGCATTGGCCTTTTTAGGGTTTCGAGGCCCATATATATTTTTAAATAATTAAGTTAATTAATTTAATTTTAGTATTAAATTAATTAATTAAAATTAATTTTGGTTTAAAAATATAATATTTTAATACTCCACAAAAATTAATTAAATTTTGGTATTAAATTAAATTAATTGATTGATTTAATTTAATTTTTGGAATTTAAAATTAAATTAAAATCGGACTAAGTAGAATTAAATTATATGAATTTAAAAATTCATTTAATTTAATTAATTCACTTGTACTTAAATTTATTGAAATTTAATTTTCTCATGAATTTATTTATATACCAACTAGTCTTGAGAAATTGGCCAACCATGTGTATGTCTATTTTATTTATTTATTTACTTAATTATTTAATTGCATGCGATGATTGTAATTAAATAATATTGTCTGTGTATCATCATTTTTTTCTCCTTTAATATGTATAAGGGTTTGCGCACCTAGATAAAATTGAGTTGTCTGTATTTTGTACTCCCTACACCCCCTCTCCTGTATAAGAGTATTTTTGTACTATAATAAGGATGATGTAAGATGCAGATTATGCCAAGTCGAGGCAAAATCCAAGGGAGCAGTGGGCATACTGGATGGGGGACGAGCTACATCACGAGTCAAGCTACGAATCATGTATGATTCCCCTAGGTCATAGTTGATTCATTAAGTTTAAATGGATCAACCAATATTATATAATAAAGACCAGTCGGGTATTTATTTCCTTTATGCATTTGTTTAAAATCTTATGCATTTGTTTGACAATGGGAAATACATAAAATAATAGAGTAAAATGTATAAATAAGTGATGGATATTTTTCTATTAATGTTTATTTATGAGCACAAAAACATAAAATAAATAATATTAATATAAATAGATTAAATTTTTCAAGAAAAATATAAAAAAATTCAAAGAAATATCATGTCGCAAACATATTTTGTCATTTGAATTTGAACACAACCAGGTGTTCAGGGTGTTTGGTCAACCATAGTTGAGGGTGTCTCCTACTACTGGGGAGTTTTTATAAGGGCAATGGATTGATTAAATTGAATTTGGAAGCAAGGGAGTATCCATATCTAGCTTGTTTCAATTTTAGAGGCAAGCATTAGGTAAATCATCTTTATGATTTTATAAGTTGAGACTTCACTCAACAAATCAAGGAGCCATGTGTTAATGTGGTTATCTAGTCAAACTTCTACCTTAAGCTCTCCGGGTAGTAGCATATTCATAGCTTGTAGGCTATGAGGGGAAGTTCGAGGATCATTTACACTAGAATACTCAAGCGATAGAGTATTATAATTCTAGTACAGAGGGTTCATAGAATTCAATAAAATAGTGGGAGACATTTAATGATTTAATTAATTAATCAATAATGTCTAAATCTGTAATCAAGATAAAATTACTAATCTGTTAGATTTTATTTTTGTAGAAATATGGAGAGTAATAACATAAGAAAACTATGATATTTATTGGACAAATTCAATGTACTATTCAGCACAAGTTTCCAAAGAGTAGTACAGGTGCTTGCGAACAATACTACGATATAGGAAATTCGAGGTATTGGAGTCCCCAATACTTGTTAAGCCACCTCAGGAAGAAAGGGTGTAAAAATTATTACAGGACACTCGTGTATGTTTCATATTATGGTTATGTTATAATGTTACCATCAGCGTCTGATGTGAGTTGTGGATACAACATTGGGACATAGATTATTTCACATGTAGTCTCATCTCCAAGAAGATTGTGAGAAGAAAGTGAAGTGTTAATATTAATAGGTGATGTTACACTGGATATGTGTAAATTGAAATATGGGTCACAATATTTCAATGGATCTCTTCTCATTTCATTTTCACCCATATACTCAAAATTTATTTAATATTATAAAATTAATAGTTTGGAGAAAAATTATTCATTACCTTTTGAGTAAGGTTCTTCAAGAAAATAAGAACATAAATAAAGTATAATCTTTAATTCTTAGGGTGAACAAGTTGAAAGATAAGGTGATAAGGCCAATGGAAAGATCGATACCAAATACACCTTCGCAACATCCTTCAAAAAAGAGGTAATAAATAGGAGGTTATTTACTTTTCATATCATGAAATAATAGTATGGAAGATAAATTTAATGAACTGAATTGAATAAGAAAGTACCCACTTATTCTTCGGTGAATATTCATCAATTACAACTAATGTTTCTATTATAATTCTTGGGTGTTAAATACAATGTGACTATAACATGTGTGTATTTAAATATAGTAACTAAGAAAGTATAGAAACATTACTGGAAGTAAGGTGTGTTCTCCAAGCAGATGAGAAAGGTGGTGCCTAAGTTAGTGGTGAGAAGTACACAACTTATATATTTCCAAATGAATGATTCTAGTAGAAATTTTATTGAGTATAAATAAACATTTATCTCATGTTTCCTTTGGACACAATGAGACATTATTAAAATTTAGGAATAAATGTTGTTTTTGGTGTTTCATACTCAACCAAAAGTTCAGTGATACATAAATCATAGGCAATACGTGATAAATATGAAATGAAAGACTCATATACCCAGTTTTGTAAAGATAATGATTTGTTAAGAAAAACTATGTGGATGTAAAGGATATAACCATTAAGGTATTTAGACTCTTTGGAGTTAAATTATTAGGTATTATTGACATGTTTTGTTTTGGACAAAGTAAACTTTAGAAATAAATGTATGCCACAAAGCTTTTGGAACTATTTTATCTAGAGAGCATGAACTATTCCAAGGGTAAGTTAGTGGTAAATATACTTCATTAGATCCCTTTAAGTGTTTATTAAGGAATATAAAAGTGAAGTATTTTATATGAATGGTTGGAATATATGAGATGCTACGGGCTAGAATAACAAAGAATATCATGACCAGGCATTTTTCGATCAATATATTGTAGTGTAGAGTTATTCTTAAATGAACATTACCTTATCCACATCAGGTTTATGATTCTAATAATGAGGATCGATGATGATTATTACATTTTAACATTGATCAACAAAAATGTTGCATGGATTAATTTCTAAATGCACATTTCCTTATATACATCAGAGTAATGATGTAAGTAAGAGGAGTATCAATGTTGAAACTTATATCCATTGTCGAAACTTCCATTATTTCAAGACATGCATCACAAATAACGGTGTTATCCTATAACCATATTCCAACTATCATGACTAATGGATATCATATGAGTTATAGTATGATGGAAATCCATTATGTCATGAGAACTTGTGTTTGGGTGCAAAAAGTTTGTTCAAGATATAAACAAACTTGCTTCAATTAAAACACAATGTTCATCTAAAGTAATTATCCTAAAGTTTTCTTAAGGATATTACAAAAATACCTATGATAGAAGAACTGTAGTCAAGTGATAGAGTAAATTTATATAAATGGGTGTGCATCTCTACTTGAGATATTAGGAACCAAAATGACTTAGGTTTAGTCGATGTAAAAGATTCACAACTAGTTATCATAAGAATGAGTTCCACAAGAAGTGTGGAATAGAATGTTCCATAGACACATATTGTGTAGGAAGGATAAAACCATGGTGATGGTTTTATATTCACCATGTTTGGTGATACATTATTCATTGAGAATAATTATTCCTACAATTAATCGATATATGGAAACTATCTAAGATTGAAAATATTAATTAAAATTCAATAATGGATTCCATGTATCAAAGTGAAGGGGCTTATTATTTTGAATACTACAGTGGGTATTCAAGTGATAGGATACATGGATGGTACAAGCCTATTACCAATAAGGCTTTATTGGTAATACCAACTCATTATGCCTAAACCCATTAGAATTTTACTTGTCATAGATAATTTTTTATGATCATTTTATTTAGAATTGGATGTCAAGACCACTAATCGTGGAAGATGCCTATACGATGCAACCAAAAAGGGATGGTGACACCATAGAATGCTAATATTTGGTGCAAGTTACTCAAATTCAGTTCAGGATTAGAGCAAGCAACAAGATATTAGAACATTCTTTTGGAATGAATATTTTCCATGTGTCTACTGGAGGTTAGTGGGAACACCATAGTTTACCAAGTAAAATATGTTTGGTAACAAATGGAAAATATCCATTGGTCTTACAGTTGGTTAAGAATATGATGAAAGTAACTCTTTATAGATTGACTTAAGGTAGCAACCTAAGTTCTAGGGAACAGGATCTACTGAGGTAGATCTAATAGTTACTTATACCTATTCAATCATACATATATTGACATGGTATTGAAAAATACAAGATAGAACAATTCGAGAGAGAATTGTAACCAATGTCGCATGGCACAAATCTCTCCAAGAAGACATGCATGATCATAGGATGAGATTAATGTGGTGAGTTGAATTCCATATGATTAAGTGATGGATCAATCGCATATTTCATGATATGTACACATAATGATATTTCCAACATATACTTTATAGTAGGAAAATATCAGTTATATCTAGGAGAACTGTGAGGGAAGTAGTCGGAACTATGTAATAATACTTGAAGAAGTTCAAATGATATATACTTGGTATGTGGAGAAGAGGGGATATTAGTTTTTTAGAGGACACAAACTAGTCTTCCTATAGATCAATACAATCGTATATCGTAGTCAGGCTAAGGGAATGAGTGATACAAGCTCATACAAGCCAGTGGTATCCATACCTACAAATACTGAGTATGTTGCCACTTCTGATGCAGTTTAAAATAAGTTATTAAATTAAATTATTTGTTCCGGTTCTTGGAATCGTACCTAGTATGTAAAGTTTTATCATTATAATAATTCTATTACTTGTACTATCCAAGATGTCAAGTTTTAATAGTGGATAAAAATGGATATACTCGGGGATTACATATCCTGAGAAGTTTTACTTAAGAAGGTGAGGTTGCACACAGTAGACTATCCATGTGGTGGAAACATGGCAGACCCAGCAACTAAAGCCTTGAATCAACAGAAACATGATCTTAATCATGTGAGATCTAATAAGGATGGTTAGCAAGTTATCTCTAGTGAAATCTAGGTTTTTTTAATAGTGGGTTCCCTAAACCTAACTATGCAGTACTTTTCAATTACCATTTCATGTATACAATGAGATATGCATTATGTACATTTACCATTATAGTGTAGAAATTTTTTCATCCAATATTTAAATGGTAATGTCCATAGATTAATTATCGTATCAAAAGGTTATAAAAGATCTCGAACTATAATGGTAACCTCAAGATACTATGATATTAATCTTAAATATATGTCATATAGTCTAGATACATCATACTGACTGGAAACGATTGATGTCTGACTATCAGATGCAGGGAGCTCATAAGCATCGAGACTTCTTCTCATGAAGTTCACACTTGGTGATCTCTAGTAGTTGAGATTGTGAGGACATACCCACCAATTGGAACACCACGTTTTTTAGGTGTCATTGGTTGTTCCTATCTACGGACATGTGTATTGGTCTCCTGACTTGAGATAATTATCAATGTGTGTCATTTGATCATTTACTTTGATGCAAGGAAAAACCCATGATAATGAAATTGTGGTGAGGTAGCTTGTGTTGGGTGTGCCATTGGTGATATGAAATTGGTTGAATGGTCAAGATAGAATTTGTCGCTTCCGAGTTAAGGAAGTAATATATCTCAGTTCTGAGTGATCGGGATAGTAGTACCTTCATAAATCATTGGTCATGGTAGTAAAATGTAAATCCATCTAATTAGATCAAAAAAAATAAAGTAATAAAGGATGATGAAACAAGTGTGCATCCTACTTTATGAGATATCTAAATACAAAAAGATTATATTACACGGTACGTGTTCGCAGGTTGGTTGTCGTTGTTATAATTATTCCTTCTCTCTTTAGGGGGCCTTGATGGACTGCTAGACTCTGCTCTTGGTCTATGAATATTATTCACTACTATCAAGATAAGGGTCTATAGGGTCACACATAATAGTGTATTCAATAATCTTCCCTATTCAAGTGAATGGGTATATAGGGATTTGTGGGCCCCACTACGGGGTCCAAGAGTTGTCCATTTTTATCGATCACTTATATATAAATAAATTAATTATTATTCAATTAAATAATAATTGGGTTTAATTTATTTATTAAAAGTATTCACGAGGTATTTAGTGAATATAGGAAAAATATTATATGAGCGAATATTATTTTAACATTCAAGATTCGTTTAATATTAAGTGGAAATTACAAGTCAAGATAATGACTCAGGTTTATCATGTAATATATTTAATATATATATATTACAGTTATGTGATAAAATATAAATAATATTTATGATATAATTTAGTTCGTCATAACTATTATTCATTTCTTATTTAGTGGATGTTAAATATACAAGGATTGGGGAACCCTTTATGAGTATTTGAGCATCCATTGTATATAGAAGGATAGAGGCTCTCGTGCAATGACTATTCATTGTGAGTTCTTAAAAATATCTCTCTCCTATCATAGTTTCTAGAGAGATAATCTCTTGATCCAAGTGATCGTATCGAGTTCATCCCCTTGCATCGAAGGAACATCAATGGAGTGATCATCGGGATGTCAAAGGCATCATCAGATCACTGTGCTAGCACCTGGAATTTGACAATCAATGCTCATGCGGATTTTTGAAGCATGTGTGGATGATCTAGAGGGGTTATTATTTTAATCCTATGAGAAATGGTCATCGGTGATGAGTGAAAGATGAGCGCACTTCGATTCTAACAAGGTACACATTCAGTTTAATTTATGTTCTCTTTTTAATATATGTGAGATCCTCAGACCATATAGGGGCTCGAATCACCAAAGATAACAAGTTTCTTTGTCCCAACGATGAAAAATTTTAAATCCCTAGCCCATCGGCTACCACCATGTTCCCCAGTATCTTCACTGACTTTAGATCATGGGTTCCATAGTTACACTCGTGAGGGCATAAATTTCTATACCCAGAAGAGATCACTTCCATCTGGTACATCAACATGCATCCCCAAACCTAGATGATATGCGTCACAAAAAACCTCAAACAACACACCCTGATCAAGTAACCAAAGCACTGGAGCACTAACCTCTGATGATATCCCATGAGACCAAGTAAACTATAAACCTATAATACATTCTTGGGTGATTCCCAAGAAAAAATTGTCTCAATGTCTGACTGGTCCAATGCCACACCCTATTGCGACACCATGTGTCCAAGGAAACACACCTCTCATATTCAAAACTTACACTTAACTTTCCATGGAGATGGTGGTGTCATATGACATGAAAAATATTTATAATATGCTTGACATGCTCCTCCTCTAACTTCGAGTAGATCAAGATATCATCAATGAATATAATGATGAACCGGTCTAGTCCAAGAACTCATGGAACAGGAATTTCATAAGTCCCATAAACATGGTTGGTACATCCGTGAAACCAAAAGACATGAATACAAACTCAAAGTTCATATACAATCACCTGAAGTTAGTCTTTGATATATCCTCATCCTTCACCCTCAACTGGTGATATCCAGACTGTATATCAATCTTCAAAAACCAACTAGCCTCTCTCAGTTGTTCTAAAAGATTGTTTATACTTGGAAGAGGGTAATGGTTCTTAACAATCATCTTATTCAACCTCCAATAGTCTATACACAACCTCAAACTATTGTCCACCTTCTTGAAAAACAACACCGGAGCACCCTACGGTGACACACTAGGTCAGATGAAACCCCTCTACATCAGATCAACCACCTATAACCTCAACTCTCGTAGCTCCATAGGCACCATCTGATAGGGATCCATCGAAATCGGATACATTAATGGATAAAACTCTATCCTAAACACGATGTCGCTTTGAAGGGGTGGTTTTATAACCTCCTTTGGGAAAATATCCAGAAACTACGCCACAACCCTAGGAAAATCCCCAACCTGAGCTTCCACCGATAGCTCCGTCAACTGCGACAAAAGAGGCTCCACTTGCCTATTTCCCATCTGATTACCTCACTCACCAATGAACGCCACTCGTTGACCCTCTATATTGGAAAAGTAAATTCACCTCTGAAAGCATTCGATAAATGTACACAAAAAATACAACCAATTCAGGTTGAGGATAACATTGTATGGTTGTATCTGTAGCAAGAAGAAGTCCCCCACTGACCGGTGTTACTCAATCACTAGTCTACATCCCTAGTACACATAAAATAAAGAATCCTGACCTCCAACTGGTGTGGATAACACCAGGGGAACTGGAATCCTCTCCATGTCCATTCCCAAAGTATAGACCAAAGCTGGGGAAACAAAGGAGTGTGAGACTCCTAAATCAAACAAAGAAGTCACAAGGGTAGATGATAAGTTAATTTTACCTCGAACAACTTCTGGATCTACTATCTTTGTCACCTATAACGTGTACATATAACCACACTTATCTCATATTCCCCTATGATGTCTACCTACATGAACACACTCTAGCCTAGGCCCATGTGGATGGGAACCATCACAAGGTTGCCCTCTGCTAACACCACCCGCCCTCAGCTGCGGAACAAGCATCAATGATCCCTACTGCTGAAATGGACTCAAGAGAAACTAATAATACTACCAAGGGACCTAAAAACCCACCTAATATTAACCTACCTGGGTGGTTAGTAATTGAGTTTGATAGTTCCCATGTCCTCCACAAACATGAAAGGAAAACATGAAGCCTCCAGAAGGTGCTCTGGAGCCACCTTCCCCTAAATAATGAAAAGGGATCTTCCATGATCGGTTCCCCTCTAACTGGAACCCTGACTTCCTGAACACCTATGGCCCACTTCCTAAAACTATGCTCCTTGAGACACCCTGCTAGCCACTCTATCAAGGATAAACTCCCAAAGAAAGCATCTCCTTGATAACCACCACCTTATTCTTCACCTCCAGATATATGGTGAGTGTAAAAGGGGTAACCACGTACTTGATCACTGGGTGAAAAGCCTCCTCCAAACACCACGCTCTAGACTCATCTAGAAAAAAAATTGAGGCAAATTGAAAATGGTACTTGAACTTGATACCAAACTCTTGTGCACTTAGACTCCCCTACCAAAGATAGAGAAACTCCTGCCACTTTGTTTCCTTCATCGTCAACAAAAGGAACTATGAACGGAACTCCTTCTGAAAGTCTGACCACAAAACATTCACCTACTTACGGTCATCAAGAAATAGAATCCACCACTGACATGTAAATCCTTGCAACTGACTAACTTCCAAAGACACCCAAAACTCATCTTGTACTCAGATCAAACCAAAAGAAATCTCAAGATTCTCCAACCAGCACTATGTATTCACATATGAGATGCTCCTATTATACTTTCCCAAACTTTTTCATTGGAAGTTATGCAAATTCAGTTGTCAAACCTCATCCTCCTATATTGGATCAACTCTCTAATGATCAACCAGAGCAGTTACTAAACCTCAACTGCCCAATATACTTGATGATGATGACTAGGAGGCATTCCTAAAAAGAAAGAAGAACATCCTAATCCTGATAGCATGGAATTTTAAACAAAATTATTTAGTTATTTCATTTTATTTCCCATAATAACTCAATTCAAACACGAACACAATCAATCATGATGCATGTATCTATCTTAAATATCTACCTTGAAAACAAGTCCACCTAACTTGGTTGTTCAACAAGATCATAGTTTGTGCAATGGATCACAAGGGGCCCTATAATCTCATATCCTAGTCAGTCTCTCTGGCCTATGACACATGCCAAGATCAACTGACACCACTTCCCTACCAACCCAAGCAATCCACACTATTCCTAACTCTAAAATTTATCCTATATCTCAACCATAGGCCTTTGATACTAATTTTTCATGACTTCCTCCCTCCAAAGATTTCATAATGAAGAGAAATAATGACCCCCGAGTCCCACCTCTAGTAGACCCTGGATTGAAAACTAGTACCAAGGGTATAAAAATCTCACACATGGGAGGCATTACCCTCTAAAAAAATAGGATCAAGAGATATACTAAACAACCACCAAAAAACTCCAATAGATAATATGAAGGTAAACTAAAAACTATCACACAATGCATGAATATAAATAAACCAATACAAATGAAAGTGTCCAATATAAAGTATGCAAAAAAAACTACGGTAGCGACTCAACAACAGCTCCAAATCAAGCTAGAAATGTCCAACTCGATCCCCAAAGTTCTACTAGAAACTTGAAAACTATTTATACACGTAGCATACAATGTATACTCGGTAGGTACATTACCAAGGTCTCAAGTGCACATGTGAAAACAGCATGCTAATGCACCGGTGAACAAACAGCAAAACCAACAAACACCTAAATAGGTTAACTATCTCAACCTCACCATGGATCACTCACCAAATCATGCATCCAATATAATAACATAACATTAAGATCATAAAAAGGAAAGGAACCCCACTGCTTCTTCCCCACTGATTTTTCACTCTCACACCCCAACATCAAAACGTCATGTCCTCTCATCCCTCCCATACATGTCACATCAAAACCAGATCACATCACATTTCGTTAGGATACACATAACCCATCTCTGATGTGGTTTGGGATGCATCCCTACCTACCCCACCCTCGCAAAGTCTAGCATCCAATGCTATCATCAGGCATCACCACACCACATCTCACCCGAAGAATTTTGGGATGACACACCATATATCATCACATAACCAGATTAGTAGGTGTTGGTCGGAGTAGAGTACTCAAGAGGGGTGAATTGAGTATCTATAAAAAATTCCTGTTTAAAAAGGTGTTCTTAAAAATATTTCCCCTTCAAGTTAAATATAGCCCAGTTAATCAAAGTAATATGGTTATAAAGGTTTGACTATTTAAATAAATTCTTAGAATATTGATTATTTCTCAGTAATAATAACAGTTATTAATATTACTTTTGAAACAATTTTACTAAGACAAAGCAATTATAACTTCTTTACAAGATTAACTATCAAAGTAAGTTTAGTGATTTTTGAATTATACAGTTAAACAGTAAAATAGAGAAAACTAAAAATAAGTATCACAGTGGATATACAACAAGTGGTTCAGTGTCAAGCTGAGACATAATCCACTCTACTTGGTGATCACCTGCCACTAAGCAGTTTAAATAAATAAACTTGATCCACACCCTGGATTGGGGTTAAAAAATAGTACACAGGACTGTCCAGTTCGCATAAGGACCTCTTCCACAGTTCTTTGTGGGTACAAACTACCAGGACACACAGGGACCTCTTCCACACTTATCTATGGGTATACACAAGAGTAAAAGAATGTTTGAGTAAGGATATCTTATATCATTCAGTTTGATGTAGTAGACAGAGTGTGTTATTATACAGAAATACACACTTCTTGAAAGTTAATAAAAAGATACACAACCGAGAAGAACAACTGAGGTAGGTTTAGAAGTGCTCTGAGTGTTAGTCTTTGTAGCTATGGACTTCTAAGATGAATCAGATGCAGAACTCAAGTCCTTGTATGGAAAACAGAGTGTCGTAAGTTAGATAGATTCGGATTGTGTTCTTCGTGGTGTTCTCGGGAAGATGTTCTCAGGATTCTAGTACGCTTAATGTGTTCTTCATCAGAATTGGGTTGCATGAGACAATTCATAAGAAAGTATTCTGTTGTCACGCTCACGCCCACCAGCTTGTTCTTTTGTATTGTGTTTTTCCTACAAGCTTTTCCGCACACTTGTTTCTGGGCCGCACTACTCTTTTTATCTAGGAGTGCATGTGTTGGAGCTGACAGGTTGCATGTATTCTGCACCTCGTACCTCATATTGTCCGATGATATGTCTACAAAGAAACATTAATTATGTCAGTGCATTAAAATCTTCAAATATGACCGTTAGAGATTAAATTGAAAGATGACAAAATATATTAGGAAACGGTGTCATAGTATGTCATGGAAACAGTGTATCCTTTGCACGGTGTCTAGGTTGGTCATGGTGTCTCGTAGTCACAGTGTCTCGCAGTCATGGTTTCTCATGGTCATGGTGTCTTATGGTCACAGTGTCTCATTCACAGTGTCTTGATCATGGTGTTTGAATGTTCACGGTGTCTGGATGTCACGGTGTCTTGTTCGTGGTGTCTGATGTCATGGTGTCTTCTTCACGGTGTCTGATGTTCATGGTGTTTGGATGTCACGGTGTCTCAGACTTAGGCAAATATCTGTATTTAGACTTAAGCAATGACACTTATGGAAAGAATTAAACTTAATAATTTGTCAGAGAAATCATTATAAAGGTAAATCAAGGATAGTATAAAGTAATTAAACTAACTGTAGAGCAATTAATATCTTGAATGGATCTTCTTAAAGCATGAGAATACTTAAATGATAATACACATGATTTGATATAATTTACAAGATTTAACCAGTTTGAATAGGATTTGTGATCATTAAAACATGATTAGTACATGAGGAGTCCAACAATATCCCCCTTTTTGATGATCACAAATCATGTAGATTTAAAGTGTGTATTTGATTCAACTATAGATATAGAGATAAATGTCTAACATATAAATATTTCTCCCCCTTTTGGGATTATCAAATATATGGAATAAGAGAAGTCATGAAAAGTGCACATTTCATTAAATAAAATAAGATCCAGTACAAACAGAAAGGAGAAAAAAAAGCAACATCATTCCTATCAAAAAGGATTAATCACTATTCTTCTTCAGGGGTTTGCCTTCTCTTTGCCTTTAGCAGCAGTAGTAGAAGAGGAAGACATAGGAGAAAAGGTCGAGGTAGAAGAAGGGAGTGAGGTGGTTGATAGAGAAGGTAAAGGAAGGCCTTCAAAAAACAGAGGGAGCCAGAGTAGGTGCAGTAGAAGACTACGGTAGTTGTTGATCAAGGATCACAGGCCTAATCTGACTCAGTTCTTGACTAACAGACAAGGAAGTGGAGGCTAGGGCAGAGGTGAAGGTAGGAAATCCAGGTCTTAGAGGTGCAGCCAAAGGAGCAACAATGGTTGTACTCTGTACATGAAGGTAAGGCCTTA
This sequence comes from Viscum album, assembly GCA_963277665.1. NCBI lineage: Eukaryota > Viridiplantae > Streptophyta > Magnoliopsida > Santalales > Viscaceae > Viscum > Viscum album. The sequence continues at coordinate 2,055,846,465 of OY728156.1, read as the reverse complement.
GAAGCTTAATGAAATCCGTAATGATCACTCCACCATAATGCATGGATTTCTCAAAATCATCCTTGTTCTCCGTAAACTTGTCCAGCAACCAAGTAAACTCTGTGAGATTTTGGACTTGGGTCTTGAAAGCTTGAGTAACAGGAGGAATCCGCAGATTTTCCACAAGATACTTGAAATGATTATTCATGTCAGTCTTGGAGAAGATTTTATTGAAGTATAAATCCATTTTCTTGGTAATCTCTTATTTAGCATCATTAGCAATTTTATAATGGATTTGGACCAGGTCAAGAACTCTGTCACTGTTTTTGATAACTGTAGAGAGAGAATATTTATTGAAGCCACTAAGCACAGTCTGAATCTCTTCTTTGACCATTGTTCTAAGAAGATCACTGTCTAAAGAGGGTTGAGAGGATTGACTAGAGTCTTTAGAATCATTGACAGTGGTGGTGAGAGATTTTAGTTGATTCAACACTTTCTGAAGACACCTTGTATACTCATCAGTGAGTTTGTTAAGATTTACAACAAACTCTCTCATCTCCTTCACAATGTGTTTGTTCCTTTCAGTGACCTTTTCAGCTAAGGAAGCTAAGTGTGTCTAAATCTTAGAGACAACATTCTGTGGGGTTTGAGAAACAGTAGGTTCTAAAGGATGAGAAATAAGATCTGATCTTGAATGTATCTCTTTCTTCATGTCTTCAATCATACCTATTAGGGTCTTCACTTCATCACTAAGTAGTTTTTTATCAACTCTTACTTTCTAAATATCATGAATCATTTTGGGTTATATTTTCTAGATAACTTTCTCCAATAATAAAGAGGCATATTTCTCACTTAGATGAGTCACAAGAGCAGGTTAGGAATTCAGAACTTTTTCAACACCAGACAAAAGGGTAGCACCAAATTCCTTTAGATCATCCTTACTCACAAAGGATGGTTGTTCTGATGAAGGTTCAGAAACAGGGATTGATAAGGTTTCAGGTTCCTTTGTAGGGTCGATATTAGAGACCGATTTCAACTAGAACAAAGAGGAAAGGTCAAGGCCTTTTGCTGAGACTTGTTGAGAGTTATCCACATCATAGAAACTGGGGAACTTATATCGAGTACTTATAGGGCTCAGATCAACCGGAGTTGGTACTTAGATAGAATCCAGATTTGGGGGTTTCTCCCCCTCAATAGTTGCATCCTTATCAGGACTGAGAGTCTTAGGATCTTGATCTAATTCTACAAACTCATCTTGTAGTTCTTCACCCATTTCCTGTCTAGCCAACTGAAAATCCAGCTCCTTCCTTTCCTCAGTCGAAGGAATGATTTCAGGAACAGATTGTTCCACTAGGAGTTCCTCAAGGTTATCCTCTTGCATAACAGGTAGCTCTTCCACTATAGGTTCTTTCATGGAATTCTTTTCAGTTTCTTTGGAAACAGATTCTGTTTCAACCTTGGGTTTATCTTCCAGATTAACTACATATTTAGGATTAGGGACCTCTTCTTCAAGAACTTCATGAGAAATAGGAGTAATGTCTTCCTCAATAGAAACAGTTTCCCTATGAGGAATAGTAGCCTCTTCTTATTCTTTAGAAGAGTATTCAACAACCTCATCTGGTTCCAAACTAGGATTAGAAATATCTCTTGGTCTTGAGGGATGTTCCACAGGATTGAATTTTTCATAAAGTCTATAATTGTATTCTACCCATGCCTTTTTCCAAGGGTTCTAATTTATCTTCATCCTCTTGATAGTGACTTTTGAAAGGCAGTACTCACAATCCTTTATAACTTCCTCATTAGGTACAACCATACCTTTGGAAAGAAGCATGGCTGAGATAAGCCGAGAGTAAAACAGGGAGGTTGACTTGGATGTTTCTTTGATCAGTTCACACATTTGGTGAATGATATACTTACAAACGTTGATCTTATGACCATTTTTCATAAGGTGGATCAGAAACACATTTTAATATTTCAAAACAGCAAAATCACCTTTTCTAGGGCTAACCAGATTCTAAATAAACTTGAACAGAAGCCTTGATTCTCCATCTAGTTCAGCAACAATGGATCTCCTCTTGGTGCCATTTCTAGTTAAGTCTTTCAAAGCATCCTCCAGATCAAAGAATTCGGTTGAAGGTGGTGGTCCTTTCTGATGATCCTCACAGATGACTTCATGAGGTATCCTAAGGAATGCAGGCCATAACCTAGAAGAGAATGAGCATTTTTTCCCATTGATCCTGCTTCTCACAACATATTCATCTTCAGACTCAAAGGTGAACTAAACATATTGATAAAACTGAGCCACTAACTTAGGATAGAAAGGTCTATCTTCCTTCGAAAACCACTCTAGCTAGCCTAGATCTTTTAAAACTTTTAGAACCAGAGACTTACTTGATAGAATCCATTTGGGGAAAACCTCTTTCTCAGGTACAATAACTCGGTTTACCAGATTTGGGTTTAGAGGACCTTCGGGTACTAGCTTGGGTGCAATTTTCTTCTTCTTTGCACTACATTTTTCAGGAGTCGACAATGAAGGACGTTTCATCTTGGGCATCCACCGAAGGTTAGAGAGATAGAGAAGGGTTTTAGGTTTGAAGAAGGATTCAAAATGAGTGAATAGAAGAAATCCCGAGTGAAGAATCGAGTGATACTTTCTTTATTTTATCATTTAGGAATACCAAACATCGCAAAAGTAAAAACGCGGAAAAACAAAAAAGATGAAATGAATAATTACCACGATATGGTTTTTTAATTCATAACTAAACATTAAAGAAAAGATTTACGGTGAGATAGGGTCTTTACGGTGAGACAGAGAATGAATGTTATGGTGAGATAGTAATTGAGCATTACGGTGAGAAGGTAATACAGTGAGAAAGTAATTGAGCATTACGGTGAGATAGTAATTGAGCATTACAGTGAGACAGTAACTGTCAGACAGTAGTCATGAAGCACTAACTGTGAGACCGTAATCATGAAACAGTAAGATATTTACTTAAGTTTATCATGCCTAATTCATGTATAATGTAGTCTATTCTTTCGGAATTTAATTATTTGGTAAATATATCATCAAGCTGATACTCAGTACCAATGAATTCCAAAGTGATATCACCTTTTTGATAATGATCTCTCAAAAGTTGATGTCTTACATCAATATTCTTTGTCCTAGAATGTGAAACAAGATTTTTTGAGATGTTAATAGCACTTGTGTTGTTACAGTTTATAGGTACATGCTTGAATTGATATCCATAATCTTGTAATGTATGTTTCATCCACAAAATTTGTGCACAACAACTACCAGTATCTATGTATTCAGCTTCTGCAGTAGATAATGCAACAGAATTTTGTTTCTTACTACACCATGATACTAGTGAATTGCCTAAAAAGTGACATGTTCTAGAGGTACTTTTTCTATATAACTTACAGCCACCAAAGTCAGCATCAGGATAACTAACTAATTCAAATGATTTTCCTCTAGGATTGAACAATCCTAGATTAGGTGTATGCTTGAGGTATTTGAAAATTCTCTTTACAGCATTTAAATGAGATTCCTTAGGATTTTCTTGAAAACAAGCACACATACACACACTAAACATAATTTCAGGTCGACTAGCAGTTAAGTATAGTAAACTTCCAATCATTTCTCTATAAGTGGTTTGATCAAAAGATTTTCCATCTTCATCAAGATCCAACTTACAATTGGTACTCATGGGAGTGTTACTACTTTTAGTGTTATCCAATCCAAAACGTTTTAGAAGATCTCTAGTATATTTACTTTGAGTTAAAATAATACAATCATTATTTTGAAAGATTTGAAATCCAAGAAAGAATTTTAGTTCACCCATTAAACTCATTTCAAATTCATTTTGCATCATTTTAGAAAAATAAACACATAAAGAATTTCTTGAGGATCCAAAGATAATGTCATCTACATAGATTTTAACAACTAAAACATCATTAGAAATTCATTTTATAAAAAGGGTAGGATCAGCTATTCCTTTTGTAAAACCATTGGAAATAAGAAAAGTACTTAATCTATCATACCAGGCTCTTGGAGCTTATTTTAAACCATATAAAGCTTCAGATAATTTAAAAATATGATTTGGAAAATGGAGGTTTGTAAAACTAGGGGGTTGTTCAACAAAAACATCCTCAGCTATATACCCATTTAATAATACACTTTTAACATCCATTTGATATAGTTTGAAATTAAGATGTGCAACATAGGCAAGCAGGATTCTGATGGCTTCAAGTCTAGCTACTGGTGCAAAAGTCTCCTCATAGTCAATTCCTTTTTCTTGACTATAGCCTTGTACAACCAATCTAGCCTTGTTTCTAACTATGTTACCAGCTTCATCTACCTTATTTCTAAACACCCATTAGTGCCTATGGTGAATGTGTCTTTAGGTCTTTCAACAAGTTTCCAAACTTTGTTCCTTTCAAACTAATTAAGTTCTTCTTGCATAGACATTACCCAAAATTCATCATTGATAGCGTCATTAATGTTTTTAGGTTCAAGTTGTGACAAGAAGACTTGATGTTCAACCTGATTTCTAAGAGAAGCTCTAGTTTGAGTTCCTTTGTCTAGGTCTCCTACAATAGCATCTAAGGGATGGTTCTTAAGTGTTCTAAAAACTCTAGTAAATGAGGGACTAGTGATTTCAGGTTCATCAGCAGGTTCAGGTTCCAAGGAATTTTCAGAACTGGAAGTTTTGACTGATTCTATCATAGACTGGTTTGAGGATTTTGGATTAATGTTCAGATTCAATAGATCATCCTCCGGGTTCTCTAGAATGGTTTTAGGCTCATGTGGATCAGTTTCATCAAATTTTGCATGGACAGATTCTTCCACACATTTATTTCTTTTATTGAACACTCTATAGGCCTTACTAGACATGGAATATCCTAAAAAGATACCTTCATCACTTTTGGATGCAAATTTGTCAATATTTTCCATAGTATTAAGGTATATACTTTGCAACCAAAAACTCTAAAGTAGTTAACTTTGGTTTTTCTATTGTTCCATAACTCATAAGTATTCCTCTTAAGAATAGGTCTGATCAACACTCTATTGATTATGTAGCATGTTGTATTGACAGCTTCAGCCCAAAAATAAATAGGTAGGTCATATTCACTAAACATTATTCTAGCAATCTCTTGCAGGGTTCTATTTCTTCTTTCTACAACTCCATTTTGTTGAGGTGTTCTAGGGGAATAGAAATTTTGATTATAACCATTTTGTAAGAAAAAGTATTCAAACTCTTGATTTTCAAACTCACGGCCATGATCACTTCTTAAGGATTTAATTCTAAGTCCACTAAGATTTTCTACAGACGTGGCATATTTAGTAAAATAAGAGCATGCTTCACTCTTTTGATCCATAAAGAAGGTCCAAGTATATCTAGAAAAGTCATCTACAAGAACATAAACATAGTGCTTCCCATTTAAACTAGAAACTATAGATGGTCCAAATAAATCCATGTGAACCAGTTCGAGAGGTTGATAAGTTGACACTTCTTTCTTTGGTTTGAAGGAGACTTTGTGTTGTTTTCCCTTTTGATAGGGGTTACATAATTTTTCATTTGGAAACTCAAGTTTGGGTAAGTATTTAACTAGGTTTTTTCTAATTATCTTTATAAGGGAGTGAACATTACAGTTTCCTAGTATCCTATTCCAGAGCCAAGACTCTTTATGAAATACACTTAATCATGAATAATTTTGAGAAGCTAAGGAATCTAAGTTAACAAAGTAAACATTTTCATTTCTTAATGCCGAAAATACTAATTCTTCTTTAGAATTAAAGACATTGCAAGCATCATCTTCAAATCTAACATGAAATCCATCATCACATAACTATGAGATACTGAGCAGATTGTATTTTAATCCATCAACAAATAGTACTTTAGAAATCAATATTGAATTAGAGTTACCGATTTGGTCAAGGCCAATAATCTTTCCTTTGGAGTTATCACCAAATGTGACATGTCCTCCATCTATTTTGGTTAGGTTCTTGAATCATGAGTATTCTCATGTCATGTGTCTTGAACATCCACTGTCCAAGTACCATAGACTTTTATAGGAACTCTTTAAGAAGCTTTCCTACAAAATGATCAAGCAAAAATAGATTTTGGTACCCATACTCGTTTGGGTCTAGTAATATTAGTAATAAGTGCTTTGGGAACCCATATTTGTCTCATAGGTTTCCTATAATCATTAAGTAAAGTATTTGAAAAATAAACTCTATTTGGTCCGGAAAAACTTGAAACAGTAGATAGTGTATCATAACTTGAATTAGATGATTTGTGTTTAGAATTGGAAGTAAAACTGTATTCCCTAGATTTAGAAACAAACTTTGTTCTACCAAGGTTTCTTTTACTAGGTTGATAACCAATGCCAATGTTGTATTTAGGGGAAATTTTTTTTCCTATCATTTGGGTAAGGGTATTCTTCCCATTGGTAAAATTTTCTAGTTTATTCTTAAATTTCTCATTAGACGTTTTTAATTCGTTGTTTTCTTTGAGCAGTTGATCATTTTTCTCCTTTTCAGTTGTGAGTTCAGATTTAATAGTCACAGTAAGAGCATGTTGTTTCTTCAATGATTTATATTTTTCTTTTATTTCATTGCATTCTTCTTCAAGCATGTTACAATATTAAAACATTTCTTCATTAGTCATTTTTTCAGAGTCACTCTCATTTTTGGAATAGTATGAATTATGTACATGAGAGTCCAATGTTACCTCAGATGTGTTTGTCATAAAACAGATATTGGCTTTGTTATCCTGTTCATCATGTGATGTTTTTGAGTCGCTTGAACTGTCCTTAGAGGAACTCCAGGTTGCTTTCATTGCCTTTTTATACTTCCTATCCTTTTCCTCATATCTCTTTTTGTACTTGAGCTTTGGACAGTCATCCTTGATATGACCTTTGCGCTTACATTCATAGAAGACAATTTCATCATCCTTGTCACTTCTTTTCCAGCCCTTCTTCCAACTTCCTTTTTCATCATATTTTCCCTTGAAGTTAGGTTTTTGGAAAAAAGTTCTTCTTCTTGTAAAATCTTTTAAATCTTCTGGATAATTGAGCCATCTCCTCATCACTATCGGTTGATGATTGTTCACTACTGGAAATTTCTACAGAAGCTTCCAATTTTCCTTTTTCTTTGTGTTTAGAGGTGGTGGTCTTAAATGAAACATATTTCCTTTTTGGTTCATCCTCCTCCTCCTTATTGACTTTTAACTCTTCTTCATACATCATCAGTTTCCCAATGAGTTCTTTTGCAGGTAGCTTACTGATGTCACATGATTCTCTAATAGAGACAGAGGTTCTCCTCCATCTGTCGGGTATACATCTAAGAATTCTCATGATTTGTTCCTTGGCAGTGACTTCTATTCCAAGCGAGATAATTGTGTTGACAATATCATTGAACCTAAGATACATGTAATAAATAGGCTCATTAGGTTTCATTTTCAAATTATCATATTTAATAGTATAAGTATTAAGTCTCATTTCTTTTACACTAGATGTTCCTTCATGTGAGACAAACAGGGTATCCTAAATCTCATGGGCAGTTTTACAAGCAGAAATTCTATTGAATTCCTCATCTCCTAAGGATAAATATAAAGCATTCATAGCTTTGAAATTTTTATTGTAGGTAGTTTTGGTAGGTTCATCCCATGTGATTCTATCAGTAGCAGGAATCTTATATTCATCTATAATGGAAGACCAAATTTCAAAACTCATACTCTCTAAATGAATTTTCATTTTAATTTTCCATTGAGTATAGTTGGTTCCATTAAAGAATGGTGGTCTGCTGGTTGCAGCACCTTCCAATCTATTATCTATAACAACATAATAGGTTTAAAGAGCTGGAAATTTAGAATTGACATAAATTTAAAGATCTTTAAAGTACAACTACAATCACAGTTTAATAAGATTAAACAGAGTCCTAATAAATAGCCTTTGATACCAAATGTTGTTCAGAGTAGAATACTCAAGAGGGGGGTGAATTTAGTATCTATAAAAAAATTCTATTTAAAAAGGTGTTCTTAAAAATATTTCCCCTTCAAGTTAAATACATCCCAATTAATCAAAGTAATATAGTTATAAAGGTTTGACTATTTAAATAACTTCTTAGAAGATTGATTATTTCTCAGTAATAATAATAGTTATTAATATTACTTTTGAAACTATTTTACTAAGACAAAGCAATTATAACTTCTTTCCAAGATTAACTATCAAAGTAAGTTTAGTGATTTTTGAATTATACAGTTAAGAAGTAAAACAGAGAAAACTAAAAATAAGCAGCACAGTAGATATACAACAAGTGGTTCAGTCTCAAGCTGAGACCTAATCTCCACTTGGTGATCACTTTCCACCAAGCAGTTTAAATAAATAAACTTGATCCACACCCTGGATTGGGGTTAAACAATAGTACACAGGACTGTCCAGGTTGAACAAGGACCTCTTCCACAGTTCTTCATGGGTACAAACTACCAGGCCACACAGGAACCTCTTCCACACTTATCCATGGGTATACACAAGAGTAAAAGAATGTTTGAGTAAGGATATCTTGTATCCTTCAGTTTGATGCAGGAGACAGAGTGTGTTATTATACAGAAACACACATTTATCGAAAGTTAATAAAAAAATACACAACATAGCAGAATGACTGAGATAGGTTTAGAAGTACTCTGAGTGTTATTATTTGTAGCTCTAGACTTTTGAGATGAAGCAGATGCAGAACTCAAGTCCTCGTATGGAAAACAGAGTGTCGCAAGTTAGACAGATTCGGCTTGTGTTCTTCGTCGTGTTCTCGGGAAGATGTTCTCGGGATTCTAGTATGCTCTGTGTGTTCTTCAGCATAATCGGTTTTCATGATCCAATTTGTAAGAAAGTATTCTGTTGTCACCCTCACACCCACCAGCTTTTTCTTTTGTATCGTGTTTTTTCTACAAGATTTTCCGCACACTTGTTTCCGGGCCACACTACTCTTTTTATCTAGGATTTCATGTGTTGGAGCCAACAGGTTTCATGTATTATTCACCTCATACCTCGTACTGTCCGATGATATGTTTACAAAGAAACATTAATTATGTCAGTGCATTAAAATCTTTAAATATGACCGTTAGAGATTAAATTGAAAGACGACAAAATATATTAGGAAACAGTGTCACAGTATGTCATGGAAATGGTGTCTCCTTCACACGGTGTCTGGGTTGGTCACAGTGTCTCGTAGTCACAGTGTCTCGCGGTCATGGTGTCTCATGGTCACAGTGTCTTATGGTCACAGTGTCTCATTCACAGTGTCTTGTTCACAGTGTCTGAATGTTCACAGTGTCTAGATATTCACGGTGTCTTGTTCACGGTGTCTGATGTCACGGTGTCTTCTTCACAGTTTCTGATGGTCACGGTGTTTGGATGTCACGGTGTCTCAGACTTAGGAAAATATTTGTATTCAGACTTAAGCAGTGACACTTATGAAAAGAATTAAACTTAATTATTTGTCATAGAAATCATTATAAAGGTAAATCAAGGATAATATAAAGTAATTAAACTAACTGTAGAGAAATTAAGATCTTGAATGGCTCTTCTTAAAGCATGAGAATACTTAAATGATAATACACATGATTTGATATAATTTACAAGATTTAACCAGGTTGAATAGGATTTTTGATCATTAAAACATGATTAGTACATTAGGAGTCCAACAGTAGGGTATCATGAATGTGAAGGACATCAACCTTATGTCCTCATACCACGCATGACCCCTGCCACATATCACATCACATCACTGCCTCATCACATCACATCTCGCCCAAAAATATCAGGTCCAATACTGCTGGATAATCTCCAACACCAACCTGTATCATCATTGCTGCTGAAGGAAGAGAAGAGAAGAAGGGGTAGTTGGCCATCTGTGTCACCACCATCCTGGATATTGGGGAAAACACTTGGAACTCAAAACCTTTATGCGTTGGTAATATTATCCAACTCGGGTGGGCGCATGTATAAATAACATAAAGATACACGATATATAGATTTCACACAATACCCAACCTATATGTTCACAACAACTGCACTAGTGCACACTACATCACCACCATTGTATCACACACCAACCATCACAATTGTTGCCACCACTATATGCAAAACGTCACACAACTTCCACACAAGTCACATGATTCCACTTTTATTTTCTAAGACATTTCATTCACATTTACATCGCTCATTCATTTATCATTCAATTAATTTAATCCATTTTATCACACATCCATTTCCAACTCATCTTTTTTATTTACCATCCTATTTTGTTTTGTTCTATCATCTCAATTTACTTCCTAGCTAATCGGGAAACTAACAGGACCACATTGCGCCACAACTAGTCCATTTCACACACCCATCACTACAACACCACACATCCACCACCATCACTGCACCACATCATCCAAACTAACTCACCACAGCAACCACACATCTCACATCATAAACACATCTCACAACACAACCGCCACACACAACAACAATGCATCACCACCACACATCATCACCACTACTCACCACAACCACTGCGCACCACAATTGCCGCACACAACAACCACACATAACCATCACATGTCACCACCACACACCATAACCACTACGCACCACAACCACTGCGCATCACATCTCACAACTGCATGCATCACATCCATGCTAACCATCCATCACATTGCAGTCCCACGCATCATACAACTCAGTCGCTCACCTCCATCATCGCACAACATCCCAAACCATGTAGGGAAACACAACAAGCACAATCACACACAACAACACACATCTCGGCTTCCACAATTTATTCAAGATCTTTCATTTCATTACTTCTTTATTTAGCATGGGTATTATCACACAAACTAGATTTCCATGGGCAACCAATTTATTAGAAAAATATACATTCTTAGACTTTTATTCAGGTTGTGATCACGCAACAACACATCAAGGTTCATCGCATCATATCATGCACAGCACAAACAAGGCTTCCAACATCCATTATTTTCCACAAGGTGTCAACATGGCATAAACATGTCATCAATAACATCAAAGCAGCATAAACATGTGAGTGCTCCCACAAACCCATCAATTTCAATTATACTAATTAATTATCCTATTACACTGACCCTTAATATCCACCCAAAGGAAAGAAAAAACATGAAATTCTCAAACATATCACATAAAAGAGTAAGAATGAGGATCCTCTACCTCAAAGAAGTTTTTTGGTCTTGTTGCGCACCACAGGGAGAATAAAAAATAGTTTACAAACCACAACCGCACTAGAAACTTTGGATTAACCTAAACTACATCAAGGGTTGTCAAAAGAATTTCCCAAAACACACCCCAAATGAAAAAACACCACCACAATGGATCCCAGGAAGAAGAACATAAGGAAATATGGGGATAAAGGGGAAGGAACTCACCAATGATCACTGACAAGAAACCATCGAAACCCAAGGATCAACACCATAGGAGAGGGGCTAGAAAATATCCTAAAATTGTCGAGGGTTCATCCAAAACCGAGAGAGGTAGGAGCTGTTGGATGGGAAAAATTGGTCAAAAAAGGTATAAACAACCTATGATCTACCCCTTTTATGGTGTAAATTACAAGTTTACGCCGTAAATTCCATGTCCCATTAAAACTTATGCCATAAAACCAACCTTTAGGTCATTAATTCATTTTCTGCTAAAAAACATGGCACCTTGGACTATAATTAACTTAAGTTGTAAACCATTGTCTTATGGTGTAAAACCTTTTCACATTCTGTACCTCAGCCACATACAAGCCATAAAATAGCTGGCCACACAAACCAGAAACCACTATCTTATTCCATAAATCCTTTTTTTATGGCATAAACCTCCTAATGCTTCTCAAATGAAACTCCAACCTCCTCAGAACCTCTCAAACCTCTTCAAGCCTCCTCTAAATCAACTCCAACACCTCAAACCAACAAAGTAACAGGTTAGAAAGACACAAAACATTACAGAAATGATCTGTCACTTAGGTGATGTCAATCACAGATGAGTGGATTTGTACTTTAAAAAGTTATAGAGGTTAATTTAGAAGAAATTTTTTCAACATTAATTCAACCCCTACCCCCACCTCAATGTTGCATTGAACCTTTCTTATAGCACCATAATCTAGATCAATCCATATTTTTTATTTTCTGATAATCTCTCTTTTGAACAGGGTAACATGACTTAGAGGATCATGGGCACGAAGCCCTTAGTTACATGACCTTGAGACCTGACACCACTGTAATAGTCCCTCACCAACACCTCTTCAATTTTACACTCAACTCCCCACTTGATGTTGCTAACGGATTGCATTTCCCTATGTAGAGCTACACAGGCTGATGGTGTAGCTGTCATATCCCTCTTTCATTCCTGGATATGGTTAGCTTTGTCTAGTGTTGTTGCTCTGATTTATCAGCCTAGGATTTCTCTAGTAGGTCGAATCTACACACTTGGTCCGTAGGCCTTATGGAATGAAGGCCCATGGATGGTCCTAAGGCCCTATGGATCGGAGGCCTTTGGTGGATCGGAGACCTTGTAGCCCAAAGGTCCAATTTTCTGATCTGAAATCCTAATTTGGGTGAATGGTGTCATTGCTACAGTACCATTACGGTAACTGCTACAATACTTCTATAGTAACAGACACGGTTCCTAATACAATAACTCAAAAATAATCCTCTTCAATTTGAACCCAGGTGTTTTATTCAAAATTACAGTGTTTGTCACTCGAGCATCACTCCAAATGTGCACCACAACCTCAAACTAGCTCACAACACCAAATCAAATTTGGAAACCTCTTCCTATGCCAACACAACTTCCCAAACCACCCCCCTTGACTCTTAGTTAAAGTTTAGTATTATCCCCTCCCTGAGAGAGATTGGTTTCAACCCAAAGCTCTCAATCACGTTCTACACACAATGTCAAAAAAAATTCAACTAGGGATTTTCATTAAGCACGTAGTGTGAATTCTAAATCCACACATAGATCTTGGTTTTTTCCCATTTAAAACTCAACAACCTTCAGGATTCATCCAAATCCATTTTTATTTGAAGGCCCCAATTTAAACTATCACACCAAAACCATGCAAGCTAGAAAATCCTAACAATATAGTAGACAAATGCATCAAAATTTATCACAATCAATCAAAAATGTGAGGTCACTTACCACATGATCAATTAGAAAATGTGATCCCGCCAACCTCATATTCAATTTATGAATTAAAAATTCATGCCATAATTCTATTATGAAGTGATCCTAGGGTGATTAACCTAACAAAACAATAATTTTCTCATCAAAAAGTATTACTCAATATCTACTAAATAAACTCAAACCAAAGTCACCACCTGGAGAGAGCAATTTGGAACCAATAATTCCTCTAATGGAATGTAAATGCTCTATCACAACTTTCCCAAGAATGCATGGGGAAAGGGTCAAATTTTCATCAAGATTTGATGAAACCCTCCCTTTGAAAGAAGGATAAGAAGAGTCTTATAAACTCTTAAATTGAGATATGAAGAGATTAACCAAGGATTGAGGGGGTATATCCATGGATTAAAGATGAATTCAATAGTTGTCCCTCTCAAGTTATGTAAGAGGAGGAGAAATGGGTCGTCTTTCCCAAAAAAAGTTGGGATATAAGAGTCACTTTAATGTGTGCATGATTGATATGAATGGCTTGGAAAATCATGCATTGATCACTAGTTTAATCTAGGCAGTTTATGTGCATAGTTTACAAATCATACATCAAAACCATACACCCATAAATTCTATTTTTTCATAGTTTTGACTTAGAACTTCACCAATCACCCACCATTCTTTTTTCAAACTAGAATCACTCAATTATTCATGGATTTCATTCAATCAATTATTTAGGGATTTCAGTCAATCAAGGGATAAGTTATGAGGTAGAAGGGTTCAAAGCATCCAATTGTTGTTGATCCTATAGCGGAGTCCAAGTATATAGCGATTTCTGATGCAGCCAAGGAAGTCTTTGGATATGAAACTTTTTTTAGGAGTTTGATGTGGTACCTAGAAATAAAGACCCTATCACATTGTATTGTGATAATACTACAGCGATGTCTCTTGCAAAAAGAGTCAATGTCAAATCAGCAGACAAAGCACATACTTTGAAAGTATCACCTCTTGTGGGATTTTTCTCAAAGGGGTGAAGTTGCAGTAAGCAGAGTTCTCATAGAAGAAAACATGGTGGATCCCTTGACTAAAGGATTGTCTCAGTAGAAGCATGAGTATCATGTGAGCTAGCTGACTAAAGGTTAAGTATGTTATCAAATAACACACATACATAATGATATCATGTTAGGAGAACAATATACATATTCTTTGATAGGAACAACAAACGACACCTGAAACATTTGGTGTTCCTATTAGAAGTCATGTCCTCATCATCTCACCTACCAGAACCCACCAAGTGTGAATTTCATGAGAAGATGTATCAATTATTTTGAGACCCCAGCACTTGATAATAAGACATCAACTATGTCCTGTTATTATGATGTATCTTGACCATAGGACATATGTTTAATATTATTATCATAGTATCTTGAGGTTCTCATTATATCCTAAGAATTGCTATAAACTTTGGATAAGAAAAATTATGTATATTACTATTTAACTAGTGGAAAAATAAATATCAACTATATGATATTAAGTGTACATCATCTATAAATTACTGTATACATGGTATGGTAATCAAAAACTATTGTTTAGTTGGGTCTAGGGAACCCACTATTCAACAATATTCATCATGTGTTTCTTTTATGTAGTGTATATACATCCCATTAATTTATTTTATAATGATTACCCTTAAATTTATGGGGACTTATATATCCATTCTAGGATATCTCTTTCATGGGTTTATAGTTCAAAAGTTACCAAATAAGTATGTGATTTTTGTCTCAATGTTCCTTCTTTGAGACGTACATTATGTTATGCACATGTCTTATTTTAGGAGGTGTATATACTAACCATTTGACTTGTTATATCTTGAATCTCATCCTATTTATGATATTTAAATTTTCAATTGATGTTATTCTATAATAGGGCTTGATATTAAAATGTTACCAAAGTGGTAAGGGTTTGATGTTCCAATCTCATTGTTTATTGGGATTGTTTATGATTATGATTTTTATGAGGAAATAATATAATCTATTTCTCAAGAAAAGCATGAATATTATCATCCTCCACTTATTCCTTGATAATATATGTTTAACCTTCATTTTCCTCTATTTATTTAATATTCAAAAAATAATATTTTTAAATAAAACTAACATTATCTATATCTTCAATCGAAAAACCTTTTTTCTTCAATATCCATGATTTATAAAAATGTTTTCAAAAAATGTTTTCATGTTATTATATTATTGTTTAAAGAAAATTTTATACTTGTTTGTATTTTTAAAAAATCATTTAAAATGAACCTTCATGTTGTTTTCAAAAATGAGGCTTATTTAGGTTTTACTAGAAATGTGAAGGGAATCATTGTTTTAACTTGGGAAACATGAACCGAATTTCCCACCATCATGACCATTAATAATTTGAAGTGTACTTTATAATTTTTAAAGGTTATTTCAAAAGAAAATAATTTTGAAAATGTTTTATGTTTTAAAAAAATCAATGTGGGAAGGATATTTTCCTTGTGAAATGTTTTAAATGGTCATTAAAACATCCTTTATAAGTTTCCAAGGTTATTTTGAAAGAAAAGGATTTTGAAAATTTTTTATGTCATAAAAATGGGTTTTTTAAATTAGAATCCTATTTTACTCAAGAATTTTTTTTAATAATCATTAAAACCTCCTTTATAAGTTTCCAAGGCTATTTAAAAACAAATGGATTCTGAAAATTTTTTATGTATTAAAATGTTTTTTTATTAAAATTGGAAGGTAGTTTTCCATAAGAAATGTTCCATGTGATCTCTAAAAATCATTTTCCATCTAATATGGCATCCTTTAATGTTACTTATGCTTTATTGAGGACCTAATCCAAGGAAACAATTCTTATTATTTTTTTGAATGGTTTATTTTTATTATGACATTATGTTTATGAAACCCATTTCTATGCCATGGGTTATAACATGATAAAAATTCTTTTTGAAACCCACTACTTCTTCTATAGGTTATGCTATGATGAAATGATAAGATTATTATGAAAATGTTTTCTTTTTAATAGGTTATGCAATGATGAAATGTTTATAAAATCTATTTCTTTTCATGGGTTCTAATATGATGAATATTTAATGTTCTTGTTACACACATATGTATGATTTTCATTATGTGATGGTGGTTACATTATAACCAAGGATGGTGGTCACGTTATAAACAATAGCGAGTGGGACCTTTATCTTCCTCCAATACATTGGGTAAATATGGATAAATCGTGAGTAAATATGATATGTGTGAACCTGATTACATGTTCTCAATGTTATGTGTGAACCTAATTACATGTTCACAGTGTTATGCATAGACCTGGATCTCATGTCCATAAGGTTATGCATGGACCTAATTTTATCTCTATGAGTTTATGTGAGGTCCTGGTTTCATGTCCTTAACTTAATGAGTGAAATTGTTTCTAATTATACATGCTCAAAATTTTCTAAGCTTATGTGTATGCCAAAAATCTACATCTTGTTCCAATGTTAGGATCTCGTGGCTCATGTTCATTGATTCCATTCGGATTCATTTCTTATGAACCTATAAACTTTATTCCATGATATAAGATTTTGATCTCTGATATGCAATGTATGGTTTTCATATGTTATTATCATGTTCCCATACACTTATGCTCACATTATGTTTACATATATCTCATGTTTACCCTTACTGTGAATCTTAGCCCACCCTTTATCGTGTTTCCTTTCCCAGATTATGAAAAATGGTTTTATATAGGGTATTTTTTAAGGATTACAAAAGTGGATGATCTTTATGGAAGATGTTGAACATCTTTCACTAAATAAGAAGATTGTACACCTAGTATCCAAATTCACTAAACCATTAAGGTCCTTGAGAATTTATTTTTGATATATAAGGAATATTCATCTATTAAGATGTGATAACTAGGTGTGATAATTTTGGGTCTTTACATTGCTCATCATCATCACAAAAATCCAAGATGTCTCTCAACCACGCCTACCAATCCCAAAATTCGAAAACCCATAAGACTGATCTATCTTTGGGATTATGGTTCTCCCCACTATAAGTATCACCTAACAAAAAAACACATTTAGCAGTCCAACCCACAAAATCATTAATGGAACATCAAAACACACACTAAGGGACTAATCCTTGAACCCATAAAAATCATATCCGACTACACATGCCTATATAAAACATACATCCCATGATCCCATCTCAAGAGGATCCCTTGAATAAGCCATGTATTACCAACTAAATGAAAAAACCATCACCCCAGTCACTCCTGGTTAATCACTAAAATCTAAGAAAACTTTGTCTACATAGGCAACGTTTTATTTCCCCCTCATTAAATTAAAATAGGTACAGACATGTTAATCACATATAGAAATCCCAAACAACTATGAAAATTAAGTGATGCATGCATTTCAATAACTCGAGTCACTCTTGGCTAATAAACAAAACATATGGATGTCGCATTAGACATACATTGGTCGCTTGTTTTTAAAAACCAATTCAAATCTATTTATACACACCCAGACTCACCCATGTTCTCAAAACACCCCTTGGAATCCAATGGCTTTCACTAAAAACTAAAATCACCAAAATACCCAACATGAATGTTCACTTTCCCAAAAATTAGTCTCATTTCTATAACTATATTGAAATCCAATTTCAAAACGAAATTTCCTTAGATTATCTTAAAACTCAATAATATCATTTCATTTCAAAATCAACAACTCTAAAATCAAATTTATTTTAAAATAGTTTAAACCCCATTTCACACACACATCAGGCCACTACATGTATTTTCTATTCAAAACCGTTTTTTTTTTTCTCAAAATTTCAAAAAAAAAGCAAAACTATTGACCAATTGTGGCCAACCAGGAACATCATAATCAGTCAAATGATCCCATGATTTCTATATTAATCTAACCACACCTTATAATATGTTTGAAAAAAACATATTATGTTATATGTTTCCCCAATTGATAATAGATTCTGATGAGGAAATATTTCGAACAACACCTCCCACAGGAGCGTGTATCATGCCATTAACATTATACTATCATGATGAATGAATCACTTACAAAAGTACATTGACAGTGTGTAACCAGTTCATTCCATGATCTCGCACGCTTTTCTCCCCTCCCTCTCGGCGATGCCCTAGGCCTGATGGTCGAGATACAGGCTCCCCCCTCCCCGCTGGAGGGGGGAGGTTCTCTTCTCCCGACCTTCGCGAAGGAGCACCCGCCCGCATTTCTACCCTTCTCAAATCCAAAGTCTCTCCCTTCTTTTCCCGAGATCCAGGTTGGCCCAAAAGTCCCTAATCTGTTCAAAGGATCACCTCTGGTTCCAATCTCGTTGTCGGAGTTCACTCATGCTTCGGATCTCTTCAATATGACCTTGGTGGCTCGATTCTGTCATCACCGTCCTCTAGTGGATGAGTTCGATCATTTTTTTTTTTGGATGCTGGGGTTTACAAGATCGTGCGGTGGTGGGGATTCTTGACAGAAATCATTTTATGATCAGATTTGCGTCGATGGAGGATCTGATTACCGCATGGTCCAAGGCTCCTCGCAAATGCAATGGGAGTTTCTTCTATCTTCTCCGGTGGATGTTCGATTTCCATATGAAGCGAGACGCTCCAACTGTTGTGATATGGGTAAGCTTCCCTAATCTCCTGCTTCCCTTCCAAAATGCTTCTATTTTTCGGTTACTCGGAAACCTTGTTGATCGCTACTTATGCTCCGACAGTAGAATGGAGGCCGTGAGCCATCCTATTTGCCCCCAAATTTGCGTGGAGGTAGATGTCTCCAAGGTACCGGTGGACTGGGTGTGGTTAACAGTTGGAGAAGAGTTTCGGTGGAAACAAGTCGTTGTCTTCGAGTCGTGGACTGACCACTGTGGGTCTTGCGGGTGGCTAGGACATCTTGCTATTGTCTGTCGTAATGGGTGTCGGATCAAGCAGGTGATTCTTCATGGTAAAGATCAGAAGACAGATGAGGTAAGACCAGAAACACAAGGGACTGCAATTGATCAGGAGGGTCCAGGTCTTCCCTTGTCTGATAATCCTATGGTTGATAGCGATCTTGTTCTGGCCAAGCCTTCTCGTAACGGATTGGATGAACCAAGGGTCGCTGATATATTTATGCGTCTGAGGAATGATCTAGCTAGTCCACAGCCCCGAGGGCATTCCCCTTCGGTCCATACGGTGGTGGGGAGTCATATCTCCTATGCAGGGGTTCTGTGGTCTTACAGTGTTAATCGACCTGTAGTGGTGATTCAAACTCCTTTTGAGGGTGTGTCGAATGGTGGCAAGGGGCGTGGGTCCCCAGAGTCATGCTTGATGGAGGCAGAGCTTAGGAGGAAGCCCAAGCAGAGTAATCCATCTCTAATGTTATGTAATCATTTTGATGGGTTGGATGATGAAGGGTCTGAACATGAGCTATGGCCGATCCCGGGGCAGGAGATGCAAGAGGCAGTGGAAGTGCATTCCACTATTTTATCTGAGGCTGATTATGAGGAAGAGCTCTCTAGTCAACACTCAGTGGATTGTGAGGAGGGTACTCAAGTCAGAGGGCTTCATAGTCCGAGGAAGAAGAAAAGGCGTAAGGGGACTAGCGATGCAGGGGGATGGATTGTGGTTGAGGGGAAGAAATCCAAAGGCCGTAAGGACTATTCTCAGCTGCTGAAGCCAATGGAGACAAGGTCGGCCAGTAAGGCCAAGGTGAAGGTCGATGCAACTGCGGACCAGGTTCAGGGTAGTAAGAAGAGCATGGTTCTTCAAAAAGGAAAACAACAAACCGAGAGTCGAGATCCTAAAAAACAAAAGCAGGGGGAGGATTTGGGAACTGTGGACGAGACAAATGGGAAGGATCTACTAGAGTTACTTATATCTTCAAATGAAGAAATGCAGGAAGAGTCCATTAAGCTCATGGCCTCAGAGGAGGAGAAGAACAGAATATTAGAGAGGGATCTTTGAGGTGATTTCAGCAAAGATCAAAGGGACTGGATCTACAAACAAGACCTTCTTTTAGCACGCGAATTTAACGAAAGAAAAATCAATGCAGAGGAGTACATCCAAACATGGGACAAGCTTGTCAACTACTTTGAAGACCTTGTCAAAGATGATCCAGATAAAAAGGCCCACGCCCTTCATTGGGGGATGTATCGGGTAAGCAATTCCAATATCTTTAGTCTCACTATTAACGACTTTGTGATTTCTTATTGTACCTAAAGCTCTCGGCTTGTATGGTTTCCCACTTTTCCTCAAAAGTGATTTTGGAAACAAAAATTTAATCTTAGTAATGAAGCACTTACCAGATCTCAGTTGATCCCTATGACTCGTTCCAAGTCTCACCCATCCCACATGGGTTTCTCAGTCTAACCCAATAGCTCACTCATCCTATATTTCGTTTTCCCAACACTGGACATTTCTCAAAAATATGTGTCTAAACAATTTTCATGTTGACTAGGAATGTGTTAGAACTTATATGTTCATAACTATCACACACTTTTCATCCCAAATTAAAGCTTTGATACCACTTTGTATCACTCATGCCCAGATTTTATGAATGGTGCCCATGAGGGGGTACTATAACACCTCAGGCACACACCTCCCTAAATTCCAGAGGTTATCGACTAGCAATGAGGGCACAAGATAGTTATAGAGAGTTTATTCCTTCAAAGTAAGTCTTAGGACCATCCCCAAATTCTATTGAAAATTCATAATGACCCATTCATGTATTCAACTTCCCAATATACCTATATAAATAAAATAGGGAGCCACATGGACACGAAATTCTATAAAAATGCAATGAAATAATCTATATAATGCATCAATAATAAAATGTTTTTAGTGGATAAATAAGTATGAAATAACTAGAATCATATATAAATAAAAGGTGCATTGGACAATACATGATGAACTATAAATAAAAAGTAAATAAAGGGCCTCTAGCCCAACTCACATTCCATCCTATCATATCCACAACCTCTATGACATACTAATGAAACCATGTATCTAGCTCTAAGTGATGCCTATCTCCTGAGAGAAAATATGAAATTCTATCTATTTATATCCAAACATGTGTCGTGTATATGGGTATAGGGTGAATCCAATTATATGGTAGGAAGCCTCAATGCCTCAAAAATACTGAGTGTTGATGTCGTCATGTGTATGTACATGCAATGCATAAAATAAGTACAGTCATTTCCATAAAATACACTCACCAAAAACATATCATGCAATTCACATACAATCAAAAAGTTGGATAATCATGTTCTAAACATGAAACCATGACACCTAACCCTACCTACTTTAGTTCCATTCTAGAAGGAGGACATTCAGCATGTACTATCACCTAACCCATTCCTAAAGATGCACGGTATGGTGATCAACCAAATCCTCAACCCATACCTGAAGGTACTGGGTAGGGTTTTATGCTAAAACCTCAACCCATCCCCTCTTTTGGAGGGAGTTCATCGGTCAAGTTTTCACAAAGTCGCTACAGAAACCCAAGTACTCATGGAAAGGCATCATTTAAACCTTAATCAACTACCCAAAGTAATGGGTCATGATCATATGTCCATAAGCCTCTACCCATCCCTTTTCATCAAGGAAGTTACATCACCCATGTCTCTCATCAAGGAACGGTCAAGCCCCCATAGAGGTCCTCGACCTAAGCCAACTAAGGAAAGTTCCATTATCTCATAACACATCACGGCCCATGCCTATCACAAGCAGTCCATGACCCAAGCCTGATCACCCCTAAAAATGTCCATTGTCTCGACCCAATACTACAAGAGCAAAGATCCGTTGTTTTGTCTAGCCTTCTCACTCACGGTAAGTTTAGTCCTTAGGATCCCTCTACCCCTAACTACTAGAAAGAGGGGCTAACCCCACGAAGCTATACCCATGGTTTTATAAAACGTGGGTATAGCCTGATTAGGGTTTGTCTATACCCACGGTTTAGAATAAACTATGGGTATAGACAATCTTTACACACATATTTTACTAAAATGTTGGTATAGAGGGGAAAATATTTTCACCCCACCCATGTTATCCCCCCCCCCAACTTTTCAGGCCGCAACACCCCCCCCCCCCTTACAGGCTCCTTTCCCTCCCCTCGTGTTTCCCTCACCTGATGCCCCTTCTCCTCCTCCGGTCGACATAAATACTCACTTATCCTCCTCTGGTCGACACGCATCCACCCCCCTGCCTCCTCCTTTGGTCAAGCATCCCCTCCTAGGTCGCACATCCCCCATAGGTCGAGGTTTCCCTCACCTGACGTGCATCCCCCCTAGGTCGAGCATCCCCTTCTACTAGGTCGAGCATCCCCCATAGATCGAGAATCTCCTCTGGTCGAGCATCCCCTTCTACTATTGTGTGTTTTTCTGATTTGGGTCTTCTCTGACAATGAGTCCCTAATCCTTCTTCTGGTATGGTTAATTGATTCTAGTTTAATTTGAGTTTTGTTGATTCGATTTGTATCATTTCAAATTATTTCATTTATCTTTGATATTTGATTGATTATGGCATTCTCAAAACATAAAAATAGTTATCATTGTTGTGTTTTTAGATATAAATCAGTGGAAGTTCACATAGAAGATACCATGAGAACATGATTTATTTGTGATTTAAGTGAACAGTGAATGCTTGGTTTCTAGTTTCATAAAGAATATCATATTCTATGTGAAATCATTCATAGCTCATAAAAATGTTAAGAATATTATATGTATAGAATTATTCACATCATTGATGGTTTGTTGATGCAGTTTTCATTTGAATAAAGTGTTATTATTTGCAATTGAAAAAGTTATCTAATACATACTTTTTAAATATGTACATGATGCATGTGAATAGAAATTGGTTTATGGATAAATGTGGTGTTCTTTTTTGGATTCACATACAGTTCAATGGGTAATCATATTTTATTAAATTATGATGTGTTATCTAGATGAAAAGTACATATAAATATGGAATTAACTCATGGGAAAAGTTTTGAAACTTTTTTAGATATGTGATTAACAGGAATGTATTTTCGTATTTTCTCCATATTGATTTTTTCAATGAAATAACAACACTATATGAAGGATTCATTTTTCAAAATTATTTTTCTTCACAAAGAAATATATATATTTGAAGTGTGTGTTGTATGACATTTCCATTCGAGTGTTGTTTTATATCAATATTCTTAAAGAATAATTAACTCCGTTAATTTATTTTTGGAACAACGGTTCATGAAGAATAAAATTATTGAACCAACAACATGAGATAGGATACATATTCTATGAATGGATTATATAATTTATGTGATTATAATTTCATGTACTATATAATAATCATAAATTTGAGATGTTATGAATTTCAAGACATTAAACAGTATCTAATTTAGTGATCTTTACAGATACTGAGCTATAATGAAATTATCTCTTGTCAGCAATCATGAATAGGTGAGCACATGATACTCAGTTCAACTAGGAGGATAGAAAAGTATAATCTTATCTATTCTGGAGAAGATTGTATGGAGTAACCGACTGAGATTATATTGGAGAATCTATGATTGGTGCATCTTACCAATCATAGTAAGGAGTTTTCTAGTTTTGAGACTAAAGCATGTAATAATATTGTGTCCCTATTCTATTAATTTTTATTAATTTTTACTACATCCAGGTAAGGTTAAATTTTTTAAAAAAAATGGATTAGATCATAATATTTCTATAGTGGTCAATGTCAATATAATGAAAATGTTATAAAAATATCAACTTATTCAACACCCCCTCCCCACCTTCTCAGTGGTGAAACACCTCTATTGGATCCTAAAATCATACCAAGTCACCCCACTACCAAACTATACATGGTCAGAGTTTAGTAGATGGATTTTGATGTTTATAAATAAATTATATTTTCTGATTCTATGAGGTACTATATATGGTCACTTCATAACAAGACACTTGGTTCACATCTTAGTTATGGATGTGATTGTAGGAGGATTTCACGACCCAATAATAGATCATTAAAAAATAACTCCATTAGATTAACAACTATGAAAATTAATACTTTTATGTTTTAAAGGATCTAAAAAGTGGATTGCATGTTGGATTATAGCTAGATATGGGATGATAACATTATCATTTTAGTTCAACTATAATGACACGCACCTCTCTATCATAGACATAGAACCTTCCTTGGCCCATTATGGTTTACTTTGTTGATCATACCTTTATAGGATAGAGGTGAGAATTTTATCCCTAATACTGAAAGGATTGAAATTGGTGATAAAAAATAAGGCACTGACAATACAAATGTGAATTAGATTTAACTATTATGTTTTTATGCTCTAATAATTTTATTTTTTATACTACATATCCCTTTTAAAAAAAACTATGCTATGATATATTCTATTTGATGATAAATTGTGTCCTCTAATAAACATTTATTATCATTTGGGATAAAAATGAGTTTTATTTTATCTTCAATTCACTCCCTCTTGATGTTGTTGTTTGGTTATCAACAATAACAATAATTTATTTCAAAGCTTACCTCTTTGATTTTATTTTTCTAATATATTTGATAATATTGACTCTTCACAATGGATTATAGAAGAATAATGATCTTGGTGTTTCACTATTGAACATCAAATATTCTTGACACCAAACAAATTATTAATTATGTATAGTATTACATGTTACACATAATACCAGGGGAGTATAAGAGTTAGAAACTTAGTATTTACCAAATCCAGGATATTTTAATAGTTTATTTTAAAAAATAACATTCTCAACACAATTTACAAGTATTGTGTATTTTTTTTAAATAATTAATTGAGAAATATGATATTTATATAATGAGATTCTAAATTATGCTAAAAACATAATTAAAAGAAAGAAACAAATATAGCCTCAAGTAAATTCCTCCATTTAATTGTTAAATATGATTACACAGTTTTACACTTTTGAATCCAGTGCTACAAATAGATATTGTTCATCTCTTATAGAATATGTTGTTTCTCTTATTCTTTTTTTTTTCTAGCTACTAGTATACTTTGATTAATTTAATAAGAAATTTGATTGTAATGAATTTTTTAATTGTAGTTTACATTGTTGATTGGAAGATAACTTTTTTCCTTGTTATAGAATGGATAGAAGCTGGATGTATCATACCTATCAGATTTTAACCAATTTTCAAAATAATATGGAGAATTTTCTAGATTTTTCATTTAACAATGCTTCAGATTGAGGTTGTATACAGTGTGCATGGTATAAATGTGTTGTAAGACCATGGTTAAGCCGAGAAGAAGTTAGCTACCATATAACAAAATTTGGATTTCAAAAAAACTATTATGTTTAGTATCACTATAGAGAGATGATTCAATCTTCGAATGTTCATGAACGAAATGAAAGAAGTGACATGGAGAATTTGATATTTGATCAGTTTCTGTTTTTTCTTCATCCCGAGAGAGATAGTATGTCAGTGCAAGAAGGCAATGATATTAGTATACATGAGGAAGATATTGAAGACGATGATGTTGAGAGTGAAAATTTTATTGGATGATTCTAGAACTCCAATATATCAGTAATGTGCTAAAATGACCAAGTTGGAATTTTTAATGTGGTTATATCATGGGAAAACATGTGTGGAACTTCTAATATTGTCATTGATTATATTCACATTTTTTATGGACTTTCTTCGTGATGGTGCGGATATTTCTTCAAATCATTACAAGGCATTAAAGTTAACTAAGAAGCTTGGATTTGCTACTAATAAAGTACATGCTTGTCCGAAAAATTTCAGTTTATTTTGGAAGGAAACAGCTAACTGTAATGACTGTAAAGAATGTGTTACATCTCTATTGAAGACAAATGTAGATGGAAAACCATCTCGTGTGCCACATAAAGTTATGTGGCACTTTCCATTGACTCACAGACTTCAAAATCTATTCATTTTTGCAAAAATCTCAGCCAATATGTGATGGCATGATGCTAAGAGAATTAAAGGTAATGATGAGTTGGTTCATCCTGCAGATGGATTAGCATGGCGGACATTTGATGCACAACATTCTGATTTTGTAGCTAAGGTGAGTAATGTCAGGTTGGGTTTATCCTGTGATGGTTTTAATCTGTTTGGTCAGATGCTTACTGCTCATAGCACATGGCCCGTTTTTATTCATGTTTATAATAGTCATTCATGGATGTGTATGAAAAAACATTCACTTTCTTGAGTATACTGATATCTAGACCTTCTGATCCTGGTAATGATATAGATGTCTACTTACAGCCTTTGATAAGAGAGTTGAATCAACTTTGGGATTTGGGTGTGCGGACATTCGATGCTTTTTCAAAGAATATTGTTTATATGTGCGCTACCCTTCTATGGACCATAAATGATTTTCATGTTTATGCAATGATGTTTGGATGGAGAAAGAAAGGAAAACAATCATGTCCCATTTGTATGAAGAATACACGATCAAGTTGCAGTAAGCAGAGTTCTCATAGAAGAAAACATAACAGACCCCTTGACTAAAGGTTTATCTCACCAGAAGCATGAGTATCATGTGAGCTAGCTGACTAAAGGTTGTTAGTCGTTGGCTCTAGTGCAAGTGAGTGTTTGTTGGAGTTGGTGCCCTAGAACCAACTTTTGTATACTAACATGTATTCATTGTTTTGAATATTAATTAACTCTTTATCACATCATGATTGTTCTTCTGTGTGATATAGTATGTGATAATGTCCTAAGAGTAGTTGTCGCACTAAAATGTCATAACAGTTCCTCACTATGATGAGAACCCAGAAGTGTCATTACAATATTCTTAAATATTTGTTCTATAGTCGGATGATATCATTTGAGGGACACAAATGATATAAGCTATCAGGGGTGGAAACTCATAAGACTTTCAGGCACCTTCTCATGATGTACGTCCTTGATTAGAGATATCACGATAAAGGGATTATATTACACAGTAAGCGTCTGTATGAGGTATTATGTCGTTACAGCGCTAACTTCTTTCTCTAAGGGTGTCTTGACGTGTTGCTAGATGCTAACATTGGACTTTTCACCTAATATCACTGAGAAAGAGGTCTAGAGGGTCACACACTAAATGTATCCAGAATCTCAGTTAAATAATATATTATTATTTATTATTTAACAAGTGAATAAATATTATTCTCAAACGTGGTTTAATAATTATTCATGTTTATTTGATCGCATATATTTTGTCACTGGTTATTCGAGAGAATATTATGTGACCAGAATATTTAATAAATATTTATTTGTTATTTAATGAATATAATATTATTTATTTATTAGCAAATAATGTGATATTTATTTATTAAGTAAATAGTCATTATTCAAGACCCAATGAATATTGTAGAAGAATGGCGGGCCTAGTTTATAGGTCTTGACCTTAAGGATTAAATAAATATTAAAGGGTACTTGTGCAATTATTTATTTCTAACTCTAACATTATATAAACACAATTAATTTATTTTTCATTAGAGCCAATACATTTTGGCTATGTACAACGAAATCTGAAGATCCTCTCAAAGCCCTAGAGAGCTCTCTTCTCCAAGAAGGCTTTCAAGAACGAAGAGTGATCTTCCTCCACCTTCCAATCTCGAGTCTAGAGAGATCAAGGAGAATTCTTTGAAAGTGATTCTCGGGGCGATCAAAGGCGAATGACGCAAGTAATAGGATCTGTCGTACTAGCACCCAAAGATTTTTACGACGACGTTCGAAGATTTGTGGAACACGCTTGAATCATCACTAGAGGGAAAATGGGCAAATTTTCACTAAGACTTTATGAAACCCTCCCACTTGAAAAATGGATAAGAATAGTCTTATAAACTCTTAAATTGAGTTGAGAAGAGATTCAACCAAGAAGGGGATCTCTCCATGGCTTAAAAAGGAATAAAGGCTGGGATATAAGTGTCGCTTTAATGTGTGCATGATTTATATGCATGGCTTCTAGACGGTTTATGTGCATGGTTTACAAATCATACATCAAAGCCATACACCCATTCTATTTGTTCATAGTTTCGCCTCAGAACTTCACCAATCACCCACCATTTTTTCAGTACTGTCATTCAAGAAGAGTTCCTGTAAATTACATGAAAATGCTTTTGGGGGGTTCATGTAAGCTGCTTTAAAACGCTTCTTGCTTTTCCTTTTTATCCAAAGGCATTCAGATTTGTTTTTTGATCGTCGCCTTATCTAAAAAACCAAATTTGAACCTCAAACGCTCCCAAATTTGAATGAAATTTTATAAATAAATAAAAACATTTTTTCAAGGACCCGCCAGAATTTAATTTAGTTTTCTTCAAAGTTCTACACCCATAAATCAAGAACAAGAAGAAATTTGGGATGAAAGAGTGATTCGTAACTTGGATCAAAGAAAAAGAAGAAGAAAAATCAAAGGATGCTATTTGAAAAAAACCATGCTAGATGCGATTTACAAGCTGGATGGATTCCTAATTAATATCCTAAAACCACACATTGGGAAGTCATCAACATGCCTCCAAAGCCTCGCACACAACTCTACCCCATGAAAAATAAACATAAATAATATTAATACCTTGATCATTGGGTGGTCACACTCTTGGCTAGGTTTCGAGGCTGGTCCACGTTGAACCCTCGCAACACAGTCAGATGATACGCCAACAACTGGAACAACAATCAATTGATTTAACTGTAAAAAAGATCTGACGGCCCAACATTTTCTTCAAAAATAAACCCCAGCAAACACAGCCTTAATAATATATTTTACCTGCAACGGAATGATGTTAATCACCGGCTGCAGGCAATCCTCCACCTGTGGAACTTCAATTGCACGACACGATCCCCCAAGCTTCACCGATGCCGCGTCTCCTTTCGAGCACATTACTATCAGCCGGCCCTTCCGGGCATAGAGTTGCTGAATAACGGATTGCTGCTTGCTGTTTCCAGAAAAAACCAGACTTAAATTTTCTTTAATTTTTTTAAAAATACATTTTGAAACAACAAAACCAACCTGAAGCAAGCATCATGGGTAGCAATGACAACAATTGGCAGGGTTTCATCAACCAGCGCTAATGGACCATGCTTCATTTCACCTGCGAGGATCCCCTCACTGTGCATGAGAGCCACCTCTTTTACCTTCAAAGCGCCTTCCAGAGACGTGGCGTAGTTGTACCCTCTCCCGAAAACAAGAAGCGACTGCTCAGCCATCAAAAGCCTCGCAAGATCCTCCATCTCATGGTCAAGGCTCAGCACCTCCTTTACTTTGTTTGGCAAGTCAAATAAACCATCTATGATCGCCTCCCGTCTTGCTAGGCTAGAAATGGCGTCATCTCCAATGGCCAGGGCCAGCATCGCCATCACTGCTATTTGACTGGTATAAGCCTTAGTACTTGCCACGCCTATCTCACAGCCAGCATTTATATGAACGCCACAGTGCGTCTTCCTCGCAATTGCACTGCCAACAGTATTTGTCATGCCGACACAGAGTGCGCCATTTTCTATAGCATACTCCAATGCTTGTAAAGTATCCGCAGTTTCACCGGATTGGCTAACAAATACTGCTGTATCTTCCCTGTATATCGGTCCTTGCCTGTCCAATAGGTCACTAGCAATCTCCATTGTTACAGGAATACCAGAAAGTTCTTCTAAAATGGGTCTTGCAGCTAAAGCAGCATTATAGCTTGTGCCGCAGCCGATAAAAACAATCCGTCTGCTTCGCCTGATTGTTTTAATGTGATCCTTCAATCCACCCAGAATAACAGTTTTGGCTTTAGAGGAACCTCCACGCATGAGCCTCCCCCTCATTGTTGTTGTCAGAGACTCTGGTTGTTGATGAATTTCTTTCTGCATGTAGTGCTTATATTTTCCTTTATTTATTTGTTCGACCTCCAACTCGAGAATAGATAAGGCTCGCTGTACAGAAGCAGGCCGAGCAAGAGAACTGACATGCTTCCCCTTGGCATTGTCAAACTTGAGAATCGAAACACATCCATCCTGAATCAATCACCATCAATAGCCATTAATAAGATCAAGAAGTGTGTTGCAGTGATTAAGGCTCCGTTTGACAACACTTATTGAAAACTGCTTATAACACTTACGACAAGTGGTTGATAGGTGTTATGGAGCCGTTTGACAAAAGGTGTTTCCAGATTGTTCATTGAAAAAGCAGTTTTCTGCCACTAATTTTAATGGTTTTCATCTCAAATTTAAGTTTAAGTGTTTTATTCAGAAAGAGGACAAACACCACTAAATTATTAACGGCTTATCATAAGATAAGTGCTGTCAGCAGTTTGCAAGTACTCACCTTGAGGTGAACCACCTCACCATCCTCAATCACTAGAACTTTTTTAGTGTGTTCAACCAGAGCATTCGCATCACTGGATAAAAAGAGCTCCTTTGGCTGGCCATTCTTTGAAAGGAATTTATCATCATTGAATGAAGCATCACCATTGACGTGCTCCATTACTTCCTGCAAGCAATGCATTTCATCAATCAAACAGCAGCTAATCCATTTAGGGGTTGAGATTGGAGACGCAACTATGAGATGTCAGCTTGTGGTAGCTCGGTAAAATAAAAAAGTTCAGTCAAAGCTGCCATTCATCACATACAAAAATAGTGCTGCAAGTTGAAATCTATACTTCAACCTATGACATTATATATTTCAACTGATTACAAAATCATTGCTAAACAGGCTACACATAGTGAATTGAATGTTTCATTGACAAGTGAAATTTGTGTGCACAACAGCATTATGAAACTGGCTTTGAGGTGATAATGAACTGCTTCCCTCATTGGGAAGAGAATTTGAGCATCTTTTCACCTTTAAACATACCCAAAAACCATAAAGAATAAACTTCCGAGTAATATCTATCAACGCAAAAAAACAATAATAATAGTTAATATATTGAAATTAAATGTAAAATTGACAATAAATAAACATCAGAAAGTGGGACACCTTTCCAGCAGGACAAATGCACAACAAAACACAATCAAAGTTCACACAATGTTTTAAAAAAAAGGGGGGGTAATGCCAAGCATGCTGAAAGACTGTTTAATAATTTTACTTCATGGCAATTTTCAAGCAAATATGACTACACAGTTTCAATGCAAAGACGGAATCATGCTAGAAATCATGAACCCTTTCATTCAGAGAATGGCTTCAAAGATCAATCCTAATCCCATGTCTTCTTTGAATTTCAGCCAAGATGTTAGAGCTTAATATGATATGCACGGCTCTAAATTTTTAATATTCCCTCGGCCCCTCACAAAATTCAGGTCATCCATGATTCAATTATTTTGTTGTGAACGCCTTATTATCATGGCGATCTCACGTAATCAAATGCAATTATTTTGAAAAATGGTGCAAGATTGTTCTTTTGCTCATTCCCTTGAAAGAGTAACTCATGGTGATGATAAATTAAAGTTACAGACATTATTTAAAAAATATGACCCTCATCTATTTTGTAAACCACAGAGGTCGTGATTTAAACTTGTTGGTGTAAGATGATTAAATGCTGGTGTGAAGACAGCTTGCCTTGAGAATTTTGGCCCTCTTGGAATGGATCGAGGTCTCTATGGGTTTCTTTCAGTTTTGACAAACTCCTACACGATAAAGGTGTTTTGGGGGGCTAAACACGTTTCTTTTTTTTAGACACTTTTCTAAGGGTAATAGAAATGAAAATGTTAAGATGGACATGTAGACATACTAAGATGGATAAGATTAGAAATGAATACATTCGAAGGAAAATCGGAGTGGCTTCGATTGACAAGAAAATGACTGAGACTAGATTAAGATGACAGAGACTACATTAAGATGATTTGGACATGTTAGAAGTGTAAGGGTTGGTGTCCTCAGAACCAACTATTTTGTACTTTGATTACATGAATGTTCACTTATTATATATTGTTCATTGTTCTGCATGACTATATTATAATAATGTCCTGGAATATTTGTTGCATTAATAAGGTCATAGCAGATCCCCGCTATGATGAGAACCTTGAAATGCTATAACAATATTCTTAAATAAAGTTCTGTGGTTGGATGACATACTATGATAGGACACATAGTATACAGACCGTCATGTGCGAGTACTCGTAAGAAGACGAGACTCTCTCTCATGGAGTTCGCACTTGGTAATCTCCAAGATGGGAGATTATGAGAACTGACCCGCCAGTAGTAATTCTGCATGTCTTGGTGTCATCGGATATTGTTATCTGCGAGCGTGTGTAATGGTCCTTAGACTGGAAGATTATCATTAACTCATGTCATGACTCGCGCACTTAGATTTACTGACGAAAACCGTCACGCAGACAGTTGGCGGAAAGTAGGGTATGTTGGGTGCGTCACGAGTGACATGTTGTTAATGGATAAGTCGATGAAGGATTTGTCCCTTCTATTTATAGAAGTTGATATCTCGGCCCTTTGATTGAAATAGAACCGTCGCATTAAATTCCATGGTCATGGTGTAAACGACGAGTTTATTTCAGGTAGTCAGAGAACGACGGATCAAGCATATAGGTTTATGACACTTCCATGAAACCTGCTTGATGAGATATTGAGACAAATGGATTAAATTACACAGTAAGCGTTCGTATGAGGTGATACGTCAATGCGGCGTCAACTTCTTTCTTTTGGGTGCCTTAACCCGTTGCTAGACAGTAATCTTGGACTTTAGGCAAGTCTGCCTAATGCCAACGAGAAAGAGGCCTAGAAGGTCACACACTAAGTGTATCCAAGTATCTCAAGTTGAATAAAGATTATTCTCGTACGTGGTTTAATAATTATTCAAGGAAACCTAAGTTGTTTTAAATGATGGAGGAAAAATAAAATAAAACAAGTACACGCCGTGTATTATTAAATGTACACGTCGTGTAGTTTTATTTTGGAAAGGAAATGAATAAATAAAAACAAGATATACACGCTGTGTACATTTAATGTACACGCCGTGTAGTTTTCAATGAAAAACAAGTACACGCCGTGTATTTATTATTACACGCCGTGTAGTTTTTTCAGTCGGGATTTTGAGGATATAATATCGTTTTATTAAATGATATTTATTATAATCAGCGTGAGCGCATGTCAAGGAATTAATTATTCGACATGGGGGTTTTCAATAAGAGTTAATGAAATAAATGAAACGCGTAACGCGTTTAT
Source organism: Viscum album (assembly GCA_963277665.1). Lineage (NCBI taxonomy): Eukaryota > Viridiplantae > Streptophyta > Magnoliopsida > Santalales > Viscaceae > Viscum > Viscum album. The sequence goes on along the minus strand of OY728156.1, from coordinate 2,055,813,149 downwards.
TTATTGTCATAACTCTACAACCTCAAACTCGATTATAAATATCCTCACAACCCCAACTCTTTTCCTACACAAGAGAATTGTTGTGCACAACATCTCTGGAGAATTCTTTCAAGGTCGAAAGAACTTCTTCCTCCAAGAACGCTCTCAAGACCGAGAGAGATCATCTTTCATCGGATCAAGACGATCTAAGGCGGACAACGCAAGCAAAGGCTTCTCCACGCTAGCACCCGGAGAATCCTTTGGCGACGTCCAGAGATACGAGGTACACGTGTGGATCGCCGCTAGAGGGAGTCTACACTTGGCTTCTGCGACGCAACGACGGATCACATCGACAACGTGATCGAGAACATCAACGAAGAAAGAACACCCAAAAGGTATTTCTTTATAATTAATTAAATTAATTATAATCAACTTGTAACGATCCTTGTTTGTGGTTCCGGGACAAACCATCTTCTTTGTCTTTTTTTGTGATTCGATCCGTGGAGACTGGCGTTTATCGTTGTATTGATCCCGGATTGATCATTGCTAATGACATAAAACCAAGTGGGCACATCCACCCACGCGCTTCCGCTGCGCCCGGAACCTTCAAGAAGAAGACCTAAGGATTCACCTATTAATAGGGTAAGCTTTATGACAAATTCACTTATTAAAAGAAGTAGAGGTGGACCTAAAAGGACCCTTAAACAAATCATTCAAGATGATCTTTTTCTAAATGGTTTTAATGAAAATATGGTTTTCAATAGAGCTAATTGACGACATTTGATCCATATACCCAACCTCATTTAATTGAGTAAGGCTTGTTTGATGTTGTTGATGTTGTTTATTTAAGATTTTTTCAAAAAAAAAATCTGGAAAAAAACTCTTCTCAACTCTTTGAAATGTTATTCTAGCTAGCTTGTTAAAAACAAATTCTGCCATTGAAAGTAGAAAAGTTTTTTTTTATTATAACACAAACACAGAATAACTCCTACATTTTCTAAAATAAGTTCGCTAAATTACACCAAAATCATTTATTTTCTAAATTTAAAACAGGCAGGCTCTTAATTATATTCATTCTATAACACAGCTACACAGAATGTAAACACCATAGCAGGGTCAGGATCGCATCACAAGTTGTGTTTAGACTCTGATGTCAGAGCAGTCATCTTACTAAACAGTTGATTAAATGTGTTGGAACTCATTTAAGTGTACATGGGTGAGTCACACATCGGACTTACCCGTCTTGTATATTGGTTTCCTAATCTATAAAAGAATATCATCACCTCACATTGAGGTAAGGGAAATTCACCCACTTACATGGTATCAGAGGGATTTTAATCCCGACCCTCCCTCCCAGCGGCTTCCCGGTTCTGTCCGGCCCCGCCTTTCTTCCCCCTCTGGCCTTGCCCTTCCCGGCGGCCACCTCTCCTCCCGGCAGGCTCTCCCTCCCGGCGAAGCTCCTCCTCCCGGCAGACCCCCCCTCCCGGCGCCCCTCTGCTCACGGCGGTCCTCCCTCCTGGTGCGCCTCCACCTCCCGGCACCCCTCTGCTCACGGCGGTCCTCCCTCTCGGTGCGCCTCCACCTCCCGGCGGGCCTCCTTCCAGACGCGGCACCCCTCCCGGCGCCCTTCCCCGGCGGCGCGGCTCCCGGCCCCAGCGTCCCCCGTTTTCCCGCGGTGCGCCCTAGCCCTCGCGGCTCCCTCGCCCTCGCGGCTCCCGCGCCCACGCCCGCGCGGCTCCCTCGCCCTCGCCCGCGCCCTAGCCCCCGCACCATCCGCCTCCCAGCGGCGCTCGAGCCCCAGCCGCTCCCTCACCCGACGCCTTTGCCCCAGCCGCTCCCTCACCCTCGCCTGGCGCACTCCCGGCACCCTCGCCTCCAGCGCCTCCAGCGCCTCCCGCTGCCTCCCGCGCCTCCCGCTGCTCCCCGGCGTCTCCGCCAGCCTCCCTTCCCCAGCGGCCTCCCTTCCCCGGCGGTCTGCTGCTGTCCGGCGGCTCCTTCCGCCCTCCTGCGCGCCTCACGGCGGACTTCCGGCCCCGCCTCCTGTTGCGGCTTCCCGGCTCCGCCTCCCTCCCGTCGGCCTTTCTCCCGACGCGGCCCTCCGCGGTTCTTCCCGTCGGCGTCCAAGCCCCGACAGCCTCCCGCGCCTCCCGCTGCTCCCGGCGCCTCCCGCTGCTCCCGCGCGCTCGCGGCTCCCGGCTCCCGGCGGATCTCCCTCCAGTCCGGCGACCCCTCTCTGGCGGCCTCTCCCGTCCCGCTCCCCAGCCCGTCTCCCAGCGGCTTCCCTGCAGCTACCCTGCGGCCTTCCTGCGCCGTCGGCCCAGCCCCCCCTGCATTAATGGCTGGCGTGTCCGCCCGCGGCCCTCCGGCATCACCTCTGGACGACGGCATTCCGGCAGGGTCGCACCCTCACTTCCATTGTCGGCCTTCCCGAGCACCTATGCACTCAGCCGAGCAGCTCTCCCATCCTCCATCATCGGCTCAACCGCGCCGCGGTCCTCCTTCATCCAGTACCCGTTACAGGACAACACTCTCGCCGGAGGAGATTGCTTTGGTAAAATCTTATCGAGCGACTGCGCCACCATCTTCTTCTCTCGCCCCACTTGCTCAGACTGGCAACTCCACCGCCTGTGTTTCTCATCGACCGACAGCTTGGATGTTTGACTCCGGTGCGTCAAAACATCTCACAGGAGACTTTGGTATGTTCACTACCTATCATCCGTACACCGGTGCCTCTGTCATTACTGTTGTTAATGGCTCAACAATCCCTATTACCGGATATGGCACATGTTCCTTGACCCCGTCTCTTCTCCTGACGTCGGTCGCTCATGTTCCTCAAAGTCCCTTTAATCTTATCTATGTCAGCAAACTCACCACAGATTTGAATTGTGTTGCTACTTTTAGCTCATCTGGTGTTGTTTTTCAGGAGCAGAAGACGAATCGGGAAATTGGTCGAGGTTATCTTCGGGATGGGGTTTACCTGTTTGATACCCCATCATCCCTTGCTTGCTCATCCACCACAACCCGAGCCCTTGACCTCCATTCCCGCCTTGGCCATCCACCACCTTCCACCCTCTATAAACTTTGCCCCCAATTCCGTTCTCACCTCTCCTTCCATTGTGAATCCTGCAAATTTGCCAAACACCATCGGACGACGTATGCTCCTCGCCCGGAACCACGTGCAGCGGCCCCTTTCGCTCTTGTTCATTCCGATGTATGGGGTCCTTGCAGGGTTCCTAGCCAGTCAGGGTACAGTTATTATATCACCTTTATTGATGATTACTCCCGCATGACCTGGCTTTACCTTCTTCGAGATCGAACAGAGGTTCTCTCAACCTTTCAGACATTTTTTCAGGAAATCCAGACACAGTTTTCTCTCCCTGTGAAATGTCTCCGCTCTGACAATGGGCGAGAATACTTATCCACTCATTTTCAGCAGTTTATGAGGGCCCACGGCATCATCCATCAGACCTTCTGTCCTGATACCCCTCAGCAAAATGGGGTGGCCGAGCGGAAACACCGACATATCTTGGAAACCGCTCGTGCCCTCCTCTTCCACCGCCAGGTACCTCTTCTTTTCTGGGGGGATGTCATCCTCACTGCTACTTACCTTCTCAATCGTCTTCCCTCCTCCATCCTTCAGGGGGAGACTCCTTTTCATACCCTGTTTCCCTCTCTCCCTCCTCACTCCCTTCCACTTCGTGTCTTCGGATGTCTCTGTTATGTCCGGGACACTCGCCCAAATCTCTCCAAACTATCACCCAAATCCCTTCGCTGTATTTTTCTCGGGTATTCCCGCACTCAGCGCGGGTACCGATGCTTCTCTCCAGACCTCCGCCGGTATATCACCTCTGTCGACGTTTCGTTTGTCGAGAGCTCTCCTTTCACTCTCTCCTCTCCTTCTCCTGACACTACCATCGATGATTGCCTTCCGCTCATGGTTCACCCGCCTCTGGTGTCTCCTCCGACCGGTCATCTCTTTGGACAGACCTACTCTCGTCGTCCTTCCACTGTACCTCCCGTCCCGGCCGAGGAAACCATTGTTCCCGCTTCGCCTGATGTTCCTGACACAGCTCCCGAGGATGTGCCGATTGCGCTCCGGAAAGGTACTCGCTCGTGTCAGAATACTCCTCTCTTTGTATCTTCTTACAGGGGATTGTCCGCTCTGGAGACCGTGTCGCTTCCTCGAACGGTCGGTGAAGCCAAATCTCACCCCGGGTGGCTAGCCGCAATGAGAGATGAATTGCAGGCTCTGGATGCCAACCGTACTTGGGATCTTGTTCCCCTTCCGGCAAACAAACAGGCGGTCGGCTGTAAATGGATCTTCACGATCCGTCTCAATCCCGATGGCTCTCTCTGCCGCCTCAAAGCCCGGCTTGTCGCCAAGGGATTTGCTCAGACATATGGCGTCGACTACTTTGAGACCTTCTCTCCAGTCGCCAAGATGGCCTCGGTCCGCCTCTTCATCTCTCTGGCTGCTCATCATCACTGGCCACTTCATCAACTCGACGTTAAGAATGCTTTTCTCCATGGCTTTCTTGACGAGGAGGTCTACCTGCAGCAGCCCCCTGGTTTCTCTGCCTCTGGTGCCGCCTCCCATGTCTGCCGTCTCCGTCGCTCCCTCTACGGCCTCAAACAGTCTCCCCGCGCCTGGTTTGGCCGCTTCAGCACTGTCGTCACCGCCTTTGGCCTCTCTCGGAGTATGAAAGATCACACCGTCTTCTTCCGTACGACGGCACACGGCTGTATCTTGCTTGTCGTTTATGTTGATGACATCATCATCACAGGGAGCGACTCCAGAGGCATCGCCAGCCTCAAGACGCATCTTCACCAACACTTTCACACCAAGGATCTTGGTCCCCTCACGTACTTTCTTGGCATCGAGGTCTCCCGAACTGCGGACACTATATCTCTCTGCCAGCGCAAGTATGCTCTTGATATATTGCAGGATGCCGGGTTGAGCACCGCCACCACAGTTGACACTCCCCTTGAGCCTGGGGCACGCTCCCTTCATTCCGACTTGGAACTCTTTCCTCATCCTGAGAGCTATCGGCGCTTGGTTGGTAAACTCAACTACCTCACCATGACGTGTCCCGACATTGCCTGTGCCGTTGGCAAAGTCAGTCAGTTCATGGAGCATCTCACCTGCTCTCAGTGGGATGTTGTCCTCCGCATTGCCAAGTACATCAAGAAAGACCTTGCACGCGGCCTTCGGTACTCACATCATGCTCACATGGATATTGAGGCTTTTTGTGATGTGGACTATGCCAGTTGCCTCGCTACCCGCAAGTCTACTTCGGGATTCGCCGTATTCTTCGCCGGTAATCTCATCTCTTGGCGCAGCAAGAAGCAGACTGTGGTCTCTCGTTCTAGTGCCGAGGCCGAGTATCGGGCCATGGCCACTGTCACTACTGAGATCCTCTGGCTTCGCCATCTTCTCCAGGAGCTCGGTTTCCCGGCATCGACTCCTGCTCATATCTGGTGTGACAATCAGGCCGCCACGAAGATTGCCTCGAATCCCGTCTTCCATGAACGGACGAAACATATCGAGGTGGACTGTCACTTTCTCCGCCACCATCTGGAGCAGTACCATATCGGTTTCGGCCATATCCCGACGGCCGATCAGCTTGTCGATCTCTTCACCAAAGGTCTTCCCGGAGCTCGTCTTGAGTCTCTCACTTCCAGGCTGGGTGTTCACAGCCTCCATGGCCCAGCTTGAGGGGGAGTTTGAGATTGTCTTGTTATTCTTTCTGTGTGGGACTCTATCCAATCTGGGCATGTCCAGCTTGAGAGGGAGTGTTGGAACCCATTTAAGTGTACATGGGTGAGTCCCACATCGGACTTACCCGTCTTGTATATTGGTTTCCTAATCTATAAAAGAATATCCTCACCTCACATTGAGGTAAGGGGAATTCACCCACTTACAAAATGATTAGATTAATTATACTTCTACAAAGTGTTGCATTTAATTGAATACTAGACAGCTGATTCACTTATTCGATTAATTATACATCTATGATTTTCTCAGTGTATGTGGCAAGGGTGAAGAAGTTGAGTGGTATGTCCCCACCCCAAAAACTAAGTGCTGCATTTAATTGAATGGCCATTTAACACTACTAACAATCATCAACTTGAGAAAACAAAATCAAAACTTTTAAAGCATGTGCACAGAATGCAACACATATGAATGTTCTTTTAAAACAACATAGCACCAGGAATATGAGGCAAAATTCAGCATAATAACAGAAGAGCAGGAGAAAGTAATTTTGGCCAGAAATTTTTCAGTTGGCCCTCTGATGCATATTCATAACTCCTGACTTACTTTGACTCCAAGGACCAATGGACTACCACGCTTGCAAGCAATCAGTTCATTTGGATAATGCCTGCTCTTGAAAATAAGAGCATAAGCCCCTTCAAGATGCCTCATGACTTCAATAACAACCTGGCTAAATGTAACACTCCGATCGCCTGCAACACAAATAGTGCTGTTAATAATTGAAGAGGGGGATTTACAATCGTGTGCTTGTGTTAAGATCACTAAAACGTAACAATCACTTAGTAAAAATAAAAAATTGTGAGTTGAAAAAGACATGAAACTAACATTGTCTGACTTGGTAATTTTAAATCGATGTATTTTATTGAAACTATATATTTCAACTTTTATTATAAGTGCCTGGATTAAAACGAGTGTTTTTTCATGATTATCATTAGGGTAAAAAAAAACTTAACAGGCCTCTCCCATTTTATCCCTCTCAAACACACCTAAGTTCAAAGACAGGTGATAGGTCTGTTGGTAGTAGGACCCAACCTCCCTTGCTGTATACTTATCAGAGGAGGGGTATTCGTCCTAGGGGAAGGGATTCACTGCCAGGGGCAGACTTGTAAATGTGTGTTTTAATACTTGGGAGTCGGGGAAATAAGTAGGGGAGGGATGGTTCATTTTGGCCATTCGGTTTTTCTGCTAGAGGTAGGCAGTGTGCCTGGCCTGAGAGAGGTGTGCCTCCCAGAAGTGTAACCGTTTCCTCTACAGAATCCGAACTGGTAAGCACTTCTTTGTTCGATTCTTCCCTGTGTTTCCCTCTCTAGAATTAGCACTCTATCACTTTTGGTGCTTTCATTGAGAGGACGCGTGAGAGCTGGACGAGAGAGTGCTCTGGAAGAAAAAAAACATGTTTGATCTGCTAGAATCGTCCTGGTTCAGCTGCTGGATGACCACGCGTATGGAGTCCAGGGTAGCAAATGTGGAAACCTCGGTAACGAAGTTGGAAACGACAGTGTCGAAGCTGACGCTCTCGATGCAGGAAATGAGGATAATGATGACTCAACTGTACAAGGCGCACGCTGAGAGAAAGGCGCAAGAGGGAACTAAGTTGAAGCCGGCCTTGGCACAGGTCAGCGAGAGTAGCGCAAAGGCAAATGACGGAGGAGCGGATCAACTTCATAAATTGAATGCGGAAAATAGAGTCCAGCCTGTGGAGTTCGAGGACCTGCATGCACAGACTAGGTGGTTCGACCTCGGCGTTTCTCTATCATCGCATGAGGTTTTTCGGGGCGATGGCAGAGCAAGATATAGAGGTGTTGCAACTCAACTGAGCTATTGGAGTACCATTGTCAGCAGCATATCAAGCCGTACGACGACTATAAACTATATATGACGAGAGAGATGAGGTATTCATGGGGGATCGGATGAAGCGACCAGCGGGAGGGTAGTGTTAGGTGTCAAGGAACGCTAGCTTGGGGAAGCGGTCCCGCAAGTACATTCAATTGAGGTCATTGGGAAGGTGTGGAAGGAAAACTGACAGCTGGTGACGAGGCATGATCAGATCGAACACTACGTATACCATTATTTACCTACTAGCGTGGAAGTGGATGAGGCGGCATGGATGGTTCATGAAACCTCTTCGGCCGGTAAGGCATGCTTGATTCACCAAGGGATTCCTATCATTTGGTGAAGCCAAGTCCATGGCCAATGTTGGGAGCTATCGGCGCTAGGACCAGTACAGTTAGTGGTGCTTTGTACATGCATCCAAGTCACGGGTGTTCCACAGTTGGTATGATGGGTCAAGTGGTGATCCTATACACCTTACTCCTTTGGTGGCGCGATGTGCTACGTGAAGCGAAGGCAGGGAAGCATACCCCAGTAGTACAAAATGGACCAAGATATGGCTCTTTGTTGTTCATCGTCTCGGAGGTTATGTTCCTTCTTTCTCTCTTTTGGGTGTCTTATCATTCTGCTTCGACGCCAGCGGTAGAAGTCGGATTGATCTGGCCACCCCAAGGCATCTTGTATTTCGATCATCAGGAGCTTCCAATGCTGAATACCCTGATTCCCCCAACGTCTAGAGCATCAATCACTTGGGCTCATCATGATCTACTGAACGGCAGCTTTCATCGATCCATTTCCGCTTTACTTACTATCGTTGCACTAGCTCTCGTTTTCAATGGGTTGCAAGGGTTGAAATATGAACGCAACTACTTCTCGTTGTCGGATAGTATATATAGTTCAACGTTTTCCTTAGCAATCGGAGTGTCATGGGTTGCATGTGATCATTGGTACACTATACTCGAGCATTCGTTGTTATCGCCAATCGATAGGGCAGTTCGGCGGGGCGCATCACATTGGCTTTGAAACGGCGGCATGGTATGGCATTTTGTAGACATTGTTCGGGTCATCCTCTTTGTCTCAGTATATTGGTGGGGAGGTTGGGGGTAATCGGAACTGCTAAAATACACCGCTCGGACTGGGATGTCATATCCATAGTTAGTTTTAGGAAATAGGGCATTGAGGTGATCTGCTCAAATGCTCAAATACACTGGGTCAATAAATGACAGTGGTGGTTTTCAGAAACAAGGTCGATTCAATGGGTCTAGAACTCAAACTCTCGCTTCTTCGCTATTGATTTGGGGTGGCAGAGATGTTGGAAGATCATTTCCCGACCTCGTTTCACCACATGTTGCTTTTAGGCTATTTCCAATTGATCATGGTGCTCCACCTCAAAGATGTTTTTTGGATGGTTCTGCTTAGCGCGTTGTCATTGGAATTGATTTGAGATGCGAATCAAACAGAAGGAGGCATCGACAGATGGATGGGTCATTGAAGAGGTTGGTTGTTAGGACTCGTGACTCGGGCTGGGGCCAAATCCACTCAGAAGAACCCCAATCGCAAGGGTTTCAAACCTCAGTTGAAGCCTTAGGGCTCATTTGATTAGCCTTTGGGTTCTCTCCCATATTATTGGCCTTCGGTTCATGGCTACAACGTGGTGGTCTGGAACAATGGATGTTGGGGTATGGAGGTTGGTCGTTTGAAGGTGGCATGAGCAGTTCTGAGATATGGGATGAAGCGGACATGTTATATTGAATACATCAGTTCGAGGTCGTACGATTGGATTTTCAACTCTATTGAGATCCATGCTTTCGAGTATAGTTAAACCACTTATCTGGCTGCAGCCCCAAATACGCCTACTGGGAAATGGGCTCGAGGGTGCACTGAAGGTGTGGCCTACTTCAGTCAACTCCAAAGGAGTGCCTCTGGCCTCGTGACGGCGAACGTTTTCCATCTCTTCTGACCATCTCCACTCCATTGCCAGCACCTAGGGGTGCTTTTGTATCGCCCTTGGGAGCATATCGAGTTTGATGTCAGAGACTTTCTCATCATGACACAGCTCAAGACCACAGTCATTCCATATGGCTGCTTTTGCCATTCGAGGGTGACAGCTTGTTGGAATGCAATCGACAGGTAGCTCAACCCTTCGGCCTATCATCCCCTGGAACCACTCGTACGGCTTGAAGATGATGGTCTGGGCGATATCGGCGTGTTTCATCTGGTACTAGGGGAGCTTGACTTATGGTAAGGGGGTTCCGCTCGAGAGCTACTCCGAACAAGTCAGCCAACGGGAGGCTTGCATTTGGATGGTCAATGGGTTGAACACCTACGAGGGAAAAATCGACCACTGTCATCTATCACACAAGAGAGTGTCTTGGAAGCAGCGAGCGTACACCTTCGTTTCTCTTTCGATCGGAGCAACCGGAATGGAATTGGTGCTTGGCCGTTCTCAAACCATTCAATGACTCCCAAAGGGCCCGACTCGACACACCTAAGGTATTCAAGGGAGGGATTGTCAAATAAAACTATAACCTCCACCAACTTCCTTAAAATCACATGAGACGGGGGGGAATAGTTGTTTGTTCATCCTGACTTGCTTCCTCTAGCTCGGAATGACTCTAGAACCTTGCTCACTCTAGAACTAGGGGGGACTCATTGACTGACAACAACTCCTACTCATACAAGGCTAGCTTACAGGATAGCTTTCTCTAGCAGACTTTGAATCACCTAGGTGATCTGCTATTGTGGGCGGCTTGTATGGATGAGCGGGCTAGAGATATGAGTTTGTTGCTTCCTTGCTAGCAGGATAGAAAGATCGAGTTTATGGTATAGTCAAAGGGTTAGAGGGACGGCGACAGCGTTAGATGAGGGTTAGACAGTAGACTGGTTCTCCTACTACAAAGAGGTTAGAGGGATAGACTCATACACCAGCACTAAGGGTGAGAATGTAGTCTGACTCGACTTTTGGGTTACAGGGTTCGAGCGTGGGATGACTTAAGAACTACGCCTACAAGGCAGTTCACTGTCTTCCCTAACCCATTGAATGTCGTTTGAGTGGGTCTACAATCTATATTATATCGAGAGAGGTTTTGTCCGAGCGGTTGGATTGAAGAGAGTGATTGGGGCACAATATGAGCATTTCCTCTTTGATGGTATCACGTTTCGGCCAGGCATCCCCGAGTGCAGAGCATTGGGAAATGGGGAAGCCATCGAGCAAAGGACGAAGGAACAGCTCATGAGCAACAGAAAGAAGGCACGGAACGCATCGGCTCATCAACTGCTCAATAGGCTATTTTGCTCCACAATCCAACCATTTTTTATTCCCCAACATTAAGAGAAACCCTTGACGAATTGACTCGAGAGTAGGAAATGACGGATGGAGGTCTTGTTAGTGATGCTCGTGCCGGCAAAGAGTTGAGGCGAAGCGCTTTGACTTTGGTATGATGTCCATTGAATGCCCTTGCCAATGTAAAATCACAGATCTTGCTTTGGGGGAGGATGTGAATTGGTATAATATAGTTAGTAAACTATCTCGGTATAATATAGGTGGTAGACTATCATGTGCTTGCTCGAGCAGTACCTTCGGGCACTTGGCCGAATGGAATCTTATTTTGATAGATGAGCTCATACCATAAGGAAGGTCAGTGTTAGGTCCCTTCATGTACCACGCACGCAGTAGGATACTGAAGATCCTACTCGGATATGTTTCTATCATATCCTTCCGAAGAATTTGACACAATCAGCAGGTCACCGAGTACGTGAAATTCCTCAAGCGTCTCCAATCACCTTCATCTAGATCCAAGAGGACAGCTTTCAGAGACCAATCGAACTAGACATCAACAAGTGGAGGGAATCAACGATAAGCAAATCGCTGAGGTACTAAAATCGGTGGCGCAAGGCGGTGGAAGCCATCGGGCAAAGGACGAAGGAACACCTCATGAGCAACGAAAAGAGGACTCGAAACGCATTGGCTCATCAACTGCTCAATAGGCTATTTTGCTCCACAATCCAACCATTTTGTATTCCCCAACATTAAGAGGAACCTTTGACGAATTGACTCGAGAGTAGGAAATGACAGATAGAGGTCTTTTTAGCGATGCTCATGCCGGCAGAGAGTTGAGGCGAAGCGCTTTGACTTTGGTATGATGTCCATTGAATGCCCTTGCCAATGTAGAATCACAGATCTTGCTTTGGGGGAGGATGTGAATCGGTATAATATATTAGTGAACTATCTCGGTATAATATAGGTGGTAGACTATCATGTGTTTACTCGAGCAATACCTTTGGGCACTTGACCGAATGGAATCTTATCCGATAGATGAGCCCATACCATAAGGAAGGTCAGTGTTGGGTCCCTCCCTATACCACGCACGCAGTAGGATATTGAAGATCCTACTCGGATATATTTCTATCATATCCTTCCGGAGAATTTGACACAATCAGCAGGTCACCGGGTATGTGAAATTCCTCAAGCGTCTTCAATTACCTTCATTCTAGATCCAAGAGGACAGCTTTCAAAGACCAATCGAACTAGACATCAACAAGTGGAGGGAATCGGCAATAAGCAAAGCGCTAAGAGGTACTAAAATTGGTGGCTCAATCGCAAGGCGGTGATTAGCTTTAGAGTAGAAACCTCAAGTCACTTATAACAATGAAATGACTATCCTACACATACATATGTTTCGGTAGACTTTCCCAACGAAATAGGCTAGCGTTCAGTTAAGTACATACCCGTGAGATGAGAGCTTGTGGTTGTATTATGTCACATCGATTGCACTTGATGAATCTATATGTTATCTGCGTCAAGAGATTCACTTTGAGGTTGAGAAGAAAGAAGAAAAAACTGACTGATTCGAAAGTAGGATCGAGCTAGAAAATGGAAGGATATGCTATCGAATTTGACTTCCTATTATAGCGGACCACCCAGAGACAACAACTACAACTGCTAGAAAGAAAGACGGACTAGTTCTGATCCTCCCCGAATGTCCCGACTAGGGACATCCTGGCTAGCAATGGTCTTGGGTCGGGCATAGGTTTCAAGTGCGATGATTAGCTTTCAAACGAACTCACAGGCAGAAGCACTACCTGAGGTTTTTTACTATGAGTTGGTCTCAGAGCAGGTGACGAGGAGGTCGAAGAGCTTTGTGTTCATATTAGACAATGTGAAGCCCCTCGACAAGAAAGAGGACAATAAGAAAGTCAAGAGCGGACTTCGCCAGACCAATATCAAAGGATTCTCTTCCCTTAACATATGTTGGAGGGATTGCCTGAAAGAGACACGGCCTCACCCATGCCCCCAAGTGACTGAGTATCTCACCTGATCCGATCTCACATCCTCAAGTCGCTCAGAGCATGAAGGACATTCAAACATGCTCTCGTGAAATCCCAACTTTCATCTCCGAAGGAAATGGCAAGATCAAAGCCCACCAATGAAGAGTGTCAAAGCCCAAGAGTGCCAAAGCTTTCATTTGCTTTCTCTTTCGCACCACCAATGAAGAGGCCTTCTGTAGACACGCTTTGATGCCCATGGGGTAGGACGGGAACAACCTCTATTTGGTGGCAAAGGCGCATGGCTCGTGGTTTTTGAGGTTGAGCGGTGTGGTAACCGGGAGCTTCCGTCAAGTTAGGGTTGTCACCACAAGCCTCCGGTGAGCTCCATCAAGTAAAGGAAACCACCCAACGGAGCCCGGACCCCCTATGAAAACGGTATCAGCCCCTGATGCGTGAATTCGGAAACCATTCCACAAGTTATCTGAGGTTTTTCCACCGACGTCCATGGTGCCCATTCCAGCTTCAATCACATTCACAGTTACTCAGAAACATAACCACACGGGTGTGTGGGACATTTGTTATCGACTCACTGTGATGTGTTTGACCACCTAGCTCGTTCAATGGTAGCCCTTGGTGTTGACTCCTGCCCTCTTCAACGATGGAGCATCGTGTACCATCATTGTATGGATCTTGACAACCTCATTGGTCCGCATACCTATTCCTGCTAACCTATCGGCTTGCTAGTGGTCGAAGGCATTGTTCACGACTGATTGGGTCTGAGTGATGTGATACGTGTCAAAACATTGTGGAGGAATGGCCTACCCCACTACCTGCTTATCTATTGCACCGAAACTACACCTTTACACCCCCTGACCCGTAGGCCGCTAGGTGTCCATGGTAGTCATCTTGCTATAACTCATCGAGCAAGCACAAGGACCCCCAACAGAAAACGTCAAGTTGACACAGGGCACACGGCCCACCAATGGCCTCACACGTGTCGTAGTAACCCCACTCCTATACCGGTAGATCTCATGGGTCTAGTTGGTGGTTGGTGCTCAATTCAACTACACGAAAAAAACCAGAGGGAGTTCCATCCTCTTACCCTAACCCATAGACCGTTAGGTGTCCATGGAAGCCATCTTGCTATAACTCATCGAGCAAGTGTCACGACCCGTCCCCCGGGGCCCGTGCCGTGACTACCCCAAACCCGCCTTCCATAGGCCAGGCATTGGCGACTAGCACCGGAAACGCATTTCCCAAAATTGGGAAGGCATTGCCTCAAAACATATACACACACAAGCAGAGTACACTACGCAAAAGTAAAACACAACGGAAGAGTAAGGTGCAACCACAACTAGTAACCACAACTCAGTGTAATAGTAAGTACTGAAAGTAAAGGGGCCGGAATACAAACCCAACTGAAAAGATACAACTACAAATAGAAGTCTGGTTCGCAAGGTACAGCCTTTTAAGCGTATCAGGGCCCGAGAGGGGTCTGGTCCGACCCGACCAGACCCGCCCCGCCCCGACCCAGTCAGACCCGCCCCAACCCGGTCTGACCCACCCCGACCCAGCTCGCCCTGGCTGGGCTAGGCTGCGGCGGCTCGACCCGCCGGCTGGCGCGACCCGTGCATGGGTCGCGCGGTCCACCTCCCGAACAACTCAAAGAGTCGTTCGACTCTTTAATTGGTGATGCCAGGTGGCGCTACCTGGTTGTCCGCGGGACCCACAGGGAGCAGGTCCCCTCCCTTCGTCGTGGCTTCGAAGCCGCGGCCTGCACCACTGTGGCGCGCGACGGCGCGCCACCTCCCGCCTCCACGGTCGGCCGAGAGTTGGCCGCCTATCCGTCCGCTACGGCGCCAAGCGATGCCGCCCTCATCCGCGGCCGGCGAGCACCGGTCGCCGATGCCGCACCGGCGGATCTTCCGCGGGCCACCGGGTGAGCTCCGGTGGTCCGTTCTTTCTTCCGGACGCGCCTACGGCCCTCCCGGGATGTCGTCATCGCTGCGCAACTCTTGGTTTCGCCTTGCCGCTGTATTTCTCGGTCGCCCACGAAGAACGCATCAAACCGAGATCGGCGGAGGGTCTGGGCCTTGTTCGGTTCGGCCCGCGCCCTCCGCGTTAGCGTTATAACATGGGAAGGAATTCAATAATCATTAAAACCCCATAATGAAACCTCATTTGATGAAGCTGTGTCAAAAACCAAACCCCATGCCTCACTTAAATAGAGGGGGAAAGGTGAGTAACGCGTCGAAAAAATTAATGAGGTTCATTAATGAGTTTTTAAATTAATGAACCTCTTTTAATTCCCAACGGTGTGGTTACGCAATTGAAGAGTCAAGCCATTTGACAACCCATCGGTCCCACCACCATCGCTCAACCACTGGAGAAAAATAAAATAACAATTACATGTTATTTTATTATTCTTTAAAAAGTTCAAAAACTAACTTTTTCTCCCGACCTACTGCGGTCGAAGTGAGGTCTCCCTTAAGCGAATTTTGGTGTTGCGGATTCAACGGTGTCCTCGGATTTCAATTCCGAGCACCGGTTCAAAAGATAGAAAACGTCATCCGAGCGTTTACTGAACGTACCTTAAAAAAAATTCAAAAAATTGAAAACAGTCACCCTCGACTCGCGTCGGTTGAGGTTAGGCTCTGCCTAAGGGGAACACGCGCTCACGAGCTCAACGGTACTCTCGGATTTTCAATCTGAGTTACCGTTTAGAAGTTAAGGATTTTACAATAAAATAATTGTCACTTAATTATTTTATTTACGGCCAAAAACTAACTTAGACTGGTGGCCCGCGCCGGCCAAAATTAGTATCTGCCTAAGGAAAGCATACTCTCACGAGTTCAGCAGTGGTCTCGGATTTTTAATCCGAGTCTCCATTCATGAGTTATAAGCATTTGAAAAATAAAATAATTTTATTTAATTACTTTATTTACGATTATGTCATTTTCGGGTTTTCTCACCGAAGGTCTGCGCCGACTAAACTTAAGTCGCGCCTAGGGTAAACCCGTCATCCTCAACGCAACAGTGCCCTCAGATTTCTGATTTGGGCACCCGTTTAAGAGTTATTCCACTTTTTCAAGAAAACCACTCACGCGCGCTATTTAAAGCTTAACATTTTTCGACGGATCATTTCGGGCACTCTGGGCCTCAAAATCACATGCCGTCAATTTTCGCAGTCTCGTAATAATTCCATATAATAAAAAAATATATACGGAATTTCCGGGA